>OX276329.1:41565820-42990786 GCA_946251845.1 Andrena fulva
ATACATTTGAATTACTTCAATACATTTTATATATTTTATAACATTGATTGTTTATTTTTTTTCTGGTTATTTCTGTTTTTTTTTCTGTTTTTTTCTGGGTTTATCTGGGTTATTCTGGGTTATTCTGGGTTTTTCTGGGGTTTTCTGGGTTTTCCTGGGTTTTTCTGGGTTTTTCTGGGTTATATGTAAAAAGAAGAGGAAGAAAAATTTAAAAAATTGTAACAGAGAGTTATAAAACAAGAAAGGATTTCATTATATTTAAGATAATTAAAATTGTATATTCGTTTCTTATGGATTAATGTTCTACAAAGTTTATATAATTTATTTATAAAATACCTACTTTAAAAACTTAAAATTTGTTACTGCTTCCTATCTTAAAAACGAAAAATTTAATTTACATTGGAAAAAAAATAATTTCTATTTTTTATTAAAATTTTGATATATTTTTTAAAAGAACTTATTTTAGTTACGCATTATTCTTGTCATTATTAATTATTTACTGATGTTGCACATTATATTCAAAAATCAATTTTAGTTTATAATGCGCACATAACCTATTTTGTATTTGTTTGCGATTCGAGCAGTAGTTCCTCTCACCACCGCTCTCATCTCACCGCAGCACCTTACGGGCAGCGGAGCACGCCGGCAGATCTACAATCGATCACCGAATCAGATCTGGCCGCCGGTGCGATCACCCAATAGGACCAGTCGTCCGCGCGATCACCCAATCAAAGCTCACTTCCGCTTGGCGCGTCTTCCAGAAGCTTCTGGAAGACACCAAGGCGGAAGCGTGTTTTCGGGCATGGCTCACTCTGGTTCAAAACGTGCTTTGAATAGCATCGCGCTCAAGCTAGCTGTTCAGAATTACTCGCTCAATTTTCTCAACGCTCGCTCTCACGCTCACTACATCGGTATTAAGCTCATTGTCTCTCATCCGTCGCTCATCTTTGTAGTTTTTGAATAAACGACGTGGCTAACGCTGAACTGCTGTGCTTTGAATTCACTTCGCCACCCTAACCTAAAATTCAGGCACGCGAACAATACCTATTCGCGAACAGTATTTCATATTAAAAAAGGTGGTCGACTACTAGCTATCGGACCGGTCGACTTTTAGAGTTAAGCGGTCGATTATTATAGCATTCGGACACTTTATTTTTAGCGCTAATTATCTATTTTCCCTGAACTTTCTTACTAACGCAAAATATTTAGTGATACATTAAATACATTTGAATTACTTCATTACATTTTATATATTTTATAACATTGATTGTTTTTTTTCTGGTTATTTCTGTTTTTTTCTGTTTTTTTCTGGGTTTATCTGGGTTATTCTGGGTTATTCTGGGTTTTTCTGGGTTTTTCTGGGTTTTCCTGGGTTTTCTGGGTTTTTCTGGGTTATACAGGGTGTCCCAAAAATGTCGCGTTTCCTTGAAAGGGGTGACTCAGGGGGTGATTTGAAACAACTTTTTCCTTAGCGAAAATATTGTCCGAAGCTTCGTTAAGGAGATATTAAGCAAAAACCCCGACCAATCAGAGCGCGCGCCTTCCGCCTGAGTTCCCGCGGTAGCGTTGGCTACGAGGTAGGCGACCGCGCTTGTGCTACGAACGTACGAACAAGCAAGTCGGCATGCATCGAAGGAAACCGCGTTACACATTTTTTTTTTAAAGCAGAATCTTAAATAAGAATAATTTGAAGTGAGAGGACAAGAAGTACGTAAATTTCGTTTTTAAATAAGGCATAAACGAAAAGCTAACGTAACAGAAAATGTACGACAAGTGATCGTAATTCGTTATTGAGGTAAAAATCCGTAGTTTAAGAACGGCCAACACAACTAAATTTAAAAAATAATATTAGGTGTATGAATAAATTCTTTCCGACTGGAATTTCTATCGCGGTGGTATTCAGAAGCTGCCAGAAAATGGCAAAAGGTAATGAACAATAATGGAAATTATTGCGATGATCGAGTTGTTTTCATATTTTTTAAATCGAACTGTTATTGTACCCTAAAATCGGAAAGAATTTATTTTCACACCTAATAATCACCAATAAATTAAAGAAAACTCACCCTTTCGGACATTCCTTTCCTTGCTTTCCTTCCCTTTTCGGAAACCTGGCCACTGTACCGATCCTGGTCATCGGCGTCCAGTGCTCAGCTGATCGCAGGGTCAATGTACCGAATATTCACTTCACTGCACGGCTACTAACACTGATCACTGAACCGATCCTGGTCATCGATGGACGAGCCCAGTGCACAGCTGGTTTCAGGTACACGACACCATCCAAGGTTAATGTGCCGAATATTCACTTCACTGCACGGCTACTAACACTGATCACTGAATTTATTTATCACGGAACGTGTCGTTCCTACGTTATAAAAATTGGTGGCCCCGAAAGGGGCCGATTGTTCTCAATTGAGCCAGTGCTCGAAGTGCCCGCCCTCCGCGTCTATGCACGCCTCGGCACGTGCGATCAGCTGGCTCTGCACGGCCCGCAATGTTTGCGGCGTGATGCTGGCCACCGCACCGTGAATTCGCGCCACAATGTCGTCGAGTGAATCCACTGGCTGACGGTACACCTCATCCTGAAACGATTGTTGTGCAACAAATACAAAACGTAAGTAAAAACAGAATACAGTACTCCCTCGCCGAAGGGTCGGTTTGGCGTACACGATCTGGACTTTTCGCTATTCCCACCACTTCTGTCTCACTCTTGTCCGGCGAAGGTGAGAGCGAGTGAGGACGGTAGGAGCAGACGACGCGTTGATGTTTTGTCTCGCTCCCTCCTTCTGACGCCTGTCACTCCCTCCTTTGCGTGCGCGACGGTCGGAGACGAAATCATCGTAGAGACGAAAACGGCTTCCGCGAAAGTTGACGCAGGCCCGGCTCAAGTCTTTTTTGCGCCCAAGACGAACTTGTCAAATTGCGCCCTTATAATACATTTATTTGAGATTATTTGTGACTTTACTGTGAAAAATTAGGCAACTGCCTAGGGCATAAGATTGACAGGGGGCGCAAAATGGTCTTTTCATTGTTGACATTGTTGAAAATAAACTTTTAAATGAAATACTACAAATTGTGCTGCAACTGTTTTAAACCACGAATAAAAATTCAGAGTAAGGTCATCAATAATCTCAAATAAATGTATTATAATAAAGGGCTCAATTGGACAAGTTCGCCTACGGCGCAAAAAAGGCTCGTGCCGTGCCTGGCTATCTGACCGTGGCGCGCATGCGTCGAGCAGTCACGATTTCATCTGAGCGCTCGCGCCCGCCGCGCACGCCAAACTTTCCATCTCGCTCCCCCCTTCGGCCAGAAAGAAGGGAGAAACGAACACTCAGAATTAGGGCTCCGTTCGCGATACGGGCTCAACGCCGGTCCCGACCAGCGAGCCCTCAGCGAGGAAATACTGTACCTATAAAAAAGTAAGAGCAATAATGAAATTACCTTCAGGTAGCCCCAGAAAAAAAAATCCAGCGGGGTCATATCCGGTGACCGTGGGGGCCACGCAACAGGACCGCCGCGGCCGATCCACCTGTCCTGGAAGGTTTCGTCAAGGTAGTCGCGGGCAATTGTGGCGTAGTGAGGTCCAGCCCCGTCGTGCTGATAGACCATGTTCTGTCGGATATCATCTGGAATATGGTTCATGAGATCCGGCAGAACATGTTCTAAAAACACTTTATACGCTGGGCCGTCCATCCTGTCCGGCAGCATGTACGGCCCAACGATAAACTCACCACAAATGCCGGCCCATACATTAATCGACCAACGGACTTGTGCTGCGCGTGTCCGAAGCGCTAGTGGATTCTCGTCGCTCCACACGTGCCGATTGTGGGAATTGAAGCACCCTTCCCTATTGAAGAGTGCTTCATCCGTCCACAATATGTACTTGCAGAACGACGGATTCCGCTGCACTTCTCCCAACAGCCACACTGAATATTCAACCCGCTGGTCGCCATCCCCGGGGTGCAAATGTTGCACCCGTACATAGCTGTACGGATGCAACATGTTTTCCTGCAGGGTTCGGTGTACCGCCATTCTGCTGACACTAGAAGAAAATGCAGAAACATCCATTATTAGATAACATTAGTTTTCCTTAATTAATACTTTCTGCAGTTATCTTGTACTGTGACTTACTCTAGGCGGCGGCTCAAGTCGCGGACACTGACGGTCGGGTCCTCGTCTATGGCACGCAGAACGTTTTCTTCGACCGCGACGTTCCGCGCGGCTCTGGGTCGACCGATGTCGCTGCCTCGCGGCATCAGCGACCCCGTCGAGTACAATCTAGACGCTAAGCGTCTAATCGTGTCCACGCTTGGGGTTTCGATGCGCGGGTATTCCCGTGCCAACGCTCGCACAGTAGCCCTTGCATCCCCGTTGTTCCGGGCGTACACCCAAAACATCGCGTAGTATTCTTGAGCGGTGTACATTTCTGGACGAGATTCGTGGCGAAGAGAAGACTCGTGGCTGTGCAGTCCGCTGCTGTGACGATTGGTCGAGTTGACGATCGTCAAAACGAGTTGCCACATACATTGTTGCACCGCGCGACGAAGAGATCGAACGAAACACATCGAGACTGAGTGGGATAGAGCGATCTGACCGACGATCGTCAAAACAAAACAATAGCGTAGGATACAGATCGCTCTCGCCCGAGACCGTCAGCCACGAGTCTAGTTGAAATCTCGTCCAGAAATGTACACCGCTCAAGAATACTACGCGATGTTTTGGGTGTACGCCCGGAACAACGGGGATGCAAGGGCTACTGTGCGAGCGTTGGCACGGGAATACCCGCGCATCGAAACCCCAAGCGTGGACACGATTAGACGCTTAGCGTCTAGATTGTACTCGACGGGGTCGCTGATGCCGCGAGGCAGCGACATCGGTCGACCCAGAGCCGCGCGGAACGTCGCGGTCGAAGAAAACGTTCTGCGTGCCATAGACGAGGACCCGACCGTCAGTGTCCGCGACTTGAGCCGCCGCCTAGAGTAAGTCACAGTACAAGATAACTGCAGAAAGTATTAATTAAGGAAAACTAATGTTATCTAATAATGGATGTTTCTGCATTTTCTTCTAGTGTCAGCAGAATGGCGGTACACCGAACCCTGCAGGAAAACATGTTGCATCCGTACAGCTATGTACGGGTGCAACATTTGCACCCCGGGGATGGCGACCAGCGGGTTGAATATTCAGTGTGGCTGTTGGGAGAAGTGCAGCGGAATCCGTCGTTCTGCAAGTACATATTGTGGACGGATGAAGCACTCTTCAATAGGGAAGGGTGCTTCAATTCCCACAATCGGCACGTGTGGAGCGACGAGAATCCACTAGCGCTTCGGACACGCGCAGCACAAGTCCGTTGGTCGATTAATGTATGGGCCGGCATTTGTGGTGAGTTTATCGTTGGGCCGTACATGCTGCCGGACAGGATGGACGGCCCAGCGTATAAAGTGTTTTTAGAACATGTTCTGCCGGATCTCATGAACCATATTCCAGATGATATCCGACAGAACATGGTCTATCAGCACGACGGGGCTGGACCTCACTACGCCACAATTGCCCGCGACTACCTTGACGAAACCTTCCAGGACAGGTGGATCGGCCGCGGCGGTCCTGTTGCGTGGCCCCCACGGTCACCGGATATGACCCCGCTGGATTTTTTTTTCTGGGGCTACCTGAAGGTAATTTCATTATTGCTCTTACTTTTTTATAGGTACAGTATTTCCTCGCTGAGGGCTCGCTGGTCGGGACCGGCGTTGAGCCCGTATCGCGAACGGAGCCCTAATTCTGAGTGTTCGTTTCTCCCTTCTTTCTGGCCGAAGGGGGGAGCGAGATGGAAAGTTTGGCGTGCGCGGCGGGCGCGAGCGCTCAGATGAAATCGTGACTGCTCGACGCATGCGCGCCACGGTCAGATAGCCAGGCACGGCACGAGCCTTTTTTGCGCCGTAGGCGAACTTGTCCAATTGAGCCCTTTATTATAATACATTTATTTGAGATTATTGATGACCTTACTCTGAATTTTTATTCGTGGTTTAAAACAGTTGCAGCACAATTTGTAGTATTTCATTTAAAAGTTTATTTTCAACAATGTCAACAATGAAAAGACCATTTTGCGCCCCCTGTCAATCTTATGCCCTAGGCAGTTGCCTAATTTTTCACAGTAAAGTCACAAATAATCTCAAATAAATGTATTATAAGGGCGCAATTTGACAAGTTCGTCTTGGGCGCAAAAAAGACTTGAGCCGGGCCTGCGTCAACTTTCGCGGAAGCCGTTTTCGTCTCTACGATGATTTCGTCTCCGACCGTCGCGCACGCAAAGGAGGGAGTGACAGGCGTCAGAAGGAGGGAGCGAGACAAAACATCAACGCGTCGTCTGCTCCTACCGTCCTCACTCGCTCTCACCTTCGCCGGACAAGAGTGAGACAGAAGTGGTGGGAATAGCGAAAAGTCCAGATCGTGTACGCCAAACCGACCCTTCGGCGAGGGAGTACTGTATTCTGTTTTTACTTACGTTTTGTATTTGTTGCACAACAATCGTTTCAGGATGAGGTGTACCGTCAGCCAGTGGATTCACTCGACGACATTGTGGCGCGAATTCACGGTGCGGTGGCCAGCATCACGCCGCAAACATTGCGGGCCGTGCAGAGCCAGCTGATCGCACGTGCCGAGGCGTGCATAGACGCGGAGGGCGGGCACTTCGAGCACTGGCTCAATTGAGAACAATCGGCCCCTTTCGGGGCCACCAATTTTTATAACGTAGGAACGACACGTTCCGTGATAAATAAATTCAGTGATCAGTGTTAGTAGCCGTGCAGTGAAGTGAATATTCGGCACATTAACCTTGGATGGTGTCGTGTACCTGAAACCAGCTGTGCACTGGGCTCGTCCATCGATGACCAGGATCGGTTCAGTGATCAGTGTTAGTAGCCGTGCAGTGAAGTGAATATTCGGTACATTGACCCTGCGATCAGCTGAGCACTGGACGCCGATGACCAGGATCGGTACAGTGGCCAGGTTTCCGAAAAGGGAAGGAAAGCAAGGAAAGGAATGTCCGAAAGGGTGAGTTTTCTTTAATTTATTGGTGATTATTAGGTGTGAAAATAAATTCTTTCCGATTTTAGGGTACAATAACAGTTCGATTTAAAAAATATGAAAACAACTCGATCATCGCAATAATTTCCATTATTGTTCATTACCTTTTGCCATTTTCTGGCAGCTTCTGAATACCACCGCGATAGAAATTCCAGTCGGAAAGAATTTATTCATACACCTAATATTATTTTTTAAATTTAGTTGTGTTGGCCGTTCTTAAACTACGGATTTTTACCTCAATAACGAATTACGATCACTTGTCGTACATTTTCTGTTACGTTAGCTTTTCGTTTATGCCTTATTTAAAAACGAAATTTACGTACTTCTTGTCCTCTCACTTCAAATTATTCTTATTTAAGATTCTGCTTTAAAAAAAAAATGTGTAACGCGGTTTCCTTCGATGCATGCCGACTTGCTTGTTCGTACGTTCGTAGCACAAGCGCGGTCGCCTACCTCGTAGCCAACGCTACCGCGGGAACTCAGGCGGAAGGCGCGCGCTCTGATTGGTCGGGGTTTTTGCTTAATATCTCCTTAACGAAGCTTCGGACAATATTTTCGCTAAGGAAAAAGTTGTTTCAAATCACCCCCTGAGTCACCCCTTTCAAGGAAACGCGACATTTTTGGGACACCCTGTATAACCCAGAAAAACCCAGAAAACCCAGGAAAACCCAGAAAAACCCAGAAAAACCCAGAATAACCCAGAATAACCCAGATAAACCCAGAAAAAAACAGAAAAAAACAGAAATAACCAGAAAAAAAACAATCAATGTTATAAAATATATAAAATGTAATGAAGTAATTCAAATGTATTTAATGTATCACTAAATATTTTGCGTTAGTAAGAAAGTTCAGGGAAAATAGATAATTAGCGCTAAAAATAAAGTGTCCGAATGCTATAATAATCGACCGCTTAACTCTAAAAGTCGACCGGTCCGATAGCTAGTAGTCGACCACCTTTTTTAATATGAAATACTGTTCGCGAATAGGTATTGTTCGCGTGCCTGAATTTTAGGTTAGGGTGGCGAAGTGAATTCAAAGCACAGCAGTTCAGCGTTAGCCACGTCGTTTATTCAAAAACTACAAAGATGAGCGACGGATGAGAGACAATGAGCTTAATACCGATGTAGTGAGCGTGAGAGCGAGCGTTGAGAAAATTGAGCGAGTAATTCTGAACAGCTAGCTTGAGCGCGATGCTATTCAAAGCACGTTTTGAACCAGAGTGAGCCATGCCCGAAAACACGCTTCCGCCTTGGTGTCTTCCAGAAGCTTCTGGAAGACGCGCCAAGCGGAAGTGAGCTTTGATTGGGTGATCGCGCGGACGACTGGTCCTATTGGGTGATCGCACCGGCGGCCAGATCTGATTCGGTGATCGATTGTAGATCTGCCGGCGTGCTCCGCTGCCCGTAAGGTGCTGCGGTGAGATGAGAGCGGTGGTGAGAGGAACTACTGCTCGAATCGCAAACAAATACAAAATAGGTTATGTGCGCATTATAAACTAAAATTGATTTTTGAATATAATGTGCAACATCAGTAAATAATTAATAATGACAAGAATAATGCGTAACTAAAATAAGTTCTTTTAAAAAATATATCAAAATTTTAATAAAAAATAGAAATTATTTTTTTTCCAATGTAAATTAAATTTTTCGTTTTTAAGATAGGAAGCAGTAACAAATTTTAAGTTTTTAAAGTAGGTATTTTATAAATAAATTATATAAACTTTGTAGAACATTAATCCATAAGAAACGAATATACAATTTTAATTATCTTAAATATAATGAAATCCTTTCTTGTTTTATAACTCTCTGTTACAATTTTTTAAATTTTTCTTCCTCTTCTTTTTACATATAACCCAGAAAAACCCAGAAAAACCCAGGAAAACCCAGAAAACCCCAGAAAAACCCAGAATAACCCAGAATAACCCAGATAAACCCAGAAAAAAACAGAAAAAAAAACAGAAATAACCAGAAAAAAAATAAACAATCAATGTTATAAAATATATAAAATGTATTGAAGTAATTCAAATGTATTTAATGTATCACTAAATATTTTGCGTTAGTAGGAAAGTTCAGGGAAAATAGATAATTAGCGCTAAAAATAAAGTGTCCGAATGCTATAATAATCGACCGCTTAACTCTAAAAGTCGACCGGTCCGATAGCTAGTAGTCGACCACCTTTTTTAATATGAAATACAAAATAGGTTATGTGCGCATTACAAACTAAAATTTATTTTTGAATATAATGTGCAACATCAGTAAATAATTAATAATGACAAGAATAATGCGTAACTAAAATAAGTTATTTTAAAAACTTTAACAAAATTTTAATAAAAAATAGAAATTATTTTTTTTCCAATGTAAATTAAATTTTTCGTTTTTAAGATAGGAAGCAGTAACAAATTTTAAGTTTTTAAAGTAGGTATTCTATAAATAAATTATATAAACTTTGTAGAACATTAATCCATAGGAAACGATTATACAATTTTAATTATCTTAAATACGGGGAAACAGCTCAGACCATGGAGGTAGATGACAAACATCTATCTCTCATGTCATCTGAGAATTTATATGCAACTTTTGCGAAGAAGCAAAAGAGTAGTTTACGTTTACATGCCGTTGATGGCCTCGCGGATTTTCCTTCTACGTCGGGTAATGCAAATTGGTGATGTCCAGAATATTATCAATTTCATCCATTTTCTATTTCATTCGATTTTTGGACATCGCGAATATGTAAATAGTTGTTCGATTTACCTCACGCAATTCTTGTTCTATCCTTGCAATAAATTCGCTTGCTTGCTGTACATATGATTTGTAGAGAGAACTTCGAGATAATTGTGCAAATAAATGTATATTCTTAATTATATTCATTTTATATGTAACAATTATCTCGAAATTCTGTCGCATGTATTATAGTAAATTCCTCTGCTTGCTTTCTATCCTTTGGAAATGTAAACAATTGTAGCATTATTTCAGTCTTACATTTCGTCAATATATCGAACCCGTTTGATATATTTACGTGCTGCCATTCTTTTCTATTTTAGTAATGTTTTTATACATTTTAGTGTACAACATGTATCGCGATGTTAGCTTTGCATAACCAATTGTTTACATTTCGCTCCCGATGGAAGAGACCACCACTTTCCCGTAGTTTTCATCGAGCGGTACCGTGCACGCTGCGCGTAATTAATTTGTAAACAGTGTGTGAATCTTTGTCGCAACTTGATATTATTATCGAAAAATCTAGCGAGAAATGTGATTACGTATAGATTTTAGATTTTAGATCATACCCTGAAAAAATATTTTTTATCGAAGGCTGCTACAGCGTGCATGGTACTGGCCAAGAGTGGATTCTAATTTTAACAAAGGTCACTAATTTACAGTATTAAAATATTCATCTTTTAATAAAAAAATTCATTTTAAGGTTTGAAAAATAGAAACAGCTCAAATAAAAAGTACGGAAATTTAAAATGAAAACAAGAAATTATGAATGTACATTTTTCTTTGTTAAAGAAGTTACAGAAGAACTTTATTTAACTTTTTTTTATGTAGAATTTAGTTCGTATGTAAAGAAAATATACTTCCTTTAAGTCGAATCGAGCGCGCTTCGCACGCTCAGCGCACTCTAGAGAGAGAGAATTAGACAGAGCACGTGTGAAGAAAGGAATTAATTAAAGATAACGAATTAACAGAATAGGTGAAAGATAAGGCGAGTGTAAATAAAGACAGCGAACAACAGACTTTAATTGTCGTTTCTTTATTTACAGGTGGGTTTGTAAATAGATGTAAATATCAATAAGTATTTAATAAAACATAAACTTTATTTACAGAGAAACAAATTGAGTCTGATTACCAACGCCAGATAGGATAACGAGCCTTATACGTATATCTGAAAAATCGAAGAACCATTTAAATATAAAGTTTCATTGAAATCCATTTTGCCGTATAAACGTAATCGTGTTAACAAATATATGAGACATTTAAAAAAAAGCTCTTTTCTAAATAGTCAAAACGTGATCAGGAGGTATTAAAACGTGATTTCCGTAACAAAATTTTTTTAAATTTTTTTTTCATTACAAGAGTATTATACATATGTCAAAGTGAAAAGTGTATCTCGAGGCACTCCAGAAGATCGCGCACGGCCGCGTGTCGCTTGCACCTCTCCTTGGATCACAGCGTTTCAAGAGCGAGAGAGAAAGACACACATTCGTTTTCTCTCTCGTCTTCCCGACGTTGTCCGAAGCGCCGAGCTCACGGACACGCAGCTCCGGCGTAGTGTGCATGTGTGGTGGGGGAAATTCTCGAAAACTCCGGTCCCGATTCTGGCATCACTGAATCTAGTCCCGGGGTCGTGGGGACGACCCTATAGTCGTCGGACATGTCGGCGGTTGGGCAACTTTGGCCCGTAGTCGTGGGGACGACCCTATAGTCGTCGGACATGACGGGGGGGGGGCAACCTAGACCCGGGGTCGTGGGGCGACCCTATACCCGTCGGACATGACGGTGGCGGGCCAATCTAGACCCGGGGTCGTGGGGACGACCCTAAAGTCGTCGAACACGTCGGCGGCTGGCCAACTTTGACCCGTGGTCGTGGGGACGACACTATAGTCGTCGGACATGACGGTGGCGGGCCAATCTAGTCCCGGGTTCGTGGGGACGACCCTATAGTCGTCAGACATGTCGGCGGCTGGGCAACTTTGGCCCGTGATCGTGGGGACGACCCTATAGTCGTAGGACATGTCGACGGCTTGCCAACCTAGTCCCGGGGTCGTGGGGACGACCCTATAGTCGTCGGACATATCGGCGGCTTGCCAACCTAGCCCCGGGTTCGTGGGGACGACCCTATAGTCGTTGGACATGTCGGCGGCTGGCCAACTTTGGCCCGGGGTCGTGGGGACGAACCTATAGCCGTCGGACATGTCGGCGGCTGGCCAACCTAGTCCCGGGGCCGTGGGGACGACCCTATAGTCGTCGGACATGACGGTGGCTGGCCAACTTTGGCCCGGGGTCGTGGGGACGAACCTATAGCCGTCGGACATGTCGGCGGCTGGCCAACCTAGTCCCGGGGCCGTGGGGACGACCCTATAGTCGTCGGACATGATAGTGGCGGGCCAATCTAGTCCCGGGTTCGTGGGGACGACCCTATAGTCGTCGGACATGACGGCGGCGGGCCAACCTAGCCCCGTGGTCGTGCGGACGATCCTATAGTCGTCGGACATGTCGGCGGTGGGCCATCCTAGTCCCAGGGTCGTGGGGACGACCCTATAGTCGTCGGATATGTCGGCGGCTGGCCAACCTAGTCCCGGGGTGGTAGGGACGACCCTATAGTCGTCGGCCAAGGGGGCGATTGGCCAATCTAGTCCCGGGGTCGTGGGGACGACCCTATAGTCGTCGGACATGTGGGCGGCTGGGCAACTTTGGCCCGTGGTCGTGGGGACGATCCTATAGTCGTAGGACATGTCGACGGCTTGCCAACCTAGTCCCGGGGTCGTGGGGACGACCCTATAGTCGTCGGACATGTCGGCGGCTGGGCAGTTTTGGCCCGTGGTCGTGGGGACGACCCTATAGTCGTAGGACATGTCGACGGCTTGCCAACCTAGTCCCGGGGTCGTGGGGACGACCCTATAGTCGTCGGACATGATAGTGGCGGCCAATCCAGTCCCGGGTTCGTGGGGACGACCCTATAGTTGTCGGACATGACGGCGGCTGGCCAACTTTGGCCCGTGGTCGTGGGGACGACCCTATAGTCGTCGGACATGACGGTGGCTCGCCAATCTTGCCCGGGGGTCGTGGGGACGACCCTATAGTCGTCGGACATGTCGGCGGCTGGCCAACTTTGGCCCGTGGTCGTGGGGACGACCCTATAGTCGTCGGACATGACGGTGGCGGGCCAACCTAGTCCCGTGGTCGTGCGGACGATCCTATAGTCGTCGGACATGTCGGCGGCGGGCCATCCTAGTCCCGGGGTCGTGGGGACGACCCTATAGTCGTCGGACATGGCGGTGGCGGGCCAATCTAGTCCCGGGTTCGTGGGGACGACCCTATAGTCGTCGGACATGTCGGCGGCGGGCCAACGTAGGCCCGGGGTCATGGGGACGACCCTATAGTCGTAGGACATGTCGGCGGCTTGCCAACCTAGTCCCGGGTTCGTGGGGACGACCCTATAGTCGTCGGACATGTAGGCGGCTAGCCAACTTTGGCCCGGGGTCGTGGGGACGACAATATAGTCGTCGGACATGTCGGCGGCGGGCCAACGTAGGCCCGGGGTCGTGGGGAAGACCCTATAGTCGTCGGACATGTCGGCGGCTTGCCAACCTAGTCCCGGGATCGTGGGGACGACCCTATAGTCGTCGGACATGTCGGCGGCTTGCCAACCTAGTCCCGGGTTCGTGGGGACGACCCTATAGTCGTCGGACATGTCGGCGGCTGGCCAACTTTGGCCCGGGGTCGTGGGGACGACCCTATAGTCGTCGGACATGTCGGCGGCTTGCCAACCTAGTCCCGGGTTCGTGGGGACGACCCTATAGTCGTCGGACATATCGGCGGCTGGGCAGCTTTGGCCCGTGGTCGTGGGGATGACCCTATAGTCGTCGGACATGTCGGCGGCGGGCCAACGTAGGCCCGGGGTCGTGGGGAAGACCCTATAGTCGTCGGACATGTCGGCGGCGGGCCAACGTAGGCCCGGGGTCGTGGGGAAGACCCTATAGTCGTCGGACATGTCGGCGGCGGGCCAACGTAGGCCCGGGGTCGTGGGGAAGACCCTAAAGTCGTCGGACATGTCGACGGCTTGCCAAGCTAGTCCCGGGGTCGTGGGGACGACCCTATAGTCGTCGGACATGTCGGCGGCTGGGCAGCTTTGGCCCGTGGTCGTGGGGACGACCCTATAGTCGTCGGACATGTCGGCGGCTGGCCAACTTTGGCCCGGGGACGTGGGGACGACCCTATAGTCGTCGGACATGTCGGCGGCTTGCCAACCTAGTCCCGGGTTCGTGGGGACGACCCTATAGTCGGCGGACATGTCGGCGGCTTGCCAACCTAGCCCCGGGTTCGTGGGGACGACCCTATAGTCGTTGGACATGTCGGCGGCGGGCCAACTTTGGCCCGGGGTCGTGGGGACGAACCTATAGCCGTCGGACATGTCGGCGGCTGGCCAACCTAGTCCCGGGGCCGTGGGGACGACCCTATAGTCGTCGGACATGATAGTGGCGGGCCAATCTAGTCCCGGGTTCGTGGGGACGACCCTATAGTCGTCGGACATGACGGCGGCTGGCCAACTTTGGCCCGTGGTCGTGTGGACGACCCTATAGTCGTCAGACATGACGGTGGCTCGCCAATCTTGCCCGGGGGTCGTGGGGACGACCCTATAGTCGTCGGACATGTCAGCGGCTGGCCAATTTTGGCCCGTGGTCGTGGGGACGACCCTATAGTCGTCGGACATGACGGTGGCGGGCCAACCTAGTCCCGTGGTCGTGCGGACGATCCTATAGTCGTCGGACATGTCGGCGGTGGGCCATCCTAGTCCCAGGGTCGTGGGGACGACCCTATAGTCGTCGGATATGTCGGCGGCTGGCCAACCTAGTCCCGGGGTGGTAGGGACGACCCTATAGTCGTCGGCCAAGGGGGCGATTGGCCAATCTAGTCCCGGGGTCGTGGGGACGACCCTATAGTCGTCGGACATGTCGGCGGCTGGGCAACTTTGGCCCGTGGTCGTGGGGACGATCCTATAGTCGTAGGACATGTCGACGGCTTGCCAACCTAGTCCCGGGGTCGTGGGGACGACCCTATAGTCGTCGGACATGATAGTGGCGGCCAATCCAGTCCCGGGTTCGTGGGGACGACCCTATAGTCGTCGGACATGACGGCGGCTGGCCAACTTTGGCCCGTGGTCGTGGGGACGACCCTATAGTCGTCGGACATGACGGTGGCTCGCCAATCTTGCCCGGGGGTCGTGGGGACGACCCTATAGTCGTCGGACATGTCGGCGGCTGGCCAACTTTGGCCCGTGGTCGTGGGGACGACCCTATAGTCGTCGGACATGACGGTGGCGGGCCAACCTAGTCCCGTGGTCGTGCGGACGATCCTATAGTCGTCGGACATGGCGGTGGCGGGCCAATCTATCCCCGGGGTCGTGGGGACGACCCTATAGTCGTCGGACATGTCGGCGGCTGGCCAACCTAGTCCCGGGGTGGTAGGGACGACCCTATAGTCGTCGGCCAAGGGGGCGATTGGCCAATCTAGTCCCGGGGTCGTGGGGACGACCCTATAGTCGTCGGACAATTCGGTGGCGGGCCAACCTAGTCCCGGGGTCGTGGGGACGACCCTATAGTCGTCGGACATGGCGGTTGCGGGCCAATCTATCCCCGGGGTTGTGGGGACGACCCTATAGTCGTCGGACATGACGGTGGCGGGCCAACCTAGTCCCGGGTTCGTGGGGACGACCCTATAGTCGTCGGACATGTAGGCGGCTGGCCAACTTTGGCCCGGGGTCGTGGGGACGACAATATAGTCGTCGGACATGTCGGCGGCGGGCCAACGTAGGCCCGGGGTCGTGGGGAAGACCCTATAGTCGTCGGACATGTCGGCGGCTTGCCAACCTAGTCCCGGGATCGTGGGGACGACCCTATAGTCGTCGGACATGTCGGCGGCTTGCCAACCTAGTCCCGGGTTCGTGGGGACGACCCTATATTCGTCGGACATGTCGGCGGCTGGCCAACTTTGGCCCGGGGTCGTGGGGACGACCCTATAGTCGTCGGACATGTCGGCGGCTGGGCAACTTTGGCCCGTGGTCGTGGGGACGACCTTATAGTCGTAGGACATGTCGACGGCTTGCCAACCTAGTCCCGGGATCGTGGGGACGACCCTATAGTCGTCGGACATGACGGCGGCTGGCAAACTTTGGCCCGTTGTCGTGGGGACGACACTACAGTTGTCGGACATGACGGGGGCGGGCCAATCTAGTCACGGGGCCGTGGGGACGACCCTATAGTCGTCGGACAAGTCGGCGGCGGGCCAACATAGTCTCGGGGTCGTGGGGACGACCCTATAGTCGTCGGACAAGTCGGCGGCTGGCCAACCTTGTCACGGGGTCGTGGGGACGACCCTATAGTCGTCGGACAAGTCGGCGGCGGGCCAACGTAGTCCTGGGGGCGTGGGGACGACCCTATAGTCGTCGGACATGTCGGCGGCTGGGCAACTTTGGGCCGTGGTCGTGGGGACGAACCTATAGTCGTCGGACAAGTCGGCGGCGGGCCATCCTAGTCCCGGGGTTGTGGGTACGACCCTATAGTCGTCGGACAAGTCGGCGGCGGGCCATACTAGTCCCGGGGTCGTGGGGACGACCCTATCGTCGTCGGACAAGTCGGAGGCGGGCCATCCTAGTCCCGGGGTCGTGGGGACGACCCTATAGTCGTCGGACATGTTGGCGGCTGGCCAACCTAGATCCGGGGTCGTGGGGACGACTCTATAGTCGTCGGACAAATCGGCGGCGGGTCGTCCTAGTCCCGGGGTCGTGGGGACGACCCTATAGTCGTCGGACATGTCGGCGGCTTGCCAACCTAGTCCCGGGATCGTGGGGACGACCCTATAGTCGTCGGACATGTCGGCGGCGGGCCATCCTAGTCCCGGGGTCGTGGGGACGACCCTATAGTCGTCGGACATGGCGGTGGCGGGCCAATCTAGTCCCGGGTTCGTGGGGACGACCCTATAGTCGTCGGACATGTCGGCGGCGGGCCAACGTAGGCCCGGGGTCATGGGGACGACCCTATAGTCGTAGGACATGTCGGCGGCTTGCCAACCTAGTCCCGGGATCGTGGGAACGACCCTATAGTCGT
This sequence comes from Andrena fulva, assembly GCA_946251845.1. Lineage (NCBI taxonomy): Eukaryota > Metazoa > Arthropoda > Insecta > Hymenoptera > Andrenidae > Andrena > Andrena fulva. Next base: position 41,582,727 of record OX276329.1, read on the forward strand.
CGGACATGTCGGCGGCGGGCCATCCTAGTCCCGGGGTCGTGGGGACGACCCTATAGTCGTCGGACATGGCGGTGGCGGGCCAATCTAGTCCCGGGTTCGTGGGGACGACCCTATAGTCGTTGGACATGTCGGCGGCGGGCCAACTTTGGCCCGGGGTCGTGGGGACGAACCTATAGCCGTCGGACATGTCGGCGGCTGGCCAACCTAGTCCCGGGGCCGTGGGGACGACCCTATAGTCGTCGGACATGATAGTGGCGGGCCAATCTAGTCCCGGGTTCGTGGGGACGACCCTATAGTCGTCGGACATGACGGCGGCTGGCCAACTTTGGCCCGTGGTCGTGGGGACGACCCTATAGTCGTCGGACATGACGGTGGCGGGCCAACCTAGTCCCGTGGTCGTGCGGACGATCCTATAGTCGTCGGACATGTCGGCGGTGGGCCATCCTAGTCCCAGGGTCGTGGGGACGACCCTATAGTCGTCGGATATGTCGGCGGCTGGCCAACCTAGTCCCGGGGTGGTAGGGACGACCCTATAGTCGTCGGCCAAGGGGGCGATTGGCCAATCTAGTCCCGGGGTCGTGGGGACGACCCTATAGTCGTCGGACATGTCGGCGGCTGGGCAACTTTGGCCCGTGGTCGTGGGGACGATCCTATAGTCGTAGGACATGTCGGCGGCTTGCCAACCTAGTCCCGGGTTCGTGGGGACGACCCTATAGTCGTCGGACATGTAGGCGGCTAGCCAACTTTGGCCCGGGGTCGTGGGGACGACAATATAGTCGTCGGACATGTCGGCGGCGGGCCAACGTAGGCCCGGGGTCGTGGGGAAGACCCTATAGTCGTCGGACATGTCGGCGGCTTGCCAACCTAGTCCCGGGATCGTGGGGACGACCCTATAGTCGTCGGACATGTCGGCGGCTTGCCAACCTAGTCCCGGGTTCGTGGGGACGACCCTATAGTCGTCGGACATGTCGGCAGCTGGCCAACTTTGGCCCGGGGTCGTGGGGACGACCCTATAGTCGTCGGACATGTCGGCGGCTGGGCAACTTTGGCCCGTGGTCGTGGGGACGACCTTATAGTCGTAGGACATGTCGACGGCTTGCCAACCTAGTCCCGGGATCGTGGGGACGACCCTATAGTCGTCGGACATGTCGGCGGCTGGCCAACTTTGGCCCGGGGTCGTGGAGACGACCCTATAGTCGTCGGACATGTCGGCGGCTTGCCAACCTAGTCCCGGGTTCGTGGGGACGACCCTATAGTCGTCGGACATGTCGGCGGCTGGCCAACTTTGGCCCGGGGACGTGGGGACGACCCTATAGTCGTCGGACATGTCGGCGGCTTGCCAACCTAGTCCCGGGTTCGTGGGGACGACCCTATAGTCGGCGGACATGTCGGCGGCTTGCCAACCTAGCCCCGGGTTCGTGGGGACGACCCTATAGTCGTTGGACATGTCGGCGGCGGGCCAACTTTGGCCCGGGGTCGTGGGGACGAACCTATAGTCGTCGGCCAAGGGGGCGATTGGCCAATCTAGTCCCGGGGTCGTGCGGACGATCCTATAGTCGTCGGACATGTCGGCGGTGGGCCATCCTAGTCCCAGGGTCGTGGGGACGACCCTATAGTCGTCGGATATGTCGGCGGCTGGCCAACCTAGTCCCGGGGTGGTAGGGACGACCCTATAGTCGTCGGCCAAGGGGGCGATTGGCCAATCTAGTCCCGGGTTCGTGGGGACGACCCTATAGTCGTCGGACATGACGGCGGCTGGCCAACTTTGGCCCGTGGTCGTGGGGACGACCCTATAGTCGTCGGACATGACGGTGGCGGGCCAACCTAGTCCCGTGGTCGTGCGGACGATCCTATAGTCGTCGGGCATGTCGGCGGTGGGCCATCCTAGTCCCAGGGTCGTGGGGACGACCCTATAGTCGTCGGATATGTCGGCGGCTGGCCAACCTAGTCCCGGGGTGGTAGGGACGACCCTATAGTCGTCGGCCAAGGGGGCGATTGGCCAATCTAGTCCCGGGGTCGTGGGGACGACCCTATAGTCGTCGGACATGTCGGCGGCTGGGCAACTTTGGCCCGTGGTCGTGGGGACGATCCTATAGTCGTAGGACATGTCGACGGCTTGCCAACCTAGTCCCGGGGTCGTGGGGACGACCCTATAGTCGTCGGACATGTCGGCGGCTGGGCAGCTTTGGCCCGTGGTCGTGGGGACGACCCTATAGTCGTAGGACATGTCGACGGCTTGCCAACCTAGTCCCGGGGTCGTGGGGACGACCCTATAGTCGTCGGACATGATAGTGGCGGCCAATCCAGTCCCGGGTTCGTGGGGACGACCCTATAGTTGTCGGACATGACGGCGGCTGGCCAACTTTGGCCCGTGGTCGTGGGGACGACCCTATAGTCGTCGGACATGACGGTGGCTCGCCAATTTTGCCCGGGGGTCGTGGGGACGACCCTATAGTCGTCGGACATGTCGGCGGCTGGCCAACTTTGGCCCGTGGTCGTGGGGACGACCCTATAGTCGTCGGACATGACGGTGGCGGGCCTACCTAGTCCCGTGGTCGTGCGGACGATCCTATAGTCGTCGGACATGTCGGCGGCGGGCCAACATAGTCCCGGGGTCGTGGGGACGACCCTATAGTCGTCGGACAAGTCGGAGGCGTGCCAACCTAGTCCCGGGGTCGTGGGGACGACCCTATAGTCGTCGGACATGTTGGCGGCTGGCCAACCTAGTCCCGGGGTCGTGGGGACGACTCTATAGTCGTCGGGTAAGTCGGCGGCGGGCCATCCTAGTCCCGGGGTCGTGGGTACGACCCTATAGTCGTCGCACAAGTCGGCGGCGGGCCATACTAGTCCCGGGGTCGTGGGGACGACTCTATAGTCGTCGGACAAGTCGGCGGCGGGTCGCCCTAGTCCCGGTGTCGTGGGGACGACCCTATAGTCGTCGGACATGTCGGCGGCTGGGCAGCTTTGGCCCGTGGTCGTAGGGACGACCCTATAGTCGTCGTACATGTCGGCGGCTTGCCAACCTACCCTCGGGTTCGTGGGGACGACCCTATAGTCGTTGGACATGTCTGCGGCTGGCCAACTTTGGCCCGGGGTCGTGGGGGCGAACCTATAGCCGTCGGACATGTCGGCGGCTGGCCAACCTAGTCCCGGGGCCGTGGGGCCGACCCTATAGTCGTCGGACATGATAGTGGCGGGCCAATCTAGTCCCGGGTTCGTGGGGATGACCCTATAGTCGTCGGACATGACGGCGGCTGGCCAACTTTGGCCCGTGGTCGTGGGGACGACCCTATAGTCGTCGGACATGACGGTGGCGGGCCAATCTAGCCCGGGGGTCGTGGGGACGAACCTATAGCCGTCGGACATGTCGGCAGCTGGCCAACCTAGTCCCGGGGTGGTAGGGACGACCCTATAGTCGTCGGACAAGTCGGCGGCGGGCCAACCTAGTCCCGGGGTCGTGGGGACGACCCTATAGTCGTCGGACATGATAGTGGCGGGCCAATCTAGTCCCGGGTTCGTGGGGACGACCCTATAGTCGTCGGACATGTCGGCGGCTGGGCAGCTTTGGCCCGTGGTCGTGGGGACGACCCTATAGTCGTCGGACATGTCGGCGGCTTGCCAACCTAGCCCCGGGTTCGTGGGGACGACCCTATAGTCGTTGGACATGTCGGCGGCTGGCCAACTTTGGCCCGGGGTCGTGTGGACGAACCTATAGCCGTCGGACATGTCGGCGGCTGGCCAACCGAGTCCCGGGGCCGTGGGGACGACCCTATAGTCGTCGGACATGATAGTGGCGGGCCAATCTAGTCCCGGGTTCGTGGGGACGACCCTATAGTCGTCGGACATGGCGGCGGCTGGCCAACTTTGGCCCGTGGTCGTGGGGACGAACCGATAGCCGTCGGACATGTCGGCAGCTGGCCAACCTAGTCCCGGGGTGGTAGGGACGACCCTATAGTCGTCGGACAAGTCGGCGGCGGGCCAACCTAGTCCCGGGGCCGTGGGGACGACCCTATAGTCGTCGGACATGATAGTGGCGGGCCAATCTAGTCCCGGGTTCGTGGGGACGACCCTATAGTCGTCGGACATGTCGGCGGCTGGCCAACTTTGGCCCGGGGTCGTGGGGACGACCCTATAGTCGTCGGAAATGTCGGCGGCTGGCCAACCTAGTCCCAGGGTCGTAGGGACGACCCTATAGTCGTCGGACATGTCGGCGGCTGGCCAACTTTGGCCCGGGGTCGTGGGGACGACCCTATAGTCGTCGGAAAAGTCGGCGGCTGGCCAACCTAGTCCCGGGGTCGTAGGGACGACCCTATAGTCGTCGGACATGTCGGCGGCTGGGCAACTTTGGCCCGTGGTCGTGGGGACGACCCTATAGTCGTCGGACATGTCGGCGGCTTGCCAACCTAGTCCCGGGTTCGTGGGGACGACCCTATAGTCGTCGGACATGTCGGCGGCTGGCCAACTTTGGCCCGGGGTCGTGGGGACGACCCTATAGTCGTCGGAAAAGTCGGCGGCTGGCCAACCTAGTCCCAGGGTCGTAGGGACGACCCTATAGTCGTCGGAAAATTCGGCGGCGGGCCAACATAGTCCCGGGGTCGTGGGGACGACCCTACAGTCGTCGGACAAGTCGGAGGCGGGCCAACCTAGTCCCGGGGTCGTGGGGACGACCCTATAGTCGTCTGACATGTCGGCGGCTGGCCAACCTGGTCCCGGGTTCGTGGGGACGACCCTATAGTCGTCGGACATGTCGGCGGCTGGCCAACTTTGGCCCGGGGTCGTGGGGACGACCCTATAGTCGTCGGACAAGTGGGCGGCGGGCCAACATAGTCCCGGGGTCGTGGGGACGACCCAATAGTCGTCGGAAAAGTCGGCGGCGGGCCAACATAGTCCCGGGGTCGTGGGGACGACCCTATAGTCGTCGGACAAGTCGGAGGCGTGCCAACCTAGTCCCGGGGTCGTGGGGACGACCCTATAGTCGTCGGACATGTTGGCGGCTGGCCAACCTAGTCCCGGGGTCGTGGGGACGACTCTATAGTCGTCGGACAAGTCGGCGGCGGGTCGTCCTAGTCCCGGGGTCGTGAGGACGACCCTATAGTCGTCGGACATGACGGTGGCGGGCCTATCTAGTCCCGTGGCCGCGGGGACGACCCTATAGTCGTCGGACATGCGGGTGGCGGGCCAATCTAGTCCCGGGGTCGTGGCGACGACCCTATAGTCGTCGGACAAGTAGGAGGCGGGCCAACCTAGTCCCGGGGTCGTGGGGACGACCCTATAGTCGTCGGACATGTCGGCGGCTGGGCAACTTTGGCCCGTGGTCGTGGGGACGACCCTATAGTCGTCGGACAAGTCGGCGGCGGGTCGTCCTAGTCCCGGGGTCGTGAGGACGACCCTATATTCGTCGGACATGTCGGCGGCTGGGCAACTTTGGCCCGTGGTCGTGGGGACGACTCTATAGTCGTCGGACAAGTCGGCGGCGGGTCGTCCTAGTCCCGGGGTCGTGAGGACGACCCTATATTCGTCGGACATGACGGTGGCGGGCCTATCTAGTCCCGTGGCCGTGGGGACGACTCTATAGTCGTCGGACAAGTCGGCGGCGGGTCGTCCTAGTCCCGGGGTCGTGAGGACGACCCTATATTCGTCGGACATGTCGGCGGCTGGGCAACTTTGGCCCGTGGTCGTGGGGACGACTCTATAGTCGTCGGACAAGTCGGCGGCGGGTCGTCCTAGTCCCGCGGTCGTGAGGACGACCCTATATTCGTCGGACATGTCGGCGGCTGGGCAACTTTGGCCCGTGGTCGTGGGGACGACCCTATAGTCGTCGGACATGTCGGCGGCTGGCCAACCTAGTCCCGGGGTCGTAGGGATGACCCTATAGTCGTCGGACAAGTCGGCGGCGGGCCAACATAGTCCCGGGGTCGTGGGGACGACCCCATAGTCGTCGAACATGTCGGCTGCTGGCCAACCTAGTCCCAGGGTCGTAGGGACGACCCTATAGTCGTCGGAAAATTCGGCGGCGGGCCAACATAGTCCCGGGGTCGTGGGGACGACCCTACAGTCGTCGGACAAGTCGGAGGCGGGCCAACCTAGTCCCGGGGTCGTGGGGACGACCCCATAGTCGTCTGACATGTCGGCGGCTGGCCAACCTGGTCCCGGGTTCGTGGGGACGACCCTATAGTCGTCGGACATGTCGGCGGCTGGCCAACTTTGGCCCGGGGTCGTGGGGACGACCCTATAGTCGTCGGAAAAGTCGGCGGCTGGCCAACCTAGTCCCGGGGTCGTAGGGATGACCCTATAGTCGTCGGACAAGTCGGCGGCGGGCCAATCTAGTCCCGTGGTCGTGGGGACGACCCCATAGTCGTCGAACATGTCGGCGGCTGGCCAACCTAGTCCCGGGGTCGTGGGGACGACCCTATAGTCGTCGGACATGTCGGCGGCTGGCCAACCTAGTCCCGGTGTGGTAGGGACGACCGTATAGTCGTCGGACAAGTCGGCGGCGGGCCAACCTAGTCCCGGGGTCGTGGGGACGACCCTATAGTCGTCGGATATGTCGGCGGCTGGCCAACCTAGTCCCGGGGTGGTAGGGACGACCCTATAGTCGTCGGACAAGTCGGCGGCGGGCCAACCTAGTCCCGGGGTCGTGGGGACGACCCTATAGTCGTCGGACATGATGGTGGCGGGCACAATCAAGTCCCGGGGCCGTGGGGACGACCGTTTAGTCGTCGGACATGTCGGCGGCTGGCCAACCTAGTCCCGGGGTCGTGGGGACGACCGTATAGTCGTCGGACAAGTCGGCGGCGGGCCAACCTAGTACCGGGGTCGTGGGGACGACCCTATAGTCGTCGGACATGCGGTTGGCGGGCCAATCTAGTCCCGGGGTCGTGGGTACGACCCTATACTCGTCGGACATGAGGGTGGCGGGCCAATCTAGTCCCGGGGCCGTGGGGACGACCCTATAGTCGTCGGACATGTCGGCAGCTGGCCAACCTAGCCCCGGGGTGGTAGGGACGACCCTATAGTCGTCGGACAAGTCAGCGGCGGGCCAACCTAGTCCCGGGGTCGTGGGGAAGACCCTATAGTCGTCGGATATGTCGGAGGCTGGCCAACCTAGTCCGGGGGTGGTAGGGACGACCCTATAGTCGTCGGAGAAGTCGGCGGCGGACCAACCTAGTCCCGGGGTCGTGGGGACGACCCTATAGTCGTCGAACATGTCGGCGGCTGGCCAACTTTGGCCTGTGGTCGTGGGGACGACCCTATAGTCGTCGAACATGTCGGCGGCTGGCCAACTTTGGCCTGTGGTCGTGGGGACGACCCTATAGTCGTCGGATATGTCGGAGGCTGGCCAACCTAGTCCGGGGGTGGTAGGGACGACCCTATAGTCGTCGGAGAAGTCGGCGGCGGACCATCCTACTCCCGGGGTCGTGGGGACGACCCAATACTCGTCGGACATGACGGTGGCGGGCCAATCTAGTTCCGGGGTCGTGGGGACGACCCTATAGTCGTCGGACAAGTCGGCGGCGGGCCAGCCTAGTCCCGTGGTCGTGGGGACGACCGTATTGTCGTCGGACATGTCGGCGGCCGGCCAACCTAGTCCCGGGGTCGTGGGGACGACCCTATAGTCGTCGGACATGATGGTGGCGGGCACAATCAAGTCCCGGGGCCGTGGGGACGACCGTTTAGTCGTCGGACATGTCGGCGGCTGGCCAACCTAGTCCCGGGGTCGTGGGGACGACCCTATAGTCGTCGGACAAGTCGGCGGCTGGCCAACCTAGTCCCGGGGTCGTGGGGACGACCCTATAGTCGTCGGACATGATAGTGGCGGGCCAATCTAGCCCCGGGTTCGTGGGGACGACCCTATAGTCGTCGGAAGTAGTAAGGTAAAGCGGGTTCTAGACCTGGTCCTCTGAGGGGAGCGCGGGGGCGGGGGGAAGTGAGGGCGCGCGGGGGAGTGCGGTGGAGGGAAACATGGACGCGGCGGGTAGCGGGGGGAGCGGGGAGTGGAAGACCGATTGCGCGCGCATGAGCCGTGGAGTGGGGGAAGCCGCAATCGTGGAGGGGATCAGTCCGGGCCGAACCGCCGCGGAGGCCTCTCCAGACTGGACCCACCCCCGAAAATTTCCACAGAGGGTCGTCCCCTCCCTCTAAAAAAATTTCTGGGGCCGGGTCTTGTATGAAAAATCTTTTTTCAGACTCGATCCAGCCCCAGAAATTTTTTTCCCCAAATATTTTTTTTTCAAACCATTATAAAGCTGAAATTGTTTAATACTTTATCGGATGACGTCGGACAATGTCGGGGAAGATCGGCTTTTCCAAACCACGTATTCGGAGGAGGGAAAGAGAGAGCATTACATTAAAATCTAAATTCGGAGGAGAGAAAGAGAGAGAGCACACGCGCGATCGCGAGTAATTTTAATCCTCTGGAGCAGCCGTGCAGGGTGATGTCATTTGATCATTTCGCTGTACCATACCACTCTGAACGTAAATCGAACGTGAATCGTACCACTCTGAACGTGTATCAAACGTGCATGGTATCACTCTGAACGTAAATCGAACGGGTATTGAACGACTTTGAACGGGTATCGAACAGGTATTGAACGGGTATCGAACCGGTATTGAACGGCTTTGAACGGGTATTGAACGGCTTTGAACGTGAATCGAACGGGTATTGAACGGCTTTGAACGGATATTGGACGGCTTTGAACGGGTATTGAACGGGTATTGAACAGCTTTAAACGTGAATCGAACGGGTATTGAACGGCTTTGAACGGGTATTGAACGGCTTTGAACGTGAATCGAACGGGTATTGAACGGCTTTGAACGGATATTGGACGGCTTTGAACGGGTATTGAACGGGTATTGAACGGCTTTGAACGTGAATCGAACGGGTATTGAACGGCTTTGAACGGGTATTGAACGGCTTTGAACGGGTATTGAACGGCTTTGAACGTGAATCGAACGGGTATTGAACGTGAATCGAACGGGTATTGAACGGCTTTGAACGGGTATTGAACGACTTTGAACGGGTATTGAACGACTTTGAACGGGTATTGAACGACTTTGAATGTGAATCGAACGGGTATTGAACGGCTTTGAACGTGAATCGAACGGGTATTGAACGGCTTTGAACGGGTATTGAACGGCTTTGAACGTGAATCGAACGGGTATTGAACGGCTTTGAACGGGTATCGAACGGGTATTGAACGGCTTTGAACGGGTATTGAACGGCTTTGAACGGGTATTGAACATGTATTGAACGTGTATTGAACGACTTTGATCGGGTATTGAACAGCTTTGATCGGGTATTGAACGGCTTTGAACGGGTATTGAACGGCTTTGAACGGATATTGAACGGCTTTGATTGGGTATTGAACGGCTTTGATCGGGTATCGAACGGGTATTGAACGGCTTTGAACGTGAATCGTACCACTTTGAACATCTATCGAACATCTATGGTACCACTTTAAACATCTATGGAACATCTATTGAACATGTATTGAACGTATATGATACCACTCTGAACGTGTATCGAACCACATATACATAATAATTAATTAAGGAGGTTGGGTTTGGGGAGGGTGAAGAAAAGAAACATTTATGCATTAAAAATTGATTATATTTTATTTATGAATTTCTCTTTGATGTTTAGACCACCAGTTGAATATTTTAAATACATTTTGCATTGCACAATGCTTCGCGTGTCTGTCACATCGCAGAGTATTAACTACATTTAGCTTATTTAGAGATTTAATATCCTCATAGTCAATGTCCAGCGTCTCGATGACCACATCCAGTCTTGTATTTTCATCGAGGAAATCCGCAAGCCAGTCGCGTTTCTGCAATCCTTTAACGTATACGATATGGGATGCGTCATCTTCTTCGTCGACAGCATCAGCTACAGCTTTGGTAATCAGCTGTTTAGCCATACTGTACGGAACGTCTCCATCGTCCCATCGTAGTCCATGATGTTTTGCCACCAACCATCGGATGCTTGATTTGTCGGATTTTGTAAGAAGATATTGCGGCATCGAACTCCCAAAAATATAGTGCGAGAGAATTGTTCCCATTCGTAGGACAGCCACTTCCTTGACGACAAATCTTCCGTCGACGATGAACCCTTGCAGGTCAACAAATGTTGGTACAACCATTGTCGATACAATTTTAGAGGTCTGCTCGCTTCCAAGACAGATGAGAGAATACAGTCTTTCTCGTAATGCATCTCGATTTTTACGATGAATTTGTTGTACGAATTTGATACAGGAGAGGGCGGGCAAATAGTATGGCAATTTAATTTATTTTGCGCACCACGTTTGTTAGCGGATTGTATTCAACCACCCGATCATGCAGAATCAGACAGTAGGCTGTAGTATTTGTAGGTACATTCTCTTTACACTCAAAAGTAGTAAGGTAAAGCGGGTTCCAACGCAGGTCCTCTGAGGGGAGCGCGGGGGCGGGGGGAAGTGAGGGCGCGCGGGGGAGTGCGGTGGAGGGAAACATGGGCGCGGGGGGTAGCGGGGGAAGCGGGGAGTGGATGACCGGTTGCGCGCGCATGAGCCGCGGAGTGGGGGAAGCCGCAATCGTGGAGGGGATCAGTCCAGGCCGAACCGCCGCGGAGGCCTCTCCACGTCGGACCCAACGAATTTGTTTTTAGAGGGGGAATGACCCCCAAATATTTTTTAGACCTGGCCGAGGAAGCGGACGTCCCCCAAATATTTTTCCAAACCAATATACAGAGAAATGGTTTATTTTTTTATCGGATAACGCCGGAAAGATCAGGGAAGATCGGCTTTTTACAAACCACGTATTCGGAGGAGGGAAAGACATTACAGTAAAATCTAAATTCGGAGGAGAGAAAGAGAGAGAGCACTCGCGCGATCGCGTGTAATTTTAATCCTCTGGAGCAGCCGTGCAGGTGACATCATTTGGCAGCGCGAATCATAGAAAGAATTATGCGGCGTCAGCAGAAACTTTTTTTTCCATACCAATATATGATGGAAATTTTTCCCCAACACAGAGGAATAATAATTTTTTAATCATCGATATAGCGAACTATTATACAACAAACAGAAATATTTTTCCAAACCATTATCTAGCAAACATTCTAAAGCTAACAGCATTCTAAATCGTTCCGATTTAACGTCGCAGCTTATCGTGCAATTACGCGTAATTTGACTCCTCTGGAGCAGTCGTGCAGGATGATATCATTTTCGCGGCGCGAAGAACGTATGAATCATAGAAAGAATTATACAGCATCAGCAAGAATTCGGAAACATCAAATCTTAAAATTAGGTGGCGAGAGAAGGAGGCAGAAGACGGGTAAATAAAATGGAGAAATAATAAAAAGAAAAATATAAAAAAATATAAAATATAATAAAAATAGAATATAAAAGAATATGAAATAAAATAATAATATTAATAATAAAAAGAATATAAAAATAGAATATAATAAATAATATAATAAAATAAAATAAAAAATAATTAAAAATAAGAATAAATATAAATATAAATATAAAAGAAAAAAATTAAAAGAAATAGTAAAAAGAAAAAAAGAAAAATAGAAAGAAGAGAAAAATACAATATAAAAGAATATAAAAGACAATATAAAATATAAAAGAATATAAAGAATATAAAGAATATAAAGAATATAAAGAATATAAAGAATATAAAGAATATAAAGAATATAAAGAATATAAAGAATATAAAGAATATAAAGAATATAAAGAATATAAAGAATATAAAGAATATAAAGAATATAAAGAATATAAAGAATATAAAATACAATATAAATATAAGTATAAAAGAAAATAAAAGAAAATAAAAGAAAATAAAAGAAAATAAAAGAAAAAAGAAAAAGAAGAAAGAAAAATATAAAAATATAAAAATATAAAAATATAAAAATATAAAAATATAAAAATATAAAAATATAAAAATATAAAAATATAAAAATATAAAAATATAAAAATATAAAAATATAAAAATATAAAAATATAAAAATATAAAAATATAAAAATATAAAAATATAAAAATATAAAAATATAAAAATATAAAAATATAAAATGTCACGTCCCGGGTGAGGTTTTTTGGGAACGGTGACTATGGGGAAGGAGAAAGCCAGGCGCGAATCTAACATCCGTCACACTGTGGGTTCGAGAGGAGGATCAGGCGTGAATCTGTCATCCAGCACTCTGAAGGTTTTAAGGGAAAGTCAGGCGTGAATCTGTCATCCAGCACACTGTAGGTTTTGAAAGGACGGTCAGGCGTGAATCTGTCATCCAGCACTCTGAAGGTTTTTAAGGGAAAGCCAGGCGCGAATCTATCATCCAGCACACTGTGGGTTTTGAGGGAAAGCCAGGCGTGAATCTGTCATCCAGCACACTGTGGGTTTCGAGGGAAAGTCAGGCGCGAATCTATCATCCGTCACACTGAGGGTTTGAAAGGAATATCAGGCGTGAATCTGTCATCCAGCACTCTGAAGGGTTTAAGGGAAAGCCAGGCGCGAATCTATCATCCGTCACACTGTGGATTTATAAGGAAGGTCAGGCGTGAATCTGTCATCCAGCACTCTGAAGGTTTTAAGAGAAAAGATCAGGCGCGAATCTATCATCCGCCACACTAATCGACCAGGGAAGGTTTTAAAGCAAATTGGTACTGAAGGGACACCCGTTAGCACTCTTGTTTTGTTTTGATTTGATAATAGGATTTACCGTTGCATTTGTACAAAAGAAACCATACTTAGTTTTCCTAAGAATAGCACGGTTCATGCAGCAGTGTGTTTGTAAATACTGGGAGAGCTCTCGCGAATCAGCTGTTGCGGCAGCTTGGTTTCGTTGGAAAGCCTTATGACTCGAGGATACACACAATAATTCGAGACACGATTGATAACAAAGCGGTTTATTAGCCTTGTTAGAGTGGTTTTAACAATGCGTGGGAAGATTTTGTATTCACACGCGCAACATTTATAATATGAGTTATGAATATGAATGGCGATATATATATAATAAGCATAAATGAAAGAATATAAAAGTAAGTAAGCAATAAGCATAAATGAAAGAATATAAAAGTAAGTAAGCAATAAGCATAAATGAAAGTAAATGATGATAAGCTATAAGCGTTGACGAATAATAATATGGTATGGGGTGATATGCACTATAATAATGGTATATAATAATGACTTACAGTAGTTGCCGTAAAGCACTGATTAGAATTGTTAACACTTGGTTTAATGATACTTCTTACTGTAATGACTGTCTGTTGACAAAAGAGCTCTCTGGGCTCTCGATCCTTTGTATTTATATGATCTTCCAGGAGTACTGCGGGGGTTCGCGCGGTAAAGACCTTGACAGATTTCGGAAACAAGACGCAGTAGATTTTGGGGGTTTTTGTAACGGTATGGTTATTAATAGATGTGTTTATGTCACGTACGCCAAATGCGTCGTAATTACAATCACGTGTTGATCACGTTTGTACATTTGCGTCGCAGTAACATTTCTAGGGTTTTTGCATGGGGCTTTGAAGCGAAATACTCAACCCATTTGGTGGAGTTTAGGAGGTCGTATAGGAATGGGGTAACCGGTGTATTGACTTCTGTGGTCATAGTAAGGGCGTGAGACGTAGTCTCGATTTGGAAGAGGGTTTTAAGGATGAGGGATTTGTTTAACGTAGATTTGGAAGGGAGTGGTCATGCCTCATATGGCGAATAGGCGAAGGAGTTGTGTAACGATCATCTCGCGATGGGGATCTCTAAGATACATCATCGAGGTGGCGTTTTGTATAGGTCATCTTGTGTTGGGGACCGCTAAGGTACAACATCAAGGTGATCGGCGATTGGGAATCTGGATTGATCGTTTAGAGATAGGGACCACTAAGGTGTATCGTCCAAACGATCGGTTGGGTGAGGGAGTAGGGTATGACTCGAGATTGAAGGTTTTTGGTGGATTGTGAATGGATTTGTGAGGAAATGGTGTTAAAATACCGCGCGAAAAATAGTGGGACGTCACAAAAAATATAAAAATATAAAAATATAAAAATATAAAAATATAAAAATATAAAATACAATATAAAATATAAAAGAATATAAAATACAATATAGTAATAAAAATATAAAAGAAAAGATAAATAATAAAATAAAAAACTATTCGAAAAAAAGGCGGTGATGGGGGTGATGGGGTGATGGCGGTGATAGCGACGGCTCTTAAAATTAGGTGGCGAGAGAAGGAAGAAGACGGGTAAATAAAATGAAGAAATAATAAAAAGAAAAATATAAAAAATACAATTAAAATATAAAATAAAATACAATACAATACAATATAAAAAAATATAAATATAAATATATAATTGAAATAGAAAATAGAAAATATAATACAATACAATATAAAAAACAATATAAATATAAAAGAAAAATAAAATAAAATAAAATAAAATAAAAAAATAAAAATATATTATAAAGGAATATAATATAAAAAAATAAAAAAATAAAAAAATATAAAATAGAATATAAATAGAATATAAATAGAATATAAAAATATAATATAAAAAAATAAACATAAAATTCAATATAAAAATACATCATAAAAAGAAAAAATATAATAATAATAATAATAATAATTTAATTGATTGCCCACTTTTGTGTTACAATTTAACGATCGTATACTGTTTCCATTTCATTCCCGTGATTGTATCAGTGTAAGTCCATTCGTTCTAATGTATCCTACTGTGTCTTAACAAATTTTTCTATTTTACAAGTGTTTCCTAATTTATTTTATGTTGCATAATCTTCTTTTATCACTTTCCTCTCCCTCACATCTTTTTCTTCTCCCTATTATCTCCCGTAGAATAGCCAAGTTTATCCATTCTCATCCAATTATCTCTTTCCAATTCCTACCACTCTCTCCACTTACTTCACATGCTTCAATCACATGTTTCACTATTTCTTCATCTTTCTTACAAAGTCTACACATCCTTTCTTCTTTCGATAGCCAATATTTGCATGCCCTTGTTTCACCACCCTGTATGAATTTTCCTATCCTTTCTAATTCTCCTCTCCTTTTTTTTCTTTTTTTCCCCATAAGTATTTCGCCTTATCTCATGGTTCCCTTGCAACCTCTCTTAATTCTCTTAGGAACTTATACTCTTTTATTTTCATCTCTCTTTCTTGTTCTTAAACGTCTTTACTTATCTGCTCTATTTTGATCCACACTTCTTCCCCATTTAATCTTCTTCTTCTTCTTTTCCATTCTTCATTTGACCATCCTCTCCTTTCCAAGAATTTGATTCTCATTCTTTCCCTTTTCGTTACTTCATTTCCTCTCATTAGTCTTCTCCCACATTCTTCCGATCCTTCTTTCGAGTTTATTAATCTCTCTTCAACGTTCATTGCCCTTACTCCCATTTTAATTACTATGTCATCTTTTCATATTTCTTTTAACAGCTTGTCGAACACACTTCCCTGTTAAAAACTTTCCCACGAGTTCCTTCATCACTCTTAAAGTGCTTATAGTTCTATCATACATTTCCTATATCCTTATTCATAGTTGTTCGCCTACTCCTTCTTTTTAAAGTCTTTTCCAAATTTCTTCCCTTTTCTATCTATCAAATTCTCCTTTCATATCCGTGAAAAAAAAAACAGGTATAGCTTCCCTCATTTTTTGAGGTTTCTATATTTATAGCCGTTTTAACTACCACTATTGCAAGAGTTTAAATTTTAAGTCTGTTCGACTTTTAATATCTTACATGATTTGAGATCAGATCGACGTGAACCAGATCGGTTTTCTATATATATTTATCTAGTAAATTTTTTGTACGAAAGAACTTAATTTATAAATTATTTTTTGCTATATTCAATAAAAATTGGAATTTCATATTTATTAAGAATTGATGTTTACCCTATGATAATTGTTGGTTGGGCTTCAAATTTGAATTATTCAATATTAGGAGCGATTGGGTCAATTTCACAGTCAGATTCTTATGAAGTAAGTTTATTTTTTTAACAATATTTTCTGTAGTATACGTTTAAGATATATATACACAAAAATAATATAGAATAATCCAAATACAAATATAAAAATATAAAAAATACAATTAAAATAGAAAATAGAAAATATAAAAGAAAATAAAATAAAATAAAATAAAATAAAATAATAAAATAAAAGAAAATCAAATAAAATAATAAATATAATATAAAAAGAAAAAATATATAAATAGAATATAACTAGAATATAAAAAAATATGAAATAAAAAAAATAAAAATATAAAAATTCAATATAAAAAATACATTATAAAAAGAAAAAAATGTAATAATAATAATAATAAATACAATTAAAATAGAAAATAGAAAATAAAATAAAATAAAATAAAATAATAAAATAAAAGAAAATCAAATAAAATAATAAATATAATATAAAAAGAAAAAATATATAAATAGAATATAACTAGAATATAAAAAAATATGAAATAAAAAAAATAAAAATATAAAAATTCAATATAAAAAATACATTATAAAAAGAAAAAAATGTAATAATAATAATAATAATAATAATAATAATAATAATAATAATTTAATTTATTACCCACTTTTGTGTTACAATTTAACGATCATATTCTCTTTCCACTTCATTCCTGTGATTGTGTCAGTGTAAGTCCTACCCTTCTAATGTATCCTGCTGTGTCTTATCAAATTTTTTTTCTATTTTACAAGTGTTTCCTAATATATTTTATGTTGCATAATCTTCTTTTATCACTTTCCTGTTCTTCCCATCTTTTCCTTCTCCCTATTATCTCCTGTAGAATAGCCAAGTTTCTCCCTTCTCCTCTAATTACCTCTTTATGTGATGGAATTATCCCTCCCAACACAGAGAAATAATAATTTATTTTTATCGGATTATGTTTCGGACAATGTCGGGAAAGATCGGCATTTTACAAACCACGTATTCCGAGGAGGGAAAGAGAGAGCATTACATTAAACACTAAATTCGTGGAGGGAAAGAGAGAGCAATACTTAGCGTCGCAGCGTCTCGCGCGATCGTGTGTAATTTGACTCCTCTGGAGCAGCCGCGCGGGATGATATCATTTGGTAGCGCGAAGAACGGCGAATCTTAAAATTAGGTGGCGAGGCGGAAGACGGGTAAATAAAATTGAGAAATAATATACGTTTAAGAAATATATATTGTTACAAATATTATATAAAAATAGAATACGAAAAATATAATTAAGATTTATTTGGCTTAATTATCCCACTCAATAACATCATCAGCAAATAGTTTAGTTAGTGATAAATCCACAGGAACTTGCACATGGTCAGTTTGAACTACAACAACGCTAACCCGAAGCTCCGATATTTTATTCGCGCAAACGGTATGATAATCAATCTTTGTTTTAACGTTTCGCCAAACCACACTCTTTGGAGCACACACACGATTCCGCAGAGATATATTCCTATGTACATAATCATCATCGTCATCATCATAACCATAGCTGTTATTGTCTAAAAAGGTTTGGTCCGCATATCGATTCAACCAATATTGCTCATCATCGTAGCGGTCATCCACGTAGTCATCTATTAGGTTACCATGTATTTTGTCAGCATTACGAAATACTTTTAAATAAATGTCGCCATCCTGATTAGCTTCCGCCTCATAAAGTTCTGCACATCGAATTTCTTCGGTTTGAACCGCAACATTTCGACACACCACATACACTTTCGGGCTGGATGAATGGATAACTGTCGCAGTAGCGGTGATCGTAGCGGTAGCTGGACGTTTCAAATTCATGGGCAACGACATAATCTGAAACCGATTTTTCTTATAATTCTCAAAGTTACTAACACAACGATTCACTAAAATATGATAATGGAAACTTACGGTATTAATCGATTGTATTTCTATGCGTTGAATGACTGACGATATCCTTCAAAAGCAATCTTCTTCAAAGCAATTTCACTTAGCACAAAAAATGAAAAAGGTGTTTAAAAAAACGGTCAAAGTGACTACACATCAACCACGATTAACAGACAACTGGTCTCACTGCATCTCCAAGCTCGCGCATGTAAAGTCATATCTTGAAACCGAAAAGTGCATTGCTTTGCAAAAGTAAGATGCCTTTGTTCTCCACATTCATTTTCGCTGACCATCCTCTCCTTATTCACACGCATCTTCTTCCCCTTCTTCTTTTGGACACATCATTCGACTAGATCATACCACTTTGAATGTATATCAAACGTTTATCGAACGGGTATTGAACGGCTTTGATTGTGTATCGAACGGGTATCGAACGTGTATTAAACCACTTTCAACGCCTAACGTACCCCTCTGAACGTGTATCGGACATCTATCAAACGTCTATCCTACCACTCTGAACGTGTATTGAACATGTATCGAACGTCTATCGTACCACTTTAAACATCTATCGAACGTGAATCGTATCACTCTGAACGTGTATTGAACGTCTATCGTACCACTTTGAACGTGTATTGAACATGTACCGAACCACTTTCAACATGTATCGAACATGAATCGTACCACTTTAAACATCTATCAAACGTTTATCGAACGGGTATTGAACGGCTTTGATTGTATATCGAACGGGTATGGAACGTGTATTAAACCACTTTCAACGCCTAACGTACCCCTCTGAACGTGTATCGGACATCTATCAAACGTCTATCCTACCACTTTCAACGCCTAACGTACCACTCTCAACATGTATTGGACATCTATCAAACGTCTATCGTACCACTTTCAACGTCTATCGTACCACTTTGAACGTGTATTGAACATGTACCGAACCACTTTCAACATGTATCGAACATGAATCGTACCACTTTAAACATCTATCGAACGTGAATCGTATCACTCTGAACGTGTATTGAACGTCTATCGTACCACTTTGAACGTGTATTGAACATGTACCGAACCACTTTCAACATGTATCGAACATGAATCGTACCACTTTAAACATCTATCGAACATCTATGGTACCACTTTAAACGTCTATCGTACCACTTTGAACGTGTATTGAACATGTACCGAACCACTTTCAACATGTATCGAACATGAATCGTACCACTTTAAACATCTATCGAACGTGAATCGTATCACTCTGAACGTGTATTGAACGTCTATCGTACCACTCTGAACGTGTATTGAACATGTATCGAACCACTTTCAACATGTATCGAACGTGAATCGTACCACTCTGAACGTAAATCGAACGTGAATCGTATCACTCTGAACGTGTATTGAACGTCTATCGTACCACTCTGAACGTGTATTGAACATGTATCGAACCACTTTCAACATGTATCGAACATGAATCGTACCACTCTGAACGTAAATCGAACGTGAATCGTACCACTTTAAACATCTATCGAACGTGAATCGTATCACTCTGAACGTGTATTGAACGTCTATCGTACCACTTTGAACGTGTATTGAACATGTACCGAACCACTTTCAACATGTATCGAACATGAATCGTACCACTTTAAACATCTATCGAACATCTATGGTACCACTTTAAACATCTATGGAACATCTATCGAACCACTCTGAACGTGTATTGAACGTGTATCGAACCACTCTGAACGTGTATTGAACATGTATCGAACCACTTTCAACATGTATCGAACGTGAATCGAACGACTTTGAACGGGTATTGAACGGCTTTGAACGTGAATCGAACGGGTATTGAACGGCTTTGATCGGGTTTCGAACCGGTATTGAACGGCTTTGAACGTGAATCGAACGGATATTGAACGGCTTTGAACGTGAATCGAACGGGTATTGAACGGCTTTGAACGTGAATCGAACGGGTATTGAACGGCTTTGAGCGGGTATTGAACGGCTTTGAACGTGAATCGAACGGGTATTGAACGGCTTTGATAGGGTATTGAACGTAAATCGTAACACTCTGAACGTCAATCGTACTACTTCTACATAATTATAACTATCGTCTTAATCTAGCGTACATCACATATAGGAGGTTGGGGAGGGTGAAAAATAACATTTATTAAAAAAATTGATCATAATTTATTTTATTATTATGATCAATTTTTTTTTAGCGTACATCACATATAGGAGGTTGGGGAGGGTGAAAAATAACATTTATTAAAAAAATTGATCATAATAAATAAATAAAAAATAACATAAATAAAAAATAACATTTATTAAAAAAATTGATCATAATAAATAAATTATGATCAATTTTTTTAATAAATGTTATTTTTCACCCTCCCCAACCTCCTATATGTGATGTACGCTAAAAAAAAATTGATCATAATAATAAAATAAATTATGATCAATTTTTTTAATAAATGTTATTTTTCACCCTCCCCAACCTCCTATATGTGATGTACGCTAGATTAAGACGATAGTTATAATTATGTAGAAGTAGTACGATTGACGTTCAGAGTGTTACGATTTACGTTCAATACCCTATCAAAGCCGTTCAATACCCGTTCGATTCACGTTCAAAGCCGTTCAATACCCGCTCAAAGCCGTTCAATACCCGTTCGATTCACGTTCAAAGCCGTTCAATACCCGTTCGATTCACGTTCAAAGCCGTTCAATATCCGTTCGATTCACGTTCAAAGCCGTTCAATACCGGTTCGAAACCCGATCAAAGCCGTTCAATACCCGTTCGATTCACGTTCAAAGCCGTTCAATACCCGTTCAAAGTCGTTCGATTCACGTTCGATACATGTTGAAAGTGGTTCGATACATGTTCAATACACGTTCAGAGTGGTTCGATACACGTTCAATACACGTTCAGAGTGGTTCGATAGATGTTCCATAGATGTTTAAAGTGGTACCATAGATGTTCGATAGATGTTTAAAGTGGTACGATTCATGTTCGATACATGTTGAAAGTGGTTCGGTACATGTTCAATACACGTTCAAAGTGGTACGATAGACGTTCAATACACGTTCAGAGTGATACGATTCACGTTCGATAGATGTTTAAAGTGGTACGATTCACGTTCGATTTACGTTCAGAGTGGTACGATTCATGTTCGATACATGTTGAAAGTGGTTCGATACATGTTCAATACACGTTCAGAGTGGTACGATAGACGTTCAATACACGTTCAGAGTGATACGATTCACGTTCGATTTACGTTCAGAGTGGTACGATTCACGTTCGATACATGTTGAAAGTGGTTCGATACATGTTCAATACACGTTCAGAGTGGTACGATAGACGTTCAATACACGTTCAGAGTGATACGATTCACGTTCGATAGATGTTTAAAGTGGTACGATTCATGTTCGATACATGTTGAAAGTGGTTCGGTACATGTTCAATACACGTTCAAAGTGGTACGATAGACGTTTAAAGTGGTACCATAGATGTTCGATAGATGTTTAAAGTGGTACGATTCATGTTCGATACATGTTGAAAGTGGTTCGGTACATGTTCAATACACGTTCAAAGTGGTACGATAGACGTTCAATACACGTTCAGAGTGATACGATTCACGTTCGATAGATGTTTAAAGTGGTACGATTCATGTTCGATACATGTTGAAAGTGGTTCGGTACATGTTCAATACACGTTCAAAGTGGTACGATAGACGTTGAAAGTGGTACGATAGACGTTTGATAGATGTCCAATACATGTTGAGAGTGGTACGTTAGGCGTTGAAAGTGGTAGGATAGACGTTTGATAGATGTCCGATACACGTTCAGAGGGGTACGTTAGGCGTTGAAAGTGGTTTAATACACGTTCCATACCCGTTCGATATACAATCAAAGCCGTTCAATACCCGTTCGATAAACGTTTGATAGATGTTTAAAGTGGTACGATTCATGTTCGATACATGTTGAAAGTGGTTCGGTACATGTTCAATACACGTTCAAAGTGGTACGATAGACGTTCAATACACGTTCAGAGTGATACGATTCACGTTCGATAGATGTTTAAAGTGGTACGATAGACGTTCGATACATGTTCAATACACGTTCAGAGTGGTAGGATAGACGTTTGATAGATGTCCGATACACGTTCAGAGGGGTACGTTAGGCGTTGAAAGTGGTTTAATACACGTTCGATACCCGTTCGATACACAATCAAAGCCGTTCAATACCCGTTCGATAAACGTTTGATATACATTCAAAGTGGTATGATCTAGTCGAATGATGTGTCCAAAAGAAGAAGGGGAAGAAGATGCGTGTGAATAAGGAGAGGATGGTCAGCGAAAATGAATGTGGAGAACAAAGGCATCTTACTTTTGCAAAGCAATGCACTTTTCGGTTTCAAGATATGACTTTACATGCGCGAGCTTGGAGATGCAGTGAGACCAGTTGTCTGTTAATCGTGGTTGATGTGTAGTCACTTTGACCGTTTTTTTAAACACCTTTTTCATTTTTTGTGCTAAGTGAAATTGCTTTGAAGAAGATTGCTTTTGAAGGATATCGTCAGTCATTCAACGCATAGAAATACAATCGATTAATACCGTAAGTTTCCATTATCATATTTTAGTGAATCGTTGTGTTAGTAACTTTGAGAATTATAAGAAAAATCGGTTTCAGATTATGTCGTTGCCCATGAATTTGAAACGTCCAGCTACCGCTACGATCACCGCTACTGCGACAGTTATCCATTCATCCAGCCCGAAAGTGTATGTGGTGTGTCGAAATGTTGCGGTTCAAACCGAAGAAATTCGATGTGCAGAACTTTATGAGGCGGAAGCTAATCAGGATGGCGACATTTATTTAAAAGTATTTCGTAATGCTGACAAAATACATGGTAACCTAATAGATGACTACGTGGATGACCGCTACGATGATGAGCAATATTGGTTGAATCGATATGCGGACCAAACCTTTTTAGACAATAACAGCTATGGTTATGATGATGACGATGATGATTATGTACATAGGAATATATCTCTGCGGAATCGTGTGTGTGCTCCAAAGAGTGTGGTTTGGCGAAACGTTAAAACAAAGATTGATTATCATACCGTTTGCGCGAATAAAATATCGGAGCTTCGGGTTAGCGTTGTTGTAGTTCAAACTGACCATGTGCAAGTTCCTGTGGATTTATCACTAACTAAACTATTTGCTGATGATGTTATTGAGTGGGATAATTAAGCCAAATAAATCTTAATTATATTTTTCGTATTCTATTTTTATATAATATTTGTAACAATATATATTTCTTAAACGTATATTATTTCTCAATTTTATTTACCCGTCTTCCGCCTCGCCACCTAATTTTAAGATTCGCCGTTCTTCGCGCTACCAAATGATATCATCCCGCGCGGCTGCTCCAGAGGAGTCAAATTACACACGATCGCGCGAGACGCTGCGACGCTAAGTATTGCTCTCTCTTTCCCTCCACGAATTTAGTGTTTAATGTAATGCTCTCTCTTTCCCTCCTCGGAATACGTGGTTTGTAAAATGCCGATCTTTCCCGACATTGTCCGAAACATAATCCGATAAAAATAAATTATTATTTCTCTGTGTTGGGAGGGATAATTCCATCACATAAAGAGGTAATTAGAGGAGAAGGGAGAAACTTGGCTATTCTACAGGAGATAATAGGGAGAAGGAAAAGATGGGAAGAACAGGAAAGTGATAAAAGAAGATTATGCAACATAAAATATATTAGGAAACACTTGTAAAATAGAAAAAAAATTTGATAAGACACAGCAGGATACATTAGAAGGGTAGGACTTACACTGACACAATCACAGGAATGAAGTGGAAAGAGAATATGATCGTTAAATTGTAACACAAAAGTGGGTAATAAATTAAATTATTATTATTATTATTATTATTATTATTATTATTATTATTACATTTTTTTCTTTTTATAATGTATTTTTTATATTGAATTTTTATATTTTTATTTTTTTTATTTCATATTTTTTTATATTCTAGTTATATTCTATTTATATATTTTTTCTTTTTATATTATATTTATTATTTTATTTGATTTTCTTTTATTTTATTATTTTATTTTATTTTATTTTATTTTCTATTTTCTATTTTAATTGTATTTATTATTATTATTATTACATTTTTTTCTTTTTATAATGTATTTTTTATATTGAATTTTTATATTTTTATTTTTTTTATTTCATATTTTTTTATATTCTAGTTATATTCTATTTATATATTTTTTCTTTTTATATTATATTTATTATTTTATTTGATTTTCTTTTATTTTATTATTTTATTTTATTTTATTTTATTTTATTTTCTTTTATATTTTCTATTTTCTATTTTAATTGTATTTTTTATATTTTTATATTTGTATTTGGATTATTCTATATTATTTTTGTGTATATATATCTTAAACGTATACTACAGAAAATATTGTTAAAAAAATAAACTTACTTCATAAGAATCTGACTGTGAAATTGACCCAATCGCTCCTAATATTGAATAATTCAAATTTGAAGCCCAACCAACAATTATCATAGGGTAAACATCAATTCTTAATAAATATGAAATTCCAATTTTTATTGAATATAGCAAAAAATAATTTATAAATTAAGTTCTTTCGTACAAAAAATTTACTAGATAAATATATATAGAAAACCGATCTGGTTCACGTCGATCTGATCTCAAATCATGTAAGATATTAAAAGTCGAACAGACTTAAAATTTAAACTCTTGCAATAGTGGTAGTTAAAACGGCTATAAATATAGAAACCTCAAAAAATGAGGGAAGCTATACCTGTTTTTTTTTTCACGGATATGAAAGGAGAATTTGATAGATAGAAAAGGGAAGAAATTTGGAAAAGACTTTAAAAAGAAGGAGTAGGCGAACAACTATGAATAAGGATATAGGAAATGTATGATAGAACTATAAGCACTTTAAGAGTGATGAAGGAACTCGTGGGAAAGTTTTTAACAGGGAAGTGTGTTCGACAAGCTGTTAAAAGAAATATGAAAAGATGACATAGTAATTAAAATGGGAGTAAGGGCAATGAACGTTGAAGAGAGATTAATAAACTCGAAAGAAGGATCGGAAGAATGTGGGAGAAGACTAATGAGAGGAAATGAAGTAACGAAAAGGGAAAGAATGAGAATCAAATTCTTGGAAAGGAGAGGATGGTCAAATGAAGAATGGAAAAGAAGAAGAAGAAGATTAAATGGGGAAGAAGTGTGGATCAAAATAGAGCAGATAAGTAAAGACGTTTAAGAACAAGAAAGAGAGATGAAAATAAAAGAGTATAAGTTCCTAAGAGAATTAAGAGAGGTTGCAAGGGAACCATGAGATAAGGCGAAATACTTATGGGGAAAAAAAGAAAAAAAAGGAGAGGAGAATTAGAAAGGATAGGAAAATTCATACAGGGTGGTGAAACAAGGGCATGCAAATATTGGCTATCGAAAGAAGAAAGGATGTGTAGACTTTGTAAGAAAGATGAAGAAATAGTGAAACATGTGATTGAAGCATGTGAAGTAAGTGGAGAGAGTGGTAGGAATTGGAAAGAGATAATTGGATGAGAATGGATAAACTTGGCTATTCTACGGGAGATAATAGGGAGAAGAAAAAGATGTGAGGGAGAGGAAAGTGATAAAAGAAGATTATGCAACATAAAATAAATTAGGAAACACTTGTAAAATAGAAAAATTTGTTAAGACACAGTAGGATACATTAGAACGAATGGACTTACACTGATACAATCACGGGAATGAAATGGAAACAGTATACGATCGTTAAATTGTAACACAAAAGTGGGCAATCAATTAAATTATTATTATTATTATTATTATATTTTTTCTTTTTATGATGTATTTTTATATTGAATTTTATGTTTATTTTTTTATATTATATTTTTATATTCTATTTATATTCTATTTATATTCTATTTTATATTTTTTTATTTTTTTATTTTTTATATTATATTCCTTTATAATATATTTTTATTTTTTTATTTTATTTTATTTTATTTTATTTTTCTTTTATATTTATATTGTTTTTTATATTGTATTGTATTATATTTTCTATTTTCTATTTCAATTATATATTTATATTTATATTTTTTTATATTGTATTGTATTGTATTTTATTTTATATTTTAATTGTATTTTTTATATTTTTCTTTTTATTATTTCTTCATTTTATTTACCCGTCTTCTTCCTTCTCTCGCCACCTAATTTTAAGAGCCGTCGCTATCACCGCCATCACCCCATCACCCCCATCACCGCCTTTTTTTCGAATAGTTTTTTATTTTATTATTTATCTTTTCTTTTATATTTTTATTACTATATTGTATTTTATATTCTTTTATATTTTATATTGTATTTTATATTTTTATATTTTTATATTTTTATATTTTTATATTTTTATATTTTTATATTTTTATATTTTTATATTTTTATATTTTTATATTTTTATATTTTTATATTTTTATATTTTTATATTTTTATATTTTTATATTTTTATATTTTTATATTTTTATATTTTTATATTTTTATATTTTTATATTTTTATATTTTTATATTTTTATATTTTTATATTTTTATATTTTTATATTTTTATATTTTTATATTTTTATATTTTTATATTTTTATATTTTTATATTTTTATATTTTTATATTTTTCTTTCTTCTTTTTCTTTTTTCTTTTATTTTCTTTTATTTTCTTTTATTTTCTTTTATTTTCTTTTATACTTATATTTATATTGTATTTTATATTCTTTATATTCTTTATATTCTTTATATTCTTTATATTCTTTATATTCTTTATATTCTTTATATTCTTTATATTCTTTATATTCTTTATATTCTTTATATTCTTTATATTCTTTATATTCTTTATATTCTTTATATTCTTTATATTCTTTATATTCTTTTATATTTTATATTGTCTTTTATATTCTTTTATATTGTATTTTTCTCTTCTTTCTATTTTTCTTTTTTTCTTTTTACTATTTCTTTTAATTTTTTTCTTTTATATTTATATTTATATTTATTCTTATTTTTAATTATTTTTTATTTTATTTTATTATATTATTTATTATATTCTATTTTTATATTCTTTTTATTATTAATATTATTATTTTATTTCATATTCTTTTATATTCTATTTTTATTATATTTTATATTTTTTTATATTTTTCTTTTTATTATTTCTCCATTTTATTTACCCGTCTTCTGCCTCCTTCTCTCGCCACCTAATTTTAAGATTTGATGTTTCCGAATTCTTGCTGATGCTGTATAATTCTTTCTATGATTCATACGTTCTTCGCGCCGCGAAAATGATATCATCCTGCACGACTGCTCCAGAGGAGTCAAATTACGCGTAATTGCACGATAAGCTGCGACGTTAAATCGGAACGATTTAGAATGCTGTTAGCTTTAGAATGTTTGCTAGATAATGGTTTGGAAAAATATTTCTGTTTGTTGTATAATAGTTCGCTATATCGATGATTAAAAAATTATTATTCCTCTGTGTTGGGGAAAAATTTCCATCATATATTGGTATGGAAAAAAAAGTTTCTGCTGACGCCGCATAATTCTTTCTATGATTCGCGCTGCCAAATGATGTCACCTGCACGGCTGCTCCAGAGGATTAAAATTACACGCGATCGCGCGAGTGCTCTCTCTCTTTCTCTCCTCCGAATTTAGATTTTACTGTAATGTCTTTCCCTCCTCCGAATACGTGGTTTGTAAAAAGCCGATCTTCCCTGATCTTTCCGGCGTTATCCGATAAAAAAATAAACCATTTCTCTGTATATTGGTTTGGAAAAATATTTGGGGGACGTCCGCTTCCTCGGCCAGGTCTAAAAAATATTTGGGGGTCATTCCCCCTCTAAAAACAAATTCGTTGGGTCCGACGTGGAGAGGCCTCCGCGGCGGTTCGGCCTGGACTGATCCCCTCCACGATTGCGGCTTCCCCCACTCCGCGGCTCATGCGCGCGCAACCGGTCATCCACTCCCCGCTTCCCCCGCTACCCCCCGCGCCCATGTTTCCCTCCACCGCACTCCCCCGCGCGCCCTCACTTCCCCCCGCCCCCGCGCTCCCCTCAGAGGACCTGCGTTGGAACCCGCTTTACCTTACTACTTTTGAGTGTAAAGAGAATGTACCTACAAATACTACAGCCTACTGTCTGATTCTGCATGATCGGGTGGTTGAATACAATCCGCTAACAAACGTGGTGCGCAAAATAAATTAAATTGCCATACTATTTGCCCGCCCTCTCCTGTATCAAATTCGTACAACAATTTCATCGTAAAAATCGAGATGCATTACGAGAAAGACTGTATTCTCTCATCTGTCTTGGAAGCGAGCAGACCTCTAAAATTGTATCGACAATGGTTGTACCAACATTTGTTGACCTGCAAGGGTTCATCGTCGACGGAAGATTTGTCGTCAAGGAAGTGGCTGTCCTACGAATGGGAACAATTCTCTCGCACTATATTTTTGGGAGTTCGATGCCGCAATATCTTCTTACAAAATCCGACAAATCAAGCATCCGATGGTTGGTGGCAAAACATCATGGACTACGATGGGACGATGGAGACGTTCCGTACAGTATGGCTAAACAGCTGATTACCAAAGCTGTAGCTGATGCTGTCGACGAAGAAGATGACGCATCCCATATCGTATACGTTAAAGGATTGCAGAAACGCGACTGGCTTGCGGATTTCCTCGATGAAAATACAAGACTGGATGTGGTCATCGAGACGCTGGACATTGACTATGAGGATATTAAATCTCTAAATAAGCTAAATGTAGTTAATACTCTGCGATGTGACAGACACGCGAAGCATTGTGCAATGCAAAATGTATTTAAAATATTCAACTGGTGGTCTAAACATCAAAGAGAAATTCATAAATAAAATATAATCAATTTTTAATGCATAAATGTTTCTTTTCTTCACCCTCCCCAAACCCAACCTCCTTAATTAATTATTATGTATATGTAGTTCGATACACGTTCAGAGTGGTATCATATACGTTCAATACATGTTCAATAGATGTTCCATAGATGTTTAAAGTGGTACCATAGATGTTCGATAGATGTTCAAAGTGGTACGATTCACGTTCAAAGCCGTTCAATACCCGTTCGATACCCGATCAAAGCCGTTCAATACCCAATCAAAGCCGTTCAATATCCGTTCAAAGCCGTTCAATACCCGTTCAAAGCCGTTCAATACCCGATCAAAGCTGTTCAATACCCGATCAAAGTCGTTCAATACACGTTCAATACATGTTCAATACCCGTTCAAAGCCGTTCAATACCCGTTCAAAGCCGTTCAATACCCGTTCGATACCCGTTCAAAGCCGTTCAATACCCGTTCGATTCACGTTCAAAGCCGTTCAATACCCGTTCAAAGCCGTTCAATACCCGTTCGATTCACGTTCAAAGCCGTTCAATACCCGTTCGATTCACATTCAAAGTCGTTCAATACCCGTTCAAAGTCGTTCAATACCCGTTCAAAGTCGTTCAATACCCGTTCAAAGCCGTTCAATACCCGTTCGATTCACGTTCAATACCCGTTCGATTCACGTTCAAAGCCGTTCAATACCCGTTCAAAGCCGTTCAATACCCGTTCAAAGCCGTTCAATACCCGTTCGATTCACGTTCAAA
Source organism: Andrena fulva (assembly GCA_946251845.1). Taxonomy (NCBI): domain Eukaryota; kingdom Metazoa; phylum Arthropoda; class Insecta; order Hymenoptera; family Andrenidae; genus Andrena; species Andrena fulva. The sequence goes on from OX276329.1 coordinate 41,612,266, forward strand.
GCCGTTCAATACCCGTTCAATACCCGTTCAAAACCGTCCAATATCCGTTCAAAGCCGTTCAATACCCGTTCGATTCACGTTCAAAGCCGTTCAATACCCGTTCAAAGCCGTTCAATACCCGTTCGATTCACGTTTAAAGCTGTTCAATACCCGTTCAATACCCGTTCAAAGCCGTCCAATATCCGTTCAAAGCCGTTCAATACCCGTTCGATTCACGTTCAAAGCCGTTCAATACCCGTTCAAAGCCGTTCAATACCGGTTCGATACCCGTTCAATACCTGTTCGATACCCGTTCAAAGTCGTTCGATTCACGTTCGATACATGTTGAAAGTGGTTCGATACATGTTCAATACACGTTCAGAGTGGTTCGATACACGTTCAATACACGTTCAGAGTGGTTCGATAGATGTTCCATAGATGTTTAAAGTGGTACCATAGATGTTCGATAGATGTTTAAAGTGGTACGATTCATGTTCGATACATGTTGAAAGTGGTTCGGTACATGTTCAATACACGTTCAAAGTGGTACGATAGACGTTCAATACACGTTCAGAGTGATACGATTCACGTTCGATAGATGTTTAAAGTGGTACGATTCACGTTCGATTTACGTTCAGAGTGGTACGATTCATGTTCGATACATGTTGAAAGTGGTTCGATACATGTTCAATACACGTTCAGAGTGGTACGATAGACGTTCAATACACGTTCAGAGTGATACGATTCACGTTCGATTTACGTTCAGAGTGGTACGATTCACGTTCGATACATGTTGAAAGTGGTTCGATACATGTTCAATACACGTTCAGAGTGGTACGATAGACGTTCAATACACGTTCAGAGTGATACGATTCACGTTCGATAGATGTTTAAAGTGGTACGATTCATGTTCGATACATGTTGAAAGTGGTTCGGTACATGTTCAATACACGTTCAAAGTGGTACGATAGACGTTTAAAGTGGTACCATAGATGTTCGATAGATGTTTAAAGTGGTACGATTCATGTTCGATACATGTTGAAAGTGGTTCGGTACATGTTCAATACACGTTCAAAGTGGTACGATAGACGTTCAATACACGTTCAGAGTGATACGATTCACGTTCGATAGATGTTTAAAGTGGTACGATTCATGTTCGATACATGTTGAAAGTGGTTCGGTACATGTTCAATACACGTTCAAAGTGGTACGATAGACGTTGAAAGTGGTACGATAGACGTTTGATAGATGTCCAATACATGTTGAGAGTGGTACGTTAGGCGTTGAAAGTGGTAGGATAGACGTTTGATAGATGTCCGATACACGTTCAGAGGGGTACGTTAGGCGTTGAAAGTGGTTTAATACACGTTCCATACCCGTTCGATATACAATCAAAGCCGTTCAATACCCGTTCGATAAACGTTTGATAGATGTTTAAAGTGGTACGATTCATGTTCGATACATGTTGAAAGTGGTTCGGTACATGTTCAATACACGTTCAAAGTGGTACGATAGACGTTCAATACACGTTCAGAGTGATACGATTCACGTTCGATAGATGTTTAAAGTGGTACGATAGACGTTCGATACATGTTCAATACACGTTCAGAGTGGTAGGATAGACGTTTGATAGATGTCCGATACACGTTCAGAGGGGTACGTTAGGCGTTGAAAGTGGTTTAATACACGTTCGATACCCGTTCGATACACAATCAAAGCCGTTCAATACCCGTTCGATAAACGTTTGATATACATTCAAAGTGGTATGATCTAGTCGAATGATGTGTCCAAAAGAAGAAGGGGAAGAAGATGCGTGTGAATAAGGAGAGGATGGTCAGCGAAAATGAATGTGGAGAACAAAGGCATCTTACTTTTGCAAAGCAATGCACTTTTCGGTTTCAAGATATGACTTTACATGCGCGAGCTTGGAGATGCAGTGAGACCAGTTGTCTGTTAATCGTGGTTGATGTGTAGTCACTTTGACCGTTTTTTTAAACACCTTTTTCATTTTTTGTGCTAAGTGAAATTGCTTTGAAGAAGATTGCTTTTGAAGGATATCGTCAGTCATTCAACGCATAGAAATACAATCGATTAATACCGTAAGTTTCCATTATCATATTTTAGTGAATCGTTGTGTTAGTAACTTTGAGAATTATAAGAAAAATCGGTTTCAGATTATGTCGTTGCCCATGAATTTGAAACGTCCAGCTACCGCTACGATCACCGCTACTGCGACAGTTATCCATTCATCCAGCCCGAAAGTGTATGTGGTGTGTCGAAATGTTGCGGTTCAAACCGAAGAAATTCGATGTGCAGAACTTTATGAGGCGGAAGCTAATCAGGATGGCGACATTTATTTAAAAGTATTTCGTAATGCTGACAAAATACATGGTAACCTAATAGATGACTACGTGGATGACCGCTACGATGATGAGCAATATTGGTTGAATCGATATGCGGACCAAACCTTTTTAGACAATAACAGCTATGGTTATGATGATGACGATGATGATTATGTACATAGGAATATATCTCTGCGGAATCGTGTGTGTGCTCCAAAGAGTGTGGTTTGGCGAAACGTTAAAACAAAGATTGATTATCATACCGTTTGCGCGAATAAAATATCGGAGCTTCGGGTTAGCGTTGTTGTAGTTCAAACTGACCATGTGCAAGTTCCTGTGGATTTATCACTAACTAAACTATTTGCTGATGATGTTATTGAGTGGGATAATTAAGCCAAATAAATCTTAATTATATTTTTCGTATTCTATTTTTATATAATATTTGTAACAATATATATTTCTTAAACGTATATTATTTCTCAATTTTATTTACCCGTCTTCCGCCTCGCCACCTAATTTTAAGATTCGCCGTTCTTCGCGCTACCAAATGATATCATCCCGCGCGGCTGCTCCAGAGGAGTCAAATTACACACGATCGCGCGAGACGCTGCGACGCTAAGTATTGCTCTCTCTTTCCCTCCACGAATTTAGTGTTTAATGTAATGCTCTCTCTTTCCCTCCTCGGAATACGTGGTTTGTAAAATGCCGATCTTTCCCGACATTGTCCGAAACATAATCCGATAAAAATAAATTATTATTTCTCTGTGTTGGGAGGGATAATTCCATCACATAAAGAGGTAATTAGAGGAGAAGGGAGAAACTTGGCTATTCTACAGGAGATAATAGGGAGAAGGAAAAGATGGGAAGAACAGGAAAGTGATAAAAGAAGATTATGCAACATAAAATATATTAGGAAACACTTGTAAAATAGAAAAAAAATTTGATAAGACACAGCAGGATACATTAGAAGGGTAGGACTTACACTGACACAATCACAGGAATGAAGTGGAAAGAGAATATGATCGTTAAATTGTAACACAAAAGTGGGTAATAAATTAAATTATTATTATTATTATTATTATTATTATTATTATTATTATTATTACATTTTTTTCTTTTTATAATGTATTTTTTATATTGAATTTTTATATTTTTATTTTTTTTATTTCATATTTTTTTATATTCTAGTTATATTCTATTTATATATTTTTTCTTTTTATATTATATTTATTATTTTATTTGATTTTCTTTTATTTTATTATTTTATTTTATTTTATTTTATTTTCTATTTTCTATTTTAATTGTATTTATTATTATTATTATTACATTTTTTTCTTTTTATAATGTATTTTTTATATTGAATTTTTATATTTTTATTTTTTTTATTTCATATTTTTTTATATTCTAGTTATATTCTATTTATATATTTTTTCTTTTTATATTATATTTATTATTTTATTTGATTTTCTTTTATTTTATTATTTTATTTTATTTTATTTTATTTTATTTTCTTTTATATTTTCTATTTTCTATTTTAATTGTATTTTTTATATTTTTATATTTATATTTGGATTATTCTATATTATTTTTGTGTATATATATCTTAAACGTATACTACAGAAAATATTGTTAAAAAAATAAACTTACTTCATAAGAATCTGACTGTGAAATTGACCCAATCGCTCCTAATATTGAATAATTCAAATTTGAAGCCCAACCAACAATTATCATAGGGTAAACATCAATTCTTAATAAATATGAAATTCCAATTTTTATTGAATATAGCAAAAAATAATTTATAAATTAAGTTCTTTCGTACAAAAAATTTACTAGATAAATATATATAGAAAACCGATCTGGTTCACGTCGATCTGATCTCAAATCATGTAAGATATTAAAAGTCGAACAGACTTAAAATTTAAACTCTTGCAATAGTGGTAGTTAAAACGGCTATAAATATAGAAACCTCAAAAAATGAGGGAAGCTATACCTGTTTTTTTTTTCACGGATATGAAAGGAGAATTTGATAGATAGAAAAGGGAAGAAATTTGGAAAAGACTTTAAAAAGAAGGAGTAGGCGAACAACTATGAATAAGGATATAGGAAATGTATGATAGAACTATAAGCACTTTAAGAGTGATGAAGGAACTCGTGGGAAAGTTTTTAACAGGGAAGTGTGTTCGACAAGCTGTTAAAAGAAATATGAAAAGATGACATAGTAATTAAAATGGGAGTAAGGGCAATGAACGTTGAAGAGAGATTAATAAACTCGAAAGAAGGATCGGAAGAATGTGGGAGAAGACTAATGAGAGGAAATGAAGTAACGAAAAGGGAAAGAATGAGAATCAAATTCTTGGAAAGGAGAGGATGGTCAAATGAAGAATGGAAAAGAAGAAGAAGAAGATTAAATGGGGAAGAAGTGTGGATCAAAATAGAGCAGATAAGTAAAGACGTTTAAGAACAAGAAAGAGAGATGAAAATAAAAGAGTATAAGTTCCTAAGAGAATTAAGAGAGGTTGCAAGGGAACCATGAGATAAGGCGAAATACTTATGGGGAAAAAAAGAAAAAAAAGGAGAGGAGAATTAGAAAGGATAGGAAAATTCATACAGGGTGGTGAAACAAGGGCATGCAAATATTGGCTATCGAAAGAAGAAAGGATGTGTAGACTTTGTAAGAAAGATGAAGAAATAGTGAAACATGTGATTGAAGCATGTGAAGTAAGTGGAGAGAGTGGTAGGAATTGGAAAGAGATAATTGGATGAGAATGGATAAACTTGGCTATTCTACGGGAGATAATAGGGAGAAGAAAAAGATGTGAGGGAGAGGAAAGTGATAAAAGAAGATTATGCAACATAAAATAAATTAGGAAACACTTGTAAAATAGAAAAATTTGTTAAGACACAGTAGGATACATTAGAACGATAGGACTTACACTGATACAATCACGGGAATGAAATGGAAAAAGTATACGATCGTTAAATTGTAACACAAAAGTGGGCAATCAATTAAATTATTATTATTATTATTATTATATTTTTTCTTTTTATGATGTATTTTTATATTGAATTTTATGTTTATTTTTTTATATTATATTTTTATATTCTATTTATATTCTATTTATATTCTATTTTATATTTTTTTATTTTTTTATTTTTTTATATTATATTCCTTTATAATATATTTTTATTTTTTTATTTTATTTTATTTTATTTTATTTTTCTTTTATATTTATATTGTTTTTTATATTGTATTGTATTATATTTTCTATTTTCTATTTCAATTATATATTTATATTTATATTTTTTTATATTGTATTGTATTGTATTTTATTTTATATTTTAATTGTATTTTTTATATTTTTCTTTTTATTATTTCTTCATTTTATTTACCCGTCTTCTTCCTTCTCTCGCCACCTAATTTTAAGAGCCGTCGCTATCACCGCCATCACCCCATCACCCCCATCACCGCCTTTTTTTCGAATAGTTTTTTATTTTATTATTTATCTTTTCTTTTATATTTTTATTACTATATTGTATTTTATATTCTTTTATATTTTATATTGTATTTTATATTTTTATATTTTTATATTTTTATATTTTTATATTTTTATATTTTTATATTTTTATATTTTTATATTTTTATATTTTTATATTTTTATATTTTTATATTTTTATATTTTTATATTTTTATATTTTTATATTTTTATATTTTTATATTTTTATATTTTTATATTTTTATATTTTTATATTTTTATATTTTTATATTTTTATATTTTTATATTTTTATATTTTTCTTTTTTCTTTTTCTTTTTTCTTTTATTTTCTTTTATTTTCTTTTATTTTCTTTTATTTTCTTTTATACTTATATTTATATTGTATTTTATATTCTTTATATTCTTTATATTCTTTATATTCTTTATATTCTTTATATTCTTTATATTCTTTATATTCTTTATATTCTTTATATTCTTTATATTCTTTATATTCTTTATATTCTTTTATATTTTATATTGTCTTTTATATTCTTTTATATTGTATTTTTCTCTTCTTTCTATTTTTCTTTTTTTCTTTTTACTATTTCTTTTAATTTTTTTCTTTTATATTTATATTTATATTTATTCTTATTTTTAATTATTTTTTATTTTATTTTATTATATTATTTATTATATTCTATTTTTATATTCTTTTTATTATTAATATTATTATTTTATTTCATATTCTTTTATATTCTATTTTTATTATATTTTATATTTTTTTATATTTTTCTTTTTATTATTTCTCCATTTTATTTACCCGTCTTCTGCCTCCTTCTCTCGCCACCTAATTTTAAGATTTGATGTTTCCGAATTCTTGCTGATGCTGTATAATTCTTTCTATGATTCATACGTTCTTCGCGCCGCGAAAATGATATCATCCTGCACGACTGCTCCAGAGGAGTCAAATTACGCGTAATTGCACGATAAGCTGCGACGTTAAATCGGAACGATTTAGAATGCTGTTAGCTTTAGAATGTTTGCTAGATAATGGTTTGGAAAAATATTTCTGTTTGTTGTATAATAGTTCGCTATATCGATGATTAAAAAATTATTATTCCTCTGTGTTGGGGAAAAATTTCCATCATATATTGGTATGGAAAAAAAAGTTTCTGCTGACGCCGCATAATTCTTTCTATGATTCGCGCTGCCAAATGATGTCACCTGCACGGCTGCTCCAGAGGATTAAAATTACACGCGATCGCGCGAGTGCTCTCTCTCTTTCTCTCCTCCGAATTTAGATTTTACTGTAATGTCTTTCCCTCCTCCGAATACGTGGTTTGTAAAAAGCCGATCTTCCCTGATCTTTCCGGCGTTATCCGATAAAAAAATAAACCATTTCTCTGTATATTGGTTTGGAAAAATATTTGGGGGACGTCCGCTTCCTCGGCCAGGTCTAAAAAATATTTGGGGGTCATTCCCCCTCTAAAAACAAATTCGTTGGGTCCGACGTGGAGAGGCCTCCGCGGCGGTTCGGCCTGGACTGATCCCCTCCACGATTGCGGCTTCCCCCACTCCGCGGCTCATGCGCGCGCAACCGGTCATCCACTCCCCGCTTCCCCCGCTACCCCCCGCGCCCATGTTTCCCTCCACCGCACTCCCCCGCGCGCCCTCACTTCCCCCCGCCCCCGCGCTCCCCTCAGAGGACCTGCGTTGGAACCCGCTTTACCTTACTACTCTCAAATTCTATGCGCACGTCCACGGTACCATTTTTAATCGACTCATTTTGTCGCGAGCAATCAATCACCACGAGAGGACCAAATTGTAAAAATTCAGCCACAGTGAATAACGCCTCGTTACAACTATGTCCATAATACGATTTACGGAAATGTGTATACATGTGAAACAAGATGGCATGCTTATTCTTGTCAAAGTCCAAGTTCAAGTCATCATATGGATAAAAATCCGAGTTGAGAAAAAGTTTTACATTGGTCAATTTGCAATTGTTAAACTTAGTAACATCTTCGGTCATCACATTCTTTCGAGCAGTCTGTAGAGCAAAGATAACGTATCGCGGTTTCTCCAGCTGTGCAGCTGCCTTCACGGCCCACGAATGCTTGGTTGTGCTCTGTAAGAGAGGATACTCGTACAGATCCCACGAGCGAAAACTAATGCTCAGGTTTTGTCCACTTTCCAAAGCATGCAGCAACGATAGCTTATTAACATCGTTCAGCGTCACATGAGGCATTCGCCATTGCACTTTAAGTAATTCAATTTCAGGTTCCAACATCGGCGATCCTATTAGAGAATTGTTATCGTTGCGCGATCGTATTAAAATCAATTCATGACGTGCATTAATAATCATGCGTTTGTAGTCCTCGCAAAATCCCAACAAATATTTGAGTGAGATGCAAAAATTGAAATGATTTTTCACTATCAGTCCATCGTGTCGTTTCACGCCCCATCCGGCATTCTCCATATTTTTGTCTTCGTCAGATGTCAGCGATACATAGTTTTTAAGCGTGCTAGTTATTCCAACGTTTCTGTTGCGGTCAATCTCCACACCATTCAGCTCATATCGAATCTCATCAAATAAGAACGCCATGCAATTATTTCCCAACGTCGTCGTTGATGCTTCGTTTGGCTTATTTATCACCAATTTCCCCTCCACGTAGAGGAAACTTTCACATGGTAATGTATATAAATCCTGCTGCTGTATAGGTATTCTTATCTCATCACTATATCCAAACGTTGTGTTGACGTATGGGTTGTACGTGTGAGTCTCGAGCTTGACGATGCGATTATCAAACGTCGGCTTCACTCCAAGGCTTAGAATGTCAGCCATTTTTTTTTCAACTTATATGGGCACAATGAATCCCAACGATTTCAAAAATGCAATGTTCACAGCACTAAGTCTCTTCTTTTTAGCGTAATCAGAGCTGTTGCAGGTGTTGTTGTTGTTGTTGTTGTTGTTGTTGTTGTTGTTGTTGTTGTTGTTGTTGTTGTTGTTGTTGTTGTTGTTGTTGTTGCGAACAATTTCACTTGGAAGAAATGTGTTTCTGAAGTCGTTCAACACAAGCATTTCTTTCATTCGCGCCACATGTATTATCGTTGACGCCGTCGTACGTGCAGTCTGATGGTAATCTCTTCACCTCGAAAATCGAGCAACCGTCCGTCTTGATCCACAACGCGTATCGTTAGATCCGTAATGACCCGTGCGGTGATCGGAAGGTAAATGATCTGTGCGGGCGTTTCCGATATCTTATATCCTGGTGGGACTCTCGGAGAAAATTCATGTATCGTATGTACACGCTTCCCATTGTTGTACGCGCCAGCGGTCACGCTACATTCTATGCGAATAATGTTCACGTTCATGATATTAATTGGATCGTCCGATTCGTGCCATCGTCCAGGTTCTAATATCCGATTCGTCGAGAATCCCAGTAGCGATCCAATGTTGTTGGATTTTGTAAAATCTACAGCGAACGAGCAGTACAGTTCACTTTTCATGGTGTTGTTGTTGGGATGCAACACTATAGGATACACATCGCTATCGTTGTTGTCATCGATGTCATCGAGATTTTTAGGATATCGTTCGAGTAATCGCTGCTTCAGGTACTTGGCAATGGCGTCTAGTTCGTAGGAGCCGTGGGGAATCGCAATGTATTCATGACTGGTGTCGACGCTGCTGTTGATGTTATAGTTTACAGCGAAGTAGAATTTATCGTTGCTCGAGTCGATGTTCGGTATTGTATGATAAGTTTCAAAGGTTGTTAGGCCAAGCTCGTAATCATCGTCGCTCAAATCTATGGGTGGAAAGTAGCTCACCGCGAGGGTGCTACTCTTGCCGGTTAGAGTGAATGTTAACGACATATTCCGCTGAAACTGCTCCACTAGTACTGAATCAGAGCGGTGGCAGTCAATCCTTAAATTTGGTGCCGATCGTTTGTAGAAAGCGTAGACATAGTTGTCCACAATTGCTCTGATTGTACTTTTGATACGACGTTCGATTGTATTCGATTTTCACAGCATCTTTATCCAGATATTGTACCAATTCCCTAGGTGGTCGAAGATTCCCGAAGCTATCGAAATATATAGCTCGACATCCTCTCTTCGCATACGCCACCCAATGAGTCCCCGGTCCCTCGGCATTGTCCAAATTTATGATACCGCTTTCGTTTCGATGTACTCCTCCGACAGGTAGTGCATTGCGCATGAAAACACCCCTAAAGAATGGAATACGCATACGTTTTGCCAACTCCTCCAATTGCGCATCGGTAGTTACGCCGATAGGCATTTTTATTTTCTTTTCGGCGTTTTTTTTTTTCGTTTTCATATTCCCTGTCCGCGCTTGTACGGTGCGAGATAAAGTCCACGACCTTCCATGGAACGATTATGACGTTGCATTTCCTGCAGCTGATGTTGCGCCGCCTTATTATCGTTTACCGCCTTGGCGATCCCTGCCGCTCCACCAGCTAACGATCCGAGTACACCTAGCAGCGGGAGAAGTGGTAATATACCACCTCGTTTTGCTACTGGATGAATCCGTTTTTTCGGTGCTTTCTTTGGAGTCCTTTTGCAGGTTTTTGTTTTCATTCCCATTCCGATTTTCGTCTTGGCCTTCATAGCTGCCCAAACAGCCGTAGCAGCACCTCTTTCACCTAGAGTCGAGTCTCGCGCAACGATGCGTTTTCGCGCTTTGTCAGCGAGTACCTTATCTGCCGCGTGCCTTTCACCGAGGTCGTTGCTATGCGAATACGCAATATCGTGTTCGCGACACGCTGCGTCCAACGGATTGATGCCTTGATCACCTCTAGCCAATCGTTTTGCCAGATGAGTTCCTGGACCGCAAAACTGGTATCCCGGGATGTGTAATTCGATAGGTAGCGCGTTTATCATGTGATTTAACAAACCACGACCTTTCTTTACTCTCGTTGGCGACATTCGCTACAGTTTTTAATCAATGGTGCTGGACCGTCGATATGCGTTCGCTGCCAAGGACGATTATAATGTTCAAGACACCGGCGATACTGCTGAACCTCAGAATCAGCTTTTATATGCTCGGGGAGCCTGTCCCACAACTGATCAATGTGTCTGCCAAACTCTCGCAGTAGAATAATCTTTGGTATATATTTCAACTGCTCAGAGGTTAGGTCTCGAATATCGCAATTATCCGACAGGATCAGAAGCATTTTGAATACTGCGCTGTTTTGCTTCGGCGCGGACCTATAAATAGGGCGCGTCGCCGCTTCGACGTATCAAAATCATTTTTTCACAGTTCGCGGAGAGGATGCGATTCGTACGGCAACCTGTAACGATACTCGTGACAAATTTTGACGATAAATCGCGAGTGATGTGTCCGAAAACAATACGCAGACACGGTAGCATGTTGCCAAACACTATCCGATGCCTCATTTGCGGTCCATCAAATTGTGGAAAGACAAACGTGTAGGTGAGCTTGTTGGAAAGTCCACACGGCGTCCGCTTCGAGAACGTGTATGTGTATTCCAAGTCGTTGCAACAGCCGAAATATCAGTATTTGGAGAATTTATTGACTCCGATAGATGAAATTGGCTACTTTACGTTTTCGAATAACAGTGACGTCATCCCACCAAGCGAATCACTTCCGAATTCTATTTTTATCTTTGATGATGTGGCATGTGACAAGCAAGATACGATAAGGGAATACTTTGCAATGGGGCGTCACTCGAACGTTGACTGCTTCTATCTCTGTCAGACGTATGCAAAGATACCCAAACATCTTATACGCGACAATGCGAATCTATTGATTCTGTTTAAACAGGATGGTACCAACTTGAAACATGTGTACAACGATCACGTAAACACTGATATGTCCTACGAGGATTTCTGCGCGTTGTGTCGTAATTGTTGGCAACGGGAGTATGGTTTCATGGTAATAGACAAGGATAGCGCGATGTCCAATGGACGTTATAGAAAGGGATTTAACGAGTTTGCGATACCGTGAGATGGTCAATTGTCGTCGACACGTCGGTGGGAAAGCAACGTCTGCGATACAACGATGATTGATATCGATAGTCTGGAGATTAAGAATCGTGAGAGAATAGCGAAGGAAATTGCAAAAACCAGCGAAGCCATTCGCAAGAAACATCAGGCTTTGAAGACTGGCAAGATGGAGGAAGATATCGCGTTGGAGAGATACTTTAAACCTGTTGTCGAACCCTTAAAACATATCGCGGAAAATATCGCAGCGACAGAAGCTGACGCATTACCGATGACGAGCACAAACATCGAAGAGAATGAAACATTAACGCCTAAAACAAAAATCTATCCGATTGGGAACACATCGCACAAGACAAAGAGGAAACGATCATACACATCATTGGAAAAATCACTCGTAACCTCCACACCAGTTCAATCGAAACGGAAACGGCAGAATGTCACGTCAAACGATTCTCCGGTTCCACCAACGCCAATAAATACATTTCCCGATGTACAATCGCTCTCAACCATTGATGATGACGTTTTCGAAACTAGTCCCGATGAGTCGTTGGCAAAATCTGTTAGACAACAACTCCAAACATCCGAGGGACAAGAAACGTTTCGCAACCATTTCGGTCCGCTGGGGCAAAAATACATGAGCGCAATCCTAAGTAGTGATAAGGATACGTCAATGGACTATGTGTATGGCGTATACTTTGGTGATAGTGGAACGATGCTTGGGGATAAAGCTTTCGATATAGACAAGGATGACAATATATTCATCGATGGTGTAAGATACGGAGGAACACCTGGTCTTTACGAACTGATTTTCAAGAGAATTCTCGACGATACCACATACACAGATGCCGATAAACAAAAATATAAAAGTATACTGCTGACGACGAATGCCCACAGACGCGATCATGTCGCTAAAAAGCCCATATTGAGCAACAAGGGATACAAGTACAAACATGTAATTGCACCACTACTCCCCCGTGTATCGGTTAGTAGGACAGGGAAAGGTCTAACTGCACCGCGAGTCATGGTGGTAAACGATAACAAGATCGATTACGTGCACTGGGACGATCCCAACGAGCTGGTGGACCGATTCCGTTTGCTGGAAGCGTCGCGTCAGGCGGGTAACAACTCGCACGACAACGAAATTCTATCGATTATCGAGGAACTCCGCGAGGTAGGCCTCATTATAAATTAAACCGCGCACCGATGATGTGCACTGTATGCATCGAGATGCCGATCAACAAATTTGGGGTATCGCTCGAGAAGAGTGGAGCAGCTACAATGGACTATTACAAATGGAACGGTTTGCTTCGAAATTATATGCGGGATAACGCTCTTTGCGTGGTTGGTGCCGACTTTGATGCAAAATCACGCAAGATACGACGCGTAGCTCAACCGGTGGCTGACACCGATGTCGTTAATAAACTATACATGGAAAAGAGCATTAAACTTTTGAGAGAGCAGCAGGAAGAAGTAGAGAGGAAGCTGATCGTGCTTCAGAGAGATATGCTGACGTTGCAAAACAGCGTTCAAAAGATATCACAGGCGTTGAATTCTATACCGCAGCAGGACAACGAAAATCGAAAAGTTAAAGAGGCTATAACCGCTTTTGCTACGGAGCAGCAACTTATTCAGAATTTCCTGGGACCAATGGGGAGCACATAATGCATGTGCACGATAATTATCGCACCATTCGTGTCAAAGACACCTCTGCGATCAAACATGCTATCATTATCGAAATCCAAGAGTAAAGAAGAAAACCACAGCCACAAGAAGCAACAACTTGTTGAGGAATTGCATGCTCCAGCTCGAAGACACTTCCCACGGAGGCGCGTCATAGTGCATGGATACGATGATCTGTGGCAAGCTGACGTTGTAGAAATGCGTCCATACTCGCGATTCAACCAAGGTTACCACTACATACTCACCATCATCGATGTGCTGAGCAAGTATGCATGGGCGTTACCGCTCAAGACTAAAAGTGGTGCTGAGGTGACTAAAGCGTTTGCAAAGATATTTAGAGATCGATATCCGAAAAATTTGCAAACCGATCAAGGAAAAGAATTTTACAACGCCGATGTGCAGAAACTCTTGACAAAGCATGACATTAATCATTATTCGACGTATTCGGTGATGAAGGCCTCCGTCGTAGAACGTTTTAATCGAACTTTGAAGAACAATATGTGGAAACTGTTTACGCTCAATGGAACCTATAAATGGACCGATGCGCTACCGCGTCTACTTGCAGAGTATAACGCACGAAAACATAGAACCATCAAAATGCGTCCTCGCGATGTTACTCCTGCGATCGCTGATAAGCTGCTAGCCACCGTATACAGCAATATAAAGATCGCTGCTCCAGCGAGATTCAAATTGGGCGAGTTTGTGCGCGTGAGCAAATTTAAAACCATCTTCGATAAAGGCTATACACCGAATTGGACAACGGAGGTGTTTAAGATTGCCAAAGTACAGACAACTAATCCTGCGACGTATCTGCTCGTCGATTCCTGTGGAAAACCAGTCGCCGGAGGATTCTATGAACACGAGCTGCAACGCGTCACCGATCCTGATGTGTATCTAGTGGAAAAAGTGTTGCGTAGGAAGGGGGATAAGGTATACGTCAAGTGGCTGGGGTTTGATAAATCACACAATTCATGGATAAATAACAATAATGTATTGTAAAATAATAATAATAATACATGAATAAATAAAAATAATGTGTTGATAAAATAAATACATGTGTACAATTTATTCGACATAATTCCACTATTTATAAGGACTTGTTAATAAATATAATTGTATGTGCAATTTTATTTATAAAAACGAGTTAATAAATATAATAATTTCTTTTTACAATGATATTTTTACAAATGAATTTTATAATGTCCCCAGGGCATAGTGTCGATCGAATCGGGTACGATATACCGCTTGTTATCATGTGGACTTAGAGCGATTTTGGATTCTGAAATGGTGTACACTTTGTGCAATTTAGACCGTATACATGATTGCCTGCGAACCATTTCAATCTCCTTTTGCAAACACTCCGCGTAGTCGTCGAAAGTTATCGTTCTGGCTATGACGTTGGTCTTGACGCCTTTTGCCTTTTTCGTATCTTTTTTACCATCTACACGGAGTGCATACATTTTCGCTCTAAGACCTACGAATTCGGTCATTATCGCACCATTATTTTCGTCCTTCATCAACCCTGGAACCTTCTTATTTAGGCGCGGCATATTATATGTATTGTCGATGGGATAATCGGATGTGTCGAATCTATCGATATTGCCTTTCATGGTCTCGTAGATATCTTCGCATTGAATGTGATAAATGAGGCTGTCAGTGTCAGTATACAGAATTTTACAATTTTGAGCGAGCAGTGGAGACATGTAATCGTGATGAAATTCATACAAACAAATTTTCGATATGTCCAGAATGCACATACCCACGTATATCGGTTTGTTGAATTTCACCTCGACTTTGCGCAATTCAACAGCTATTAAATTTTCCGAAAAAACACTTCTGCTGTGGAAATTCGGTTTCGCGATCATTGCCTCTGCGCCAAAACGTCCATCCCAATGTGTTAAAAGTTTTACATCCACGTGATTTCGCACGTTTTCCATAGTTTTACCAAATACCGCGTTGTTCATCAATTTATATAAATTTTTCTCAAAATCGTTTGTCGCGGCTGTTCTGAGCCGTGTATTTAGTTCGATGTAATCGTGGAGCCAGGGAGATTGAGCGAATTGAAGCACGCGGTGTATCTTTGTAATACGAAGACCGTGTCGCGTGCACTGCTGCAGGTTGCGATAATGGATAACGTAACGCTGCTTATCGTATAATGTCGCGAGTAATTTATCCTGTCTGCTGCCTGGTGGTTTGGCACGCGTCGGGCAGAACGGTAGATCTGCATGAGCGTCGTGCAGACGTTGCGGATATTCTAGATCTACCTCGAGAATGTATCCCGTGGGCGAATCGACAGCGATCGAAGACACGTCAAAATTTGCAGCATCTTCGACCCATTGAAATTTAGCATATGGCAGGGGCTGACACATTGCCCTTCCATACAAATTGTTCACGTCAAAGTACATCAAGTACGATGACTGTTCCGATGCGTCGTAAGATGGCATGTACTTGTTATTGGCATGTGCGTATCTTCCGGAACATTGACTTAAACCCCCGCGTATACCGCGTTCGATAAACATGACCATATCGACGTCGGTGAGCAATTCGAATGTAATTTTGGTATGTTTTAACATAGCATCCCACGTAAAACCAGGTAATGTATAATAATGCGCTGAATCTAATCTGTAACTCTTGATACAACTTTCGCGAAAATTTTCAAAAATATCTGCCAATAACAAGACATCTGTTTTCAAATACAAGTCGCTGTATTCGCCCAAGGTTCTAATCCCGAAACGTTGCCAAACAGTCTCGGCGTGCGCGTAATCGCTTTCGGATACAGTCTCACCCGTTAACGAACTGTAGAATGACTCGCGCGGTGGTAAGCATGGTTCCTGCAGCTTGTTCGCGCAATCAAGGTATTCATATGGAAAGACACCCTTTCGCGTTAATAAATTAAAATCTTCAATGGATAATGTTTCAAATTGGGATCGTAAAATTTTTAATTGATCTATGTTAAGAAAAGATGCTAATTTGTCGAGACTGGTATTGAGAAATTTGTATGAATCGATGAATCGCAATTTAATATAATTTCGTGAGTCTGATTCAGCCGAATCTTCGACATTTTTTGTGAAAGAAATATACTTTTCCTTAGTTATTGGCAATACATCAACGTGACCTTTGAAAGCGGCAGCTATTTCCATAATAATGAAATGTGAATCATAGCCGGATAAATTATGAAAAACTATGGGGATGTAAAACGCATTTCTATATTTTAAATTGCATTTCGAATGTGCGGGTCCTCTAAACCGCCCGGATATATGACAATGATCGCGAACTCGTACATCATCAGCCTCGAACGGCTCTTCGCAAATATGACAATGTGTAGCATTGCGAAATGTCGTCTACTGGTCTTTCGTCAACTTTTCCATAGAAGCATTATTGGCTAGAATGGGTTTGGCAAACTCTGCAAAATTTTTTAGTTCGTTGACGAACCATGAAATACAATCCGCGTCGCGGCGACATCGATATATCGATAGCGATGTATCGTACGAACAATGCATATAATATGCAATGCTGTGCACTTTATGTTGCTGATACGCGTGTAATTTAGAATCCGCATCACCCATCATGCGGTCTTCCGTTTTTTCGATTATGCACTCGAGATCTGCATACACCACGAATGGATGTCGCTCCTTCATGCACTGGTTCTTGAAACTGAGGAAATTGTCGCCTTCGCTGGGCAGCAGAATGGCACAATCGTTCATATTCCCACAGTCCACTGCATGGGCCTCCAACTTATCGACTGTTCCAAAGTAGTGCAAGCATCTGCAAAACCATAAAAAATTTTTATTTATATTTTTTCATGTGACATTTCAACATTTCACAAGTTTATATACGTACCGGTCGCAGATGAATTTCTTTGCCTTGTTCTTGCTCAGCTGTGCGCTCACCAGCCGGGACAAGTCCTTGATTAGCACAAAGTGCCCTACATCGCCGTGCTCAGGATTCGGTGTGTAGAGCAGGTTGACGTGTCGATCCCTCTTTTGGCTGGCGAGACGCAGCGGAAAGACTGTAACAGTTATCTTCTCGGTGTTCTTCTCCAGTCGCTCCTCGAAACTGTACACGTTGATGGAGATTTCGTTCTGCCGCTCAAACTTCACAATTTGCTCCAGGGACATTGGAAACTCAATACCCTGGAGATTTAGCACGGAAGCATAGTCTGGGTATGAACTTGGGCGGTCAACGTGTCTTTCGGCAGGATGGAGAGCGGCGACCACTGCCCACGCGAAACACGCATTGTTCGGGGATTGTACACTAATTGTAGCCTTCTTTAGCGATAATTTCTGCGGTAACTTGATATGACACCCCGCGCGCAGTGGATTGTACTTGTTGATATTGACTGTCAGATTCAGAATTCTCGTTAATGCCCATCCACTGTCGCGTTCCTGGAACTCTTCCAACGATGCCAGGGTGGGTTCGATAACGCATCGCTGATACCACTCCTGCAGATCGGACGTGTGGAAGAGTTCGCAGTTTCGGGTATTGATGCTTTTACAAGCATGCTTATCACCCGCCACAAATTCGCCGTTAAACACCGTGTCCACTTTGAGGTTTAGATGTTTCCTCAAAGCATCCTGCACATGCTCCAGCACAATGGTCTCAGCAGCCTGGAGGAAGTTGCGCGGCTCGATGTAATTCAAATTTAGCACGGCACCAGTTAATACGCGGCTATCGAACGCAGTGTCTATTTCGCGCCACAAAAGTCCTGTGCTCGAATGTCCTGCACCTTCACGCTCGAAACGTCCGCGTAGCGAATATTTCAGTCCTTCGAGCCGCGCGATTCGAGCAACCAATGATTGTCGAACCCCAATCGATAATCGAGGACGTTTCACTCGACTGTGTTCTTCCAACGATTCTATACACTCGTTGCACCGTTCTTCCCACGCGAGGTATTCTTCTCGCGAAATCAATCGTTCGGATTGATCCAACAATAGGCGTTCTACTTGCGTGAATTCTTCCATGATCGTAAATGGAATGTAAATGTGATATCTTTTCCGCGCAACGCGTTGCAACGATTTGAGGCTTTGTGCAGTTAGAGCACATACTTATACCCTCAAATTTCCGCTGATACAGCATAATTCTTTCTATGATTCACGCTTATGACGAAGTAGCGTGCAAAATCATACAACGCAGTTTCTGCTGACACTTAATTCTAAGATTTGACGTTTCCGAATTCTGCTGACGCCGCATAATTCTTTCTATGATTCGTCATCCCGCGCGGCTGCTCCAGAGGTGTTAAATTACACACGATCGCGCGATACGCTGCGACGTTAAATCAGAACGCTTTAAAAACTTGTTAGCTTTAGAATGCTTGCTACATAATGGTTCGGAAAAATATTTCTGTTTGTTGTATAACAGTTCGCTATATCGATGATTAAAAAATTATTATTTCTCTGTGTTGGGGAAAAATTTCCATCCTATATTGGTATGGAAAAAAAGTTTCTGCTGACGCCTCATAATTCTTTCTATTATTCGCGCTGCCAAATGACGTCACCCCTGCACGGATGCTCCAGAGGATTCGAGTTACACGCGAACGCGCGAGACGCTCTCTCTTTCCGTCCTCCGAATTTAGCTTTTAATGTATTGCTCTCTCTTTCCCTCCTCCGAATACGTGGTTTGGAAAAAGCCGATCTTCCCCGACATTGTCCGACGTCATCCGATAAAGTATTAAACAATTTCAGCTTTATAATGGTTTGAAAAAAAAATATTTGGGGAAAAAAATTTCTGGGGCTGGATCGAGTCTGAAAAAAGATTTTTCATACAAGACCCGGCCCCAGAAATTTTTTTAGAGGGAGGGGACGACCCTCTGTGGAAATTTTCGGGGGTGGGTCCAGTCTGGAGAGGCCTCCGCGGCGGTTCGGCCCGGACTGATCCCCTCCACGATTGCGGCTTCCCCCACTCCGCAGCTCATGCGCGCGCAATCGGTCTTCCACTCCCCGCTCCTCCCCGCTACCCGCCGCGTCCATGTTTCCCTCCACCGCACTCCCCCGCGCGCCCTCACTTCCCCCCGCCCCCGCGCTCCCCTCAGAGGACCTGGTCTAGAACCCGCTTTACCTTACTACTGTCGGACATGACGGAGCCGGGCCAACTTTGGCCCCTGGTCGTGGGGACGACCCTATAGTCGTCGGACATGACGGTGGCGGGCCAATCTAGCCCAGGGGTCGTGGGGACGACCCTATAGTCGTCGGACATGTCGGCGGCTTGCCAACCTAGCCCCGGGTTCGTGGGGACGACCCTATAGTCGTTGGACATGTCGGCGGCTGGCCAACTTTGGCCCGGGGTCGTGGGGACGAACCTATAGCCGTCGGACATGTCGGCGACTGGCCAACCTAGTCCCGGGGCCGTGGGGACGACCCTATAGTCGTCGGACATGTCGGCGGCTGGGCAACTTTGGCCCGTGGTCGTGGGGACGACCCTATAGTCGTCGGACATGATGGTGGCGGGCACAATCAAGTCCCGGGGCCGTGGGGACGACCGTTTAGTCGTCGGACATGTCGGCGGCTGGCCAACCTAGTCCCGTGGTCGTGGGGACGACCGTATTGTCGTCGGACATGTCGGCGGCTGGCCAACCTAGTCCCGGGGTCGTGGGGACGACCCTATAGTCGTCGGACATGATAGTGGCGGGCCAATCTAGTCCCGGGTTCGTGGGGACGACCCTATAGTCGTCGGACATGACGGCGGCTGGCCAACTTTGGCCCGTGGTCGTGGGGACGACCCTATAGTCGTCGGACATGACGGTGGCCGGCCAATCTAGCCCGGGGGTCGTGGGGACGACCCTATAGTCGTCGGACATGTCGGCGGCTTGCCAACCTAGAACCGGGTTCGTGGGGACGACCCAATAGTCGTTGGACATGTCGGCGGCTGGCCAACTTTGGCCCGGGGTCGTGGGGACGAACCTATAGCCGTCGGACATGTCGGCGACTGGCCAACCTAGTCCCGGGGCCGTGGGGACGACCCTATAGTCGTCGGACATGTCGGCGGCTGGGCAACTTTGGCCCGTGGTCGTGGTGACGACCCTATAGTCGTCGGACATGTCGGCGGCTTGCCAACCTAGTCCCGGGTTCGTGGGGACGACCCTATAGTCGTCGGACATGTCGGCGGCTGGCCAACTTTGGCCCGGGGTCGTGGGGACGACCCTATAGTCGTCGGAAAAGTCGGCGGCTGGCCAACCTAGTCCCGGGGTGGTAGGGACGACCCTATAGTCGTCGGACATGTCGGCGGCTGGCCAACCTAGTCCCGGGGTCGTGGGGACGACCCAATACTCGTCGGACATGACGGTGGCGGGCCAATCTAGTCCCGGGGTCGTGGGGACGACCCTACAGTCGTCGGACATGTCGGCGGCAGGGCAACTTTGGCCCGTGGTCGTGGGGACGACCCTATAGTCGTCGGACATGCGGGTGGCGGGCCAATCTAGTCCCGGGGTCGTGGGGACGACCCTATAGTCGTCGGGCATGATGGTGGCGGGCCATCCTAGTCCCGGGGTCGTGGGGACGACCCAATACTCGTCGGACATGACGATGGCGGGCCAATCTAGTTCCGGGGTCGTGGGGACTACCCTATAGTCGTCGAACATGTCGGCGGCTGGCCAACTTTGGCCTGCGGTCGTGGGGACGACCCTATACTCGTCGGACATGCCGGCGGCTGGGCAACTTTGGCCCGTGGTCGTGGTGACGACCCTATAGTCGTCGAACATGTCGGCGGCTTGCCAACTTTGGCCTGTGGTCGTGGGGACGACCCTATAGTCGTCGGACATGTCGGTGGCGGGCCAATCTAGTCCCGGGGTCGTGGGGACGACCCTATAGTCGTCGGACAAGTCGGCGGCGGGCCAACCTAGTACCGGGGTCGTGGGGACGACCCTATAGTCGTCGGACATGTCGGCAGCTGGCCAACCTAGCCCCGGGGTGGTAGGGACGACCCTATAGTCGTCGGACAAGTCGGCGGCGGGCCAACCTAGTCCCGGGGTCGTGGGGAAGACCCTATAGTCGTCGGACATGTCGACGGCGGGCCAACGTAGGCCCGGGGTCGTGGGGACGAACCTATAGAGGTCGGACATGTCGACGGCTGGCCAACTTAGTCCCGGGGTCGTGGGGACGACCCTATAGTCGTCGGACATGTTGGCGGCTGGCCAACCTAGTCCCGGGGTCGTGGGAACGACCCTATAGTCGTCGGACCAGTCGGCGGCGGGCCAACCTAGTCCCGGGGTCGTGGGGACGACCCAATACTCGTCGGACATGACGGTGGCGGGCCAATCTAGTCCCGGGGTCGTGGGGACGACCCTATAGTCGTCGGGCATGATGGTGGCGGGCCAATCTAGTCCCGGGGTCGTGGGGACGACTCTATAGTCGTCGAACATGTCGGCGGCTGGCCAACTTTGGCCCGTGGTCGTGGGGACGACCCTATAGTCGTCGGATATGTCGGAGGCTGGCCAATCTAGTCCCGGGGTGGTAGGGACGACCCTATAGTCGTCGGACAAGTCGGCGGCGGGCCATCCTAGTCCCGGGGTCGTGGGGACGACCCTATAGTCGTCGGACATGGCGGTGGCGGGCCAATCTAGTCCCGGGGTCGTGGGGACGACCCTATAGTCGTCGGACAAGTCGGAGGCTGGCCAACCTAGTCCCGGGGTGGTAGGGACGACCCTATAGTCGTCGGACAAGTGGGCGGCGGGCCATCCTAGGCCCGGGGTCGTGGGGACGACCCAATTCTCGTCGGACATGACGGTGGCGGGCCAATCTAGTTCCGGGGTGGTGGGGACGACCCTATAGTCGTCGAACATGTCGGCGGCTGGCCAACTTTGGCCCGTGGTCATGGGGACGACCCTATAGTCGTCGGACATGGCGGTGGCGGGCCAATCTAGTCCCGGGGTCGTGGGGACGACCCTATAGTCGTCGGACAAGTCGGAGGCTGGCCAACCTAGTCCCGGGGTGGTAGGGACGACCCTATAGTCGTCGAACATGTCGGCGGCTGGCCAACTTTGGCCTGTGGTCGTGGGGACGACCCTATAGTCGTCGGATATGTCGGAAGCTGGCCAACCTAGTCCGGGGGTGGTAGGGACGACCCTATAGTCGTCGGAGAAGTCGGCGGCGGACCATCCTACTCCCGGGGTCGTGGGGACGACCCAATACACGTCGGACATGACGATGGCGGGTCAATCTAGTCCCGGGGTCGTGGGGACGACCCTATAGTCGTCGGACAAGTCGGCGGCGAGCCAATCTAGTCCCGGGGTCGTGGGGACGACCCTATAGTCGACGGACAAGTCGGTGGCGGGCCAATCTAGTCCCGGGGTCGTGGGGACGACCCTATAGTCGTCGGACATGGCGGTGGCGGGCCAATCTCGTCCCAGGGCCGTGGGGACGACCCTATAGTCGTCGGACAAGTCGGTGGCGGGCCAATCTAGTCCCGGGGTCGTGGGGACGACCCTATAGTCGTCGGACAAGTCGGAGGCTGGCCAACCTAGTCCCGGGGTGGTAGGGACGACCCTATAGTCGTCGGAGAAGTCAGCGGCAGACCATCCTACTCCCGGGGTCGTGGGGACGACCCAATACTCGTCGGACATGACGATGGCGGGCCAATCTAGTCCCGGGGTGGTAGGGACGACCCTATAGTCGTCGGACAAGTCGGCGGTGGGCCATCCTAGGCCCGGGGTCGTGGGGACGACCCAATACTCGTCGGAAATGACGGTGGCGGGCCAATCTAGTCCCGGGGTCGTGGGGACGACCCTATAGTCGTCGGACATGCCGGCGGCTGGGCAACTTTGGCCCGTGGTCATGGGGACGACCCTATAGTCGTCGGACATGGCGGTGGCGGGCCAATCTAGTCCCGGGGTCGTGGGGACGACCCTATAGTCGTCGGACAAGTCGGAGGCTGGCCAACCTAGTCCCGGGGTGGTAGGGACGACCCTATAGTCGTCGGACAAGTCGGCGGCGGGCCATCCTAGGCCCGGGGTCGTGGGGACGACCCAATACTCGTCGGACATGACGGTGGCGGGCCAATCTAGTTCCGGGGTGGTGGGGACGACCCTATAGTCGTCGAACATGTCGGCGGCTGGCCAACTTTGGCCTGTGGTCGTGGGGACGACCCTACAGAAGTCGGACAAGTCGGCGGCGGGCCAACCTAGTCCAGGGGTCGTAGGGACGACCCTATAGTCGTCGGACATGTCGGCGGCTGGCCAACTTTGGCCCGTGGTCGTGGGGACGACCCTATAGTCGTCGGATATGTCGGAGGCTGGCCATCCTAGTCCCGGGGTCGTGGGGACGACCCTATAGTCGTCGGACATGGCGGTGGCGGGCCAATCTCGTCCCAGGGCCGTGGGGACGACCCTATAGTCGTCGGACAAGTCGGTGGCGGGCCAATCTAGTCCCGGGGTCGTGGGGACGACCCTATAGTCGTCGGACATGGCGGTGGCGGGCCAATCTCGTCCCAGGGCCGTGGGGAAGACCCTATAGTCGTCGGACAAGTCGGTGGCGGGCCAATCTAGTCCCGGGGTCGTGGGGACGACCCTATAGTCGTCGGACAAGTCGGAGGCTGGCCAACCTAGTCCCGGGGTGGTAGGGACGACCCTATAGTCGTCGGACAAGTCGGCGGCGGGTCATCCTAGGCCCGGGGTCGTGGGGATGACCCAATACTCGTCGGACATGACGGTGGCGGGCCAATCTAGTTCCGGGGTGGTGGGGACGACCCTATAGTCGTCGAACATGTCGGAGGCTGGCCAACCTAGTCCCGGGGTGGTAGGGACGACCCTATAGTCGTCGGAGAAGTCAGCGGCAGACCATCCTACTCCCGGGGTCGTGGGGACGACCCAATACTCGTCGGACATGACGATGGCGGGCCAATCTAGTCCCGGGGTGGTAGGGACGACCCTATAGTCGTCGGACAAGTCGGCGGTGGGCCATCCTAGGCCCGGGGTCGTGGGGACGACCCAATACTCGTCGGAAATGACGGTGGCGGGCCAATCTAGTCCCGGGGTCGTGGGGACGACCCTATAGTCGTCGGACATGCCGGCGGCTGGGCAACTTTGGCCCGTGGTCATGGGGACGACCCTATAGTCGTCGGACATGGCGGTGGCGGGCCAATCTAGTCCCGGGGTCGTGGGGACGACCCTATAGTCGTCGGACAAGTCGGAGGCTGGCCAACCTAGTCCCGGGGTGGTAGGGACGACCCTATAGTCGTCGGACAAGTCGGCGGCGGGCCATCCTAGGCCCGGGGTCGTGGGGACGACCCAATACTCGTCGGACATGACGGTGGCGGGCCAATCTAGTTCCGGGGTGGTGGGGACGACCCTATAGTCGTCGAACATGTCGGCGGCTGGCCAACTTTGGCCTGTGGTCGTGGGGACGACCCTACAGAAGTCGGACAAGTCGGCGGCGGGCCAACCTAGTCCAGGGGTCGTAGAGACGACCCTATAGTCGTCGGACATGCCGGCGGCTGGGCAACTTTGGCCCGGGGTCGTGGGGACGACCCTATAGTCGTCGGACAAGTCGGCGGCGAGCCAACCTAGTCCCGGGGTCCTGGGGCGACCCTATTGTCGTCGGACATGATGGTGGCGGGCCAACCGAGTCCCGGGGTGGTATGCACGACCCTATAGTCACGACCCCGGGTCTAGATTGGGCCGCCACCGTCATGTCCGACGACTATAGGGTCGTCCCCACGACCACGGGCCACAGTTGCCCAGCCGCCGACATGTCCGACGACTATAGGGTCGTCCCCACGACCCCGGGACTTGGTTGGCCAACCGCCGAAATGTCCGACGACTATAGGGTCGCCCCCACGACCCCGGGACTAGATTGGTCCGCCACCGTCATGTCCGGCGACTATAGGGTCGTACCCACGACGCCGGGACTAGATTGACCCGTCACCGTCATGTCCGACGACTATAGGGTCGTCCCCACGACCCCGGGACTAGGTTGGCACGCCACCGTCATGTCCGACGACTATAGGATCGTCCCCACGACCCCGGGACTAGGTTGGCCCGCCGCCGACTTGCCGAACGACTATAGGTTCGTCCCCACGACCCCGGGACTAGATTGGCCCACCACCGTCATGTCCGACGAGTATAGGGCCGTACCCACGACGCCGGGACTAGATTGACCCGTCACCGTCATGTCCGACGACTATAGGGTCGTCCCCACGACCCAGGGACTAGGTTGGCACGCCACCGTCATGTCCGACGTCTATAGGATCGTCCCCACGACCCCGGGACTAGGTTGGCCCGCCGCCGACGTGTTCGACGACTATAGGGTTGTCCCTACCACCCCGGGCTAGGTTGGCCCTCCGCCGACTTGCCCGACGACTATAGGTTCGTCCCCACGACCCCGGGACAAGGTTGGCCAGCCGCCGACATGTCCGACGACAATAGGATCGTACCCACGACCCCGGGCCTAAGTTGGCCTGCCGCCGACGTGTTCGACGACTATAGGGTCGTCCCTACCACCCCGGTAGAAGGTTGGCCCGCCTTCGATTTGTCCGACGACTATAGGGTCGTCCCTACCACCCCGGGACTAGGTTGGCCAGCCGCCGACATGTCCGACGACTATAGGGTCGTGCCTACCACCCCGGTACTAGGTTGGCCAGCCGCCGACATGTCCGACGTCTATAGGGTCGTCCCCACGACCTCGGGGCTAGATTGGCCCGCCACCGTCATGTCCGACGACTATAGGGTCGTCCCCACGACCCCGGATCTAGATTGGCCCGCCACCATCATGTCCGACGACTATAGGATCGTCCCCACGACCCCGGGACTAGGTTGGCCCGCCGCCGACTTGCCCGACGACTATAGGTTTGTCCCCACGACCCCGGGACCAGGTTGGCCAGCCGCCGACATGTCCGACGACAATAGGGTCGTCCCCACGACCCCGGGCCTAAGTTGGCCTGCCGCCGACATGTCCGACGACTATAGGGTCGTCCCTACCACCCCGGGACTAGGTTGGCCAGCCTCCGACATATCCGACGACTATAGGGTCGTCCCCACGACCGTGGGCCAAAGTTGGCCAGCCGCCGACATGTCCGACGACTATAGGGTCGTCCCCACGACCCCGGGACTAGATTGGCCCGCCACCATCATGTCCGACGACTATAGGATCGTCCCCACGACCCCGGGACTAGGTTGGCCCGCCGCCGACTTGCCCGACGACTGTAGGTTCGTCCCCACGACCCCGGGACCAGGTTGGCCAGCCGCCGACATGTCCGACGACTATAGGATCGTCCCCACGACCCCGGGACTAGATTGGCCCGCCATCGTATTGTCCGACGACTATGGGGTCGTCCCCACGACCACGGGCCAAGGTTGGCCAGCCGCCGACATGTTCGACGACTATAGGGTCGTCCCCACGACCCCGGGAGTAGATTGGCCCACCACCGTCATGTCCGACGAGTATAGGGCCGTACCCACGACCCCGGAACTAGGTTGGCCCGCCGCCGACTTGTCCGACGACTATAGGTTCGTCCCCACAACCCCGGGACTAGGATTGCCCGCCGCCGACTTGTCCGACGACTATAGGGTCGTCCCTACCACCCCGGGACAAGGTTGGCCAGCCTCCGACATATCCGACGACTGTAGGATCGTCCCGACGACCACGGGCCAAAGTTGGCCAGCCGCCGACATATCCGACGACTATAGGGTCGTCCCCACGACCCCGGGACTATATTGGCCCGCCATCGTATTGTCCGACGACTATGGGGTCGTCCCCACGACCACGGGCCAAGGTTGGCCAGCCGCCGACATGTTCGACGACTATAGGGTCGTCCCCACGACCCCGGGAGTAGATTGGCCCACCACCGTCATGTCCGACGACTATAGGGTCGTCCCTACCACCCCGGGACAAGGTTGGCCCGCCTCCGACATATCCGACGACTGTAGGATCGTCCCGACGACCACGGGCCTAAGTTGGCCTGCCGCCGACATGTCCGACGACTATAGGGTCGTCCCCACGACCACGGGCCTAAGTTGGCCTGCCGCCGATATGTCCGACGACTATAGGGTCGTCCCTACCACCCCGGGACTAGGTTGGCCAGACTCCGACATATCCGACGACTATAGGGTCTTCCCCACGACCCCGGGACCAGGTTGGCCAACCGCCGACATGTCCGACGACAATAGGGTCGTCCCCACGACCCCGGGCCTATGTTGGCCTGCCGCCGACATGTCCGACGACTATAGGGTCGTCCGTACCACCCCGGGACTAGGTTGGCCCGCCGCCGACTTGCCCGACGACTATAGGTTCGTCCCCACGACCCCGGGACCAGGTTGGCCAGCCGCCGACATGTCCGACGACAATAGGGTCGTCCCCACGACCCCGGGCCTAAGTTGGCCTGCCGCCGACGTGTCCGACGACTATAGGGTCGTCCCTACCACCCCGGTACTAGGTTGGCCCGCCTTCGACTTGTCCGACGACAATCGGGTCGTCCCTACCACCCCGGGACTAGGTTGGCCAGCCCCCGACATGTCCGACGACTATAGGGTCGTCCCCACGACCCCGGGACTAGATTGGCCCGCAATCGTATTGTCCGACGACTATGGGGTCGTCCCCACGACCACGGGCCAAGGTTGGCCAGCCGCCGACATGTTCGACGACTATAGGGTCGTCCCCACGACCCCGGGAGTAGATTGGCCCACCACCGTCATGTCCGACGAGTATAGGGCCGCACCCACGACCCCGGAACTAGGTTGGCCCGCCGCCGACTTGTCCGACGACTATAGGTTCGTCCCCACAACCCCGGGACTAGGATTGCCCGCCGCCGACATGTCCGACGACTATAGGGTCGTCCCTACCACCCCGGGACAAGGTTGGCCAGCCTCCGACATATCCGACGACTGTAGGATCGTCCCGACGACCACGGGCCTAAGTTGGCCTGCCGCCGACATGTCCGACGACTATAGGGTCGTCCCCACGACCACGGGCCTAAGTTGGCCTGCCGCCGATATGTCCGACGACTATAGGGTCGTCCCTACCACCCCGGGACTAGGTTGGCCAGACTCCGACATATCCGATGACTATAGGGTCTTCCCCACGACCCCGGGACCAGGTTGGCCAACCGCCGACATGTCCGACGACAATAGGGTCGTCCCCACGACCCCGGGCCTAAGTTGGCCTGCCGCCGACATGTCCGACGACTATAGGGTCGTCCGTACCACCCCGGGACTAGGTTGGCCCGCCGCCGACTTGCCCGACGACTATAGGTTCGTCCCCACGACCCCGGGACCAGGTTGGCCAGCCGCCGACATGTCCGCCGACAATAGGGTCGTCCCCACGACCCCGGGCCTAAGTTGGCCTGCCGCCGACGTGTCCGACGACTATAGGGTCGTCCCTACCACCCCGGTACTAGGTTGGCCCGCCTTCGACTTGTCCGACGACAATCGGGTCGTCCCTACCACCCCGGGACTAGGTTGGCCAGCCCCCGACATGTCCGACGACTATAGGGTCGTCCCCACGACCCCGGGACTAGATTGGCCCGCCACCCTCATGTCCGACGACTATGGGATCGTCCCCACGACCCCGGAACTAGGTTGGCCCGCCGCCGACTTGTCCGACGACTATAGGTTCGTCCCCACAACCCCGGGACTAGGATTGCCCGCCGCCGACTTGTCCGACGACTATAGGGTCGTCCCTACCACCCCGGGACAAGGTTGGCCAGCCTCCAACATATCCGACGACTATAGGGTCGTCCCTACCACCCCGGTAGAAGGTTGGCCCGCCTTCGACTTGTCCGACGACAATCGGGTCGTCCCTACCACCCCGGGACTAGGTTGGCCAGCCCCCGACATGTCCGACGACTATAGGGTCGTCCCCACGACCCCGGGACTAGATTGGCCCGCCACCATCATGTCCGACGACTATAGGATCGTCCCCACGACCCCGGGACTAGATTGGCCCGCCACCATCATGTCCGACGACTATAGGATCGTCCCCACGACCCCGGGACTAGGTTGGCCCGCCGCCGACTTGCCGAACGACTATAGGTTCGTCCCCACGACCCCGGGACCAGGTTGGCCAGCCGCCGACATGTCCGACGACTATAGGTTCGTCCCCACGACCCCGGGCCTAAGTTGGCCTGCCGCCGACGTGTCCGACGACTATAGGGTCGTCCCCACGACCCCGGGACTAGATTGGCCCGCCACCATCATGTCCGACGACTATAGGATGGTCCCCACGACCCCGGGACTAGGTTGGCCCGCCGCCGACATGTCCGACGACTATAGGGTCGTCCCCACGACCCCGGGACTAGATTGGCCCGCCACCATCATGTCCGACGACTATAGGATCGTCCCCACGACCCCGGGACTAGGTTGGCCCGCCGCCGACTTGCCGAACGACTATAGGTTCGTCCCCACGACCCCGGGACCAGGTTGGCCAGCCGCCGACATGTCCGACGACTATAGGTTCGTCCCCACGACCCCGGGCCTAAGTTGGCCTGCCGCCGACGTGTCCGACGACTATAGGGTCGTCCCCACGACCCCGGGACTAGATTGGCCCGCCACCATCATGTCCGACGACTATAGGATCGTCCCCACGACCCCGGGACTAGGTTGGCCCGCCGCCGACTTGCCGAACGACTATAGGTTCGTCCCCACGACCCCGGGACCAGGTTGGCCAGCCGCCGACATGTCCGACGACTATAGGTTCGTCCCCACGACCCCGGGCCTAAGTTGGCCTGCCGCCGACGTGTCCGACGACTATAGGGTCGTCCCTACCACCCCGGTACTAGGTTGGCCCGCCTTCGACTTGTCCGACGACAATCGGGTCGTCCCTACCACCCCGGGACTAGGTTGGCCAGCCCCCGACATGTCCGACGACTATAGGGTCGTCCCCACGACCCCGGGACTAGATTGGCCCGCCACCATCATGTCCGACGACTATAGGATCGTCCCCACGACCCCGGGACTAGGTTGGCCCGCCGCCGACTTGCCGAACGACTATAGGTTCGTCCCCACGACCCCGGGACCAGGTTGGCCAGCCGCCGACATGTCCGACGACTATAGGTTCGTCCCCACGACCCCGGGCCTAAGTTGGCCTGCCGCCGACGTGTCCGACGACTATAGGGTCGTCCCCACGACCCCGGGACTAGATTGGCCCGCCACCATCATGTCCGACGACTATAGGATCGTCCCCACGACCCCGGGACTAGGTTGGCCCGCCGCCGACATGTCCGACGACTATAGGGTCGTCCCCACGACCCCGGGACTAGATTGGCCCGCCACCATCATGTCCGACGACTATAGGATCGTCCCCACGACCCCGGGACTAGGTTGGCCCGCCGCCGACATGTCCGACGACTATAGGGTCGTCCCCACGACCCCGGGACTAGATTGGCCCGCCACCATCATGTCCGACGACTATAGGATCGTCCCCACGACCCCGGGACTAGGTTGGCCCGCCGCCGACATGTCCGACGACTATAGGGTCGTCCCCACGACCCCGGGACTAGATTGGCCCGCCACCATCATGTCCGACGACTATAGGTTCGTCCCCACGACCCCGGGACAAGTTTGGCCCGCCGCCGACATGTCCGACGACTATAGGATCGTCCCCACGACCCCGGGCCTAAGTTGGCCTGCCGCCGACGTGTCCGACGACTATAGGGTCGTCCCTACCACCCCGGTAGAAGGTTGGCCCGCCTTCGATTTGTCCGACGACTATAGGGTCGTCCCTACCACCCCGGGACTAGGTTGGCCAGCCGCCGACATGTCCGACGACTATAGGGTCGTGCCTACCACCCCGGTACTAGGTTGGCCAGCCGCCGACATGTCCGACGTCTATAGGGTCGTCCCCACGACCTCGGGGCTAGATTGGCCCGCCACCATCATGTCCGACGACTATAGGATCGTCCCCACGACCCCGGGACTAGGTTGGCCCGCCGCCGACTTGCCCGACGACTATAGGTTTGTCCCCACGACCCCGGGACCAGGTTGGCCAGCCGCCGACATGTCCGACGACAATAGGGTCGTCCCCACGACCCCGGGCCTAAGTTGGCCTGCCGCCGACATGTCCGACGACTATAGGGTCGTCCCTACCACCCCGGGACTAGGTTGGCCAGCCTCCGACATATCCGACGACTATAGGGTTGTCCCCACGACCGTGGGCCAAAGTTGGCCAGCCGCCGACATGTCCGACGACTATAGGGTCGTCCCCACGACCCCGGGACTAGATTTTACCCGCCACCATCATGTCCGACGACTATAGGATCGTCCCCACGACCCCGGGACTAGGTTGGCCCGCCGCCGACTTGCCCGACGACTGTAGGTTCGTCCCCACGACCCCGGGACCAGGTTGGCCAGCCGCCGACATGTCCGACGACAATAGGGTCGTCCCCACGACCCCGGGCCTAAGTTGGCCTGCCGCCGACGTGTCCGACGACTATAGGGTCGTCCCTACCACCCCGGTACTAGGTTGGACCGCCTTCGACTTGTCCGACGACTATAGGGTCGTGCCTACCACCCCGGTACTAGGTTGGCCAGCCGCCGACATGTCCGACGTCTATAGGGTCGTCCCCACGACCCCGGGGCTAGATTGGCCCGCCACCGTCATTTCCGACGACTATAGGGTCGTCCCCACGACCCCGGGACTAGATTGGCCCGCCATCGTATTGTCCGACGACTATGGGGTCGTCCCCACGACCACGGGCCAAGGTTGGCCAGCCGCCGACATGTTCGACGCGTATAGGGTCGTCCCCACGACCCCGGGACTAGATTGGCCCACCACCGTCATGTCCGACGAGTATAGGGCCGTACTCATGACGCCGGGACTAGATTGGCCCGCCACCATCATGTCCGACGACTATAGGATCGTCCCCACGACCCCGGGACTAGGTTGGCCCGCCGCCGACTTGCCCAACGACTGTAGGTTCGTCCCCACGACCCCGGGACCAGGTTGGCCAGCCGCCGACATGTCCGACGACAATAGGGTCGTCCCCACGACCCCGGGCCTAAGTTGGCCTGCCGCCGACATTTCCGACGACTATAGGGTCGTCCCCACGACCCCGGGACTAGATTGGCCCGCCACCATCATGTCCGACGACTATAGGATCGTCCCCACGACCCCGGGACTAGGTTGGCCCGCCGCCGACTTGCCGAACGACTATAGGTTCGTCCCCACGACCCCGGG
The DNA here is from genome assembly GCA_946251845.1 of Andrena fulva. Lineage (NCBI taxonomy): Eukaryota > Metazoa > Arthropoda > Insecta > Hymenoptera > Andrenidae > Andrena > Andrena fulva. The sequence goes on from OX276329.1 coordinate 41,644,816, forward strand.
ACCAGGTTGGCCAGCCGCCGACATGTCCGACGACTATAGGTTCGTCCCCACGACCCCGGGCCTAAGTTGGCCTGCCGCCGACGTGTCCGACGACTATAGGGTCGTCCCTACCACCCCGGGACTAGGTTGGCCAGCCTCCGACATATCCGACGACTATAGGGTCGTCCCCACGACCCCGGATCTAGATTGGCCCGCCACCATCATGTCCGACGACTATAGGATCGTCCCCACGACCCCGGGACTAGGTTGGCCCGCCGCCGACTTGCCCGACGACTATAGGTTTGTCCCCACGACCCCGGGACCAGGTTGGCCAGCCGCCGACATGTCCGACGACAATAGGGTCGTCCCCACGACCCCGGGCCTAAGTTGGCCTGCCGCCGACATGTCCGACGACTATAGGGTCGTCCCTACCACCCCGGGACTAGGTTGGCCAGCCTCCGACATATCCGACGACTATAGGGTCGTCCCCACGACCGTGGGCCAAAGTTGGCCAGCCGCCGACATGTCCGACGACTATAGGGTCGTCCCCACGACCCCGGGACTAGATTGGCCCGCCACCATCATGTCCGACGACTATAGGATCGTCCCCACGACCCCGGGACTAGGTTGGCCCGCCGCCGACTTGCCCGACGACTGTAGGTTCGTCCCCACGACCCCGGGACCAGGTTGGCCAGCCGCCGACATGTCCGACGACTATAGGATCGTCCCCACGACCCCGGGACTAGATTGGCCCGCCATCGTATTGTCCGACGACTATGGGGTCGTCCCCACGACCACGGGCCAAGGTTGGCCAGCCGCCGACATGTTCGACGACTATAGGGTCGTCCCCACGACCCCGGGAGTAGATTGGCCCACCACCGTCATGTCCGACGAGTATAGGGCCGTACCCACGACCCCGGAACTAGGTTGGCCCGCCGCCGACTTGTCCGACGACTATAGGTTCGTCCCCACAACCCCGGGACTAGGATTGCCCGCCGCCGACTTGTCCGACGACTATAGGGTCGTCCCTACCACCCCGGGACAAGGTTGGCCAGCCTCCGACATATCCGACGACTGTAGGATCGTCCCGACGACCACGGGCCAAAGTTGGCCAGCCGCCGACATATCCGACGACTATAGGGTCGTCCCCACGACCCCGGGACTATATTGGCCCGCCATCGTATTGTCCGACGACTATGGGGTCGTCCCCACGACCACGGGCCAAGGTTGGCCAGCCGCCGACATGTTCGACGACTATAGGGTCGTCCCCACGACCCCGGGAGTAGATTGGCCCACCACCGTCATGTCCGACGACTATAGGGTCGTCCCTACCACCCCGGGACAAGGTTGGCCCGCCTCCGACATATCCGACGACTGTAGGATCGTCCCGACGACCACGGGCCTAAGTTGGCCTGCCGCCGACATGTCCGACGACTATAGGGTCGTCCCCACGACCACGGGCCTAAGTTGGCCTGCCGCCGATATGTCCGACGACTATAGGGTCGTCCCTACCACCCCGGGACTAGGTTGGCCAGACTCCGACATATCCGACGACTATAGGGTCTTCCCCACGACCCCGGGACCAGGTTGGCCAACCGCCGACATGTCCGACGACAATAGGGTCGTCCCCACGACCCCGGGCCTATGTTGGCCTGCCGCCGACATGTCCGACGACTATAGGGTCGTCCGTACCACCCCGGGACTAGGTTGGCCCGCCGCCGACTTGCCCGACGACTATAGGTTCGTCCCCACGACCCCGGGACCAGGTTGGCCAGCCGCCGACATGTCCGACGACAATAGGGTCGTCCCCACGACCCCGGGCCTAAGTTGGCCTGCCGCCGACGTGTCCGACGACTATAGGGTCGTCCCTACCACCCCGGTACTAGGTTGGCCCGCCTTCGACTTGTCCGACGACAATCGGGTCGTCCCTACCACCCCGGGACTAGGTTGGCCAGCCCCCGACATGTCCGACGACTATAGGGTCGTCCCCACGACCCCGGGACTAGATTGGCCCGCAATCGTATTGTCCGACGACTATGGGGTCGTCCCCACGACCACGGGCCAAGGTTGGCCAGCCGCCGACATGTTCGACGACTATAGGGTCGTCCCCACGACCCCGGGAGTAGATTGGCCCACCACCGTCATGTCCGACGAGTATAGGGCCGCACCCACGACCCCGGAACTAGGTTGGCCCGCCGCCGACTTGTCCGACGACTATAGGTTCGTCCCCACAACCCCGGGACTAGGATTGCCCGCCGCCGACATGTCCGACGACTATAGGGTCGTCCCTACCACCCCGGGACAAGGTTGGCCAGCCTCCGACATATCCGACGACTGTAGGATCGTCCCGACGACCACGGGCCTAAGTTGGCCTGCCGCCGACATGTCCGACGACTATAGGGTCGTCCCCACGACCACGGGCCTAAGTTGGCCTGCCGCCGATATGTCCGACGACTATAGGGTCGTCCCTACCACCCCGGGACTAGGTTGGCCAGACTCCGACATATCCGATGACTATAGGGTCTTCCCCACGACCCCGGGACCAGGTTGGCCAACCGCCGACATGTCCGACGACAATAGGGTCGTCCCCACGACCCCGGGCCTAAGTTGGCCTGCCGCCGACATGTCCGACGACTATAGGGTCGTCCGTACCACCCCGGGACTAGGTTGGCCCGCCGCCGACTTGCCCGACGACTATAGGTTCGTCCCCACGACCCCGGGACCAGGTTGGCCAGCCGCCGACATGTCCGCCGACAATAGGGTCGTCCCCACGACCCCGGGCCTAAGTTGGCCTGCCGCCGACGTGTCCGACGACTATAGGGTCGTCCCTACCACCCCGGTACTAGGTTGGCCCGCCTTCGACTTGTCCGACGACAATCGGGTCGTCCCTACCACCCCGGGACTAGGTTGGCCAGCCCCCGACATGTCCGACGACTATAGGGTCGTCCCCACGACCCCGGGACTAGATTGGCCCGCCACCCTCATGTCCGACGACTATGGGATCGTCCCCACGACCCCGGAACTAGGTTGGCCCGCCGCCGACTTGTCCGACGACTATAGGTTCGTCCCCACAACCCCGGGACTAGGATTGCCCGCCGCCGACTTGTCCGACGACTATAGGGTCGTCCCTACCACCCCGGGACAAGGTTGGCCAGCCTCCAACATATCCGACGACTATAGGGTCGTCCCTACCACCCCGGTAGAAGGTTGGCCCGCCTTCGACTTGTCCGACGACAATCGGGTCGTCCCTACCACCCCGGGACTAGGTTGGCCAGCCCCCGACATGTCCGACGACTATAGGGTCGTCCCCACGACCCCGGGACTAGATTGGCCCGCCACCATCATGTCCGACGACTATAGGATCGTCCCCACGACCCCGGGACTAGATTGGCCCGCCACCATCATGTCCGACGACTATAGGATCGTCCCCACGACCCCGGGACTAGGTTGGCCCGCCGCCGACTTGCCGAACGACTATAGGTTCGTCCCCACGACCCCGGGACCAGGTTGGCCAGCCGCCGACATGTCCGACGACTATAGGTTCGTCCCCACGACCCCGGGCCTAAGTTGGCCTGCCGCCGACGTGTCCGACGACTATAGGGTCGTCCCCACGACCCCGGGACTAGATTGGCCCGCCACCATCATGTCCGACGACTATAGGATGGTCCCCACGACCCCGGGACTAGGTTGGCCCGCCGCCGACATGTCCGACGACTATAGGGTCGTCCCCACGACCCCGGGACTAGATTGGCCCGCCACCATCATGTCCGACGACTATAGGATCGTCCCCACGACCCCGGGACTAGGTTGGCCCGCCGCCGACTTGCCGAACGACTATAGGTTCGTCCCCACGACCCCGGGACCAGGTTGGCCAGCCGCCGACATGTCCGACGACTATAGGTTCGTCCCCACGACCCCGGGCCTAAGTTGGCCTGCCGCCGACGTGTCCGACGACTATAGGGTCGTCCCCACGACCCCGGGACTAGATTGGCCCGCCACCATCATGTCCGACGACTATAGGATCGTCCCCACGACCCCGGGACTAGGTTGGCCCGCCGCCGACTTGCCGAACGACTATAGGTTCGTCCCCACGACCCCGGGACCAGGTTGGCCAGCCGCCGACATGTCCGACGACTATAGGTTCGTCCCCACGACCCCGGGCCTAAGTTGGCCTGCCGCCGACGTGTCCGACGACTATAGGGTCGTCCCTACCACCCCGGTACTAGGTTGGCCCGCCTTCGACTTGTCCGACGACAATCGGGTCGTCCCTACCACCCCGGGACTAGGTTGGCCAGCCCCCGACATGTCCGACGACTATAGGGTCGTCCCCACGACCCCGGGACTAGATTGGCCCGCCACCATCATGTCCGACGACTATAGGATCGTCCCCACGACCCCGGGACTAGGTTGGCCCGCCGCCGACTTGCCGAACGACTATAGGTTCGTCCCCACGACCCCGGGACCAGGTTGGCCAGCCGCCGACATGTCCGACGACTATAGGTTCGTCCCCACGACCCCGGGCCTAAGTTGGCCTGCCGCCGACGTGTCCGACGACTATAGGGTCGTCCCCACGACCCCGGGACTAGATTGGCCCGCCACCATCATGTCCGACGACTATAGGATCGTCCCCACGACCCCGGGACTAGGTTGGCCCGCCGCCGACATGTCCGACGACTATAGGGTCGTCCCCACGACCCCGGGACTAGATTGGCCCGCCACCATCATGTCCGACGACTATAGGATCGTCCCCACGACCCCGGGACTAGGTTGGCCCGCCGCCGACATGTCCGACGACTATAGGGTCGTCCCCACGACCCCGGGACTAGATTGGCCCGCCACCATCATGTCCGACGACTATAGGATCGTCCCCACGACCCCGGGACTAGGTTGGCCCGCCGCCGACATGTCCGACGACTATAGGGTCGTCCCCACGACCCCGGGACTAGATTGGCCCGCCACCATCATGTCCGACGACTATAGGTTCGTCCCCACGACCCCGGGACAAGTTTGGCCCGCCGCCGACATGTCCGACGACTATAGGATCGTCCCCACGACCCCGGGCCTAAGTTGGCCTGCCGCCGACGTGTCCGACGACTATAGGGTCGTCCCTACCACCCCGGTAGAAGGTTGGCCCGCCTTCGATTTGTCCGACGACTATAGGGTCGTCCCTACCACCCCGGGACTAGGTTGGCCAGCCGCCGACATGTCCGACGACTATAGGGTCGTGCCTACCACCCCGGTACTAGGTTGGCCAGCCGCCGACATGTCCGACGTCTATAGGGTCGTCCCCACGACCTCGGGGCTAGATTGGCCCGCCACCATCATGTCCGACGACTATAGGATCGTCCCCACGACCCCGGGACTAGGTTGGCCCGCCGCCGACTTGCCCGACGACTATAGGTTTGTCCCCACGACCCCGGGACCAGGTTGGCCAGCCGCCGACATGTCCGACGACAATAGGGTCGTCCCCACGACCCCGGGCCTAAGTTGGCCTGCCGCCGACATGTCCGACGACTATAGGGTCGTCCCTACCACCCCGGGACTAGGTTGGCCAGCCTCCGACATATCCGACGACTATAGGGTTGTCCCCACGACCGTGGGCCAAAGTTGGCCAGCCGCCGACATGTCCGACGACTATAGGGTCGTCCCCACGACCCCGGGACTAGATTTTACCCGCCACCATCATGTCCGACGACTATAGGATCGTCCCCACGACCCCGGGACTAGGTTGGCCCGCCGCCGACTTGCCCGACGACTGTAGGTTCGTCCCCACGACCCCGGGACCAGGTTGGCCAGCCGCCGACATGTCCGACGACAATAGGGTCGTCCCCACGACCCCGGGCCTAAGTTGGCCTGCCGCCGACGTGTCCGACGACTATAGGGTCGTCCCTACCACCCCGGTACTAGGTTGGACCGCCTTCGACTTGTCCGACGACTATAGGGTCGTGCCTACCACCCCGGTACTAGGTTGGCCAGCCGCCGACATGTCCGACGTCTATAGGGTCGTCCCCACGACCCCGGGGCTAGATTGGCCCGCCACCGTCATTTCCGACGACTATAGGGTCGTCCCCACGACCCCGGGACTAGATTGGCCCGCCATCGTATTGTCCGACGACTATGGGGTCGTCCCCACGACCACGGGCCAAGGTTGGCCAGCCGCCGACATGTTCGACGCGTATAGGGTCGTCCCCACGACCCCGGGACTAGATTGGCCCACCACCGTCATGTCCGACGAGTATAGGGCCGTACTCATGACGCCGGGACTAGATTGGCCCGCCACCATCATGTCCGACGACTATAGGATCGTCCCCACGACCCCGGGACTAGGTTGGCCCGCCGCCGACTTGCCCAACGACTGTAGGTTCGTCCCCACGACCCCGGGACCAGGTTGGCCAGCCGCCGACATGTCCGACGACAATAGGGTCGTCCCCACGACCCCGGGCCTAAGTTGGCCTGCCGCCGACATTTCCGACGACTATAGGGTCGTCCCCACGACCCCGGGACTAGATTGGCCCGCCACCATCATGTCCGACGACTATAGGATCGTCCCCACGACCCCGGGACTAGGTTGGCCCGCCGCCGACTTGCCGAACGACTATAGGTTCGTCCCCACGACCCCGGGACCAGGTTGGCCAGCCGCCGACATGTCCGACGACTATAGGTTCGTCCCCACGACCCCGGGCCTAAGTTGGCCTGCCGCCGACGTGTCCGACGACTATATGGTCGTCCCCACGACCCCGGGACTAGATTGGCCCGCCACCATCATGTCCGACGACTATAGGATCGTCCCCACGACCCCGGGACTAGGTTGGCCCGCCGCCGACATGTCCGACGACTATAGGGTCGTCCCCACGACCCCGGGACTAGATTGGCCCGCCACCATCATGTCCGACGACTATAGGATCGTCCCCACGACCCCGGGACTAGGTTGGCCCGCCGCCGACTTGCCGAACGACTATAGGTTCGTCCCCACGACCCCGGGACCAGGTTGGCCAGCCGCCGACATGTCCGACGACTATAGGTTCGTCCCCACGACCCCGGGCCTAAGTTGGCCTGCCGCCGACGTGTCCGACGACTATAGGGTCGTCCCCACGACCCCGGGACTAGATTGGCCCGCCACCATCATGTCCGACGACTATAGGATCGTCCCCACGACCCCGGGACTAGGTTGGCCCGCCGCCGACTTGCCGAACGACTATAGGTTCGTCCCCACGACCCCGGGACAAGTTTGGCCCGCCGCCGACATGTCCGACGACTATAGGATCGTCCCCACGACCCCGGGCCTAAGTTGGCCTGCCGCCGACGTGTCCGACGACTATAGGGTCGTCCCTACCACCCCGGTAGAAGGTTGGCCCGCCTTCGATTTGTCCGACGACTATAGGGTCGTCCCTACCACCCCGGGACTAGGTTGGCCAGCCGCCGACATGTCCGACGACTATAGGGTCGTCCCCACGACCCCGGGACTAGATTGGCCCGCCACCATCATGTCCGACGACTATAGGATCGTCCCCACGACCCCGGGACTAGGTTGGCCCGCCGCCGACTTGCCGAACGACTATAGGTTCGTCCCCACGACCCCGGGACCAGGTTGGCCAGCCGCCGACATGTCCGACGACTATAGGTTCGTCCCCACGACCCCGGGCCTAAGTTGGCCTGCCGCCGACGTGTCCGACGACTATAGGGTCGTCCCCACGACCCCGGGACTAGATTGGCCCGCCACCATCATGTCCGACGACTATAGGATCGTCCCCACGACCCCGGGACTAGGTTGGCCCGCCGCCGACATGTCCGACGACTATAGGGTCGTCCCCACGACCCCGGGACTAGATTGGCCCGCCACCATCATGTCCGACGACTATAGGATCGTCCCCACGACCCCGGGACTAGGTTGGCCCGCCGCCGACATGTCCGACGACTATAGGGTCGTCCCCACGACCCCGGGACTAGATTGGCCCGCCACCATCATGTCCGACGACTATAGGATCGTCCCCACGACCCCGGGACTAGGTTGGCCCGCCGCCGACATGTCCGACGACTATAGGGTCGTCCCCACGACCCCGGGACTAGATTGGCCCGCCACCATCATGTCCGACGACTATAGGTTCGTCCCCACGACCCCGGGACAAGTTTGGCCCGCCGCCGACATGTCCGACGACTATAGGATCGTCCCCACGACCCCGGGCCTAAGTTGGCCTGCCGCCGACGTGTCCGACGACTATAGGGTCGTCCCTACCACCCCGGTAGAAGGTTGGCCCGCCTTCGATTTGTCCGACGACTATAGGGTCGTCCCTACCACCCCGGGACTAGGTTGGCCAGCCGCCGACATGTCCGACGACTATAGGGTCGTGCCTACCACCCCGGGCCTAAGTTGGCCTGCCGCCGACATGTCCGACGACTATAGGGTCGTCCCCACGACCACGGGCCTAAGTTGGCCTGCCGCCGATATGTCCGACGACTATAGGGTCGTCCCTACCACCCCGGGACTAGGTTGGCCAGACTCCGACATATCCGACGACTATAGGGTCTTCCCCACGACCCCGGGACCAGGTTGGCCAACCGCCGACATGTCCGACGACAATAGGGTCGTCCCCACGACCCCGGGACTAGGTTGGCCCGCCGCCGACTTGCCCGACGACTATAGGTTTGTCCCCACGACCCCGGGACCAGGTTGGCCAGCCGCCGACATGTCCGACGACAATAGGGTCGTCCCCACGACCCCGGGCCTAAGTTGGCCTGCCGCCGACATGTCCGACGACTATAGGGTCGTCCCTACCACCCCGGGACTAGGTTGGCCAGCCTCCGACATATCCGACGACTATAGGGTTGTCCCCACGACCGTGGGCCAAAGTTGGCCAGCCGCCGACATGTCCGACGACTATAGGGTCGTCCCCACGACCCCGGGACTAGATTGGCCCGCCACCATCATGTCCGACGACTATAGGATCGTCCCCACGACCCCGGGACTAGGTTGGCCCGCCGCCGACTTGCCCGACGACTGTAGGTTCGTCCCCACGACCCCGGGACCAGGTTGGCCAGCCGCCGACATGTCCGACGACAATAGGGTCGTCCCCACGACCCCGGGCCTAAGTTGGCCTACCGCCGACGTGTCCGACGACTATAGGGTCGTCCCTACCACCCCGGTACTAGGTTGGACCGCCTTCGACTTGTCCGACGACTATAGGGTCGTGCCTACCACCCCGGTACTAGGTTGGCCAGCCGCCGACATGTCCGACGTCTATAGGGTCGTCCCCACGACCCCGGGGCTAGATTGGCCCGCCACCGTCATTTCCGACGACTATAGGGTCGTCCCCACGACCCCGGGACTAGATTGGCCCGCCATCGTATTGTCCGACGACTATGGGGTCGTCCCCACGACCACGGGCCAAGGTTGGCCAGCCGCCGACATGTTCGACGCGTATAGGGTCGTCCCCACGACCCCGGGACTAGATTGGCCCACCACCGTCATGTCCGACGAGTATAGGGCCGTACTCATGACGCCGGGACTAGATTGGCCCGCCACCATCATGTCCGACGACTATAGGATCGTCCCCACGACCCCGGGACTAGGTTGGCCCGCCGCCGACTTGCCCAACGACTGTAGGTTCGTCCCCACGACCCCGGGACCAGGTTGGCCAGCCGCCGACATGTCCGACGACAATAGGGTCGTCCCCACGACCACGGGCCTAAGTTGGCCTGCCGCCGATATGTCCGACGACTATAGGGTCGTCCCTACCACCCCGGGACTAGGTTGGCCAGACTCCGACATATCCGACGACTATAGGGTCTTCCCCACGACCCCGGGACCAGGTTGGCCAACCGCCGACATGTCCGACGACAATAGGGTCGTCCCCACGACCCCGGGCCTAAGTTGGCCTGCCGCCGACATGTCCGACGACTATAGGGTCGTCCGTACCACCCCGGGACTAGGTTGGCCCGCCGCCGACTTGCCCGACGACTATAGGTTCGTCCCCACGACCCCGGTACTAGGTTGGACCGCCTTCGACTTGTCCGACGACTATAGGGTCGTGCCTACCACCCCGGTACTAGGTTGGCCAGCCGCCGACATGTCCGACGTCTATAGGGTCGTCCCCACGACCCCGGGGCTAGATTGGCCCGCCACCGTCATTTCCGACGACTATAGGGTCGTCCCCACGACCCCGGGACTAGATTGGCCCGCCACCATCATGTCCGACGACTATGGGATCGTCCCCACGACCCCGGAACTAGGTTGGCCCGCCGCCGACTTGTCCGACGACTATAGGGTCGTCCCCACAACCCCGAGACTAGGATTGCCCGCCGCCGACTTGTCCGACGACTATAGGGTCGTCCCTACCACCCCGGGACAAGGTTGGCCAGCCTCCGACATATCCGACGACTATAGGATCGTCCCGACGACCACGGGCCAAACTTGGCCAGCCGCCGACATGTCCGACGACTATAGGGTCGTCCCCACGACCCCGGGACTAGATTGGCCCGCCATCGTATTGTCCGACGACTATGGGGTCGTCCCCACGACCACGGGCCAAGGTTGGCCAGCCGCCGACATGTTCGACGCGTATAGGGTCGTCCCCACGACCCCGGGACTAGATTGGCCCACCACCGTCATGTCCGACGAGTATAGGGCCGTACTCATGACGCCGGGACTAGATTGGCCCGCCACCATCATGTCCGACGACTATAGGATCGTCCCCACGACCCCGGGACTAGGTTGGCCCGCCGCCGACTTGCCCAACGACTGTAGGTTCGTCCCCACGACCCCGGGACCAGGTTGGCCAGCCGCCGACATGTCCGACGACAATAGGGTCGTCCCCACGACCCCGGGCCTAAGTAGGCCTGCCGCCGACATTTCCGACGACTATAGGGTCGTCCCCACGACCCCGGGACTAGATTGGCCCGCCACCATCATGTCCGACGACTATAGGATCGTCCCCACGACCCCGGGACTAGGTTGGCCCGCCGCCGACTTGCCCGACGACTGTAGGTTCGTCCCCACGACCCCGGGACCAGGTTGGCCAGCCGCCGACATGTCCGACGACAATAGGGTCGTCCCCACGACCCCGGGCCTAAGTTGGCCTGCCGCCGACATTTCCAACGACTATAGGGTCGTCCCTACCACCCCGGTACAAGGTTGGCCCGCCTTCGACTTGTCCGACGACTATAGGGTCTTCCCCACCACCCCGGGACTAGGTTGGCCAGCCGCCGACATGTCCGACGACTATAGGGTCGTGCCTACCACCCCGGTACTAGGTTGGCCTGCCGCCGACCTGTCCGCCGACTATACGGTCGTCCCCACGGCCCTGGGACTAGCTTGGCCCGCCATCATCATGTCCGACGACTATAGGGTCGTCCCCACGACCCCGGGACTAGGTTGGCCAGCCGCCGACATGTCCGACGACTTTACGGTCGTCCCCACGGCCCCGGGACTAGATTCGCCCACCACCATCATGTCCGACGACTATAGGGTCGTCCCCACGACCCCGGGACTAGATTGGCCCGCCACCATCATGTCCGACGACTATAGGATCGTCCCCACGACCCCGGGACTAGGTTGGCCCGCCGCCGACATGTCCGACGACTATAGGGTCGTCCCCACGACCCCGGGACTAGATTGGCCCGCCACCATCATGTCCGACGACTATAGGATCGTCCCCACGACCCCGGGACTAGGTTGGCCCGCCGCCGACATGTCCGACGAGTATAGGGTCGTCCCCACGACCCCGGGACTAGATTGGCCCGCCACCATCATGTCCGACGACTATAGGATCGTCCCCACGACCCCGGGACTAGGTTGGCCCGCCGCCGACATGTCCGACGACTATAGGGTCGTCCCCACGACCCCGGGACTAGATTGGCCCGCCACCATCATGTCCGACGACTATAGGTTCGTCCCCACGACCCCGGGACAAGTTTGGCCCGCCGCCGACATGTCCGACGACTATAGGATCGACCCCACGACCCCGGGCCTAAGTTGGCCTGCCGCCGACGTGTCCGACGACTATAGGGTCGTCCCTACCACCCCGGTAGAAGGTTGGCCCGCCTTCGATTTGTCGGACGACTATAGGGTCGTCCCTACCACCCCGGGACTAGGTTGGCCAGCCGCCGACATGTCCGACGACTATAGGGTCGTGCCTACCACCCCGGTACTAGGTTGGCCAGCCGCCGACATGTCCGACGTCTATAGGGTCGTCCCCACGACCTCGGGGCTAGATTGGCCCGCCACCGTCATGTCCGACGACTATAGGGTCGTCCCCACGACCCCGGATCTAGATTGGCCCGCCACCATCATGTCCGACGACTATAGGATCGTCCCCACGACCCCGGGACTAGGTTGGCCCGCTGCCGACTTGCCCGACGACTATAGGTTTGTCCCCACGACCCCGGGACCAGGTTGGCCAGCCGCCGACATGTCCGACGACAATAGGGTCGTCCCCACGACCCCGGGCCTAAGTTGGCCTGCCGCCGACATGTCCGACGACTATAGGGTCGTCCCTACCACCCCGGTACAAGGTTGGCCCGCCTTCGACTTGTCCGACGACTATAGGGTCTTCCCTACCACCCCGGGCCTAAGTTGGCCTGCCGCCGACATGTCCGACGACTATAGGGTCGTCCCTACCACCCCGGTACAAGGTTGGCCCGCCTTCGACTTGTCCGACGACTATAGGGTCTTCCCTACCACCCCGGGACTAGGTTGGCCAGCCTCCGACATGTCCGACGACAATAGGGTCGTCCCCACGACCCCGGGCCTAAGTTGGCCTGCCGCCGACATGTCCGACGACTATAGGGTCGTCCCTACCACCCCGGTACAAGGTTGGCCCGCCTTCGACTTGTCCGACGACTATAGGGTCTTCCCTACCACCCCGGGACTAGGTTGGCCAGCCTCCGACATGTCCGACGACTATAGGATCGTCCCCACGACCCCGGGACTAGGTTGGCCCGCCGCCGACTTGCCCGACGACTGTAGGTTCGTCCCCACGACCCCGGGACCAGGTTGGCCAGCCGCCGACATGTCCGACGACAATAGGGTCGTCCCCACGACCCCGGGCCTAAGTTGGCCTGCCGCCGACATTTCCAACGACTATAGGGTCGTCCCTACCACCCCGGTACAAGGTTGGCCCGCCTTCGACTTGTCCGACGACTATAGGGTCTTCCCCACCACCCCGGGACTAGGTTGGCCAGCCGCCGACATGTCCGACGACTGTAGGGTCGTGCCTACCACCCCGGTACTAGGTTGGCCTGCCGCCGACCTGTCCGCCGACTATACGGTCGTCCCCACGGCCCTGGGACTAGCTTGGCCCGCCATCATCATGTCCGACGAATATAGGGTCGTCCCCACGACCCCGGGACTAGGTTGGCCAGCCGCCGACATGTCCGACGACTACAGGGTCGTCCCCACGACCCCGGGACTAGGTTGGCCAGCCGCCGACATGTCCGACGATTATACGGTCGTCCCCACGGCCCCGGGACTAGCTTGGCCCGCCATGATCATGTCCGACGACTATAGGGTCGTCCCCACGACCCCGGGACTAGGTTGGCCAGCCGCTGACATGTCCGACGACTATAGGGTCGTCCCCACGACCCCGGGACTAGGTTGGCCCGCCGCCGACTTGTCCGACGACTATAGGGTCGTCCCTACCACCCCGGGACTACGTTGGCCCGCCGCCGACTTGTCCGACGACTATAGGGTCGTCCCTACGACCCCGGGACTAGATTGGCCCGCCACCGTCATGTCCGACGACTACAGGGTCGTCCCCACGACCCCGGGACTAGGTTGGCCAGCCGCCGACATGTCCGACGACTATACGGTCGTCCCCACGGCCCCGGGACTTGATTGGCCCGCCACCATCATATCCGACGACTACAGGGTCGTCCCCACGACCCCGGGACTAGGCTGGCCAGCCGCCGACATGTCCGACGACTATACGGTCGTCCCCACGGCCCCGGGACTAGATTGGCCCGCCACCATCATGTCCGACGACTATAGGGTCGTCCCCACGGCCCCGGGACTAGATTGGCCCGCCGCCGACTTGTCCGACGACTATAGGGTCGTCCCCTCGACCCCGGGACTACGTTGGCCAGCCGCCGACATGTCCGACGACTATAGGGTCGTCCCCTCGACGCCGGGACTAGATTGGCCAGCCGCCGACATGTCCGACGATTATACGGTCGTCCCCACGGCCCCGGGACTAGCTTGGCCCTCCATCATCATGTCCGACGACTATAGGGTCGTCCCCACGACCCCGGGACTAGGTTGGCCAGCCGCCGACATGTCCGACGACTACAGGGTCGTCCCCACGACCCCGGGACTAGGTTGGCCAGCCGCCGACATGTCCGACGATTATACGGTCGTCCCCACGGCCCCGGGACTAGCTTGGCCCGCCATGATCATGTCCGACGACTATAGGGTCGTCCCCACGACCCCGGGACTAGGTTGGCCAGCCGCTGACATGTCCGACGACTATAGGGTCGTCCCCACGACCCCGGGACTAGGTTGGCCCGCCGCCGACTTGTCCGACGACTATAGGGTCGTCCCTACCACCCCGGGACTACGTTGGCCCGCCGCCGACTTGTCCGACGACTATAGGGTCGTCCCTACGACCCCGGGACTAGATTGGCCCGCCACCGTCATGTCCGACGACTACAGGGTCGTCCCCACGACCCCGGGACTAGGTTGGCCAGCCGCCGACATGTCCGACGATTATACGGTCGTCCCCACGGCCCCGGGACTAGCTTGGCCCGCCATGATCATGTCCGACGACTATAGGGTCGTCCCCACGACCCCGGGACTAGGTTGGCCAGCCGCTGACATGTCCGACGACTGTAGGGTCGTCCCCACGACCCCGGGACTAGGTTGGCCCGCCGCCGACTTGTCCGACGACTATAGGGTCGTCCCTACCACCCCGGGACTACGTTGGCCCGCCGCCGACTTGTCCGACGACTATAGGGTCGTCCCTACGACCCCGGGACTAGATTGGCCCGCCACCGTCATGTCCGACGACTACAGGGTCGTCCCCACAACCCCGGGACTAGGTTGGCCAGCCGCCGACATGTCCGACGATTATACGGTCGTCCCCACGGCCCCGGGACTAGCTTGGCCCGCCATCATCATGTCCGACGACTATAGGGTCGTCCCCACGACCCCGGGATTAGGTTGGCCAGCCGCCGACATGTCCGACGACTATACGGTCGTCCCCACGGCCCCGGGACTAGATTCGCCCACCACCATCATGTCCGACGACTATAGGGTCGTCCCCACGACCCCGGGACTAGGTTGGCCCCCCGCCGACTTGTCCGACGACTATAGGGTCGTCCCCACGACCCCGGGACTAGGATGACCCGCCGCCGACTTGTCCGACGACTATAGAGTCGTCCCCACGACCCCGGGACTAGGTTGGCCAGCCGCCGACATGTCCGACGACTATAGGCTCGTCCCCACGAACCCGGGACTAGGTTGGCCAGCCGCCGACATGTCCGACGACTATACGGTCGTCCCCACGGCCCCGGGACTAGATTGGCCCGCCACCATCATTTCCGACGACTATAGGGTCGTCCCCACGACCCCGGGACTAGGTTGGCCCGCCGCCGACTTGTCCGACGACTATAGGGTCGTCCCTACCACCCCGGGACTATGTTGGCCCGCCGCCGACTTGTCCGACGACTATAGGGTCGTCCCTACGACCCCGGGACTAGATTGGCCCGCCACCGTCATGTCCGACGACTACAGGGTCGTCCCCACGACCCCGGGACTAGGTTGGCCAGCCGCCGACATGTCCGACGACTATACGGTCGTCCCCACGGCCCCGGGACTAGATTGGCCCGCCACCATCATGTCCGACGACTATAGGGTCGTCCCCACGACCCCGGGACTAGGTTGGCCCGCCGCCTACTTGTCCGACGACTATAGGGTCGTCCCCACGACCCCGGGACTAGGATGACCCGCCGCCGACTTGTCCGACGACTATAGAGTCGTCCCCACGACACCGGGACTAGGTTGGCCAGCCGCCGTCATGTCCGACGACTATAGGGTCGTCCCCACGACCCCGGGACTAGGTTGGCCCGCCGCCGACTTGTCCGACGACTATAGGGTCGTCCCCACGACCCCGGGACAAGATTGGCCCGCCACCATCATGTCCGACGACTATAGGGTCGTCCCCACGACCCCGGGACTAGGTTGGCCCGCCGCCGACATGTCCGACGACTATAGGGTCGTCCCCACGACCACGGGCCAAAGTTGGCCAGCCGCCGACATGTCCGGCGAATATAGGGTCGTCCCCACGACCCCGGGACAAGATTGGCCCGCCACCATCATGTCCGACGACTATAGGGTCGTCCCCACGACCCCGGGACTAGATTGGCCCGCCCCCGTCATGTCCGACGACTACAGGGTCGTCCCCACCACCCCGGGACTAGGTTGGCCAGCCGCCGACATGTCCGACGATTATACGGTCGTCCCCACGGCCCCGGGACTAGCTTGGCCCGCCATCATCATGTCCGACGACTATAGGGTCGTCCCCACGACCCCGGGACTAGGTTGGCCAGCCGCCGACATGTCCGACGACTATAGGGTCGTCCCCACGACCCCGGGACTAGGTTGGCCAGCCGCCGACCTGTCCGACGACTATAGGGTCGTCCCCACGACCCCGGGACTAGGTTGGCCAGCCGCCGACCTGTCCGCCGACTATACGGTCGTCCCCACGGCCCTGGGACTAGCTTGGCCCGCCATCATCATGTCCGACGACTATAGGGTCGTCCCCACGACCCCGGGACTAGGTTGGCCAGCCGCCGACATGTCCGACGATTATACGGTCGTCCCCACGGCCCCGGGACTAGCTTGGCCCGCCATCATCATGTCCGACGACTATAGGGTCGTCCCCACGACCCCGGGACTAGGTTGGCCCGCCGCCTACTTGTCCGACGACTATAGGGTCGTCCCCACGACCCCGGGACTAGGATGACCCGCCGCCGACTTGTCCGACGACTATAGAGTCGTCCCCACGACACCGGGACTAGGTTGGCCAGCCGCCGTCATGTCCGACGACTATAGGGTCGTCCCCACGACCCCGGGACTAGGTTGGCCCGCCGCCGACTTGTCCGACGACTATAGGGTCGTCCCCACGACCCCGGGACAAGATTGGCCCGCCACCATCATGTCCGACGACTATAGGGTCGTCCCCACGACCCCGGGACTAGGTTGGCCCGCCGCCGACATGTCCGACGACTATAGGGTCGTCCCCACGACCACGGGCCAAAGTTGGCCAGCCGCCGACATGTCCGGCGAATATAGGGTCGTCCCCACGACCCCGGGACAAGATTGGCCCGCCACCATCATGTCCGACGACTATAGGGTCGTCCCCACGACCCCGGGACTAGATTGGCCCGCCCCCGTCATGTCCGACGACTACAGGGTCGTCCCCACCACCCCGGGACTAGGTTGGCCAGCCGCCGACATGTCCGACGATTATACGGTCGTCCCCACGGCCCCGGGACTAGCTTGGCCCGCCATCATCATGTCCGACGACTATAGGGTCGTCCCCACGACCCCGGGACTAGGTTGGCCAGCCGCCGACATGTCCGACGACTATAGGGTCGTCCCCACGACCCCGGGACTAGGTTGGCCAGCCGCCGACCTGTCCGACGACTATAGGGTCGTCCCCACGACCCCGGGACTAGGTTGGCCAGCCGCCGACCTGTCCGCCGACTATACGGTCGTCCCCACGGCCCTGGGACTAGCTTGGCCCGCCATCATCATGTCCGACGACTATAGGGTCGTCCCCACGACCCCGGGACTAGGTTGGCCAGCCGCCGACATGTCCGACGATTATACGGTCGTCCCCACGGCCCCGGGACTAGCTTGGCCCGCCATCATCATGTCCGACGACTATAGGGTCGTCCCCACGACCCCGGGACTAGGTTGGCCAGCCGCCGACATGTCCGACGACTATACGGTCGTCCCCACGGCCCCGGGACTAGATTCGCCCACCACCATCATGTCCGACGACTATAGGGTCGTCCCCACGACCCCGGGACTAGTTTGGCCCACCGCCGACATGTCCGACGACTATAGGATCGTCCCTACGACCCCGGGACTAGGTTGGCCCGCCGCCGACTTGTCCGACGACTATAGGGTCGTCCCCTCGACCCCGGGACTACGTTGGCCAGCCGCCGACATGTCCGACGACTATAGGGTCGTCCCCACGACCCCGGGACTAGATTGGCCCGCCGCCGACTTGTCCGACGACTATAGGGTCGTCCCCTCGACCCCGGGACTACGTTGGCCAGCCGCCGACATGTCCGACGACTATAGGGTCGTCCCCACATACCCGGGACTAGATTGGCCCGCCACCGTCATGTCCGACGACTATAGGGTCGTCCCCACGACCCCGGGACTAGGTTGGCCAGCCGCCGACATGTCCGACGATTATACGGTCGTCCCCACGGCCCCGGGACTAGCTTGGCCCGCCATCATCATGTCCGACGACTATAGGGTCGTCCCCACGACCCCGGGACTAGGTTGGCCAGCCGCCGACATGTCCGACGACTATACGGTCGTCCCCACGGCCCCGGGACTAGATTCGCCCACCACCATCATGTCCGACGACTATAGGGTCGTCCCCTCGACCCCGGGACTACGTTGGCCAGCCGCCGGCATGTCGGACGACTATAGGGTCGTCCCCACATACCCGGGACTAGATTGGCCCGCCGCCGTCATGTCCGACGACTATAGGGTCGTCCCCACGACCCCGGGACAAGATTGGCCCGCCACCATCATGTCCGACGACTATAGGGTCGTCCCCACGACCCCAGGACTATGCTGGCGCGCCGCCGACATGTCCGACGAGTATAGGGTCGTCCCCACGACCCCGGGACTAGGTTGGCCAGCCGCCGACATGTCCGACGACTATAGGGTCGTCCCCATGGCCCCGGGACCAGATTGGCCCGCCACCATCATGTCCGACGACTATAGGGTCGTCCCCACGACCCCGGGACTAGGTTGGCCCGCCGCCGACTTGTCCGACGATTATAGGGTCGTCCCCTCGACCCCGGGACTAGGTTGGCCCGCCGCCGACTTGTCCGACGACTATAGGGTCGTCCCCTCGACCCCGGGACTACGTTGGCCAGCCGCCGACACGTCCGACGACTATACGGTCGTCCTCACATCCCCGGGACTAGATTGGCCCGCCAACGTCATGTCCGACGACTATAGGGTCGTCCCCACGACCCCGGGACTAGGTTGGCCCGCCGCCGACATGTCCGACGACTATAGGGTCGTCCCCACGACCACGGGACTAGGTTGGCCAGCTGCCGACATGTCCGACGACTATAGGGTCGTCCCCACGACCCCAGGACTATGTTGGCGCGCCGCCGACATGTCCGACGACTATAGGGTCGTCCCCACGACCCCCGGACTAGGTTGGCCAGCCGCCGACATGTCCGACGACTATACCGTCGTCCCCACGGCCCCGGGACTAGATTGGCCCGCCACCATCATGTCCGACGACTATAGGGTCGTCCCCACGACCCCGGGACTAGGTTGGCCCGCCGCCGACTGGTCCGACGACTATAGGGTCGTCCCCACGACCCCGGGACTAGGATGAACCGCCGCCGACTTGTCCGACGACTATAGAGTCGTCCCCACGACACCGGGACTAGGTTGGCCAGCCGCCGTCATGTCCGACGACTATAGGGTCGTCCCCACGACCCCGGGACTAGGTTGGCCCGCCGCCGACTTGTCCGACGACTATAGGGTCGTCCCCACGACCCCGGGACAAGATTGGCCCGCCACCATCATGTCCGACGACTATAGGGTCGTCCCCACGACCCCCGGACTACGTTGGCCAGCCGCCGACATGTCCGACGACTATACGGTCGTCCCCACGGCCCCGGGACTAGATTAGCCCGCCACCATCATGTCCGACGACTATAGGGTCGTCCCCACGACCCCGGGACTAGGTTGGCCCGCCGCCGACTGGTCCGACGACTATAGGGTCGTCCCCACGACCCCGGGACTAGGTTGACCCACCGCCGACTTGTCCGACGACTATAGGGTCGTCCCCACGACCCCGGGAGTAGGATGACCCGCCGCCGACTTGTCCGACGACTGTAGAGTCGTCCCCACGACACCGGGACTAGGTTGGCCAGCCGCCGTCATGTCCGACGACTATAGGGTCGTCCCCACGACCCCGGGACTAGGTTGGCCAGCCGCCGACATGTCCGACGACTATAGGGTCGTCCCCACGACCCCGGGACTAGGTTGGCCCACCGCCGACTTGTCCGACGACTATAGGGTCGTCCCCACGACCCCGGGACTAGGATGAACCGCCGCCGACTTGTCCGACGACTATAGAGTCGTCCCCACGACACCGGGACTAGGTTGGCCAGCCGCCAACATGTCCGACGACTATAGGGTCGTCCCCACTACCCCGGGGATAGATTGGCCCGCCACCGCCATGTCCGACGACTATAGGGTCGTCCCCACGACCACGGGCCAAAGTTGGCCAGCCGCCGACATGTCCGACGACTATTCGGTCGTCCCCACGACCCCGGGTATAGATTGGCCCGCCACCATCATGTCCGACGACTATAGGGTCGTCCCCACGACCCCGGGACTAGGTTGGCCCGCCGCCAACTTGTCCGACGACTATAGGGTCGTCCCCACGACCCCGGGGATAGATTGGCCCGCCACCGCCATGTCCGACGACTATAGGGTCGTCCCCACGACCCCGGGACTAGGTTGGCCCGCCGCCGACATGTCCGACGACTATAGGGTCGTCCCCACGACCACGGGCCAAAGTTGGCCAGCCGCCGACATGTCCGACGACTATAGGGTCGTCCCCACGACCCCGGGGATAGATTGGCCCGCCACCGCCATGTCCGACGACTATAGGGTCGTCCCCACGACCCCGGGAGTAGGATGACCCGCCGCCGACTTGTCCGACGACTGTAGAGTCGTCCCCACGACACCGGGACTAGGTTGGCCAGCCGCCGTCATGTCCGACGACTATAGGGTCGTCCCCACGACCCCGGGACTAGGTTGGCCAGCCGCCGACATGTCCGACGACTATACGGTCGTCCCCACGGCCCCGGGACTAGATTCGCCCACCACCATCATGTCCGACGACTATAGGGTCGTCCCCACGACCCCGGGACTAGGATGACCCGCCGCCGACTTGTCCGACGACTATAGAGTCGTCCCCACGACACCGGGACTAGGTTGGCCAGCCGCCGTCATGTCCGACGACTATAGGGTCGTCCCCACGACCCCGGGACTAGGTTGGCCCGCCGCCGACTTGTCCGACGACTATAGGGTCGTCCCCACGACCCCGGGACAAGATTGGCCCGCCACCATCATGTCCGACGACAATAGGGTCGTCCCCACGACCCCGGGACTAGGTTGGCCCGCCGCCGACATGTCCGACGACTATAGGGTCGTCCCCACGACCACGGGCCAAAGTTGGCCAGCCGCCGACATGTCCGACGAATATAGGGTCGTCCCCACGACCCCGGGACAAGATTGGCCCGCCACCATCATGTCCGACGACTATAGGGTCGTCCCCACGACCCCGGGACTAGGTTGGCCCACCGCCGACTTGTCCGACGACTATAGGGTCGTCCCCACGACCCCGGGAGTAGGATGACCCGCCGCCGACTTGTCCGACGACTGTAGAGTCGTCCCCACGACACCGGGACTAGGTTGGCCAGCCGCCGTCATGTCCGACGACTATAGGGTCGTCCCCACGACCCCGGGACTAGGTTGGCCAGCCGCCGACATGTCCGACGACTATACGGTCGTCCCCACGGCCCCGGGACTAGATTCGCCCACCACCATCATGTCCGACGACTATAGGGTCGTCCCCACGACCCAGGGACTAGGTTGGCCCACCGCCGACTTGTCCGACGACTATAGGGTCGTCCCCACGACCCCGGGACTAGGTTGGCCAGCCGCCGACATGTCCAACGACTATACGGTCGTCCCCACGGCCCCGGGACTTGATTCGCCCACCACCATCATGTCCGACGACTATAGAGTCGTCCCCACGACCCCGGGACTAGGTTGGCCCACCGCCGACTTGTCCGACGACTATAGAGTCGTCCCCACGACACCGGGACTAGGTTGGCCAGCCGCCGTCATGTCCGACGACTTTATGGTCGTCCCCACGACCCCGGGACTAGGTTGGCCCGCCGCCGACTTGTCCGACGACTATAGGTTCGTCCCCACGACCCGGGACTAGGTTGGCCCACCGCCGACTTGTCCGACGACTATAGGGTCGTCCCCACGACCCCGGGAGTAGGATGACCCGCCGCCGACTTGTCCGACGACTATAGGGTCGTCCCCACGACCCCGGGACTAGGTTGGCCAGCCGCTGACATGTCCGACGACTATAGGGTCGTCCCCACGACCCCGGGACTAGGTTGGCCCGCCGCCGACTTGTCCGACGACTATAGGGTCGTCCCTACCACCCCGGGACTACGTTGGCCCGCCGCCGACTTGTCCGACGACTATAGGGTCGTCCCTACGACCCCGGGACTAGATTGGCCCGCCACCGTCATGTCCGACGACTACAGGGTCGTCCCCACGACCCCGGGACTAGGTTGGCCAGCCGCCGACATGTCCGACGACTATACGGTCGTCCCCACGGCCCCGGGACTTGATTGGCCCGCCACCATCATATCCGACGACTACAGGGTCGTCCCCACGACCCCGGGACTAGGCTGGCCAGCCGCCGACATGTCCGACGACTATACGGTCGTCCCCACGGCCCCGGGACTAGATTGGCCCGCCACCATCATGTCCGACGACTATAGGGTCGTCCCCACGGCCCCGGGACTAGATTGGCCCGCCGCCGACTTGTCCGACGACTATAGGGTCGTCCCCTCGACCCCGGGACTACGTTGGCCAGCCGCCGACATGTCCGACGACTATAGGGTCGTCCCCTCGACGCCGGGACTAGATTGGCCAGCCGCCGACATGTCCGACGATTATACGGTCGTCCCCACGGCCCCGGGACTAGCTTGGCCCTCCATCATCATGTCCGACGACTATAGGGTCGTCCCCACGACCCCGGGACTAGGTTGGCCAGCCGCCGACATGTCCGACGACTACAGGGTCGTCCCCACGACCCCGGGACTAGGTTGGCCAGCCGCCGACATGTCCGACGATTATACGGTCGTCCCCACGGCCCCGGGACTAGCTTGGCCCGCCATGATCATGTCCGACGACTATAGGGTCGTCCCCACGACCCCGGGACTAGGTTGGCCAGCCGCTGACATGTCCGACGACTATAGGGTCGTCCCCACGACCCCGGGACTAGGTTGGCCCGCCGCCGACTTGTCCGACGACTATAGGGTCGTCCCTACCACCCCGGGACTACGTTGGCCCGCCGCCGACTTGTCCGACGACTATAGGGTCGTCCCTACGACCCCGGGACTAGATTGGCCCGCCACCGTCATGTCCGACGACTACAGGGTCGTCCCCACGACCCCGGGACTAGGTTGGCCAGCCGCCGACATGTCCGACGATTATACGGTCGTCCCCACGGCCCCGGGACTAGCTTGGCCCGCCATGATCATGTCCGACGACTATAGGGTCGTCCCCACGACCCCGGGACTAGGTTGGCCAGCCGCTGACATGTCCGACGACTGTAGGGTCGTCCCCACGACCCCGGGACTAGGTTGGCCCGCCGCCGACTTGTCCGACGACTATAGGGTCGTCCCTACCACCCCGGGACTACGTTGGCCCGCCGCCGACTTGTCCGACGACTATAGGGTCGTCCCTACGACCCCGGGACTAGATTGGCCCGCCACCGTCATGTCCGACGACTACAGGGTCGTCCCCACAACCCCGGGACTAGGTTGGCCAGCCGCCGACATGTCCGACGATTATACGGTCGTCCCCACGGCCCCGGGACTAGCTTGGCCCGCCATCATCATGTCCGACGACTATAGGGTCGTCCCCACGACCCCGGGATTAGGTTGGCCAGCCGCCGACATGTCCGACGACTATACGGTCGTCCCCACGGCCCCGGGACTAGATTCGCCCACCACCATCATGTCCGACGACTATAGGGTCGTCCCCACGACCCCGGGACTAGGTTGGCCCCCCGCCGACTTGTCCGACGACTATAGGGTCGTCCCCACGACCCCGGGACTAGGATGACCCGCCGCCGACTTGTCCGACGACTATAGAGTCGTCCCCACGACCCCGGGACTAGGTTGGCCAGCCGCCGACATGTCCGACGACTATAGGCTCGTCCCCACGAACCCGGGACTAGGTTGGCCAGCCGCCGACATGTCCGACGACTATACGGTCGTCCCCACGGCCCCGGGACTAGATTGGCCCGCCACCATCATTTCCGACGACTATAGGGTCGTCCCCACGACCCCGGGACTAGGTTGGCCCGCCGCCGACTTGTCCGACGACTATAGGGTCGTCCCTACCACCCCGGGACTATGTTGGCCCGCCGCCGACTTGTCCGACGACTATAGGGTCGTCCCTACGACCCCGGGACTAGATTGGCCCGCCACCGTCATGTCCGACGACTACAGGGTCGTCCCCACGACCCCGGGACTAGGTTGGCCAGCCGCCGACATGTCCGACGACTATACGGTCGTCCCCACGGCCCCGGGACTAGATTGGCCCGCCACCATCATGTCCGACGACTATAGGGTCGTCCCCACGACCCCGGGACTAGGTTGGCCCGCCGCCTACTTGTCCGACGACTATAGGGTCGTCCCCACGACCCCGGGACTAGGATGACCCGCCGCCGACTTGTCCGACGACTATAGAGTCGTCCCCACGACACCGGGACTAGGTTGGCCAGCCGCCGTCATGTCCGACGACTATAGGGTCGTCCCCACGACCCCGGGACTAGGTTGGCCCGCCGCCGACTTGTCCGACGACTATAGGGTCGTCCCCACGACCCCGGGACAAGATTGGCCCGCCACCATCATGTCCGACGACTATAGGGTCGTCCCCACGACCCCGGGACTAGGTTGGCCCGCCGCCGACATGTCCGACGACTATAGGGTCGTCCCCACGACCACGGGCCAAAGTTGGCCAGCCGCCGACATGTCCGGCGAATATAGGGTCGTCCCCACGACCCCGGGACAAGATTGGCCCGCCACCATCATGTCCGACGACTATAGGGTCGTCCCCACGACCCCGGGACTAGATTGGCCCGCCCCCGTCATGTCCGACGACTACAGGGTCGTCCCCACCACCCCGGGACTAGGTTGGCCAGCCGCCGACATGTCCGACGATTATACGGTCGTCCCCACGGCCCCGGGACTAGCTTGGCCCGCCATCATCATGTCCGACGACTATAGGGTCGTCCCCACGACCCCGGGACTAGGTTGGCCAGCCGCCGACATGTCCGACGACTATAGGGTCGTCCCCACGACCCCGGGACTAGGTTGGCCAGCCGCCGACCTGTCCGACGACTATAGGGTCGTCCCCACGACCCCGGGACTAGGTTGGCCAGCCGCCGACCTGTCCGCCGACTATACGGTCGTCCCCACGGCCCTGGGACTAGCTTGGCCCGCCATCATCATGTCCGACGACTATAGGGTCGTCCCCACGACCCCGGGACTAGGTTGGCCAGCCGCCGACATGTCCGACGATTATACGGTCGTCCCCACGGCCCCGGGACTAGCTTGGCCCGCCATCATCATGTCCGACGACTATAGGGTCGTCCCCACGACCCCGGGACTAGGTTGGCCCGCCGCCTACTTGTCCGACGACTATAGGGTCGTCCCCACGACCCCGGGACTAGGATGACCCGCCGCCGACTTGTCCGACGACTATAGAGTCGTCCCCACGACACCGGGACTAGGTTGGCCAGCCGCCGTCATGTCCGACGACTATAGGGTCGTCCCCACGACCCCGGGACTAGGTTGGCCCGCCGCCGACTTGTCCGACGACTATAGGGTCGTCCCCACGACCCCGGGACAAGATTGGCCCGCCACCATCATGTCCGACGACTATAGGGTCGTCCCCACGACCCCGGGACTAGGTTGGCCCGCCGCCGACATGTCCGACGACTATAGGGTCGTCCCCACGACCACGGGCCAAAGTTGGCCAGCCGCCGACATGTCCGGCGAATATAGGGTCGTCCCCACGACCCCGGGACAAGATTGGCCCGCCACCATCATGTCCGACGACTATAGGGTCGTCCCAACGACCCCGGGACTAGATTGGCCCGCCCCCGTCATGTCCGACGACTACAGGGTCGTCCCCACCACCCCGGGACTAGGTTGGCCAGCCGCCGACATGTCCGACGATTATACGGTCGTCCCCACGGCCCCGGGACTAGCTTGGCCCGCCATCATCATGTCCGACGACTATAGGGTCGTCCCCACGACCCCGGGACTAGGTTGGCCAGCCGCCGACATGTCCGACGACTATAGGGTCGTCCCCACGACCCCGGGACTAGGTTGGCCAGCCGCCGACCTGTCCGACGACTATAGGGTCGTCCCCACGACCCCGGGACTAGGTTGGCCAGCCGCCGACCTGTCCGCCGACTATACGGTCGTCCCCACGGCCCTGGGACTAGCTTGGCCCGCCATCATCATGTCCGACGACTATAGGGTCGTCCCCACGACCCCGGGACTAGGTTGGCCAGCCGCCGACATGTCCGACGATTATACGGTCGTCCCCACGGCCCCGGGACTAGCTTGGCCCGCCATCATCATGTCCGACGACTATAGGGTCGTCCCCACGACCCCGGGACTAGGTTGGCCAGCCGCCGACATGTCCGACGACTATACGGTCGTCCCCACGGCCCCGGGACTAGATTCGCCCACCACCATCATGTCCGACGACTATAGGGTCGTCCCCACGACCCCGGGACTAGTTTGGCCCACCGCCGACATGTCCGACGACTATAGGATCGTCCCTACGACCCCGGGACTAGGTTGGCCCGCCGCCGACTTGTCCGACGACTATAGGGTCGTCCCCTCGACCCCGGGACTACGTTGGCCAGCCGCCGACATGTCCGACGACTATAGGGTCGTCCCCACGACCCCGGGACTAGATTGGCCCGCCGCCGACTTGTCCGACGACTATAGGGTCGTCCCCTCGACCCCGGGACTACGTTGGCCAGCCGCCGACATGTCCGACGACTATAGGGTCGTCCCCACATACCCGGGACTAGATTGGCCCGCCACCGTCATGTCCGACGACTATAGGGTCGTCCCCACGACCCCGGGACTAGGTTGGCCAGCCGCCGACATGTCCGACGATTATACGGTCGTCCCCACGGCCCCGGGACTAGCTTGGCCCGCCATCATCATGTCCGACGACTATAGGGTCGTCCCCACGACCCCGGGACTAGGTTGGCCAGCCGCCGACATGTCCGACGACTATACGGTCGTCCCCACGGCCCCGGGACTAGATTCGCCCACCACCATCATGTCCGACGACTATAGGGTCGTCCCCTCGACCCCGGGACTACGTTGGCCAGCCGCCGGCATGTCGGACGACTATAGGGTCGTCCCCACATACCCGGGACTAGATTGGCCCGCCGCCGTCATGTCCGACGACTATAGGGTCGTCCCCACGACCCCGGGACAAGATTGGCCCGCCACCATCATGTCCGACGACTATAGGGTCGTCCCCACGACCCCAGGACTATGCTGGCGCGCCGCCGACATGTCCGACGAGTATAGGGTC
This sequence comes from Andrena fulva, assembly GCA_946251845.1. Taxonomy (NCBI): domain Eukaryota; kingdom Metazoa; phylum Arthropoda; class Insecta; order Hymenoptera; family Andrenidae; genus Andrena; species Andrena fulva. Next base: position 41,672,459 of record OX276329.1, read on the forward strand.
GTCCCCACGACCCCGGGACTAGGTTGGCCAGCCGCCGACATGTCCGACGACTATAGGGTCGTCCCCATGGCCCCGGGACCAGATTGGCCCGCCACCATCATGTCCGACGACTATAGGGTCGTCCCCACGACCCCGGGACTAGGTTGGCCCGCCGCCGACTTGTCCGACGATTATAGGGTCGTCCCCTCGACCCCGGGACTAGGTTGGCCCGCCGCCGACTTGTCCGACGACTATAGGGTCGTCCCCTCGACCCCGGGACTACGTTGGCCAGCCGCCGACACGTCCGACGACTATACGGTCGTCCTCACATCCCCGGGACTAGATTGGCCCGCCAACGTCATGTCCGACGACTATAGGGTCGTCCCCACGACCCCGGGACTAGGTTGGCCCGCCGCCGACATGTCCGACGACTATAGGGTCGTCCCCACGACCACGGGACTAGGTTGGCCAGCTGCCGACATGTCCGACGACTATAGGGTCGTCCCCACGACCCCAGGACTATGTTGGCGCGCCGCCGACATGTCCGACGACTATAGGGTCGTCCCCACGACCCCCGGACTAGGTTGGCCAGCCGCCGACATGTCCGACGACTATACCGTCGTCCCCACGGCCCCGGGACTAGATTGGCCCGCCACCATCATGTCCGACGACTATAGGGTCGTCCCCACGACCCCGGGACTAGGTTGGCCCGCCGCCGACTGGTCCGACGACTATAGGGTCGTCCCCACGACCCCGGGACTAGGATGAACCGCCGCCGACTTGTCCGACGACTATAGAGTCGTCCCCACGACACCGGGACTAGGTTGGCCAGCCGCCGTCATGTCCGACGACTATAGGGTCGTCCCCACGACCCCGGGACTAGGTTGGCCCGCCGCCGACTTGTCCGACGACTATAGGGTCGTCCCCACGACCCCGGGACAAGATTGGCCCGCCACCATCATGTCCGACGACTATAGGGTCGTCCCCACGACCCCCGGACTACGTTGGCCAGCCGCCGACATGTCCGACGACTATACGGTCGTCCCCACGGCCCCGGGACTAGATTAGCCCGCCACCATCATGTCCGACGACTATAGGGTCGTCCCCACGACCCCGGGACTAGGTTGGCCCGCCGCCGACTGGTCCGACGACTATAGGGTCGTCCCCACGACCCCGGGACTAGGTTGACCCACCGCCGACTTGTCCGACGACTATAGGGTCGTCCCCACGACCCCGGGAGTAGGATGACCCGCCGCCGACTTGTCCGACGACTGTAGAGTCGTCCCCACGACACCGGGACTAGGTTGGCCAGCCGCCGTCATGTCCGACGACTATAGGGTCGTCCCCACGACCCCGGGACTAGGTTGGCCAGCCGCCGACATGTCCGACGACTATAGGGTCGTCCCCACGACCCCGGGACTAGGTTGGCCCACCGCCGACTTGTCCGACGACTATAGGGTCGTCCCCACGACCCCGGGACTAGGATGAACCGCCGCCGACTTGTCCGACGACTATAGAGTCGTCCCCACGACACCGGGACTAGGTTGGCCAGCCGCCAACATGTCCGACGACTATAGGGTCGTCCCCACTACCCCGGGGATAGATTGGCCCGCCACCGCCATGTCCGACGACTATAGGGTCGTCCCCACGACCACGGGCCAAAGTTGGCCAGCCGCCGACATGTCCGACGACTATTCGGTCGTCCCCACGACCCCGGGTATAGATTGGCCCGCCACCATCATGTCCGACGACTATAGGGTCGTCCCCACGACCCCGGGACTAGGTTGGCCCGCCGCCAACTTGTCCGACGACTATAGGGTCGTCCCCACGACCCCGGGGATAGATTGGCCCGCCACCGCCATGTCCGACGACTATAGGGTCGTCCCCACGACCCCGGGACTAGGTTGGCCCGCCGCCGACATGTCCGACGACTATAGGGTCGTCCCCACGACCACGGGCCAAAGTTGGCCAGCCGCCGACATGTCCGACGACTATAGGGTCGTCCCCACGACCCCGGGGATAGATTGGCCCGCCACCGCCATGTCCGACGACTATAGGGTCGTCCCCACGACCCCGGGAGTAGGATGACCCGCCGCCGACTTGTCCGACGACTGTAGAGTCGTCCCCACGACACCGGGACTAGGTTGGCCAGCCGCCGTCATGTCCGACGACTATAGGGTCGTCCCCACGACCCCGGGACTAGGTTGGCCAGCCGCCGACATGTCCGACGACTATACGGTCGTCCCCACGGCCCCGGGACTAGATTCGCCCACCACCATCATGTCCGACGACTATAGGGTCGTCCCCACGACCCCGGGACTAGGATGACCCGCCGCCGACTTGTCCGACGACTATAGAGTCGTCCCCACGACACCGGGACTAGGTTGGCCAGCCGCCGTCATGTCCGACGACTATAGGGTCGTCCCCACGACCCCGGGACTAGGTTGGCCCGCCGCCGACTTGTCCGACGACTATAGGGTCGTCCCCACGACCCCGGGACAAGATTGGCCCGCCACCATCATGTCCGACGACAATAGGGTCGTCCCCACGACCCCGGGACTAGGTTGGCCCGCCGCCGACATGTCCGACGACTATAGGGTCGTCCCCACGACCACGGGCCAAAGTTGGCCAGCCGCCGACATGTCCGACGAATATAGGGTCGTCCCCACGACCCCGGGACAAGATTGGCCCGCCACCATCATGTCCGACGACTATAGGGTCGTCCCCACGACCCCGGGACTAGGTTGGCCCACCGCCGACTTGTCCGACGACTATAGGGTCGTCCCCACGACCCCGGGAGTAGGATGACCCGCCGCCGACTTGTCCGACGACTGTAGAGTCGTCCCCACGACACCGGGACTAGGTTGGCCAGCCGCCGTCATGTCCGACGACTATAGGGTCGTCCCCACGACCCCGGGACTAGGTTGGCCAGCCGCCGACATGTCCGACGACTATACGGTCGTCCCCACGGCCCCGGGACTAGATTCGCCCACCACCATCATGTCCGACGACTATAGGGTCGTCCCCACGACCCAGGGACTAGGTTGGCCCACCGCCGACTTGTCCGACGACTATAGGGTCGTCCCCACGACCCCGGGACTAGGTTGGCCAGCCGCCGACATGTCCAACGACTATACGGTCGTCCCCACGGCCCCGGGACTTGATTCGCCCACCACCATCATGTCCGACGACTATAGAGTCGTCCCCACGACCCCGGGACTAGGTTGGCCCACCGCCGACTTGTCCGACGACTATAGAGTCGTCCCCACGACACCGGGACTAGGTTGGCCAGCCGCCGTCATGTCCGACGACTTTATGGTCGTCCCCACGACCCCGGGACTAGGTTGGCCCGCCGCCGACTTGTCCGACGACAATAGGTTCGTCCCCACGACCCGGGACTAGGTTGGCCCACCGCCGACTTGTCCGACGACTATAGGGTCGTCCCCACGACCCCGGGAGTAGGATGACCCGCCGCCGACTTGTCCGACGACTGTAGAGTCGTCCCCACGACACCGGGACTAGGTTGGCCAGCCGCCGTCATGTCCGACGACTATAGGGTCGTCCCCACGACCCCGGGACTAGGTTGGCCAGCCGCCGACATGTCCGACGACTATACGGTCGTCCCCACGGCCCCGGGACTAGATTCGCCCACCACCATCATGTCCGACGACTATAGGGTCGTCCCCACGACCCCGGGACTAGGATGACCCGCCGCCGACTTGTCCGACGACTATAGAGTCGTCCCCACGACACCGGGACTAGGTTGGCCAGCCGCCGTCATGTCCGACGACTATAGGGTCGTCCCCACGACCCCGGGACTAGGTTGGCCCGCCGCCGACTTGTCCGACGACTATAGGGTCGTCCCCACGACCCCGGGACAAGATTGGCCCGCCACCATCATGTCCGACGACAATAGGGTCGTCCCCACGACCCCGGGACTAGGTTGGCCCGCCGCCGACATGTCCGACGACTATAGGGTCGTCCCCACGACCACGGGCCAAAGTTGGCCAGCCGCCGACATGTCCGACGAATATAGGGTCGTCCCCACGACCCCGGGACAAGATTGGCCCGCCACCATCATGTCCGACGACTATAGGGTCGTCCCCACGACCCCGGGACTAGGTTGGCCCACCGCCGACTTGTCCGACGACTATAGGGTCGTCCCCACGACCCCGGGACTAGGTTGGCCAGCCGCCGACATGTCCGACGACTATACGGTCGTCCCCACGGCCCCGGGACTAGATTCGCCCACCACCATCATGTCCGACGACTATAGGGTCGTCCCCACGACCCAGGGACTAGGTTGGCCCACCGCCGACTTGTCCGACGACTATAGGGTCGTCCCCACGACCCCGGGAGTAGGTTGGCCAGCCGCCGACATGTCCGACGACTATACGGTCGTCCCCACGGCCCCGGGACTAGATTCGCCCACCACCATCATGTCCGACGACTATAGAGTCGTCCCCACGACCCCGGGACTAGGTTGGCCCACCGCCGACTTGTCCGACGACTATAGGGTCGTCCCCACGACCCCGGGACTAGGATGACCCGCCGCCGACTTGTCCGACGACTATAGAGTCGTCCCCACGACACCGGGACAAGATTGGCCCGCCACCATCATGTCCGACGACAATAGGGTCGTCCCCACGACCCCGGGACTAGGTTGGCCCGCCGCCGACATGTCCGACGACTATAGGGTCGTCCCCACGACCACGGGCCAAAGTTGGCCAGCCGCCGACATGTCCGACGAATATAGGGTCGTCCCCACGACCCCGGGACAAGATTGGCCCGCCACCATCATGTCCGACGACTATAGGGTCGTCCCCACGACCCCGGGTCTAGATTGGCCCGCCACCGTCATGTCCGACGACTACAGGGTCGTCCCCACCACCCCGGGACTAGGTTGGCCAGCCGCCGACATGTCCGACGATTATACGGTCGTCCCCACGGCCCCGGGACTAGCTTGGCCCGCCATCATCATGTCCGACGACTATAGCGTCGTCCCCACGACCCCGGGACTAGGTTGGCCAGCCGCGCACATGTCCGACGACTATAGGGTCGTCCCCACGACCCCGGGACTAGGTTGGCCAGCCGCCGACCTGTCCGACGACTATAGGGTCGTCCCCACGACCCCGGGACTAGGTTGGCCAGCCGCCGACCTGTCCGCCGACTATACGGTCGTCCCCACGGCCCTGGGACTAGCTTGGCCCGCCATCATCATGTCCGACGACTATAGGGTCGTCCCCACGACCCCGGGACTAGGTTGGCCAGCCGCCGACATGTCCGACGATTATACGGTCGTCTCCACGGCCCGGGACTAGCTTGGCCCGCCATCATCATGTCCGACGACTATAGGGTCGTCCCCACGACCCCGGGACTAGGTTGGCCAGCCGCCGACATGTCCGACGACGATACGGTCGTCCCCACGGCCCCGGGACTAGATTCGCCCACCACCATCATGTCCGACGACTATAGGGTCGTCCCCACGACCCCGGGACTAGGTTGGCCAGCCGCCGACATGTCCGACGACTATACGGTCGTCCCCACGGCCCCGGGACTAGATTCGCCCACCACCATCATGTCCGACGACTATAGGGTCGTCCCCACGACCCCGGGACTAGGTTGGCCCACCGCCGACTGGTCCGACGACTATAGGGTCGTCACCACGACCCCGGGACTAGGATGAACCGCCGCCGACTTGTCCGACGACTATAGAGTCGTCCCCACGACACCGGGACTAGGTTGGCCAGCCGCCAACATGTCCGACGACTATAGGGTCGTCCCCACGACCCCGGGGATAGATTGGCCCGCCACCGCCATGTCCGACGACTATAGGGTCGTCCCCACGACCACGGGCCAAAGTTGGCCAGCCGCCGACATGTCCGACGACTATTCGGTCGTCCCCACGACCCCGGGTATAGATTGGCCCGCCACCATCATGTCCGACGACTATAGGGTCGTCCCCACGACCCCGGGACTAGGTTGGCCCGCCGCCGACTTGTCCGACGACTATAGGGTCGTCCCCACGACCCCGGGGATAGATTGGCCCGCCACCGCCATGTCCGACGACTATAGGGTCGTCCCCACGACCCCGGGACTAGGTTGGCCAGCCGCCGACATGTCCGACGACTATACGGTCGTCCCCACGGCCCCGGGACTAGATTCGCCCACCACCATCATGTCCGACGACTATAGGGTCGTCCCCACGACCCCGGGACTAGGTTGGCCCACCGCCGACTTGTCCGACGACTATAGGGTCGTCCCCACGACCCCGGGAGTAGGATGACCCGCCGCCGACTTGTCCGACGACTGTAGAGTCGTCCCCACGACACCGGGACTAGGTTGGCCAGCCGCCGTCATGTCCGACGACTATAGGGTCGTCCCCACGACCCCGGGACTAGGTTGGCCAGCCGCCGACATGTCCGACGACTATACGGTCGTCCCCACGGCCCCGGGACTAGATTCGCCCACCACCATCATGTCCGACGACTATAGGGTCATCCCCACGACCCCGGGACTAGGTTGACCCACCGCCGACTTGTCCGACGACTATAGGGTCGTCCCCACGACCCCGGGACTAGGATGACCCGCCGCCGACTTGTCCGACGACTATAGAGTCGTCCCCACGACACCGGGACTAGGTTGGCCAGCCGCCGTCATGTCCGACGACTATAGGGTCGTCCCCACGACCCCGGGACTAGGTTGGCCCGCCGCCGACTTGTCCGACGACTATAGGGTCGTCCCCACGACCCCGGGACAAGATTGGCCCGCCACCATCATGTCCGACGACTATAGGGTCGTCCCCACGACCCCGGGCCAAAGTTGGCCAGCCGCCGACATGTCCGACGAATATAGGGTCGTCCCCACGACCCCGGGACTAGGTTGGCCAGCCGCCCACATGTCCGACGACTATAGGGTCGTCCCCACGACCCCGGGACTAGGTTGGCCAGCCGCCGACCTGTCCGACGACTATAGGGTCGTCCCCACGACCCCGGGACTAGGTTGGCCAGCCGCCGACATGTCCGACGACTATACGGTCGTCCCCACGGCCCCGGGACTAGATTCGCCCACCACCATCATGTCCGACGACTATATGGTCATCCCCACGACCCCGGGACTAGGTTGGCCCACCGCCGACTTGTCCGACGACTATAGGGTCGTCCCCACGACCCCGGGACTAGGATGACCCGCCGCCGACTTGTCCGACGACTATAGGGTCATCCCCACGACCCCGGGACTAGGTTGGCCCACCGCCGACTTGTCCGACGACTATAGGGTCGTCCCCACGACCCCGGGACTAGGATGACCCGCCGCCGACTTGTCCGACGACTGTAGAGTCGTCCCCACGACACCGGGACTAGGTTGGCCAGTCGCCGACATGTCCGACGACGATACGGTCGTCCCCACGGCCCCGGGACTAGATTCGCCCACCACCATCATGTCCGACGACTATAGGGTCGTCCCCACGACCCCGGGACTAGGTTGGCCAGCCGCCGACATGTCCGACGACTATACGGTCGTCCCCACGGCCCCGGGAGTAGATTCGCCCACCACCATCATGTCCGACGACTATAGGGTCGTCCACACGACCCCGGGACTAGGTTGGCCCGCCGCCGACTTGTCCGACGACTATAGGGTCGTCCCCACGACCCCGGGGATAGATTGGCCCGCCACCGCCATGTCCGACGACTATAGGGTCGTCCCCACGACCCCGGGACTAGGTTGGCCAGCCGCCGACATGTCCGACGACTATACGGTCGTCCCCACGGCCCCGGGACTAGATTCGCCCACCACCATCATGTCCGACGACTATAGGGTCGTCCCCACGACCCCGGGACTAGGTTGGCCCACCGCCGACTTGTCCGACGACTATAGGGTCGTCCCCACGACCCCGGGAGTAGGATGACCCGCCGCCGACTTGTCCGACGACTGTAGAGTCGTCCCCACGACACCGGGACTAGGTTGGCCAGCCGCCGTCATGTCCGACGACTATAGGGTCGTCCCCACGACCCCGGGACTAGGTTGGCCAGCCGCCGACATGTCCGACGACTATACGGTCGTCCCCACGGCCCCGGGACTAGATTCGCCCACCACCATCATGTCCGACGACTATAGGGTCATCCCCACGACCCCGGGACTAGGTTGGCCCACCGCCGACTTGTCCGACGACTATAGGGTCGTCCCCACGACCCCGGGACTAGGATGACCCGCCGCCGACTTGTCCGACGACTATAGAGTCGTCCCCACGACACCGGGACTAGGTTGGCCAGCCGCCGTCATGTCCGACGACTATAGGGTCGTCCCCACGACCCCGGGACTAGGTTGGCCCGCCGCCGACTTGTCCGACGACTATAGGGTCGTCCCCACGACCCCGGGACAAGATTGGCCCGCCACCATCATGTCCGACGACTATAGGGTCGTCCCCACGACCCCGGGACTAGGTTGGCCCGCCGCCGACATGTCCGACGACTATAGGGTCGTCCCCACGACCACGGGCCAAAGTTGGCCAGCCGCCGACATGTCCGACGACTATAGGGTCGTCCCCACGACCCCGGGACTAGATTGGCCCGCCGCCGACTTGTCCGACGACTATAGGGTCGTCCCCTCGACCCCGGGACTACGTTGGCCAGCCGCCGACATGTCCGACGACTATAGGGTCGTCCCCACATACCCGGGACTAGATTGGCCCGCCACCGTCATGTCCGACGACTATAGGGTCGTCCCCACGACCCCGGGGATAGATTGGCCCGCCACCGCCATGTCCGACGACTATAGGGTCGTCCCCACGACCCCGGGACTAGGTTGGCCAGCCGCCGACATGTCCGACGACTATACGGTCGTCCCCACGGCCCCGGGACTAGATTCGCCCACCACCATCATGTCCGACGACTATAGGGTCGTCCCCACGACCCCGGGACTAGGTTGGCCCACCGCCGACTTGTCCGACGACTATAGGGTCGTCCCCACGACCCCGGGAGTAGGATGACCCGCCGCCGACTTGTCCGACGACTGTAGAGTCGTCCCCACGACACCGGGACTAGGTTGGCCAGCCGCCGTCATGTCCGACGACTATAGGGTCGTCCCCACGACCCCGGGACTAGGTTGGCCAGCCGCCGACATGTCCGACGACTATACGGTCGTCCCCACGGCCCCGGGACTAGATTCGCCCACCACCATCATGTCCGACGACTATAGGGTCATCCCCACGACCCCGGGACTAGGTTGGCCCACCGCCGACTTGTCCGACGACTATAGGGTCGTCCCCACGACCCCGGGACTAGGATGACCCGCCGCCGACTTGTCCGACGACTATAGAGTCGTCCCCACGACACCGGGACTAGGTTGGCCAGCCGCCGTCATGTCCGACGACTATAGGGTCGTCCCCACGACCCCGGGACTAGGTTGGCCCGCCGCCGACTTGTCCGACGACTATAGGGTCGTCCCCACGACCCCGGGACAAGATTGGCCCGCCACCATCATGTCCGACGACTATAGGGTCGTCCCCACGACCCCGGGACTAGGTTGGCCCGCCGCCGACATGTCCGACGACTATAGGGTCGTCCCCACGACCACGGGCCAAAGTTGGCCAGCCGCCGACATGTCCGACGAATATAGGGTCGTCCCCACGACCCCGGGACAAGATTGGCCCGCCACCATCATGTCCGACGACTATAGGGTCGTCCCCACGACCCCGGGACTAGATTGGCCCGCCACCGTCATGTCCGACGACTACAGGGTCGTCCCCACCACCCCGGGACTAGGTTGGCCAGCCGCCGACATGTCCGACGATTATACGGTCGTCCCCACGGCCCCGGGACTAGCTTGGCCCGCCATCATCATGTCCGACAACTATAGGGTCGTCCCCACGACCCCGGGACTAGGTTGGCCAGCCGCCGACATGTCCGACGACTATAGGGTCGTCCCCACGACCCCGGGACTAGGTTGGCCAGCCGCCGACATGTCCGACGACTATACGGTCGTCCCCACGGCCCCGGGACTAGATTCGCCCACCACCATCATGTCCGACGACTATAGGGTCGTCCCCACGACCCCGGGACTAGGTTGGCCCACCGCCGACTTGTCCGACGACTATAGGGTCGTCCCCACGACCCCGGGACTAGGTTGGCCCGCCGCCGACTTGTCCGACGACTATAGGGTCGTCCCCTCGACCCCGGGACTACGTTGGCCAGCCGCCGACATGTCCGACGACTATAGGGTCGTCCCCACGACCCCGGGACTAGATTGGCCCGCCGCCGACTTGTCCGACGACTATAGGGTCGTCCCCTCGACCCCGGGACTACGTTGGCCAGCCGCCGACATGTCCGACGACTATAGGGTCGTCCCCACATACCCGGGACTAGATTGGCCCGCCACCGTCATGTCCGACGACTATAGGGTCGTCCCCACGACCCCGGGACTAGGTTGGCCAGCCGCCGACATGTCCGACGATTATACGGTCGTCCCCACGGCCCCGGGACTAGCTTGGCCCGCCATCATCATGTCCGACGACTATAGGGTCGTCCCCACGACCCCGGGACTAGGTTGGCCAGCCGCCGACATGTCCGACGACTATACGGTCGTCCCCACGGCCCCGGGACTAGATTCGCCCATCACCATCATGTCCGACGACTATAGGGTCGTCCCCTCGACCCCGGGACTACGTTGGCCAGCCGCCGGCATGTCCGACGACTATAGGGTCGTCCCCACATACCCGGGACTAGATTGGCCCGCCACCGTCATGTCCGACGACTATAGGGTCGTCCCCACGACCCCGGGACAAGATTGGCCCGCCACCATCATGTCCGACGACTATAGGGTCGTCCCCACGACCCCAGGACTATGCTGGCGCGCCGCCGACATGTCCGACGAGTATAGGGTCGTCCCCACGACCCCGGGACTAGGTTGGCCAGCCGCCGACATGTTCGACGAGTATAGGGTCGTCCCCATGGCCCCGGGACTAGATTGGCCCGCCACCATCATGTCCGACGACTATAGGGTCGTCCCCACGACCCCGGGACTAGGTTGGCCCGCCGCCGACTTGTCCGACGACTATAGGGTCGTCCCCTCGACCCCGGGACTAGGTTGGCCCGCCGCCGACTTGTCCGACGACTATAGGGTCGTCCCCTCGACCCCGGGGCTACGTTGGCCAGCCGCCGACATGTCCGACGACTATACGGTCGTCCTCACATCCCCGGGACTAGATTGGCCCGCCACCGTCATGTCCGACGACTATAGGGTCGTCCCCACGACCCCGGGACTAGGTTGGCCCGCCGCCGACATGTCCGACGACTATAGGGTCGTCCCCACGACCACGGGACTAGGTTGGCCAGCTGCCGACATGTCCGACGACTATAGGGTCGTCCCCACGACCCCAGGACTATGTTGGCGCGCCGCCGACATGTCCGACGACTATAGGGTCGTCCCCACGACCCCGGGACTAGGTTGGCCCGCCGCCGACTTGTCCGACGACTATAAGGTCGTCCCTACCACCCCGGGACTACGTTGGCCCGCCGCCGACTTGTCCGACGTCTATAGGGTCGTCCCTACGACCCCGGGACTAGATTGGCCCGCCACCGTCATGTCCGACGACTACAGGGTCGTCCCCACGACCCCGGGACTAGGTTGGCCAGCCGCCGACATGTCCGACGTCTATACGGTCGTCCCCACGGCCCCGGGACTTGATTGGCCCGCCTCCATCATATCCGACGACTACAGGGTCGTCCCCACGACCCCGGGACAAGATTGTCCCGCCACCATCATGTCCGACGACTATAGGGTCGTCCCCACGACCCCAGGACTATGCTGGCGCGCCGCCGACATGTCCGACGAGTATAGGGTCGTCCCCACGACCCCGGGACTAGGTTGGCCAGCCGCCGACTTGTCCGACGACTATATGGTCGTCCCCACGACCCCAGGACTATGTTGGCGCGCCGCCGACATGTCCGACGACTATAGGGTCGTCCCCACGACCCCGGGACTAGGTTGGCCAGCTGCCGACATGTCCGACGACTATAGGGTCGTCCCCACGACCCCAGGACTATGTTGGCGCGCCGCCGACATGTCCGACGACTATAGGGTCGTCCCCACGACCCCGGGACTAGGTTGGCCAGCCGCCGACATGTCCGACGACTATACGGTCGTCCCCACGGCCCCGGGAGTAGATTGGCCCGCCACCATCATGTCCGACGACTATAGGGTCGTCCCCACGACCCCGGGACTAGGTTGGCCCGCCGCCGACTTGTCCGACGACTATAGGGTCGTCCCAACGACCCCGAGACTAGGTTCGCCAGCCGCCGACATGTCCGACGACTATACGGTCGTCCCCACGGCCCCGGGACTAGATTGGCCCGCCGCCGACTTGTCCGACGACTATAGGGTCGTCCCCACGACCCCGGGACTAGGTTGGCCAGCCGCCGACATGTCCGACGACTATAGGGTCGTCCCTACGACCCCGGGACTAGATTGGCCCGCCACCGTCATGTCCGACGACTACAGGGTCGTCCCCACGACCCCGGGACTAGGTTGGCCAGCCGCCGACATGTCCGACGACTATACGGTCGTCCCCACGGCCCCGGGACTTGATTGGCCCGCCTCCATCATATCCGACGACTACAGGGTCGTCCCCACGACCCCGGGACTAGGTTGGCCAGCCGCCGACATGTCCGACGACTATACGCTCGTCCCCACGGCCCCGGGAGTAGATTGGCCCGCCACCATCATGTCCGACGACTATAGGGTCGTCCCCACGACCCCGGGACTAGGTTGGCCCGCCGCCGACTTGTCCGACGACTATAGGGTCGTCCCAACGACCCCGAGACTAGGTTGGCCAGCCGCCGACATGTCCGACGACTATACGGTCGTCCCCACGGCCCCGGGACTAGATTGGCCCGCCGCCGACTTGTCCGACGACTATAGGATCGTCAGCACGACTACGGGCCAAAGTTGGCCAGCCGCCGACATGTTCGACGACTATAGGGTCGTCCCCACGACCCCGGGACTAGGTTGGCCAGCCGCCGACCTGTCCGACGACTATAGGGTCGTCCCCACGACCCCGGGACTAGGTTGGCCAGCCGCCGACCTGTCCGCCGACTATACGGTCGTCCCCACGGCCCTGGGACTAGCTTGGCCCGCCATCATCATGTCCGACGACTATAGGGTCGTCCCCACGACCCCGGGACTAGGTTGGCCAGCCGCCGACATGTCCGACGATTATACGGTCGTCCCAACGGCCCCGGGACTAGCTTGGCCCGCCATCATCATGTCCGACGACTATAGGGTCGTCCCCACGACCCCGGGACTAGATTCGCCCACCACCATCATGTCCGACGACTATACGGTCGTCCCCACGGCCCCGGGACTAGATTCGCCCACCACCATCATGTCCGACGACTATAGGGTCGTCCCCACGACCCCGGGAGTAGGATGACCCGCCGCCGACTTGTCCGACGACTGTAGAGTCGTCCCCACGACACCGGGACTAGGTTGGCCAGCCGCCGTCATGTCCGACGACTATAGGGTCGTCCCCACGACCCCGGGACTAGGTTGGCCAGCCGCCGACATGTCCGACGACTATACGGTCGTCCCCACGGCCCCGGGACTAGATTCGCCCACCACCATCATGTCCGACGACTATAGGGTCGTCCCCTCGACCCCGGGACTAGGTTGGCCCGCCGCCGACATGTCCGACGACTATAGGGTCGTCCCCACGACCACGGGCCAAAGTTGGCCAGCCGCCGACATGTCCGACGAATATAGGGTCGTCCCCACGACCCCGGGACAAGATTGGCCCGCCACCATCATGTCCGACGACTATAGGGTCGTCCCCACGACCCCGGGACTAGATTGGCCCGCCACCGTCATGTCCGACGACTACAGGGTCGTCCCCACCACCCCGGGACTAGGTTGGCCAGCCGCCGACATGTCCGACGATTATACGGTCGTCCCCACGGCCCCGGGACTAGCTTGGCCCGCCATCATCATGTCCGACGACTATAGGGTCGTCCCCACGACCCCGGGACTAGGTTGGCCAGCCGCCGACATGTCCGACGACTATAGGGTCGTCCCCACGACCCCGGGAATAGGTTGGCCAGCCGCCGACCTGTCCGACGACTATAGGGTCGTCCCCACGACCCCGGGACTAGGTTGGCCAGCCGCCGACCTGTCCGCCGACTATACGGTCGTCCCCACGGCCCTGGGACTACCTTGGCCCGCCATCATCATGTCCGACGACTATAGGGTCGTCCCCACGACCCCGGGACTAGGTTGGCCAGCCGCCGACATGTCCGACGATTATACGGTCGTCCCCACGGCCCCGGGACTAGCTTGGCCCGCCATCATCATGTCCGACGACTATAGGGTCGTCCCCACGACCCCGGGACTAGGTTGGCCAGCCGCCGACATGTCCGACGACTATACGGTCGTCCCCACGGCCCCGGGACTAGATTCGCCCACCACCATCATGTCCGACGACTATAGGGTCGTCCCCACGACCCCGGGACTAGGTTGGCCCACCGCCGACTTGTCCGACGACTATAGGGTCGTCCCCACGACCCCGGGACTAGGTTGGCCCGCCGCCGACTTGTCCGACGACTATAGGGTCGTCCCCTCGACCCCGGGACTACGTTGGCCAGCCGCCGTCATGTCCGACGACTATAGGGTCGTCCCCACGACCCCGGGACTAGGTTGGCCAGCCGCCGGCATGTCCGACGACTATACGGTCGTCCCCACGGCCCCGGGACTAGATTCGCCCACCACCATCATGTCCGACGACTATAGGGTCGTCCCCACGACCCCGGGACTAGGTTGGCCCGCCGCCGACATGTCCGACGACTATAGGGTCGTCCCCACGACCACGGGCCAAAGTTGGCCAGCCGCCGACATGTCCGACGAATATAGGGTCGTCCCCACGACCCCGGGACAAGATTGGCCCGCCACCATCATGTCCGACGACTATAGGGTCGTCCCCACGACCCCGGGACTAGATTGGCCCGCCACCGTCATGTCCGACGACTACAGGGTCGTCCCCACCACCCCGGGACTAGGTTGGCCAGCCGCCGACATGTCCGACGATTATACGGTCGTCCCCACGGCCCCGGGACTAGCTTGGCCCGCCATCATCATGTCCGACGACTATAGGGTCGTCCCCACGACCCCGGGACTAGGTTGGCCAGCCGCCGACATGTCCGACGACTATAGGGTCGTCCCCACGACCCCGGGACTAGGTTGGCCAGCCGCCGACCTGTCCGACGACTATAGGGTCGTTCCCACGACCCCGGGACTAGGTTGGCCAGCCGCCGACCTGTCCGCCGACTATACGGTCGTCCCCACGGCCCTGGGACTAGCTTGGCCCGCCATCATTATGTCCGACGACTATAGGGTCGTCCCCACGACCCCGGGACTAGGTTGGCCAGCCGCCGACCTGTCCGACGACTATAGGGTCGTCCCCACGACCCCGGGACTAGGTTGGCCAGCCGCCGACCTGTCCGCCGACTATACGGTCGTCCCCACGGCCCTGGGACTAGCTTGGCCCGCCATCATCATGTCCGACGACTATAGGGTCGTCCCCACGACCCCGGGACTAGGTTGGCCAGCCGCCGACATGTCCGACGATTATACGGTCGTCCCCACGGCCCCGGGACTAGCTTGGCCCGCCATCATCATGTCCGACGACTATAGGGTCGTCCCCACGACCCCGGGACTAGATTCGCCCACCACCATCATGTCCGACGACTATACGGTCGTCCCCACGGCCCCGGGACTAGATTCGCCCACCACCATCATGTCCGACAACTATAGGGTCGTCCCCACGACCCCGGGAGTAGGATGACCCGCCGCCGACTTGTCCGACGACTGTAGAGTCGTCCCCACGACACCGGGACTAGGTTGGCCAGCCGCCGTCATGTCCGACGACTATAGGGTCGTCCCCACGACCCCGGGACTAGGTTGGCCAGCCGCCGACATGTCCGACGATTATACGGTCGTCCCCACGGCCCCGGGACTAGCTTGGCCCGCCATCATCATGTCCGACGACTATAGGGTCGTCCCCACGACCCCGGGACTAGGTTGGCCAGCCGCCGACATGTCCGACGACTATACGGTCGTCCCCACGGCCCCGGGACTAGATTCGCCCATCACCATCATGTCCGACGACTATAGGGTCGTCCCCTCGACCCCGGGACTAGATTGGCCCGCCACCGTCATGTCCGACGACTACAGGGTCGTCCCCACCACCCCGGGACTAGGTTGGCCAGCCGCCGACATGTCCGACGATTATACGGTCGTCCCCACGGCCCCGGGACTAGCTTGGCCCGCCATCATCATGTCCGACGACTATAGGGTCGTCCCCACGACCCCGGGACTAGGTTGGCCAGCCGCCGACATGTCCGACGACTATAGGGTCGTCCCCACGACCCCGGGACTAGGTTGGCCAGCCGCCGACATGTCCGACGACTATACGGTCGTCCCCACGGCCCCGGGACTAGATTCGCCCACCACCATCATGTCCGACGACTATAGGGTCGTCCCCACGACCCCGGGACTAGGTTGGCCAGCCGCCGACATGTCCGACGACTATACGGTCGTCCCCACGGCCCCGGGAGTAGATTCGCCCACCACCATCATGTCCGACGACTATAGGGTCGTCCACACGACCCCGGGACTAGGTTGGCCCGCCGCCGACTTGTCCGACGACTATAGGGTCGTCCCCACGACCCCGGGGATAGATTGGCCCGCCACCGCCATGTCCGACGACTATAGGGTCGTCCCCACGACCCCGGGACTAGGTTGGCCAGCCGCCGACATGTCCGACGACTATACGGTCGTCCCCACGGCCCCGGGACTAGATTCGCCCACCACCATCATGTCCGACGACTATAGGGTCGTCCCCACGACCCCGGGACTAGGTTGGCCCACCGCCGACTTGTCCGACGACTATAGGGTCGTCCCCACGACCCCGGGAGTAGGATGACCCGCCGCCGACTTGTCCGACGACTGTAGAGTCGTCCCCACGACACCGGGACTAGGTTGGCCAGCCGCCGTCATGTCCGACGACTATAGGGTCGTCCCCACGACCCCGGGACTAGGTTGGCCAGCCGCCGACATGTCCGACGACTATACGGTCGTCCCCACGGCCCCGGGACTAGATTCGCCCACCACCATCATGTCCGACGACTATAGGGTCATCCCCACGACCCCGGGACTAGGTTGGCCCACCGCCGACTTGTCCGACGACTATAGGGTCGTCCCCACGACCCCGGGACTAGGATGACCCGCCGCCGACTTGTCCGACGACTATAGAGTCGTCCACACGACACCGGGACTAGGTTGGCCAGCCGCCGTCATGTCCGACGACTATAGGGTCGTCCCCACGACCCCGGGACTAGGTTGGCCCGCCGCCGACTTGTCCGACGACTATAGGGTCGTCCCCACGACCCCGGGACAAGATTGGCCCGCCACCATCATGTCCGACGACTATAGGGTCGTCCCCACGACCCCGGGACTAGATTGGCCCGCCACCGTCATGTCCGACGACTACAGGGTCGTCCCCACCACCCCGGGACTAGGTTGGCCAGCCGCCGACATGTCCGACGATTATACGGTCGTCCCCACGGCCCCGGGACTAGCTTGGCCCGCCATCATCATGTCCGACGACTATAGGGTCGTCCCCACGACCCCGGGACTAGGTTGGCCAGCCGCCGACATGTCCGACGACTATAGGGTCGTCCCCACGACCCCGGGACTAGGTTGGCCAGCCGCCGACATGTCCGACGACTATACGGTCGTCCCCACGGCCCCGGGACTAGATTCGCCCACCACCATCATGTCCGACGACTATAGGGTCGTCCCCACGACCCCGGGACTAGATTGGCCCGCCACCGTCATGTCCGACGACTACAGGGTCGTCCCCACCACCCCGGGACTAGGTTGGCCAGCCGCCGACATGTCCGACGATTATACGGTCGTCCCCACGGCCCCGGGACTAGCTTGGCCCGCCATCATCATGTCCGACGACTATAGGGTCGTCCCCACGACCCCGGGACTAGGTTGGCCCGCCGCCGACTTGTCCGACGACTATAGGGTCGTCCCCACGACCCCGGGACAAGATTGGCCCGCCACCATCATGTCCGACGACTATAGGGTCGTCCCCACGACCCCGGGACTAGGTTGGCCCGCCGCCGACATGTCCGACGACTATAGGGTCGTCCCCACGACCACGGGCCAAAGTTGGCCAGCCGCCGACATGTCCGACGAATATAGGGTCGTCCCCACGACCCCGGGACAAGATTGGCCCGCCACCATCATGTCCGACGACTATAGGGTCGTCCCCACGACCCCGGGACTAGATTGGCCCGCCACCGTCATGTCCGACGACTACAGGGTCGTCCCCACCACCCCGGGACTAGGTTGGCCAGCCGCCGACATGTCCGACGATTATACGGGCGTCCCCACGGCCCCGGGACTAGCTTGGCCCGCCATCATCATGTCCGACGACTATAGGGTCGTCCCCACGACCCCGGGACTAGGTTGGCCAGCCGCCGACATGTCCGACGACTATAGGGTCGTCCCCACGACCCCGGGACTAGGTTGGCCAGCCGCCGACATGTCCGACGACTATACGGTCGTCCCCACGGCCCCGGGACTAGATTCGCCCACCACCATCATGTCCGACGACTATAGGGTCGTCCCCACGACCCCGGGACTAGGTTGGCCCACCGCCGACTTGTCCGACGACTATAGGGTCGTCCCCACGACCCCGGGACTAGGTTGGCCCGCCGCCGACTTGTCCGACGACTATAGGGTCGTCCCCTCGACCCCGGGACTACGTTGGCCAGCCGCCGACATGTCCGACGACTATAGGGTCGTCCCCACGACCCCGGGACTAGATTGGCCCGCCGCCGACTTGTCCGACGACTATAGGGTCGTCCCCTCGACCCCGGGACTACGTTGGCCAGCCGCCGACATGTCCGACGACTATAGGGTCGTCCCCACATACCCGGGACTAGATTGGCCCGCCACCGTCATGTCCGACGACTATAGGGTCGTCCCCACGGCCCCGGGACTAGCTTGGCCCGCCATCATCATGTCCGACGACTATAGGGTCGTCCCCACGACCCCGGGACTAGGTTGGCCAGCCGCCGACATGTCCGACGACTATACGGTCGTCCCCACGGCCCCGGGACTAGATTCGCCCATCACCATCATGTCCGACGACTATAGGGTCGTCCCCTCGACCCCGGGACTACGTTGGCCAGCCGCCGGCATGTCCGACGACTATAGGGTCGTCCCCACATACCCGGGACTAGATTGGCCCGCCACCGTCATGTCCGACGACTATAGGGTCGTCCCCACGACCCCGGGACAAGATTGGCCCGCCACCATCATGTCCGACGACTATAGGGTCGTCCCCACGACCCCAGGACTATGCTGGCGCGCCGCCGACATGTCCGACGAGTATAGGGTCGTCCCCACGACCCCGGGACTAGGTTGGCCAGCCGCCGACATGTTCGACGAGTATAGGGTCGTCCCCATGGCCCCGGGACTAGATTGGCCCGCCACCATCATGTCCGACGACTATAGGGTCGTCCCCACGACCCCGGGACTAGGTTGGCCCGCCGCCGACTTGTCCGACGACTATAGGGTCGTCCCCTCGACCCCGGGACTAGGTTGGCCCGCCGCCGACTTGTCCGACGACTATAGGGTCGTCCCCTCGACCCCGGGGCTACGTTGGCCAGCCGCCGACATGTCCGACGACTATACGGTCGTCCTCACATCCCCGGGACTAGATTGGCCCGCCACCGTCATGTCCGACGACTATAGGGTCGTCCCCACGACCCCGGGACTAGGTTGGCCCGCCGCCGACATGTCCGACGACTATAGGGTCGTCCCCACGACCACGGGACTAGGTTGGCCAGCTGCCGACATGTCCGACGACTATAGGGTCGTCCCCACGACCCCAGGACTATGTTGGCGCGCCGCCGACATGTCCGACGACTATAGGGTCGTCCCCACGACCCCGGGACTAGGTTGGCCCGCCGCCGACTTGTCCGACGACTATAAGGTCGTCCCTACCACCCCGGGACTACGTTGGCCCGCCGCCGACTTGTCCGACGTCTATAGGGTCGTCCCTACGACCCCGGGACTAGATTGGCCCGCCACCGTCATGTCCGACGACTACAGGGTCGTCCCCACGACCCCGGGACTAGGTTGGCCAGCCGCCGACATGTCCGACGACTATACGGTCGTCCCCACGGCCCCGGGACTTGATTGGCCCGCCTCCATCATATCCGACGACTACAGGGTCGTCCCCACGACCCCGGGACAAGATTGGCCCGCCACCATCATGTCCGACGACTATAGGGTCGTCCCCACGACCCCGGGACTAGGTTGGCCCGCCGCCGACTTGTCCGACGACTATAGGGTCGTCCCAACGACCCCGAGACTAGGTTCGCCAGCCGCCGACATGTCCGACGACTATACGGTCGTCCCCACGGCCCCGGGACTAGATTGGCCCGCCGCCGACTTGTCCGACGACTATAGGGTCGTCCCCACGACCCCGGGACTAGGTTGGCCAGCCGCCGACATGTCCGACGACTATAGGGTCGTCCCTACGACCCCGGGACTAGATTGGCCCGCCACCGTCATGTCCGACGACTACAGGGTCATCCCCACGACCCCGGGACTAGGTTGGCCAGCCGCCGACATGTCCGACGACTATACGGTCGTCCCCACGGCCCCGGGACTAGATTCGCCCACCACCATCATGTCCGACGACTATACGGTCGTCCCCACGGCCCCGGGACTAGATTCGCCCACCACCATCATGTCCGACGACTATAGGGTCGTCCCCACGACCCCGGGAGTAGGATGACCCGCCGCCGACTTGTCCGACGACTGTAGAGTCGTCCCCACGACACCGGGACTAGGTTGGCCAGCCGCCGTCATGTCCGACGACTATAGGGTCGTCCCCACGACCCCGGGACTAGGTTGGCCAGCCGCCGACATGTCCGACGATTATACGGTCGTCCCCACGGCCCCGGGACTAGCTTGGCCCGCCATCATCATGTCCGACGACTATAGGGTCGTCCCCACGACCCCGGGACTAGGTTGGCCAGCCGCCGACATGTCCGACGACTATACGGTCGTCCCCACGGCCCCGGGACTAGATTCGCCCATCACCATCATGTCCGACGACTATAGGGTCGTCCCCTCGACCCCGGGACTAGATTGGCCCGCCACCGTCATGTCCGACGACTACAGGGTCGTCCCCACCACCCCGGGACTAGGTTGGCCAGCCGCCGACATGTCCGACGATTATACGGTCGTCCCCACGGCCCCGGGACTAGCTTGGCCCGCCATCATCATGTCCGACGACTATAGGGTCGTCCCCACGACCCCGGGACTAGGTTGGCCAGCCGCCGACATGTCCGACGACTATAGGGTCGTCCCCACGACCCCGGGACTAGGTTGGCCAGCCGCCGACATGTCCGACGACTATACGGTCGTCCCCACGGCCCCGGGACTAGATTCGCCCACCACCATCATGTCCGACGACTATAGGGTCGTCCCCACGACCCCGGGACTAGGTTGGCCAGCCGCCGACATGTCCGACGACTATACGGTCGTCCCCACGGCCCCGGGAGTAGATTCGCCCACCACCATCATGTCCGACGACTATAGGGTCGTCCACACGACCCCGGGACTAGGTTGGCCCGCCGCCGACTTGTCCGACGACTATAGGGTCGTCCCCACGACCCCGGGGATAGATTGGCCCGCCACCGCCATGTCCGACGACTATAGGGTCGTCCCCACGACCCCGGGACTAGGTTGGCCAGCCGCCGACATGTCCGACGACTATACGGTCGTCCCCACGGCCCCGGGACTAGATTCGCCCACCACCATCATGTCCGACGACTATAGGGTCGTCCCCACGACCCCGGGACTAGGTTGGCCCACCGCCGACTTGTCCGACGACTATAGGGTCGTCCCCACGACCCCGGGAGTAGGATGACCCGCCGCCGACTTGTCCGACGACTGTAGAGTCGTCCCCACGACACCGGGACTAGGTTGGCCAGCCGCCGTCATGTCCGACGACTATAGGGTCGTCCCCACGACCCCGGGAGTAGGTTGGCCAGCCGCCGACATGTCCGACGACTATACGGTCGTCCCCACGGCCCCGGGACTAGATTCGCCCACCACCATCATGTCCGACGACTATATGGTCATCCCCACGACCCCGGGACTAGGTTGGCCCACCGCCGACTTGTCCGACGACTATAGGGTCGTCCCCACGACCCCGGGACTAGGATGACCCGCCGCCGACTTGTCCGACGACTATAGAGTCGTCCCCACGACACCGGGACTAGGTTGGCCAGCCGCCGTCATGTCCGACGACTATAGGGTCGTCCCCACGACCCCGGGACTAGGTTGGCCCGCCGCCGACTTGTCCGACGACTATAGGGTCGTCCCCACGACCCCGGGACAAGATTGGCCCGCCACCATCATGTCCGACGACTATAGGGTCGTCCCCACGACCCCGGGACTAGGTTGGCCCGCCGCCGACATGTCCGACGACTATAGGGTCGTCCCCACGACCACGGGCCAAAGTTGGCCAGCCGCCGACATGTCCGACGAATATAGGGTCGTCCCCACGACCCCGGGACAAGATTGGCCCGCCACCATCATGTCCGACGACTATAGGGTCGTCCCCACGACCCCGGGACTAGATTGGCCCGCCACCGTCATGTCCGACGACTATAGGGTCGTCCCCACGACCCCGGGACTAGGTTGGCCCACCGCCGACTTGTCCGACGACTATAGGGTCGTCCCCACGACCCCGGGACTAGGTTGGCCCGCCGCGGACTTGTCCGACGACTATAGGGTCGTCCCCTCGACCCCGGGACTACGTTGGCCAGCCGCCGACATGTCCGACGACTATAGGGTCGTCCCCACATACCCGGGACTAGATTGGCCCGCCACCGTCATGTCCGACGACTATAGGGTCGTCCCCACGACCCCGGGACTAGGTTGGCCAGCCGCCGACATGTCCGACGATTATACGGTCGTCCCCACGGCCCCGGGACTAGCTTGGCCCGCCATCATCATGTCCGACGACTATAGGGTCGTCCCCACGACCCCGGGACTAGGTTGGCCAGCCGCCGACATGTCCGACGACTATACGGTCGTCCCCACGGCCCCGGGACTAGATTCGCCCATCACCATCATGTCCGACGACTATAGGGTCGTCCCCTCGACCCCGGGACTACGTTGGCCAGCCGCCGGCATGTCCGACGACTATAGGGTCGTCCCCACATACCCGGGACTAGATTGGCCCGCCACCGTCATGTCCGACGACTATAGGGTCGTCCCCACGACCCCGGGACAAGATTGGCCCGCCACCATCATGTCCGACGACTATAGGGTCGTCCCCACGACCCCAGGAATATGCTGGCGCGCCGCCGACATGTCCGACGAGTATAGGGTCGTCCCCACGACCCCGGGACTAGGTTGGCCAGCCGCCGACATGTTCGACGAGTATAGGGTCGTCCCCATGGCCCCGGGACTAGATTGGCCCGCCACCATCATGTCCGACGACTATAGGGTCGTCCCCACGACCCCGGGACTAGGTTGGCCCGCCGCCGACTTGTCCGACGACTATAGGGTCGTCCCCTCGACCCCGGGACTAGGTTGGCCCGCCGCCGACTTGTCCGACGACTATAGGGTCGTCCCCTCGACCCCGGGGCTACGTTGGCCAGCCGCCGACATGTCCGACGACTATACGGTCGTCCTCACATCCCCGGGACTAGATTGGCCCGCCACCGTCATGTCCGACGACTATAGGGTCGTCCCCACGACCCCGGGACTAGGTTGGCCCGCCGCCGACATGTCCGACGACTATAGGGTCGTCCCCACGACCACGGGACTAGGTTGGCCAGCTGCCGACATGTCCGACGACTATAGGGTCGTCCCCACGACCCCAGGACTATGTTGGCGCGCCGCCGACATGTCCGACGACTATAGGGTCGTCCCCACGACCCCGGGACTAGGTTGGCCCGCCGCCGACTTGTCCGACGACTATAAGGTCGTCCCTACCACCCCGGGACTACGTTGGCCCGCCGCCGACTTGTCCGACGTCTATAGGGTCGTCCCTACGACCCCGGGACTAGATTGGCCCGCCACCGTCATGTCCGACGACTACAGGGTCGTCCCCACGACCCCGGGACTAGGTTGGCCAGCCGCCGACATGTCCGACGACTATACGGTCGTCCCCACGGCCCCGGGACTTGATTGGCCCGCCTCCATCATATCCGACGACTACAGGGTCGTCCCCACGACCCCGGGACAAAATTGGCCCGCCACCATCATGTCCGACGACTATAGGGTCGTCCCCACGACCCCGGGACTAGGTTGGCCCGCCGCCGACTTGTCCGACGACTATAGGGTCGTCCCAACGACCCCGAGACTAGGTTCGCCAGCCGCCGACATGTCCGACGACTATACGGTCGTCCCCACGGCCCCGGGACTAGATTGGCCCGCCGCCGACTTGTCCGACGACTATAGGGTCGTCCCCACGACCCCGGGACTAGGTTGGCCAGCCGCCGACATGTCCGACGACTATAGGGTCGTCCCTACGACCCCGGGACTAGATTGGCCCGCCACCGTCATGTCCGACGACTACAGGGTCATCCCCACGACCCCGGGACTAGGTTGGCCAGCCGCCGACATGTCCGACGACTATACGGTCGTCCCCACGGCCCCGGGACTTGATTGGCCCGCCTCCATCATATCCGACGACTACAGGGTCGTCCCCACGACCCCGGGACTAGGTTGGCCAGCCGCCGACATGTCCGACGACTATACGCTCGTCCCCACGGCCCCGGGAGTAGATTGGCCCGCCACCATCATGTCCGACGACTATAGGGTCGTCCCCACGACCCCGGGACTAGGTTGGCCCGCCGCCGACTTGTCCGACGACTATAGGGTCGTCCCAACGACCCCGAGACTAGGTTGGCCAGCCGCCGACATGTCCGACGACTATACGGTCGTCCCCACGGCCCCGGGACTAGATTGGCCCGCCGCCGACTTGTCCGACGACTATAGGATCGTCAGCACGACTACGGGCCAAAGTTGGCCAGCCGCCGACATGTTCGACGACTATAGGGTCGTCCCCACGACCCCGGGACTAGGTTGGCCAGCCGCCGACCTGTCCGC
Source organism: Andrena fulva (assembly GCA_946251845.1). Taxonomy (NCBI): domain Eukaryota; kingdom Metazoa; phylum Arthropoda; class Insecta; order Hymenoptera; family Andrenidae; genus Andrena; species Andrena fulva. Next base: position 41,697,644 of record OX276329.1, read on the forward strand.
CGACTATACGGTCGTCCCCACGGCCCTGGGACTAGCTTGGCCCGCCATCATCATGTCCGACGACTATAGGGTCGTCCCCACGACCCCGGGACTAGGTTGGCCAGCCGCCGACATGTCCGACGATTATACGGTCGTCCCAACGGCCCCGGGACTAGCTTGGCCCGCCATCATCATGTCCGACGACTATAGGGTCGTCCCCACGACCCCGGGACTAGATTCGCCCACCACCATCATGTCCGACGACTATACGGTCGTCCCCACGGCCCCGGGACTAGATTCGCCCACCACCATCATGTCCGACGACTATAGGGTCGTCCCCACGACCCCGGGAGTAGGATGACCCGCCGCCGACTTGTCCGACGACTGTAGAGTCGTCCCCACGACACCGGGACTAGGTTGGCCAGCCGCCGTCATGTCCGACGACTATAGGGTCGTCCCCACGACCCCGGGACTAGGTTGGCCAGCCGCCGACATGTCCGACGACTATACGGTCGTCCCCACGGCCCCGGGACTAGATTCGCCCACCACCATCATGTCCGACGACTATAGGGTCGTCCCCTCGACCCCGGGACTAGGTTGGCCCGCCGCCGACATGTCCGACGACTATAGGGTCGTCCCCACGACCACGGGCCAAAGTTGGCCAGCCGCCGACATGTCCGACGAATATAGGGTCGTCCCCACGACCCCGGGACAAGATTGGCCCGCCACCATCATGTCCGACGACTATAGGGTCGTCCCCACGACCCCGGGACTAGATTGGCCCGCCACCGTCATGTCCGACGACTACAGGGTCGTCCCCACCACCCCGGGACTAGGTTGGCCAGCCGCCGACATGTCCGACGATTATACGGTCGTCCCCACGGCCCCGGGACTAGCTTGGCCCGCCATCATCATGTCCGACGACTATAGGGTCGTCCCCACGACCCCGGGACTAGGTTGGCCAGCCGCCGACATGTCCGACGACTATAGGGTCGTCCCCACGACCCCGGGACTAGGTTGGCCAGCCGCCGACCTGTCCGACGACTATAGGGTCGTCCCCACGACCCCGGGACTAGGTTGGCCAGCCGCCGACCTGTCCGCCGACTATACGGTCGTCCCCACGGCCCTGGGACTAGCTTGGCCCGCCATCATCATGTCCGACGACTATAGGGTCGTCCCCACGACCCCGGGACTAGGTTGGCCAGCCGACATGTCCGACGATTATACGGTCGTCCCCACGGCCCCGGGACTAGCTTGGCCCGCCATCATCATGTCCGACGACTATAGGGTCGTCCCCACGACCCCGGGACTAGGTTGGCCAGCCGCCGACATGTCCGACGACTATACGGTCGTCCCCACGGCCCCGGGACTAGATTCGCCCACCACCATCATGTCCGACGACTATAGGGTCGTCCCCACGACCCCGGGACTAGGTTGGCCCACCGCCGACTTGTCCGACGACTATAGGGTCGTCCCCACGACCCCGGGACTAGGTTGGCCCGCCGCCGACTTGTCCGACGACTATAGGGTCGTCCCCTCGACCCCGGGACTACGTTGGACAGCCGCCGTCATGTCCGACGACTATAGGGTCGTCCCCACGACCCCGGGACTAGGTTGGCCAGCCGCCGGCATGTCCGACGACTATACGGTCGTCCCCACGGCCCCGGGACTAGATTCGCCCACCACCATCATGTCCGACGACTATAGGGTCGTCCCCACGACCCCGGGACTAGGTTGGCCCGCCGCCGACATGTCCGACGACTATAGGGTCGTCCCCACGACCACGGGCCAAAGTTGGCCAGCCGCCGACATGTCCGACGAATATAGGGTCGTCCCCACGACCCCGGGACAAGATTGGCCCGCCACCATCATGTCCGACGACTATAGGGTCGTCCCCACGACCCCGGGACTAGGTTGGCCAGCCGCCGACATGTCCGACGACTATAGGGTCGTCCCCACGACCCCGGGACTAGGTTGGCCAGCCGCCGACCTGTCCGACGACTATAGGGTCGTTCCCACGACCCCGGGACTAGGTTGGCCAGCCGCCGAACTGTCCGCCGACTATACGGTCGTCCCCACGGCCCTGGGACTAGCTTGGCCCGCCATCATTATGTCCGACGACTATAGGGTCGTCCCCACGACCCCGGGACTAGGTTGGCCAGCCGCCGACCTGTCCGACGACTATAGGGTCGTCCCCACGACCCCGGGACTAGGTTGGCCAGCCGCCGACCTGTCCGCCGACTATACGGTCGTCCCCACGGCCCTGGGACTAGCTTGGCCCGCCACCATCATGTCCGACGACTATAGGGTCGTCCCCTCGACCCCGGGACTAGGTTGGCCCGCCGCCGACATGTCCGACGACTATAGGGTCGTCCCCACGACCACGGGCCAAAGTTGGCCAGCCGCCGACATGTCCGACGAATATAGGGTCGTCCCCACGACCCCGGGACAAGATTGGCCCGCCACCATCATGTCCGACGACTATAGGGTCGTCCCCACGACCCCGGGACTAGATTGGCCCGCCACCGTCATGTCCGACGACTACAGGGTCGTCCCCACCACCCCGGGACTAGGTTGGCCAGCCGCCGACATGTCCGACGATTATACGGTCGTCCCCACGGCCCCGGGACTAGCTTGGCCCGCCATCATCATGTCCGACGACTATAGGGTCGTCCCCACGACCCCGGGACTAGGTTGGCCAGCCGCCGACATGTCCGACGACTATAGGGTCGTCCCCACGACCCCGGGACTAGGTTGGCCAGCCGCCGACCTGTCCGACGACTATAGGGTCGTCCCCACGACCCCGGGACTAGGTTGGCCAGCCGCCGACCTGTCCGCCGACTATACGGTCGTCCCCACGGCCCTGGGGCTAGCTTGGCCCGCCATCATCATGTCCGACGACTATAGGGTCGTCCCCACGACCCCGGGACTAGGTTGGCCAGCCGACATGTCCGACGATTATACGGTCGTCCCCACGGCCCCGGGACCAGCTTGGCCCGCCATCATCATGTCCGACGACTATAGGGTCGTCCCCACGACCCCGGGACTAGGTTGGCCAGCCGCCGACATGTCCGACGACTATACGGTCGTCCCCACGGCCCCGGGACTAGATTCGCCCACCACCATCATGTCCGACGACTATAGGGTCGTCCCCACGACCCCGGGACTAGGTTGGCCCACCGCCGACTTGTCCGACGACTATAGGGTCGTCCCCACGACCCCGGGACTAGGTTGGCCCGCCGCCGACTTGTCCGACGACTATAGGGTCGTCCCCTCGACCCCGGGACTACGTTGGACAGCCGCCGTCATGTCCGACGACTATAGGGTCGTCCCCACGACCCCGGGACTAGGTTGGCCAGCCGCCGGCATGTCCGACGACTATACGGTCGTCCCCACGGCCCCGGGACTAGATTCGCCCACCACCATCATGTCCGACGACTATAGGGTCGTCCCCACGACCCCGGGACTAGGTTGGCCCGCCGCCGACATGTCCGACGACTATAGGGTCGTCCCCACGACCACGGGCCAAAGTTGGCCAGCCGCCGACATGTCCGACGAATATAGGGTCGTCCCCACGACCCCGGGACAAGATTGGCCCGCCACCATCATGTCCGACGACTATAGGGTCGTCCCCACGACCCCGGGACTAGATTGGCCCGCCACCGTCATGTCCGACGACTACAGGGTCGTCCCCACCACCCCGGGACTAGGTTGGCCAGCCGCCGACATGTCCGACGATTATACGGTCGTCCCCACGGCCCCGGGACTAGCTTGGCCCGCCATCATCATGTCCGACGACTATAGGGTCGTCCCCACGACCCCGGGACTAGGTTGGCCAGCCGCCGACATGTCCGACGACTATAGGGTCGTCCCCACGACCCCGGGACTAGGTTGGCCAGCCGCCGACCTGTCCGACGACTATAGGGTCGTTCCCACGACCCCGGGACTAGGTTGGCCAGCCGCCGAACTGTCCGCCGACTATACGGTCGTCCCCACGGCCCTGGGACTAGCTTGGCCCGCCATCATTATGTCCGACGACTATAGGGTCGTCCCCACGACCCCGGGACTAGGTTGGCCAGCCGCCGACCTGTCCGACGACTATAGGGTCGTCCCCACGACCCCGGGACTAGGTTGGCCAGCCGCCGACCTGTCCGCCGACTATACGGTCGTCCCCACGGCCCTGGGACTAGCTTGGCCCGCCATCATCATGTCCGACGACTATAGGGTCGTCCCCACGACCCCGGGACTAGGTTGGCCAGCCGCCGACATGTCCGACGATTATACGGTCGTCCCCACGGCCCCGGGACTAGCTTGGCCCGCCATCATCATGTCCGACGACTATAGGGTCGTCCCCACGACCCCGGGACTAGATTCGCCCACCACCATCATGTCCGACGACTATACGGTCGTCCCCACGGCCCCGGGACTAGATTCGCCCACCACCATCATGTCCGACGACTATAGGGTCGTCCCCACGACCCCGGGAGTAGGATGACCCGCCGCCGACTTGTCCGACGACTGTAGAGTCGTCCCCACGACACCGGGACTAGGTTGGCCAGCCGCCGTCATGTCCGACGACTATAGGGTCGTCCCCACGACCCCGGGACTAGGTTGGCCAGCCGCCGACATGTCCGACGACTATACGGTCGTCCCCACGGCCCCGGGACTAGATTCGCCCACCACCATCATGTCCGACGACTATAGGGTCGTCCCCTCGACCCCGGGACTAGGTTGGCCCGCCGCCGACATGTCCGACGACTATAGGGTCGTCCCCACGACCACGGGCCAAAGTTGGCCAGCCGCCGACATGTCCGACGAATATAGGGTCGTCCCCACGACCCCGGGACAAGATTGGCCCGCCACCATCATGTCCGACGACTATAGGGTCGTCCCCACGACCCCGGGACTAGATTGGCCCGCCACTGTCATGTCCGACGACTACAGGGTCGTCCCCACCACCCCGGGACTAGGTTGGCCAGCCGCCGACATGTCCGACGATTATACGGTCGTCCCCACGGCCCCGGGACTAGCTTGGCCCGCCATCATCATGTCCGACGACTATAGGGTCGTCCCCACGACCCCGGGACTAGGTTGGCCAGCCGCCGACCTGTCCGACGACTATATGGTCGTCCCCACGGCCCCGGGACTAGATTCGCCCACCACCATCATGTCCGACGACTATAGGGTCGTCCCCTCGACCCCGGGACTAGGTTGGCCCGCCGCCGACATGTCCGACGACTATAGGGTCGTCCCCACGACCACGGGCCAAAGTTGGCCAGCCGCCGACATGTCCGACGAATATAGGGTCGTCCCCACGACCCCGGGACAAGATTGGCCCGCCACCATCATGTCCGACGACTATAGGGTCGTCCCCACGACCCCGGGACTAGATTGGCCCGCCACTGTCATGTCCGACGACTACAGGGTCGTCCCCACCACCCCGGGACTAGGTTGGCCAGCCGCCGACATGTCCGACGATTATACGGTCGTCCCCACGGCCCCGGGACTAGCTTGGCCCGCCATCATCATGTCCGACGACTATAGGGTCGTCCCCACGACCCCGGGACTAGGTTGGCCAGCCGCCGACATGTCCGACGACTATAGGGTCGTCCCCACGACCCCGGGACTAGGTTGGCTAGCCGCCGACCTGTCCGACGACTATAGGGTCGTCCCCACGACCCCGGGACTAGGTTGGCCAGCCGCCGACCTGTCCGCCGACTATACGGTCGTCCCCACGGCCCTGGGACTAGCTTGGCCCGCCATCATCATGTCCGACGACTATAGGGTCGTCCCCACGACCCCGGGACTAGGTTGACCAGCCGCCGACATGTCCGACGATTATACGGTCGTCCCCACGGCCCCGGGACTAGCTTGGCCCGCCATCATCATGTCCGACGACTATAGGGTCGTCCCCACGACCCCGGGACTAGGTTGGCCAGCCGCCGACATGTCCGACGACTATACGGTCGTCCCCACGGCCCCGGGACTAGATTCGCCCACCACCATCATGTCCGACGACTATAGGGTCGTCCCCACGACCCCGGGACTAGGTTGGCCCACCGCCGACTTGTCCGACGACTATAGGGTCGTCCCCACGACCCCGGGACTAGGTTGGCCCGCCGCCGACTTGTCCGACGACTATAGGGTCGTCCCCTCGACCCCGGGACTACGTTGGCCAGCCGCCGTCATGTCCGACGACTATAGGGTCGTCCCCACGACCCCGGGACTAGGTTGGCCAGCCGCCGGCATGTCCGACGACTATACGGTCGTCCCCACGGCCCCGGGACTAGATTCGCCCACCACCATCATGTCCGACGACTATAGGGTCGTCCCCACGACCCCGGGACTAGGTTGGCCCGCCGCCGACATGTCCGACGACTATAGGGTCGTCCCCACGACCACGGGCCAAAGTTGGCCAGCCGCCGACATGTCCGACGAATATAGGGTCGTCCCCACGACCCCGGGACAAGATTGGCCCGCCACCATCATGTCCGACGACTATAGGGTCGTCCCCACGAACCCGGGACTAGATTGGCCCGCCACCGTCATGTCCGACGACTACAGGGTCGTCCCCACCACCCCGGGACTAGGTTGGCCAGCCGCCGACATGTCCGACGATTATACGGTCGTCCCCACGGCCCCGGGACTAGCTTGGCCCGCCATCATCATGTCCGACGACTATAGGGTCGTCCCCACGACCCCGGGACTAGGTTGGCCAGCCGCCGACATGTCCGACGACTATAGGGTCGTCCCCACGACCCCGGGACTAGGTTGGCCAGCCGCCGACCTGTCCGACGACTATAGGGTCGTCCCCACGACCACGGGCCCAAGTTGGCCAGCCGCCGACATGTCCGAAGAATATAGGGTCGTCCCCACGACCCCGGGACAAGATTGGCCCGCCACCATCATGTCCGACGACTATAGGGTCGTCCCCACGGCCCCGGGACTAGATTCGCCCACCACCATCATGTCCGACGACTATAGGGTCGTCCCCACGACCCCGGGACTAGGTTGGCCCACCGCCGACTTGTCCGACGACTATAGGGTCGTCCCCACGACCCCGGGACTAGGTTGGCCCGCCGCCGACTTGTCCGCCGACTATACGGTCGTCCCCACGGCCCTGGGACTAGCTTGGCCCGCCATCATTATGTCCGACGACTATAGGGTCGTCCCCACGACCCCGGGACTAGGTTGGCCAGCCGCCGACATGTCCGACGATTATACGGTCGTCCCCACGGCCCCGGGACTAGCTTGGCCCGCCATCATCATGTCCGACGACTATAGGGTCGTCCCCACGACCCCGGGACTAGGTTGGCCAGCCGCCGACATGTCCGACGACTATACGGTCGTCCCCACGGCCCCGGGACTAGATTCGCCCACCACCATCATGTCCGACGACTATAGGGTCGTCCCCACGACCCCGGGACTAGGTTGGCCCACCGCCGACTTGTCCGACGACTATAGGGTCGTCCCCACGACCCCGGGACTAGGTTGGCCCGCCGCCGACTTGTCCGACGACTATAGGGTCGTCCCCTCGACCCCGGGACTACGTTGGCCAGCCGCCGACATGTCCGACGACTATAGGGTCGTCCCCACGACCCCGGGACTAGGTTGGCCCGCCGCCGACTTGTCCGACGACTATAAGGTCGTCCCCTCGACCGCGGGACTACGTTGGCCAGCCGCCGACATGTCCGACGACTATAGGGTCGTCCCCACATACCCGGGACTAGATTGGCCCGCCACCGTCATGTCCGACGACTATAGGGTCGTCCCCACGACCCCGGGACTAGGTTGGCCAGCCGCCGACATGTCCGACGATTATACGGTCGTTCCCACGGCCCCGGGACTAGCTTGGCCCGCCATCATCATGTCCGACGACTATAGGGTCGTCCCCACGACCCCGGGACTAGGTTGGCCAGCCGCCGACCTGTCCGCCGACTATACGGTCGTCCCCACGGCCCTGGGACTAGCTTGGCCCGCCATCATCATGTCCGACGACTATAGGGTCGTCCCCACGACCCCGGGACTAGGTTGGCCAGCCGACATGTCCGACGATTATACGGTCGTCCCCACGGCCCCGGGACTAGCTTGGCCCGCCATCATCATGTCCGACGACTATAGGGTCGTCCCCACGACCCCGGGACTAGGTTGGCCAGCCGCCGACATGTCCGACGACTATACGGTCGTCCCCACGGCCCCGGGACTAGATTCGCCCACCACCATCATGTCCGACGACTATAGGGTCGTCCCCACGACCCCGGGACTAGGTTGGCCCACCGCCGACTTGTCCGACGACTATAGGGTCGTCCCCACGACCCCGGGACTAGGTTGGCCCGCCGCCGACTTGTCCGACGACTATAGGGTCGTCCCCTCGACCCCGGGACTACGTTGGACAGCCGCCGTCATGTCCGACGACTATAGGGTCGTCCCCACGACCCCGGGACTAGGTTGGCCAGCCGCCGGCATGTCCGACGACTATACGGTCGTCCCCACGGCCCCGGGACTAGATTCGCCCACCACCATCATGTCCGACGACTATAGGGTCGTCCCCACGACCCCGGGACTAGGTTGGCCCGCCGCCGACATGTCCGACGACTATAGGGTCGTCCCCACGACCACGGGCCAAAGTTGGCCAGCCGCCGACATGTCCGACGAATATAGGGTCGTCCCCACGACCCCGGGACAAGATTGGCCCGCCACCATCATGTCCGACGACTATAGGGTCGTCCCCACGACCCCGGGACTAGATTGGCCCGCCACCGTCATGTCCGACGACTACAGGGTCGTCCCCACCACCCCGGGACTAGGTTGGCCAGCCGCCGACATGTCCGACGATTATACGGTCGTCCCCACGGCCCCGGGACTAGCTTGGCCCGCCATCATCATGTCCGACGACTATAGGGTCGTCCCCACGACCCCGGGACTAGGTTGGCCAGCCGCCGACATGTCCGACGACTATAGGGTCGTCCCCACGACCCCGGGACTAGGTTGGCCAGCCGCCGACCTGTCCGACGACTATAGGGTCGTTCCCACGACCCCGGGACTAGGTTGGCCAGCCGCCGAACTGTCCGCCGACTATACGGTCGTCCCCACGGCCCTGGGACTAGCTTGGCCCGCCATCATTATGTCCGACGACTATAGGGTCGTCCCCACGACCCCGGGACTAGGTTGGCCAGCCGCCGACCTGTCCGACGACTATAGGGTCGTCCCCACGACCCCGGGACTAGGTTGGCCAGCCGCCGACCTGTCCGCCGACTATACGGTCGTCCCCACGGCCCTGGGACTAGCTTGGCCCGCCACCATCATGTCCGACGACTATAGGGTCGTCCCCTCGACCCCGGGACTAGGTTGGCCCGCCGCCGACATGTCCGACGACTATAGGGTCGTCCCCACGACCACGGGCCAAAGTTGGCCAGCCGCCGACATGTCCGACGAATATAGGGTCGTCCCCACGACCCCGGGACAAGATTGGCCCGCCACCATCATGTCCGACGACTATAGGGTCGTCCCCACGACCCCGGGACTAGATTGGCCCGCCACCGTCATGTCCGACGACTACAGGGTCGTCCCCACCACCCCGGGACTAGGTTGGCCAGCCGCCGACATGTCCGACGATTATACGGTCGTCCCCACGGCCCCGGGACTAGCTTGGCCCGCCATCATCATGTCCGACGACTATAGGGTCGTCCCCACGACCCCGGGACTAGGTTGGCCAGCCGCCGACATGTCCGACGACTATAGGGTCGTCCCCACGACCCCGGGACTAGGTTGGCCAGCCGCCGACCTGTCCGACGACTATAGGGTCGTCCCCACGACCCCGGGACTAGGTTGGCCAGCCGCCGACCTGTCCGCCGACTATACGGTCGTCCCCACGGCCCTGGGACTAGCTTGGCCCGCCATCATCATGTCCGACGACTATAGGGTCGTCCCCACGACCCCGGGACTAGGTTGGCCAGCCGACATGTCCGACGATTATACGGTCGTCCCCACGGCCCCGGGACCAGCTTGGCCCGCCATCATCATGTCCGACGACTATAGGGTCGTCCCCACGACCCCGGGACTAGGTTGGCCAGCCGCCGACATGTCCGACGACTATACGGTCGTCCCCACGGCCCCGGGACTAGATTCGCCCACCACCATCATGTCCGACGACTATAGGGTCGTCCCCACGACCCCGGGACTAGGTTGGCCCACCGCCGACTTGTCCGACGACTATAGGGTCGTCCCCACGACCCCGGGACTAGGTTGGCCCGCCGCCGACTTGTCCGACGACTATAGGGTCGTCCCCTCGACCCCGGGACTACGTTGGACAGCCGCCGTCATGTCCGACGACTATAGGGTCGTCCCCACGACCCCGGGACTAGGTTGGCCAGCCGCCGGCATGTCCGACGACTATACGGTCGTCCCCACGGCCCCGGGACTAGATTCGCCCACCACCATCATGTCCGACGACTATAGGGTCGTCCCCACGACCCCGGGACTAGGTTGGCCCGCCGCCGACATGTCCGACGACTATAGGGTCGTCCCCACGACCACGGGCCAAAGTTGGCCAGCCGCCGACATGTCCGACGAATATAGGGTCGTCCCCACGACCCCGGGACAAGATTGGCCCGCCACCATCATGTCCGACGACTATAGGGTCGTCCCCACGACCCCGGGACTAGATTGGCCCGCCACCGTCATGTCCGACGACTACAGGGTCGTCCCCACCACCCCGGGACTAGGTTGGCCAGCCGCCGACATGTCCGACGATTATACGGTCGTCCCCACGGCCCCGGGACTAGCTTGGCCCGCCATCATCATGTCCGACGACTATAGGGTCGTCCCCACGACCCCGGGACTAGGTTGGCCAGCCGCCGACATGTCCGACGACTATAGGGTCGTCCCCACGACCCCGGGACTAGGTTGGCCAGCCGCCGACCTGTCCGACGACTATAGGGTCGTTCCCACGACCCCGGGACTAGGTTGGCCAGCCGCCGAACTGTCCGCCGACTATACGGTCGTCCCCACGGCCCTGGGACTAGCTTGGCCCGCCATCATTATGTCCGACGACTATAGGGTCGTCCCCACGACCCCGGGACTAGGTTGGCCAGCCGCCGACCTGTCCGACGACTATAGGGTCGTCCCCACGACCCCGGGACTAGGTTGGCCAGCCGCCGACCTGTCCGCCGACTATACGGTCGTCCCCACGGCCCTGGGACTAGCTTGGCCCGCCATCATCATGTCCGACGACTATAGGGTCGTCCCCACGACCCCGGGACTAGGTTGGCCAGCCGCCGACATGTCCGACGACTATAGGGTCGTCCCCACGACCCCGGGACTAGGTTGGCCAGCCGCCGACCTGTCCGACGACTATAGGGTCGTCCCCACGACCCCGGGACTAGGTTGGCCAGCCGCCGACCTGTCCGCCGACTATACGGTCGTCCCCACGGCCCTGGGACTAGCTTGGCCCGCCATCATCATGTCCGACGACTATAGGGTCGTCCCCACGACCCCGGGACTAGGTTGGCCAGCCGACATGTCCGACGATTATACGGTCGTCCCCACGGCCCCGGGACCAGCTTGGCCCGCCATCATCATGTCCGACGACTATAGGGTCGTCCCCACGACCCCGGGACTAGGTTGGCCAGCCGCCGACATGTCCGACGACTATACGGTCGTCCCCACGGCCCCGGGACTAGATTCGCCCACCACCATCATGTCCGACGACTATAGGGTCGTCCCCACGACCCCGGGACTAGGTTGGCCCACCGCCGACTTGTCCGACGACTATAGGGTCGTCCCCACGACCCCGGGACTAGGTTGGCCCGCCGCCGACTTGTCCGACGACTATAGGGTCGTCCCCTCGACCCCGGGACTACGTTGGACAGCCGCCGTCATGTCCGACGACTATAGGGTCGTCCCCACGACCCCGGGACTAGGTTGGCCAGCCGCCGGCATGTCCGACGACTATACGGTCGTCCCCACGGCCCCGGGACTAGATTCGCCCACCACCATCATGTCCGACGACTATAGGGTCGTCCCCACGACCCCGGGACTAGGTTGGCCCGCCGCCGACATGTCCGACGACTATAGGGTCGTCCCCACGACCACGGGCCAAAGTTGGCCAGCCGCCGACATGTCCGACGAATATAGGGTCGTCCCCACGACCCCGGGACAAGATTGGCCCGCCACCATCATGTCCGACGACTATAGGGTCGTCCCCACGACCCCGGGACTAGATTGGCCCGCCACCGTCATGTCCGACGACTACAGGGTCGTCCCCACCACCCCGGGACTAGGTTGGCCAGCCGCCGACATGTCCGACGATTATACGGTCGTCCCCACGGCCCCGGGACTAGCTTGGCCCGCCATCATCATGTCCGACGACTATAGGGTCGTCCCCACGACCCCGGGACTAGGTTGGCCAGCCGCCGACATGTCCGACGACTATAGGGTCGTCCCCACGACCCCGGGACTAGGTTGGCCAGCCGCCGACCTGTCCGACGACTATAGGGTCGTTCCCACGACCCCGGGACTAGGTTGGCCAGCCGCCGAACTGTCCGCCGACTATACGGTCGTCCCCACGGCCCTGGGACTAGCTTGGCCCGCCATCATTATGTCCGACGACTATAGGGTCGTCCCCACGACCCCGGGACTAGGTTGGCCAGCCGCCGACCTGTCCGACGACTATAGGGTCGTCCCCACGACCCCGGGACTAGGTTGGCCAGCCGCCGACCTGTCCGCCGACTATACGGTCGTCCCCACGGCCCTGGGACTAGCTTGGCCCGCCATCATCATGTCCGACGACTATAGGGTCGTCCCCACGACCCCGGGACTAGGTTGGCCAGCCGCCGACATGTCCGACGATTATACGGTCGTCCCCACGGCCCCGGGACTAGCTTGGCCCGCCATCATCATGTCCGACGACTATAGGGTCGTCCCCACGACCCCGGGACTAGATTCGCCCACCACCATCATGTCCGACGACTATACGGTCGTCCCCACGGCCCCGGGACTAGATTCGCCCACCACCATCATGTCCGACGACTATAGGGTCGTCCCCACGACCCCGGGAGTAGGATGACCCGCCGCCGACTTGTCCGACGACTGTAGAGTCGTCCCCACGACACCGGGACTAGGTTGGCCAGCCGCCGTCATGTCCGACGACTATAGGGTCGTCCCCACGACCCCGGGACTAGGTTGGCCAGCCGCCGACATGTCCGACGACTATACGGTCGTCCCCACGGCCCCGGGACTAGATTCGCCCACCACCATCATGTCCGACGACTATAGGGTCGTCCCCTCGACCCCGGGACTAGGTTGGCCCGCCGCCGACATGTCCGACGACTATAGGGTCGTCCCCACGACCACGGGCCAAAGTTGGCCAGCCGCCGACATGTCCGACGAATATAGGGTCGTCCCCACGACCCCGGGACAAGATTGGCCCGCCACCATCATGTCCGACGACTATAGGGTCGTCCCCACGACCCCGGGACTAGATTGGCCCGCCACTGTCATGTCCGACGACTACAGGGTCGTCCCCACCACCCCGGGACTAGGTTGGCCAGCCGCCGACATGTCCGACGATTATACGGTCGTCCCCACGGCCCCGGGACTAGCTTGGCCCGCCATCATCATGTCCGACGACTATAGGGTCGTCCCCACGACCCCGGGACTAGGTTGGCCAGCCGCCGACATGTCCGACGACTATAGGGTCGTCCCCACGACCCCGGGACTAGGTTGGCTAGCCGCCGACCTGTCCGACGACTATAGGGTCGTCCCCACGACCCCGGGACTAGGTTGGCCAGCCGCCGACCTGTCCGCCGACTATACGGTCGTCCCCACGGCCCTGGGACTAGCTTGGCCCGCCATCATCATGTCCGACGACTATAGGGTCGTCCCCACGACCCCGGGACTAGGTTGGCCAGCCGCCGACATGTCCGACGATTATACGGTCGTCCCCACGGCCCCGGGACTAGATTCGCCCACCACCATCATGTCCGACGACTATAGGGTCGTCCCCACGACCCCGGGACTAGGTTGGCCCACCGCCGACTTGTCCGACGACTATAGGGTCGTCCCCACGACCCCGGGACTAGGTTGGCCCGCCGCCGACTTGTCCGACGACTATAGGGTCGTCCCCTCGACCCCGGGACTACGTTGGCCAGCCGCCGACATGTCCGACGACTATAGGGTCGTCCCCACGACCCCGGGACTAGGTTGGCCCGCCGCCGACTTGTCCGACGACTATAAGGTCGTCCCCTCGACCGCGGGACTACGTTGGCCAGCCGCCGACATGTCCGACGACTATAGGGTCGTCCCCACATACCCGGGACTAGGTTGGCCCGCCGCCGACTTGTCCGACGACTATAAGGTCGTCCCCTCGACCGCGGGACTACGTTGGCCAGCCGCCGACATGTCCGACGACTATAGGGTCGTCCCCACATACCCGGGACTAGATTGGCCCGCCACCGTCATGTCCGACGACTATAGGGTCGTCCCCACGACCCCGGGACTAGGTTGGCCAGCCGCCGACATGTCCGACGATTATACGGTCGTACCCACGGCCCCGGGACTAGCTTGGCCCGCCATCATCATGTCCGACGACTATAGGGTCGTCCCCACGACCCCGGGACTAGGTTGGCCAGCCGCCGACCTGTCCGACGACTATATGGTCGTCCCCACGGCCCCGGGACTAGATTCGCCCACCACCATCATGTCCGACGACTATAGGGTCGTCCCCTCGACCCCGGGACTAGGTTGGCCCGCCGCCGACATGTCCGACGACTATAGGGTCGTCCCCACGACCACGGGCCAAAGTTGGCCAGCCGCCGACATGTCCGACGAATATAGGGTCGTCCCCACGACCCCGGGACAAGATTGGCCCGCCACCATCATGTCCGACGACTATAGGGTCGTCCCCACGACCCCGGGACTAGATTGGCCCGCCACTGTCATGTCCGACGACTACAGGGTCGTCCCCACCACCCCGGGACTAGGTTGGCCAGCCGCCGACATGTCCGACGATTATACGGTCGTCCCCACGGCCCCGGGACTAGCTTGGCCCGCCATCATCATGTCCGACGACTATAGGGTCGTCCCCACGACCCCGGGACTAGGTTGGCCAGCCGCCGACATGTCCGACGACTATAGGGTCGTCCCCACGACCCCGGGACTAGGTTGGCTAGCCGCCGACCTGTCCGACGACTATAGGGTCGTCCCCACGACCCCGGGACTAGGTTGGCCAGCCGCCGACCTGTCCGCCGACTATACGGTCGTCCCCACGGCCCTGGGACTAGCTTGGCCCGCCATCATCATGTCCGACGACTATAGGGTCGTCCCCACGACCCCGGGACTAGGTTGGCCAGCCGCCGACATGTCCGACGATTATACGGTCGTCCCCACGGCCCCGGGACTAGCTTGGCCCGCCATCATCATGTCCGACGACTATAGGGTCGTCCCCACGACCCCGGGACTAGGTTGGCCAGCCGCCGACATGTCCGACGACTATACGGTCGTCCCCACGGCCCCGGGACTAGATTCGCCCACCACCATCATGTCCGACGACTATAGGGTCGTCCCCACGACCCCGGGACTAGGTTGGCCCACCGCCGACTTGTCCGACGACTATAGGGTCGTCCCCACGACCCCGGGACTAGGTTGGCCCGCCGCCGACTTGTCCGACGACTATAGGGTCGTCCCCTCGACCCCGGGACTACGTTGGCCAGCCGCCGTCATGTCCGACGACTATAGGGTCGTCCCCACGACCCCGGGACTAGGTTGGCCAGCCGCCGGCATGTCCGACGACTATACGGTCGTCCCCACGGCCCCGGGACTAGATTCGCCCACCACCATCATGTCCGACGACTATAGGGTCGTCCCCACGACCCCGGGACTAGGTTGGCCCGCCGCCGACATGTCCGACGACTATAGGGTCGTCCCCACGACCACGGGCCAAAGTTGGCCAGCCGCCGACATGTCCGACGAATATAGGGTCGTCCCCACGACCCCGGGACAAGATTGGCCCGCCACCATCATGTCCGACGACTATAGGGTCGTCCCCACGAACCCGGGACTAGATTGGCCCGCCACCGTCATGTCCGACGACTACAGGGTCGTCCCCACCACCCCGGGACTAGGTTGGCCAGCCGCCGACATGTCCGACGATTATACGGTCGTCCCCACGGCCCCGGGACTAGCTTGGCCCGCCATCATCATGTCCGACGACTATAGGGTCGTCCCCACGACCCCGGGACTAGGTTGGCCAGCCGCCGACATGTCCGACGACTATAGGGTCGTCCCCACGACCCCGGGACTAGGTTGGCCAGCCGCCGACCTGTCCGACGACTATAGGGTCGTCCCCACGACCACGGGCCCAAGTTGGCCAGCCGCCGACATGTCCGAAGAATATAGGGTCGTCCCCACGACCCCGGGACAAGATTGGCCCGCCACCATCATGTCCGACGACTATAGGGTCGTCCCCACGGCCCCGGGACTAGATTCGCCCACCACCATCATGTCCGACGACTATAGGGTCGTCCCCACGACCCCGGGACTAGGTTGGCCCACCGCCGACTTGTCCGACGACTATAGGGTCGTCCCCACGACCCCGGGACTAGGTTGGCCCGCCGCCGACTTGTCCGCCGACTATACGGTCGTCCCCACGGCCCTGGGACTAGCTTGGCCCGCCATCATTATGTCCGACGACTATAGGGTCGTCCCCACGACCCCGGGACTAGGTTGGCCAGCCGCCGACATGTCCGACGATTATACGGTCGTCCCCACGGCCCCGGGACTAGCTTGGCCCGCCATCATCATGTCCGACGACTATAGGGTCGTCCCCACGACCCCGGGACTAGGTTGGCCAGCCGCCGACATGTCCGACGACTATACGGTCGTCCCCACGGCCCCGGGACTAGATTCGCCCACCACCATCATGTCCGACGACTATAGGGTCGTCCCCACGACCCCGGGACTAGGTTGGCCCACCGCCGACTTGTCCGACGACTATAGGGTCGTCCCCACGACCCCGGGACTAGGTTGGCCCGCCGCCGACTTGTCCGACGACTATAGGGTCGTCCCCTCGACCCCGGGACTACGTTGGCCAGCCGCCGACATGTCCGACGACTATAGGGTCGTCCCCACGACCCCGGGACTAGGTTGGCCCGCCGCCGACTTGTCCGACGACTATAAGGTCGTCCCCTCGACCGCGGGACTACGTTGGCCAGCCGCCGACATGTCCGACGACTATAGGGTCGTCCCCACATACCCGGGACTAGATTGGCCCGCCACCGTCATGTCCGACGACTATAGGGTCGTCCCCACGACCCCGGGACTAGGTTGGCCAGCCGCCGACATGTCCGACGATTATACGGTCGTTCCCACGGCCCCGGGACTAGCTTGGCCCGCCATCATCATGTCCGACGACTATAGGGTCGTCCCCACGACCCCGGGACTAGGTTGGCCAGCCGCCGACCTGTCCGACGACTATATGGTCGTCCCCACGGCCCCGGGACTAGATTCGCCCACCACCATCATGTCCGACGACTATAGGGTCGTCCCCTCGACCCCGGGACTACGTTGGCCAGCCGCCGGCATGTCCGACGACTATAGGGTCGTCCCCACATACCCGGGACTAGATTGGCCCGCCACCGTCATGTCCGACGAATATAGGGTCGTCCCCACGACCCCGGGACAAGATTGGCCCGCCACCATCATGTCCGACGACTATAGGGTCGTCCCCACGACCCCAGGACTATGCTGGCGCGCCGCCGACATGTCCGACGAGTATAGGGTCGTCCCCACGACCCCGGGACTAGGTTGGCCAGCCGCCGACATGTCCGACGACTATAGGGTCGTCCCCATGGCCCCGGGACTAGATTGGCCCGCCACCATTATGTCCGACGACTATAGGGTCGTCCCCACGACCCCGGGACTAGGTTGGCCCGCCGCCGACTTGTCCGACGACTATAGGGTCGTCCCTACCACCCCGGGACTATGTTGGCCCGCCGCCGACTTGTCCGACGACTATAGGGTCGTCCCTACGACCCCGGGACTAGATTGGCCCGCCACCGTCATGTCCGACGACTACAGGGTCGTCCCCACGACCCCGGGACTAGGTTGGCCAGCCGCCGACATGTCCGACGACTATAGGGTCGTCCCCACGACCCCGGGAGTAGGATGACCCGCCGCCGACTTGTCCGACGACTGTAGAGTCGTCCCCACGACACCGGGACTAGGTTGGCCAGCCGCCGTCATGTCCGACGACTATAGGGTCGTCCCCACGACCCCGGGACTAGGTTGGCCAGCCGCCGACATGTCCGACGACTATACGGTCGTCCCCACGGCCCCGGGACTAGATTCGCCCACCACCATCATGTCCGACGACTATAGGGTCGTCCCCTCGACCCCGGGACTAGGTTGGCCCGCCGCCGACATGTCCGACGACTATAGGGTCGTCCCCACGACCACGGGCCAAAGTTGGCCAGCCGCCGACATGTCCGACGAATATAGGGTCGTCCCCACGACCCCGGGACAAGATTGGCCCGCCACCATCATGTCCGACGACTATAGGGTCGTCCCCACGACCCCGGGACTAGATTGGCCCGCCACCGTCATGTCCGACGACTACAGGGTCGTCCCCACCACCCCGGGACTAGGTTGGCCAGCCGCCGACATGTCCGACGATTATACGGTCGTCCCCACGGCCCCGGGACTAGCTTGGCCCGCCATCATCATGTCCGACGACTATAGGGTCGTCCCCACGACCCCGGGACTAGGTTGGCCAGCCGCCGACATGTCCGACGACTATAGGGTCGTCCCCACGACCCCGGGACTAGGTTGGCCAGCCGCCGACCTGTCCGACGACTATAGGGTCGTCCCCACGACCCCGGGACTAGGTTGGCCAGCCGCCGACCTGTCCGCCGACTATACGGTCGTCCCCACGGCCCTGGGACTAGCTTGGCCCGCCATCATCATGTCCGACGACTATAGGGTCGTCCCCACGACCCCGGGACTAGGTTGGCCAGCCGACATGTCCGACGATTATACGGTCGTCCCCACGGCCCCGGGACTAGCTTGGCCCGCCATCATCATGTCCGACGACTATAGGGTCGTCCCCACGACCCCGGGACTAGGTTGGCCAGCCGCCGACATGTCCGACGACTATACGGTCGTCCCCACGGCCCCGGGACTAGATTCGCCCACCACCATCATGTCCGACGACTATAGGGTCGTCCCCACGACCCCGGGACTAGGTTGGCCCACCGCCGACTTGTCCGACGACTATAGGGTCGTCCCCACGACCCCGGGACTAGGTTGGCCCGCCGCCGACTTGTCCGACGACTATAGGGTCGTCCCCTCGACCCCGGGACTACGTTGGACAGCCGCCGTCATGTCCGACGACTATAGGGTCGTCCCCACGACCCCGGGACTAGGTTGGCCAGCCGCCGGCATGTCCGACGACTATACGGTCGTCCCCACGGCCCCGGGACTAGATTCGCCCACCACCATCATGTCCGACGACTATAGGGTCGTCCCCACGACCCCGGGACTAGGTTGGCCCGCCGCCGACATGTCCGACGACTATAGGGTCGTCCCCACGACCACGGGCCAAAGTTGGCCAGCCGCCGACATGTCCGACGAATATAGGGTCGTCCCCACGACCCCGGGACAAGATTGGCCCGCCACCATCATGTCCGACGACTATAGGGTCGTCCCCACGACCCCGGGACTATGTTGGCCCGCCGCCGACTTGTCCGACGACTATAGGGTCGTCCCTACGACCCCGGGACTAGATTGGCCCGCCACCGTCATGTCCGACGACTACAGGGTCGTCCCCACGACCCCGGGACTAGGTTGGCCAGCCGCCGACATGTCCGACGACTATAGGGTCGTCCCCACGACCCCGGGAGTAGGATGACCCGCCGCCGACTTGTCCGACGACTGTAGAGTCGTCCCCACGACACCGGGACTAGGTTGGCCAGCCGCCGTCATGTCCGACGACTATAGGGTCGTCCCCACGACCCCGGGACTAGGTTGGCCAGCCGCCGACATGTCCGACGACTATACGGTCGTCCCCACGGCCCCGGGACTAGATTCGCCCACCACCATCATGTCCGACGACTATAGGGTCGTCCCCTCGACCCCGGGACTAGGTTGGCCCGCCGCCGACATGTCCGACGACTATAGGGTCGTCCCCACGACCACGGGCCAAAGTTGGCCAGCCGCCGACATGTCCGACGAATATAGGGTCGTCCCCACGACCCCGGGACAAGATTGGCCCGCCACCATCATGTCCGACGACTATAGGGTCGTCCCCACGACCCCGGGACTAGATTGGCCCGCCACCGTCATGTCCGACGACTACAGGGTCGTCCCCACCACCCCGGGACTAGGTTGGCCAGCCGCCGACATGTCCGACGATTATACAGTCGTCCCCACGGCCCCGGGACTAGCTTGGCCCGCCATCATCATGTCCGACGACTATAGGGTCGTCCCCACGACCCCGGGACTAGGTTGGCCAGCCGCCGACATGTCCGACGACTATAGGGTCGTCCCCACGACCCCGGGACTAGGTTGGCCAGCCGCCGACCTGTCCGACGACTATAGGGTCGTCCCCACGACCCCGGGACTAGGTTGGCCAGCCGCCGACCTGTCCGCCGACTATACGGTCGTCCCCACGGCCCTGGGACTAGCTTGGCCCGCCATCATCATGTCCGACGACTATAGGGTCGTCCCCACGACCCCGGGACTAGGTTGGCCAGCCGACATGTCCGACGATTATACGGTCGTCCCCACGGCCCCGGGACTAGCTTGGCCCGCCATCATCATGTCCGACGACTATAGGGTCGTCCCCACGACCCCGGGACTAGGTTGGCCAGCCGCCGACATGTCCGACGACTATACGGTCGTCCCCACGGCCCCGGGACTAGATTCGCCCACCACCATCATGTCCGACGACTATAGGGTCGTCCCCACGACCCCGGGACTAGGTTGGCCCACCGCCGACTTGTCCGACGACTATAGGGTCGTCCCCACGACCCCGGGACTAGGTTGGCCCGCCGCCGACTTGTCCGACGACTATAGGGTCGTCCCCTCGACCCCGGGACTACGTTGGACAGCCGCCGTCATGTCCGACGACTATAGGGTCGTCCCCACGACCCCGGGACTAGGTTGGCCAGCCGCCGGCATGTCCGACGACTATACGGTCGTCCCCACGGCCCCGGGACTAGATTCGCCCACCACCATCATGTCCGACGACTATAGGGTCGTCCCCACGACCCCGGGACTAGGTTGGCCCGCCGCCGACATGTCCGACGACTATAGGGTCGTCCCCACGACCACGGGCCAAAGTTGGCCAGCCGCCGACATGTCCGACGAATATAGGGTCGTCCCCACGACCCCGGGACAAGATTGGCCCGCCACCATCATGTCCGACGACTATAGGGTCGTCCCCACGACCCCGGGACTAGATTGGCCCGCCACCGTCATGTCCGACGACTACAGGGTCGTCCCCACCACCCCGGGACTAGGTTGGCCAGCCGCCGACATGTCCGACGATTATACGGTCGTCCCCACGGCCCCGGGACTAGCTTGGCCCGCCATCATCATGTCCGACGACTATAGGGTCGTCCCCACGACCCCGGGACTAGGTTGGCCAGCCGCCGACATGTCCGACGACTATAGGGTCGTCCCCACGACCCCGGGACTAGGTTGGCCAGCCGCCGACCTGTCCGACGACTATAGGGTCGTTCCCACGACCCCGGGACTAGGTTGGCCAGCCGCCGAACTGTCCGCCGACTATACGGTCGTCCCCACGGCCCTGGGACTAGCTTGGCCCGCCATCATTATGTCCGACGACTATAGGGTCGTCCCCACGACCCCGGGACTAGGTTGGCCAGCCGCCGACCTGTCCGACGACTATAGGGTCGTCCCCACGACCCCGGGACTAGGTTGGCCAGCCGCCGACCTGTCCGCCGACTATACGGTCGTCCCCACGGCCCTGGGACTAGCTTGGCCCGCCATCATCATGTCCGACGACTATAGGGTCGTCCCCACGACCCCGGGACTAGGTTGGCCAGCCGCCGACATGTCCGACGATTATACGGTCGTCCCCACGGCCCCGGGACTAGCTTGGCCCGCCATCATCATGTCCGACGACTATAGGGTCGTCCCCACGACCCCGGGACTAGATTCGCCCACCACCATCATGTCCGACGACTATACGGTCGTCCCCACGGCCCCGGGACTAGATTCGCCCACCACCATCATGTCCGACGACTATAGGGTCGTCCCCACGACCCCGGGAGTAGGATGACCCGCCGCCGACTTGTCCGACGACTGTAGAGTCGTCCCCACGACACCGGGACTAGGTTGGCCAGCCGCCGTCATGTCCGACGACTATAGGGTCGTCCCCACGACCCCGGGACTAGGTTGGCCAGCCGCCGACATGTCCGACGACTATACGGTCGTCCCCACGGCCCCGGGACTAGATTCGCCCACCACCATCATGTCCGACGACTATAGGGTCGTCCCCTCGACCCCGGGACTAGGTTGGCCCGCCGCCGACATGTCCGACGACTATAGGGTCGTCCCCACGACCACGGGCCAAAGTTGGCCAGCCGCCGACATGTCCGACGAATATAGGGTCGTCCCCACGACCCCGGGACAAGATTGGCCCGCCACCATCATGTCCGACGACTATAGGGTCGTCCCCACGACCCCGGGACTAGATTGGCCCGCCACTGTCATGTCCGACGACTACAGGGTCGTCCCCACCACCCCGGGACTAGGTTGGCCAGCCGCCGACATGTCCGACGATTATACGGTCGTCCCCACGGCCCCGGGACTAGCTTGGCCCGCCATCATCATGTCCGACGACTACAGGGTCGTCCCCACGACCCCGGGACTAGGTTGGCCAGCCGCCGACATGTCCGACGACTATAGGGTCGTCCCCACGACCCCAGGACTATGCTGGCGCGCCGCCGACATGTCCGACGACTATAGGGTCGTCCCCACGACCCCGGGACTAGGTTGGCCAGCCGCCGACCTGTCCGCCGACTATACGGTCGTCCCCACGGCCCTGGGACTAGCTTGGCCCGCCATCATCATGTCCGACGACTATAGGGTCGTCCCCACGACCCCGGGACTAGGTTGGCCAGCCGCCGACATGTCCGACGATTATACGGTCGTCCCCACGGCCCCGGGACTAGCTTGGCCCGCCATCATCATGTCCGACGACTATAGGGTCGTCCCCACGACCCCGGGACTAGGTTGGCCAGCCGCCGACATGTCCGACGACTATACGGTCGTCCCCACGGCCCCGGGACTAGATTCGCCCACCACCATCATGTCCGACGACTATAGGGTCGTCCCCACGACCCCGGGACTAGGTTGGCCCACCGCCGACTTGTCCGACGACTATAGGGTCGTCCCCACGACCCCGGGACTAGGTTGGCCCGCCGCCGACTTGTCCGACGACTATAGGGTCGTCCCCTCGACCCCGGGACTACGTTGGCCAGCCGCCGTCATGTCCGACGACTATAGGGTCGTCCCCACGACCCCGGGACTAGGTTGGCCAGCCGCCGGCATGTCCGACGACTATACGGTCGTCCCCACGGCCCCGGGACTAGATTCGCCCACCACCATCATGTCCGACGACTATAGGGTCGTCCCCACGACCCCGGGACTAGGTTGGCCCGCCGCCGACATGTCCGACGACTATAGGGTCGTCCCCACGACCACGGGCCAAAGTTGGCCAGCCGCCGACATGTCCGACGAATATAGGGTCGTCCCCACGACCCCGGGACAAGATTGGCCCGCCACCATCATGTCCGACGACTATAGGGTCGTCCCCACGAACCCGGGACTAGATTGGCCCGCCACCGTCATGTCCGACGACTACAGGGTCGTCCCCACGACCCCGGGACTAGGTTGGCCAGCCGCCGACATGTCCGACGACTATAGGGTCGTCCCCACGACCCCGGGAGTAGGATGACCCGCCGCCGACTTGTCCGACGACTGTAGAGTCGTCCCCACGACACCGGGACTAGGTTGGCCAGCCGCCGTCATGTCCGACGACTATAGGGTCGTCCCCACGACCCCGGGACTAGGTTGGCCAGCCGCCGACATGTCCGACGACTATACGGTCGTCCCCACGACCCCGGGACAAGATTGGCCCGCCACCATCATGTCCGACGACTATAGGGTCGTCCCCTCGACCCCGGGACTAGGTTGGCCCGCCGCCGACATGTCCGACGACTATAGGGTCGTCCCCACGACCACGGGCCAAAGTTGGCCAGCCGCCGACATGTCCGACGAATATAGGGTCGTCCCCACGACCCCGGGACAAGATTGGCCCGCCACCATCATGTCCGACGACTATAGGGTCGTCCCCACGACCCCGGGACTAGATTGGCCCGCCACCGTCATGTCCGACGACTACAGGGTCGTCCCCACCACCCCGGGACTAGGTTGGCCAGCCGCCGACATGTCCGACGATTATACGGTCGTCCCCACGGCCCCGGGACTAGCTTGGCCCGCCATCATCATGTCCGACGACTATAGGGTCGTCCCCACGACCCCGGGACTAGGTTGGCCAGCCGCCGACATGTCCGACGACTATACGGTCGTCCCCACGGCCCCGGGACTAGATTCGCCCACCACCATCATGTCCGACGACTATAGGGTCGTCCCCACGACCCCGGGACTAGGTTGGCCCACCGCCGACTTGTCCGACGACTATAGGGTCGTCCCCACGACCCCGGGACTAGGTTGGCCCGCCGCCGACTTGTCCGACGACTATAGGGTCGTCCCCTCGACCCCGGGACTACGTTGGCCAGCCGCCGACATGTCCGACGACTATAGGGTCGTCCCCACGACCCCGGGACTAGGTTGGCCCGCCGCCGACTTGTCCGACGACTATAAGGTCGTCCCCTCGACCGCGGGACTACGTTGGCCAGCCGCCGACATGTCCGACGACTATAGGGTCGTCCCCACATACCCGGGACTAGGTTGGCCCGCCGCCGACTTGTCCGACGACTATAAGGTCGTCCCCTCGACCGCGGGACTACGTTGGCCAGCCGCCGACATGTCCGACGACTATAGGGTCGTCCCCACATACCCGGGACTAGATTGGCCCGCCACCGTCATGTCCGACGACTATAGGGTCGTCCCCACGACCCCGGGACTAGGTTGGCCAGCCGCCGACATGTCCGACGATTATACGGTCGTACCCACGGCCCCGGGACTAGCTTGGCCCGCCATCATCATGTCCGACGACTATAGGGTCGTCCCCACGACCCCGGGACTAGGTTGGCCAGCCGCCGACCTGTCCGACGACTATATGGTCGTCCCCACGGCCCCGGGACTAGATTCGCCCACCACCATCATGTCCGACGACTATAGGGTCGTCCCCTCGACCCCGGGACTAGGTTGGCCCGCCGCCGACATGTCCGACGACTATAGGGTCGTCCCCACGACCACGGGCCAAAGTTGGCCAGCCGCCGACATGTCCGACGAATATAGGGTCGTCCCCACGACCCCGGGACAAGATTGGCCCGCCACCATCATGTCCGACGACTATAGGGTCGTCCCCACGACCCCGGGACTAGATTGGCCCGCCACTGTCATGTCCGACGACTACAGGGTCGTCCCCACCACCCCGGGACTAGGTTGGCCAGCCGCCGACATGTCCGACGATTATACGGTCGTCCCCACGGCCCCGGGACTAGCTTGGCCCGCCATCATCATGTCCGACGACTATAGGGTCGTCCCCACGACCCCGGGACTAGGTTGGCCAGCCGCCGACATGTCCGACGACTATAGGGTCGTCCCCACGACCCCGGGACTAGGTTGGCTAGCCGCCGACCTGTCCGACGACTATAGGGTCGTCCCCACGACCCCGGGACTAGGTTGGCCAGCCGCCGACCTGTCCGCCGACTATACGGTCGTCCCCACGGCCCTGGGACTAGCTTGGCCCGCCATCATCATGTCCGACGACTATAGGGTCGTCCCCACGACCCCGGGACTAGGTTGGCCAGCCGCCGACATGTCCGACGATTATACGGTCGTCCCCACGGCCCCGGGACTAGATTCGCCCACCACCATCATGTCCGACGACTATAGGGTCGTCCCCACGACCCCGGGACTAGGTTGGCCCACCGCCGACTTGTCCGACGACTATAGGGTCGTCCCCACGACCCCGGGACTAGATTCGCCCACCACCATCATGTCCGACGACTATAGGGTCGTCCCCTCGACCCCGGGACTAGGTTGGCCCGCCGCCGACATGTCCGACGACTATAGGGTCGTCCCCACGACCACGGGCCAAAGTTGGCCAGCCGCCGACATGTCCGACGAATATAGGGTCGTCCCCACGACCCCGGGACAAGATTGGCCCGCCACCATCATGTCCGACGACTATAGGGTCGTCCCCACGACCCCGGGACTAGATTGGCCCGCCACTGTCATGTCCGACGACTACAGGGTCGTCCCCACCACCCCGGGACTAGGTTGGCCAGCCGCCGACATGTCCGACGATTATACGGTCGTCCCCACGGCCCCGGGACTAGCTTGGCCCGCCATCATCATGTCCGACGACTATAGGGTCGTCCCCACGACCCCGGGACTAGGTTGGCCAGCCGCCGACATGTCCGACGACTATAGGGTCGTCCCCACGACCCCGGGACTAGGTTGGCTAGCCGCCGACCTGTCCGACGACTATAGGGTCGTCCCCACGACCCCGGGACTAGGTTGGCCAGCCGCCGACATGTCCGACGACTATAGGGTCGTCCCCACGACCCCGGGACTAGGTTGGCCAGCCGCCGACCTGTCCGACGACTATAGGGTCGTCCCCACGACCCCGGGACTAGGTTGGCCAGCCGCCGACCTGTCCGCCGACTATACGGTCGTCCCCACGGCCCTGGGACTAGCTTGGCCCGCCATCATCATGTCCGACGACTATAGGGTCGTCCCCACGACCCCGGGACTAGGTTGGCCAGCCG
This sequence comes from Andrena fulva, assembly GCA_946251845.1. NCBI lineage: Eukaryota > Metazoa > Arthropoda > Insecta > Hymenoptera > Andrenidae > Andrena > Andrena fulva. The sequence goes on from OX276329.1 coordinate 41,724,610, forward strand.
ACATGTCCGACGATTATACGGTCGTCCCCACGGCCCCGGGACTAGCTTGGCCCGCCATCATCATGTCCGACGACTATAGGGTCGTCCCCACGACCCCGGGACTAGGTTGGCCAGCCGCCGACATGTCCGACGACTATACGGTCGTCCCCACGGCCCCGGGACTAGATTCGCCCACCACCATCATGTCCGACGACTATAGGGTCGTCCCCACGACCCCGGGACTAGGTTGGCCCACCGCCGACTTGTCCGACGACTATAGGGTCGTCCCCACGACCCCGGGACTAGGTTGGCCCGCCGCCGACTTGTCCGACGACTATAGGGTCGTCCCCTCGACCCCGGGACTACGTTGGACAGCCGCCGTCATGTCCGACGACTATAGGGTCGTCCCCACGACCCCGGGACTAGGTTGGCCAGCCGCCGGCATGTCCGACGACTATACGGTCGTCCCCACGGCCCCGGGACTAGATTCGCCCACCACCATCATGTCCGACGACTATAGGGTCGTCCCCACGACCCCGGGACTAGGTTGGCCCGCCGCCGACATGTCCGACGACTATAGGGTCGTCCCCACGACCACGGGCCAAAGTTGGCCAGCCGCCGACATGTCCGACGAATATAGGGTCGTCCCCACGACCCCGGGACAAGATTGGCCCGCCACCATCATGTCCGACGACTATAGGGTCGTCCCCACGACCCCGGGACTAGATTGGCCCGCCACCGTCATGTCCGACGACTACAGGGTCGTCCCCACCACCCCGGGACTAGGTTGGCCAGCCGCCGACATGTCCGACGATTATACGGTCGTCCCCACGGCCCCGGGACTAGCTTGGCCCGCCATCATCATGTCCGACGACTATAGGGTCGTCCCCACGACCCCGGGACTAGGTTGGCCAGCCGCCGACATGTCCGACGACTATAGGGTCGTCCCCACGACCCCGGGACTAGGTTGGCCAGCCGCCGACCTGTCCGACGACTATAGGGTCGTTCCCACGACCCCGGGACTAGGTTGGCCAGCCGCCGAACTGTCCGCCGACTATACGGTCGTCCCCACGGCCCTGGGACTAGCTTGGCCCGCCATCATTATGTCCGACGACTATAGGGTCGTCCCCACGACCCCGGGACTAGGTTGGCCAGCCGCCGACCTGTCCGACGACTATAGGGTCGTCCCCACGACCCCGGGACTAGGTTGGCCAGCCGCCGACCTGTCCGCCGACTATACGGTCGTCCCCACGGCCCTGGGACTAGCTTGGCCCGCCATCATCATGTCCGACGACTATAGGGTCGTCCCCACGACCCCGGGACTAGGTTGGCCAGCCGCCGACATGTCCGACGATTATACGGTCGTCCCCACGGCCCCGGGACTAGCTTGGCCCGCCATCATCATGTCCGACGACTATAGGGTCGTCCCCACGACCCCGGGACTAGATTCGCCCACCACCATCATGTCCGACGACTATACGGTCGTCCCCACGGCCCCGGGACTAGATTCGCCCACCACCATCATGTCCGACGACTATAGGGTCGTCCCCACGACCCCGGGAGTAGGATGACCCGCCGCCGACTTGTCCGACGACTGTAGAGTCGTCCCCACGACACCGGGACTAGGTTGGCCAGCCGCCGTCATGTCCGACGACTATAGGGTCGTCCCCACGACCCCGGGACTAGGTTGGCCAGCCGCCGACATGTCCGACGACTATACGGTCGTCCCCACGGCCCCGGGACTAGATTCGCCCACCACCATCATGTCCGACGACTATAGGGTCGTCCCCTCGACCCCGGGACTAGGTTGGCCCGCCGCCGACATGTCCGACGACTATAGGGTCGTCCCCACGACCACGGGCCAAAGTTGGCCAGCCGCCGACATGTCCGACGAATATAGGGTCGTCCCCACGACCCCGGGACAAGATTGGCCCGCCACCATCATGTCCGACGACTATAGGGTCGTCCCCACGACCCCGGGACTAGATTGGCCCGCCACTGTCATGTCCGACGACTACAGGGTCGTCCCCACCACCCCGGGACTAGGTTGGCCAGCCGCCGACATGTCCGACGATTATACGGTCGTCCCCACGGCCCCGGGACTAGCTTGGCCCGCCATCATCATGTCCGACGACTATAGGGTCGTCCCCACGACCCCGGGACTAGGTTGGCCAGCCGCCGACATGTCCGACGACTATAGGGTCGTCCCCACGACCCCAGGACTATGCTGGCGCGCCGCCGACATGTCCGACGACTATAGGGTCGTCCCCACGACCCCGGGACTAGGTTGGCCAGCCGCCGACCTGTCCGCCGACTATACGGTCGTCCCCACGGCCCTGGGACTAGCTTGGCCCGCCATCATCATGTCCGACGACTATAGGGTCGTCCCCACGACCCCGGGACTAGGTTGGCCAGCCGCCGACATGTCCGACGATTATACGGTCGTCCCCACGGCCCCGGGACTAGCTTGGCCCGCCATCATCATGTCCGACGACTATAGGGTCGTCCCCACGACCCCGGGACTAGGTTGGCCAGCCGCCGACATGTCCGACGACTATACGGTCGTCCCCACGGCCCCGGGACTAGATTCGCCCACCACCATCATGTCCGACGACTATAGGGTCGTCCCCACGACCCCGGGACTAGGTTGGCCCACCGCCGACTTGTCCGACGACTATAGGGTCGTCCCCACGACCCCGGGACTAGGTTGGCCCGCCGCCGACTTGTCCGACGACTATAGGGTCGTCCCCTCGACCCCGGGACTACGTTGGCCAGCCGCCGTCATGTCCGACGACTATAGGGTCGTCCCCACGACCCCGGGACTAGGTTGGCCAGCCGCCGGCATGTCCGACGACTATACGGTCGTCCCCACGGCCCCGGGACTAGATTCGCCCACCACCATCATGTCCGACGACTATAGGGTCGTCCCCACGACCCCGGGACTAGGTTGGCCCGCCGCCGACATGTCCGACGACTATAGGGTCGTCCCCACGACCACGGGCCAAAGTTGGCCAGCCGCCGACATGTCCGACGAATATAGGGTCGTCCCCACGACCCCGGGACAAGATTGGCCCGCCACCATCATGTCCGACGACTATAGGGTCGTCCCCACGAACCCGGGACTAGATTGGCCCGCCACCGTCATGTCCGACGACTACAGGGTCGTCCCCACGACCCCGGGACTAGGTTGGCCAGCCGCCGACATGTCCGACGACTATAGGGTCGTCCCCACGACCCCGGGAGTAGGATGACCCGCCGCCGACTTGTCCGACGACTGTAGAGTCGTCCCCACGACACCGGGACTAGGTTGGCCAGCCGCCGTCATGTCCGACGACTATAGGGTCGTCCCCACGACCCCGGGACTAGGTTGGCCAGCCGCCGACATGTCCGACGACTATACGGTCGTCCCCACGACCCCGGGACAAGATTGGCCCGCCACCATCATGTCCGACGACTATAGGGTCGTCCCCTCGACCCCGGGACTAGGTTGGCCCGCCGCCGACATGTCCGACGACTATAGGGTCGTCCCCACGACCACGGGCCAAAGTTGGCCAGCCGCCGACATGTCCGACGAATATAGGGTCGTCCCCACGACCCCGGGACAAGATTGGCCCGCCACCATCATGTCCGACGACTATAGGGTCGTCCCCACGACCCCGGGACTAGATTGGCCCGCCACCGTCATGTCCGACGACTACAGGGTCGTCCCCACCACCCCGGGACTAGGTTGGCCAGCCGCCGACATGTCCGACGATTATACGGTCGTCCCCACGGCCCCGGGACTAGCTTGGCCCGCCATCATCATGTCCGACGACTATAGGGTCGTCCCCACGACCCCGGGACTAGGTTGGCCAGCCGCCGACATGTCCGACGACTATACGGTCGTCCCCACGGCCCCGGGACTAGATTCGCCCACCACCATCATGTCCGACGACTATAGGGTCGTCCCCACGACCCCGGGACTAGGTTGGCCCACCGCCGACTTGTCCGACGACTATAGGGTCGTCCCCACGACCCCGGGACTAGGTTGGCCCGCCGCCGACTTGTCCGACGACTATAGGGTCGTCCCCTCGACCCCGGGACTACGTTGGCCAGCCGCCGACATGTCCGACGACTATAGGGTCGTCCCCACGACCCCGGGACTAGGTTGGCCCGCCGCCGACTTGTCCGACGACTATAAGGTCGTCCCCTCGACCGCGGGACTACGTTGGCCAGCCGCCGACATGTCCGACGACTATAGGGTCGTCCCCACATACCCGGGACTAGGTTGGCCCGCCGCCGACTTGTCCGACGACTATAAGGTCGTCCCCTCGACCGCGGGACTACGTTGGCCAGCCGCCGACATGTCCGACGACTATAGGGTCGTCCCCACATACCCGGGACTAGATTGGCCCGCCACCGTCATGTCCGACGACTATAGGGTCGTCCCCACGACCCCGGGACTAGGTTGGCCAGCCGCCGACATGTCCGACGATTATACGGTCGTACCCACGGCCCCGGGACTAGCTTGGCCCGCCATCATCATGTCCGACGACTATAGGGTCGTCCCCACGACCCCGGGACTAGGTTGGCCAGCCGCCGACCTGTCCGACGACTATATGGTCGTCCCCACGGCCCCGGGACTAGATTCGCCCACCACCATCATGTCCGACGACTATAGGGTCGTCCCCTCGACCCCGGGACTAGGTTGGCCCGCCGCCGACATGTCCGACGACTATAGGGTCGTCCCCACGACCACGGGCCAAAGTTGGCCAGCCGCCGACATGTCCGACGAATATAGGGTCGTCCCCACGACCCCGGGACAAGATTGGCCCGCCACCATCATGTCCGACGACTATAGGGTCGTCCCCACGACCCCGGGACTAGATTGGCCCGCCACTGTCATGTCCGACGACTACAGGGTCGTCCCCACCACCCCGGGACTAGGTTGGCCAGCCGCCGACATGTCCGACGATTATACGGTCGTCCCCACGGCCCCGGGACTAGCTTGGCCCGCCATCATCATGTCCGACGACTATAGGGTCGTCCCCACGACCCCGGGACTAGGTTGGCCAGCCGCCGACATGTCCGACGACTATAGGGTCGTCCCCACGACCCCGGGACTAGGTTGGCTAGCCGCCGACCTGTCCGACGACTATAGGGTCGTCCCCACGACCCCGGGACTAGGTTGGCCAGCCGCCGACCTGTCCGCCGACTATACGGTCGTCCCCACGGCCCTGGGACTAGCTTGGCCCGCCATCATCATGTCCGACGACTATAGGGTCGTCCCCACGACCCCGGGACTAGGTTGGCCAGCCGCCGACATGTCCGACGATTATACGGTCGTCCCCACGGCCCCGGGACTAGCTTGGCCCGCCATCATCATGTCCGACGACTATAGGGTCGTCCCCACGACCCCGGGACTAGGTTGGCCAGCCGCCGACATGTCCGACGACTATACGGTCGTCCCCACGGCCCCGGGACTAGATTCGCCCACCACCATCATGTCCGACGACTATAGGGTCGTCCCCACGACCCCGGGACTAGGTTGGCCCACCGCCGACTTGTCCGACGACTATAGGGTCGTCCCCACGACCCCGGGACTAGATTCGCCCACCACCATCATGTCCGACGACTATAGGGTCGTCCCCTCGACCCCGGGACTAGGTTGGCCCGCCGCCGACATGTCCGACGACTATAGGGTCGTCCCCACGACCACGGGCCAAAGTTGGCCAGCCGCCGACATGTCCGACGAATATAGGGTCGTCCCCACGACCCCGGGACAAGATTGGCCCGCCACCATCATGTCCGACGACTATAGGGTCGTCCCCACGACCCCGGGACTAGATTGGCCCGCCACTGTCATGTCCGACGACTACAGGGTCGTCCCCACCACCCCGGGACTAGGTTGGCCAGCCGCCGACATGTCCGACGATTATACGGTCGTCCCCACGGCCCCGGGACTAGCTTGGCCCGCCATCATCATGTCCGACGACTATAGGGTCGTCCCCACGACCCCGGGACTAGGTTGGCCAGCCGCCGACATGTCCGACGACTATAGGGTCGTCCCCACGACCCCGGGACTAGGTTGGCTAGCCGCCGACCTGTCCGACGACTATAGGGTCGTCCCCACGACCCCGGGACTAGGTTGGCCAGCCGCCGACCTGTCCGCCGACTATACGGTCGTCCCCACGGCCCTGGGACTAGCTTGGCCCGCCATCATCATGTCCGACGACTATAGGGTCGTCCCCACGACCCCGGGACTAGGTTGGCCAGCCGCCGACATGTCCGACGATTATACGGTCGTCCCCACGGCCCCGGGACTAGCTTGGCCCGCCATCATCATGTCCGACGACTATAGGGTCGTCCCCACGACCCCGGGACTAGGTTGGCCAGCCGCCGACATGTCCGACGACTATACGGTCGTCCCCACGGCCCCGGGACTAGATTCGCCCACCACCATCATGTCCGACGACTATAGGGTCGTCCCCACGACCCCGGGACTAGGTTGGCCCACCGCCGACTTGTCCGACGACTATAGGGTCGTCCCCACGACCCCGGGACTAGGTTGGCCCGCCGCCGACTTGTCCGACGACTATAGGGTCGTCCCCTCGACCCCGGGACTACGTTGGCCAGCCGCCGTCATGTCCGACGACTATAGGGTCGTCCCCACGACCCCGGGACTAGGTTGGCCAGCCGCCGGCATGTCCGACGACTATACGGTCGTCCCCACGGCCCCGGGACTAGATTCGCCCACCACCATCATGTCCGACGACTATAGGGTCGTCCCCACGACCCCGGGACTAGGTTGGCCCGCCGCCGACATGTCCGACGACTATAGGGTCGTCCCCACGACCACGGGCCAAAGTTGGCCAGCCGCCGACATGTCCGACGAATATAGGGTCGTCCCCACGACCCCGGGACAAGATTGGCCCGCCACCATCATGTCCGACGACTATAGGGTCGTCCCCACGAACCCGGGACTAGATTGGCCCGCCACCGTCATGTCCGACGACTACAGGGTCGTCCCCACCACCCCGGGACTAGGTTGGCCAGCCGCCGACATGTCCGACGATTATACGGTCGTCCCCACGGCCCCGGGACTAGCTTGGCCCGCCATCATCATGTCCGACGACTATAGGGTCGTCCCCACGACCCCGGGACTAGGTTGGCCAGCCGCCGACATGTCCGACGACTATAGGGTCGTCCCCACGACCCCGGGACTAGGTTGGCCAGCCGCCGACCTGTCCGACGACTATAGGGTCGTCCCCACGACCACGGGCCAAAGTTGGCCAGCCGCCGACATGTCCGACGAATATAGGGTCGTCCCCACGACCCCGGGACAAGATTGGCCCGCCACCATCATGTCCGACGACTATAGGGTCGTCCCCACGGCCCCGGGACTAGATTCGCCCACCACCATCATGTCCGACGACTATAGGGTCGTCCCCACGACCCCGGGACTAGGTTGGCCCACCGCCGACTTGTCCGACGACTATAGGGTCGTCCCCACGACCCCGGGACTAGGTTGGCCCGCCGCCGACTTGTCCGCCGACTATACGGTCGTCCCCACGGCCCTGGGACTAGCTTGGCCCGCCATCATTATGTCCGACGACTATAGGGTCGTCCCCACGACCCCGGGACTAGGTTGGCCAGCCGCCGACATGTCCGACGATTATACGGTCGTCCCCACGGCCCCGGGACTAGCTTGGCCCGCCATCATCATGTCCGACGACTATAGGGTCGTCCCCACGACCCCGGGACTAGGTTGGCCAGCCGCCGACATGTCCGACGACTATACGGTCGTCCCCACGGCCCCGGGACTAGATTCGCCCACCACCATCATGTCCGACGACTATAGGGTCGTCCCCACGACCCCGGGACTAGGTTGGCCCACCGCCGACTTGTCCGACGACTATAGGGTCGTCCCCACGACCCCGGGACTAGGTTGGCCCGCCGCCGACTTGTCCGACGACTATAGGGTCGTCCCCTCGACCCCGGGACTACGTTGGCCAGCCGCCGACATGTCCGACGACTATAGGGTCGTCCCCACGACCCCGGGACTAGGTTGGCCCGCCGCCGACTTGTCCGACGACTATAGGGTCGTCCCCTCGACCGCGGGACTACGTTGGCCAGCCGCCGACATGTCCGACGACTATAGGGTCGTCCCCACATACCCGGGACTAGATTGGCCCGCCACCGTCATGTCCGACGACTATAGGGTCGTCCCCACGACCCCGGGACTAGGTTGGCCAGCCGCCGACATGTCCGACGATTATACGGTCGTTCCCACGGCCCCGGGACTAGCTTGGCCCGCCATCATCATGTCCGACGACTATAGGGTCGTCCCCACGACCCCGGGACTAGGTTGGCCAGCCGCCGACCTGTCCGACGACTATATGGTCGTCCCCACGGCCCCGGGACTAGATTCGCCCACCACCATCATGTCCGACGACTATAGGGTCGTCCCCTCGACCCCGGGACTACGTTGGCCAGCCGCCGGCATGTCCGACGACTATAGGGTCGTCCCCACATACCCGGGACTAGATTGGCCCGCCACCGTCATGTCCGACGAATATAGGGTCGTCCCCACGACCCCGGGACAAGATTGGCCCGCCACCATCATGTCCGACGACTATAGGGTCGTCCCCACGACCCCAGGACTATGCTGGCGCGCCGCCGACATGTCCGACGAGTATAGGGTCGTCCCCACGACCCCGGGACTAGGTTGGCCAGCCGCCGACATGTCCGACGACTATAGGGTCGTCCCCATGGCCCCGGGACTAGATTGGCCCGCCACCATTATGTCCGACGACTATAGGGTCGTCCCCACGACCCCGGGACTAGGTTGGCCCGCCGCCGACTTGTCCGACGACTATAGGGTCGTCCCTACCACCCCGGGACTATGTTGGCCCGCCGCCGACTTGTCCGACGACTATAGGGTCGTCCCTACGACCCCGGGACTAGATTGGCCCGCCACCGTCATGTCCGACGACTACAGGGTCGTCCCCACCACCCCGGGACTAGGTTGGCCAGCCGCCGACATGTCCGACGATTATACGGTCGACCCCACGGCCGCGGGACTAGCTTGGCCCGCCATCATCATGTCCGACGACTATAGGGTCGTCCCCACGACCCCGGGACTAGGTTGGCCAGCCGCCGACATGTCCGACGACTATAGGGTCGTCCCCACGACCCCGGGACTAGGTTGGCCAGCCGCCGACCTGTCCGACGACTATAGGGTCGTCCCCACGACCCCGGGACTAGGTTGGCCAGCCGCCGACCTGTCCGCCGACTATACGGTCGTCCCCACGGCCCTGGGACTACGTTGGCCAGCCGCCGACATGTCCGACGACTATACGGTCGTCCTCATATCCCCGGGACTACATGGCCCGCCACCGTCATGTCCGACGACTATAGGGTCGTCCCCACGACCCCGGGACTAGGTTGGCCCGCCGCCGACATGTCCGACGACTATAGGGTCGTCCCCACGACCCCGGGACTAGGTTGGCCAGCCGCCGACATGTCCGAAGACTATATAGTCGTCCCCACGACCACGGGACTAGGTTGGCCCGCCATCATCATGTCCGACGACTATAGGGTCGTCCCCACGACCCCGGGACTAGGTTGGCCAGCCGCCGACATGTCCGACGATTATACGGTCGTCCCCTCGACCCCGGGACTACGTTGGCCAGCCGCCGACATGTCCGACGACTATACGGTCGTCCTCACATCCCCGGGACTACATGGCCCGCCACCGTCATGTCCGACGACTATAGGGTCGTCCCCACGACCCCGGGACTAGGTTGGCCCGCCGCCGACATGTCCGACGACTATAGGGTCGTCCCCACGACCACGGGACTAGGTTGGCCAGCTGCCGACATGTCCGACGACTATAGGGTCGTCCCCACGACCCCGGGACTAGGTTGGCCAGCCGCCGACATGTCCGAAGACTATATAGTCGTCCCCACGACCACGGGACTAGGTTGGCCCGCCATCATCATGTCCGACGACTATAGGGTCGTCCCCACGACCCCGGGACTAGGTTGGCCAGCCGCCGACATGTCCGACGATTATACGGTCGTCCCCACGGCCCCGGGACTAGATTCGCCCACCACCATCATGTCCGACGACTATAGGGTCGTCCCCACGACCCCGGGAGTAGGATGACCCGCCGCCGACTTGTCCGACGACTGTAGAGTCGTCCCCACGACACCGGGACTAGGTTGGCCAGCCGCCGTCATGTCCGACGACTATAAGGTCGTCCCCACGACCCCGGGACTAGGTTGGCCAGCCGCCGACATGTCCGACGACTATACGGTCGTCCCCACGGCCCCGGGACTAGATTCGCCCACCACCATCATGTCCGACGACTATAGGGTCGTCCCCACGACCCCGGGACTAGGTTGGCCCGCCGCCGACATGTCCGACGACTATAGGGTCGTCCCCTCGACCACGGGCCAAAGTTGGCCACCCGCCGACATGTCCGACGAATATAAGGTCGTCCCCACGACCCCGGGACAAGATTGGCCCGCCACCATCATGTCCGACGACTATAGGGTCGTCCCCACAACCCCGGGACTAGATTGGCCCGCCACCGTCATGTCCGACGACTACAGGGTCGTCCCCACCACCCCGGGACTAGGTTGGCCAGGCGCCGACATGTCCGACGACTATAGGGTCGTCCCCACGACCACGGGACTAGGTTGGCCAGCTGCCGACATGTCCGACGACTATAGGGTCGTCCCCACGACCCCGGGACTAGGTTGGCCAGCCGCCGACATGTCCGAAGACTATATAGTCGTCCCCACGACCACGGGACTAGGTTGGCCCGCCATCATCATGTCCGACGACTATAGGGTCGTCCCCACGACCCCGGGACTAGGTTGGCCAGCCGCCGACATGTCCGACGATTATACGGTCGTCCCCACGGCCCCGGGACTAGATTCGCCCACCACCATCATGTCCGACGACTATAGGGTCGTCCCCACGACCCCGGGAGTAGGATGACCCGCCGCCGACTTGTCCGACGACTGTAGAGTCGTCCCCACGACCCCGGGACTAGGTTGGCCAGCCGCCGACATGTCCGACGATTATACGGTCGTCCCCTCGACCCCGGGACTACGTTGGCCAGCCGCCGACATGTCCGACGACTATACGGTCGTCCTCACATCCCCGGGACTACATGGCCCGCCACCGTCATGTCCGACGACTATAGGGTCGTCCCCACGACCCCGGGACTAGGTTGGCCCGCCGCCGACATGTCCGACGACTATAGGGTCGTCCCCACGACCACGGGACTAGGTTGGCCAGCTGCCGACATGTCCGACGACTATAGGGTCGTCCCCACGACCCCGGGACTAGGTTGGCCAGCCGCCGACATGTCCGAAGACTATATAGTCGTCCCCACGACCACGGGACTAGGTTGGCCCGCCATCATCATGTCCGACGACTATAGGGTCGTCCCCACGACCCCGGGACTAGGTTGGCCAGCCGCCGACATGTCCGACGATTATACGGTCGTCCCCACGGCCCCGGGACTAGATTCGCCCACCACCATCATGTCCGACGACTATAGGGTCGTCCCCACGACCCCGGGAGTAGGATGACCCGCCGCCGACTTGTCCGACGACTGTAGAGTCGTCCCCACGACACCGGGACTAGGTTGGCCAGCCGCCGTCATGTCCGACGACTATAAGGTCGTCCCCACGACCCCGGGACTAGGTTGGCCAGCCGCCGACATGTCCGACGACTATACGGTCGTCCCCACGGCCCCGGGACTAGATTCGCCCACCACCATCATGTCCGACGACTATAGGGTCGTCCCCACGACCCCGGGACTAGGTTGGCCCGCCGCCGACATGTCCGACGACTATAGGGTCGTCCCCTCGACCACGGGCCAAAGTTGGCCACCCGCCGACATGTCCGACGAATATAAGGTCGTCCCCACGACCCCGGGACAAGATTGGCCCGCCACCATCATGTCCGACGACTATAGGGTCGTCCCCACAACCCCGGGACTAGATTGGCCCGCCACCGTCATGTCCGACGACTACAGGGTCGTCCCCACCACCCCGGGACTAGGTTGGCCAGGCGCCGACATGTCCGACGATTATACGGTCGACCCCACGGCCGCGGGACTAGCTTGGCCCGCCATCATCATGTCCGACGACTATAGGGTCGTCCCCACGACCCCGGGACTAGGTTGGCCAGCCGCCGACATGTCCGACGACTATAGGGTCGTCCCCACGACCCCGGGACTAGGTTGGCCAGCCGCCGACCTGTCCGACGACTATAGGGTCGTCCCCACGACCCCGGGACTAGGTTGGCCAGCCGCCGACCTGTCCGCCGACTATACGGTCGTCCCCACGGCCCTGGGACTAGCTTGGCCCGCCATCATCATGTCCGACGATTATAGGGACGTCCCCACGACCCCGGGACTAGGTTGGCCAGCCGCCGACATGTCCGACGATTATACGGTCGTCCCCACTGCCCCGGGACTAGCTTGGCCCGCCATCATCATGTCCGACGACTATAGGGTCGTCCCCACGACCCCGGGACTAGGTTGGCCAGCCGCCGACATGTCCGACGACTATATGGTCGTCCCCACGGCCCCGGGACTAGATTCGCTCACCACCATCATGTCCGACGACTATAGGGTCGTCCCCACGACCCCGGGACTAGGTTGGCCAGCCGCCGACATGTCCGACGACTATACGGTCGTCCCCACGGCCCCGGGACTAGATTCGCCCACCACCATCATGTCCGACGACTATAGGGTCGTCCCCACGACCCCGGGACTAGGTTGGCCCGCCGCCGACATGTCCGACGACTATAGGGTCGTCCCCTCGACCACGGGCCAAAGTTGGCCACCCGCCGACATGTCCGACGAATATAGGGTCGTCCCCACGACCCCGGGACAAGATTGGCCCGCCACCATCATGTCCGACGACTATAGGGTCGTCCCCACGACCCCGGGACTAGATTGGCCCGCCACCGTAATGTCCGACGACTACAGGGTCGTCCCCACCACCCCGGGACTAGGTTGGCCAGCCGCCGACATGTCCGACGATTATACGGTCGACCCCACGGCCGCGGGACTAGCTTGGCCCGCCATCATCATGTCCGACGACAATAGGGTCGTCCCCACGACCACAGGCCAAAGCTGGCCAGCCGCCGACATGTTCGACGACTATAGGGTCGTCCCCACGACCCCAGAACTAGATTGGCACGCCACCGTTATGTCCGACGAGTATTGGGTCGTCCCCACGACCCCGGGACTAGGATGGTCCGCCGCCGACTTGTCCGACGACTATAGGGTCGTCCCTACCACCCCGGGACTAGGTTGGCCAGCCTCCGACATATCCGACGACTATAGGGTCGTCCCTACGACCACAGGCCAAAGTTGGCCAGCCGCCGACATGTTCGACGACTATAGGGTCGTCCCCACGACCCCGGAACTAAATTGGCCCGCCACCGTCATGTCCGACGAGTATCGGGTCGTCTCCACGACCCCGGGACTAGGATAGCCCGCCGCCGACTTGTCCGACGACAATAGGGTCGTCCCTACCACCCAGGGACTAGGTTGGCCCGCCACCGTCATGTCCGACGACAATAGGGTCGTCCCCACGACCACGGGCCAATGTTGGCCAGCCGCCGACATGTCCGGCGACTATAGGGTCGTACCCACGACCCCGGGACTGGAATGGCCCGCCACCATCATGTCCGACGACTATAGGGTCGTCCCCACGACCCCGGGACTAGGTAGGCCCGCCGCCGACATGTCCGACGACTATAGGGACGTCCCCACCACCACGGGCCAAAGTTGCCCTGCCGCAGACATGTCCGACGACTGTAGGGTCGTCCCCACGACCCCGGGACTAGGATAGCCCGCCGCCGACTTGTCCGACGACAATAGGGTCGTCCCTACCACCCAGGGACTAGGTTGGCACGCCACCGTCATGTCCGACGACAATAGGATCGTCCCGACGACCACGGGCCAAAGTTGGCCGGCCGCCGACATGTACGACGACTATAGGGTCGTCCCCACGACCCCGGGACTAGTTTGGCCCGCCGCCGACTTGTCCGACGACTATAGGGACGTCCCCACGACCCCGGTACCAGGTTGGCCAGCCGCCGACATTTCCGACGACTATACGGTCGTCCCCACGGCCCCGCGACTAGATTGGCCCGCCACCATCATGTCCGACGACTATAGGGTCGTCCCCACGACCCCGGGACTAGATTGGCCGGCCACCGTCATGTCCGACGACTATAGGGTTGTCCCCACGACCCTGGGCCTACGTGGGCCCGCCGCCAACATGTCCGACGACTATAGGGTCGTTCCCACGACCCCGGGACTATGATGGCCCGCCGCCGACTTGTCCGACGACTATAGGGTGGTCCCCACGACCACGGGACCAGGTTGGCCAGCCGCCGACATGTCCGACGACTATACGGTCGTCCCCACGGCCCCGGGACTAGATTGGCCCGCCACCATCATTTCCGACGACTATAGGGTCGTCCCCACGACCCCGGGACTATGATGGCCCGCCGCCGACTTGTCCGACGACTATAGGGTGGTCCCCACGACCCCGGGACCAGGTTGGCCAGCCGCCGACATGTCCGACGACTATACGGTCGTCCCCACGGCCCCGGGACTAGATTGGCCCGCCGCCGACTTGTCCGACGACTATAGGGTCGTCCCTACGACCCTGGGCCTACGTTGGCCCGCCGCCGACATGTCCGACGACTATAGGGTGATCTCCACGACCCCGGGACTAGGTTGGCCCGCCGCCGACTTGTCCGACGACTATAGGGTCGTCCCCACGACCCCGAGACTAGGTTGGCCTGCCGCCGACATGTCCGACGACTATACGGTCGTCCCCACGACCCCGGGACTAGGTTGGCCCGCCACCGCCATGTCCGACGACTATAGGGTCGTCCCTACGACCCTAGGCCTACGTGGGCCCGCCGCCAACATGTCCGACGACTATAGGGTCGTTCCCACGACCCCGGGACTATGATGGCCCGCCGCCGACTTGTCCGACGACTATAGGGTGGTCCCTACGACCCTGGGCCTACGTTGGCCCGCCGCCAACATGTCCGACGACTATAGGGTCGTCCCCACGACCCCGGGCCTAAGTTGGCCTGCCGCCGACATGTCCGACGACTATAGGGTCGTCCCTACCACCCCGGGAATAGGTTGGCCAGCGTCCGACATGTCCGACGACTATAGGGTCGTCCCCACGGCCCTGGGACTAGATTGGCCCGCCACCGTCATGTCCGACGACTACAGGATCGTCCCCACGACTACGGGCCAAATTTGGCCAGCCGCGGACATGTCCGACGACTATAGGGTCGTCCCCACGCCCCCGTGCCTAGGTTGGCCAGCGTCCGACATGTCCGACGACTATAGGGTCGTCCCCACGGCCCTGGGACTAGATTGGCCCGCCACCGTCATGTCCGACGACTATAGGATCGTCCCCACGACTACGGGCCAAATTTGGCCAGCCGCCGACATGTCCGACGACTATAGGGTCGTCCCCACGACCCCGAGCCTAAGTTGGCCTGCCGCCGACATGTGCGACGACTATAGGGTCGTCCCCACGACCCCGGGCCTAAGTTGGCCTGCCGCCGACATGTCCGACGACTATAGGGTCGTCCCTACCACCCCGGGAATAGGTTGGCCAGCGTCCGACATATCCGACGACGATAGGGTCGTCCCCACGACCACGGGCCAAATTTGGCCAGCCGCCGACATGTCCGACGACTATAGGGTCGTCCCCACGGCCCTGGGACTAGATTGGCCCGCCACCGTCATGTCCGACGACTATAGGGTCGTCCCCACGCCCCCGGGCCTAGGTTGGCCAGCGTCCGACATGTCCGACGACTATAGGGTCGTCCCCACGGCCCTGGGACTAGATTGGCCCGCCACCGTCATGTCCGACGACTATAGGATCGTCCCCACGACTACGGGCCAAATTTGGCCAGCCGCCGACATGTCCGACGACTATAGGGTCGTCCCCACGGCCCTGGGACTAGATTGGCCCGCCACCGTCATGTCCGACGACTATAGGATCGTCCCCACGACTACGGGCCAAATTTGGCCAGCCGCCGACATGTCCGACGACTATAGGGTCGTCCCCACGACCCCGAGCCTAAGTTGGCCTGCCGCCGACATGTGCGACGACTATAGGGTCGTCCCCACGGCCCTGGGACTAGATTGGCCCGCCACCGTCATGTCCGACGACTATAGGATCGTCCCCACGACTACGGGCCAAATTTGGCCAGCCGCCGACATGTCCGACGACTATAGGGTCGTCCCTACGACCCTGGGCCTACGTTGGCCCGCCGCCAACATGTCCGACGACTATAGGGTCGTCCCCACGACCCCGGGCCTAAGTTGGCCTGCCGCCGACATGTCCGACATCTATAGGGTCGTCCCTACCACCCCGGGAATAGGTTGGCCAGCGTCCGACATGTCCGACGACTATAGGGTCGTCCCCACGGCCCTGGGACTAGATTGGCCCGCCACCGTCATGTCCGACGACTATAGGATCGTCCCCACGACTACGGGCCAAATTTGGCCAGCCGCGGACATGTCCGACGACTATAGGGTCGTCCCCACGCCCCCGGGCCTAGGTTGGCCAGCGTCCGACATGTCCGACGACTATAGGGTCGTCCCCACGGCCCTGGGACTAGATTGGCCCGCCACCGTCATGTCCGACGACTATAGGATCGTCCCCACGACTACGGGCCAAATTTGGCCAGCCGCCGACATGTCCGACGACTATAGGGTCGTCCCCACGGCCCTGGGACTAGATTGGCCCGCCACCGTCATGTCCGACGACTATAGGATCGTCCCCACGACTACGGGCCAAATTTGGCCAGCCGCCGACATGTCCGACGACTATAGGGTCGTCCCCACGACCCCGAGCCTAAGTTGGCCTGCCGCCGACATGTGCGACGACTACAGGGTCGTCCCCACGGCCCTGGGACTAGGTTGGCCCGCCACCGCCATGTCCGACGACTATAGGGTCGTCCCTACGACCCTGGGCCTACGTTGGCCCGCCGCCAACATGTCCGACGACTATAGGGTCGTCCCCACGACCCCGGGCCTAAGTTGGCCTGCCGCCGACATGTCCGACGACTATAGGGTCGTCCCTACCACCCCGGGAATAGGTTGGCCAGCGTCCGACATGTCCGACGACTATAGGGTCGTCCCCACGGCCCTGGGACTAGATTGGCCCGCCACCGTCATGTCCGACGACTACAGGATCGTCCCCACGACTACGGGCCAAATTTGGCCAGCCGCGGACATGTCCGACGACTATAGGGTCGTCCCCACGCCCCCGGGCCTAGGTTGGCCAGCGTCCGACATGTCCGACGACTATAGGGTCGTCCCCACGGCCCTGGGACTAGATTGGCCCGCCACCGTCATGTCCGACGACTATAGGATCGTCCCCACGACTACGGGCCAAATTTGGCCAGCCGCGGACATGTCCGACGACTATAGGGTCGTCCCCACGCCCCCGGGCCTAGGTTGGCCCGCCGCCGACTTGTCCGACGACTATAGGGACGTCCCCACGGCCCTGGGACTAGGTTGGCCCGCCACCGCCATGTCCGACGACTATAGGGTCGTCCCTACGACCCTGGGCATACGTTGGCCCGCCGCCAAAATGTCCGACGACTATAGGGTCGTCCCCACGACCCCGGGCCTAAGTTGGCCTGCCGCCGACATGTCCGACGACTATAGGGTCGTCCCTACCACCCCGGGAATAGGTTGGCCAGCGTCCGACATATCCGACGACGATAGGGTCGTCCCCACGATTCCGGGACTAGGTTGGCCCGCCTCCGACTTCTCCGACGACTATAGGGTCGTCCCACGATCCCGGGACTAGTTTGGCCCGCCGCCGACTTGTCCGACGACTATAGGGTCGTCCCCACGACCACGGGCCAAAGTTGCCCAGCCGCCGGCATGTCCGACGACTATAGGATCGCCCCACGACTACGGGCCAAATTTGGCCCGCCACCGTCATGTCCGACGACTATAGGATCGTCCCCACGACTACGGGCCAAATTTGGCCAGCCGCCGACATGTCCGACGACTATAGGGTCGTCCCCACGGCCCTGGGACTAGATTGGCCCGCCACCGTCATGTCCGACGACTATAGGATCGTCCCCACGACTACGGGCCAAATTTGGCCAGCCGCCGACATGTCCGACGACTATAGGGTCGTCCCCACGACCCCGAGCCTAAGTTGGCCTGCCGCCGACATGTGCGACGACTATAGGGTCGTCCCCACGGCCCTGGGACTAGGTTGGCCCGCCACCGCCATGTCCGACGACTATAGGGTCGTCCCTACGACCCTGGGCATACGTTGGCCCGCCGCCAAAATGTCCGACGACTATAGGGTCGTCCCCACGACCCCGGGCCTAAGTTGGCCTGCCGCCGACATGTCCGACGACTATAGGGTCGTCCCTACCACCCCGGGAATAGGTTGGCCAGCGTCCGACATATCCGACGACGATAGGGTCGTCCCCACGATTCCGGGACTAGGTTGGCCCGCCTCCGACTTCTCCGACGACTATAGGGTCGTCCCACGATCCCGGGACTAGTTTGGCCCGCCGCCGACTTGTCCGACGACTATAGGGTCGTCCCCACGACCACGGGCCAAAGTTGCCCAGCCGCCGGCATGTCCGACGACTATAGGGTCGTCCCCACGACCACGGGCCAAAGTTGCCCAGCCGCCGGCATGTCCGACGACTATAGGGTCGTCCCCACGATCCCGGGACTAGGTTGGCCCGCCGCCGACTTGTCCGACGACTATAGGGTCGTCCCCACGACCCCGGGACTAGATTGGCCCCCCACCGCCATGTGCGACGACTATAGGGTCGTCCCCACGCCCCCGGGCCTAGGTTGGCCCGCCGCCGACTTGTCCAACGACTATAGGGTCGTCCCCACGACCCCGGGAATAGGTTGGCCAGCGTCCGACATATCCGACGACGATAGGGTCGTCCCCACGATTCCGGGACTAGGTTGGCCCGCCTCCGACTTCTCCGACGACTATAGGGTCGTCCCACGATCCCGGGACTAGTTTGGCCCGCCGCCGACTTGTCCGACGACTATAGGGTCGTCCCCACGACCACGGGCCAAAGTTGCCCAGCCGCCGGCATGTCCGACGACTATAGGGTCGTCCCCACGATCCCGGGACTAGGTTGGCCCGCCGCCGAATTGTCCGACGACTATAGGGTCGTCCCCACGACCCCGGGAGTAGGTTGGCCCGCCGCCGACTTGTCCGACGACTATAGGGTCGTCCCCACGACCCCGGGACTAGATTGGCCCCCCACCGCCATGTGCGACGACTATAGGGTCGTCCCCACGCCCCCGGGCCTAGGTTGGCCCGCCGCCGACTTGTCCGACGACTATAGGGTCGTCCCCACGACCACGGGCCAAAGTTGCCCTGCCGCCGACATGTCCGATGACTGTAGGGTCGTCCCACGACACCGGGACTAGATTGGCCCGCCACCATAATGTCCGAGGACTATTGGGTCGTCCCCACGACCCCGGGACTAGGTTGGCCAGCCGCCGACATGTTCGACGACTATAGGGTCGTCCCCACGACCCCGGGACTAGATTGGCCCGCCACCGTCATGTCCGACGACTATAGGGTCGTCCCCAGGACCCCGGGACTAGGTTGGCCCGCCGCCGACTGGTCCGAAGACTATAGGGTCGTCCCCACGACCCCGGGACTAGGTTGGCCAGCCGCCGACATGTCCGACGACTATTGGGTCGTCCCCACGACCATAGGCCAAAGTTGGCCAGCCGCCGACATGTTCGACGACTATAGGGTCGTCCCCACGACCCCGGGACTAGGATGGCCCGCCGCCGACTTGTCCGACGACTATAGGATCGTCCCTACCACCCCGGGACTAGTTTGGCCAGCCTCCGACATATCCGACGACTATAGGGTCGTCCCCACGACCACAGGCCAAAGTTGGCCAGCCGCCGACATGTTCGACGACTATAGGGTCGTTCCCACGACCCCGGAACTAGATTGGCCAGCCTCCGACATGTCCGACGACTATTGGGTCGTCCCCACGACCACAGGCCAAAGTTGGCCAGCCGCCGACTTGTCCGACGACTATAGGGTCGTCCCCACGACCCCGGGACTAGATTGGCCCGCCACCGTCATGTCCGACGACAATAGGGTCGTCCCCACGACCCCGGAACAAGATTGGCCCGCCACCGTCATGTCCGACGAGTATTGGGTCGTCCCCACGACCCCGGGACTAGGATGGCCCGCCGCCGACTTGTCCGACGACTATAGGGTCGTCCCTACCACCCCGGGACTAGGTTGGCCAGCCTCCGACATATCCGACGACTATAGGGTCGTCCCCACGACCACGGGCCAAAGTTGGCCAGCCGCCGACATGTCCGACGACTATAGGGTCGTCCCCACGACCCGGGCATAGATTGGCCCGCCACTGTCATGTCCGACGACAATAGGGTCGTCCCCACGACCACGGGCCAAAGTTGGCCAGCCGCCGACATGTCCGACGACTATAGGGTCGTCCCCACGACCCCGGGACTAGGTTGGCCCGCCGCCAACATGTCCGACGACTATAGGGTCGTCCCCACGACCCCGGGACTAGATTGGCCCGCCACCATCATGTCCGACGACTATAGGGTCGTCCCCACGACCCCGGGACTAGGTTGGCCCGCCGCCGACATTTCCGACGACTATAGCGACGTCCCCACGACCACGGGCCAAAGTTGCCTTACCGCCGACATGTCCGATGACTGTAGGGTCGTCCCCACGACCCCGGGACTAGATTGGCCCGCCACCATAATGTCCGAGGACTATTGGGTCGTCCCCACGACCCCGGGACTAGGTTGGCCAGCCGCCGACATGTTCGACGACTATAGGGTCGTCACCACGACCCCGGGACTAGATTGGCCCGCCACCGTCATGTCCGACGACTATAGGGTCGTCCCCAGGACCCCGGGCCTAGGTTGGCCCGCCGCCGACTTGTCCGACGACTATAGGGTCGTCCCCACGACCACGGGCCAAAGTTGCCCTGCCGCCGACATGTCCGATGACTGTAGGGTCGTCCCACGACACCGGGACTAGATTGGCCCGCCACCATAATGTCCGAGGACTATTGGGTCGTCCCCACGACCCCGGGACTAGGTTGGCCAGCCGCCGACATGTTCGACGACTATAGGGTCGTCCCCACGACCCCGGGACTAGATTGGCCCGCCACCGTCATGTCCGACGACTATAGGGTCGTCCCCCGGACCCCGGGACTAGGTTGGCCCGCCGCCGACTGGTCCGAAGACTATAGGGTCGTCCCCACGACCCCGGGACTAGGTTGGCCAGCCGCCGACATGTCCGACGACTATTGGGTCGTCCCCACGACCATAGGCCAAAGTTGGCCAGCCGCCGACATGTTCGACGACTATAGGGTCGTCCCCACGACCCCGGGACTAGGATGGCCCGCCGCCGACTTGTCCGACGACTATAGGATCGTCCCTACCACCCCGGGACTAGTTTGGTCAGCCTCCGACATATCCGACGACTATAGGGTCGTCCCCACGACCACAGGCCAAAGTTGGCCAGCCGCCGACATGTTCGACGACTATAGGGTCGTCCCCACGACCCCGGGACTAGATTGGCCCACCACCATCATGTCCGACGACTATAGGGTCGTCCCCACGACCCCGGGACTAGATTGGCCCGCCACCGTCATGTCCGACGACAATAGGGTCGTCCCCACGACCCCGGAACAAGATTGGCCCGCCACCGTCATGTCCGACGAGTATTGGGTCGTCCCCACGACCCCGGGACTAGGATGGCCCGCCGCCGACTTGTCCGACGACTATAGGGTCGTCCCTACCACCCCGGGACTAGGTTGGCCAGCCTCCGACATATCCGACGACTATAGGGTCGTCCCCACGACCACGGGCCAAAGTTGGCCAGCCGCCGACATGTCCGACGACTATAGGGTCGTCCCCACGACCCGGGCATAGATTGGCCCGCCACTGTCATGTCCGACGACAATAGGGTCGTCCCCACGACCACGGGCCAAAGTTGGCCAGCCGCCGACATGTCCGACGACTATAGGGTCGTCCCCACGACCCCGGGACTAGGTTGGCCCGCCGCCAACATGTCCGACGACTATAGGGTCGTCCCCACGACCCCGGGACTAGATTGGCCCACCACCATCATGTCCGACGACTATAGGGTCGTCCCCACGACCCCGGGACTAGGTTGGCCCGCCGCCGACATTTCCGACGACTATAGCGACGTCCCCACGACCACGGGCCAAAGTTGCCTTACCGCCGACATGTCCGATGACTGTAGGGTCGTCCCCACGACCCCGGGACTAGATTGGCCCGCCACCATAATGTCCGAGGACTATTGGGTCGTCCCCACGACCCCGGGACTAGGTTGGCCAGCCGCCGACATGTTCGACGACTATAGGGTCGTCACCACGACCCCGGGACTAGATTGGCCCGCCACCGTCATGTCCGACGACTATAGGGTCGTCCCCAGGACCCCGGGACTAGGTTGGCCCTCCGCCGACTGGTCCGACGACTATAGGGTCGTCCCCACGACCACAGGCCAAAGTTGGCCAGCCGCCGACATGTTCGACGACTATAGGGTCGTCCTCACGACCCCGGAACTAGATTGGCCCGCCACCGTCGTGTCCGACGAGTATAGGGGCGTCCCCTCGACCCCGGGACTAGGATGGCCCGCCGCCGACTTGTCCGACGACTATAGGATCGTCCCTACCACCCCGGGACTAGTTTGGCCAGCCTCCGACATATCCGACGACTATAGGGTCGTCCCCACGACCACAGGGCAAAGTTGGCCAGCCGCCGACATGTTCGACGACTATAGGGTCGTCCCCACGACCCCGGAACTAGATTGGCCAGCCTCCGACATGTCCGACGACTATTGGGTCGTCCCCACGACCACAGGCCAAAGTTGGCCAGCCGCCGACTTGTCCGACGACTATAGGGTCGTCCCCACGACCCCGGGACTAGATTGGCCCGCCACCGTCATGTCCGACGACAATAGGGTCGTCCCCACGACCCCGGAACAAGATTGGCCCGCCACCGTCATGTCCGACGAGTATTGGGTCGTCCCCACGACCCCGGGACTAGGATGGCCCGCCGCCGACTTGTCCGACGACTATAGGGTCGTCCCTACCACCCCGGGACTAGGTTGGCCAGCCTCCGACATATCCGACGACTATAGGGTCGTCCCCACGACCACGGGCCAAAGTTGGCCAGCCGCCGACATGTCCGACGACTATAGGGTCGTCCCCACGACCCGGGCATAGATTGGCCCGCCACTGTCATGTCCGACGACAATAGGGTCGTCCCCACGACCACGGGCCAAAGTTGGCCAGCCGCCGACATGTCCGACGACTATAGGGTCGTCCCCACGACCCCGGGACTAGGTTGGCCCGCCGCCAACATGTCCGACGACTATAGGGTCGTCCCCACGACCCCGGGACTAGATTGGCCCACCACCATCATGTCCGACGACTATAGGGTCGTCCCCAGGACCCCGGGACTAGGTTGGCCCGCCGCCGACATTTCCGACGACTATAGCGACGTCCCCACGACCACGGGCCAAAGTTGCCCTACCGCCGACATGTCCGATGACTGTAGGGTCGTCCCCACGACCCCGGGACTAGATTGGCCCGCCTCCATAATGTCCGAGGACTATTGGGTCGTCCCCACGACCCCGGGACTAGGTTGGCCAGCCGCCGACATGTTCGACGACTATAGGGTCGTCACCACGACCCCGGGACTAGATTGGCCCGCCACCGTCATGTCCGACGACTATAGGGTCGTCCCCAGGACCCCGGGACTAGGTTGGCCCTCCGCCGACTGGTCCGACGACTATAGGGTCGTCCCCACGACCACAGGCCAAAGTTGGCCAGCCGCCGACATGTTCGACGACTATAGGGTCGTCCCCACGATCCCGGAACTAGATTGGCCCACCACCATCATGTCCGACGAGTATAGGGTCGTCCCCACGACCCCGGGATTAGGATGGCCCGCCGCCGACTTGTCCGACGACTATAGGGTCGACCCTACCACCCCGGGATTAGATTGGCCCGCCACCGTCATGTGCGACGATAATAGGGTAATCCCCACGACCACGGGCCAAAGTTGGCCCGCCGCCGATATGTCCGACGACTATAGGGTCGTCCCCACGACCCCGGGACTAGGTTGGCCCGCCGCCAACATGTCCGACGACTATAGGGTCGTCCCCACGAACCCGGGACTAGATTGGCCCGCCACCATCATATCCGACGACTATAGGGTCGTCCCCACGACCCCGGGACTAGGTTGGCCAGCCGCCGACATGTCCGACGACTATTGGGTCGTCCCCACGATCACAGGCCAAAGTTGGCCAGCCGCCGACATGTTCGACGACTATAGGGTCGTCCTCACGACCCCGGAACTAGATTGGCCCGCCACCGTCGTGTCCGACGAGTATAGGGGCGTCCCCTCGACCCCGGGACTAGGATGGCCCGCCGCCGACTTGTCCGACGACTATAGGATCGTCCCTACCACCCCGGGATTAGGTTGGCCAGCCTCCGACATATCCGACGACTATAGGGTCGTCCCCACGACCACAGGCCAAAGTTGGCCAGCCGCCGACATGTTCGACGACTATAGGGTCGTCCTCACGACCCCGGAACTAGATTGGCCCGCCACCGTCGTGTCCGACGAGTATAGGGGCGTCCCCTCGACCCCGGGACTAGGATGGCCCGCCGCCGACTTGTCCGACGACTATAGCATCGTCCCTACCACCCCGGGACTAGGTTGGCCAGCCTCCGACATATCCGACGACTATAGGGTCGTCCCCACGACCCCGGTACTAGGATGGTCCGCCGTCGACTTGTCCGACGACTATAGGGTCGTCCCTACCACCCCGGGTCGAGGTTGGCCAGCCTCCGACATATCCGACGACTATAGGGTCGTCCCCACGACCACTGGCCAAAGTTGGCCAGCCGCCGACATGTTCGACGACTATAGGGTCGTCCCCACGACCCCGGAACTAGATTGGCCCGCCACCGTCATGTCCGACGAGTATTGGGTCGTCCCCACGACCCCGGGACTAGGATGGCCCGCCGCCGACTTGTCCGACCACTATAGGGTCGTCCCTACCACCCCGGGACTAGGTTGGCCAGCCTCCGACATATCCGACGACTATAGGGTCGTCCCCACGACCCCGGTACTAGGATGGTCCGCCGTCGACTTGTCCGACGACTATAGGGTCGTCCCTACCACCCCGGGTCGAGGTTGGCCAGCCTCCGACATATCCGACGACTATAGGGTCGTCCCCACGACCACTGGCCAAAGTTGGCCAGCCGCCGACATGTTCGACGACTATAGGGTCGTCCCCACGACCCCGGAACTAGATTGGCCCGCCACCGTCATGTCCGACGAGTATTGGGTCGTCCCCACGACCCCGGGACTAGGATGGCCCGCCGCCGACTTGTCCGACCACTATAGGGTCGTCCCTACCACCCCGGGACTAGGTTGGCCAGCCTCCGACTTGTCCGACGACTATAGGGTCGACCCCACGAACCCGGGACTAGATTGGCCCGCCGCCGACTTGTCCGACGACTATAGGGTCGTCCCCACGACCCGGGAATAGATTGGCCCGCCACTGACATGTCCGACGACAATATGGTCATCCTCACGACCAGGGGCCAAAGTTGGCCAGCCGCCGACATGTCCGACGATTATAGGGTCGTCCCCACGACCCCGGGACTAGGATGGCCCGCCGCCGACTTGTCCGACGACTATAGGATCGTCCCTACGACCCCGGAACTAGATTGGCCCGCCACCGTCGTGTCCGACGAGTATAGGGGCGTCCCCTCGACCCCGGGACTACGATGGCCCGCCGCCGACTTGTCCGACGACTATAGGATCGTCCCTACCACCCCGGGACTAGTTTGGCCAGCCTCCGACATATCCGACGACTATAGGGTCGTCCCCACGACCACAGGCCAAAGTTGGCCAGCCGCCGACATGTTCGACGACTATAGGGTCGTCCCCACGACCCCGGGACTAGGTTGGCCAGCCGCCGACATGTCCGACGACTATTGGGTCGTCCCCACGACCATAGGCCAAAGTTGGCCAGCCGCCGACATGTTCGACGACTATAGGGTCGTCCCCACGACCCCGGGACTAGGATGGCCCGCCGCCGACTTGTCCGACGACTATAGGATCGTCCCTACCACCCCGGGACTAGTTTGGCCAGCCTCCGACATATCCGACGACTATAGGGTCGTCCCCACGACCACAGGCCAAAGTTGGCCAGCCGCCGACATGTTCGACGACTATAGGGTCGTCCCCACGACCCCGGAACTAGATTGGCCAGCCTCCGACATGTCCGACGACTATTGGGTCGTCCCCACGACCACAGGCCAAAGTTGGCCAGCCGCCGACTTGTCCGACGACTATAGGGTCGTCCCCACGACCCCGGGACTAGATTGGCCCGCCACCGTCATGTCCGACGACAATAGGGTCGTCCCCACGACCCCGGAACAAGATTGGCCCGCCACCGTCATGTCCGACGAGTATTGGGTCGTCCCCACGACCCCGGGACTAGGATGGCCCGCCGCCGACTTGTCCGACGACTATAGGGTCGTCCCTACCACCCCGGGACTAGGTTGGCCAGCCTCCGACATATCCGACGACTATAGGGTCGTCCCCACGACCACGGGCCAAAGTTGGCCAGCCGCCGACATGTCCGACGACTATAGGGTCGTCCCCACGACCCGGGCATAGATTGGCCCGCCACTGTCATGTCCGACGACAATAGGGTCGTCCCCAAGACCCCGGAACAAGATTGGCCCGCCACCGTCATGTCCGACGAGTATTGGGTCGTCCCCACGACCCCGGGACTAGGATGGCCCGCCGCCAACATGTCCGACGACTATAGGGTCGTCCCCACGACCCCGGGACTAGATTGGCCCACCACCATCATGTCCGACGACTATAGGGTCGTCCCCAGGACCCCGGGACTAGGTTGGCCCGCCGCCGACATTTCCGACGACTATAGCGACGTCCCCACGACCACGGGCCAAAGTTGCCCTACCGCCGACATGTCCGATGACTGTAGGGTCGTCCCCACGACCCCGGGACTAGATTGGCCCGCCTCCATAATGTCCGAGGACTATTGGGTCGTCCCCACGACCCCGGGACTAGGTTGGCCAGCCGCCGACATGTTCGACGACTATAGGGTCGTCACCACGACCCCGGGACTAGATTGGCCCGCCACCGTCATGTCCGACGACTATAGGGTCGTCCCCAGGACCCCGGGACTAGGTTGGCCCTCCGCCGACTGGTCCGACGACTATAGGGTCGTCCCCACGACCACAGGCCAAAGTTGGCCAGCCGCCGACATGTTCGACGACTATAGGGTCGTCCCCACGATCCCGGAACTAGATTGGCCCACCACCATCATGTCCGACGAGTATAGGGTCGTCCCCACGACCCCGGGATTAGGATGGCCCGCCGCCGACTTGTCCGACGACTATAGGGTCGACCCTACCACCCCGGGATTAGATTGGCCCGCCACCGTCATGTGCGACGATAATAGGGTAATCCCCACGACCACGGGCCAAAGTTGGCCCGCCGCCGATATGTCCGACGACTATAGGGTCGTCCCCACGACCCCGGGACTAGGTTGGCCCGCCGCCAACATGTGCGACGACTATAGGGTCGTCCCCACGAACCCGGGACTAGATTGGCCCGCCACCATCATATCCGACGACTATAGGGTCGTCCCCACGATCCCGGGACTAGGTTGGCCAGCCGCCGACATGTCCGACGACTATTGGGTCGTCCCCACGATCACAGGCCAAAGTTGGCCAGCCGCCGACATGTTCGACGACTATAGGGTCGTCCTCACGACCCCGGAACTAGATTGGCCCGCCACCGTCGTGTCCGACGAGTATAGGGGCGTCCCCTCGACCCCGGGACTAGGATGGCCCGCCGCCGACTTGTCCGACGACTATAGGATCGTCCCTACCACCCCGGGATTAGGTTGGCCAGCCTCCGACATATCCGACGACTATAGGGTCGTCCCCACGACCACAGGCCAAAGTTGGCCAGCCGCCGACATGTTCGACGACTATAGGGTCGTCCTCACGACCCCGGAACTAGATTGGCCCGCCACCGTCGTGTCCGACGAGTATAGGGGCGTCCCCTCGACCCCGGGACTAGGATGGCCCGCCGCCGACTTGTCCGACGACTATAGCATCGTCCCTACCACCCCGGGACTAGGTTGGCCAGCCTCCGACATATCCGACGACTATAGGGTCGTCCCCACGACCCCGGTACTAGGATGGTCCGCCGTCGACTTGTCCGACGACTATAGGGTCGTCCCTACCACCCCGGGACGAGGTTGGCCAGCCTCCGACATATCCGACGACTATAGGGTCGTCCCCACGACCACTGGCCAAAGTTGGCCAGCCGCCGACATGTTCGACGACTATAGGGTCGTCCCCACGACCCCGGAACTAGATTGGCCCGCCACCGTCATGTCCGACGAGTATTGGGTCGTCCCCACGACCCCGGGACTAGGATGGCCCGCCGCCGACTTGTCCGACCACTATAGGGTCGTCCCTACCACCCCGGGACTAGGTTGGCCAGCCTCCGACTTGTCCGACGACTATAGGGTCGACCCCACGAACCCGGGACTAGATTGGCCCGCCGCCGACTTGTCCGACGACTATAGGGTCGTCCCCACGACCCGGGAATAGATTGGCCCGCCACTGACATGTCCGACGACAATATGGTCATCCCCACGACCAGGGGCCAAAGTTGGCCAGCCGCCGACATGTCCGACGACTATAGGGTCGTCCCCACGACCCCGGGACTAGGATGGCCCGCCACCGCCATGTCTGACGACTATAGGGTCGTCCCCACGACAACGGGCCATAGTTGTCCAGCCACCGACATGTCCTACGACTATACGGTCGTCCCCACGACCACTGGACTAGGTTGGCCCGCCGCGGACTTGCCCGAAGACTATAGGGTCGTCCCCACGATCCCGGGACTAGCTTGGCCCGCAGCCGACTGGTCCGAAGACAATAGGGTCGTCCCCACGATCCCGGGACTAGGTTGGCCAGCCGCCGACATGTCCGACGACTATAG
This sequence comes from Andrena fulva, assembly GCA_946251845.1. NCBI lineage: Eukaryota > Metazoa > Arthropoda > Insecta > Hymenoptera > Andrenidae > Andrena > Andrena fulva. Next base: position 41,753,774 of record OX276329.1, read on the forward strand.
GGTCGTCCCCACGACCCCCGGACTAGATTGCCCCGCCACCGTCATGTCCGACGATTATAGGGTCGTCCCCACGACCCCGGGACTAGTTTGGGCCGCCGCCGACTTGTCCGACGACTATAGGGTCGTCCCCACGACCACGGGCCTAAGTTGCCCAGCCGCCGACTTGTCCGACGACTATAGGGTCGTCCCCACGGCCCTGGACTAGATTGGCCCCCCACCGTCATGTCCGACGACTACAGGGTCGTCCCCACGACCCCGGGACTAGATTGGCCCGCCACCGTCATGTTCGACGACTATAGGATCGTCCCCACGACCCCAGGAATAGATTGGCCCGCCACCATCATATCCGACGACTATAGGGTCGTCCCCACGACCCCGGGATTAGGTTGGCCAGACGCCGACATGTCCGACGACTATAGGGTCGTCCCCACGACCCCGGGACTAGATTGGCCCGCCACCGCCATGTCCGACGACTATAGGATCGTCCCCACGACACGGACCATAGTTGGCCAGCCGCCGACATGTCCGACGAATATAGGGTCGTCCCCACGACCCCGGGACTAGGTTGTCCCGCCGCCGACTTCTCCGACGACTATAGGGTCGTCCCTACGACCCTGGGCCTACGTTGGCCCGCCGCCGACATGTCCGACGACTATAGGGTCGTGCCTACGACCCCCGGACTAGGTTGGCCCGCCACCATCATGTCCGACGACTATAGGGTCGTCCCCACGACCCCGTGACTAGGTTGGCCCGCCGCCGACTTGTCCGACGACTATAGGATCGTCCCCACGACCCCGGGACTAGGTTGGCCAGCCGCCGACATGTCCGACGACTATAGGGTCGTCCCCACGACCACGGGCCAAAGTTGCCCTGCCGCCGACATGTCCGACGACTATAGGGACGTCCCCACGACTACGGGCCAAAGTTGCCCTGCCGCCGACATGTCCGACGACTGTAGGGTCGTCCCCACGACCCCGGGACTAGATAGGCCCGCCACCATAATGTCCGACGACTATAGGGTCGTCCCCATGACCGCGGGACTAGGTTGGCCAGCCGCCGACTTGTCCGACGACTATACGGTCGTCCCCACGACCACGGGACTAGGTTGGCCCGCCGCCGACTTGTGCGACGACTATAGGGTCGTCCCCACGATCCCGGGACTAGGTTGGCCCGCCGCCGACTTGTCCGACGACTATAGGGTCGTCCCCACGGCCCTGGGACTAGATTGGCCCGCCGCCGACTTGTCCGACGACTATAGGGTCGTCCCCACGACCCGGGAATAGATTGGCCCGCCACTGACATGTCCGACGACAATATGGTCATCCTCACGACCAGGGGCCAAAGTTGGCCAGCCGCCGACATGTCCGACGATTATAGGGTCGTCCCCACGACCCCGGGACTAGGATGGCCCGCCGCCGACTTGTCCGACGACTATAGGATCGTCCCTACGACCCCGGAACTAGATTGGCCCGCCACCGTCGTGTCCGACGAGTATAGGGGCGTCCCCTCGACCCCGGGACTACGATGGCCCGCCGCCGACTTGTCCGACGACTATAGGATCGTCCCTACCACCCCGGGACTAGTTTGGCCAGCCTCCGACATATCCGACGACTATAGGGTCGTCCCCACGACCACAGGCCAAAGTTGGCCAGCCGCCGACATGTTCGACGACTATAGGGTCGTCCCCACGACCCCGGGACTAGGTTGGCCAGCCGCCGACATGTCCGACGACTATTGGGTCGTCCCCACGACCATAGGCCAAAGTTGGCCAGCCGCCGACATGTTCGACGACTATAGGGTCGTCCCTACGACCCCGGGACTAGGATGGCCCGCCGCCGACTTGTCCGACGACTATAGGATCGTCCCTACCACCCCGGGACTAGTTTGGCCAGCCTCCGACATATCCGACGACTATAGGGTCGTCCCCACGACCACAGGCCAAAGTTGGCCAGCCGCCGACATGTTCGACGACTATAGGGTCGTCCCCACGACCCCGGAACTAGATTGGCCAGCCTCCGACATGTCCGACGACTATTGGGTCGTCCCCACGACCACAGGCCAAAGTTGGCCAGCCGCCGACTTGTCCGACGACTATAGGGTCGTCCCCACGACCCCGGGACTAGATTGGCCCGCCACCGTCATGTCCGACGACAATAGGGTCGTCCCCACGACCCCGGAACAAGATTGGCCCGCCACCGTCATGTCCGACGAGTATTGGGTCGTCCCCACGACCCCGGGACTAGGATGGCCCGCCGCCGACTTGTCCGACGACTATAGGGTCGTCCCTACCACCCCGGGACTAGGTTGGCCAGCCTCCGACATATCCGACGACTATAGGGTCGTCCCCACGACCACGGGCCAAAGTTGGCCAGCCGCCGACATGTCCGACGACTATAGGGTCGTCCCCACGACCCGGGCATAGATTGGCCCGCCACTGTCATGTCCGACGACAATAGGGTCGTCCCCACGACCACGGGCCAAAGTTGGCCAGCCGCCGACATGTCCGACGACTATAGGGTCGTCCCCACGACCCCGGGACTAGGTTGGCCCGCCGCCAACATGTCCGACGACTATAGGGTCGTCCCCACGACCCCGGGACTAGATTGGCCCACCACCATCATGTCCGACGACTATAGGGTCGTCCCCACGACCCCGGGACTAGGTTGGCCCGCCGCCGACATTTCCGACGACTATAGCGACGTCCCCACGACCACGGGCCAAAGTTGCCTTACCGCCGACATGTCCGATGACTGTAGGGTCGTCCCCACGACCCCGGGACTAGATTGGCCCGCCACCATAATGTCCGAGGACTATTGGGTCGTCCCCACGACCCCGGGACTAGGTTGGCCAGCCGCCGACATGTTCGACGACTATAGGGTCGTCACCACGACCCCGGGACTAGATTGGCCCGCCACCGTCATGTCCGACGACTATAGGGTCGTCCCCAGGACCCCGGGACTAGGTTGGCCCTCCGCCGACTGGTCCGACGACTATAGGGTCGTCCCCACGACCACAGGCCAAAGTTTGCCAGCCGCCGACATGTTCGACGACTATAGGGTCGTCCTCACGACCCCGGAACTAGATTGGCCCGCCACCGTCGTGTCCGACGAGTATAGGGGCGTCCCCTCGACCCCGGCACTAGGATGGCCCGCCGCCGACTTGTCCGACGACTATAGGATCGTCCCTACCACCCCGGGACTAGTTTGGCCAGCCTCCGACATATCCGACGACTATAGGGTCGTCCCCACGACCACAGGCCAAAGTTGGCCAGCCGCCGACATGTTCGACGACTATAGGGTCGTCCCCACGACCCCGGAACTAGATTGGCCAGCCTCCGACATGTCCGACGACTATTGGGTCGTCCCCACGACCACAGGCCAAAGTTGGCCAGCCGCCGACTTGTCCGACGACTATAGGGTCGTCCCCACGACCCCGGGACTAGATTGGCCCGCCACCGTCATGTCCGACGACAATAGGGTCGTCCCCACGACCCCGGAACAAGATTGGCCCGCCACCGTCATGTCCGACGAGTATTGGGTCGTCCCCACGACCCCGGGACTAGGATGGCCCGCCGCCGACTTGTCCGACGACTATAGGGTCGTCCCTACCACCCCGGGACTAGGTTGGCCAGCCTCCGACATATCCGACGACTATAGGGTCGTCCCCACGACCACGGGCCAAAGTTGGCCAGCCGCCGACATGTCCGACGACTATAGGGTCGTCCCCACGACCCGGGCATAGATTGGCCCGCCACTGTCATGTCCGACGACAATAGGGTCGTCCCCAAGACCCCGGAACAAGATTGGCCCGCCACCGTCATGTCCGACGAGTATTGGGTCGTCCCCACGACCCCGGGACTAGGATGGCCCGCCGCCAACATGTCCGACGACTATAGGGTCGTCCCCACGACCCCGGGACTAGATTGGCCCACCACCATCATGTCCGACGACTATAGGGTCGTCCCCAGGACCCCGGGACTAGGTTGGCCCGCCGCCGACATTTCCGACGACTATAGCGACGTCCCCACGACCACGGGCCAAAGTTGCCCTACCGCCGACATGTCCGATGACTGTAGGGTCGTCCCCACGACCCCGGGACTAGATTGGCCCGCCTCCATAATGTCCGAGGACTATTGGGTCGTCCCCACGACCCCGGGACTAGGTTGGCCAGCCGCCGACATGTTCGACGACTATAGGGTCGTCACCACGACCCCGGGACTAGATTGGCCCGCCACCGTCATGTCCGACGACTATAGGGTCGTCCCCAGGACCCCGGGACTAGGTTGGCCCTCCGCCGACTGGTCCGACGACTATAGGGTCGTCCCCACGACCACAGGCCAAAGTTGGCCAGCCGCCGACATGTTCGACGACTATAGGGTCGTCCCCACGATCCCGGAACTAGATTGGCCCACCACCATCATGTCCGACGAGTATAGGGTCGTCCCCACGACCCCGGGATTAGGATGGCCCGCCGCCGACTTGTCCGACGACTATAGGGTCGACCCTACCACCCCGGGATTAGATTGGCCCGCCACCGACATGTGCGACGATAATAGGGTAATCCCCACGACCACGGGCCAAAGTTGGCCCGCCGCCGATATGTCCGACGACTATAGGGTCGTCCCCACGACCCCGGGACTAGGTTGGCCCGCCGCCAACATGTCCGACGACTATAGGGTCGTCCCCACGAACCCGGGACTAGATTGGCCCGCCACCATCATATCCGACGACTATAGGGTCGTCCCCACGACCCCGGGACTAGGTTGGCCAGCCGCCGACATGTCCGACGACTATTGGGTCGTCCCCACGATCACAGGCCAAAGTTGGCCAGCCGCCGACATGTTCGACGACTATAGGGTCGTCCTCACGACCCCGGAACTAGATTGGCCCGCCACCGTCGTGTCCGACGAGTATAGGGGCGTCCCCTCGACCCCGGGACTAGGATGGCCCGCCGCCGACTTGTCCGACGACTATAGGATCGTCCCTACCACCCCGGGATTAGGTTGGCCAGCCTCCGACATATCCGACGACTATAGGGTCGTCCCCACGACCACAGGCCAAAGTTGGCCAGCCGCCGACATGTTCGACGACTATAGGGTCGTCCTCACGACCCCGGAACTAGATTGGCCCGCCACCGTCGTGTCCGACGAGTATAGGGGCGTCCCCTCGACCCCGGGACTAGGATGGCCCGCCGCCGACTTGTCCGACGACTATAGCATCGTCCCTACCACCCCGGGACTAGGTTGGCCAGCCTCCGACATATCCGACGACTATAGGGTCGTCCCCACGACCCCGGTACTAGGATGGTCCGCCGTCGACTTGTCCGACGACTATAGGGTCGTCCCTACCACCCCGGGACGAGGTTGGCCAGCCTCCGACATATCCGACGACTATAGGGTCGTCCCCACGACCACTGGCCAAAGTTGGCCAGCCGCCGACATGTTCGACGACTATAGGGTCGTCCCCACGACCCCGGAACTAGATTGGCCCGCCACCGTCATGTCCGACGAGTATTGGGTCGTCCCCACGACCCCGGGACTAGGATGGCCCGCCGCCGACTTGTCCGACCACTATAGGGTCGTCCCTACCACCCCGGGACTAGGTTGGCCAGCCTCCGACTTGTCCGACGACTATAGGGTCGACCCCACGAACCCGGGACTAGATTGGCCCGCCGCCGACTTGTCCGACGACTATAGGGTCGTCCCCACGACCCGGGAATAGATTGGCCCGCCACTGACATGTCCGACGACAATATGGTCATCCCCACGACCAGGGGCCAAAGTTGGCCAGCCGCCGACATGTCCGACGACTATAGGGTCGTCCCCACGACCCCGGGACTAGGATGGCCCGCCACCGCCATGTCTGACGACTATAGGGTCGTCCCCACGACAACGGGCCATAGTTGTCCAGCCACCGACATGTCCTACGACTATACGGTCGTCCCCACGACCACTGGACTAGGTTGGCCCGCCGCGGACTTGCCCGAAGACTATAGGGTCGTCCCCACGATCCCGGGACTAGCTTGGCCCGCAGCCGACTGGTCCGAAGACAATAGGGTCGTCCCCACGATCCCGGGACTAGGTTGGCCAGCCGCCGACATGTCCGACGACTATAGGGTCGTCCCCACGACCCCCGGACTAGATTGCCCCGCCACCGTCATGTCCGACGATTATAGGGTCGTCCCCACGACCCCGGGACTAGTTTGGGCCGCCGCCGACTTGTCCGACGACTATAGGGTCGTCCCCACGACCACGGGCCTAAGTTGCCCAGCCGCCGACTTGTCCGACGACTATAGGGTCGTCCCCACGGCCCTGGACTAGATTGGCCCCCCACCGTCATGTCCGACGACTACAGGGTCGTCCCCACGACCCCGGGACTAGATTGGCCCGCCACCGTCATGTTCGACGACTATAGGATCGTCCCCACGACCCCAGGAATAGATTGGCCCGCCACCATCATATCCGACGACTATAGGGTCGTCCCCACGACCCCGGGATTAGGTTGGCCAGACGCCGACATGTCCGACGACTATAGGGTCGTCCCCACGACCCCGGGACTAGATTGGCCCGCCACCGCCATGTCCGACGACTATAGGATCGTCCCCACGACACGGACCATAGTTGGCCAGCCGCCGACATGTCCGACGAATATAGGGTCGTCCCCACGACCCCGGGACTAGGTTGTCCCGCCGCCGACTTCTCCGACGACTATAGGGTCGTCCCTACGACCCTGGGCCTACGTTGGCCCGCCGCCGACATGTCCGACGACTATAGGGTCGTGCCTACGACCCCCGGACTAGGTTGGCCCGCCACCATCATGTCCGACGACTATAGGGTCGTCCCCACGACCCCGTGACTAGGTTGGCCCGCCGCCGACTTGTCCGACGACTATAGGATCGTCCCCACGACCCCGGGACTAGGTTGGCCAGCCGCCGACATGTCCGACGACTATAGGGTCGTCCCCACGACCACGGGCCAAAGTTGCCCTGCCGCCGACATGTCCGACGACTATAGGGACGTCCCCACGACTACGGGCCAAAGTTGCCCTGCCGCCGACATGTCCGACGACTGTAGGGTCGTCCCCACGACCCCGGGACTAGATAGGCCCGCCACCATAATGTCCGACGACTATAGGGTCGTCCCCATGACCGCGGGACTAGGTTGGCCAGCCGCCGACTTGTCCGACGACTATACGGTCGTCCCCACGACCACGGGACTAGGTTGGCCCGCCGCCGACTTGTGCGACGACTATAGGGTCGTCCCCACGATCCCGGGACTAGGTTGGCCCGCCGCCGACTTGTCCGACGACTATAGGGTCGTCCCCACGGCCCTGGGACTAGATTGGCCCCCCACCGTCATGTCCGACGACTAAAGGGTCGTCCCCACGACCCCGGGACTAGATTGGCCCGCCACCGTCATGTTCGACGACTATAGGATCGTCCCCACGACCCCGGGCCAAAGTTGCCCTGCCGCCGACATGTCCGACGACTATAGGAACGTCCCCACGACTACGGGCCAAAGTTGCCCTGCCGCCGACATGTCCGACGACTGTAGGGTCGTCCCCACGACCCCGGGACTAGATAGGCCCGCCACCATAATGTCCGACGACTATAGGGTCGTTTCCACGACCGCGGGACTAGGTTGGCCAGCCGCCGACTTGTCCGACGACTATACGGTCCTCCCCACGACCACGGGACTAGGTTGGCCCGCCGCCGACTTGTGCGACGACTATAGGGTCGTCCCCACGATCCCGGGACTAGGTTGGCCCGCCGCCGACTTGTCCGACGACTATAGGGTCGTCCCCACGGCCCTGGGACTAGATTGGCCCCCCACCGTCATGTCCGACGACTACAGGGTCGTCCCCACGACCCCGGGACTAGATTGGCCCGCCACCGTCATGTTCGACGACTATAGGGTCGTCCCCACGACCCCGGGAGTAGATTGGCCCGCCACCGTCATGTTCGACGACTATAGGGTCATCCCCACGACCACGGGCCAAAGTTGCCCTACCGCCGACATGTCCGACGACTATAGGGACGTGCCCACGACCACGGGCCAAAGTTGCCCTGCCGCCGACATGTCCGACGACTGTAGTGTCGTCCCCACGACCCCGGGACTAGATTGGCCCGCCACCATAATGTCCGACGACTATAGGGTCGTCCCCACGACCACGGGACTAGGTTGGCCCGCCGCCGACATGTCCGACGACTATAGGGTCGTTCCCACGACCACAGGCCAAAGTTGGCCAGCCGCCGACATGTTCGACGACTATAGGGTCGTCCCCATGACCCCGGAACTACATTGGCCGCCACCGTCATGACCGACGACTATACGGTCGTCCCCACGACCACTGGACTAGGTTGGCCCGCCGCCGACTTGCCCGAAGACTATAGGGTCGTCCCCACGATCCCGGGACTAGCTTGGCCCGCAGCCGACTTGTCCGAAGACAATAGGGTCGTCCCCACGATCCCGGGACTATGTTGGCCAGCCGCCGACATGTCCGACGACTATAGGGTCGTCCCCACGACCCCCGGACTAGATTGCCCCGCCACCGTCATGTCCGACGATTATAGGGTCGTCCCCACGACCCCGGGACTAGTTTGGGCCGCCGCCGACTTGTCCGACGACTATAGGGTCGTCCCCACGACCACGGGCCTAAGTTGCCCAGCCGCCGACTTGTCCGACGACTATAGGGACGTGCCCACGACCACGGGCCAAAGTTGCCCTGCCGCCGACATGTCCGACGACTGTAGTATCGTCCCCACGACCCCGGGACTAGATTGGCCCGCCACAATAATGTTCGACGACTATAGGGTCGTCCCCACGGCCCTGGGACTAGATTGGCCCGCCACCGCCATGTCTGACGACTATAGGGTCGTCCCCACGACAACGGGCCATAGTTGTCCAGCCATCGACATGTCCTACGACTATACGGTCGTCCCCACGATCCCGGGACTCGCTTGGCCCGCAGCCGACTTGTCCGAAGACTATAGGGTCGTCCCCACGATCCCGGGACTAGGTTGGCCAGCCGCCGACATGTCCGACGACTATAGGGTCGTCCTCACGACCCCCGGACTAGATTGCCCCGCCACCGTCATGTCCGACGATTATAGGGTCGTCCCCACGACCCCGGGACTAGTTTGGGCCGCCGCCGACTTGTCCGACGACTATAGGGTCGTCCCCACGACCACGGGCCTAAGTTGCCCAGCCGCCGACATGTCCGACGACTATTGGGTCGTCCCCACGGCCCTGGGACTAGATTGGCTCCCCACCGTCATGTCCGACGACTACAGGGTCGTCCCCACGACCCCGGGACTAGATTGGCCCGCCACCGTCATGTTCGACGACTATAGGGTCGTCCCCACGACCCCGGGAGTAGATTGGCCCGCCACCGTCATGTCCGACGACTATAGGATCGTCCCCACGACCCCGGGACTAGTTTGGCCCGCCACCATCATATCCGACGACTATAGGGTCGCCCCCACGACAACGGGCCATAGTTGGCCAGCCGCCGATATGTCCGACGAATATAGGGTCGTCCCCACGACCCCGGGACTAGGTTGGCCCGCCGCCGACTTCTCCGACGACTATAGGGTCGTCCCTACGACCCTGGGCCTACGTTGGCCCGCCGCCGACATGTCCGACGACTAGAGGGTCGTGCCTACCACCCCCGGACTAGGCTGGCCCGTCACCATCATGTCCGACGACTATAGGGTCGTCCCCACGACCCCGGGACTAGGTTGGCCCGCCGCCGACTTGTCCGACGACTATAGGGTCGTCCCCACGACCCCGGGACTAGGTTGGCCAGCCGCCGACATGTCCGACGACTATAGGGTCGTCCCCACGACCACGGGCCAAAGCTGCCCTGCCGCCGACATGTCCGACGACTATAGGGACGTCCCCACGACTACGGGCCAAAGTTGCCCTGCCGCCGACATGTCCGACGACTGTAGGGTCGTCCCCACGACCCCGGGCCTAGATAGGCCCGCCACCATAATGTCCGACGACTATAGGGTCGTCCCCACGACCCCGGGACTAGGTTGGCCAGCCGCCGACATGTCCGACGACTATACGGTCGTCCCCACGACCACGGGACTAGGTTGGCCCGCCGCCGACTTGTGCGACGACTATAGGGTCGTCCCCACGATCCCGGGAGTAGGTTGGCCCGCCGCCGACTTGTCCGACGACTATAGGGTCGTCCCCACGGCCCTGGGACTAGATTGGCCCCCCTCCGTCATGTCCGACGACTACAGGGTCGTCCCCACGACCCCGGGACTAGATTGGCCCGCCACCGTCATGTTCGACGACTATAGGGTCGTCCCCACGACCCCGGGAGTAGATTGGCCCGCCACCGTCATGTCCGACGACTATAGGATCGTCCCCACGACCCCGGGACTAGATTGGCCCGCCACCATCATATTCGACGACTATAGGGTCGTCCCCACGACAACGGGCCATAGTTGGCCAGCCCCCTATATGTCCGACGAATATAGGGTCGTCCCCACGACCCCGGGACTAGGTTGGCCCGCCGCCGACTTCTCCGACGACTATAGGGTCGTCCCTACGACCCTGGGCCTACGTTGGCCCGCCGCCGACATGTCCGACGACTATAGGGTCGTGCCTACCACCCCCGGACTAGGTTGGCCCGCCACCGTCATGTCCGACGACTATAGGATCGTCCCCACGACCCCGGGACTAGATTGGCCCGCCACCATCATATCCGACGACTACAGGGTCGTCCCCACGACCCCGGGACTAGATTGACCCGCCACCGTCATGTTCGACGACTATAGGGTCGTCCCCACGACCCCGGGACTAGGTTGGCCCGCCGCCGACTTCTCCGACGACTATAGGGTCGTCCCCACGACCCCGGGACTAGGTTGGCCCGCCGCCGACTTGTCCGACGACTATAGGGTCGTCCCCACGACCCCGGGACTAGGTTGCCCAGCCGCCGACATGTCCGACGACTATAGATCCGTCCCCACGACCACGGGCCAAAGCTGCCCTGCCGCCGACATGTCCGACGACTATAGGGACGTCCCCACGACTACGGGCCAAAGTTGCCCTGCCGCCGACATGTCCGACGACTGTAGGGTCGTCCCCACGACCCCGGGCCTAGATAGGCCCGCCACCATAATGTCCGACGACTATAGGGTCGTCCCCACGACCCCGGGACTAGGTTGGCCAGCCGCCGACATGTCCGACGACTATACGGTCGTCCCCACGACCACGGGACTAGGTTCGCCCGCCGCCGACTTGTGCGACGACTATAGGGTCGTCCCCACGATCCCGGGACTAGGTTGGCCCGCCGCCGACTTGTCCGACGACTATAGGGTCGTCCCCACGGCCCTGGGACTAGATTGGCCCCCCACCGTCATGTCCGACGACTACAGGGTCGTCCCCACGACCCCGGGACTAGATTGGCCCGCCACCGTCATGTTCGACGACTATAGGGTCGTCCCCACGACCCCGGCACTAGGTCGGACCGCCGCCGACTTTTCCGACGACTATAGGGGCGTCCCTACGACCCTGGGCCTACGTTGGCCCGCCGCCGACATGTCCGACGACTATAGGGTCGTCCCCACGACCCCGGAACTACATTGGCCCGCCACCGTCATGTCCGACGAGTTTAGGGGCGTCCCCACGAACCCGGGACTAGGATGGCCCGCCGCCGACTGGTCCGACGACTATAGGGTCGTCCCTACCACCCCGGGACTAGGTTGGCCAGCCTCCGACATATCCGACGACTATAGGGTCGTCCCCACGACCACGGGCCAAAGTTGGCCAGCCGCCGACATGTTCGACGACTATAGGGTCGTCCCCATGACCCCGGAACTACATTGGCCGCCACCGTCATGTCCGACGAGTATAGGGGCGTCCCCACGACCCCGGGACTAGATTGGCCCGCCACCATCATATCCGACGACTATAGGGTCGTCCCCACGACAACGGGCCATAGTTGGCCAGCCCCCGATATGTCCGACGAATATAGGGTCGTCCCCACGACCCCGGGACTAGGTTGGCCCGCCGCCGACTTCTCCGACGACTATAGGGTCGTCCCTACGACCCTGGGCCTACGTTGGCCCGCCGCCGACATGTCCGACGACTATAGGGTCGTGCCTACCACCCCCGGACTAGGTTGGCCCGCCACCGTCATGTCCGACGACTATAGGATCGTCCCCACGACCCCGGGACTAGATTGGCCCGCCACCATCATATCCGACGACTACAGGGTCGTCCCCACGACCCCGGCACTAGATTGGCCCGCCACCGTCATGTTCGACGACTATAGGGTCGTCCCCACGACCCCGGGACTAGGTTGGCCCGCCGCCGACTTCTCCGACGACTATAGGGTCGTCCCCACGACCACGGGCCAAAGCTGCCCTGCCGCCGACATGTCCGACGACTATAGGGACGTCCCCACGACTACGGGCCAAAGTTGCCCTGCCGCCGACATGTCCGACGACTGTAGGGTCGTCCCCACGACCCCGGGCCTAGATAGGCCCGCCACCATAATGTCCGACGACTATAGGGTCGTCCCCACGACCCCGGGACTAGGTTGGCCAGCCGCCGACATGTCCGACGACTATAGGGTCGTCCCCACGACAACGGGCCATAGTTGGCCAGCCCCCGATATGTCCGACGAATATAGGGTCGTCCCCACGACCCCGGGACTAGGTTGGCCAGCCGCCGACATGTCCGACGACTATAGATCCGTCCCCACGACCACGGGCCAAAGCTGCCCTGCCGCCGACATGTCCGACGACTATAGGGACGTCCCCACGACTACGGGCCAAAGTTGCCCTGCCGCCGACATGTCCGACGACTGTAGGGTCGTCCCCACGACCCCGGGCCTAGATAGGCCCGCCACCATAATGTCCGACGACTATAGGGTCGTCCCCACGACCCCGGGACTAGGTTGGCCAGCCGCCGACATGTCCGACGACTATACGGTCGTCCCCACGACCACGGGACTAGGTTGGCCCGCCGCCGACTTGTGCGACGACTATAGGGTCGTCCCCACGATCCCGGGACTAGGTTGGCCCGCCGCCGACTTGTCCGACGACTATAGGGTCGTCCCCACGGCCCTGGGACTAGATTGGCCCCCCACCGTCATGTCCGACGACTACAGGGTCGTCCCCACGACCCCGGGACTAGATTGGCCCGCCACCGTCATGTTCGACGACTATAGGGTCGTCCCCACGACCCCGGGAGTATATTGGCCCGCCACCGTCATGTCCGACGACTATAGGGTCGTCCCCACGACCACGGGCCAAAGTTGCCCTACCGCCGACATGTCCGACGACTATAGGGACGTGCCCACGACCACGGGCCAAAGTTACCCTGCCGCCGACATGTCCAACGACTGTAGTGTCGTCCCCACGACCCCGGGACTAGATTGGCCCGCCACCATAATGTCCGACGACTATAGGGTCGTCCCCACGACCCCGGGACTAGGTTGGCCAGCCGCCGACATGTCCGACGACTATACGGTCGTCCCCACGACCACGGGACTAGGTTGGCCCGCCGCCGACATGTCCGACGACTATAGGGTCGTCCCCACGACCACAGGCCAAAGTTGGCCAGCCGCCGACATGTTCGACGACTATAGGGTCGTCCCCATGACCCCGGCACTAGGTCGGACCGCCGCCGACTTTTCCGACGACTATAGGGGCGTCCCTACGACCCTGGGCCTACGTTGGCCCGCCGCCGACATGTCCGACGACTATAGGGTCGTCCCCACGACCCCGGCACTAGGTCGGACCGCCGCCGACTTTTCCGACGACTATAGGGGCGTCCCTACGACCCTGGGCCTACGTTGGCCAGCCGCCGACATGTCCAACGACTATAGGGTCGTCCCCACGACCCCGGCACTAGGTCGGACCGCCGCCGACTTTTCCGACGACTATAGGGGCGTCCCTACGACCCTGGGCCTACGTTGGCCCGCCGCCGACATGTCCGACGACTATAGGGTCGTCCCCACGACCCCGGAACTACATTGGCCCGCCACCGTCATGTCCGACGAGTATAGGGGCGTCCCCACGAACCCGGGACTAGGATGGCCCGCCGCCGACTGGTCCGACGACTATAGGGTCGTCCCTACCACCCCGGGACTAGGTTGGCCAGCCTCCGACATATCCGACGACTATAGGGTCGTCCCCACGACCACGGGCCAAAGTTGCCCAGCTGCCGGCATGTCCGACGACTATAGAGTCGTCCCCACGACCCCGGGACTAGGTTGGCAAGCCGTCGACATGTCCTACGACTATAGGGTCGTCCCCACGACTACCGGCCAAAGTTGCCCAGCCGCCGACATGTCCGACGACTATAGGGTCGTCCCCACGACCCCGGGCCAAAGTTGGCCAGCCGCCGCCATGTCCGACGACTATAGGGTCGTCCCAACGAACCCGGGACTAGGTTGGCCAGCCTCCGACATATCCGACGACTATAGGGTCGTCCCCACGACCACAGGCCAAAGTAGGCCAGCCGCCGACATGTCCGACGACTATAGGGTCGTCCCCACGACCTCGGAACTACATTGGCCCGCCACCGTCATGTCCGACGAGTATAGGGGCGTCTCCACGAACCCGGGACTAGGATGGCCCGCCGCCGACTGGTCCGACGACTATAGGGTCGTCCCTACCACCCCGGGACTAGGTTGGCCAGCCTCCGACATATCCGACGACTTTAGGGTCGTCCCCACGACCACGGGCCAAAGTTGCCCAGCCGCCGGCATGTCCGACGACTATAGAGTCGTCCCCACGACCCCGGGACTAGGTTGGCAAGCCGTCGACATGTCCTACGACTATAGGGTCGTCCCCACGACTACCGGCCAAAGTTGCCCAGCCGCCGACATGTCCGACGACTATAGGGTCGTCCCCACGACCCCGGGCCAAAGTTGGCCAGCCGCCGCCATGTCCGACGACTATAGGGTCGTCCCAACGAACCCGGGACTAGGTTGGCCAGCCTCCGACATATCCGACGACTATAGGGTCGTCCCCACGACCACAGGCCAAAGTAGGCCAGCCGCCGACATGTTCGACGACTATAGGGTCGTCCCCATGACACCGGAACTACATTGGCCGCCACCGTCATGTCCGACGAGTATAGGGGCGTCCCCACGACCCCGGGACTAGGTTGGCCAGCCGCCGACATGTCCAACGACTATAGGGTCGTCCCCACGACCCCGGCACTAGGTCGGACCGCCGCCGACTTTTCCGACGACTATAGGGTCGTCCCTACGACCCTGGGCCTACGTTGGCCCGCCGCCGACATGTCCGACGACTATAGGGTCGTCCCCACGACCCCGGAACTACATTGGCCCGCCAACGTCATGTCCGACGAGTATAGAGGCGTCCCCACGACCCCGGGACTAGGATGGCCCGCCGCCGACTTGTCCGACGACTATAGGGTCGTCCCTACCACCCCGGGACTAGGTTGGCCAGCCTCCGACATATCCGACGACTATAGAGTCGTCCCCACGACCACGGGCCTAAGTTGCCCAGCCGCCGACATGTCCGACGACTATTGGGTCGTCCCCACGGCCCTGGGACTAGATTGGCCCCCCACCGTCATGTCGGACGTCTACAGGGTCGTCCCCACGACCCCGGGACTAGATTGGCCCGCCACCGTCATGTTCGACGACTATAGGGTCGTTCCCACGACCCCGGGAGTAGATTGGCCCGCCACCGTCATGTTCGACGACTATAGGATCGTCCCCACGACCCCGGGACTAGACTGGCCCGCCACCATCATATCCGACGACTATAGGGTCGTCCCCACGACCCCGGGATTAGGTTGGCCAGCCGCCGACATGTCCGACGACTATAGGGTCGTCCGCACGACCCCGGGACTAGATTGGCCCGCCACCGCCATGTCCGACGACTATAGGGTCGTCCCCACGACAACGGGCCATAGTTGGCCAGCCGCCGATATGTCCGACGAATATAGGGTCATCCCCACGACCCCGGGACTAGGTTGGCCCGCCGCCGACTTCTCCGACGACTATAGGGTCGTCCCTACGACCCTGGGCCTACGTTGGCCCGCCGCCGACATGTCCGACGACTATAGGGTCGTGCCTACCACCCCCGGACTAGGTTGGCCCGCCACCATCATGTCCGACGACTATAGGGTCGTCCCCACGACCCCGGGACTAGGTTGGCCCGCCGCCGACTTGTCCGACGACTATAGGGTCGTCCCCACGACCCCGGGACTAGGTTGGCCAGCCGCCGACATGTCCGACGACTATAGGGACGTCCCCACGACTACGGGCCAAAGTTGCCCTGCCGCCGACATGTCCGACGACTGTAGGGTCGTCCCCACGACCCCGGGCCTAGATAGGCCCGCCACCATAATGTCCGACGACTATAGGGTCGTCCCCATGACCACGGGACAAGGTTGGCCAGCCGCCGACATGTCCGACGACTATACGGTCGTCCCCACGACCACGGGACTAGGTTGGCCCGCCGCCGACTTGTGCGACGACTATAGGGTCGTCCCCACGATCCCGGGACTAGGTTGGCCCGCCGCCGACTTGTCCGACGACTATAGGGTCGTCCCCACGGCCCTGGGACTAGATTGGCCCCCCACCGTCATGTCCGACGACTACAGGGTCGTCCCCACGACCCCGGGACTAGATTGGCCCGCCAGCGTCATGTTCGACGACTATAGGGTCGTCCCCACGACCCCGGGAGTAGATTGGCCCGCCACCGTCATGTCCGACGACTATAGGGTCGTCCCCACGACCACGGGCCAAAGTTGCCCTACCGCCGACATGTCCGACGACTATAGGGACGTGCCCACGACCACGGGCCAAAGTTGCCCTGCCGCCGACATGTCCGACGACTGTAGTGTCGTCCCCACGACCCCGGGACTAGATTGGCCCGCCACCATAATGTCCGACGACTATAGGGTCGTCCCCACAACCCCGGGACTAGGTTGGCCAGCCGCCGACATGTCCGACGACTATACGGTCGTCCCCACGACCACGGGACTAGGTTGGCCCGCCGCCGACATGTCCGACGACTATAGGGTCGTCCCCACGACCACCGGCCAAAGTTGGCCAGCCGCCGACATGTTCGACGACTATAGGGTCGTCCCCATGACCCCGGAACTACATTGGCCGCCACCGTCATGTCCGACGAGTATAGGGGCGTCCCCACGACCCCGGGACTAGGTTGGCCAGCCGCCGACATGTCCGACGAGTATAGGGGCGTCCCCACGACCCCGGGACTAGGATGGCCCGCCGCCGACTTGTCCGACGACTATAGGGTCGTCCCTACCACCCCGGGACTAGGTTGGCCAGCCTCCGACATATCCGACGACTATAGGGTCGTCCCCACGCACACGGGCCAAAGTTGCCCAGCCGCCGGCATGTCCGACGACTATAGGGTCGTCCCCACGACCCCGGGACTAGGTTGGCAAGCCGTCGACATGTCCTACGACTATAGGGTCGTCCCCACGACCACGGGCCAAAGTTGCCCAGCCGCCGACATGTCCGACGACTATAGGGTCGTCCCCACGACCCCGGGCCAAAGTTGGCCAGCCGCCGCCATGTCCGTTGACTATAGGGTCGTCCCAACGAACCCGGGACTAGGTTGGCAAGCCGCCGACATGTCCGGCGACTATAGGGTCTTCCCCACGACCCCGGGCCTACGTTGGCCCGCCGCCGACATGTCCGACGACTATAGGGTCGTCCCCATGTTGTTGGTTAGAAAATAACTCGCAGTTCTGCAGCGATCTGAGAATATATTGTTACAGGTTTTGTTTAGACGATTGTACATGAACAGTTAGGAAAACTTCGTAAGAATAGCACGCCGGCTATCGACAGAGAGCAATTTTACTAGATTGAAGCGGGAGTCCTTTTGTCGTAGATCTTGGATCGATACGAGATCTGTAGTTGATCGTCTCGTCAGAACATCGCTAGCGTAGTCAGCATCGCTGTACACATTCAGGAAATCTGACGACGAACCGTTGTAGATTATAACGACGTCGACAGTTCCCTTCAAGTATCTCAGGATGCGCTTAATAAACTTCCATAAACCCCTTGTCGGTTTTGACAGCCACTGACTTGCTTTTCCAACGGCAAATGCCAGATCAGGCCTCGTCATCACCACCAAATACATAAGTCTGCCGATCGCAGATGCACATGGGTGTATACTGTCCGGTTCGGTTTCATTGTACAATATCTCCATTGTTGCTTTGTCCGCCGGAGTTTTGGAGGGGTGACAGTCCTCCATCTCGAACATTTCCAAGGTTCTTAAAGCATAGGCAGCCTGATAGATTTCTATTTCTCCGTTTCTGAGACGGTTCACCTGAAAACCCAGAAAGTTACTAACTTCATTGCTGATGGTGACTTCGAATTTTAATTGCATATGCCCCAGCAGTTCGTCGATTTCATTTTTGTGCTTTCCAAGGATCAGTCCATCATCAACGTAAATAGCTATGATGATAATATCATCGCCCTTTCGTCTAAAAAAGAGGCAAGGATCATAAGTACTGCACTCGAATCCAATAGATTCCAGGTATTGAGTCAACTTCTGGTTCCAGCATCGGGGAGCTTGTTTGAGTCCATAGAGGCTTCGAATTAGCTTACAGATACGGCCTGACCCATCAGTGTATCCTTCTGGCTGAATCATATAGATTTCTTCCTGCAATGTTCCATTCAAGAAGGCCGTTTTGAAGTCAAATTGGCTGATTTCCAATTTCCTTGAGGCTGCAAACCAAAACAGGAATCTTATGGTGTCATATCGAATGACAGGGCTGAAGGTTTCATTATAGTCGATCCCGAGCTTTTGTTCGAAACCTCGAACCACTAGCCGAGCCTTGAACCTTTCGACTTCCCCGTTCGGCTTCGTCTTCACACGATAGACCCATCGTGCGGTTAAGGGTCGCATTCTATCTTCAGGTTGCACCAGCTTCCAGGTTTTATTTTTCCAGTGAGAGTTCATCTCCTCATCCATCGCTTTTATCCAGTTCTCCTTCTCAGGTGCCTGTACGGCCTCAGAGTAGGAACTCGGTTCAGCTACAGACTTTCGACACATATATGCCAGGCGATCCGGTTGCTTAAGGTCATTCCGATCTCTGAGCCGATACCCTGAATCCATAACCGGTGTGAGTTCTCCCTGCTGGACGTGCTGCTCCCGTTGATCACTGGACGTCTGACTTGCATTCTGTTTGTTTTGTGCCTCCGATTTCTCTTGATCCACCACGATGTCTTCGGGCTCTCCCTGACTCAATTCCACCAGGGCCTCTGGGACTGGTACTTCATGAAATTCTACATCTCGACTAACCTCAACTAGAGCCTCGTCAGGTATCCAAATTCGATAATTTCCAGAGACTTCTTCGTAGCCCACAAAGACCCCTCGTTTGCTTGTCGCATCAAACTTTTTGTCGCGCCTCTTTTCTTTGGGGATCCGAACTAGACATTCGCTGCCAAAAATTCTTAAGTGATTTAAAGGATACTCACGTCCGTACCAGGCCTCAAAGGGAGTACTCCCCCTTTTTCGACTGTTTCCAGTTCTGTTTAAAATGTAGGCGGCACACGTTATCGCCTCAGCCCAGAATCGTCTCGACATTCCATGCGTCAACATCATTGTTCTAGACGTCTCGAGTAGCACCCGATTCTCTCTTTCTGCCCGTCCATTTTGCTGGGGAGTATACACTGCCGAACGCCCCAGCTCAATACCTGCACCTTTTGCGACTTCCCGGAACCGCTGACAGGTATATTCGGTGCCGTTGTCTGACATAACCGCCTTTACAACGTTTCCAGTTTGAGTTTGCACATAATTTATGTAATCTTTAAAGCAGGTGGCAACCTCGTCCTTGTGACGAATAACGTACACTTTTCGGAATTGTGTGTAATCATCTTTAAACGTCACAAAATACCTGCATCCTCCATACGAGGGTTCCATCATGGGTCCGCAGACATCAGTCATGACTAGCTCTCCCGGATGAGCAGCTTTTGGAATTTCCCTGAAATTCGTTCGTGTGAATTTTCCAAAAGCACATCCGTCACACTTTTCAGCTTCATCTGATGCAACGACATTGATGCCCCTTTCCTTCAAGAGACTTCTAACGTGGGTCTTATTCTGGTGTCCCATTCTCTCGTGCCATACCTGTAGCGACTTTTCTATTTTGCACCGGGCTGTGAGGCAGAGATCCAATTTTTTAATTACTTCAATATCCAGAATGTACATACTGTCTTTCCTGTATCCTTCAACGACAACAACGTTGTCCTTTTCAAACGTCCATTTATTTTTCAGGATCGTCTGTTTGAAACCTTTCTCTGCTACTGATCGGACCGAAAATAGGTTAACCTTCATGTCTGGAACATACATGACATTATCGAGATGACATTCCGCGCCATCTACCCGAGACCTTACTCGAATTTTGCCAGTCCCTTCCGCCACGACTTTCTGACCATTTCCCAATTCGAATGTTACATGTTCATTTAACCTCTCATACGTAGCAAAAAGCTCAGATTGCCAGCAAACGTGTTCGGTACATCCTGAATCAATAATCCATCTCGTTGCATCGGAAAGGCTTGACTGTTGCGCACTCACCAGAGCACGGCCCTTCGTCTCTCCCTTTTGCTTATCGGAGGTTTCCTCATTGCATACCTTTTTTGGGCAGTCCCGTCGATAATGGGGACCTCCACAGGTCCAACATTTCATACCTTTGGACTTGAGTGTAATAGCGGAGCGTGGTTCGATCCACGGACCTCTGAGTGTGTTCGAGGTAACCCTGGAATTTTGCTTGTTTTTCCTCGGGTAATTAGGTCCCTTGGCTACCAAGGCAGACTCAGCGTTCACCTTTTTTTCATCCATCTCCAACCTAGCTTCTTCAACCATCAGCCTGGATATTAGTCTGTCAGGCGTTCGCTCTGCTGCGGGCGTTGAGTCCCAAGCACTGTGGAAATGTCGAAACTCGGCCGGCAGCGTGTTCAGTATTGTCGTCATGAGCATCGTGTCAGATACGCATTCATCCAATTCTTTTAGACGTCTAACAAAAGATTCCAGTTTACTCACGTGTGTTGCAATATCGTCTCCGGGCGCGTGGCGATATTCACGAAATTGCGTTTGCAGCAGATATACAGCGTCGGCCGACTTTTTTTCGTAAATGTTCAGCAGCTTTACCCATATTTCTCGAGCTGTGTCGCAATTTATTATTAACGATAACGGTTTTTTGTCCAATGTAGTGACCAGAATTTCTTTGGCCACTTTGCACGCCTTTTTCCAACGAGCCAATTCGGCCGCTTGATCTCTCCCGTCCTGGGGCTTGAGCCACGTGCCATCGATTATTTCTAACGTATCACGTGCATCCAGAATCGCTCGCACTTGGAACTTCCACTGTCTCCAGTTCCTTGAATCCGCGAGCTTTTCGATCTTCACTCTGTCCCCATCCATTGTATCTTACCAAAAGGGGCAAACAAAGTCCAGAAGACAAAGGCACACGCCACGTGAATTGTTCTTTCAATCTAACCTCACCAAAAGTAATCCGTGATAATCTCAGACTTTACGATTCTGGGCCCATAACCTGTTGTTGGTTAGAAAATAACTCGCAGTTCTGCAGCGATCTGAGAATATATTGTTACAGGTTTTGTTTAGACGATTGTACATGAACAGTTAGGAAAACTTCGTAAGAATAGCACGCCGGCTATCGACAGAGAGCAATTTTACTAGATTGAAGCGGGAGTCCTTTTGTCGTAGATCTTGGATCGATACGAGATCTGTAGTTGATCGTCTCGTCAGAACATCGCTAGCGTAGTCAGCATCGCTGTACACATTCAGGAAATCTGACGACGAACCGTTGTAGATTATAACGACGTCGACAGTTCCCTTCAAGTATCTCAGGATGCGCTTAATAAACTTCCATAAACCCCTTGTCGGTTTTGACAGCCACTGACTTGCTTTTCCAACGGCAAATGCCAGATCAGGCCTCGTCATCACCACCAAATACATAAGTCTGCCGATCGCAGATGCACATGGGTGTATACTGTCCGGTTCGGTTTCATTGTACAATATCTCCATTGTTGCTTTGTCCGCCGGAGTTTTGGAGGGGTGACAGTCCTCCATCTCGAACATTTCCAAGGTTCTTAAAGCATAGGCAGCCT
Source organism: Andrena fulva (assembly GCA_946251845.1). Classification (NCBI taxonomy): domain Eukaryota; kingdom Metazoa; phylum Arthropoda; class Insecta; order Hymenoptera; family Andrenidae; genus Andrena; species Andrena fulva. The sequence goes on from OX276329.1 coordinate 41,775,886, forward strand.
GATAGATTTCTATTTCTCCGTTTCTGAGACGGTTCACCTGAAAACCCAGAAAGTTACTAACTTCATTGCTGATGGTGACTTCGAATTTTAATTGCATATGCCCCAGCAGTTCGTCGATTTCATTTTTGTGCTTTCCAAGGATCAGTCCATCATCAACGTAAATAGCGGACGGTCCATCAGCCACTCATGCTGTAGAGATATCAGCAGGCGGACTTTTCAAACTCTCTCAACACCCCACGACCACGGGCCAAAGCTGCCCAGCCGCCGATATGTCCGACGACTATAGGGTCGTCCCCACGACCACGGGACTAGGTTGGCAAGCCGTCGACATGGCCTACGACTATAGGGTCGTCCCCACGATCACGGGCCAAAGTTGCCCAGCCGCCGACATGTCCGACGACTATATTGTCGTCCCCACGACCCCGGGCCAAAGTTGGCCAGCCGCCGACATGTCCGACGACTATAGGATCGTCCCCACGACCCCGGGACTAGGTTGGCAAGCCGTCGACATGACCTACGACTATAGGGTCGTCCCCACGACCACGGGCCAAAGTTGCCCAGCCCCCGACATGTCCGACGACTATAGGGTCGTCCCCACGACCCCCGGGCAAGATTGGCGAGCCACCGTCATGTCCGACGACTATAGGGTCGTCCACACGACCACGGGCCAAAGTTGGCCAGCCGCCGTCATGTCCGACGACTATAGGGTCGTCCCCACGAACCCGGGACTAGATTGGCCCGCCACTATCATGTCCGACGACTATAGGGTCGTCCCCACGGCCCCGGGACTAGGTTGGCCAGCCGCCGACATGTCCGACGGCTATAGGTTCGTCCCCACGACCCCGGGCCAAAGTTGGCCAGCCGCCGACATGTCCGACGACTATAGGGTCGTCCCCACGAACCCGGGACTAGGTTGGCAAGCCGCCGACATGTCCGACGACTATAGGGTCGTCCCCACGACCCCGGGCCAAACTTGGCCAGCCGCCGACATGTCCGACGACTATAGGGTCGTCCCCACGGCCCCGGGACTAGGTTGGCCAGCCGCCGACATGTCCGACGGCTATAGGTTCGTCCCCACGACCCCGGGCCAAAGTTGGCCAGCCGCCGACATGTCCGACGACTATAGGGTCGTCCCCACGACCCCGGGCCAAAGTTGGCCAGCCGCCGACATGTCCGACGACTATAGGGTCGTCCCCACGATCCCGGGACTAGGTTGGCAAGCCGTCGACATGTCCTACGACTATAAGGTCGTCCCCACGACCACGGGCCAAAGTTGCCCAGCCGCCAACATGTCCAACGACTATAGGGTCGTCCCCACGAACCCGGGGCTAGGTTGGCAAGCCGCCGACATGTCCGCCGACTATAGGGTCGTCCCCACGACCACGGGCCAAAGCTGCCCAGCCGCCGACATGTCCGACGACTATAGGGTCGTCCCCACGACTACGGGCCAAAGTTGCCCAACCGCCGACATGTCCGACGACTATAGGGTCGTCCCCACGACCCCCGGGCTAGATTGGCCCGCCACCGACATGTCCGACGACTATAGGGTCGTCCCCACGACCACGGGCCAAAGTTGGCCAGCCGCCGACATGTCCGACGACTATAGGGTCGTCCCCTCGAACCCGGGACTAGGTTGGCAAGCCGCCGACATGTCCGACGACTATAGGGTCGTCCCCACGATCCCGGGACAAGGTTGGCAAGCCGCCGACATGTCCGACGACTATAGGGTCTTTCCCACGACCCCGGGCCTACGTTGGCCCGCCGCCGACATGTCCGACGACTATATTGTCGTCCCCACGACCCCGGGCCAAAGTTGGCCAGCCGCCGACATGTCCGACGACTATAGGGTCGTCCCCACGAACCCGGGACTAGGTTGGCAAGCCGCCGACATGTCCTACGACTATAGGGTCGTCCCCATGACCCCGGGCCTACGTTGGCCCGCCGCCGACATGTCCGACGACTATAGGGTCGTCCCCACGACCACGGGCCAAAGCTGCCCAGCCGCCGACATGTCCGACGACTATAGGGACTTCCCCACGACCCCGGGAGTAGGTTGGCCCGCCACCGAATTGTCCGACGACTATAGGGTCGTCCCCACGACCCCGGCACTAGGTTGGCAAGCCGTCGACATGTCCTACGACTATAGGGTCGTCCCCACGACCACGGGCCAAAGTTGCCCAGCCGCCGACATGTCCGACGACTATAGGATCGTCCCCACGACCCCGGGCCAAAGTTGGCCAGCCGCCGACATGTCCGACGACTATAGGGTCGTCCCCACGACCCCCGGGCTAGATTGGCCCGCCACCGACATGTCCGACGACTATAGGGTCGTCCCCACGACCACGGGCCAAAGTTGGGCAGCCGCCGACATGTCCGACGACTATAGGGTCGTCCCCACGAACCCGGGACTAGGTTGGCAAGCCGCCGACATGTCCGACGACTATAGGGTCGTCCCCACGATCCCGGGACAAGGTTGGCAAGCCGCCGACATGTCCGACGACTATAGGGTCTTCCCCACGACCCTGGGCCTACGTTGGCCCGCCGCCGACATGTCCGACGACTATATTGTCGTCCCCACGACCCCGGGCCAAAGTTGGCCAGCCGCCGACATGTCCGACGACTATAGGGACTTCCCCACGACCCCGGGAGTAGGTTGGCCCGCCACCGAATTGTCCGACGACTATAGGGTCGTCCCCACGACCCCGGCACTAGGTTGGCAAGCCGTCGACATGTCCTACGACTATAGGGTCGTCCCCACGACCACGGGCCAAAGTTGCCCAGCCGCCGACATGTCCGACGACTATAGGATCGTCCCCACGACCCCGGGCCAAAGTTGGCCAGCCGCCGACATGTCCGACGACTATAGGGTCGTCCCCACGACCCCCGGGCTAGATTGGCCCGCCACCGACATGTCCGACGACTATAGGGTCGTCCCCACGACCACGGGCCAAAGTTGGGCAGCCGCCGACATGTCCGACGACTATAGGGTCGTCCCCACGAACCCGGGACTAGGTTGGCAAGCCGCCGACATGTCCGACGACTATAGGGTCGTCCCCACGATCCCGGGACAAGGTTGGCAAGCCGCCGACATGTCCGACGACTATAGGGTCTTCCCCACGACCCTGGGCCTACGTTGGCCCGCCGCCGACATGTCCGACGACTATATTGTCGTCCCCACGACCCCGGGCCAAAGTTGGCCAGCCGCCGACATGTCCGACGACTATAGGGTCGTCCCCACGAACCCGGGACTAGGTTGGCAAGCCGCCGACATGTCCTACGACTACAGGGTCGTCCCCATGACCCCGGGCCTACGTTGGCCCGCCGCCGACATGTCCGCCGACTATAGGGTCGTCCCCACGACCACGGGCCAAAGCTGCCCAGCCGCCGACATGTCCGACGACTATAGGGTCGTCCCCACGACCCCGGGCCAAAGTTGCCCAGCCGCCGACATGTCCGACGACTATAGGGTCGTCCCCACGACCCCGGGCAAAAGTTGGCCAGCCGCCGACATGTCCGACGACTATAGGGTCGTCCCCACGACCCCGGGCCAAAGTTGGCCAGCCGCCGACATGTCCAACGACTATAGGGTCGTCCCCACGAACCCGGGGCTAGGTTGGCAAGCCGCCGACATGTCCGCCGACTATAGGGTCGTCCCCACGACCACGGGCCAAAGCTGCCCAGCCGCCGACATGTCCGACGACTATAGGGTCGTCCCCACGACTACGGGCCAAAGTTGCCCAACCGCCGACATGTCCGACGACTATAGGGTCGTCCCCACGACCCCCGGGCTAGATTGGCCCGCCACCGACATGTCCGACGACTATAGGGTCGTCCCCACGACCACGGGCCAAAGTTGGCCAGCCGCCGACATGTCCGACGACTATAGGGTCGTCCCCTCGAACCCGGGACTAGGTTGGCAAGCCGCCGACATGTCCGACGACTATAGGGTCGTCCCCACGATCCCGGGACAAGGTTGGCAAGCCGCCGACATGTCCGACGACTATAGGGTCTTCCCCACGACCCCGGGCCTACGTTGGCCCGCCGCCGACATGTCCGACGACTATATTGTCGTCCCCACGACCCCGGGCCAAAGTTGGCCAGCCGCCGACATGTCCGACGACTATAGGGTCGTCCTCACGAACCCGGGACTAGGTTGGCAAGCCGCCGACATGTCCTACGACTATAGGGTCGTCCCCATGACCCCGGGCCTACGTTGGCCCGCCGCCGACATGTCCGACGACTATAGGGTCGTCCCCACGACCACGGGCCAAAGCTGCCCAGCCGCCGACATGTCCGACGACTATAGGGACTTCCCCACGACCCCGGGAGTAGGTTGGCCCGCCACCGAATTGTCCGACGACTATAGGGTCGTCCCCACGACCCCGGCACTAGGTTGGCAAGCCGTCGACATGTCCTACGACTATAGGGTCGTCCCCACGACCACGGGCCAAAGTTGCCCAGCCGCCGACATGTCCGACGACTATAGGATCGTCCCCACGACCCCGGGCCAAAGTTGGCCAGCCGCCGACATGTCCGACGACTATAGGGTCGTCCCCACGAACCCGGGACTAGGTTGGCAAGCCGCCGACATGTCCGACGACTATAGGGTCTTCCCCACGACCCCGGGCCTACGTTGGCCCGCCGCCGACATGTCCGACGACTATAGGGTCGTCCCCACGACCACGGGCCAAAGCTGCCCAGCCGCCGATATGTCCGACGACTATAGGGTCGTCCCCACGACCCCGGGACTAGGTTGGCAAGCCGTCGACATGTCCGACGACTATAGGGTCGTCCCCACGACCCCGGGGATAGATTGGCCCGCCACCGCCATGTCCGACGACTATAGGGTCGTCCCCACGACCCCGGGACTAGGATGGCCCGCCGCCGACATGTCCGACGACTACAGGGTGTCCCAAAAATGTCGCGTTTCCTTGAAAGGGGTGACTCAGGGGGTGATTTGAAACAACTTTTTCCTTAGCGAAAATATTGTCCGAAGCTTCGTTAAGGAGATATTAAGCAAAAACCCCGACCAATCAGAGCGCGCGCCTTCCGCCTGAGTTCCCGCGGTAGCGTTGGCTACGAGGTAGGCGACCGCGCTTGTGCTACGAACGTACGAACAAGCAAGTCGGCATGCATCGAAGGAAACCGCGTTACACATTTTTTTTTTAAAGCAGAATCTTAAATAAGAATAATTTGAAGTGAGGGGACAAGAAGTACGTAATTTCGTTTTTAAATAAGGCATAAACGAAAAGCTAACGTAACAGAAAATGTACGACAAGTGATCGTAATTCGTTATTGAGGTAAAAATCCGTAGTTTAACAACGGCCAACACAACTAAATTTAAAAAATAATATTAAGTGTATGAATAAATTCTTTCCGACTGGAATTTCTATCGCGGTGGTATTCAGAAGCTGCCAGAAAAATGGCAAAAGGTAATAAACAATAATGGAAATTATTGCAATGATCGAGTTGTTTTCATATTTTTTAAATCGAACTGTTATTGTACCCTAAAATCGGAAAGAATTTATTTTCACACCTAATAATCACCAATAAATTAAAGAAAACTCACCCTTTCGGACATTCCTTTCCTTGCTTTCCTTCCCTTTCCGGAAACCTGTGTCACTAGGCCACTGTACCGATCCTGGTCATCGGCGTCCAGTGCTCAGCTGATCGCAGGGTCAATGTACCGAATATTCACTTCACTGCACGGCTACTAACACTGATCACTGAATTTATTTTTCACGGAACGTGTTGTTCCTACGTTATAAAAATTGGTGGCTGCGAAAGGGGCCGATTACTGTTAATTACTGGGACGAGATTACTACTATTACCCGGCGAAAAGAAAACTCGTGGCAGACTGTCTCGGGCTGTGCAGTCCGCTGCTGTGACGATTGGTCGAGTCACCTATTTGGGCACACTTTAAAAGACGGGGCACACGTATTTTGGTTATTGGCTGAAGTTGCCACATACATACATTGTCACACCGCGCGACGAAGAGATCGAACGAAACACGAGGTCGAGTGGGATAGAGCGATTTGACCAAGCGTAGCCTACGCTTTTGTTTTGACGATCGTCGGTCGGATCCGTATCTGATCGCTGCACAGCAGCGGACTGCACAGCCCGAGACAGTCTGCCACGAGTTTTCTTTTCGCCGGGTAATACAGTAATGCCTCGTTAGAATCACGACGATCGGGGCTGGCAGCGTGATACTAACGCGATGCGGACACCATTCGTAGCCGACGACAACTTCGTGTCGACTCTTTTGTTCTCTCGCACGTTCTCGGTTTCTCTCACTCTCGACTGAAGGATTCAAAGAAATGGTGGGGATAGTGAGCGTGATTATAACGCATGGTAAAAACGTGACACTAACGACGAATTACTGTAGTAGTAATCTCGTCCCAGTAATTAACAGTAATCGGCCCCTTTCGCGGCCACCAATTTTTATAACGTAGGAACAACACGTTCCGTGAAAAATAAATTCAGTGATCAGTGTTAGTAGCCGTGCAGTGAAGTGAATATTCGGTACATTGACCCTGCGATCAGCTGAGCACTGGACGCCGATGACCAGGATCGGTACAGTGGCCTAGTGACACAGGTTTCCGAAAAGGGAAGGAAAGCAAGGAAAGGAATGTCCGAAAGGGTGAGTTTTCTTTAATTTATTGGTGATTATTAGGTGTGAAAATAAATTCTTTCCGATTTTAGGGTACAATAACAGTTCGATTTAAAAAATATGAAAACAACTCGATCATCGCAATAATTTCCATTATTGTTTATTACCTTTTGCCATTTTTCTGGCAGCTTCTGAATACCACCGCGATAGAAATTCCAGTCGGAAAGAATTTATTCATACACCTAATATTATTTTTTAAATTTAGTTGTGTTGGCCGTTCTTAAACTACGGATTTTTACCTCAATAACGAATTACGATCACTTGTCGTACATTTTCTGTTACGTTAGCTTTTCGTTTATGCCTTATTTAAAAACGAAATTTACGTACTTCTTGTCCTCTTACTTCAAATTATTCTTATTTAAGATTCTGCTTTAAAAAAAAAATGTGTAACGCGGTTTCTTTCGATGCATGCCGACTTGCTTGTTCGTACGTTCGTAGCACAAGCGCGGTCGCCTACCTCGTAGCCAACGCTACCGCGGGAACTCAGGCGGAAGGCGCGCGCTCTGATTGGTCGGGGTTTTTGCTTAATATCTCCTTAACGAAGCTTCGGACAATATTTTCGCTAAGGAAAAAGTTGTTTCAAATCACCCCCTGAGTCACCCCTTTCAAGGAAACGCGATTTTTGGGACACCCTGTATACGATCGTCCGCACGACCACGGGACTAGGTTGGCCCGCCACCGTCATGTCCGACGACTATAGGGTCGTCCCCACGACCACGGGCCAAAGTTGGCCAGCCGCCGACATGTCCGACGACTATAGGGTTGTCCCCACGACCCCGGGCCTACGTTGGCCCGCCGCCGACACGTCCGACGACTATATTGTCGTCCCCACGACCCCGGGCCAAAGTTGGCCAGCCGCCGACATGCCCGACGACTATAGGGTCGTCCCCACGAACCCGGGACTAGGTTGGCAAGCCGCCGACATGTCCTACGACTATAGGGTCGTCCCCATGAACCCGGGCCTACGTTGGCCCGCCGCCGACATGTCCGACGACTATAGGGTCGTCCCCAAGACCACGGGCCAAAGCTGCCCAGCCGCCGACATGTCCGACGACTATAGGGACTTCCCCACGACCCCGGGACTAGGTTGGCCCGCCACCGAATTGTCCGACGACTATAGGGTCGTCCCCACGACCCCGGCACTAGGTTGGCAAGCCGTCGACATGTCCTACGACTATAGGGTCGTCCCCACGACCACGGGCCAAAGTTGCCCAGCCGCCGACATGTCCGACGACTATAGGGTCGTCCCCACGACCCCGGGCCAAAGTTGGCCAGCCGCCGACATGTCCGACGACTATAGGGTCGTCCCCACGAACCCGGGACTAGGTTGGCAAGCCGCCGACATGTCCGACGACTATAGGGTCTTCCCCACGACCCCGGGCCTACGTTGGCCCGCCGCCGACATGTCCGACGACTATAGGGTCGTCCCCACGACCACGGGCCAAAGCTGCCCAGCCGCCGATATGTCCGACGACTATAGGGTCGTCCCCACGACCCCGGGACTAGGTTGGCAAGCCGTCGACATGTCCTACGACTATAGGGTCGTCCCCACGATCACGGGCCAAAGTTGCCCAGCCGCCGACATGTCTGACGACTATAGGGTCGTCCCCACGAACCCGGGACTATATTGGCCCGCCACCGTCATGTCCGACGACTATAGTGTCGTCCCCACGACCACGGGTCAAAGTTGGCCAGCCGCCGACGTGTTCGACGACTTTAGGGTCGTCCCCACGACCCCGGGTCTAGATTGGCCCGCCACCGTCATGTCCGACGAGTATAGGGTCGCTCCACGACCCCGGGTCTAGGTTGCCCCCCCCCCCCCCGTCATGTCCGACGACTATAGGGTCGTCCCCACGACTACGGGCCAAAGTTGCCCAACCGCCGACATGTCCGACGACTATAGGGTCGTCCCCACGACCCCGGGACTAGATTCAGTGATGCCAGAATCGGGACCGGAGTTTTCGAGAATTTCCCCCACCACACATGCACACTACGCCGGAGCTGATTGTCCGTGAGCTCGGCGCTTCGGACAACGTCGGGAAGATGAGAGAGAAAACGAATGTGTGTCTTTCTCTCTCGCTCTTGAAACGCTGTGATCCAAGGAGAGGTGCAAGCGACACGCGGCCGTGCGCGATCTTCTGGAGTGCCTCGAGATACACTTTTCACTTTGGCATATGTATAATACTCTTGTAATGAAAAAAAAATTTAAAAAAATTTTGTTACGGAAATCACGTTTTAATACCTCCTGATCACGTTTTGACTATTTAGAAAAGAGCTTTTTTTTAAATGTCTCATATATTTGTTAACACGATTACGTTTATACGGCAAAATGGATTTCAATGAAACTTTATATTGTTGCGAGCACCCGATGGATAGAATCCATGGCCCGCTGGTGCTCGCGACGAAGACAAGAGGACAGCGAGAAGAAGGCGATCGGACCGATCGCCTGTCAAGCTGTCACTTGATAATCAAACGCCAACGCGAGCCGACCGATATCGAGATACTCCTATATAACCTTCCTATTGTTCTAAAGAGTTATAGTTGTATGAGTTACTCTCTGTGTTATACATTAAAGCCTTACTATGTCGTCACAAAAATATAACAATGGTGTCAGAAGTGGGATGCCCGCTCGGAGCGGCATGCCCACTCGCGCTTCCGCGGCCTCTGCGAGACCTTCTCCGGGACCAACGGGCGACGCCTCCCTGCAGGAACTGTTTAACAATCTCCAGCTTAGCATCGTTGGACAAATGCAGGAGCAACGAAGGGACGACGAAGCTCGAAGGAAGGAAAAGGACGCTGAGGACCGACGGACACAGGCGGCCTTCGAGGCCCGGATGACAAGTCTGGAGGAACGGATCCAGGTCGCAGCCGTTTCTTCACAGAATAGTTTCGGTTCGGGTGGTGGCGGCGCGGGGCTTCGGGGAGGAGAGACGGCACCCCTTGTAAATAGTGTTCCTTTGGTCCCTGTAAATAGTGTTTCTTTGGCCCCTGCAAGTAGTGGTGAGAGTTGTGTTTTGACGACGCAAGCCTCTGCCCCCGTCGCTGCGCCCGCTACTACCCCTTTGTCGGAGCCCCGCATTCTCAGTTTGGGATACGCGGTGAAGCCGACGATTTTCGATGGTAAAGGTTCGTGGGAGGAGTACAATATTCAGTTCGACACGATCGCGCGTGCGAATGGCTGGGACGACCAGAAGAAGGCTACGGCCTTGGTCGCGTCTCTCGGGGGTGCAGCGAGAAGCGTCCTTACTACGCTCTCCACCACCCAATGCGAAAGTTTCGCGGAACTGGTTTCGGCGCTAGAGTTCCGCTACGGGGCAAAACATCTGTCCAACCTGAATTATGTACTCTTCCAGAGTTATAGACAGCGGAGGGATGAAAGTATCACCTCACTCGCCGCTAAAATAGAACGCTTGGCGCAGTCCGCGTTCGCAGACTGCCCGACGGAAACTCGCGATAAACTAGCCGCGTCTCAATTCGTTACGGCGTTGTCGAACTCTTTCCTGCAACGAGAATTGCGACTAGGCGGTTTTACGTCGCTGAGGACCGCTGTAGCCAGAGCGCTGGAAATCGAGGCCGTCGACAGAGTGTCTCGTGGCCCCGCAGCTGAATCGCGAGAACGGTACTCAGAAAAACGAAAGGCTAAAATTTCTAACACTTCAGAAAGGTTCCCGGTGAAACAGCGGAGATTTGAGAAATCCGAGGACCGACCGGACAACTCGCCGAGGATACCGAAGTGTTGGCTCTGTGGCAAGGCGGGACACCTGCAAAAGGATTGTTTTAAGGCCAAAAACGGCCAGACTCAAGTAACCGCAACGAGACAACAGGGAAACACCAAGAGGACGGCGTAAGGGGGAGACGCCGGACCGTAAAGAACAGGCCCCCGGTCGTCAAAAGTGCGGCGATGCAGGAGGCGACTGGGCGTCAATCCGAAGAAATTTACGTACGTGGGAAAATCGGTGGTAAACTTTGTAAAATTATATTAGATACAGGTTCTCCGATCAACCTTCTGGAGAAGAGATTATACTCGACGAGGGACTTCGATGAGACAAAGACCGACATCCGCTCCACTACTGGGGAGAAAATGAAAGTGTTTGGTAAAAAGAGCCTAGAAGTCAGCGTTGGAGGACTTTCGAGTATAGAAGATTTCTACATCGTCGAGATGGTGGAGAAGTGCATCCTGGGAGCGGCGTTCTTGAGGAAACACCGCTGCAGCATCGACCTATCCCGGAATGTGCTGTGCATTCCTGGCCAACCAGAAATACGCTGTGGTGAGCCGACCGCCGAGAAGAAGAAACAGAAAGAAAGAAAGGGAAAGGGCGTCCCACAGCATTTGGAGGAGCTGTATACCCGCTGCTCGTCAGGTTTGTCGGAAAGGCAGAAAGGGCTTTTTGCTGAAGTACTCTGCGAATTTCAGGACGTGTTCGCCACGGACCCGAATCAAATTGGGAACTGCAACCGGGTAAAGCACGTCGTAGACACCGGAGATCACAGACCCATAAAGCAGGCACCACGGAGGTTGCCTCTACACCGTCGAACAGAAGTGGAGGAGCTACTCCGGAAGATGTTGGCTCAGGGCGTAATCGAAGAATCCTGTAGCCCATGGTCTTCTCCGATTGTCCTGGTGAAGAAGAAGGATGGAAGTATTCGTTTCTGCGTAGACTTCCGTCGTCTGAACGAGGTCACGAAGAAGGATTCGTATCCCCTGCCCCGCATCGAGGATACTCTGGACGCTCTCTCAGGATCATCGTGGTTTTCTACCGTGGATTTACAGAGCGGATATTGGCAGATCGCTATGGACAAGGAGGACCGAGAGAAGACTGCGTTTTCAGTGGGAACGGGACTGTGGCAGTTCAAAGTAATGCCCTTTGGACTTTGCAACGCCCCAGCGACCTTCGAACGACTAATGGAGGACGTACTTCAAGACCTCACTTGGAAAATTTGCTTGGTTTACTTGGACGACATCATCATCTACGGGAACGATTTTGAACAGGAGCTGGAACGTCTACGAATAGTGTTTTCACGTTTACGTCAAGCTGGACTGTTGATGAGCCCCAAGAAATGCTCCTTCTTCTGCCGAGAAGTCAAATACCTAGGACACATCGTCACCGAGAGCGGAGTCAAGACGGACCCGGAGAAGATTAAGGCGATTTCAGAATGGCCGCAGCCGAAGAACGTCACGGAATTAAGAAGCTTCTTAGGATTGTGCACGTACTACCGGAAATTTGTCAAGGATTTTTCCAGGATCGCCAAACCCCTGCATCGCCTCACCGAGACCAAACAGAAATACGAATGGACAGAAGAATGTCAAGGAGTTTTCCAGGAGCTGAAGAGGAGACTCACTGGAGCCCCGGTACTAGCCTACCCGGTGGCAAATAAGGATTTCATTCTGGACACGGACGCCTCTAATTTCGCCATGGGCGGCGTCCTCTCACAGGAGCACGAAGGACAGGAAAAAGTTGTGGCCTTTTTCTCCAAGACCTTGGGAAAAACAGAGAGGAACTACTGCGTCACCCGGAGAGAACTACTGGCAGTGGTGAAATCCATTGAACATTTCCACCACTATCTCTACGGACGAAGATTTCTAATACGGACGGACCATGCAGCGCTGCGCTGGCTGCTGACTTTTAAGAGGCCCGAAGGACAGGTCGCACGTTGGATTGAACGACTGCAGGAATACGACTTCGAGATTCGCCATCGGGAGGGAAAAGCCCACGGTAACGCCGATGGACTTTCACGAAGACCTTGCGTCGAAGAAAATTGTAAGAACTGCGACCGGCTGGAGAAGAAGGAAGCGGAAGAGGAAGGGAACCCCTCGAAGAAGATTCATCGTCTCTTCGCCGAAGAAGAGGACACGGAAGAGTGGAAACGAAGCCAGGAGAAGGATGAAGCGATCGGCTTCATCCTGAAAAAGAAGGGGGAAGGAGAGAAGCCCGACTGGCAAGACGTTGCTAGTTTCTCACCGCAGTTGAAATATTACTGGTCAATATGGGACTCGCTAGAAATTCACGAAGGTTTGCTTTTTAGGAAATGGGAGTCCCATGATGGTGCGACGACCTCGTGGCTTCTAGTGGTACCACGCGAAAGGGTCGCAGAAATATTGAAGGGATTCCATGATGAGCCAGCAGCTGGACACTTCGGAATAAACAAGACCTTGGCAAAGATCCGCCAACAGTTCTTCTGGTCTACGTGTCGACAGGACGTTCAAGAGTGGTGCCGGCGGTGTGACGTCTGTGCGGCGAAGAAGGGACCACGTCAGAAGGGAGCAGGGAACCTGAAGGTGTACAACGTGGGAGCTCCGTTCGAGAGGCTTGCCCTGGACGTTGTGGGTCCGCTCCCGAGGTCCCAGGCCGGGAACAGATTTATGCTGGTCGTGGCGGATTACTTTACCCGGTGGCCGGAAGTAATCGCGATGCCAGACCAACGAGCTGTCACAGTGGCAAAGGCTCTTCTACACAACGTAGTATGTCGGCATGGTGTACCGCTGGAGATACACACAGATCAAAGAAGGAACTTTGAATCCTCTGTGTTCAAGGAATTGTTGAAGCTGCTTGGAGTCAGGAAAACACGAACTACTCCTTTGCATCCCCAATCCGACGGTCTAGTAGAACGTTTGAACAGAACATTGCTCCAATACCTTGCAATGTTTGTTTCAGAACACCAGCGGGATTGGGACGAATGGATTCCCATGTTCCTCCTCGCTTATAGGTCGGCAAGACATGAAGCGACTCAATTAACGCCAGCGATGGTCCTGTATGGACAGGAACTTCGCCTGCCCCAGCAACTTTGGAGAGGTTTACCCCCTGAAGTGAGAGAAGACGAGGACGTTGAACAAGGATATTCCGAATGGATTCGGGGAAGAATGAAGAGGATCCATGAGTTTGTTCGACGCCGGCTGGACATTTATAGTTCGAAGATGAAGTCCTGGTACGACAGCCGTGTCCACACGGTGGAGTTCCAGCCTGGTGAACAAGTGTGGTTGTTCCAACCACGAAGAGTAAAAGGAAAATGTCCGAAATTGCAGTCCGACTGGGAAGGACCCTACACGCTGGTGAACAAGATTAACGACGTCGTCTACAGGATTCGACGTTCATCCAAGACCAAGTGCAAGGTGGTACACATACGCCGCCTTGCGAAGTACGAAGGCCAACTTCAAGAAGGATAAAGACGTCGAGGGACAAACATCAAGAGAGAAGATTAGTTATAGACTAATCGGTGGACGGGACTACGAAGGATACCTTCGTAGTCCGGCCCTCTTCCCTTGATTGTTCCAGACAACACGATACCCCACGACGAGGGACAAGGTGTCGGGGGACTGCTACCGCGGCTTGGATGCGACCCCGAATTCCCCGAATGTGCTACGACAGAGTAGCAGCCCGCAGAGGAGCGCGGACATACGTGGAACCGCTCCTCTAGCCCTGTTGACTTGGATCTGGGCGGCTCCCCGGTACATGCGTACCAACAGGCCCAGCTTGACAGGGTGGGCAGCAGACGGGAAATGGTGTCCCCAACCACCGGACGGACGTGCGACGCACGGACCGGTCGGAGGGGGCATCGCGGAGACGGGGCCGTTGACGAGCTGCAACGAGACGGTCCCCTGGGACAGCACCAGAGGCCACGAAGAGGAATGGGGCCATCAGAAAGCCAAGGGAAGGAAAACTGGAGGAGATAAGAAGCAAGAAGATAGAAGACGAGTAGGGAATTCCGAACGGATCGTTTGGGGAGGGGGCCGTAGCACGGTCGTGACTAGCTGCGACCCTCTGCTTCGTGCTCGTCTCGCCATTCTGTCTAGCCGGTTCTCCCCGACTCCACCGAATCGAGAAAGTAGACCGAACAAGAAATAATGTTCGTTCGTTTTAATAAAGGGACCCCAGAAGCACCAGATGCAAGGAAAACCCAGGACCGACAACAGACCAGAGGGACGAACAGGACCACTACGAGGACGAGCCTGGATACAACGCTGGAAGGGAGGAGTTCCAGAACGGAGCCCCGGAGACGCCGTGGGACACACGTCGAACAGAACCGAGGGCAGACGACAACGAGCAGAACGACAACGCCGGAGCGACAACGTCGCCGTGGGACACTCCGGAGAAGGACCAAAGGGACAACGCGGGACTCGCACCGGAACGCAGGATAGAGCCATGTTGGATGCTGGGACATCGCGGGAGTCGCACTAGAGGGATAACGGGTGCCGGATCGTCGAAGAGACCGAAAAAGAAAATAAACGACCGTCGAAGAGCAAGATTACCGGCCGTCTCTGTCCAAGAAGAAGACGCGCCATCGAAGAAGAGAGAAACAGATCAAGAAAGAAGTATCCAAGAACCAAGATGCAAGAGGAGGACAGAGACACAGACACCACAAACCCACGCCTTGCCCAGGGTTTTTGGGAGTGGTTTTCCCCTGGGCGCGAAGGCAAATGCCGAGGCGACGGACGGAAGGGGCCACAAAACGTCCTCTCCACCCTTCCGGACCGGGACACGACGGCAGAACAAGAAGCGGCAGCGGTCGGGACGACCGCTTTTCGAGGAAGGGGAGTAGTGTTGCGAGCACCCGATGGATAGAATCCATGGCCCGCTGGTGCTCGCGACGAAGACAAGAGGACAGCGAGAAGAAGGCGATCGGACCGATCGCCTGTCAAGCTGTCACTTGATAATCAAACGCCAACGCGAGCCGACCGATATCGAGATACTCCTATATAACCTTCCTATTGTTCTAAAGAGTTATAGTTGTATGAGTTACTCTCTGTGTTATACATTAAAGCCTTACTATGTCGTCACAAAAATATAACAATATTTAAATGGTTCTTCGATTTTTCAGATATACGTATAAGGCTCGTTATCCTATCTGGCGTTGGTAATCAGACTCAATTTGTTTCTCTGTAAATAAAGTTTATGTTTTATTAAATACTTATTGATATTTACATCTATTTACAAACCCACCTGTAAATAAAGAAACGACAATTAAAGTCTGTTGTTCGCTGTCTTTATTTACACTCGCCTTATCTTTCACCTATTCTGTTAATTCGTTATCTTTAATTAATTCCTTTCTTCACACGTGCTCTGTCTAATTCTCTCTCTAGAGTGCGCTGAGCGTGCGAAGCGCGCTCGATTCGACTTAAAGGAAGTATATTTTCTTTACATCTCCCCCCCTTTAGGGTGAAGATTGTCAATCAAGCGTCTGCGTATTTGGCATCTTCAATTGCCTCCTCATCTGACTCCTCTTCCATGCCTGGTCCTGGTGTTAACTTTGTTATATGGAAAATCCCGGTTTCTTGTTTTCTCCTGCCAGTTTTTATTTTGTATATAGAGTTTGATATCTTCTCTACTATTTCTAACGGTCCAATTCTCAATTCTTCTAATTTTTTTCTATTCAATTTATTTCCATTTTCTATGTAAACTAAATCTCCTGTGTTGAATTCATAATACTTTCTATTTTTATCAAATAATTTCTTGTTGTACTCATGTGACTTTATGCTCCTTTCCAATGCTAGTTCTCTATCTTTGATCCAGTTTTCTTTGGTTTTTTCCTCTTTTAATTGTTGAGGTAGAATACTTATGTCTTTACCGTCTAACAGGTATGTCGGTGCGAAACCGGTTACCGTATGTTCGGTTTCATTATACTTTTCTAGGCATTCTCTAGCAATCGTCGTCCAAGCCTTTTTCTTTTCGTTTTCATTCATTTTGCATCTTATTTTATTAACCAGTGTTTGGTTCAATCTTTCATTTAGACCGTTCGAAAATGCTGCGTTTACTGCTGTGAAAATTATTTTTACATTTATCATACTTAGGTATTCTTTGAACTCTTTCGAATTAATACCTGGATATTGGTCTGTGAGGATTATTTCAATTTTGTCTGTTTCTAGTATCATTTTTACTAGTTTTATAAAATCGTGTGCACTTTGTGTTTTTGATGTTAGGATAAACGCATATCTCGTGAAGTGGTCTACCATAAGGTGTAAGTATCTTTTTGTAGATCTCGTTCCACCGAAACCGCCGATTGTGTCTATCGACATTACTTCGAACGGTTTAGTCGCTGGGCCCAAGTGGGACATTAAGCCATATTTCTTTTGGCCTCTAGATTTATTCTTTATACATATCTGGCAATTTTTACATTCTTTCTGTATATTTTCCGTTAGGTTTTTAGCTGTATAATATGGACCGATCTTCTTTTGCATTTGTTTTATCCCGATGTGGCACCATTCTCTATGTATCTCTTTTATGATTTTTCTGCTATAGTCCTCTGATAAAATTATTTTTCTTTCTTCTTTACTTTTCTATAAAATACTCCATCTTTTTCTATCAATCTTTCTTTCATTTTCTGTATCATCTCATTACTTGTTTGATCCATCTTTATTTCATCTACTTTAATTGAGTTAACTATTTTTAATACTTCTTCAGTGTTTTCGATTGGTTCTAGGACCGGATTTCGGCTTAGGCAATCCGCTTCGACATTGTCTTTTTCCGGAATGTATTTTATCTGGAAATCATATTGTGATAAGTAGTATGTGAGCTCACCAAGGTCTTCATCCGTTCTAGCTTTTATGTTTAGGTTCTCTAAGGGTTTGTGGTCTGAGTATACTATAAATTTCCTTCCAATTAGCCAATGTTGCCAATATTTTATGGCTTCTTTTATTGCTAGGCATTCTAGATATATAGCCTTTTTCCTTTTTTGGCTTTCATTTAGTTTTTTTGAAAAATATGCCACTGGTCTATCTTTTCCATCTGGTTGTTCTTGTTTCAGTATTGCGCCAATGCCCTCTATTGATGCATCTGTGAAGATTTTTGTTGGCAAGTTGTTATCAAATATTTCCAATATAGGTTTTGAACATAGTAACTTTTTTATTTTATTGAATGATCTTTCACAGTCTTCTGTCCATGTGAATTTTTCATTTTTCCTGAGTAGTCTATGCAGTGGATCCAACATTATTGCGCTTCCTGGTATATACTCATGGTAGAAATTTATTTTCCCTAGGAATTGTCTAACATTCTTTTGCGTCTTTGGTCTCGGGAAGTTTTCGATTGATGTTAGGTTATCCTTTACTGGTCTTACTGTGTTGTTCTCAATTATATGTCCTAGATATTTCACTGACTTTGAAGCGAATGTACATTTTGTGAATTTCAATCTGAAACCTTCCTTTATTATTGCTTTTAAAACCTCTTCTATGTGTTTGATATGTTCTTCAAATGTTTTTGAATAAATTAAAATATCGTCTATATAGTTTTCTGAGAAGTTTTTAAGGCCGTGTTTCCTAAGTATATTGCCTAAGATTCTTTGAAATATTGCTGGGGCTGTTTTCAAACCAAATGGGAGGCACGTCCATTGGTAGTGCCCATCTTGCGTCACAAAACCTGTTTTTTTTTATCTTCTATGCGTAAAGGGATCGACCAAAAAGCTGAATTAATATCTAATGTTGTAAAGTATTCACAATTTCTCGCTTTTACTATCAAGTCGTCTATAAGAGGGAATGGCTGTGATTGTGGTATCACTATCTTATTTAGGTCCCGAAAATCCATGCATAACCTTTTTTTTTCTTTTTTATTCCCCTCTTGTTTGTATGCAAGGGTTACGGGAGCGCCGAATGGACTGTACGATTCTTCAATTAGGCTTTTTTCCAACAGTTTTGCTACTTGGTTTTCTATTTCTTTCTTGTCCTCTATGGTGCATCTGTACGGCCTCTTACTACAATATTTATCTATTGATAAGTCTATCCTAGCTTCGTAGTCTTTTACCTTTCCTATATCGTACTTATCTTTGGCAAAAATCTTATTATATTTCTCTATCAGTCTTTCTATCTCAATCTTCTTTGGGTTGTCTAGGTTATCCAACTTCATATTGAATTCCCCTTCTTTCACATGTTCATTAAAGTTTATTTGTACTTCTTCTATATGCTCGGTATTGTCTATCTGTTCTATTTTTTTCTCTATTTTTGTCTCTTTTGTTTCTTTCTTTTGTGATATCCCTAGGTTTTCATCTTGAATCAACTTGAATTTTTTTATCATATCTAGTCCTATCAAAAATTCCTCGAAGTCGTCTCTTTCTACAATGAATACGTCTACCTCTTCTTCGATATCAAAAATTCTTACTTTTATTGTTATTAAGCCGTTCGTACTTTTTACACCATTAACCGTTTTTATGAATATTTTGTTTACGTCTTCTCTCTTATTCATTATTTTAACCAATTTTACATTTATGAGGGAGATCTGGGATCCTGAATCGTATGTTCCCTTTATTGTCACGTCCTGGGTGGAGGTTAGGACAATGACAAGGAGTTCTTGCCCCGCTGCCTCCAACGTACCGTCGCGCCCTAAGGCCGGCCGGATTACGCCGCAATGGAGTAAACTGTGCGGGGCGGGTGGATTGGCTTTAAAGGATCGAGGAGGAAAAGAAGAGGTGTGTTTCGTCTTGGGACCGTCAGCTAGACTCATCGGTAGGGCTACAGCTGACGGCCCCTGCCCTAGACACACACGGGGACACAGAGGATATGATTTTGGAACTTGTATATATACTAATGGATTGGAGATTGAGAACTAGCGAGAAGATTAGACCTCTGGTGGCGCTCGCCGACACTAAGTCGCGATACCGTGGTGGGGCCGGGACGTCACACCTCCCCCCCCTAAGGGGAAGATCCGTCCTCGGATCTCAGCACAATCCACCGACATCCCACCGCTGTCACCAAAAATTATGTCACGTCCCGGGTTGAGGTCTTAGGGGAATGACATTGTTAGGGTAAGTTAAGAGGAGGTTTCGGCACGAAAGTGAATTTCGCAGCACAAAATTCGGGTAGGAGCCTCGGCACGAAAATGTATTTCGCGACACGAGTTGGGTAGGAGCCTCGGCACGAAAATGTATTTCGCGACACGAGGAGGGTAAGAGTCTCGGCACGAAAATGTATTTCGCGACACGAGTTGGGTAGGAGCCTCGGCACGAAAATGTATTTCGCGACACGAGTTGGGTAGGAGTCTCGGCACGAAAATGTATTTCGCGACATGAGGAGGGTAAGAGTCTCGGCACGAAAATGTATTTCGCGACACGAGTTGGGTAGGAGCCTCGGCACGAAAATGTATTTCGCGACACGAGGAGGGTAAGAGTCTCGGCACGAAAATGTATTTCGCGACACGAGTTGGGTAGGAGCCTCGGCACGAAAATGTATTTCGCGACACGAGGAGGGTAAGAGTCTCGGCACGAAAATGTATTTCGCGACACGAGTTGGGTAGGAACCTCGGCACAAAAATGTATTTCGCGTCACGAGTTGGGCAGGCGTCTCGGCACGAAAATGTATTTCGCGGCACTAAACGACCAGGGAAGGTTTAAATGGTTATTGTGTATTTGGGAGACACCCGTTAAGACGCTAATAGCTTTGTTTTGATTTACTGTTGCATTTGTTTCAGAGAACCGCTCGCGTTATTCCGCGAACTACGTTTAGATGCACTGATTCGGGAAAAGTCATGTAAACATAACAAGAGCTCTCGTGTTCGCGAAACGAGATCAGCTGTTGTACCGACGTGTTATGTATTGTAATATTTATTATTGTAGGATTTCTGCAATGATACGAGGCGTGTTTAGGAAATAGTAACGTTTGTTTATTTGGGTACCGTCTTGTTTTGACGTGTACCGTTAGGAACATATGGTTTGAATATAATAATAGTGATACGCATGAATATTAGTAATGAAGGTGCAATACAAAATAGACCAATGGGTTTTAACAATAAGTAAATGATACAAATTAACCAATGAGCATTAACGATAAGCAAACACACTTTATAGGCCAATAGGCTTTAAGCAATAAGCAAGAAACGAAAATAGATGAATAAGCTTTAGTAGCATTTAATGGTATAAACGAATAATTATATAAAGAGGCATGATAAGCAATACGCATTAGTAATATAAATGAATGTGACATACAGTGATATAGATATATATATTAATAACGATAGTAACTTACAATATGTATAGCAGGACGCTTCTCCTTCTTGGAGGGTTCGCACTGAATTTGTATAATGTGAAATTGAGATTTGTAGATTCGTTACGACACTTTTATATTCGCGAGGTTTAAGAAGACTCTCGTCGCAAAAATGGTAAACATGGTAATGAGCTCCGGCCTCTGTGGGCCTTGTATTTATAGTAAAGATTGGAATGTCAGGTATGAAGGGTAAGAGCGGTAATTCGCCATGGCACGTACGCCAAATTTGCGTCGTAGTAAATAACTGAGTGATGACTAATGCGCAAAGTATGCGTCGCAATTACATTTTTGGGGTTTTTATATGGGAATACTCAATCCGACGGATTTGGAGTAGCTGGATGGGTACAGGGGTAAGAGTGGAGTCAAATTAAAGGGCAGAGGGAGGGGGTGAGACGTGGTCTCGAATTAGTAAGTTTTTGGTGCGAGGGATTCGTTTAAATTGAGAGATAAGGAGGACGCAGTTGACCATCTTGAGATGGGGACCGCTAAGGTACATCGCCAAGGAGATCAGGAATCTGGATTGACCATCTTGAGATAGGGACCACTAAGGTATATCGCCAAGGAGATCAGGAATCTGGATTGACCGTTTAGAAACAGGGACCACTAAGGTATATCGTCTAAATGATTGGTTGGGTGAGGGAGTAGGGTATGACTCGAGATTGAAGGTTTTGATGGAGTTGTGAATTGATTGTTGAAGAGATGGTGGAATAATACCGCGCGAAAAATAGTGGGACATCACACCTCCCCCCTTACATGAAGAAATTTTTACATTTCTTAATACAAGGTTCGGGTGGCTTGGAGTGAGAAAAAAAAATTAAACGAAAATTAGTGGTACATCACACCTCCCCCCTTACATGAAGAAATTTTTACATTTCTTAACATAAGGTTCGGGTGGCTTGGAATGAGAAAATAAAGAAAATAGAATTTAACAAAAATAAAATATAAAGCCTATTTTGGCGGAAAAAAAAACAAAAGATAAAGCCTGTTTGGTTAGAAGAATAAAACTAAAGATAAAGCCTATTTGGCGTAATATAAGAAAAATAAGAGATATAACTAATTTGAAACTAAAGAAACAAAATTTTACCCAAACATAAAAAATAAATTTGTGAATTTCGGTATATTTATAGGGGACTATTTACAAGGGTTGGTGAAGGAGGTTTGGGAAGTACTTACAAGGAGGTGGAGTGAAAGGTAGGAATTATGGAGGATAGGAATAGGAAAGGTACTGGAGGAATTCGGATTGGTCCAGGAGTACGGTGAGGTCCTGACCCCCTTGGTAGAGGTCATCGAACCATCTTAGGAGCTCGGGCGTCAGCTCCGTGTGGTCTGGGACTTTGGTCGCTGACCCCGTGTCCAAGAGTTCTACCGCTCCTGGCCAGGTTGGGAGTAGGGAAGGATTTTGGGATTGGGATGCAGGTGGGTAAGGAGGTGGAGAGGGATAGGGAGGTGGAGGATAGGAATAGGTGAGTTGGGGGTGTTTTACCGTTTTTTTAGGGGGGGTAGGGCTGCGCAGGGTTCTTGGGGTGGTCGCTTCCTGCAGCTTCTCTTTGTTGTCTGTTGGTGGGGGTGAGACGTCTAATATGACGACTTCTGGTTCTTTTAAACTGACGATGGAGGTTATTCGGGGGAGGAGGGGCGACAAGCTCCTTCCCTCGATGATCGTCTGTCGCCGCCTCCACCTCATTTCGGCCAGTTTTTTCTTGTTGCCCCCTCCCCGGTGAGGCCTCCTTTGGTGGTGGGCGTCTTCCCGTGAGGAGGGCATCATTAACGTTTTTCTTCTTTTTTTTTTTTTCTTTATCTAGGAATGAGTATTAATTAATAGCCTGTTTATTATTTCGACTCGGTCAGCCGGGATCGTCGCGTATATGACCAAGGCGCGCTTTGTTCGCGTGGATTATTTTCGTTTTGCCCTTCCATGATATTCGTAAATTTTGCGAGGGAATAACCTCTATTATGGTGTGTGGGCCGGAATATTGGTCCCCAAATTTTCCTTTCCTCGGTTCTATTAATACAAAAACGGAGTCGCCCGGTTGGAAGGTCTCTTCATTTATGTGTTGATCGTAATATTTTTTATAGCGAAGTTTAGATTCTTTTAATTTCTCTGCAGCGGCTGTTTGCAGTTCCCGTATTCTCGCGTTTAACTTTGAAAGGTAATGATTATAAGTTTCGTTTTCAAAATCTTCGGGCATCCTTTTTCGGCTGGGTACCCGAGCTATTTTCCCGAACACTAACTCGTGTGGGGTGTAACCAGTGCCTTCGTGGACGCTGGTATTATAACAGAACGCGGCCAAGTCTGTCCATTCGTCCCAGTCGCTGTGATTACTTATAAAAATTTTCAAATATTCCGTTAGGACCAGGTGCGATCGCTCCAGAGAACCGTTAGTCTGTGGGTGAAAAGCTGTGGTTCTAAATTGTTCGATTTTAAATTTTTTCGCGATAGCTTTCATGAAGTTACTAGTGAAATTTGCTCCTTGGTCAGTGAGGATGGCTCTGGGAGCTCCGAACTGACAGATAAATTTTTTTATGAACGCATCTGCAACTTTTAGTGATGTGGTGTGTTTAAGGGGTACGCATACGAAATATTTTGTTAGTAAGTCTTGCATTGTTAATATGTAGGTATTCCCTTCTCTCGTGGTAGGTAACGGTCCTACGATGTCCAATGCAATTTTGTCGAAGGCTTGTCCAGGCGTGTCGGTTAGAATCATTGGTTGCCTGGTCTTAACACGGACGAGTTTCTTCCGTTGACAGTCTTCGCATGTTCTAATGTAGTCTTCCACGGCTTTCTTCATTCCTTTCCAGAAGTAGTGGTGTCTAATTCGGTTATATGTTTTGGTCACTCCCTTGTGTCCGGCTAAGGCAGATGCGTGATTTTCTTTAATAATGGTTAGGTGTTCTGATTCCTCTGGTATTCGTACTGCTTGTAAACATATAGTGACGCTGATGTCCTCTTTGTTGACGGCTTCGAGGATACCCGTAATGACATTTTGCCAGCTTAATTGATCTAAGTTCGATGTTTTGGCTATACTGAAGGATTGTATTTGGAGCTCGTGTACCGTATATTTAAGGTAAGAAAGGACTTTGCCCCATGTCGTCATAGTTAGTGGTGTATTTTGAGTTTCTTTAACAACCAGCCCTATAAAGATTTGCCCCTTTTTGTGAGTTACGTGGGCCCTACCCAGTGGGAGATCGCCAGGTATTGTCAGGATTCCCGTTTCCTGTAGTTCTTTCGCTCCGTTGTCGCAAGGTTTTCCATCTACGCTTAAGAAGAAAACAAGCGTTTCTTTTCGTAAGAACAATGGGTCGCGACTGATTAATGGTATTATTTGGATATCTCGCTCGGGATCAGCTTCATATGCTGCGTCTAAAGAGTCCTTTAATCCAATTATCGAAGATTCCGAGTCTGATTCATCCGATGAGTTGGAATCCACCTCGGGGTCAAGGTCGTTTTCTTCCTGCGGCGTTGGCGATTGTGGAGGTGAAATAATAGGGGCGTCCGCCAACTCCTTTTCTTCTTCCTGACTTACTTCATCTTCTTCGCTACTCATCGGTTCCGGCGGGTCTACCGAGAGCGGATCTGGTGGGTTTACTGCACTGGTCAACCTTTGGCGCACTTTCCTGGGCGGCTGTACTCTGGTAGGTTTTGCTCTTGGGCGAGTTTTATACGTGGGTCTAGTTGATGGCGTGGTGAGTCGGGGCCTCCCGGGACCTCGTTTAGCCGGGGGCTGATAGTCGTCATCAGCTTCCTCTCGTGGTCGTACTGGATATGCCTCCTTTACAGGAGGATTACGAGACAGGGCGTCGGCAAGTTTATTGCTTTTCCCTGGTTGATAGCGAATTTCATAGTCGTATTCTGCTAACTTTAAGCGCCACCTAACGAGGCGTGACGTTGGGTCTTTTACTCTATGCAACCAAATTAGGGGTTGGTGGTCAGTATATAAGATAAATTTCTTTCCATATAGATAAGGTCGGAAGTACCTGACACAATAAACAATGGCTAGAAGTTCTTTTTCGATGGTCGCATAGTTTATTTCTGCTTTGTTCAGGAGACGAGAAGCATAAGCGATGGGCAACTCTTTGCCTGTGATATTTTGGCTCAATATTCCTCCTATAGCAGATTCGGAAGCGTCGGTGGTAACATGGAATTCCAGGTCAAAATTTGGGTATTGCAGGATAGGTTCTTTCTGCAATGCTAACCTTAAGTGGTCAAAAGCCGTTTTCTGGGACGGTCCCCACTCGAACGTTGTGTCCTTCTTTAATAATTGGGTTAACGGGCGAGCTATTTTGGAAAAGTCTGGGATAAACCTCCTATAATATCCGGTTAATCCAAGGAATTGTTTGATTCCTTTTGGTGTACTTGGTGCCGGGTAGTTTCGGACGGCTTCAATTTTTCCCAGATCAGGTTTTACCCCTTGCTCGGTGATTATGTGACCTAAATATGCGACTTCCTTGTGTAGGAACTTACATTTGGAAGGTTGGAGTTTAAGTTTTGCTTCTCTCAGGCGCTGAGCAAGTTTTCTAAATTTAATCAAATGTTCCGTAAGGGAACTTGCGTAGAGGACAATATCGTCTAGATACACGAACATTTCTGTGCCCTGGAGTCCCGTGAGTGTGTGATCCATCAATCGTTGGAAGGTAGCTGGTGCATTACAAAGCCCAAATGGCATTCTGACAAATTCATAATGTCCGTGTGGTGTAGAAAAAGCCGTTTTAGGTGCGTCTTCCGGTTTCATAGGGATTTGGTGGAATCCAGAGGCAAGGTCGAATACGGAGAAGTATTTTGCTCCTCCTAATTGGTCTAGTATTTCGTTAATGTTTGGAAGTGGGTATGCATCAGGAACGGTTTTTTCGTTTAAATCCCTGAAGTCAATTACCATTCTCCACAAAAGTTCCCCATTGGGTCCTGGGTTTTTGGAGACGATCCAAATGGGTGAATTGTAGGGTGATAGTGATGGCTTTATAATGTCGTTTTCTAGTAGATTCTTTACCTGTTTATCAATTTCTTTCTTATGTACAGGAGGAAAGCGATATTGTTTAGTATTTACAGGCACTGGGTCCGTAGTCTGGATCCCATGTTGGATGGCGTTCGTATGACCCAACTTCTCATTTGGTAGATGGAAGAGGTCGTTATATTTATATATAATTCTTTGGACATGGAGCTTTTCCTCCGGATTCATATGTTCCGTTGAAATTAATTGGAGCACTTGTTCCATTCTTGTTGCGGTTTTTTCGTTTATTATTGATTCTTCCTCACCCGACGCCATAGCAAGAGACTCTTGGAATTCTAGGGGAAGGGTTGTTTCGGCATAGTGCCCTGGGGATGAGAGCGAGTGTACTTTCGCGGGTACCTCTTTATAATGGATCAAAGGATCCTGGGGACGAAGGGGTTTGATTTTTGTTAGGGATGGGGTAGGAGTGACGCACTTAGTCGTCTTAGTCTCTGTTGGTCGTTTTTGTTTGGGTTCTGGAATCACAATTTCGAATTCTTCCAATTCAACAGTAGGTATAGTGACCGTTTTGTCCGTTTCATTAGAATTTATTATTTGTAAGTATGCTTTGCCGTCTTGATTACGGACAAGAGCATTACCAGCGTGAATCCCAGCGCCTAAATCCAATTTAGGTAAATATCCTTCCTTCACGTTTAAATTCGATACGTTAATAAAAGAAACTGTTTTTGATCTAGCGGGTAGCACGACTTGACCTCTATCTACAAACGGAATGGAATTTCCGTTGAATTCCAATTGCTTTTTTGAATAATGTATTGAGGCATCTTGGTTCATAAAGAATTCAGTTCCCAATATTCCGTGTGGTTTAATAGGGAAATCGTTTTCGACTACGTGGAATGTAACGTCGTTGCCCAATAAAGTTATTTCTATTGTCCCGAGGGTGGAAACGAGGTCCTTAGCAATGCCTCTAAGTTGTACCTGTTTGTTTACGTCTATATTTTGAGATCGTTTTACGGCGTGAATTTTCAATAAGTTTACTTCAGAACCGGTGTCAATCATTAGTTCCGGTGTTATTTCGAAGTCTGGAGACCGGATAATTACGGACGGGGTTTCGCCAACAGTATTCAACCATGCGGTGGCGATCCTAAGTTTGGCATTCCCGATTCCGTTTGTGTCGTTATTGGACGCGCTCCTGTTTGGCCCGTTCCACGGTATGCGTCCGCTGTCGACCGTAGGGGCAGAGCGTTTCCCGAGTCCCGTTCCTGGAAGGTTCCAGGGTTTCTCTCATTGTGGTTGAACATTCGTTTTCTACATTCTGAGATTAGGTGTCCTGGCTTTTTGCAATACGCACAGATGCGCAATTCTGTAGGTCTTGAGGGAGGAGGTCGAGTTTTGTCCCAGTAAGGGAGCAAAGGGTTAGATGCCTGGTTATTATATCCTGTAACGCGGTTTTGAGGATATCGTTCGGTCGGTCGATAGTTCAAACCTTGGTAGTTCCTACAGGATAATGCGTCGTGCCCTGTTTTACTGCAAACTTGGCATACGAGTTTAGGTGCCTTCTGTTCTGAAAACCTTCGGTGGTCCCTGTCCATTTTCTTATCCACGAGTACGGCTGCCTCGAAGGCTTCTTCAAGTGTTTCGAAATTATGTTGTAATAACATTGTTCTTACGTGAGGCGGAAGACCATCTATGAACGAGTCCAAGGTTAGGCGATCCACGTCCATGGTTTGTGCGAAGTCGTCGCGATATTCTCTATTCTCTTCCAAGATGGCGAACCGGAGGTCTTTAACGCGTGAAATGTATGCCAACATATGTTCGTTGGTTCCTTTTATGATATTCGCGAGTTCCCCTCGGTAGTGGTCCGATGTCTCGGCAGGGGAGAAAGTGCGTTTAAGCTGTTTAATTAAGTCGTTTACGGTTTCGAAGACCCGATCCTCAACCGCCAAGTACGCGTGATCTTGTAGCTTGTTTATCAACAACCTCGCTAGCTGGGATTCGGCTTGCGAGGGAACCAAAGCTTTAGCCCTATTGCAAGCTCTCGCGAATTGCAAAACGGACATGTTATGGCCGTTAAATTTTGGGACGGTTTCTATCGCGTCCTTTAATCTGATCTGGGGCAATGGCTCCTGGTCCGGAACATGGTCACGAGTCAGTGTATCAGGTTCTTTATTATATCTTAGCACGGGTTTTCTATCAAAACGGGAGGAACCTGGCGTGGCAAATTTATTCGCGGATGGTGGAGGTGTAGGAGATTTTTCCTAATAATTCGGTAGTCGCGGTGTCTATAGGGTTCACGGAAGAGCTCGCGCCTTGGTTTATTGCGTAAGGCTCATCAGTTTCGTCGTAATCGGACATGTTAAAATCGTTTTGACTCTATTTGTTAAAAAAATGATCGGTTAATTTTTTGGGCGTCCGGTAGCCGCTTTGCAAACTTAGGGAGTTCTATCCCTAGAACCAATAATTACCAACCCGTAATGATTTCTATTTGAAAAGAGGAAATGTTCCGTGCATTCGGCGCAACTATTCAAAGGACGCGTTTGGAATAAGAGTTTTTTGCAACGAGGGCACCTTGGAAATATATTGTTTAATGAATAATAATGTTCCTGAGTGATTTCATTCACTTCAATTGGATCCAGATCAAAGCAGTCTAGGCAAATTTTGTAGCCTCCCGTGGTCGTTGCTACACCGCCCGAAACACAGGTCAGTTCATTAGTGTATGCCAATTGGTTCACAAATTGGCGGTACAGGTTTGATAGATGTTGCAGTTGAAATCTATTACACATACTAGATATTGGGCTATTGTGGGTAACGTGCATACCGAGAATCAAATTTTTGTTAGCGGTATTTGAATATCCCTGCACTTGAGGGTACGAAGTTATATTGTTATAATTAATCGTTATTTAAAATTCAGGATGTTCTATGTTCATTTGGTTATCAAATTCTCGGTGGCTCTCACTAGCTAGGAGATACCAATCCGAACACACTACACAACTGCTCACGGGGCAGATTTGAAACAGAGCGGAATTGCACCACGAGCAATTGGGAGACACCGCCGGGGTCTGATAATAATGGATTTGATATAAAATTTCCACATTTGTTAGGTCTTGTTCATAGCAACTCGAACAAATGTCGTCTCCTTCATAAGTTGTAGCTATTTTCCCGGAGACACAGATCAACCACCGCATATGTGCCGTTAAAATTTGTAATCTGCGGCTGCGGTAATTTAATGTGCCACGATGTGGGTATTTAATGCACATTTTTAATATATATTTATTAGGCTATTGTGGGCACCGTATGTTTGAGAATTTACTTCTTTAAACAGTTAACGCATCCCACCGCTGTCACCAAAAATTATGTCACGTCCTGGGTGGAGGTTAGGACAATGACAAGGAGTTCTTGCCCCGCTGCCTCCAACGTACCGTCGCGCCCTAAGGCCGGCCGGATTACGCCGCAATGGAGTAAACTGTGCGGGGCGGGTGGATTGGCTTTAAAGGATCGAGGAGGAAAAGAAGAGGTGTGTTTCGTCTTGGGACCGTCAGCTAGACTCATCGGTAGGGCTACAGCTGACGGCCCCTGCCCTAGACACACACGGGGACACAGAGGATATGATTTTGGAACTTGTATATATACTAATGGATTGGAGATTGAGAACTAGCGAGAAGATTAGACCTCTGGTGGCGCTCGCCGACACTAAGTCGCGATACCGTGGTGGGGCCGGGACGTCACATTATTTCTAATTTATTTGCTAGCAACATCTTCGACTTGATTAATGGTGTGATTAGTCGTTTTTTGCTTCTGTGTTCAAGTCTACTTCTAGCACTGTGTTACTTCCTATTACACCCGTTTTATTTTTATTTTTCTCACTTTCTTTTATTTTGAACCAGCATTTCTCTTCAGGATGATATCTTACACCTTTATTGAGGTATTCACATGTTTTGCATGGTTTCTTCTCAAAATTTTTCCTTTTAAAATCTAGTTTACTATTTTTTGTTGTTGTATTGTTTTTTTTATACATTAGATCCTCGCATTTTCTGATTTCGTTAAATAAGTCAGTAATATTTTTTTGCTGTTCTCTATCAATCTTTTTCCTGATAAAATCTGGTAATCCCAATGCAACTATATCTATCAGGGTATCCTGGTCTATAGATTTATTTATTTCTAGCAAGAGTCTCTCTTTTTTCATCGCATAGTCTAACAGTGATCCTTCTTGATACCTGTATAAGTGAGCATGTATTCTGGTGCTCCAGCCTTTGTTTGCAAAGGATTCTAAGAAATTTTCTTTCCATGTTCCCCAATTATTTTCTGAGTTATCTTTGATTATCCTTGAAGTGTACCAATTTTGACATGATTCACTCAGGAAAAATCTCATTGTCTCAATTTTCAGGTTATCTGTATCTATTTTGAATCTCGAGCATTCTTTTTCATACCTCTCTAACCATTGTCTTGCGTTCGAGTCTTTACTGTTGAATTTCTCTATTATAAACTTATCTGCTATATGTTTTAAATTTTTCTCTTCTGTTTTTTTCTGTGATGATTCAATTAGCTTCTCCAACATTTTAGCCAAGTCTGTTTTCTCTGTCTGTCTTTGTTCTTCCTCCCCTTGTATTTCGTCCAAAAGCTGACCCTCAAATTTTATATTTCCACCTTCATCCATATATATTTTTTGTAGTTCATCCGTTAGTACTACCCATACACTAACCTCATCGTGTCTATGTTTTAACTTGGCTTTCACTTTGGCATAAATATTTGTTTCCTTTAATTCTTTATGGGCATTTATATGTTTGAATTCTTCCGGCATAGCGTACCTTTTTCCCTCTTCTGTTGTTAGTGAGGTTATGTTTTTAATATTAGACTTGGTGTCCGTTGGGGATGTTACCACCGTGAAATTAAATTTCAGTTTCATTTTTAACTAAAATTGTCGTTTTATAAGGCTCGTTATCCTATCTGGCGTTGGTAATCAGACTCAATTTGTTTCTCTGTAAATAAAGTTTATGTTTTATTAAATACTTATTGATATTTACATCTATTTACAAACCCACCTGTAAATAAAGAAACGACAATTAAAGTCTGTTGTTCGCTGTCTTTATTTACACTCGCCTTATCTTTCACCTATTCTGTTAATTCGTTATCTTTAATTAATTCCTTTCTTCACACGTGCTCTGTCTAATTCTCTCTCTCTAGAGTGCGCTGAGCGTGCGAAGCGCGCTCGATTCGACTTAAAGGAAGTATATTTTCTTTACATACGAACTAAATTCTACATAAAAAAAAGTTATATAAAGTTCTTCTGTAACTTCTTTAACAAAGAAAAATGTACATTCATAATTTCTTGTTTTCATTTTAAATTTCCGTACTTTTTATTTGAGCTGTTTCTATTTTTCAAACCTTAAAATGAATTTTTTTATTAAAAGATGAATATTTTAATACTGTAAATTAGTGACCTTTGTTAAAATTAGAATCCACTCTTGGCCAGTACCATGCACGCTGTAGCAGCCTTCGATAAAAAATATTTTTTCAGGGTATGATCTAAAATCTAAAATCTATACGTAATCACATTTCTCGCTAGATTTTTCGATAATAATATCAAGTTGCGACAAAGATTCACACACTGTTTACAAATTAATTACGCGTAGCGTGCACGGTACCGCTCGATGAAAACTACGGGAAAGTGGTGGTCTCTTCCATCGGGAGCGAAATGTAAACAATTGGTTATGCAAAGCTAACATCGCGATACATGTTGTACACTAAAATGTATAAAAACATTACTAAAATAGAAAAGAATGGCAGCACGTAAATATATCAAACGGGTTCGATATATTGACGAAATGTAAGACTGAAATAATGCTACAATTGTTTACATTTCCAAATGATAGAAAGCAAGCAGAGGAATTTACTATAATACATGCGACAGAATTTCGAGATAATTGTTACATATAAAATGAATATAATTAAGAATATACATTTATTTGCACAATTATCTCGAAGTTCTCTCTACAAATCATATGTACAGCAAGCAAGCGAATTTATTGCAAGGATAGAACAAGAATTGCGTGAGGTAAATCGAACAACTATTTACATATTCGCGATGTCCAAAAATCGAATGAAATAGAAAATGGATGAAATTGATAATATTCTGGACATCACCAATTTGCATTACCCGACGTAGAAGGAAAATCCGCGAGGCCATCAACGGCATGTAAACGTAAACTACTCTTTTGCTTCTTCGCAAAAGTTGCATATAAATTCTCAGATGACATGAGAGATAGATGTTTGTCATCTACCTCCATGGTCTGAGCTGTTTCCCCGTATTTAAGATAATTAAAATTGTATAATCGTTTCCTATGGATTAATGTTCTACAAAGTTTATATAATTTATTTATAGAATACCTACTTTAAAAACTTAAAATTTGTTACTGCTTCCTATCTTAAAAACGAAAAATTTAATTTACATTGGAAAAAAAATAATTTCTATTTTTTATTAAAATTTTGTTAAAGTTTTTAAAATAACTTATTTTAGTTACGCATTATTCTTGTCATTATTAATTATTTACTGATGTTGCACATTATATTCAAAAATAAATTTTAGTTTGTAATGCGCACATAACCTATTTTGTATTTCATATTAAAAAAGGTGGTCGACTACTAGCTATCGGACCGTTCGACTTTTAGAGTTAAGCGGTCGATTATTAAAGCATTCGGACACTTTATTTTTAGCGCTAATTATTTATTTTCCCTGAACTTTCCTACTAACGCAAAATATTTAGTGATACATTAAATACATTTGAATTACTTTAATACATTTTATATATTTTATAACATTGACTGTTTATTTTTAAAAATAAATGTTATCGGCGCGTAGGCTCGGTCAATTACATAAAAGTTATTTTGCAATTTTAAGTTCAAATTTCCAACGTTTCGGTCATAATTGAGACCATTATCAAGGAAATAATAATTTAAAACGAAAACTGCGTTCACTTTTATAAACTCCGCAACGTATTCGACGTGCGAAACATGAGTCGGTTGGCGGGTGACTGAGGTAAACAGCCAACAGCAGGCATGAAC
Organism: Andrena fulva; assembly: GCA_946251845.1. Classification (NCBI taxonomy): domain Eukaryota; kingdom Metazoa; phylum Arthropoda; class Insecta; order Hymenoptera; family Andrenidae; genus Andrena; species Andrena fulva. The sequence continues at coordinate 41,808,515 of OX276329.1, forward strand.
ACCAGAGGGTAAAACCAAGTATGGTCTACACGGCGACATATAGTGAGAACAGTTAGTTGTTATGACAAATTGAAAAACAAAAACTAAACCACCTCTCAACAAAATGCCAAAACACAGATTCTTGTCCTAAAAACAAATGTCAAAAACCAAAAATACATATTACATATAAATATGTAATATTGTCCAAATCATAAAACAGGGGAAACAAAAGAAACTCTAATAGAGAGATAGCATCATTATACCTTACTTTTTCAGTAAAGTTGCGTAATAATCTTGTATTTTAGGTGTTTCGTACCTAAGGTTTACGCTAGGTTGTTTAATCATGTGCAATGTCTCTAGTAGAATCCTCTGATTCACTTTGGTCTCTCTATCAACAACCTTGACACTGTCGAAGTCAAATCTGTGGTCAAACACATTATCACGTGCATTAAACTGGAAGATGTACATACATTATTGGATGCTTTCAACAGTTTTCATGACAGACTTCAATTTACATACGAGATTGAAAAGAATTCGTGTCTAAGTTTTCTCGATACTTTAGTTATCAGAACAAATAATACATTAATTACCAATTGGTATCATAAACCGAGTTGGTCTGGTAGATATATAAATTTTTTCTCGGCTCATCCCATACAACATAAAATAGGTTTAATAAAAGGTTTAATAGATCGGGCCATACTACTTGCGGACCCAAAATTTCGACCAAACAACTTGCTTCTCATTAAAGATACACTAAAACGCAATGGTTATCCTACTGAGATGATCTCGACAATCATTCGGGAACGGGTGTTTGAGATTTATCATCCACTACTTGTGGAAAAGCGTAGAGAAGAGAGAAACAAAAAAATTGGACCAATTAGTTGGAAAAATATTGTGGTCGTACCTTTTATTAACAACTTTTCGAATGACATAAGAAGAATTTTTAGAAAAGCTGGAATACACACCATCTTTAGATTGCCAGTGTATACTAAACAATTGTTTCCTCCTATTAAGGACAAAATACCGCTGTCTAAAAATTCTAATGTTGTTTATTCCATTCCTTGTAGGGGCTGTAATCAGACCTACATCGGGCAGACATCCAGACTTTTAGAAAGGCGTATTTATGAACACAAAAGGAACATTTTTCTACCCTCCTTTCAACACACTGCCTTAACGAAACATTCGCTAGAATTTGACCACAGATTTGACTTCGACAGTGTCAAGGTTGTTGATAGAGAGACCAAAGTGAATCAGAGGATTCTACTAGAGACATTGCACATGATTAAACAATCTAGCGTAAACCTTAGGTACGAAACACCTAAAATACAAGATTATTACACAACTTTACTGAAAAAGTAAGGTATAATGATGCTATCTCTCTATTAGAGTTTCTTTTGTTTCCCCTGTTTTATGATTTGGACAATATTACATATTTATATGTAATATGTATTTTTGGTTTTTGACATTTGTTTTTAGGACAAGAATCTGTGTTTTGGCATTTTGTTGAGAGGTGGTTTAGTTTTTGTTTTTCAATTTGTCATAACAACTAACTGTTCTCACTATATGTCGCCGTGTAGACCATACTTGGTTTTACCCTCTGGTGTTCATGCCTGTGTAACGTCCAATTGCCAGAGACAACTGAGCGTTATTGGTTCTCGAGAGGAGAGCGGCGTCCCCTCGAGTATAGGATAGGTGGGGTTTCGTTATAGTAGAGTAAAGGAGTAAAATCCAACTTAAACATTAACAATGGCTTGTTTATTCAACAAATAATTATACTTTGAGTAACAAATTATATTATCTACAGCTATGATTACAATGCTCTTGGTTTTCTTATATTTTATGTATCTATATATATATATATATGTATATATATATGTGTGTCGTATTATGTACAAGACATGTATGTGTGTTGCAGTGTACAGCCGCTACCGTCTCCGGAGCGAGCTTATACTCTTGGCAACGTCTGCAGTAAGAACAGCCGCTACCGTTTCCGGAGCGAGCTTATTACTCGTGGCAGAGTTTGAGTTCTATACTCTTACGACCTTGCTTTTACCAAGTGCACCAGCCGCTACCGTTTCCGGAGCGAGCTTAATGCCTTTGCAAGAGCGAGGTTATTAACCTTTGAATACACAATCAATAAAGGAGCACCTGTATCTATCCACTGAAGACCAGCCGCTACCGTCTCCGGAGCGAGCTTAATCGTACTGGTCAGACCTTAGCTACCTCTATGCTTGTGCATTCGCAAACAGAGTCTTGACTGAACCACTGTGCTACGTACACCTCCTTTTATACCATAGTTTTGGCGGATTGGCGCACGCGCAGTGGTTTTCTCGCTTATTAACTTATATTTTATCTTATATTCTTAACAACGCTTATAATCAACTATTCCTAATGTGTTTCGTAGTATTCGTCTTTGTTATATTTGCTTAATTATAATTTTATATGTAATAATATGTACAGTGATCTACGCGTGTCGTATATATTCGCTGTTTTATCGACTGTCGGTAACACCGGGTTCAAGTCCGCGTGGGACGTTACACCTCCCCCCTAGGCGATCTTTCGCCCTCGAAAGATTTGAACAGATGTAGGTTATGTTGAATAATTTATTTATGATTATATATATATATATTATGATTAAATATTATTGTTATATATATTTTCATTTATTATTTCCTTTTGGAACATATTTCTCTGCGGCTCCTGTTCCGCATTTCTTCAGGACTTTCCAGATCCATTGTCTGGGGTCTGTTCCGGGCAGGGCCTGATATGCCTTCCAATCTGGCGGAGGAATGTCGATGGGGATGAGGGGTGGGAACTCCCTCTTCTTCCGCGGTGCGGGTTTTGTGGGAATTTTAAACTCCGGGTCCTTTCCTGATGTGGAGGGAAGGGATTCCGGAGGAGCTTGGGAGGTCGTCTTAAAAATTTTTTAGGAAGTTTGGATAAATGGAGATGGTATTTTAGAAGGATGATTTTTACCATTTCTCCTGGAGGTTCCGGGAGTGGAGTGATTTTCGGTGGAATCTCTATCATCTCCTTTAAGATTTCTTCTAATTTCTCTCTGTCCTTCTGGGTTTTAGTGAGTCGCGTCCCGGCTCTTCGCGGCATTTTCGAAGTTGTATAAGTGAAGTTTGGTGCGAGCGCGGTTTTGACAGTGAGGTCTGAAGTTAGATGCCAATGTCGTTTATAATATTTTTCCGCGCGAACTTTTGAATGGCTTATTTCCGTAGACTCGCAAGTTTGTAGTTTGGGTATGAATATTTGTTTTTGTGTTTCGGGATTATATGTATATTTTTAAATTTTGGTTATAATAATGCTTAAAACTAGGTGTGAGTGTTAATTACAATGTGTGCGTGTGTGTGTGTGTATCTGTGAGTGTGATGTGTAATAATGATAATAAGAAAGATTAATATAAAATAGCTTCATTTTGTTCGGTATATCTGTAAAATAAATAATAAAGGAATAAGGATAAGAAAGTAAGGAGTATATGTTAAGGAAGGTGACGTATTTACATGTTCATAGATCTTCAAGGATCATGTCCCTGATTACGGGGTAGCTTCCTCCAGTGTTTAATTTGGCCAAATAAACTGGGTGGATTTGGGAAATTAAGAGTGTGCATAATATGCATTCTTTTGCCGGTTTGGCAGTATAGAGGATCCGGCGGCACCGGTGGCATATCCGGTAGCTCCTCCTGTTCTCTTTTACAATTAGATGGGGATAGCCCACATTTTCTTCATGTAACTCAGAAAAATGTGCACATTGCACACATAACAACTTTGTTATTTTGTGGTAATAGACGTTGTGATCATACACTTTTGTGAGGCACGTGTAATTGTCCATCTTTAAAAGTTTTTGTTCGTTTGAAATTTGTAGCTTCGTTTGTGCTTCCTTCGAATAACTTTTTGCATTGTTGCAACCTCTCCTTCTTCTATTATCCCTAGGGGTTCCTTAGATTGCTTCATTCCTATTGGTTTAGAGGTTTCTTATTATTTCCTCTCGAATGACGGGATATACATATCCCAATTGCATATTATTTATTGATATTGCCGTTATTTGAAACGTTAAACAGGTGCATAGAGTGCAATTAATTATATTTCTTTTTATATAAAGCACCCGTCGACAAATAAGGCATTGCTCGTTATTTTGTCTAGTGATTAATGTAAGAAGGTGTTCTGACGCTGGCTGTCTATATATTTCCCCTAGTCTGTGTGCACAATCTTCGCACAGAATATGTTTGCCATAGTAATATACATCTCGCTTATAAATTTTCTCGAGGCATATAAATTTGTCCATCTTTCTGTGACTACGGAACGTTGTTACTTGTATTAATGTTTCGGCGAGAATGAAGGAATCCTGTATCTGCTCTCTCATTTATACTGGTTTCTGCGCATGGTTGCCACGTCTTCTTAAGGTAGATAGGCTTTTTTGACTCTATTCATATGGACGATCTTTATTTGTTTAGGATTTGTTGCTATTTTTAAATTGCTATTATTCAAAATTTCGATGACTTGATAGGGTCCTGTGTATTCTGGTGTAACGTCCCACGCGGACTCAAACCCAGCGTTACCGACAGTCGGTAAAACAGCGACACATTACGACACGTGTAGAATCACTGTACATATTATTACATATAAAATTATAATTAAGCAAATATAAATAAGACGAATATTACAAAACACGTTAGGAATAGTTGATTATAAGCGTTGTTAAGAATATAAGATACAATATAAGTTAATAAGCGAGAAAACCACTGCGCGTGCGCCAATCCGCCAAAATCATGGTATAAAAGGAGGTGTACGAAGCACAGTATTTCAGTCAAGACTCTGCTTGCGAGTGCTCAAGCGTAGAGGTAGCTAAGGTCTGACCAGTAAGATTGAGCTCGCTCCGGAGACGGTAGCGGCTGGTCTTCAGTGGATAGATACAGGTGCTCCTTTATCGGTTGTGCATTCAAAGGTTATAGAACCTCGCTCTTGCAAAGGCATTTAGCTCGCTCCGGAAACGGTAGCGGCTGGTGCACTTGGTAAAAGCAAGGTCATAAGAGTATAGAACTCAAACTCTGCCACGAGTAACTAGCTCGCTCCGGAAACGGTAGCGGCTGTTCTTACTGCAGACGTTGCCAAGAGTATTAGCTCGCTCCGGAGACGGTAGCGGCTGTACACTGCAACACACATACATAACTTGTACATAATACGACACACATATATATATATATATATATACATAAAATATAAGAAAACCAAGAGCATTGTAATCATAGCTGTAGTTAATTTGTTACTTAAAGTATAATTATTCATTGAATAAACAAGCCATTGTTAATGTTTAAGTTGGATTTTACTCCTTTACTCTACTATAACGAAACCCCACCTATCCTATACTCGAGGGGACGCCGCTCTCCTCTCGAGAACCAGTAACGCTCAGTTGTCCCTGGCAATCGGACGTTACACTGGTTCCAATTTTTCGCGTCTTGGTTTTAGTAACCAGATCCAATCTCCTATCTTGTATGTTTCGGGTTGAATCTTTCGATCATAGTAATATTTCTGCCGAACTTTCGATTCTTCCAAATTGTTTCGCGCCATTTGTCGGATGTGATGAAGTTTGTCTATTAATTTGTCGACGAAATCCGGATAAGTTTTGATTTTATCTGTTGGGGTAATATTTGAAGGAAGGCGGGCTTTTCTACCGAAAACAAGCTCGTGAGGCGTGAATTTTGTACCTTCGTGAGTGCTTGTGTTGTATGAAAACATTGCTTGCGGTAACCATTGATCCCATTGTTTCTCTTTTGATACATAGTGTCGTAAATATTCTACAAGGACGTGATGACTTCTTTCGAAGGATCCATTAGATTGTGGATGGTATGCAGAAGTTCGGTATTGTTTTATATGGAATGCCTTGGCAAATTTCTTCATAAGGGCACTCATGAAATTTGGTCCTTGGTCTGTGAGAATGGCTTTAGGACTTCCAAACTTGCAGATGAAGTGCTCTGTGAATGCCCTAGCTATGTCCTCCGAGGTGATGTTTGCTAATGGTATTGCGAGAGAATATTTAGTTAGGTTATCTTGGATCGTAAGTATATAACCATTTCCTGTATCTGTAAAAGGTAGTGGTCCCACAATGTCTATAGAAACTTTATCAAAAGCGTCAATTGGTGTGTCTGTCAATATCATAGGTTCCTTATTTTTAACTCTTACTAATTTAGTCTTTTGACAGTCCAAGCAAGTTTTGATGAACTGAGTTATTTCGTACTTCATGTTCTTCCAATAATACTGATTTCTTATCCGATGGTATGTCTTGGTTATTCCCTTATGTCCGCCTATAGGAGTTTGATGGTTTTCTTGAATAATTTGTTGTCTCTCTTGTATAGAAGGAGTTATTAGTGTGCCTTTACAGAATATAAATTGAATGTCCTCTTGTAAGAATATTATGTCTATTAAATTCCATAGTCTGTTGAGTGAAATTTTGTTTTCTTCGCTTGCTATGTATACTCTTGTGGTATTTTCAAGTACTAGTGGGGTATGGAGTGCTCTTAATGATTTGTATAAATCCTCTTCTGTTGGATGGTCTGTTATAACAAGTCCGAGGATTGTATGTTTTCCTTCTTTAAGTTTAATTGATTCTCCAGTTTTTAATGGGAGTGGAAGTTTATTACGTTTTATATTTTTCTCCTTATATAATCTATCTCCGGCTGGTCCTATTGGTTTACCTTTTGTGTTGATGAATGTTATGATGTATCCTTTGCCCATCCATAAATGATCCTCTACTTCCATATTTTGTTTTTTAACAGGAATGTTTGACACTATTCTTGGTCTGCCTGTTGTGTGTTGTGAAGGAATGGGTGATACTGGTGGAGGAGGAGATAATAGTGGTGGAAGAGGAGATAATGGTGGTGTAAGTATTCTCCCTTTCTTAATTTTTATGGGAGTTATAGGAGCAGTGTCGGTACTGGATTTTAATTTCCGTTTCTTTCTTTTAGGTGTGTGGTGAGTACTTGTGCCTGTTTCTGCATCAATTTTGGGAGGGTCTTTATAATTGTGGTTTGGTACTATGAAAGTTTCTTCTATTTTTTCTATTAAGTCTTCGTCTTCTCTGATGTGAGGTATTCTGGATGCTCTTGTGTAGTTTCTATGTTGAGAAGGTGTATGTACTTTTACTGGAACTATATCTTGAGGAGGCGCATGTACTTCTACTGGTACCGTGATTTGAGGGGGTGTATAAATTTCGACGTTTTGTTTCTTAATTTCTGGTTGGGATGATGAGGTATTTATTTTTATTTTTCGTTTTAATTTTTGTCGTTTTGTGTTTATCGAGTCGCTTTCGTCGTATGATGAGGAGTCAGAATCTGTTGGAATAATTCTAAGTTGTTTGTGCGGAGCTGGATTTCCTGAGGTTGAGGCTGTAGTATCTCGCTGTCGCATGTTATGTTGATGGAATTTGATTTTGCTTTTTGTTCTCGTGAGAATTTGTTTCTGAATGGGCTCGTTTTGCATCCAATGGTAATGCGATTGGGTTTCTTGATAATGCATCTGCGTTTGTGTTGTACTTCCCTGGTTTATATAGGATTTTATAATCATATTCTGCAAGTTTTATTTTCCACCGCATTAACCGAGATGTTGGATTTGAAATATTTTGTAGCCATTCTAGCGGTTTATGGTCTGTTATTAAGAAAAATTTCCTGCCATAAACATAGGGTCTAAAGTGAAATACCGCGTATATAATTGCTAGTAGTTCTCGTTCGGTTGGAGAGTAACGAGTTTCTGCGTCGTTTAAGACACGAGATGCGTAGGCTATTGGTAAATCTTTCCCGATTTCACCCTGGCTAAGGACTGCACCTACAGCAATACCTGAGGCGTCTGTTGTAATGTTGAACGTCTTCTCGAAGTCCGGATATTGTAGGATAGGTTCTTTGCAAAGAGCTTCCCGCAGAACTTCAAATGATTTTTGCTGCTTGTGAGTCCAATCAAATTGGTAGTCCTTTTTGGTCAGGTTTGACAGTGGTCGTGCAATTTTTGAAAAGTCTTTGATGAATCTTCTGTAGTAACCACTCAGTCCTAGGAACTGTTTAACATGTTTGACCGTTGTAGGTGTTGGAAATTCCTTGACGGCCACTATTTTCCGTGGGTCAGGCTTGACTCCTTCTTCTCCTATTACGTGTCCTAAGTACGAGACTTCTTTCTTCAGGAATTCACATTTGTCTGGTTGGAGATAGAGGTTGGCGTCCGTTAGTCTTTTCATCAAGCGTGTAAACTTTGTTGCGTGTTCTTTAAGAGAGCTGGCATATATAACAATATCATCTAGATATACGAAGAGTTCTATTCCTTGAAGGCCCGTTAATACTTGGTCCATGAGTCTTTGGAAAGTAGCTGGTGCGTTTTTAAGCCCGAATGGCATTCTGTTGAACTCATAGTGTCCATATATCGTAGAGAAGGCCGTTTTGTGGCGATCGTCAGGATGCATAGGAATTTGATGGAATCCGGATGCTAGGTCAAATACGGAGAAGTATTTCGCGCTTCCCAACTGATCTAATATGTCAGTTATGTTTGGTAGAGGATAGGCGTCTCCGATCGTTAGTTCGTTCAGTTTCCTGAAATCAATTACGATTCTGGATTTTATATTTCCCTGTGCGTCTTCCTTCTTAGGTACGATCCATATTGGTGAATTATAAGGAGATGATGAAGCTTGTATTATTTCTTTTTCAAGTAATTCTTTGGTCTGTTTCCTTACTTCCTGCTTATATGCTTGAGGGTATCTATATTGCCTTGTGAATACAGGAACGTTGCTTTCCGTTACTATTCTATGGTATCCTCTGTTTGTGGCTTCCAACTTTTCTCCTGGGAGGTAGAATCTATCCGAATGTTCCTTTATTAATTCCTCAATGCTGGCTCGTTCCTCTGAATTTAAATGTTCTAATTGTAGTAGTTGAAGTAGCTGGTGTATTCTGTTGGGTTTTTCGTATTTGTCTGGTGTTTCTTCTCCTACAGGTACTTCTTCAAATGGTTCCAATTCGACAGATGGTACAGGAATTTTGATATCTTTTGTAGATGTGTTTATTGCGAATAGGTATGCTACACCGTTATTGTTTGATACAAGTGCATTACCCATATGTAAATTAGGGTGAATTTTCATTTTTGGAATGTACCCTGTGCTAGATTGCGTATTGAGGACTCGTACATATATTTGGCTTCTCGATCTTGCTGGTATTGTGATCGTCTCTGGGTCGATGAATGGAACAGTCTCTCTTCCAATGGTTATTGCCGAATGCATGTAGTCGATCGTTGCCCCGTTGGTTTGGAAGAAATCCGTCCCCAATATTCCATCCTGTTTGATAGGAAGGTCCTCTACGACGTGGAGAATAATTTCTGTGTTTAGGGTCCTTATTTTGATGTACCCAATGGTGCTGAGTAGACCGCTTGTAATGCCATTGAGGTCGAAGAGTATATCCGTAAAGATTGGAATGTCGGATGAAACGGCGCTCCTCTTAATCACGTTTAGATCGGATCCGGTATCGATCATTAGTGTTGCTTGTTCGTCATTGAATCCTACATCAAAAAGAAGGATACTAGGAGGTTTCCTTACTTGTTCGGTTTTTAGTCTAAGTATGGCTTGTTGACGTACCGTACGAGGTTGTGTTTCTTCTTTCTCCTTCCTATCGAAGTACATCTTCTTCCTGCATTGTTCCATGGTGTGGCCTTTGTACTTGCAGTATTCACAGAATATTTCTGGCTGCTGTGTTCTATTTATATAATTTTTGTTCCTACACTCCTGTATTGTGTGACCTGGTCTTCGGCAATGATCACAGTATGTATTGGATTGTGGAGCTCTATTTGAATAGCTTCGGCTTCTACAATCCTGTGTCATGTGTCCCGGTCTTCGGCAGAAGTCACAGAATGTATTGTATTGGCCTCTATTATGGTTCCTACATTCATGCGTTGCGTGTCCCGTCCTGTTGCAATGTTGACAATGCTTTTGCCGCCAGTTGGTACGCGAGGTTTGTTGGCTACTACAGGTGGTGACCTCATGGCCATATCCAAGACAGTTTGTACATTGGTTGGTCTGTGCTACTCTTGCTCGCGTTTGATTTTCGTTGAACTCTGCCGCTGCTTTGATAGCGACGTTGATAGCGCGATCAAGACTACTAAAGGTGTGTTCGTATATTCTGTTATGTATTTCGGTTTTTAATCCCGTTAGAAATGCTTTTACAGAGTTTTGTTCCGCAGTTATATTGAATTGAGCTTCATGTGTCGGTACTTCTATCGCGTTACAATGTTTAATTTGTAGGAGTAAGTTAGATACACGACTGCTATAATCTACCGTTGTTTCGGTCGGTAATTGCGCTATTTTTGATAGTTCTCCGTATAATTGAATGGAAGTATGTAACGGTGCAAAGCGTGAGCTTAATACGGAGATAAGGTCGTTGATTGTATTATATTCTCCGCTTAAGACTACTCTTGAAGCTTGCCCGAAAAGCTTATTCTTAATGAGTTGAACTAGCCCATATTCCGCGTTTGGGTTTACCATGCGCCGTGCATGTCGACAACTTTTAGCGAACTGATGTATCGGTATATTCCTACCATTGAAAGAAGGGACTGTGTCTGCCGTATCGCGTAAGCTAATGTGTGGTAGTTGCGGATATGTACTCGTAGCTGTATTTATATTAATTTGAGGGTTTAAATTTCCTGGAGTGTTTGTATCTCCTGGTGTTTCTATAGTTTCTGTAGCTTCCTGAGCTGTAGTATTGATCGCTAGGTTTGCCATTGCTTGGTCAAGTTTCCCGTCAGCCATTGTGAATTTTAAGCCTCCGTAGAATTTACTAAGAGAGAAAAAATTTCTGGAAAATTACTCACTTTTGGAGTATTTTACTAAGTGAAATATTCCTTCTAAATGAACAATCCTTCTGAACGAAATCAACTATCCCACCGCTGTCACCAAAAATATCCAACCTGTAACGTCCGATTGCCAGAGACAACTGAGCGTTATTGGTTCTCGAGAGGAGAGCGGCGTCCCCCCGAGTATAGGATAGGTGGGGTTTCGTTATAGTAGAGTAAAGGAGTAAAATCCAACTTAAACATTAACAATGGCTTGTTTATTCAACAAATAATTATACTTTGAGTAACAAATTATATTATCTACAGCTATGATTACAATGCTCTTGGTTTTCTTATATTTTATGTATCTATATATATATACAGGGTGTCCGCGCGTAGAGTGAACAGCTGGATATCTCCTAAACTATTGGAGATAAAAATATAAAAAAAATATGTAAATTAATGGTTCGATGGGGCTGCTTAATTCGCCGCGACGGATTTTTTTTTCGATTATTATTTTAAAAGATACGATGGTCAAGTTCGGTTTTTCAAATGGCACTAACTTTTTTGAAGTCCTGGGTTGATAGTGCGTTCCAATACGAATTCAATAAGCTTTAATGTATACACTTGATTTCCACTGGTTTTTGAGATATTGCGCTTGCAAATTTGCTGATTTTCACTTGAAAAAAACCTCTGGAATAGCAAGGACCGGGGACGGTCGTGCTGGCCCCACGGGTGGCATTGCCTGTTGTAACAGATACCTACCTGCCAAAGGTCTACGCAGACCCAGGCTGGACAATTCTTTTCCGTCAGAAATGCTACTTAGGTAGGTACATCTGCGGTATCGAGAAGCGCACCGTTACTGTTATTTCGCACTTGCTTCTACGCTCGGATGGCCGGTTATTTTGGGAGGGGTGCAAGTTCGATTGGATAGGTTAGGAGGTGTGAAAGTTGCTAGACTAAATTTCAACCATAGGGAGCAGATTGTATTAGAACCAATCGGATTTGCATCCCTCACAAACGGCTGCTCTCTTGAAGAGGCCCTCTTCACGGTAATATCCCCTCCCCAATGCCCACCTTCTCTCGCGCGGAATACGTCAACGCATGCTTTAGGTTTTGATGTTGAAGCTCGTGTTTATACTCGAGATGACCACGCGTCGACAGCGGGCTACCCCTTTTCTTCCTGTGTCTCTCCACGAGGAGTATTGCCGGTGGATTGTAGGAGCGTAGATGTCGGGATGCCAGTTATTGAATTCAGGAGACGATAGAAACACTTTATTACAAAACACACATGTACTATAATTAAAGTAAATCGTATTCCTCTCGGGCAGGAGTACTGACAATGATCGAACTTACGCCCAACTTCGCGCAGACCGATTACACGCGGGGTAGTCGGGTGTCACACACTGCACAAATGATACAGGGTAATTCTGGAGCAACGCCCGTCAAGGAGATGCGGCCTGGTACCCCGTGGCGAGGACAGCCTTCGCAGTGCCTCGCCCGATTTTTATGGCTTTTTCCGGAAAAAGGTACGAATCCTGGGCCGAACGTAACGAATTTGGGGTCGAGCCCCCGTAGTCGAGGGTGAAATATCCATTACAGCGTATTAAGAAATTCTTTTCTTCATCGTGTCGAAAGGGAAGTGACGCCAATGGATTCCTTATGTTTTTCTGATTAAAATCATACCAAATATCACGCTAATCGGATTACTTTGACACAAGCTATTTGTATTCCATATGCAAAAGTTGTCGGATTTACAAGACATTTGTAATGATTTCCATCGGAAAACTCCAAGGAATCCATCGGCGACACTCCCATATCCATACGATAAAGAATAAAGAATTAGTTTATGTCTTAAACAGATAATTCTGGAGCTACGCCCGTCACCCCGTGGCGAGGACAACACCCCGCAGTGCCCATCGAATTTTATGGCTTTTTCCGGAAAAAGGTACGAATCCTGGGCCCAACGTAACGAATTGAAGGGTTTCGACCCTCGAAGGGTGTGGAATATCATTAAGAAGTGAAGAATGTACAGGATCTCAAATGTTTGCTTCTTTTCTTCATCGTATCGAGAAGGAAGTGACGCCAAAGGATTCCTTATGCTTTTCCGATGAAACTGACACCAAGAACGACGTAATTCGGAAAATAATGATGTAAATGAACAATTCATTTCCATAACCTCAAGCTAATTTCGTTAATAATAGGCCGATTTACGTGAAATGTGATATGATTTTCATCGGAAAAACATAAGGAATCCATTGGTGCCACTTTCATATCCATGCATTAAAGAATGAAGCATTTCTTACTACGCTGAAATTAATATTTCACATTTTCAGCCTCAACTGCGGTGGGTCGACCTCAATTCGTTACGTTCGGCCCAGGATTAGTACCTTTTTCCGGAAAAAGCCATAAAATTCGATTGGCACTGCGGGGTGTTGTCCTCGCCACGGGGTGACGGGCGTACCTCCAGAATTACCCTGTATCTGTTTAGGAAATAAACTAATTCTTTATTCTTTATCGTATCGATATGATAGTGGCACCACTGGATTCCTTATGTTTTTCCGATGAAAATCATACCAAATTTCACGTAAATCGGCCTATTATTAACGAAATTAGCTTGAGGTTATGGAAATGAATTGTTCATTTGCGTCATTATTTTCCGAATTACGTCGTTCTTGGTGTCAGTTTCATCGGAAAAGCATAAGGAATCCATTGGCGTCACTTTCTTCTCGATACGATGAAGAAAAGAAGCAAACATTTGAAATCCTCTACATTTTTCACTTCTTAATGATATTCCAAACCCTTCGAGGGTCGAAACCCTTCAATTCGTTACGTTCGGCCCAGGATTCGTACCTTTTTCCGAAAAAAAGCCATAAAAATCGGGCGAGGCACTGCGAAGGACTGTCCTCGTCACGGGGTACCAGGCCGCATCTCCTTGACGGGCGTTGCTCCAGAATTACCCTGTATCATTTGTGCAGTGTGTGACACCCGACTATCCTCCGCGTAATCGGTCTGCGTGAAGTGGGGCGCAAGTTCGATCATTATCAGTACTCCTGCCCGAGAGGAATACGATTTACTTTAAATATAGTACATGTGTGTTTTGTAATAAAATGTTTCTATCGTCTCCTGAATTCAATAACTGGTATCCAGACATCCACGCTCCTACAATCCACCGGCAATACTCCTCGTGGAGAGACACAGGAAGAAAAGGGGTAGCCCGCTGTCGACGCGTGGTCCTCTCGAGTATAAACACGAGCTTCAATATCAAAACAATAGCATGCGTTAACGTATTCCGTGCGATTGAAGGTGGGCATTGCTGTGAAGAGGGCCTTTTCAAGAGAGCAGCCGTTTGTGAGGGATGCAAATCCGATTGGTTCTAATACAATCTGCTCCCTATGGTTGAAATTTAGTCTAGCAACTTTCACACCTCCTAACCTATCCAATCGAACTTGCACCCCTCCCAAAATAACCGGCCATCCGAGCGTAGAAGCAAGTGCGAAATAACAGTAACGGTGCGCTTCTCGATACCGCAGATGTACCTACCTAAGTAGCATTTCTGACGGAAAAGAATTGTCCAGCCTGGGTCTGCGTAGACCTTTGGCAGGTAGGTATCTGTTACAACAGGCAATGCCACCCGTGGGGCCAGCACGACCGTCCCCGGTCCTTGCTATTCCAGAGGTTTTTTTCAAGTGAAAATCAGCAAATTTGCAAGCGCAATATCTCAAAAACCAGTGGAAATCAAGTGTATACATTAAAGCTTATTGAATTCGTATTGGAACGCACTATCAACCCAGGACTTCAAAAAAGTTAGTGCCATTTGAAAAACCGAACTTGACCATCGTATCTTTTAAAATAATAATCGAAAAAAAAATCCGTCGCGGCGAATTAAGCAGCCCCATCGAACCATTAATTTACATATTTTTTTTATATTTTTATCTCCAATAGTTTAGGAGATATCCAGCTGTTCACTCTACGCGCGGACACCCTGTATATACAGGGTGTCCCAAAAATGCTGCGGTTCCTTAAAGGGGGTGATTCGGGGGGTGATTTCAAACAACTTTTTCCTGTGCGAAAATGCCCTCCGAGGTTTCGTTAACGAGATATTAATAAAAAGCACCGACCAATCAGAGCGCGAGCCTTCCGCTGGAGGTCCCGCGCTAGCGTGGCCGCGCGCCGGGCCGCGCTGCGACTACGAACAAGCAAGGCGGCATGCATCGAAGGAAATTGCGTAGAATGGCAAATGAAAAAGACGTAACAAAAAAATCGAACCTTTTGCCATGGTTTGTTTGCCATTTAAAGTGAATAATGAATAAAGGATAAATGGATGAAAATCACGTGTAACGTAAAAAGACGAATACACATTTTTTTTAGAAGATTCGAAAATAATAATTATTTGAAGTGGGAGGATAAGGAATACGTAAAATTCCTTGTGTTAATAACATATCCACGAAAAGGTAATGTAACAGGAAATTAACGAAAAGTGATCGTAGTTCGTTATTGTGATAAAAATCCGTAACTCAATAACGGCCAGCACTGTTGCTGATAACGAATAAGTCTGTTTAAAAAGCCCGAATAAATATTTTCGTACGAGAATTTTGAGAATTATCGCCGGAAATAAGCCATAGCTTGCATTAAATTTAAAAATGAATGATCACCATTAAAGTAACTAAAACTCACCCTTGTAGAAAATTCACCTGCAACTTGAAAACTTGTGTCACTGGGTCACTGAACCGATCCTGGTCATCGATGGACGAGACCAGTGCACAGCTGATCCCAGGTATACGACACTACCCAAAGTTAAGGGTCGCAATGTCAGGTGCGTCCAGGTCAACGTACCGAATATTCACTTCACTGCACGGCTACTAACACTGGTCACTTAATTTATTTTTCATGGAACGTGTTGTTGCTACGTTCTAAAAATTGGTGGCCCCCTTCGGGGCCGATTGTTGTCGATTCAAGAACTGCTCCACGTGTCCACCGCCATTGTCGATGCATGCTTCAGCGCGGAGAATTCTAGCGCAAATTCTCGCGCAGCAGCACTTGCGTCCCCGTTGTTCCCAGCGTACACCCAGAACATCGCGTAATATTCTTGGGCCGTGAACACTTCTGCGACGTGATTGCTAGCTGACTGACAGGATTTTTTCCAAGTAACTTCCTCTACCCCCAAGTAGCTTCTCTCGTTCCATTATGAGTTAACCCCCACCAGGACAAGAGGTTTTAGGTAAAAAGAAGCCATCGCATTTTCGAAACACACGTGCTTTGCAGAAGTGCAACGAACGAACCATTCGTACACTTTCACAAAAGCCCGCGCTCCGTCCTTTTACTGCCAATGTACCCATTGCTTCGAGATAGAAAGCAGACACCACGTGTTTCGGTTCGAAAGAGTCCGAAGGGAAGAGAAACAGAAAGTCTTCGATTTGCTATAAAGAAGAAAATGCATACCTTTCCTGTTTCCCTTTGCCGGTACCCTGAGTCACGTCTGCTACGAGGCGGAACCAGCTAAGTCATAAATTACCCAAAACTGTAGGAAACCGTTCTCTACCGCCGACTCGCGGGACAATACGGTCATAAACCGCGATCCTAGCGAAATGCTCTGGCCGAATGTTTGGGAACTAGCAATTAAAAAGTATTATTCAAAATCAATACGGCTCGCGAAGAGACACAGGAAGAAAGAGGGCATGTAGTTCGCTGACTGCGCGTAGTCCCGCCTGGTTCTTCCTATCTTCAAATTAAAGACGGATCCCTTATCTCTCGAGTATTAACACGCGCTCGAATTTCAAAACAAAAGCACGCGTCGACGTATTCCGTGCGAGGGAAGGCAGGCTTGAAGTTCGATTGGTCCTGAACCAACCATTTGGGCCTACTTACCTCTCGTGTCTAAACACGCGTTCAAATTTCAAAACAAAAGCATGCGTCGACATATTCCGTGCGAGAGAAGGTGGGCCTTGGGAAGGAGATATTGCTGTGAAGAGGGACTCTTCAGGACAGTGGCCGTTTGGGCGGGATGCAGGGCAGATTGGTTAGTTTGGGGCCAATCGGACCTCAAGCCCACAGTCTCTCGCACCGAATACGTCGATGCGTGCTTGTGTTTTGAAATTCGAACACGTGTTTATACTCGAGAGATAAGGGATCCGTCTTTAATTTGAGGGTGGGACGAAGCAGGCGGGACTACGCGCAGTCAGCGGACTATCCCTTATTTTCCTGTGTCTCTCCGCGAGACGTATTGATGCTGGATAATACTCTGTAATTTCTAGTTCTCCAAAATTAATCAGGCTGATCAGCCAGAGCATTTCGCCAGGGTCGCAGTTTATAACCGTATTGTCCCGCAAGTCTGCGGTAGAGAACGGTTTCCTACAGTTTCGGATAATTTATGACTTACTTGGTTCCGCCTCGTAGCAGACGTGAACTCAAGGTATCGGAAAAGGGAAACAGGAAGCAGGATTTTTTTCTTTATAGCAACTCGAAGACTATCTGTTTCTCTTCTATTCGGACCCTTTCGAACCGATACACGTGGTGTCCGTTTTCTATCTCGAAGCAATGGGTACATTGGCAGTAGAAGGACGGAGCGCGGGCTTTTGTGAAAGTTTTCGTTGCACTTCTGCAAAACACGTGTGTTCCGAAAATGTGCTGGCATCTCTTTACCTGAAGCCTCTTGGCCTGGTGGGGGTCAACTCATAATGGAACGAGAGAAACTATTTGGGGGTAGAAGAAGTCGCTTGGAAAAAATCTTGTCAGTCAGCAGTCAGCAATCGCGTCGCAGACAAATGTTCTCTGCTCAAGAGTATTACGCGATGTTCTGTGTGTACCCCCCGAACAACGAGGACGCAAGTGCTGCAGCGTGAGAATTTGCGCGGGAATTACCCACGGCTCCGAACGCCAAGTAAAAATTCATTTCCACCAATTTTTAGAACGTAGCAACAACACGTTCCATGAAAAATAAATTAAGTGACCAGTGTTAGTAGCCGTGCAGTGAAGTGAATATTCGGTACGTTGACCTGGACGCACCTGACATTGCGACCCTTAACTTTGGGTAGTGTCGTATACCTGGGATCAGCTGTGCACTGGGCTCGTCCATCGATGACCAGGATCGGTTCAGTGACCCAGTGACACAAGTTTTCAAGTTGCAGGTGAATTTTCTACAAGGGTGAGTTTTAGTTACTTTAATGGTGATCATTCATTTTTAAATTTAATGCAAGCTATGGCTTATTTCCGGCGATAATTCTCAAAATTCTCGTACGAAAATATTTATTCGGGCTTTTTAAACAGACTTATTCGTTATCAGCAACAGTGCTGGCCGTTATTGAGTTACGGATTTTTATCACAATAACGAACTACGATCACTTTTCGTTAATTTCCTGTTACATTACCTTTTCGTGGATATGTTATTAACACAAGGAATTTTACGTATTCCTTATCCTCCCACTTCAAATAATTATTATTTTCGAATCTTCTAAAAAAAATGTGTATTCGTCTTTTTACGTTACACGTGATTTTCATCCATTTATCCTTTATTCATTATTCACTTTAAATGGCAAACAAACCATGGCAAAAGGTTCGATTTTTTTGTTACGTCTTTTTCATTTGCCATTCTACGCAATTTCCTTCGATGCATGCCGCCTTGCTTGTTCGTAGTCGCAGCGCGGCCCGGCGCGCGGCCACGCTAGCGCGGGACCTCCAGCGGAAGGCTCGCGCTCTGATTGGTCGGTGCTTTTTATTAATATCTCGTTAACGAAACCTCGGAGGGCATTTTCGCACAGGAAAAAGTTGTTTGAAATCACCCCCCGAATCACCCCCTTTAAGGAACCGCAGCATTTTTGGGACACCCTGTATATATATATATATGTGTGTCGTATTATGTACAAGCCATGTATGTGTGTTGCAGTGTACAGCCGCTACCGTCTCCGGAGCGAGCTTATACTCTTGGCAACGTCTGCAGTAAGAACAGCCGCTACCGTTTCCGGAGCGAGCTTATTACTCGTGGCAGAGTTTGAGTTCTATACTCTTACGACCTTGCTTTTACCAAGTGCACCAGCCGCTACCGTTTCCGGAGCGAGCTTAATGCCTTTGCAAGAGCGAGGTTATATAACCTTTGAATACACAATCAATAAAGGAGCACCTGTATCTATCCACTGAAGACCAGCCGCTACCGTCTCCGGAGCGAGCTTAATCTTACTGGTCAGACCTTAGCTACCTCTATGCTTGTGCATTCGCAAGCAGAGTCTTGACTGAACCACTGTGCTACGTACACCTCCTTTTATACCATAGTTTGGCGGATTGGCGCACGCGCAGTGGTTTTCTCGCTTATTAACTTATATTTTATCTTATATTCTTAACAACGCTTATAATCAACTATTCCTAATGTGTTTCGTAGTATTCGTCTTTGTTATATTTGCTTAATTATAATTTTATATGTAATAATATGTACAGTGATCTACGCGTGTCGTATATATTCGCTGTTTTATCGACTGTCGGTAACACCGGGTTCAAGTCCGCGTGGGACGTTACACCTGCTGTTGGCTGTTTACCTCAGTCGCCCGCCAACCGACTCATGTTTCGCACGTCGAATACGTTGCGGAGTTTATAAAAGTGAACGCAGTTTTCGTTTTAAATTATTATTTCCTTCATAATGGTCTCAATTATGACCGAAACGTTGGAAATTTGAACTTAAAATTGCAAAATAACTTTTATGTAATTGACCGAGCCTACGCGCCGATAACATTTATTTTTAAAATTAAACATTACTTCGGTCGAAATTCGGAATCATTTTATTGATTGTTTATTTTTTTCTGGTTATTTCTGTTTTTTTCTGTTCTTTTCTGGGTTTATCTGGGTTATTCTGGGTTATTCTGGGTTTTTCTGGGTTTTTCTGGGTTTTTCTGGGTTTTCCTGGGTTTCTCTGGGTTTTTCTGGGTTATATGTAAAAAGAAGAGCAAGAAAAATTTAAAAAATTGTAACAGAGAGTTATAAAACAAGAAAGGATTTCATTATATTTAAGATAATTAAAATTGTATATTCGTTTCTTATGGATTAATGTTCTACAAAGTTTATATAATTTATTTATAGAATACCTACTTTAAAAACTTAAAATTTGTTACTGCTTCCTATCTTGAAAACGAAAAATTTAATTTACATTAGAAAAAAAATAATTTCTAGTTTTTAATAAAATTTTGATAATGTTTTTAAAAGAACTCATTTTAGTTACGCATTATTCTTGTCATTATTAATTATTTACTCATGTTGCACATTATATTCAAAAATAAATTTTAGTTTGTAATGCGCACATAACCTATTTTGTATTTCATATTAAAAAAGGTGGTCGACTACTAGCTATCGGACCGGTCGACTTTTAGAGTTAAGCGGTCGATTATTAAAGCATTCGGACACTTTATTTTTAGCGCTAATTATTTATTTTCCCTGAACTTTCCTACTAACGCAAAATATTTAGTGATACATTAAATACATTTGAATTACTTCAATGCATTTTATATATTTTATAGCATTGATTGTTTATTTTTTTCAGGTTATTTCTGTTTCTTCCTGTTTTTTCTGGGTTTATCTGGGTTATTCTGGGTTATTCTTGGTTTCTCTGGGTTTTTCTGGGTTTTCCTGGGTTTTTCTGGGTTTTTCTGGGTTATATGTAAAAAGAACAGGAAGAAAAATTTAAAAAATTGTAACAGAGTTATAAAACAAGAAAGGATTTCACTATATTTAAGATAATTAAAATTGTATATTCGTTTCTTATGGAATAATGTTGTACAAAGTTTATATAATTTATTTATAGAATACCTACTTTAAAACTTAAAATTTGTTACTGCTTCCTATCTTAAAAACGAAAAATTTAATTTACATTGGAAAAAAAATAATTTCTATTTTTTATTAAAATTTTGATAAAGTTTTTAAAATAACTTATTTTAGTTACGCGTTATTCTTGTCATTATTAATTATTTACTGATGTTGCACATTATATTCAAAAATAAATTTTAGTTTGTAATGCGCACATAACCTATTTTGTATTTCATATTAAAAAAGGTGGTCGACTACTAGCTATCGGACCGGTCGACTTTTAGAGTTAAGCGGTCGATTATTAAAGCATTCGGACACTTTATTTTTAGCGCTAATTATTTATTTTCCCTGAACTTTCCTACTAACGCAAAATATTTAGTGATACATTAAATACATTTGAATTACTTCAATGCATTTTATATATTTTATAGCATTGATTGTTTATTTTTTTCTGGTTATTTCAGTTTTTTCCTGTTTTTTTCTGGGTTTATCTGAGTTATTCTGGGTTATTCTTGGTTTTTCTGGGTTTTTCTGGATTTTCCTGGGTTTTTCTGGGTTTTTCTGGGTTATATGTAAAAAGAAGAGCAAGAAAAATTTAAAAAATTGTAACAGAGAGTTATAAAACAAGAAAGGATTTCATTATATTTAAGATAATTAAAATTGTATATTCGTTTCTGTTAAGGGAAACCAGAAAATATGATGTTTCAAATTTGGCTCGCATGTCTGACGTCGCGACAGCGGTCAAATCAACAGTACCGATACTGTTGCTAGGTAAGAAAAAAAACGTTCGAGAAGGTTCGATTCCTTCTTGTCTACCAGTCGTGCGGAAGCGTTTGTACGGTGAAGCAAAAGTGTAACGCGAAACAGTAAACCTACCTTATACTTATATTCAATATAGTAAACTTATAATAAAGATACAAGTTTAACAGTTTCTTATGGATTAATGTTCTACAAAGTTTATATAATTTATTTATAGAATACCTACTTTAAAAACTGTTTAAGCAATTCTTATGTCAATAAATCATAGAGACCAAGCGACGGCACTGGCTCACCGGCGAACCATGACGGCATCCCCTCGCGTCTCGCGCGGATTTTAGGGTGGACCGAGTAGCTCGGGTCCCGCGGGATGCGGGGAGGGTTTTTCGTTCGGCCGACGAGACAAGTGTCGATTCGCGGGCTCGCTCTCTTCCTGTGCGACTTCTAAACGGTACACCTCGTTCATTTTACCTTCGAGTGATCCTTTTCCTGCGTCGGTCGTAACGGGAATGTGCGCCCACTGAGTAATTTTCAAGTACTATTCATTATAAGTGTCGGTCTCCTCCAGGAACTCAAGGAATAGATATATGCAATTTATTTCTTGAAGTTACGCATTCGAGATTAGATACATTTTACACGAACCGAAAGACTTGCTCGGAACTCGAGGAAGTTTCGATAACATAAATTGGTCCTTCGAGCCGGATTCTTTTTATTCGCGAGTGTAATCCGTTGTCCTTCGGAAGTGCAGTTTCGCGTTCGCATCGCTGTCCAGTGCTTCCTCCTGTGCAGTAACTCGAAATCTTCGTGCGTTCTTTCTACGCCACGTTTCGAGAAGCCGTTCAGTGGTTTATCTGAAATACAAATTGTTCGGGTAATCACGCATTTGCACCGTTCAGTTCGCGATCCTTTGTGCGCTCGTTAAACGCGAAAGTTCGCGAATTTCAGTGTGTAAAATCACGAAAAAGGTGTCGCGGGTCTAACGATTAAAATTTTGAAATTCCAACGGCCATCGTTGGTACGGTGTGATAATCACACACCGACGCGCTCATACAAGCGTGCTGTGTCCTCAGTCTAGATCAACCGGGTAAACAGTGCGTAATTTCAAACGCTACAAGTTTTTTTGTTCAATTCTTCTTAAACTGAACAACAATGTCGAGGGCTCCGGAAGAGTTGATCCGGGTGCAAGCGGATTTAGGAGGTCGAATTGGTCGGACAGTGTCCAATGTGAAAAAACAAGGCCTGGACAATGTTACGGTCGCGATCTTGCAAAAGCGAGTCGCATTAATGCAAGAAAAGTGGAAGGAGTTTTCGGAGAACCATCGGGTAATCGTGAAGAAGGGCGCTCCGGAAGCGTCGGATTACCTCACACAGGATTATTTCGCCGAAATCGAGGAGACCTACCTCGAACAGGCGGACCAGCTCGACGCTTGGATTGAGCGATTAACCATTCCGGAAGAGGCAGTGTTAACCGTCAACAATCCAGCCGCCGCGAAGGATCTTGATGATGATCTCCGCTTGCCGCGGCTAAATCTTCCCACATTCTCTGGAGACCTCCTGCAATGGGAGAGTTTTCGAGATCTTTTTCGATCGCTTGTGCACGAGTCCACACGTCTATCCAAGGTTCGTAAATTTACTTACTTGAAATCGAGCCTGACCGGGGATGCGGCGAAGATGCTCGCGCGAACACCCATCAGCGAGGCGCGGTATGAGGGGGCATGGGCGTCTCTGGAACGGCGGTATGGGAATCCGCGCGCACTCTCAGAAGCTCACATGAATCGTCTAATCCATTGTTCTCCGATCACGAACGGGACTTCCTCTGAAATCAAGAGAATTCTTGACGAATTTCGTCAGTCGCGGGATTCGTTCGAAGCCCTTGGGAAACCGGTGGCGGAGTGGGATGAATGGATCACGTTTCTCCTGATGGAGAAACTGGACTCGGTCACGCGGCTATCTTGGGAGGAATCGCGGCCGGATCCAATCGCCTCACCTCCATTCGTCGATCTTGAATCTTTTTTGGAGAATCGGGTTCACATTCTGACGTCATCCCGGGGATCAGCTGTGTCCGCATCATCCAAGTCCAAGGATACTTCTGCTCGAGGTCACTCCTCTTCCAAGTCGAAGGCTGTGATGACCGTCAAAGCCACAGACACATCGACGAAACCGAAGCCGCTTCGTGACTGCTCGCTGTGTGCGGGAAAACACAGTTTAGGGTCTTGCCAAAAATATAAAAAGTTAGGCCCGGCCGATCGTTTGACATATATCAAACGAGTGAATCTTTGTTTATTTTGCCTTGGGAGCGGTCATCAATCCAGCCGCTGCACTTCCACGTTCCGCTGTTGGGTGTGTGACGACAGACACCACACGACCCTTCACGACGCTTATCACACGGACGGCGCGGGGACGTCGCAGCCGACGGCAACGTCATCGGAGACCACGACGGCGTCGTACGCAGTAAGCACTCACCGAGCTACTGTATTGGCCACAGCAAGGATGAAGCTTGAAGCATCGGATGGTCGTCACATTCAAGTGAGAGCCCTTCTCGATCCGGGTTCGGAATCTTCCTTTCTGAGCGAATGGGCTGCCCAGGCTCTACGACTTCCCCGCCGCGCGGTCCACGTTAAGTTAACGGGGTACCAGGGGAGAAGTGTCGGCATCGCCAAACATGAGGCGCTAGTCGACCTCCGGTCGTGTGTCAATTCCGATTTCCGCATGACGAAGGAGTCCGGGGGTCAAAAGAAGATTCGGGTGGTCTTCAACGCTTCCTGTCAGTCGGCCGCCGGGAAATCCCTCAACGATATTTTGTTGACCGGTCCAAAGTTGCAAGCCGATCTATGGCTGGTAATAACTCGGTGGAGGTTGTTCCGTGTTGCCTTTTCTGCCGACATGGTAAAAATGTATCGTCAGATCCAGATTCACGCTGACGACAGAGATTGGTTGAGGATTCTCTGGAGAGCAAACCCGGCGGACGGCGTGCGGGAGTTCCGAATGACCACGGTCACCTACGGTACGGCTTCAGCCCCCTATCTGGCACATCGCGTGCTTTCCCAGCTGGCGTCGGACGAAGCGAAGCGGTACCGGTTGGGGTCCAAAATTCTTCAACGCCACTGTTATGTGGACGACATTTTGGCAGGGGCAGACAGCGTGGAGGAAGCCAAAACCATCCAACGCGAGGTCATCGGCATTTTGAATGCTGGAGGATTCCCACTAGACAAGTGGGCAGGTAACGCCCCCGGGTTGCATCCAAAACCAACCCTGGAAACGAAAGTTTTTCAGGAATCCGAGGTGCATGGTGCGTTGGGGCTTCAGTGGCACCCGTCCGACGACACACTGTCGATACGAGGACCACGCAGTCTACTTGAGGAGGCGAACACCAGCTGGACCAAGCGCACCGTCCTCTCCGAGGTTGCGCGGCTGTTCGACCCCCTCGGATGGCTGGCACCGGTACTGGTCCGTGCCAAAATCATTTTACAAGACCTGTGGCTTGCAGGTGTCGATTGGGACGATGCCATTTCCACGGAGCTCGCTCAACGCTGGCTGGAATTACGCAGAGAATTGCGGACGTTGGACACCATCACCATTCCACGATGGGTTCAATATTCACCGAAGGGGGTCAAACTCGAAATTCATGGATTCTGCGACGCCTCGGAGAGGGCGTACGCTGCCGCCGTTTATCTTCGGGTTCAATGTACCTCAACAATCCATACTAAGCTCCTGGTGGTCAAAACGAAGGTAGCTCCAGTGAAGTTACTGAGTATCCCACGGTTGGAACTGTGCGGTGCCGTGCTCCTGGCTCGTCTTTTGGCATCCCTGAAAACCGGACTCTCGTTAGACGACATTCCAACCGTCGCGTGGTCCGATTCAACGGTGACAGTGGCCTGGATACGGTCACACGCAGCTCGATGGAAACCGTTTGTGGCCCATCGAGTAGCAGAAATCCAGCGTTTGGTACCAGGGGTTCTGTGGAAGCATCTCCGAACCACGGAGAATCCAGCGGACTTGGCCACCAGAGGTATCGACTCCAGTGACCTCCAATCAGCGTGCCTGTGGTGGGACGGACCGCATTGGCTAAGTCATCCGGAAGCGGATTGGCCTTCACAACAAGCCGTGCCCGAGTCTCAAGACTTACCTGAACGGCGTGCTCAAACGCTGGTAACGCTCCAGTCACCAGACAACGAGGTCGACTCGTTTTTAATCTCGAAATTTTCAAAATTGCAACGTCTCTTTCGAGTCACTGCTTTTATCTTGCGTTTCGCGTCCAATGCTCGAGGTCGTGATGCAAGATTGGTCGGGCCTCTGTCGGTACAGGAGCATCAGCGGGCACGGACCGCTATCCATCAGCTGTGCCAGCGAGACACATTCGCTGAAGAGCTCGAGTCTCTTCACCGAGGTAGGATGATAAAAGCATCATCTATTTTAACCGCTCTTAATCCGTTTTTAGACACCCACGGGATTCTCCGTGTTGGAGGACGCCTCCATTACGCACCGATTGCTTCAATCCAGAAGCATCCGGTGATCATAGGCCGCAAAACCCATCTGGCCAAACTTATTTGTGAGGAGGCTCACCAGAAAACTCTTCACGGTGGCGTCAACGCTGCACAGGCTTGGATTCGCCAACGGTATTGGATTCCTCGCAGCCGACCACTGATAAAACAAGTGTTACACCAGTGTATCCGATGCCTTCGACTGCGGGGAACCTCATGTCAGCAGCAGATGGGGAGCCTTCCCAGTGGACGACTCCAACCCACGAAGCCCTTCTTGCGTACTGGGGTAGACTACGCAGGACCCTTGCAGATCCGTATGGCCAAAGGGAGGGGTAATAAATCCCATAAGGGATACATCGTTGTGTTTGTGTGTCTATCCACCAAGGTCGTCCACCTCGATGCCGTTACGGATTTGACGTCCGACGCCTTCCTCGCTGCGTTCCGACGATTTACGTCACGACGTGGACGATGCGGAGAACTGTGGAGCGACAACGGCACCACTTTCCGTGGCGCTGATGCCCAATTACGGCAGATGCTTCACCACGCTTCGAAGTTCCACAGCGACGTTATCGAGGCACTCGGAAATTCTGAGACGGAATGGAAATTCATTCCGCCTTACTCGCCGCACTTTGGGGGCCTATGGGAGGCGGCGGTTAAATCAGCGAAAACGCATTTAAAACGAGTCATAGGTGACGCTACACTCACCTATGAAGAACTGGCGACGCTCCTCTGCCAAATTGAGGCTTGTCTCAATTCGCGTCCTCTAACCTCACTTTCCGACGATCCACACGATCTAACCTCACTTTCGCCGGGACACTTCCTTGTCGGCGAATCCATCAATGCCGTTTCCGAACCACTTTCCACTGAACCACCACATCGCGAAGTGTCGAGGTGGAAACTACTTACTAATATGCGCGATCACTTTTGGCATAGGTGGAAGAATGAATATTTACACCAACTTCAACAACTTCCAAAATGGAAACGCTGGCGGGAAAACCTCCAGAAGGGCGACCTCGTCCTAGTGAAGGACGAACTAACTCCTCCGACGCGCTGGCCACTCGCTCGTGTTCTGGAAGTTCATCCCGGAGCCGACGGATTAGTTCGAGTTGTAACGCTGCGAACTGCGTCTCGGACGATCAGCCGGACGATCAACAAAATCGTCCCGCTTCAAATTCGGGCCGAAACGGATGCCGGCTAACGGTCATTCAACGCCATTGTCCAGTGTTGTTTGTGGCGGGCGGTGGCGTCGCGCGCCTACCAAGCGTCCCCTAGCGGATGCGATCGAAAACGGCGCCAACAAATCGGCGTCCGATATATATGTATACGTTTCTATGTAGTTTTAAGCATCTTTGTATTACAATTCCGTCGAGTTCATTCCTTTTGTATATACATTTCTGTTTTACTACGCATCTTTCTTTATTACAGTAATTTCGCGTTACTCGTTTCAATCGCTGTCTACGTAGTTTTAAGCAGCTTCTGTAATACAGTTTTTACCGCGTTTATTATTTTTGCTTAGCGCTGCCTATTGTTTTGATGCAGCTTTCTGCAGTATAATTCTTGTTCATAGATCGCCATCTACGCCACTGCGTACGCTGCGTTCGCTTCTCCGAACTATGTTACGCGATTAAAAGTCTTATAATGATGTATCCATTCACATGTACATCCGGCAGAACTGTCCAAATGTGCAATTTCGCCGTCCAACTCGACGCCGAGGCGGGCGGCATGTTTAAGCAATTCTTATGTCAATAAATCATAGAGACCAAGCGACGGCACTGGCTCACCGGCGAACCATGACGGCTTCCCCTCGCGTCTCGCGCGGATTTTCGGGTGGACCGAGTAGCTCGGGTCCCGCGGGATGCGGGGAGGGTTTTTCGTTCGGCCGACGAGACAAGTGTCGATTCGCGGGCTCGCTCTCTTCCTGTGCGACTTCTAAACGGTACACCTCGTTCATTTTACCTTCGAGTGATCCTTTTCCTGCGTCGGTCGTAACGGGAATGTGCGCCCACTGAGTAATTTTCAAGTAATATTCATTACAAGTGTCGGTCTCGTCCAGGAACTCAAGGAATAGATATATGCAATTTATTTCTTGAAGTTACGCATTCGAGATTAGATACATTTTACACGAACCGAAAGACTTGCTCGGAACTCGAGGAAGTTTCGATAATAAAAACTTAAAATTTGTTACTGCTTCCTATCTTAAAAACGAAAAATTTAATTTACATTGGAAAAAAAATAATTTCTATTTTTTATTAAAATTTTGATAAAGTTTTTAAAAGAACTTATTTTAGTTACGCATTATTCTTGTCATTATTAATTATTTACTGATGTTGCACATTATATTCAAAAATAAATTTTAGTTTATAATGCGCACATAACCTATTTTGTATTTCATATTAAAACAGGTGGTCGACTACTAGCTATCGGACCGGTCGACTTTTAGAGTTAAGCGGTCGATTATTATAGCATTCGGACACTTTATTTTTAGCGCTAATTATCTATTTTCCCTGAACTTTCCTACTAACGCAAAATATTTAGTGATACATTAAATACATTTGAATTACTTCAATACATTTTATATATTTTATAACATTGATTGTTTATTTTTTTTCTGGTTATTTCTGTTTTTTTTCTGTTTTTTTCTGGGTTTCTCTGGGTTATTCTGGGTTATTCTGGGTTTTTCTGGGTTTTTCTGGGTTTTCCTGGGTTTTTCTGGGTTTTTTCTGGGTTATATGTAAAAAGAAGAGGAAAAAAAATTTAAAAATTGTAACAGAGAGTTATAAAACAAGAAAGGATTTCATTATATTTAAGATAATTAAAATTGTATATTCGTTTCTTATGGATTAATGTTCTACAAAGTTTATATAATTTATTTATAGAATACCTACTTTAAAAACTTAAAATTTGTTACTGCTTCCTATCTTAAAAACGAAAATTTAATTTACATTGGAAAAAAAATAATTTCTATTTTTTATTAAAATTTTGATAAAGTTTTTAAAAGAACTTATTTTAGTTACGCATTATTCTTGTCATTATTAATTATTTACTGATGTTGCACATTATATTCAAAAATAAATTTTAGTTTATAATGCGCACATAACCTATTTTGTATTTCATATTAAAACAGGTGGTCGACTACTAGCTATCGGACCGGTCGACTTTTAGAGTTAAGCGGTCGATTATTATAGCGTTCGGACACTTTATTTTTAGCGCTAATTATCTATTTTCCCTGAACTTTCCTACTAACGCAAAATATTTAGTGATACATTAAATACATTTGAATTACTTCAATACATTTTATATATTTTATAACATTGATTGTTTATTTTTTTTCTGGTTATTTCTGTTTTTTTTCTGTTTTTTTCTGGGTTTCTCTGGGTTATTCTGGGTTATTCTGGGTTTTCTGGGTTTTTCTGGGTTTTCCTGGGTTTTTCTGGGTTTTTCTGGG
The DNA here is from genome assembly GCA_946251845.1 of Andrena fulva. NCBI lineage: Eukaryota > Metazoa > Arthropoda > Insecta > Hymenoptera > Andrenidae > Andrena > Andrena fulva. The sequence goes on from OX276329.1 coordinate 41,837,755, forward strand.
TTATATGTAAAAAGAAGAGGAAAAAAAATTTAAAAAATTGTAACAGAGAGTTATAAAACAAGAAAGGATTTCATTATATTTAAGATAATTAAAATTGTATATTCGTTTCTTATGGATTAATGTTCTACAAAGTTTATATGATTTATTTATAGAATACCTACTTTAAAAACTTAAAATTTGTCACTGCTTCCTATCTTAAAAACGAAAATTTAATATACATTGGAAAAAAAATAATTTCTATTTTTTAATAAAATTTTGATAAAGTTTTTAAAAGAACTTATTTTAGTTACGCATTATTCTTGTCATTATTAATTATTTACTGATGTTGCACATTATATTCAAAAATAAATTTTAGATTGTAATGCGCACATAACCTATTTTGTATTTCATATTAAAAAAGGTGGTCGACTACTAGCTATCGGACCGGTCGACTTTTAGAGTTAAGCGGTCGATTATTATAGCATTCGGACACTTTATTTTTAGCGCTAATTATCTATTTTCCCTGAACTTTCCTACTAACGCAAAATATTTAGTGATACATTAAATACATTTGAATTACTTCAATACATTTTATATATTTTATAACATTGATTGTTTATTTTTTTTCTGGTTATTTCTGTTTTTTTTCTGTTTTTTTTCTGGGTTTCTCTGGGTTATTCTGGGTTATTCTGGGTTTTTCTGGGTTTTTCTGGGTTTTCCTGGGTTTTTCTGGGTTTTTCTGGGTTATATGTAAAAAGAAGAGGAAAAAAAAATTAAAAAATTGTAACAGAGAGTTATAAAACAAGAAAGGATTTCATTATATTTAAGATAATTAAAATTGTATATTCGTTTCTTATGGATTAATGTTCTACAAAGTTTATATAATTTATTTATAGAATACCTACTTTAAAAACTTAAAATTTGTTACTGCTTCCTATCTTAAAAACGAAAATTTAATTTACATTGGAAAAAAAATAATTTCTATTTTTTATTAAAATTTTGATAAAGTTTTTAAAAGAACTTATTTTAGTTACGCATTATTCTTGTCATTATTAATTATTTACTGATGTTGCACATTATATTCAAAAATAAATTTTAGTTTATAATGCGCACATAACCTATTTTGTATTTCATATTAAAACAGGTGGTCGACTACTAGCTATCGGACCGGTCGACTTTTAGAGTTAAGCGGTCGTTTATTATAGCATTCGGACACTTTATTTTTAGCGCTAATTATCTATTTTCCCTGAACTTTCCTACTAACGCAAAATATTTAGTGATACATTAAATACATTTGAATTACTTCAATACATTTTATATATTTTATAACCTTGATTGTTTATTTTTTTTCTGGTTATTTCTGTTTTTTTTTCTGTTTTTTTTCTGGGTTTCTCTGGGTTATTCTGGGTTATTCTGGGTTTTTCTGGGTTTTTCTGGGTTTTCCTGGGTTTTTCTGGGTTTTTCTGGGTTATATGTAAAAAGAAGAGGAAAAAACATTTAAAAAATTGTAACAGAGAGTTATAAAACAAGAAAGGATTTCATTATATTTAAGATAATTAAAATTGTATATTCGTTTCTTATGGATTAATGTTCTACAAAGTTTATATAATTTATTTATAGAATACCTACTTTAAAAACTTAAAATTTGTTACTGCTTCCTATCTTAAAAACGAAAAATTTAATTTACATTGGAAAAAAAATAATTTCTATTTTTTATTAAAATTTTGATAAAGTTTTTAAAAGAACTTATTTTAGTTACGCATTATTCTTGTCATTATTAATTATTTACTGATGTTGCACATTATATTCAAAAATAAATTTTAGTTTATAATGCGCACATAACCTATTTTGTATTTCATATTAAAAAAGGTGGTCGACTACTAGCTATTGGACCGGTCGACTTTTAGAGTTAAGCGGTCGATTATTATAGCATTCGGACACTTTATTTTTAGCGCTAATTATCTATTTTCCCCGAACTTTCCTACTAACGCAAAATATTTAGTGATACATTAAATACATTTGAATTACTTCAATACATTTTATATATTTTATAACATTGATTGTTTATTTTTTTTCTGGTTATTTCTGTTTATTTCTGTTTTTTCTGGGTTTATCTGGGTTATTCTAGGTTATTCTGGGTTTTTCTGGGGTTTTCTGGGTTTTCCTGGGTTTTTCTGGGATTTTCTGGGTTATATTGAAAAAGAAGAGGAAGAAAAATTTAAAAAATTGTAACAGAGAGTTATAAAACAAGAAAGGATTTCATTATATTTAAGATAATTAAAATTGTATATTCGTTTCTTATGGATTAATGTTCTACAAAGTTTATATAATTTATTTACAGAATACCTACTTTAAAAACTTAAAATTTGTTACTGCTTCCTATCTTAAAAACGAAAAATTTAATTTACATTGGAAAAAAAATAATTTCTATTTTTTATTAAAATTTTGATAAAGTTTTTAAAAGAACTTATTTTAGTTACGCATTATTCTTGTCATTATTAATTATTTACTGATGTTGCACATTATATTCAAAAATAAATTTTAGTTTATAGTGCGCACATAACCTATTTTGTATTTCATATTAAAAAAGGTGGTCGACTACTAGCTATCGGACCGGTCGACTTTTAGAGTTAAGCGGTCGATTATTATAGCATTCGGACACTTTATTTTTAGCGCTAATTATCTATTTTCCCTGAACTTTCCTACTAACGCAAAATATTTAGTGATACATTAAATACATTTGAATTACTTCAATACATTTTATATATTTTATAACATTGATTGTTTATTTTTTTCTGGTTATTTCTGTTTTTTTTCTGTTTTTTTTCTGGGTTTATCTGGGTTATTCTGGGTTATTCTGGGTTTTTCTGGGGTTTTCTGGGTTTTCCTGGGTTTTTCTGGGTTTTTCTGGGTTATATGTAAAAAGAAGAGGAAGAAAAATTTAAAAAATTGTAACAGAGAGTTATAAAACAAGAAAGGATTTCATTATATTTAAGATAATTAAAATTGTATATTCGTTTCTGTAAAATTCTTAGGTTAGGATGAGCACGAGGAGGCTGGTAGGGTTAGGATCGGTGTTGAGCCACACAGACACTGAGTTGCACAAAAGAATGTGAGGTCTTTATTTAAAACGTCTGCCAACGGACAAGCCGTTGTGCACACGATGAAGATGGAGGATGAGCCCCCGTACACTTTATTGTACAATACCACCGGTTAACCGCGTGGACGCGAGAACACGCACAATCGCGAATGCACAATCAGATGATCTATGCTTTCGAACTGTGTCGCGAACACCGCGTTGAGTCGACAGTTGAGAATACGTGATTTGTGCACTGAATTTGTTAGATGAGCAAGACTATTTGACAATGAACAAAAAGGCGTGTTACGTTGCGCACGGTTGAGAACAGATTGAATTCAAGATGGATGCGCATTTCCGCCGCAGCGTCTTCTCGAACATTCTCGAGCGTCGATCGACAAGACGGACGCTGATTGGTTGATTGATCGCGGATCGACTGCGACTTCCGCTGCCCAGGAGGTGCTGCGGTGATCGAGAGTGCGGCGGCGCAAAGAACTACTCATTCCCAAACATGCTCCCGCCATCAACAGCTGATTGGAGATGTTGATGATGAATCTGTAACAGGCAAAATTGCCAATTTTGCAATTGGCCTGATTAGTGTTGTAGTGGCGGTCTTGAGCGTCACGACTCGGGTGAGTCCATCCTTCCCTGGATGTAAGGTGATGATCCTCGCAAGTGGCCACTTGCTTGGTGGAAATCGCTCATCTGTGATGAGCACCAGGGATCCGATCTTCAAGTCGTTGGTTGGATGATGCCATTTGGTGATGGATAGTTGTCTCTGCAAATAGTGGGATGACCACTGAGTCCAGAATTGTTGCATCTTTTTTTGAATGAATTGCCACCTGGCTGATGGCAGAACTGATGAATTCTCCACTGACGGTTCCGGAAGAGCTGAGAGTGGTTGTCCAACAAGAAAGTGCGCTGGTGTAAGTGCTGTGATGTCATCTGGGTCGTCACTGAGGGGCTCGAGCGGTCGTGAGTTGAGCATGGCTTCTATTTGTGTGAGAAGTGTGCTGAACTCCTCGTATGTGAGCACCGTCTCACTGACTGTGCGCCGGAGATGGTGTTTGACTGACTTCACGACCGCTTCCCACTTGCCTCCCATGTGTGGTGCGGCTGGTGGGTTGAAATGCCATTCTGTCTTGTCATTGACGAACAGCTGGTTCAAGCGTTGATGCGCCTCAGTCCCCTGGGTGAACATTCTCTTGAGGACGGTGTCAGCTCCAACGTAGTTGGTTCCGCAATCAGAGTGAAGAGTGAGAGGAATCCCTCTCCTGGAGACAAATCTCCTGTAGGTGGCGATGAACCCTTCTGTTGTATAATCTGTCACCAGTTCTAGGTGAACAGCTGATGTGGTGAGGCACACAAAGACACAGATCCAGCCCTTTTGTGTCTTGGCACCTCTTCCTCTCCACGTCTTCAGTGTGATTGGACCCGCATAATCGGTGCCAGTATTGTTGAACGGTCGTGAGGGTGTAACTCTCGAAAGAGGTAGTTGGCCCATCAGCTGATGGGCACGGATCCCCCTTTGTCGAGCACACACAACACACCGCAGGATGTGAGATTTTACTGGCGCTCGCCCTCCAATGATCCAGTAGTTTTGTCGAATCTGGGCAAGTGTGAGCTGGGTCCCTCCATGAAGAGTTTGTCGATGCGCATGGTCTATAATCAATTTAGACAAATGTGAGTGACGAGGTAAGATTGCAGGATGCTTACTTTCGTAGCTCGTGCAAACATTGTTGAGTCTGCCTCCAACTCTAATGACTCCATTCTCATCGATGAATGCGGTGAGTCGATTGAAGACATGAGCAGCTGATAGGGTTGAGCCTGAGCTGAGCATCTTCATCTCGCTGGAGAAATAAAGCGCCTGCGTTGCTTTGATCCAGAAGCTCCTGGCCCATTCTATGTCAATGGGCGATAAGGTGAAGAGCGGCAGCGTGACTGGAGCCTTCTTCAACCTTGAAACAAATCTGAAACAAACTGATGTGATTCGAATGAGTTTGTTGAGGGATGAATATTTATAGATGAGGTCCCAGTGATATTCAATCTTTTGAATATTGAGCAACTTTGAAATGCCTGGACGAGCCTCTAGCGCGCTCAAGTCTTCGTCCAGCATTGGTTGTGATGGCCATGTTTCACTGGGTTGCGCAAGCCATGGTGGTCCCGTCCACCAAAGCTTATGATGTTCAAGCTGCGATGTTGATAAGCCTCTTGATGCGCAATCCGCTGGGTTTGAAGTCCCTGGAACGTGTCTCCATTGTGCGCTTTGGGTGATCTCTTGAATTTGAGACACACGATTCCTTACGTAGTCCTTCCAGCGTGATGCGTGTGTTTTGATCCAGGTTAGTGTCACTTGTGAGTCCGTCCACAGATATGTTGTAGCAATGTTGAGCTTGAGCGTTGCTTGAACATATTTGGTGAGCTTCGCCAGCATCAATGCTGCAGTAAGCTCGAGTCTCGGGATTGTGAGCTTCTTTAGTGGTGCTACCTTAGTTTTGGAGCACACCAATGTCGCGACCTTGTGAGTTGTGGACGGTGATGATACGGTAATGTAAATTACCGCTGCCATGGCGAGTTGTGAGGCATCAGAAAAGCCGTGTAGTTCCACTGTAGAGTTGCTGAAGGTGTTGAACCACCTCGGACATGATAGCTTGCGCAAGCTTGTTAAATCTTCTCTGATGATGAGCCATTGTGACGTTACTTGGGAAGGCAGTGGATCATCCCAGTTGAGCTTGTGTAGCCACAACTCTTGCAATAGTGTTTTTGCTCGAATTATGACCGGCGCTAGAAAACCTAATGGATCAAATATTTGTGCTACTTCTGATAAGATGAGGCGTTTGGTGAGCCGTGAATTTGAGCTTGGTTTTGAAGTGAAAGAAAATTCATCGTTGATCACATTCCATTGAAGTCCGAGAATTTTGGTATTGCAGTCGTCGAGTGATATAATTGAGCCTTGGGCTCGTTGGGTTTGAGAAATTGCATCAAGCAACGGAGGAAAAGTTGAATGCCATTTGGCTAGTGGAAACCCTCCCGCGTTGCACAGATCTTTTAATTGGTGAGCAATTGTAATGAGCATCTCACCTGTGTCTGCACCTCCAAAGATGTCATCAACGTATCTGGCATGCGTGATTGATGGCACCGCCAGAGGAAAGCGATGACCCTCGTCTTCCACCAATTGGAGTAAAGCTCTGACAGCCAAAAATGGAGCAGCCTTGGTCCCATAGGTGACCGTTGTGAGCTTGTAGGGCACCTCCTTTGAATTGTCATCGATCCACAGTATTCGTTGAAGATCTTGATCCTCCTTGTGAATCTTGACTTGACGATACATTTTTGTCACGTCTGTGGCAAAAATGTACTTGTGCTGGCGTATCCACAGCAGCACGTCGGTGATGTTAAGGAGGAGAATTGCACCCGTATGCATCAAATCGTTGACAGAATACCCAGTTGAAGTAGGGCTTGATCCATTGAAGACGACTCTCAACTTTGTCGTCTGGCTGTCAGGCTTCAATACTCCATGATGTGGAAGATAAAACACAGAGTGAGTATTAGGTGAAAGGGATGGTGCTCTTACCATGTGACGGAGCTCCTCGTACTCTTGCATGAAGCCTTGATAGAGGGTGCGATACTCGTCGTTCCTATTGAGTTTGACGAGCATACGCTTCAAGCAAGCGTGAGCTGCTTGATAAGAATTACCCAGCAGCTTCGGAGTCTCCTTCAGAGGGATGCGCACTGTGTATCGTCCTGTAGAATCACGAGTGTGTGTCGCTCGAAAGTGATCCTCACATTCTTGTTCTTCAGGTGTGAGCTTCATGGGTGTATCTGTTGGGAGCTCCTCTTGAATCCAAAATCGTGTCAGCATGTCTTGTAAGGAGTTGTCGACATGCTGCACGACTGCAGAATGGTGTGCTGTGACCGTGCGCCGGTCCACTGTAACTGGTCCAAGAATGAGCCACCCAAAAATGGACAGTTGTCCAATTGGCATTGAAGGATCACCCTTCTTGAGGGTGGGCTTGATCACTTGTCCATACACGTCTGCACCAATCACTATGTCTATCGGTCTTGATGTAAGAAAGTCTGGATCGGCCAGCGGAAGGCCATTCAAATGTGGCCATTCTTGGCGTGGCGGTTCCACCGATGGTAAACTTGACGTCAGTGCTCGCAGAACATGTGCTTGAACGTGCACTGTTGACATATCGTAGTTGGAGCGCAGAGTTATTAGTGCGACTCCTTTGGTTTGAATAGATGAGTTACCCCCAATGCCAGTGATCGTGATGGATGCGTGGATGCGTTGAATCCTAAGCCGGTTGATGAGCTCTTCTGTAATAAATGTCAGTTCCGAGCCTGAATCTATCAATAACCTTACCGGCGAAGATGACACTGAAGTGATCAGCTGGGCGTTGGCTGTTGCCAACAAGGTGACTGAACAGTAGGGTGTGAGCACTGGCGATGATTGGTTGAGCCTCCTTCGTTCTGTTGAGCATGCTGTGTGCGTCTGAGTTGTGCGCTGTTGTGTGAATGATGGTGGATTGACGACCGCACCGAAACTTCAATGGGTTGAGCTGTTAGATGAAGCTCCCTCCACTGCTTGAGGTTTCGCAAAAGCAGTGGTGTGAGCAGACGGCTTTGTGAGGTGCAGCATCGTATGATGGTTAGCTGCACAAGTTTTGCACCGACGCGTTGAGTTGCAGTCTTCGGTGCGGTGCCTGCCACAGCAATTTCTGCACAACTTGTTTGTGGTGACGACTCTTCGCCTTTCCTCCACCGACAGCTCCCTGAACCGTGGACACATAACTACGTAGTGGTCCTCCTTGCAAAAGTCACATGGGTAGCTGTACGGTGAGGATGATGGCTGCACCGTTGTTCTGGGCTTCGTTGATGCAGTGTGCACGCTGCTCCTGCTAGGATGGTACCTGCTTGGTGGAGCAGCAGAAGGTTGAGCCTTCTTACCTTTCTGTAGCGCTGCTGCCTCCAGCCGTTCCAAAGCCACCACCTTGGCAGCAATAAAGGTCTCGAGCTGCTTCAGCCGAGGGTATTCCTTTGTTGAGCCCACCGACGTCTCCCAGGCTTCCCTGGTGGACTTGTCCATCCAGCTGGTTGCCTGGTGCACGAGCAGGATGTTGCACATGTCATCAGCTGCGCCTAAGGTGGTGAGCGTCTTGTGCACTTTATTGATGGTGGACACAATTTCGCCAAGCGCCTTTGCACTGCGCGTTGCGATCGGCGAGACGTTGAGCAGCTTGTCTAGCTGCTCTTCGATGAGCACACGCTTATTTGTGTACTTCTTGCTGAGTTCCTCCCAGCAAGATTGAAACGATGAGCCTGTGAGCGGGTAAGCGTTCACCAGCTCTGATGGCTCACCTTGGAGGCTGGACCGCAGGTAATGAAGCCGGTCTATTTCCATGAGTTGCTGGTCATGGATGATCAAGGAGGTGAATAGCTCACTGTAGGCCGGCCACTCCGTATATGCGCCAGAGAATGTGGGCAGGGAGATCTCCGGCAGCTTCGAGGCTCTTGACGTGGCGCTCGATGCAGCCGCTGGACGCTGCTGTATCGCCCTCACGTCTTCTCGGAGGCGGTTGAGCCTAATTTTGGTGGTTAAATACACCTGAGCCTCCTGCACAGCCATGTTTGCCTCGAAATATGGGTGGTTGATAAACTTGACCGGCCATGTCTCCTCAAAATGAGCGTGTTCGCGAGTGAATGCTAGGTGCAGCTCCTCAACATGGGCTGCGAGTAGCTCGACCTCGTCGATGGACGTAGTGTGCGCTTGCGAGGGCATGTGCGCCTGCAATGCCTGAAGGGAGTCATAGCGGCCTATCTGTGTTTTGGCCTTGAAAACCAGCTGCGAGGGCAACGTTGATGGTGATGTTGCCCTCGGTGGTTTTTTATCCCCACTCGTCCCCAGAGCCTCGGTGGGGATTGTGAGCACAATCGGTGTTGGGGAGGGCGCCCTTGACGAACCCGCCGATTTGACGACCTTTTGCTCGTCTTGGTCAGCCATCGCAAAACACGGGAGTTGAGCTTGTGAGCCCTCTAACACAAACTACACAGCACTGTAATGCTCAATCACCGCTCCGGCTCGAAGGACCAAACTGTAAAATTCTTAGGTTAGGATGAGCACGAGGAGGCTGGTAGGGTTAGGATCGGTGTTGAGCCACACAGACACTGAGTTGCACAAAAGAATGTGAGGTCTTTATTTAAAACGTCTGCCAACGGACAAGCCGTTGTGCACACGATGAAGATGGAGGATGAGCCCCCGTACACTTTATTGTACAATACCACCGGTTAACCGCGTGGACGCGAGAACACGCACAATCGCGAATGCACAATCAGATGATCTATGCTTTCGAACTGTGTCGCGAACACCGCGTTGAGTCGACAGTTGAGAATACGTGATTTGTGCACTGAATTTGTTAGATGAGCAAGACTATTTGACAATGAACAAAAAGGCGTGTTACGTTGCGCACGGTTGAGAACAGATTGAATTCAAGATGGATGCGCATTTCCGCCGCAGCGTCTTCTCGAACATTCTCGAGCGTCGATCGACAAGACGGACGCTGATTGGTTGATTGATCGCGGATCGACTGCGACTTCCGCTGCCCAGGAGGTGCTGCCGTGATCGAGAGTGCGGCGGCGCAAAGAACTACTCATTCCCAAACAGTTTCTTATGGATTAATGTTCTAAAAAGTTTATATAATTTATTTATAGAATACCTACTTTAAAAACTTAAAATTTGTTACTGCTTCCTATCTTAAAAACGAAAAATTTAATTTACATTGGAAAAAAATAATTTCTATTTTTTATTAAAATTTTGATATAGTTTTTAAAAGAACTTATTTTAGTTACGCATTATTCTTGTCATTATTAATTATTTACTGATGTTGCACATTATATTCAAAAATCAATTTTAGTTTATAATGCGCACATAACCTATTTTGTATTTCATTTTAAAAAAGGTGGTCGACTACTAGCTATCGGACCGGTCGACTTTTAGAGTTAAGCGGTCGATTATTATAGCATTCGGACACTTTATTTTTAGCGCTAATTATCTATTTTCCCTGAACTTTCCTACTAACGCAAAATATTTAGTGATACATTAAATATATTTGAATTACTTCAATACATTTTATATATTTTATAACATTGATTGTTTTTTTTCTGGTTATTTCTGTTTTTTTCTGTTTTTTTCTGGGTTTATCTGGGTTATTCTGGGTTATTCTGGGGTTTTCTGGGTTTTTCTGGGTTTTCCTGGGTTTTCTGGGTTTTTCTGGGTTATATGTAAAAAGAAGAGGAAGAAAAATTTAAAAAATTGTAACAGAGAGTTATAAAACAAGAAAGGATTTCATTATATTTGAGATAATTAAAATTGTATATTCGTTTCTTATGGATTAATGTTCTACGAAGTTTATATAATTTATTTATAGAATACCTACTTTAAAAACTTAAAATTTGTTACTGCTTCCTATCTTAAAAACGAAAAATTTAATTTACATTGGAAAAAAAATAACTTCTATTTTTTATTAAAATTTTGATAAAGTTTTTAAAAGAACTTATTTTAGTTACGCGTTATTCTTGTCGTTATTAATTATTTACTGATGTTGCACATTATATTCAAAAATAAATTTTAGTTTGTAATGCGCACATAACCTATTTTGTATTTCATATTAAAAAAGGTGGTCGACTACTAGCTATCGGACCGGTCGACTTTTAGAGTTAAGGGGGGAGCCTGGTGTAGCGGATCGAAGAAATCGAATTTTTTTTTTGCATAAATCAATAGTTGAACATCACGACAATATGTTCCCAAAGCCGCAAAACGAAATTCGAAAAATTAAAGCGGATATAGCCGATTTTGCTACGGAGCGCCAGGCTACCACAAAACTTTAAATGCGTTTTTCTCGAAACGACAGTTTCACACTTTGCGGGCAATATTACTCCAAAAATATTCAACCAATCGACTTGGCCTTGTGCACGGATATTTGTGAACATTTTCTTCATAGAGCTAAGTTATTGGAATAATGATATTGTTTAAATAAATAACTTTTTTTACACATTTAAGGGGGGGAGTCTAGTGCAGGGGGTCGAAAAAATCGATTTTTTTTTTTGCATAAATCAATAGTTAAACATCACGATAATATGCTCCCAAAGCAGCAAAACGAAATTCGAAAAATTAAAGCGGATATAGCCGATTTTGCTACGGAGCGCCAGGCTACCACAAAACTTGAAATGTGTTTTTCTCGAAACGACAGTTTTATACTTTGCGGGCAATGTAACTAAAAAAATATTCAACCAATCGACTTGGCCTTGTGCACGGATATTTGTGAACATTTTCTTCATAGCACTAAGTTATTAGTATAGTGATATTGTTTAAATAAAATACTTTTTTTTAGACATTTAAGGCAAAATTTCGTTGGAAACAGTGAACTTTTTATTCAAGAGGCCGCCATTTGTTCATTTTGCATCTTTTAAGTTTTAAATTTGTTCAATCTGTGCGTACACTCATAAACTAAAAGAAAATTGTTCGATTTTTGGTTTCAGATGAAACCAAAAGACGCTACGTTGCCCGCAGTGCAACAATTGCGTCGCCAACGGACTGGGCATAACTTTGTTATTTGCCGCTCTTTTTTAATAAAATTTTTTTGTTATATACCTTAACCTGTTAATACAATATCCTGAAAGTTTCAGAAAGATCTATTAAATACTTTCTTTAAAAAAAATTCCCGAAAAATGCCTCGATTTTCATTTAGTTACACCAGGCTCCCCCCTTAAGCGGTCGATTATTATAGCATTCGGACACTTTATTTTTAGCGCTAATTATCTATTTTCCCTGAACTTTCCTACTAACGCAAAATATTTAGTGATACATTAAATACATTTGAATTACTTCAATTGTGACGTCCCACTATTTTTCGCGCGGTATTTTAACACCATTTCCTCACAAATCCATTCACAATCCACCAAAAACCTTCAATCTCGAGTCATACCCTACTCCCTCACCCAACCGATCGTTTGGACGATACACCTTAGTGGTCCCTATCTCTAAACGGTCAATCCAGATTCCTAATCGCCGATCACCTTGATGTTGTACCTTAGCGGTCCCCAACACAAGATGACCTATACAAAACGCCACCTCGATGATGTATCTTAGAGATCCCCATCGCGAGATGATCGTTACACAACTCCTTCGCCTATTCGCCATATGAGGCATGACCACTCCCTTCCAAATCTACGTTAAACAAATCCCTCATCCTTAAAACCCTCTTCAAAATCGAGACTACGTCTCACGCCCTTACTATGACCACAAAAGTCAATACACCGTTTACCCCATTCCTATACGACCTCCTAAACTCCACCAAATGGGTTGAGTATTTCGCTTCAAAGCCCCATGCAAAAACCCTAGAAATGTTACTGCGACGCAAATGTACAAACGTGATCAACACGTGATTGTAATTACGACGCATTTGGCGTACGTGACATAAACACATCTATTAATAACCATACCGTTACAAAAACCCCCAAAATCTACTGCGTCTTGTTTCCGAAATCTGTCAAGGTCTTTACCGCGCGTACCCCCGCAGTACTCCTGGAAGATCATATAAATACAAAGGATCGAGAGCCCAAACAGCTCTTTTGTCAACAGACAGTCGAATAGATAGGAGTATCGATAAAACAAGTGTTAAATAATTCAAATCAGTGCTTTACGGCAACTACTGTAAGTCATTATTATATACCATTATTTTAGTGCATATCACCCCATACCATATTATTATTCGTCAACGCTTATAGCTTATTATTATTTACTTTCATTAATGCTTATTGCTTACTCATTATTATTTACTTTCATTAATGCTTATTGCTTACTCATTATTATATACTTTCACTAATGCTTATTGCTTACTTATTATTGTATTCTTCCATTAATGCTTATTATATCTATATCGCCATTTATATTCATAACTCATATTATAAATATTGCGCGTGCGAATACAAAATCTTCCCACGCATTGTTAAAACCACTCTAACAAGGCTAATAAACCGCTTTGTTATCAATCGTGTCTCGAATTATTGTGTGTACCCTCGAGTCATAAGGCTTCCCAACGAAACCAAGCTGCCGCAACAGCTGATTCGCGAGAGCTCTCTCAGTATTTACAAACACACTGCTGCATTAACCGTGCTATTCTTAGGAAAACTAAGTGTGGTTTCTTTTGTACAAATGCAACGGTAAATCCTATTATCAAACCAAAACAAAACACTTCCCTGGTCGATTAGTGTGGCGGATGATAGATTCGCGCCTGATCTTTTCTCTTAAAACCTTCAGAGTGCTGGATGACAGATTCACGCCTGACCTTCCTTATAAATCCACAGTGTGACGGATGATAGATTCGCGCCTGGCTTTCCCTTAAACCCTTCAGAGTGCTGGATGACAGATTCACGCCTGATATTCCTTTCAAACCCTCAGTGTGACGGATGATAGATTCGCGCCTGACTTTCCCTCGAAACCCACAGTGTGCTGGATGACAGATTCACGCCTGGCTTTCCCTCAAAACCCACAGTGTGCTGGATGATAGATTCGCGCCTGGCTTTCCCTTAAAAACCTTCAGAGTGCTGGATGACAGATTCACGCCTGACCGTCCTTTCAAAACCTACAGTGTGCTGGATGACAGATTCACGCCTGACTTTCCCTTAAAACCTTCAGAGTGCTGGATGACAGATTCACGCCTGATCCTCCTCTCGAACCCACAGTGTGACGGATGTTAGATTCGCGCCTGGCTTTCTCCTTCCCCATAGTCACCGTTCCCAAAAAACCTCACCCGGGACGTGACATCAATACATTTTATATATTTTATAACATTGATTGTTTATTTTTTTTCTGGTTATTTCTGTTTTTTTCTGTTTTTTTTCTGGGTTTATCTGGGTGATTCTAGGTTATTCTGGGTTTTTCTGGGTTTTTCTGGGTTTTCCTGGGTTTTTCTGGGTTTTTCTGGGTTATATGTAAAAAGAAGAGCAAGAAAAATTTAAAAAATTGTAACAGAGAGTTATAAAGCAAGTAAGGATTTCATTATGTTTAAGATAATTAAAATTGTATATTCGTTTCTTATGGATTAATGTTCTACAAAGTTTATATAATTTATTTTATAGAATACCTACTTTAAAAACTTAAAATTTGTTACTGCTTCCTATCTTGAAAACGAAAAATTTAATTTACATTGGAAAAAAAATAATTTCTATTTTTTATTAAAATTTTGATAAAGTTTTTAAAAGAACTTATTTTAGTTGCGCGTTATTCTTGTCGTTATTAATTATTTACTGATGTTGCACATTATATTCAAAAATAAATTTTAGTTTGTAATGCGCACATAACCTATTTTGTATTTCATATTAAAAAAGGTGGTCGACTACTAGCTATCGGACCGGTCGACTTTTAGAGTTAAGCGGTCGATTATTATAGCATTCGGACACTTTATTTTTAGCGCTAATTATCTATTTTCCCTGAACTTTCCTATTAACGCAAAATATTTAGTGATACATTAAATTCATTTGAATTACTTCAATACATTTTATATATTTTATAACATTGATTGTTTATTTTTTTTCTGGTTATTTCTGTTTTTTTTCTGGGTTTTTCTGGGTTTTTCTGGGTTTTTCTGGGTTTTTCTGGGTTTTTCTGGGTATTCCTGGGTTTTTCTGGGTTTTTCTGGGTTATATGTAAAAAGAAGAGCAAGAAAAATTTAAAAAATTGTAACAGAGAGTTATAAAGCAAGTAATGATTTCATTATATTTAAGATAATTAAAATTGTATATTCGTTTCTTATGGATTAATGTTCTACAAAGTTTATATAATTTATTTATAGAATACCTATTTTAAAAACTTAAAATTTGTTACTGCTTCCTATCTTGAAAACGAAAAATTTAATTTACATTAGAAAAAAAATAATTTCTATTTTTTATTAAAATTTTGATAATGTTTTTAAAAGAACTCATTTTAGTTACGCATTATTCTTGTCATTATTAATTATTTACTGATGTTGCACATTATATTCAAAAATAAATTTTAGTTTATAATGCGCAAATAACCTATTTTGTATTTCATATTAAAAAAGGTGGTCGACTACTAGCTATCGGACCGGTCGACTTTTAGAGTTAAGCGGTCGATTATTATAGCATTCGGACACTTTATTTTTAGCGCTAATTATTTATTTTCCCTGAACTTTCCTACTAACGCAAAATATTTAGTGATACATTAAATACATTTGAATTACTTCAATACATTTTATATATTTTGTAACATTGATTGTTTATTTTTTTCTGGTTATTTCTGTTTTTTTTTCTGTTTTTTTCTGGGTTTATCTGGGTTATTCTTGGTTATTCTGGGTTTTCCTGGGTTTTTCTGGGTTTTCCTGGGTTTTCCTGGGTTTTTCTGGGTTATATGTAAAAAGAAGAGCAAGAAAAATTTAAAAAATTGTAACAGAGAGTTATAAAACAAGAAAGGATTTCATTATATTTAAGATAATTAAAATTGTATATTCGTTTCTTATGGATTAATGTTCTACAAAGTTTATATAATTTATTTATAGAATACCTGCTTTAAAAACTTAAAATTTGTTACTGCTTCCTATCTTAAAAACGAAAAATTTAATTTACATTGGAAAAAAAATAATTTCTATTTTTTATTAAAATTTTGATAAAGTTTTTAAAATAACTTATTTTAGTTACGCGTTATTCTTGTCATTATTAATTATTTACTGATGTTGCACATTATATTCAAAAATAAATTTTAGTTTGTAATGCGCACATAACCTATTTTGTATTTCATATTAAAAAAGGTGGTCGACTACTAGCTATCGGACCGGTCGACTTTTAGAGTTAAGGTCCACGCACACATATCCGTTCCGTTTCAGTTCCGTGTCAGTTGCGTGGTCGTAAAAGGTATTGGTTGCTTGTTTTGGAATGGAGCAGCGCACACTTATCCGTTCCGTGACATTCGATGGGCTCTCCGTACCCGTCAATTCCGGACCGTGGGAATCAGTGTTAAAAAAGAACGTAGGCGTGCTTTACAATGGAGCAGGGCACACTTCTCCGTGTCAGGACTGTCAGCAGATGTCAGTGTTGAACCTCTATCCGTTCGGTGAAACTAGAATTTGGTTGCCTCCGATATTTTTGGCCATTTGCACTGAGACGGAGGCTTGAAATGACTGAAGGGACGACCTTTTTTTATGACCGTGAAATGTTCTCAGGTCGAGGCTCTCGAATCGCGCGTCGGGGGTCCCAGACCCTAGGGTCATAAAGACAAGGACAGCAATAGGCCGCTCAGTAATGAAAATAGGAATTCTATAATTAATATTAGATCTCCATACAAATACCACCAATGGATTGCTGGAGTTTTTGCAATGAAAATTATACCAAACATGATATAATTCTGATCATTATTAATGATTGTAATGAAAAGAGTGTTGTATTTTAATTTTGTGTGGTAAGATAGAGGGTATGATCGGATGCATGCATGCTGGGTGTTAGGGAAATGGAGCTGGATGTGCGTTTCAACAGGGCGTGCAAACTTTAGAGCGTTTTTCACACGGCGATACATGCATCGCGACACGTGTATGATGCGTACCGATTTTCAATTGATCATTATAGCTTCCATAGGAACCGTTCACACGACGATTCTCGTATCGCGATACTGATTTTGTGTACCCCGCATACTTTTAGTTTGAAGTCGACAGATGAAATGTGGAAACGAGCGGACTCTTTCACAGGGCGCGGGGCGAAACACGTATCGCGCTACGTGTCGATCATTTGTTCTTCAATAAAAAATATCTTCTCGTACCCCACACATTTTTGGACAAAATATTTCTCTGAAGAAATGAATGAGATTGAAGCGTTATCTATATGGATTATACACGAAAGATGTAGTAATAAACGAGCGAAGAGGAGACATTGGATTCATCCCATAAACAGCATTAGACATTAAAAGGGAACTTTTCATGTATTAGTTATTTCATGAACTTCTAAAATCTAAATGATTTAGAATATCTGCCACCTCGCCACGTGCCGTGTGAAAGGGTTCAGCCGTTACAACGTTTCGTTTGCCGACTTCATACGAAACATATCATGCGGCCAACGTTTGCGGGATACACGAAATCAGTATCACGATACGAGAGTTGTTCTGTGAACGCTTCTATAAATAATCAATGTATAATCGATGTTCACCATACACGTGTCATACGTGTATCGCCGTGCGAATGAAATCGTAGACAGTTCGCGATACAAGTATCGCACACATGTATCCCCGTGGGAAAGAGCTCTTCAGTTGCAACATAATTGCGTAATACACATACCTATGTACCTTTTGGTACGTGGAAGTGGTTGGGACATTTCAAAATCTATTCCGTTTGTATAAACGTAATATTGCATTTTTTATGTTCAATAAACTTGGTGTTCGTCAAATTGGAGACGGATCGCTTATCGATTGAATATATACACGCACTCGAATATAAGAACAAAAGCACGCGTTGACGTATTGCGTGCGAGAAAAGTACGATTGGTCCTAACTTAACCAATCGCACCTGCATCCTTCCCAAACGGACTTGTGTACCACACGTGGTTCCCAAAATTTCATCAGGCTGATTGGCCAGAGCATTTGGCCAGGGTCGCGGTTTATGACCGTACCTATTGTCATGCGAGTCGGCGGTGAACAACCGTGCGAACGGGTGCGAAGTCACCACGGTACCAAGCACCAACACAGCAATATACGGATTAAGGAGTTACGCCACCATGAAAGTTTTGAAAAATTTATTTGTTTTTTCTTGCATTTTTTCTTATTACGTAAAGTTTTAAGAATAATTTAAGTCATGGTAGACACAAAAAATCCCCAAAATAGCCGAGTTATAGACTTTAAACAAGCCGCGGATGTCGATATTCCGCAGCAGGTAGCGACCACTCTATTTTTCTTCTTTTGCGTTTTTCTGGAAACTACATTTTCAAAGGTGATATATGAAATATCTCAAAAACTATTTGTCCGATTGATTTCAAACTTGGGACGCATATTCTTAATGATATTATCTACAATGTAGCATATCATTTTTTTCATGCGATGACCCATTCGTATATAATACTTAAATGTTTTAAGTTCGAATTTGTTACGTGAAAAACGAATAATTTTCTTCACCTTGCTCTCATTTGTGCAATAAATTTTTTTCTCAAATCCGTATGCTACATTGTAGGTATTTTATTAAGGAACCCAAAAATCATCATGTTTTTCATTTCACATGAACCTGGGCGTTCTAATTTGTTATATCAATCACGCGTGTAACGGCGGACGAGCTTCGCGGGACAACAAATAACTCGGTCCTTTTTAATATTTCTGTACAGTATCTATACAATATATGCACTAATACATGCTTTTCACATAAGAAGAAAATAAATAATGTTCAACCACATAGTATCAGTAAAAAAATTCGTCTAAGTAGTTTAGTGCTGTTTCGAGCACCTCAGGGTGGAGTAACTCCTTAAAGCCGGGGCCAGACCGGAATGAGTATACGCTGAGCAGGCTGAGCCGCGCACGAATATGTATTCTGATGTGGACGGGTGAAACGGTAGCCCCTGGCGCATGCTTCTACGTCAGAAAGGGTGAACGTGAACGCATATGCTAGTGTGGACGGGTCATTCGTGGTGACTCGGCGCATGCCGGCGAAGGCACATGGCCTGAGCCGACCGTTGTCGGTTTTCTTCCACAGATCAAAGGGAGTTTGAACTTTGAAGTGCATTGCGTTCAGCGTGGAAGATAGAGGCAGAATGTGATACTTTTCTAAAATCCTCGATGTCTCGGATTTTCATGATATTGAAATACATATATGGTAGTCCATATGAAATTAGGGAGGGTTAAGTCCTCATTTTTGCAGATTCGAAATTGTTTAAAAAATACAAATCTTCAAAGTTTCCTGGTTTCGGTGATTTTTACGAAACTCCTACAGAAATTATTGAAGGCATAGACTAAATAAATTTAATCCATTGCTAATATTGACATAAACAGATAATCAAAAATTTAAAAATTACATTTTGAATAATAATAATGCAATTAACATATGATAGACTTTAAAGCTCTATTTTACTGAATAATTTGTCTTTCTTTTCTTCACTACATCCTGCATTGTTCTTAATTCATACAGCCAGGCCGACTCGCTGTTGTGTTAAAAAATCACACGAGATTACTCGGGGGGGGGGGGGGGGGGGCAGCAATAAGCCTCGTGGAGGGACGCAGGTAGAAAATGAGGTGTCCGCTGCACTGCGCGTGATCCCGCCTGTGACGTCTTCCCTTCGAATTGGAGACAGATCTCTTATCTCTTCAGTATAAGCACGTGCTACAATATCAAAACAAAAGTACGTACTGACAAATGCGCTGCGAGAAAACGTGGGTCATAATGAGAAAATATTACTATGAAGAGGTGAAAACGTTGCGTCTGCAACGAATGCAGGTCCGATTGGTCATAATATAATCTCCCCCCTACGCCTCACCCTTTCTCGCACTGCATACGCCTGTGTCTGATTTTGTTTTGATATTGGAGCGCGTGGTTACTCGAAAGATATGGGATCCGTCTTCAATTCGAGGAGAAGACGATGCAGGCGGGAACCAGGCGTCCCTCCAGCCTGCAGGTGGCGAATTGATGGTGGACAATACTTTTTAATTGCTATATTGGTGACATCTTTTTCATATGCATGAAAGTAATTGTAGTTTTAATATAATTATGAAACATACATTGGGAACACCGTTCCTCGAAAAGGGGGGACTTTCCTTCAGTGACTTCGTTCGTAGAGGAGGAACCCTCTCACCCTTGACGAAGTAGAGGAGGGAAATGCCACATCTGGTTGCCAAAAAATTACCAGCGCCGATCGGCCGGACCGTTTCGCTAAGGTCGCGGTTTATGGCCGTATTGTCCCGCTAGTGGGCGTGGCGATTAACAACAGTACCTACGTGCGGGTCCGAAGCCATCGTACGTACTACCCGGCGACAGAGCAATATACGGATTAACACGGACTGAACAATGTCTAAAATTCTTAAAGACCCCATAAAATCGATTGCCCTTTAGAAATCTGGCAAATAGATGTTGTCGAAACGTTGTTAGAAAAATAATAAATTACCCATCGTAAAGAATGAATGAATTTTTGCCTGGCTCTGAGCCCGCTTTTATCTCGACGCACGTTAGAAAAATGCCACCAATATAGCAACTACAAAGTATTATCCGCTATCAATACGCCTCCTGCAGAGACAGAGGAAGAAAATATATTGCTCGCTGACTGCACGTGGTTCAAATTAAAGGCGGACCCCTTATCTCTGGAGTATAAACACGCGTTCACTTGAGACTCCCTTATTCCGTAGTTCCTACGTGTCGAACGTATATTTCTAGCGATCTTCTTCGCCAGTTTCGACAGAGTCTCGTGGCTCGCGACAGCTAAGGACAGAAGGACAGAGAGTGTTTAGAGTAGTGCAGACGAAAGGTTTGCCTGCCATGTGACACCGAGGAAGGGCCCGCGGGACCCTCGACCAAAGGAAAGTCAGGCTCGCTGCGATGTTCGGGCTCTTCCCAGCCGATGTTGGTAAAGTCCCGCACCATCAAAGGAATGGCTCACCCACATGGGGTAAACAACTGTAGTAGTGCATCCCTGTCCCTCACACCACCATGACTTGTTGTCGTCCTTACAATTGGGGGTGTCAAGTAGTTTAAAGAAGCAAGACAAGGTGGTAATAAACGAAGAGTGTCCCACAGACCTTTCCAATGTACCTACGCCTACGGTTCGAAATGTCTACGGGACTCACGGAAGTATCACGGAATAACCTGTACCACGGATTTATCCGAGTTTACCCTATGTTTGTTTTAACATGATACCGATTTCACGACCTTTCTACTTTCCAAACTGGTAAGATGTCTTGCGGGGGGGCCCAGGAAGAAAAATCAAACACATGGAGGGAAAAATTGTACGGGCTGCCTTGTCTGCCATACCTGGTACGGGGTACCAGGTGGCAACTCTTTGACACGCGTCGGTGGACAATCACTCTGTATTGGTAAACGGGATGACTCGGAGGGTTGAGCTGTCTGTTTATTTAGCTAACTATGTATCACACCATCTTTACGACTGCGGAGTGGGCTAAGTTAAGCACAGAAGTTGATGAAGAAAGATACAATGGCATTTTCGACCCCTCCGCATGCGTCATTCGTGCGCGCTCAGCGTGCTCAGCGTATACGCATTCAGGTCTGGCCCCGGCTTAACGAAAAGTTCGGCTTTTGTTCGCAGGGAATAATCTCTGAACCCTTAAAGACGACGAAGGTATGTTCTTCATTGCCTTTTGCAAATCTGTCGCAGCTGTCTTCGAAAGTACGGAATTCCCGACCATAAACGATAAATGAATTTCCGCTTCGCTCTCAACTGTTGCCTCCCAGAGTATGCATCGTTTAGGATAATTAAGGACACACCATAAAGGCAAAATACAGGACAGAATACCTATAAAGGCCCAAAACATAATTAAATTCAGGCAACATCTGCTTGCCAGGTAATAAAAGAATATACCTTTCCGTCTTTAATGATTCAGAAATTATTAGCTGCGAACAAAAGCCGGACTTTTCGTTAATCTCTATATTGCTCTGTTGGTGCTTGGTGCGCATGGTGACCTCGCACCCGTACGTACGTTGTCCACCGCCGGCTGGCAGGTCGGTAGGTACGGTCATAAACCGCGACCCTGGCCAAATGCTCTGGCCGATAAAACCTGGCTAGTTTTTCTGAAACAACTGGTTGCAGTAGGCCCAAAATATAATAAAACTTTACATCCTTTACAATAACGTATGCCTGAGGTTACGGCTCCCTACGCGCATCCCGCCGCGAAAATCTCTCCGTGCAGCAGTGATGCCAGAACCGCGGATTTTCGCCCACGGACCCTACCACCACTCCGCGACCAAGCGTACCCCCTTCTAGCGCCTGTACCGCACCACACAAGCATACCGTTCCCTTCATTCCGTGTGCCATACGCGCTGCCTGGTCGGCGCTCCCCGGTGCGGATATTCTACTTTTTTTTTAATATTTATTCTCTAATTTCTCTTTCTATATCCTCAGAAGACTAAAAGCTTGAAAACTGTTAATTTACAAAGCATTTTCGCAGCTGGCTAATGTACGATGTTGGTCTTCTGCCTTTTTTTGTACATAAAGAAAAATAATTCCTTGAAATGCTACTTACAAAAGAAGTTCCTTTCTAGGATGGACTCTTTAAAATTCACGTCACAATGAACAGTTACAGAATCGGTGATTTCCGCTTCAGGTAAGCGAGCCGCCCGCTCCGCTATTGCGGTCGGCTTACTACTCGCACCCCGGATTACTGTAACGAGGTTTGAAAACAATATCGACTGGTCTCGTACCCGTCCAAATGATGTCATTTATACCTACAGAAGAGTTTTACTTGCCACCTTCTCGTGGTTTCCATCGAGCAATGGCACAATTCAAGGAATTATTTCTGTTTATGTACAAAAAAAGGCAGAAGACCAACATCATACATTAGCCAGCTGCGAAAATGCTTTGTAAATTAACAGTTTTAAAGTTTTTATTCTACTGAAAATATAGAAAGAGAAGTTAGAGAATAATTAATGAAAAAAGTAGAATATTCGCACCGGAATTTGAACCTCGGACTTTCTGTTTGCGACCCAAGCTCTAGGACTTCGGTGAAATGAATTCTTGGCGGAGAGCGCCGGCCAGGCAGCGCGGCACACGGACAGAAGGTAGGGTATGCCTGTAGTGGTGCGGTACAAGCCAGAAGGAGATCGCATCTTTAGCAACAAATCAAGCCTCGAAAATGTTTTATAAATTAACAGTTTTCAAGTCTTTAGTCTTCCGAGAAAAATTAGAGAATAAATAAAGAAAAAAAAGTAGAATATCCGCACCGGGATTTGAATTCATGACTTTTTACTTGCGACCCAAGCGCTTCGATGTCGGGAAAACGAATTCTCGACGGAGAGCACCGGCCAGGCAGCGCGTACGGCACACGGATGGAGGGACGGGTATGCTTGTGTGGTGCGGTACAGGCGCTAGGAGGGGGTAATTCGAGTAAATTCGAGCTACTCGGTTTTATCGAGCCGCTCGGTTCTTTCGAGCTACTCGCTTTTTACGGGTACTCGGCTCGGCTTGGAAACCGAGTCTCGGCTCGGTCCGAACTTCAAGCTACTCGAATATTCGAGTACTCGAACGAACAGCCTTACTTCATACTGCTTTGTTTCATACATATTATAATTTTTTAACGTAAATTTTATATATAAACATGGTAAAAATTCATAACTTTTTATACACGTACAAACATAACTGGTACAACATACTTGTACTATAAAGACACTGTAAATTATTTATAATTAATATGAAATTTTTCATTATAGTACACATATACACGTCTGTGTAACTTTACAACTATTTATCAACTATATATAATAGGATAGATAGGTAGAAAATTAGTTGTAAAGTTACACAGACACGTATATGTGTATTGTAATGAAAAATTTCATATTAAATATAAATAATTTACAGTGTCTTTATAGTACAAGTATGTTGTACGACTTATGTATTTGTACTGCGTTTATATATAAAATTTATGTTAAAAAATTACAATATTTATGAAACAAAGCAGTATGAAGATTAATTATTCAAAATAAGAGTTAAAAGAAAGGGAAAAAATATCGAATGTTTATAAATAATGCTCATTGGCATAAAATATTTAGCAGAAGGTCATTCAGATGACCTCCAGATTCATCCCCTAAAATTTCATTAATTAAAATCCCCGGTGTTCAGCTGTGGAGTCCACTTGTGAGTTACAATGCGAACACCCTGTTTCAGCGCTGCCCTGTTTCGTGAGAGAGGCATCTTTTTACAATTAGCGGAATTATTAAATTTACCCCACGCGAATGGTCAGAATGCATCCTTTGCGCCCCCCCCCCCCCCCATGATCCTGACTGAGCCTTCGTGGAGAATAGTCACACTCACAAAGACAGTACCTCCGCTGAATTTGACCGCGATACATCAATCAGTGTCTTAGTGCAGTTCCGCAGTATAGTCTATTTCACTTCAGGATGTCGCAAAAGTAAGTTGAAGCTTGTGACATTGTGTACTCTTTAACATTCATTCACATCATTTTCACTGACATTATCGTCTTTTTAGCAACTCGGAAATGAATATTGATAAGTTGATTGAACTGGTGCGCGTACATCCCGTCCTGTACGACTTGTCAACCCCCAACTACATAGACTACGACGCCAAAACGAAGATTTGGGATCATATTGGAGCTAAACTAAATGAAGGCGGTAAGTCACATAGATCCTTATATTTCACAAAAAAATAACATAAAACTGTACAAAACTATAAAACTATTTCAAACACACACGCACGCGCACATCCCATCATATCTTTTACACTGCACTCCATTCACAAGTGTTTACAATAAATGCCATTCAACGAACGCCTTTCCACTCAATCGCATTTCACACTCGCAGTTCGTCCGGTTCGGTTGTACACACACTGATAGGTTTGTAACTAGGTATTGGAAAAGCGAAAACCTGGTCCATACGAAAGTTGTTTGTTTTAATGGAGGACACTTAATAGAATCTTAGAATGTACGTTCTTGTGCTCGAACGCAAATCCTAATATTCTATTAAGTGTCCTCCATTAAAACAAACAACTTTCGTATGGACCAGGTTTTCGCTTTTCCAATACCTAGTTACAAACTTACCAGTGTGTGTACAACCGAACCGGACATATAGTATATTTATAACTACAAAAGTAATAATTAATTAACAACTATAACAAAAGTAATTATTATATTTTATCCTCCTGCCAAGAAACGGCCCCCTCACAATTGAAATACTGAGTGAAGCATTCCCGCACGCGGAATGCTTCCCGTGTGGAATTACCGCCCTGCGGGGGTAAGTCGATTAAGGGCGAATTTCTCGTATTCTCCTGCGACGATGACGGTTCAATATTTTCGTCATCGCTTTCAAGTCGTCTAATAAAATTATGCAAAATGCACGTTGCAAGTACAATAAAATCTAAATGTTCAGGAGTGACGTGTGTGCGTCGATTATATATGCGGAACTTTTGCCCTAAGATCCCGAACGCATTCTCTACTAATCGCCTGGCACGACACAGGCGGTAATTGAATATTCGCTTTTGTGTATTATCCAATTGCTTCCCTGGATAGGGCCTCATCAAATATGTTTTTAACGGGAAGGCTTCGTCCCCGACGAGGACAAATGGGGCTTTTTTATCGCTCCCGGGCAACATTGTCTCAGGAGGTAAATTCATCGACCCCCGTTCCAATCTTTTGCCCCAGTTGGAGTGGCTAAAAATTCCACCATCACTATTTTTGCCGAAAGATCCCACATCGACCGTAATAAAATTACATTTTGCATCTACTAATGCTAACAAAACAATAGAAAAAGTTTTTTTATAATTAAAATACTGAGAGCCACTGTTCGCGGGCGCCTGCATCAAAACATGCTTTCCATCTATCGCTCCAACGCAGTTCGGGAAATTCCAGAGATCATAAAAGTCTTCGGCGATAGCTTTCCATTTGGCTTCTGTTGGGACAGGCATTGTCTCACTCATCAACGTTTCTACAATTACCCTGCACGTATCATGAATTATACACCGCACTGTACTTGACCCGAGACGATAGCTGAATGAAATGGTTTTCATTCCATCGCCTGTTGCTAGATACCTGAAATATAAGAAACGAGATAAAAATAGTGAACAATATAATAATATATTGCATGACAAGGGAGAGAGGAAAGCGATTTTGACGAGCATTTCACGCGAGGCAAAATCACGTCTCTACCTTGTCACGCACAATACTTTTTTCAACACCTCCATGAAAGGTGTGTTTTTGATAGCCTACTGAGCGATTCGCAAAAAAATACACCACATTTACATCTTCATACCACAGGGTAACGCCAAACTCCAATTTCCTTGGGTACAAAGTAAAAATTGCGAATACGCATGCGCGTAAAGTCTTTTTCCCTTGGGAGAAAAGTAGAAAACGCGAATACGTCTGAAATTTGTCATTTTGCTCCCGCTCAGCAGGCGTAAAAAAGCACTCATTTTCATGCAGGTGTTGAAACATTCTTATTTCATTAACATCAATTTGTTTGTTTTCAGGGTTAACGTGCAAAGCACGCTGGAATAGTTTAAGGGATAATTTCCGAAAAAATATACAGAAGCTGGCGGGAAGAAGCGGCCAGGCTGCCAAACGTATCAAGCCATATAAATATGCAGCAGGAATGGAATTTTTAAAAAAATTTTTGGCCGAGCGGAATACCCTGGGGAATGTTCAAGCCGTTCCAGAACAAGCACATTGTTCATCAACCCGCGAAACTCCTAGTCAAGATACGGCGGCGGCAGTGACAGAAGCACCAGCAGTGGCAGAGGTTCCAGCAGTGGCAGAGGTTCCAGCAGTGGCAAATGCATCAGGAATGGAAGCGACAACAGCAGTGGAAGCGACACCAGCAGTGGCAGAGGCACCAGCAGTGGCAGAACCACTAGCAGGAGAAGAGAGCGAAGAACGCGAAGACCAACAGCCTGCGGCGAAACGGAGAAAGGGATATCGGGAACAAACGCAGACGGCCGCTTCGCAAGTGTTGAAGTTCTTAGTGGACAAACAATACGAAGAACTTGATGCGGTGGATTCGTTTCTGAAGGGGATTTCCCACACCATAAAGTCCCTCCCACCCCCTCAACAAAATTTTTTAAAAACTGAAATATTTAATTTGGTGCAACATGTTGAATCGCAATATCTTGCACAATCCAACAATTTTTTCTCCCCACAAAGCGGATCAAGCACTATTTTTAATACAGCCAATGTGCTGGTAGAAAACCATAGCCCCCCCGCAAACACCACAGCAAACGTAAATTCGGAACCCCAATAACTTGTACAGTACACTAGAATTAAGATTTGTTAAGGGTACCCCTCATCCATCAGATTACTAAAAAAATACGTAATTGTTATGATTTTATTATTAAAAAAAGTAAACGTCACAATGTTAACAAAATTTTGGGCTGTATTTGCACATCATTCATGATACTAACATTTTTCTTTCGTATTTTATTTAATAATGCTGTATGTTGATGGGTGGGACTGTGCTGGCAATACAAAAAAAAAGAATTCCGGACCTGCGGAATTTGTAACGCATTATCGAATTATCTGAAATCAACAAACCAAGAAAAGTGTTAAAGTTTATAATATTGTTCATGGAATCATCTACGATCATAACATTTCGACCAATCTTCTTTTTATCAACATTTCCGTGCGTAAAATTACCCGTTTCTCGAAGTTTGTGGTTTAAACGTCTGTCAAAACAGGAGATTACAATAGTTTGCTATGACCATAGATGATTCCATAACCAATCTTATCAGCGTTAACAATTTTCTAAGTTTGTTGATTTCAGATGATTTTACAAGGTGTTATAAATTTCGCAGACGCGGATTTGTTTGAATTATCAGGACAGTCACAACCACTAAGAGCCAGCAGTATTAAATAAAATATAATTTTTTTTAATATCTTGAATGATGTACACATTGAGCCTTAAATTTTGTTAACATTATGACGTTTACTTTTTTTTTAAATGAAATCATAACAATTACACGTTTTTGAAGTGATCTGATGGAGGGGGGGTATCCTTAAGCCATTGTAAATAATCATCGCTGTACATATTGTATAAGTAGTATTTAGTTAGTATGTAATTCAGAATGTACATATAACGAACCAACAACAGGGGATTAAAATAGTACTTATCATATAATACAATAAAATTACTAATATCTTTGTATATAACATACCTCAGACAAACTGCCAACCGTTCTCTGGCCGTAATTGCTTTTCTCCACCGTGTGTCCTTTTTCTCCAACGCGCTTTGTAATTTATTTAACAACGCATTGAATGTGTGCGGAGTCATTCGAAAATATTCGTAAAATTTTGTGACGTCGTCAAGCAACTCTTTGTAGAGGGTTGCAAATTCTCCTTCCGTATCTCTTTTCAACCACGCTTGATGGACCCATAGCCTCTTTTCAGTTCCTGTCGAAACACTTTCCACACTTTCTACGTTTTCTTCCTCCTCATCTAAAAGTATGGCAAGTATTGCTAATATTTCTTTATTTTTCCGCGCCATATCTTCAATTCACTGTCGTCACAAAGTGGTGTTTCCAATACGTCAGGTATGACCGTACTGATGGAAAGAACTGTGCAGCAACCCCAGGTTGGCAGTGATGCCAGAACCGTGGGTTTTCGCCCACAGACCCTACCACCACTCCACGACCAAGCGTACCCCCTTCTAGCGCCTGTACCGTACCACACAAGCATACCGTTCCCTTCATTCCGTGTGCCATACGCGCTGCCTGGTCGGCGCTCTCCGGCGAGAATTCGTTTTCCCGACATCGAAGCGCTAGGTCGCAAGCAAAAAGTCTAGAGTTCAAATCCCGGTGCGGATATTCTACATTTTTTTTTTTAATATTTATTCTCTAATTTCTCTTTTTATATCCTCAGAAGACTAAAGGCTTGAAAACTGTTAATTTACAAAGCATTGTCGAAGCTTGATTTGCTGCTAAATATGCCATCCCCTTCTGGCTTGTGTCGCACCACTACAAGCGTACCTTACCTGCTGCTTTGTAAATTAACAGTTTTCAAGTGTTTATTCTACTGAGAATATAGAAAGAGAAATTAAAGAATAAATATAAAAAAAAAGTAGAATATCCGCACTGGGATTTGAACTCTGGACTTTTTGCTTGCGACTCACTTCGATGTCGGGAAAACAAATTCTCGCCGGAGAGCGCTGGCCAGGCAGCGCGTACCACACACGGATGGAGGGAAGGGTATGCTTGCGTAGTGTGGTACAGGCACTAGGAGGGGGTACGCTTGGTCGTGGAGTGGTGGTAGGGTCCGTGGGCGAAAACCCACGGTTCTGGCATCACTGACCCTAGGACTGCCCGAAGTAAGGAAAACAGAGACGAATTGTAATATAGTGTGTGCACAAATTGTATAGTAGGTATATACAGCTACGGTCGCCAGAAACGGGACGCACCCCCATTCCCGACTGAAGGCCTGCGGAAACGGTTGAATTGGGACTGACCGGGCCAGAGCAGGCCTCCTCAGTCATATTAGGGACACCGCACGGACACGGACGGACACCGTACGGAGACGGAACTGAAACGGAACGGATATGTGTGCGTGGACCTTTAAGCGGTCGATTATTAAAGCATTCGGACACTTTATTTTTAGCGCTAATTATTTATTTTCCCTGAACTTTCCTACTAACGCAAAATATTTAGTGATACATTAAATATATTTGAATTACTTCAATACATTTTATATATTTTATAACATTGATTGTTTATTTTTTTCTGGTTATTTCTGTTCTTTCTGTTTTTTTCTGGGTTTATCTGGGTTATTCTGGGTTATTCTGGGTTTTTCTGGGTTTTTCTGGGTTTTCCTGTGTTTTTTCAGGGTTTTTCTGGGGTTTTCTGGGTTATATGTAAAAAGAAGAGCAAGAAAAATTTAAAAAATTGTAACAGAGAGTTATAAAACAAGAAAGGATTTCATTATATTTAAGATAATTAAATTTGTATATTCGTTTCTTATGGATTAATGTTCTACAAAGTTTATATAATTTATTTATAGAGTACCTACTTTAAAAACTTAAAATTTGTTACTGCTTCCTATCTTAAAAACGAAAAATTTAATTTACATTGGAAAAAAAATAATTTCTATTTTTTATTAAAATTTTGATAAAGTTTTTAAAAGAACTTATTTTAGTTACGCATTATTCTTGTCATTATTAATTATTTACTGATGTTGCACATTATATTCAAAAATAAATTTTAGTTTGTAATGCGCACATAACCTATTTTGTATTTCATATTAAAAAAGGTGGTCGACTACTAGCTATCGACCGGTCGACTTTTAGAGTTAAGCGGTCGATTATTAAAGCATTCGGACACTTTATTTTTAGCGCTAATTATTTATTTTCCCTGAACTTTCCTACTAACGCAAAATATTTAGTGATACATTAAATACATTTGAATTACTTCAATACATTTTATATATTTTATAACATTGATTGTTTATTTTTTTTCTGGTTATTTCTGTTTTTTCTGTTTTTTTCTGGGTTTATCTGGTTTATTCTGGGTTATTCTGGGTTTTTCTGGGTTTTTCTGGGTTTTTCTGGGTTATATGTAAAAAGAAGTGCAAGAAAAATTTAAAAAATTGTAACAGAGAGTTATAAAACAAGAAAGGATTTCATTATATTTAAGATAATTAAAATTGTATATTCGTTTCTTATGGATTAATGTTCTACGAAGTTTATATAACTTATTTATAGAATACCTACTTTAAAAACTTAAAATTTGTTACTGCTTCCTATCTTAAAAACAAAAAATTTAATTTACATTGGAAAAAAAATAATTTCTATTTTTTATTAAAATTTTGATAAAGTTTTTAAAAGAACTTATTTTAGTTACGCGTTATTCTTGTCATTATTAATTGTTTACTGATGTTGCACATTATATTCAAAAATAAATTTTAGTTTGTAATGCGCACATAACCTATTTTGTATTTCATATTAAAAAAGGTGGTCGACTACTAGCTATCGGACCGGTCGACTTTTAGAGTTAAGCGGTCGATTATTAAAGCATTCGGACACTTTATTTTTAGCGCTAATTATTTATTTTCCCTGAACTTTCCTACTAACGCAAAATATTTAGTGATACATTAAATACATTTGAATTACTTCAATACATTTTATATATTTTATAACATTGATTGTTTATTTTTTTCTGGTTATTTCTGTTTTTTTTCTGTTTTTTTCTGGGTTTATCTGGGTTATTCTGGGTTATTCTGAGTTTTTCTGGGTTTTTCTGGGTTTTCCTGGGTTTTTCTGGGTTTTTCTGGGTTATATGTAAAAAGAAGAGGAAGAAAAATTTAAAAAATTGTAACAGAGAGTTATAAAACAAGAAAGGATTTCATTATATTTAAGATAATTAAAATTGTATATTCGTTCTTATGGATTAATGTTCTACAAAGTTTATATAATTTATTTATAGAATACCTACTTTAAAAACTTAAAATTTGATACTGCTTCCTATCTTAAAAACGAAAAATTACATTGGAAAAAAAATAATTTCTATTTTTTATTACAATTTTGATAAAGTTTTTATAAGAACTTATTTTAGTTACGCATTATTCTTGTCATTATTAATTATTTACTGATGTTGCACATTATATTCAAAAATAAATTTTAGATTGTAATGCGCACATAACCTATTTTGTAATTCATATTAAAAAAGGTGGTCGACTACTAGCTATCGCACCGGTCGACTTTTAGAGTTAAGCGGTCGATTATTAAAGCATTCGGACACTTTATTTTTAGCGCTAATTATTTATTTTCCCTGAACTTTCCTACTAACGCAAAATATTTAGTGATACATTAAATACATTTGAATTTCTTCAATACATTTTATATATTTTATAACATTGATTGTTTATTTTTTTTCTGGTTATTTCTGTTTTTTCTGGGTTTATCTGGGTTATTCTGGGTTTTTCTGGGTTTTTCTGGGTTTTTCTGGTTTTTCCTGGGTATTTCTGGGTTTTCTGGGTTTTTCTGGGTTATATGTAAAAAGAAGAGCAAGAAAAATTTAAAAAATTGTAACAGAGAGTTAAAAACAAAAAAAGGATTTCATTATATTTAAGTTAATTAAAATTGTATATTCGTTTCTTATGGATTAATGTTCTACAAAGTTTATATAATTTATTTATAGAATACCTACTTTAAAAACTTAAAATTTGTTACTGCTTCCTATCTTAAAAACGAAAAACTTAATTTACATTGGAAAAAAAAATAATTTCTATTTTTTATTACAATTTTGATAAAGTTTTTAAAAGAACATATTTTAGTTACGCATTATTCTTGTCATTATTAATTATTTACTGATGTTGCACATTATATTCAAAATGAATTTTAGTTTGTAATGCGCACATAACCTATTTTGTATTTCATATGAAAAAAGGTGGTCGACTACTAGCTATCGGCCCAGTCGACTTTTAGAGTTAAGCGGTCAATTATTAAAGCATTCGGACACTTTATTTTTAGCGCTAATTATTTATTTTCCCTGAACTTTCCTACTAACGCAAAATATTTAGTGATACATTAAATACATTTGAATTACTTCAATACATATTATATATTTTATAACATTGATTGTTTATATTTTCTGGTTATTTCTGTTTTTTTCTGTTTTTTTTCTAGGTGTATCTGGGTTATTCTGGGTTATTCCGGGTTCTTCTGGGTTTTTCTGGTTTTTCCTGGGTTTTTCTGGGTTTTTCTGGGTTTTTCTGGGTTATATGTAAAAAGAAGAGCAAGAAAAATTTAAAAAATTGTAACAGAGAGTTATAAAACAAAAAACGATTTCATTATATTTAAGATAATTAAAATTGTATATTCGTTTCTTATGGATTAATGTTCTACAAAGTTTATATAATTTATTTATAGAATACCTACTTTAAAAACTTAAAATTTGTTACTGCTTCCTATCTTAAAAACGAAAAACTTAATTTACATTGGAAAAAAAATAATTTCTATTTTTTATTAAAATTTTGATAAAGTTTATAAAAGAACATATTTTAGTTACGCATTATTCTTGTCATTATTAATTATTTACTGATGTTGCACATTATATTCAAAAATAAATTTTAGTTTGTAATGCGCACACAACCTATTTTGTATTTCATATTAAAAAAGGTGGTCGACTACTAGCTATCGGACCGGTCGACTTTTAGAGTTAAGCGGTCGATTACTAAAGCATTCGGACACTATATTTTTAGCGCTAATTATTTATTTTCCCTGAACTTTCCTACTAACGCAAAATATTTAGTGATACATTAAATACATTTGAATTACTTCAATACATTTTATATATTTTATAACATTGATTGTTTATATTTTCTGGTTATTTCTGTTTTTTTCTGTTTTTTTTCTAGGTTTATCTGGGTTATTCTGGGTTATTCTGGGTTTTTCTGGGTTTTTCTGGGTTTTCCTGGGTTTTTCTGTGTTATATGTAAAAAGAAGAGCAAGACAAATTTAAAAAATTGTAACAGAGTGTTATAAAACAAGAAAGGATTTCATTATATTTAAGATAATTAAAATTGTATATTCGTTTCTTATGGATTAATGTTCTACAAAGTTTATATAATTTATTTATAGAATACCTACTTTAAAAACTTAAAATTTGATACTGCTTCCTATCTTAAAAACGAAAAATTACATTGGAAAAAAAATAATTTCTATTTTTTATTACAATTTTGATAAAGTTTTTATAAGAACTTATTTTAGTTACGCATTATTCTTGTCATTATTAATTATTTACTGATGTTGCACATTATATTCAAAAATAAATTTTAGATTGTAATGCGCACATAACCTATTTTGTAATTCATATTAAAAAAGGTGGTCGACTACTAGCTATCGCACCGGTCGACTTTTAGAGTTAAGCGGTCGATTATTAAAGCATTCGGACACTTTATTTTTAGCGCTAATTATTTATTTTCCCTGAACTTTCCTACTAACGCAAAATATTTAGTGATACATTAAATACATTTGAATTTCTTCAATACATTTTATATATTTTATAACATTGATTGTTTATTTTTTTTCTGGTTATTTCTGTTTTTTCTGGGTTTATCTGGGTTATTCTGGGTTTTTCTGGGTTTTTCTGGTTTTTCCTGGGTATTTCTGGGTTTTCTGGGTTTTTCTGGGTTATATGTAAAAAGAAGAGCAAGACAAATTTAAAAAATTGTAACAGAGAGGTATAAAGCAAGAAAGGATTTCATTATATTTAAGATAATTAAAATTGTATATTCGTTTCTTATGGATTAATGTTCTACAAAGTTTATATAATTTATTTATAGAATACCTACTTTAAAAACTTAAAATTTGTTACTGCTTCCTATCTTAAAAACGAAAAACTTAATTTACATTGGAAAAAAAATAATTTCTATTTTTTATTACAATTTTGATAAAGTTTTTAAAATAACTTATTTTAGTTACGCAGTATTCTTGTCATTATTAATTATTTACTGATGTTGCACATTATATTCAAAAATAAATTTTAGTTTGTAATGCGCACATAACCTATTTTGTATTTCATATTAAAAAAGGTGGTCGACTACTAGCTATCGGACCGGTCGACTTTTAGAGTTAAGCGGTCGATTATTAAAGCATTCGGACACTTTATTTTTAGCGCTAATTATTTATTTTCCCTGAACTTTCCTACTAACGCAAAATATTTAGTGATACATTAAATACATTTGAATTACTTCAATACATTTTATATATTTTATAACATTGATTGTTTATTTTTTTCTGGTTATTTCTGTTTTTTCTGTTTTTTTTCTGGGTTTATCTGGGTTATTCTGGGTTATTCTGGGTTTTTCTGGGTTTTTCTTGGTTTTCCAGGGTTTTTCTGGATTTTTCTGGGTTTTTCTGGGTTATATGTAAAAAGAAGGAGGCCGGCCATGAGACACGCAAGGAGACGGACGTGCGTAGAGACGGTACGTCGATTCGGAACGACTGAAGGCGGGAAACCGCGCGGGCGACAGTCTGAGCGGTGTGAAGGGCACCATAGACTCTTCAGTATCGCCGGGGTGTAATTTGTTCGGAGTTAAGTGTCCTGTGGAACATGATATCTCAGTGGAAAGGCCGCCGAGTTCCACTGCAGAGAAAGTGACAGGCCAAGATGGCCGCCGCAGCCGTGTGAAACGATAATGTGCCCCGGTGAAGGATATGAACACATGGGGCGCAGAATAAGGACCTTCGGAGGAATAAAGGATATGTCCTAGATGCTCTGAGCACCACCTGGAATAAGTGGAAGGCACACATCCTGCAGGATAGTAGAAATTCGGCGAAGTTTGCTCACGGCCGGCCGTTGAGAAAAAGGGACTCCGACCAATAGCAGCGGAGAGGAAAGCTCATCGCCTAATCAGCGACGAGAAGACACTAGGAAGGAATCGTGATTGGAGGACGGGACGCAAGAGAATCCTGTCGGCCAACCAGGAGGAGTCAAACTCCCCGCGAAATGTGAATTGTCTGCGACCAACTTAGACTAAACGCCCTAAGGCACCTACGGAGGGCAATGAGGGCAGGCTCCTGGGCACAGAATCAGGTCCGGGAGATTTCCGGGAGTATTTTGATACCCTGGACACGTATCTGGTGTGTTTTAAACAATTCTGTGCGAATGTGTAATTTTAAGACTTTTAAAGTGAAAGTGACAGGTGAGGCTACGGCTCCCTGGTATCTCGGCGGATTTTCGAGGGAATGGAGACAGACACAGAACTGAGCTTGGTGTGCTCGATCGGGTGTGGCCCTGGTAACACTCTGGGAAGGGCTGAGCACCCTTGGATCAACGGAGGTGACCCCCTGGGGACTCTTCGGGTGTAAGGGGGGGGGGGGCTCCTACCATGAAGGCCATTGGGGAATTGACAACTAAGCCCTATTTTTAGGGCCCCCTCTAGATGCAGGGCACTCCCGGATCTAAGTAGACACCCAGCTTACGGGGCTCCGGCGCCTTGGAGCGAATATATCGATTTTTGGGGATTTTAGACGATTGGACTTAGTCTATGGGAAGAGGACGGATAGGGATGGCTGATAAGCCCTATTTCTGGGCCCGCTATTGTCTCCCGGAAGTCCTCACGAGTATTTTGACACCCTGGACATGGACCCCAGATTATAAATCGAACCAGGGGAGAATTTTTAAAATTTACTGAAATTTCTTCGTGCTGTAACTAAGTGCAGCTAAGTGACAGGCGAGGCCATGTGCACCGGAGAAGAGGACCGGAGAAGGGCTTCCAGTGCCGTGAGCGCCCTGAATGAGTCGGGAAGGTCGTTAGAACACCGGATGCGACTAGTGGGACCCACGGACCATCATTCGAGGGGCGGAGGCACCCGGGGTCCTTGTAGGATCACCGCAAGTGACAGGCTGGCCCTAAAAGTGGATTGGCGGGGACGGGTACCGAATGGCCTGATGAGCGGGAAAGGGAACACGCTGTCCCAGCCTCCAGGAAGGTGCATCATGGCAGCCCGGTGAGTCGTACCCAATGTTATTTTCTTTTCTTTCTCCCTCTGTAAGTTGTGTGGGAAGAGGGTCCGTTATCGGGCCTCGGCGTATAGGGCGTACAAACGGGCCCTGCGCTCTGCGCTTGGCGCTTTGTGCCTACGCGCCTTCATGCATCCCGAGTGGGAGAGGGAGAGAAGGATAGAGGGGACAAAGACAAGGAAAGGTGGATGGTACCCTAGCGAGAACAGGTGCTAGGGGTGGCCCATGGAGTGTAGCCCCAGGGCAATTATGGATCGTGCGGCGAGATGACGGTCCTCCCGGGATGGCGTCCGGGTTGCAGTAGCCGCTGGACTAAACATCTGGGTCCGATAGTGGGTGAAATCCGCTGGGCGGTGGGGCCGTCGCCCCTGAGACACTCAATGATCAATGTCTAGAATAAGCGGTGCCTCGGATGAAAATAACACCGCTTCTGGAAGTCGTTCAGCCATGGTTTGTCCCGTCAGCAGCAATCCATCGGTAAGAAATCAGACTGATGACACCGAGCTGAGGCAGCGGGCCGGTGTCACTGTGGGAGACGATATTTCGTCCTTGCACTATCCCGCAGAAGAAATCACAGCAGCCTACGAAACTGGTATGCTTTTGGACTTCGATAAGGATAATCATTTGGATAATGTTAGGGCCGGGAGAGATGAGGAAGGGCCAATCAATGGCCAGGATGGAAAGGTAAGGAGGGATTCGTCGAAGAAGAGGACGGACGGATGGGAGACAGGCTCTCTTGCGAAGTTTATGGACGCAAGACTCGCGGAAGAGCGCGCGTTACGGGGGATTAAACCTCTTGAAATGAGTTGCACTGATTCCTTAACGGCGGGGAAGGAGGGTTCGCGGCCACCCCCATATGGGAGGGTTGTGACTCCCTTAACTCCTAAGAAGAAGGAGGATCCCTCCGATTCCAGGGACGTGAGTAGCGTGGACCCGGAGGAGTCGGAATCGACCAACCCTGGGGTGGATACCCCTCCAGCTGGAGTTTTCTCCGGCAAATCTATTAAGAGGTCCCCCCCCCCCCTCGTCTAGAGCGGTCGGAGGGGAAACCATGTCGGTTTTGGAACCGGGGGTGCAAGGGGGTCGTAAACAGCGGCAATTGCAATTGGTGGACCTGATGGGACCTAGATCTAGGAGGAGGGATTCCCAGGACAAATCGAGGTTTGGGCCGGAGAAGAGGACGCTCCCGAGGATTAGATCAGCCTCAGCCACAAGAATTGAGGACGCGGGGCGGAAAAGGGGGGAGGGACTCTTCCCCAAGGATTTCAAGTTCGTGGTGCCGGCTGCTCCGTCTAACAGGGTCAAGGGGAAGGAGGACGAGAGAGGTCCTGACCTCATCCCTGAGGTCAAGACGAGTAAGCTCCTGGCGGAGGTGGCCTCTTTTCTAAGTAGTCTGACCAAGACGTGCAATGACTTGGCGGAAGCGGTCAGGAATAAAAGGGTCAGCTCGATCAAGGGAGTCCTCGGATACGCGAAGGAGATGGCGGTGGGCTGCGAGAAAGCGGCGATCACGGTCGCTGAGGCTATGGCAGCCCATAATATTAAGAGGTGGCGGGGGAACCCTGGTACAGGGAAGATTGACCCTCCTGTAATGGTAGGGGAGACTAAGCAAGCAGTCCCCATGGACCGCCCTTGCCGTGCCCCTAAGGAGTCGAGAGACATAGGCACTCAGACGCAAGAAGACACCAATGGTAGGAAGGAACAGGAATCTCATTCGGAGCAGACCCCCATGGCAAAAGTGGACAGAAAGGGTAAGGGGAAACCCAAAAAGGATAGAGACAAGCCTAAAGCTCAGGTTCATGAAAGTAACCCCTCTAACGAGAAGCCTGCGGTCGTGAGAATGGAATCGGGACCGGGTAAAAAGAGACCACGGGAGAAGACCTCCCCCCAAGATGTTCGGGAGCAGTTCTCTAAAAAGAGGCTCTTTGCCGAGGTAGTGACGGATGGGTCGCCGCATTCCTCTAACCCGGGACCTACCCCTTCCCCCCATAATAAGCCAGGGGACAGTAGGATAGAGGGAATGAGTCCTGTCAGTGGTACTGAGCGACCGCCGGGACCTGTGACGGAATGGTCGAAAATTCCGACAAAGGGCCAATTAAGGAGAGAGAAGAGGGATAAGCGGCTCCAAGTGCTTCAGGCCCAGAAGGAGCATCCGGAGAGTATGGTGAAATCGACCTCTAAAACTAAACCTAAACCTAAACTCAGGCCACCGAGGAAGAGGCCGGAGGCTGTACTTGTCAAGGTTCCCCAGGCTTCGTCTTACCTGGACACGTATAGGACCCTTCTCTCTAAGGAAAGGGAGACAATGCAGGAGGTGGTGGGAGTTAAGAAGACCAGGCTGGAGCACACCCTCCTAGAGCTAAATAGGAAATCGAACGCGAACTCGCTGGTGGGTGCCATCAGGGGAAAGTTTGCGTCCTCGGAAATTGAATGCCTCCCCTTGACAGAGAGGTCAGCGGTAGAAATTAAAGGGATAGACTCGATGGTGTAAGGGCCTGAGGTTCTGGAGGAACTGGCGAAAGCCGCGAAGGTCGACCCTAGCGTGGTAACGCTTAAGATGCTCAGACTAGGGCAGCTGGGCACTAAGTCAGCAGTGGTGGAACTCCCGACGAACGCGATGAGTGCGAACCCGGAAGGCCTGAGGTTCAGGGTAGGATTGACCATGGTCAAATGTAGGGTTCTCCCTAAGCTTAACAGGCGCTTCTTATGTCATGTCCTGGGGCATTTAGCACGGGAGTGTAAAGTGCCGCCGGATGGAGGGGAAATTTGTAGGAGGTGCGGTGGCAATGGTCACCAAATTGGGAATTGCCCGAACCCCCCGAGATGCATCATCTGTAGCAATAATGGGGTGACTGGGAGCAAAGCAGCCCATGTGACGGCCTCACTGAGCTGTCCCGCTAACAGGGTTGTTCCGGGGTTGGAGGCCCGGCAAGGGAAGCCGACAAGCCGCAAGAAGTAGGACCATGTCGAGGATTCTCCAAATCAACCTAAATAGGTGTCGCTTGGCTCAGGACATCTTGATACACAACGCCTCCTTGCTAAACGCGGATGTGGTCCTGATCTCCGAACCGTATAGGCAAATGGACACTTGGTTCAACGACGTGTCAGGAGATGCGTCCCTATGGATTACGGGTTTCAATGGGAAATATCCGATTATGACCCCTCCGTTATGCGCGGAGGGTGTGGTGGGGGCAGTCCTGGAAGGGACTGTTTTCATTAGCTGCTACTGCTCCCCGAAATGGAAGGTCCCGGAATTTGCCTCTTACCTAGGTGTCGTGGAAGGCCTGCTGGGGGAGGTTAGGACCCATGGTAGTGGGGTGGTTATAGCCGGGGACTTAAATGCGAAATCGCAGGCTTGGGGAGGCCCTAGGTCTGATAGCAAAGGCGATGCGGCAATGGAATTCCTCGCAAGAAATGGTCTGGTGCCGACGAGGCTGAGGGAGTCGGCGACCTTCTTCCATCATAACAAGGGTACCTCGGTTGTGGATGTGATGGCGACAGACCGCTCCACTGCCCGAAATCTGGTGAAGAGTGAGGTATTGAAGCATACGACCTTCTCAGACCACCGGTATATCTTCCACACGATAGGGAGGACAAGAGGACAATCGAGTGCCCCTCCGGCGTGGGTCCAATACTCACTTAAAAACCTGGATTGCGGTGAGGTCCTCGAGAACTTCCAGAAACTGCTCCAACTCCACAGGAGCCCTTTCCTTGGTTCCGTCCGGGACCTGGTTGAGGAGAGCACGGCTGCGGGAAGCAAGGTACAGTTAGCTGAGCACCAGCAAGACCTGCTGGAGGAGGTCACAGCGACCTCGCTACCGGTGAAGAATTTCCCAAAAGGGACGCGGAAACCCAACTTTTGGTGGTCCCCGGAGATCGCGGATGCTAGGAGAGAGTCACTTAGGGCCAGGAGATGGTATCAGCGACGCCGCAAAAAAGGGTCCCCTGACACACATGATGCGAGAGTAGCATACTTTCAGGCCAAAAGGAAAGTTCAGGTCATGATCTGGCGATCGAAAGAGGCCCATTTTTCAAAAATGTGCGCGACAATTGATGAAGACCCCTGGGGTAAGCCCTATAAGGTGGTCATGTCGACGCTTAAGGGTCGCGCTCCAAAAACGATTATGACACCCGACCATGTGCGTGCCATTTTGGGCCATCTCTTCACCACTGAACCCCCAGTAGCTGCTCCCAGTGCTGGCCAAGGACTGATGGCTAGCTGGCTGGTTAGAGGATCGGTGGAGGACACGGTGCAATCCGTTGACCCGAGTCTGGTGAAGGAGGCTCTTGCAAAGATTAAGGTGGCGAAGGCTCCAGGGATCGATTCAGTTCCCACGGAAATTGCAGCATGTGTCGCCAGGAACCATCCGGATATCTTCGCAGATATGGTGAAGGATACCATCAGGAGAGGCTCTATCCCCTTGGCGTGGAAAAAGGCGAGAGTTGTACTACTGCCCAAGCCTGGGAAAGATCTAAACCGTCCGGGATCCTTCAGGCCAATAAGCATCCTCCCGGCCCTTAGCAAGGCATGGGAATACGCGATGAAGGGCCTGATGGAAAAGTACCTAGGAGAGGACCCCTTCCACCCTCTACAGTTTGGTTTTAGGAGGGGCGTGGGGACGGTAGAGGCCGCCCGTATGATCACGAGCTTCGCGACGGAGTGCGCCCGTAAGAATAGAGTATGCGCGATGGTGACCTTAGACGTGGAAAATGCATTTAACTCCTTGAGCTGGAAACGGATCCTTACGGAAGTGGCCAGAAGAGGGTTACCGTCACCGATCACGAGATTAATCGCTGATTACTTTAGTAATCGGAGCATCGTGGTCCATACTCCGGCAGAACAAGTGCAACTGGAGATCTGGGCAGGAGTGCCCCAGGGTTCGGTACTCGGGCCATACTTTTGGAACTTGGTATATGACGAGGTCCTTACTATTCTAAATAAGGACCCTTATGTTCGAGCGATTGCTTATGCAGACGATCTGGCAATTGTCATTTCCGCTAGGGATGTGGTCCAGCTTGAGGCTAAACTCGCTAACATTATGGCGCTGATGGAAGGATGGTTCCGTAGGACAGGTCTCCGTGTGGCAACAGCCAAAACGGAAGTGATTCTGTTAGCGGGCCTGAGAGGGGACAAGATCAGGGAATTCGAAGTTTTGGGGTCTAAGATCAACTCCAGGGAAGCGATAAAGTACCTCGGCATTGGACTGGATTGCCATAGAAAATTTAAGGCCCACCTTCTTGCGGTCACCACGAAAGGGAATAAGGTGATGGGGGCTTTATCGTCTCTGCTCCCGAATGTCAGGGGCCCTTCTGTGCACGCTAGGAGGCTCTTCTATAACATCTGGGAGTCGATCGTCCTGTACGCGTCGCCTGCTTGGGCCTCGGCCCTTAACATCGAAGCGAACAGGACAACACTCAGAAGAGCTCAGAGGACGGCACTTGTTAGAAGTACGGTATCTTACAGGTCGGTCGCGTACCAGGTGTTATGTGTTTTGGCGGGCGTAATGCCAGCCCGACTTAAGGTGGCCATGTACGCCAGGATATATGACCGGAAGTCTGAGCTCAAGGAAGACCCGGTAATTGTGGGGAATGATGCGCTCCTGGCAGCAAACCTCAGTGCCGTCAAGAAACAAGTGCTGGACGAGACCATGTGCAATTGGCAAGAAGAATGGGAGAATTTCGACCCGACAAATTGGACGAGGAGGATTGTCCCGTCAGTCGAGATTTTCGTAGGATTGAGCGGAACGAGATTCCAGCTCGATTTCTGGACTGCTCAGATTCTGACGTCCCATGGCTACTTTACTGCTTTCAAGAAAAGGATAGGGAAGTCCCTGATGGACTCCTGCAAGGACTGCGGTACCTTATTTAGAGATGACGCGGAGCATGTCCTTACGGAGTGCCCGGCGTATAGTGAGGAGCGTGCCGCGTTGGCCCTGGCAATTGGAGCCCCCGTGGAGGCGCATACGGTGGTGAGCTTGGTCACAAGTACGGTGGATAGGTGGTCAGCCTTTAAAACCTTTGCGCATTCTGCCATGAACGATAGAGCGCAAAAAGAAAGGGCACAGGCTAAGGAGGAGCGCGAAGAGATAAACAAGCTTAGGAGGGCTGAGAGTGCCAGGAAAAGAGCCGAGACCTTGAGGCTAAGGGGTAAAAGGAAGAAGGTTAACCCCCACCAGCATAATGGTCACCAAGCGAAGAAGAGGAAACCCCTTCCCCCGCCGGCTCTACCGGCAGTGGGGATAGGTTAAGAGATAGGGCAGTGTTCGGCCAGTTTCAAGGGGAAGACGCTACAATACTTGTAGACAATTCTAAATAGATGACTGCACCCTGGTGTTGTATATTTTAACTACTGACAATCGTAAATGACAATTTTAATTTTACACGTACCTTACCGTACTTACCCTTCTGATCCGTTGTTATCCGGCTTAGACATGAAGTGGAACGCCCTTCGTTTAGGGTATTTCCAGCTTTTAAATGACGAGGACTTAGTGGTCCGTGCTGGACAGGATATGGGGTAGGAAATATTAATTTCCATACAATACATATACATGAGGAGGAGATCCACCGACTTTCGCGGAAGAAAGGGTAGAAGCAATACCAAAAAGTTCCTCCCGATCTTAAGGATCAGTAGGTGGTATTCCATAGGGGGGGGGGGGGTTTAGTGGGTATCCTGCTTTGGCAGCGAGTCCCACATAACCCAGACAACCCGTCTGGGTATGCATAAAGCATTTTCCCCCTCTGAAAGAAAAAAAAAAAAATATGTAAAAAGAAGAGCAAGAAAAATTTAAAAAATTGTAACAGAGAGTTATAAAACAAGAAAGGATTTCATTATATTTAAGATAATTAAAATTGTATATTCGTTTCTTATGGATTAATGTTCTACAAAGTTTATATAATTTATTTATAGAATACCTACTTTAAAAACTTAAAATTTGTTACTGCTTCCTATCTTAAAAACGAAAAATTTAATTTACATTGGAAAAAAAATAATTTCTATTTTTTATTAAAATTTTGATAAAGTTTTTAAAATAACTTATTTTAGTTACGCAGTATTCTTGTCATTATTAATTATTTACTGATGTTGCACATTATATTCAAAAATCAATTTTAGTTTATAATGCGCACATAACCTATTTTGTATTTCATATTAAAAAAGGTGGTCGACTACTAGCTATCGGACCGGTCGACTTTTAGAGCTAAGCGGTCGATTATTAAAGCATTCGGCCACTTTATTTTTAGCGCTAATTATTTATTTTCCCTGAACTTTCCTACTAACGCAAAATATTTAGTGATACATTAAATACATTTGAATTACTTCAATACATTATATATATTTTATAACATTGATTGTTTATTTTTTCTGGTTATTTATTTTGTATTTCATATTAAAAAAGGTGGTCGTCGGGCATGTCGGCGGCTGGCCAACCTAGTCCCGGGTTCGTGGGGACAACCCTACAGTCGTCGGACATGTCGGCGGCTGGGCAACTATGGCCCGTGGTCGTGGGGACGACCCTATAGTCGTCGGAAATGGCGGTGACGGGCCAATCTAGTCCCGGGTTCGTGGGGTCGACCCTATAGTCGTAGGACATGTCGGCGACTGGGCAAATATGGCCGGTGTTCGTGGGGACGACCCTATAGTCGTCGGAAATGGCGGTGACGGGCCAATCTAGTCCCGGGTTCGTGGGGTCGACCCTATAGTCGTAGGACATGTCGGCGGCGGGCCAACCTAGTCCCGGGGTCGGGACGACCCTATAGTCGTAGGACATGTCGGAGGCGGGCCAACCTAGTCCCGGGGTCGGGACGACCCTATAGTCGTCGGACATGTCGGCGACTGGGTAACTATGGCCCGTGTTCGTGGGGACGACCCTATAGTCGTGGGACATGTCGGCGGCCGGCCAACCTAGTCCCGGGGTCGTGGGGACGACCCTATAGTCGTCGGACATGTCGGCGGAAGGGCAACTATGGCCCGTGGTCGTGGGGACGATCCTATCTTCGTCGGACATGTCGGCGGCTAGCCAACCTAGTCCCGGGGTGGTAGGGACGACCCTATAGTCGTCGGACATGACGGTGGCGGGCCAATCTGGTCCCGGGGTCTTGGGGACGACCCTATAGTCGTCGGAAATGGCGGTGACGGGCCAATCTAGTCCCGGGTTCGTGGGGACGACCCTATAGTCGTAGGACATGACGGTGGCGGGCCATTCTAGTCCCGGGGTCGTGGGGACGACCCTATAGTCGTCGGACATGTCGGCGGCTGGGCAACTATGGCCCGTGGTCGTGGGGACGACCCTATAGTCGTCGGAAATGGCGGTGACGGGCCAATCTAGTCCCGGGTTCGTGGGGTCGACCCTACAGTCGTCGGAAATGACGGTGGCGGGCCAATCTATTCCCGGGGTCGTGGGGACGACCCTATAGTCGTAGGACATGTCGGCGGCCGGCCAACCTAGTCCCGGGTTCGTGGGGTCGACCCTATAGTCGTAGGACATGTCGGCGACTGGGCAAATATGGCCGGTGTTCGTGGGGACGACCCTATAGTCGTCGGAAATGGCGGCGACTGGGCAACTATGGCCTGTGTTCGTGGGGACGACCCTATAGTCGTCGGACATGTCGGCGGCTGGCCAACCTAGTCCCGGGGTGGTGGGGACGACTATAGAGTCGTCGGACATGTGGGCGACTGTGCAACTTTGGCCCGTGGTCGTGGGGACGACCA
Source organism: Andrena fulva (assembly GCA_946251845.1). Lineage (NCBI taxonomy): Eukaryota > Metazoa > Arthropoda > Insecta > Hymenoptera > Andrenidae > Andrena > Andrena fulva. Next base: position 41,882,661 of record OX276329.1, read on the forward strand.
AATAGTCGGCGGACATGTCGGCGGCTGGCCAACCCAGTCCCGGGGTCGTAGGGACGACCCTATACTCGTCGGAAATGTCGGCTCCTTGCCAACCTGGTCTCGGGTTCGTGGGGACGACCCTATAGTCGTCGGACATGTCGGCGGCTGGGCAAGTTTGGCCCGGGGTCGTGGGGACGACCCTATAGTCGTAGGACATGTCGGCGGCCGGCCAACCTAGTCCCGGGGTCGTGGGGACGACCCTATAGTCGTCGGACATGTCGGCGGAAGGGCAACTATGGCCCGTGGCCGTGGGGACGACCCTATAGTGGTCGGACAAGTCGGGGACGGGCCATCCTAGTGCCGGGTTCGTGGGGACGACCCTATTGTCGTCGGACATGTCGGCGGCTGGGCAACTTTGGCCCGTGGTCGTGGGGACGACCCTATAGTCGTAGGACATGTCGGCGGCCGGCCAACCTAGTCCCGGGTACGTGGAGACGACCCTATAGTCGTCGGACATGTCGGCGGAAGGGCAACTATGGCCCGTGGCCGTGGGGACGACCCTATAGTGGTCGGACAAGTCGGGGACGGGCCATCCTATTGCCGGGTTCGTGGGGACGACCCTATAGTCGTCGGACATGTCGGCGGCTGGGCAACTATGGCCCGTGGTCGTGGGGACGACCCTATAGTCGTCGGAAATGGCGGTGACGGGCCAATCTAGTCCCGGGTTCGTGGGGTCGACCCTACAGTCGTCGGAAATGACGGTGGCGGGCCAATCTATTCCCGGGGTCGTGGGGACGACCCTATAGTCGTAGGACATGTCGGCGGCCGGCCAACCTAGTCCCGGGTTCGTGGGGTCGACCCTATAGTCGTAGGACATGTCGGCGACTGGGCAAATATGGCCGGTGTTCGTGGGGACGACCCTATAGTCGTCGGAAATGGCGGTGACGGGCCAATCTAGTCCCGGGTTCGTGGGGTCGACCCTATAGTCGTAGGACATGTCGGCGGCGGGCCAACCTAGTCCCGGGGTCGGGACGACCCTATAGTCGTCGGAAATGGCGGTGACGGGCCAATCTAGTCCCGGGTTCGTGGGGTCGACCCTATAGTCGTAGGACATGTCGGCGGCGGGCCAACCTAGTCCCGGGGTCGGGACGACCCTATAGTCGTCGGACATGTCGGCGACTGGGCAACTATGGCCCGTGGCCGTGGGGACGACCCTATAGTCGTCGGACATGACGGTGGCGGGTCAACCTAATCCCGGGGTCGTGGGGACGACCCAATAGTCGTCGGACATGTCGGCGACTGGGCAACTATGGCCGGTGTTCGTGGGGACGACCCTATAGTCGTCGGACATGTCGGCGACTGGGCAACTATGGCCTGTGTTCGTGGGGACGACCCTATAGTCGTCGGACATGTCGGCGGCTGGCCAACCTAGTCCCGGGGTGGTGGGGACGACTATAGAGTCGTCGGACATGTGGGCGACTGTGCAACTTTGGCCCGTGGTCGTGGGGACGACCCAATAGTCGGCGGACATGTCGGCGGCTGGCCAACCCAGTCCCGGGGTCGTAGGGACGACCCTATACTCGTCGGAAATGTCGGCTCCTTGCCAACCTGGTCTCGGGTTCGTGGGGACGACCCTATAGTCGTCGGACATGTCGGCGGCTGGGCAAGTTTGCCCCGGGGTCGTGGGGACGACCCTATAGTCGTAGGACATGTCGGCGGCCGGCCAACCTAGTCCCGGGGTCGTGGGGACGACCCTATAGTCGTCGGACATGTCGGCGGAAGGGCAACTATGGCCCGTGGCCGTGGGGACGACCCTATAGTGGTCGGACAAGTCGGGGACGGGCCATCCTAGTGCCGGGTTCGTGGGGACGACCCTATTGTCGTCGGACATGTCGGCGGCTGGGCAACTTTGGCCCGTGGTCGTGGGGACGACCCTATAGTCGTAGGACATGTCGGCGGCCGGCCAACCTAGTCCCGGGGTCGTGGAGACGACCCTATAGTCGTCGGACATGTCGGCGGAAGGGCAACTATGGCCCGTGGCCGTGGGGACGACCCTATAGTGGTCGGACAAGTCGGGGACGGGCCATCCTATTGCCGGGTTCGTGGGGACGACCCTATAGTCGTAGGACATGTCGGCGGCCGGCCAAACTAGTCCCGGGTTCGTGGGGTCGACCCTATAGTCGTAGGACATGTCGGCGACTGGGTAACTATGGCCCGTGTTCGTGGGGACGACCATATAGTCGTCGGACATGTCGGCGGCTGGCCAACCTAGTTCCGCGTTCGTGGGGACGACCCTATAGTCGTCGGACATGTCGGCGGCGGGCCAACGTCGGCCCAGGGTCGTGGGGACGACCCTATAGTCGTCGGACGAGTCGGCGGCGGGCCAACCTAGTCCCTGGGTCGTGGGGACGACCCTATAGTCGTCGGACATGTCGGCGGCTGGGCAACTTTGGCCCGTGGTCGTGGGGACGACCCTATAGTCGTCGGACGAGTCGGCGGCGGGCCAACCTAGTCCCTGGGTCGTGGGGACGACCCTATAGTCGTCGGACATGACGGTGGCGGGCCAACCTAGTCCCGGGGTCGTGGGGACGACCCTATAGTCGTCGCACATGCCGGCGGCGGGCCAACCTAGCCCCGGGGACGTGGGGACGACCCTATAGTCGTCGGACATGTCGGCGGCGGGCCAACGTAGGTCCAGGGTCGTGGGGACGAGCCTACAGTCGTCGGACATGTCGGCGGCTGGCCAACCTAGTTCCGGGTTCGTGGGGACGACCCTATAATCGTAGGACATGTCGGCGGCGGGCCAACCTAGTCCCGGGGTCGTGGGGACGACCCTATAGTCGTCGGACATGTCGGCGGCTGGGCAACTTTGGCCCGTGGTCGTGGGTCGACCCTATAGTCGTCGGACGAGTCGGCGGCGGACCAACCTAGTCCCTGGGTCGAGGGCTCGACCCTATAGTCGTCGGACATGACGGTGGCGGGCCAACCTAGTCCCGGGGTCGTGGGGACAACCCTACAGTCCTCGGACATGTCGGCGGCGGGCCAACCTAGTCCCGGGGACGTGGGGCGACCCTATAGTCGTCGGACATGTCGGCGGCAGGGCAACTATGGCCCGTGGTCGTGGGGACGACCCTATAGTCGTCGGACATGTCGGCGGCTGGGCAAGTTTGGCCCGTGGTCGTGGGTCGACCCTATAGTCGTCGGACGAGTCGGCGGCGGGCCAACCTAGTCCCTGGGTCGAGGGGTCGACCCTATAGTCGTCGGACATGACGGTGGCGGGCCAACCTAGTCTCGGGGTCGTGGGGACAACCCTACAGTCCTCGGACATGTCGGCGGCGGGCCAACCTAGTCCCGGGGACGTGGGGACGACCCTACAGTCGTCGGACATGTCGGCGGCGGGCCAACCCAGTCCCGTGTTCGTGGGGACGACCCTATAGTCGTAGGACATGTCGGCAGCTGGGCAACTATGGCCCGTGGTCGTGGGGACGACCATACAGTCGTCGGACATGTCGGCGGCTGGCCAACCTAGTTCCGGGTTTGTGGGGACGACCCTATTGTCGTAGGACATGTCGGCGGCTGGGCAACTTTGGCCCGTGGTCGTGGGGACGACCCTATAGTCGTCGGACGAGTCGGCGGCGGGCCAACCTAGTCCCTGGGACGTGGGGACGACCCTATAGTCTCGGAAATGCGGTGGCGGGCCAATCTAGTCCCTGGGTCGTGGGGACGACCATATAGTCGTCGGACATGACGGTGGCGGGCCAACCTAGTCCCGGGGTCGTGGGGACAACCCTACAGTCCTCGGACATGTCGGCGGCGGGCCAACCTAGTTCCGGGTTCGTGGGGACGACCCTATAGTCGTAGGACATGTCTGCGGCGGGCCAACCTACGTCCCTGGGTCGTGGGGACGACCCTATAGTCGTCGGACATGACGGTGGCGGGCCAACCTAGTCCCGGGGTCGTGGGGACCACCCTACAGTCGTCGGACATGTCGGCGGCGTGCCAACCCAGTTCCGGGTTAGCGGAGACGACCCTCGATTCGTCGGACAGGTCGGCGGCGGGCCAACGTCGGCCCAGGGTCGTGGGGACGACCCTATAGTCGTCGGACGAGTCGGCGGCGGGCCAACCTAGTCCCTGGGTTGTGGGGACCACCCTATAGTCGTCGGACGAGTCGGCGGCGGGCCAACCTAGTCCCTGGGTGGTGGGGACGACCCTATAGTCGTCGGACATGCCGGTGGCGGGACAATCTAGTCCCGGGGTCGTGGGGACGACCCTATTGTCGTAGGACATGTCGGCGGCTGCGCAACTATGGCCCGTGGTCGTGGGGACGACCATATAGTCGTCGGACATGTCGGCGGCTGGCCAACCTAGTTCCGGGTTCGCGGGGACGACCCTATAATCGTAGGACATGTCGGCGGCGGGCCAACCTAGTCCCGGGGTCGTGGGGACGACCCTATAGTCGTCGGACATGTCGGCGATTGGGCAACTATGGCCGGTGTTCGTGGGGACGACCCTATAGTCGTCGGACACGTCGGCGGCTGGCCAACCTACTCCCGGGGTGGTGGGGACGACCCTATAGTCGTCGGACATGACGGTAGCGGGCCAATCTAGTCCCGGAGTCGTGGGGACGACCCTATAGTCGTAGGACATGTCGGCGGCGGGCCAACCTAGTCCCGGGGTCGTGGAGACGACCCTATAGTCGTCGGACATGACGGTGTCGGGCCAATCTAGTTCCGGGGTCGTGCGGACGACCCTATAGTCGTCGGACATGACGGTGGCGGGCCAATCTAGTCCCGTAGTCGTGGGGACGACCCTGTAGTCGTCGGACATGTCGGCGGCTGGCCAAATTTGGCCCGGGGTCGTGGGGACGACTCTATCGTCTTCGGACAGGTCGGTGGCTGGCCAACCTAGTCCCGGGGTCTTGGGGACGACCCTGTAGTCGTCGGACATGACGGTGGCGGGCTAATTTAGTCCCGGGGTCGTGGGGACGACCCTATAGCCGTCGGACATGTCGGCGGCTGAGCAACTATGGCCCGTGGTCGTGGGGACGACCCTATAGTCGTCGGACATGTCGGCGGCTGGGCAACTTTGGCCCGTGGTCGTGGGGACGACCCTATAGTCGTCGCACGAGTCGGCGGCGGACCAACCTAGTCCCTGGGTTGTGGGGACCACCCTATATTCGTCGGACATGACGGTGACGGGCCAACCTAGTCCCGGGGCCGTGGGGACGACCCTATAGTCGTCGCACATGTCGGCGGCGGGCCAATCTTGTCCCGGGGTCGTGGGAACGACCCTATAGTCGTCGGACATGTCGGCGGCTGGCCAACCTAGTCCCGGGGTCGTGGGGACGACCCTGTAGTCGTCGGACATGACTGTGGCGGGCTAATCTAGTCCCGGGGTCGTGGGGACGACCCTATAGTCGTCGGACATGTCGGTGGCTGGCCAACCTAGCCCCGGGAACGTGGCGACGACCCTATAGTCGTCGGACATGTCGGCGGCGGGCCAACGTAGGTCCAGGGTCGTGGGGACGAGCCTACAGTCGTCGGACATGTCGGCGGCTGGCCAACCTAGTCCCGGGGTGGTGGGGACGACCCTATAGTCGTCGGACATGCCGGTGGCGGGACAATCTAGTCCCGGGGTCGTGGGGACGACCCTATAGTCGTAGGACATGTTGGCGGCTGCGCAACTATGGCCCGTGGTCGTGGGGACGACCATATAGTCGTCGGACATGTCGGCGGCTGGCCAACCTAGTTCCGGGTTCGTGGGGACGACCCTATAATCGTAGGACATGTCGGCGGCGGGCCAACCTAGTCCCGGGGTCGTGGGGACGACCCTATAGTCGTCGGACATGTCGGCGATTGGGCAATTATGGCCGGTGTTCGTGGGGACGACCCTATAGTCGTCGGACACGTCGGCGGCTGGCCAACCTACTCCCGGGGTGGTGGGGACGACCCTACAGTCGTCGGACATGTCGGCGACGGGCCAACCCAGTCCCGTGTTCGTGGGGACGACCCTATAGTCGTAGGACATGTCGGCGGCTGGGCAATTATGGCCCGTGGTCGTGGGGACGACCATATAGTCGTCGGACATGTCGGCGGCTGGCCAACCTAGTTCCGGGTTCGGGGGGACGACCCTATAGTCGTAGGACATGTCTGCGGGGGGCCAACCTAGTCCCGGGGTCGTGGGGACGACCCTACAGTCGTCGGACATGTCGGCGGCGGGCCAAACCAGTCCCGTGTTCGTGGGGACGACCCTATAGTCGTAGGACATGTCGGCAGCTGGGCAACTATGGCCCGTGGTCGTGGGGACGACCATATAGTCGTCGGACATGTCGGCGGCTGGCCAACCTAGTTCCGGGTTCGTGGGGACGACCCTATTGTCGTAGGACATGTCGGCGGCTGGGCAACTTTGGCCCGTGGTCGTGGGGACGACCCTATAGTCGTCGGACGAGTCGGCGGCGGGCCAACCTAGTCCCTGGGTCGTGGGGACGACCCTATAGTCCCGGAAATGCGGTGGCGGGCCAATCTAGTCCCTGGGTCGTGGGGACGACCCTATAGTCGTCGGACATGACGGTGGCGGGCCAACCTAGTCCCGGGGTCGTGGGGACAACCCTACAGTCCTCGGACATGTCGGCGGCGGGCCAACCTAGTTCCGTGTTCGTGGGGACGACCCTATAGTCGTAGGACATGTCGGCAGCTGGGCAACTATGGCCCGTGGTCGTGGGGACGACCATATAGTCGTCGGACATGTCGGCGGCTGGCCAACCTAGTTCCGGGTTCGTGGGGACGACCCTATTGTCGTAGGACATGTCGGCGGCTGGGCAACTTTGGCCCGTGGTCGTGGGGAAGACCCTATAGTCGTCGGACGAGTCGGCGGCGGGCCAACCTAGTCACTGGTTCGTGGGGACGACCCTATAGTCTCGGACATGACGGTGGCGGGCCAATATAGTCCCGGGGTCGTGGGGACGACCCTATAGTCGTCGGACATGTCGGCGGCTGGGCCAACCTAGTCCCTGGGTCGTGGGGACGACCCTATAGTCGTCGGACATGACGGTGGCGGGCCAACCTAGTCCCGGGGTCGTGGGGACGACCCTATAGTCGTCGGACATGTCGGCGGCTGGCCAACCTAGTTCCGGGTTCGCGGGGACGACCCTATAGTCGTAGGACATGTCGGCGGCTGGGCAATTATGGCCCGTGGTCGTGGGGACGACCATATAGTCGTCGGACATGTCGGCGGCTGGCCAACCTAGTTCCGGGTTCGTGGGGACGACCCTATAGTCGTAGGACAAGTCTGCGGCGGGCCAACCTAGTTCCGGGTTCGTGGGGACGACCCTATAGTCGTCGGACATGACGGTGGCGGGCCAATATAGTCCCGGGGTCATGGGGACGACCCTATAGTCGTCGGACAAGTCGGGGGCGGGCCAACCTAGTCCCGGTGTCGTGGGGACGACACTATAGCCGTCGGACATGTCGGCGGCGGGCCAACCTAGTCCAGGGGACGTGGGGACGACCCTATAGTCGTCGGACATGTCGGCGGCGGGCCAACGTAGGTCCAGGGTCGTGGGGACGACCCTACAGTCGTCGGACATGACGGTGGCGGGCCAACCTAGTCCCGCGGTCGTGGGGACGACCCTACAGTCGTCGGACATGTCGGCGGCGGACCAACCCAGTCCCGTGTTCGTGGGGACGACCCTATAGTCGTAGGACATGTCGGCGGCTGGGCAACTATGGCCCGTGGTCGTGGGGACGACCATATAGTCGTCGGACGAGTCGGCGGCGGGCCAACCTAGTCCCTGGGTCGTGGGGACGACCCTATAGTCGTCGGACATGACGGTGGCGGGCCAACCTAGTCCCGGGGTCGTGGGGACGACCCTATAGTCGTAGGACATGTCGGCGGCGGGCCAACATAGTCCCTGGTTCGTGGGGACCCCCCTACAGTCGTCGGACATGTCGGCGGCGGGCCAACCTAGTCCCGGGGACGTGGGGACGACCCTATAGTCGTCGGACATGTCGGCGGCTGGGCAACTATGGCCCGTGGTCGTGGGGACGACCCTATAGTCGTCGGACATGTCGGCGGCTGGGCAACTATGGCCCGTGGTCGTGGGGACGACCCTATAGTCGTCGGACATGACGGTGGCGGGCCAACCTAGTCCCGGGGTCGTGGGGACAACCCTACAGTCCTCGGACATGTCGGCGGCGGGCCAACCTAGTTCCGGGTTCGTGGGGACGACCCTATAGTCGTCGGACATGTCGGCGGCTGGGCAAGTTTGGTCCGTGGTCGTGGGGACGACCCTATAGTCGTCGGACGAGTCGGCGGCGGGCCAACCTAGTCCCTGGGTCGTGGGGACGACCCTATAGTCGTCGGACATGACGGTGGCGGGCCAACCTAGTCCCGGGGTCGTGGGGACGACCCTATAGTCGTAGGACATGTCGGCGGCGGGCCAACATAGTCCCTGGTTCGTGGGGACCCCCCTACAGTCGTCGGACATGTCGGCGGCGGGCCAACCTAGTCCCGGGGACGTGGGGACGACCCTATAGTCGTCGGACATGTCGGCGGCTGGGCAACTATGGCCCGTGGTCGTGGGGACGACCCTATAGTCGTCGGACATGTCGGCGGCTGGGCAACTATGGCCCGTGGTCGTGGGGACGACCCTATAGTCGTCGGACATGACGGTGACGGGCCAACCTAGTTCCGGGTTCGTGGGGACGACCCTATAGTCGTAGGACATGTCTGCGGCGGGCCAACCTAGTCACTGGGTCGTGGGGACGACCCTACAGTCTCGGACATGACGGTGGCGGGCCAATATAGTCCCGGGGTCGTGGGGACGACCCTATAGTCGTCGGACATGACGGTGGCGGGCCAACCTAGTCCCGGGGTCGTGGGGACAACCCTACAGTCCTCGGACATGTCGGCGGCGGGCCAACCTAGTTCCGGGTTCGTGGGGACGACCCTATAGTCGTCGGACATGTCGGCGGCTGGGCAACTATGGCCCGTGGTCGTGGGGACGACCCTATAGTCGTCGGACATGTCGGCGGCTGGGCAACTATGGCCCGTGGTCGTGGGGACGACCCTATAGTCGTCGGACATGACGGTGGCGGGCCAACCTAGTCCCGGAGTCGTGGGGACAACCCTACAGTCCTCGGACATGTCGGCGGCGGGCCAACCTAGTTCCGGGTTCGTGGGGACGACCCTATAGTCGTCGGACATGTCGGCGGCTGGGCAACTATGGCCCGTGGTCGTGGGGACGACCCTATAGTCGTAGGACATGTCGGCGGCTGGGCAACTATGGCCCGTGGTCGTGGGGACGACCATATAGTCGTCGGACATGTCGGCGGCTGGCCAATCTAGTCCCGGTGTCGTGGGGACGACACTATAGTCGTCGGACATGTCGGCGGCGGGCCAACCTAGTCCAGGGGCCGTGGGGACGACCCTACAGTCGTCGGACATGTCGGCGGCGGGCCAACCCAGTCCAGTGTTCGTGGGGACGACCCTATAGTCGTCGGACATATCGGCGGCGGGCCAACGTAGGCCCAGGGTCGTGGGGACGACCCTATAGTCGTCGGACATGACGGTGGCGTGCCAACCTAGTCCCGGGGTGGTGGGGACGACCCTATAGTCGTAGGACATGTCGGCGGCGGGCCAACATAGTCCCTGGTTCGTGGGGACCCCCCTACAGTCGTCGGACATGTCGGCGGCGGGCCAACCTAGTCCCGGGGTTGTGGGGACGACCCTGTAGTCGTCGGACATGTCGGCGGCAGGGCAACTATGGCCCGTGGTCGTGGGGACGACCCTATAGTCGTCGGACATGTCGGCGGCTGGGCAAGTTTGGCCCGTGGTCGTGGGTCGACCCTATAGTCGTCGGACGAGTCGGCGGCGGGCCAACCTAGTCCCTGGGTCGAGGGGTCGACCCTATAGTCGTCGGACATGACGGTGGGGGGCCAACCTAGTCCCGGGGTCGTGGGGACGACCCTACAGTCGTCGGACATGTCGGCGACGGGCCAACCCAGTCCCGTGTTCGTGGGGACGACCCTATAGTCGTAGGACATGTCGGCGGCTGGGCAATTATGGCCCGTGGTCGTGGGGACGACCATATAGTCGTCGGACATGTCGGCGGCTGGCCAACCTAGTTCCGGGTTCGGGGGGACGACCCTATAGTCGTAGGACATGTCTGCGGGGGGCCAACCTAGTCCCGGGGTCGTGGGGACGACCCTACAGTCGTCGGACATGTCGGCGGCGGGCCAACCCAGTCCCGTGTTCGTGGGGACGACCCTATAGTCGTAGGACATGTCGGCGGCAGGGCAACTATGGCCCGTGGTCGTGGGGACGACCCTATAGTCGTCGGACATGTCGGCGGCTGGGCAAGTTTGGCCCGTGGTCGTGGGTCGACCCTATAGTCGTCGGAAGAGTCGGCGGCGGGCCAACCTAGTCCCTGGGTCGAGGGGTCGACCCTATAGTCGTCGGACATGACGGTGGCGGGCCAACCTAGTCCCGGGGTCGTGGGGACAACCCTACAGTCCTCGGACATGTCGGCGGCGGGCCAACCTAGTCCCGGGGACGTGGGGACGACCCTATAGTCGTCGGACATGTCGGCGGCTGGGCAACTATGGACCGTGGTCGTGGGGACGACCCTATAGTCGTCGGACATGACGGTGGCGGGCCAACCTAGTCCCGGGGTGGTGGGGACGACCCTACAGTCGTCGGACATGTCGGCGACGGGCCAACCCAGTCCCGTGTTCGTGGGGACGACCCTATAGTCGTAGGACATGTCGGCGGCTGGGCAATTATGGCCCGTGGTCGTGGGGACGACCATATAGTCGTCGGACATGTCGGCGGCTGGCCAACCTAGTTCCGGGTTCGGGGGGACGACCCTATAGTCGTAGGACATGTCTGCGGGGGGCCAACCTAGTCCCGGGGTCGTGGGGACGACCCTACAGTCGTCGGACATGTCGGCGGCGGGCCAACCCAGTCCCGTGTTCGTGGGGACGACCCTATAGTCGTAGGACATGTCGGCAGCTGGGCAACTATGGCCCGTGGTCGTGGGGACGACCATATAGTCGTCGGACATGTCGGCGGCTGGCCAACCTAGTTCCGGGTTCGTGGGGACGACCCTATTGTCGTAGGACATGTCGGCGGCTGGGCAACTTTGGCCCGTGGTCGTGGGGACGACCCTATAGTCGTCGGACGAGTCGGCGGCGGGCCAACCTAGTCCCTGGGTCGTGGGGACGACCCTATAGTCTCGGAAATGCGGTGGCGGGCCAATCTAGTCCCTGGGTCGTGGGGACGACCCTATAGTCGTCGGACATGACGGTGGCGGGCCAACCTAGTCCCGGGGTCGTGGGGACAACCCTACAGTCCTCGGACATGTCGGCGGCGGGCCAACCTAGTTCCGTGTTCGTGGGGACGACCCTATAGTCGTAGGACATGTCGGCAGCTGGGCAACTATGGCCCGTGGTCGTGGGGACGACCATATAGTCGTCGGACATGTCGGCGGCTGGCCAACCTAGTTCCGGGTTCGTGGGGACGACCCTATTGTCGTAGGACATGTCGGCGGCTGGGCAACTTTGGCCCGTGGTCGTGGGGAAGACCCTATAGTCGTCGGACGAGTCGGCGGCGGGCCAACCTAGTCACTGGGTCGTGGGGACGACCCTACAGTCTCGGACATGACGGTGGCGGGCCAATATAGTCCCGGGGTCTTGGGGACGACCCTATAGTCGTCGGACATGTCGGCGGCTGGGCAAGTTTGGTCCGTGGTCGTGGGGACGACCCTATAGTCGTCGGACGAGTCGGCGGCGGGCCAACCTAGTCCCTGGGTCGTGGGGACGACCCGATAGTCGTCGGACATGACGGTGGCGGGCCAACCTAGTCCGGGGGTCGTGGGGACGACCCTATAGTCGTCGGACATGTCGGCGGCTGGCCAACCTAGTTCCGGGTTCGCGGGGACGACCCTATAGTCGTAGGACATGTCGGCGGCTGGGCAATTATGGCCCGTGGTCGTGGGGACGACCATATAGTCGTCGGACATGTCGGCGGCTGGCCAACCTAGTTCCGGGTTCGTGGGGACGACCCTATAGTCGTAGGACATGTCTGCGGCGGGCCAACCTAGTTCCGGGTTCGTGGGGACGACCCTATAGTCGTCGGACATGACGGTGGCGGGCCAATATAGTCCCGGGGTCATGGGGACGACCCTATAGTCGTCGGACAAGTCGGGGGCGGGCCAACCTAGTCCCGGTGTCGTGGGGACGACACTATAGCCGTCGGACATGTCGGCGGCGGGCCAACCTAGTCCAGGGGACGTGGGGACGACCCTATAGTCGTCGGACATGTCGGCGGCGGGCCAACGTAGGTCCAGGGTCGTGGGGACGACCCTACAGTCGTCGGACATGACGGTGGCGGGCCAACCTAGTCCCGCGGTCGTGGGGACGACCCTACAGTCGTCGGACATGTCGGCGGCGGAACAACCCTGTCCCGTGTTCGTGGGGACGACCCTATAGTCGTAGGACATGTCGGCGGCTGGGCAACTATGGCCCGTGGTCGTGGGGACGACCATATAGTCGTCGGACATGTCGGCGACTGGCCAACCTAGTCCCGGGGTGGTGGGGACGACCCTATAGTCGTAGGACATGTCGGCGGCGGGCCAACATAGTTCCTGGTTCGTGGGGACCCCCCTACAGTCGTCGGACATGTCGGCGGCGGGCCAACCTAGACCCGGGGTTGTGGGGACGACCCTATAGTCGTCGGACATGTCGGCGGCAGGGCAACTATGGCCCGTGGTCGTGGGGACGACCCTATAGTCGTCGGACATGTCGGCGGCTGGGCAAGTTTGGCCCGTGGTCGTGGGTCGACCCTATAGTCGTCGGACGAGTCGGCGGCGGGCCAACCTAGTCCCTGGGTCGAGGGGTCGACCCTATAGTCGTCGGACATGACGGTGGCGGGCCAACCTAGTCCCGGGGTCGTGGGGACAACCCTACAGTCCTCGGACATGTCGGCGGCGGGCCAACCTAGTCCCGGGGACGTGGGGCCGACCCTATAGTCGTCGGACATGTCGGCGGCTGGGCAACTATGGCCCGTGGTCGTGGGGACGACCCTATAGTCGTCGGACATGTCGGCGGCTGGGCAACTATGGCCCGTGGTCGTGGGGACGACCCTATAGTCGTCGGACATGACGGTGGCGGGCCAACCTAGTCCCGGGGTCGTGGGGACAACCCTACAGTCCTCGGACATGTCGGCGGCGGGCCAACCTAGTTCCGGGTTCGTGGGGACGACCCTATAGTCGTAGGACATGTCTGCGGCGGGCCAACCTAGTCCCTGGGTCGTGGGGACGACCCTATAGTCGTCGGACATGACGGTGGCGGGCCAACCTAGTCCCGGGGTCGTGGGGACCACCCTACAGTCGTCGCACATGTCGGCGGCGTGCCAACCCAGTTCCGGGTTAGCGGAGACGACCCTCGATTCGTCGGACAGGTCGGCGGCGGGCCAACGTCGGCCCAGGGTCGTGGGGACGACCCTATAGTCGTCGGACGAGTCGGCGGCGGGCCAACCTAGTCCCTGGGTTGTGGGGACCACCCTATAGTCGTCGGACATGACGGTGGCGGGCCAACCTAGTCCCGGGGTCGTGGGGACCACCCTACAGTCGTCGGACATGTCGGCGGCGTGCCAACCCAGTTCCGGGTTAGCGGAGACGACCCTCGATTCGTCGGACATGTCGGCGGCGGGCCAACCTAGTCCCGGGGAAGTGGGGACGACCCTATAGTCGTCGGACATGTCGGCGGCTGGGCAACTATGGCCCGTGGTCGTGGGGACGACCCTATAGTCGTCGGACATGTCGGCGGCTGGGCAACTTTGGCCCGTGGTCGTGGGGACGACCCTATAGTCGTCGCACGAGTCGGCGGCGGACCAACCTAGTCCCTGGGTTGTGGGGACCACCCTATAGTCGTCGGACATGACGGTGACGGGCCAACCTAGTCCCGGGGTCGTGGGGACGGCCCTATAGTCGTCGCACATGTCGGCGGCGGGCCAATCTTGTCCCGGGGTCGTGGGAACGACCCTATAGTCGTCGGACAAGTCGGGGGCGGGCGAACCTAGTCCCGGTGTCATGGGGACGACACTATAATCGTCGGACATGTCGGCGGCGGGCCAACCTACTCCCAGGGTCGTGGGCACGACCCTATAGTCGTCCGACATGTCGGCGGCTGTCCAACCTAGTCCCGGGGTCGTGGGGACGACCCTGTAGTCGTCGGACATGACTGTGGCGGGCTAATCTAGTCCCGGGGTCGTGGGGACGACCCTATAGTCGTCGGACATGTCGGTGGCTGGCCAACCTAGCCCCGGGAACGTGGCGACGACCCTATAGTCGTCGGACATGTCGGCGGCGGGCCAACGTAGGTCCAGGGTCGTGGGGACGAGCCTACAGTCGTCCGACATGTCGGCGGCTGGCCAACCTAGTCCCGGGGTGGTGGGGACGACCCTATAGTCGTCGGACATGCCGGTGGCGGGACAATCTAGTCCCGGGGTCGTGGGGACGACCCTATAGTCGTAGGACATGTCGGCGGCTGCGCAACTATGGCCCGTGGTCGTGGGGACGACCATATAGTCGTCGGACATGTCGGCGGCTGGGCAACTATGGCCCGTGGTCGTGGGGACGACCCTATAGTCGTCGGACATGACGGTGGCGGGCCAACCTAGTCCCGGGGTCGTGGGGACGATCCTACAGTCGTCGGACATGTCGGCGACGGGCCAACCCAGTCCCGTGTTCGTGGGGACGACCCTATAGTCGTAGGACATGTCGGCGGCTGGGCAATTATGGCCCGTGGTCGTGGGGACGACCATATAGTCGTCGGACATGTCGGCGGCTGGCCAACCTAGTTCCGGGTTCGGGGGGACGACCCTATAGTCGTAGGACATGTCTGCGGGGGGCCAACCTAGTCCCGGGGTCGTGGGGACGACCCTACAGTCGTCGGACATGTCGGCGGCGGGCCAACCCAGTCCCGTGTTCGTGGGGACGACCCTATAGTCGTAGGACATGTCGGCAGCTGGGCAACTATGGCCCGTGGTCGTGGGGACGACCATATAGTCGTCGGACATGTCGGCGGCTGGCCAACCTAGTTCCGGGTTCGTGGGGACGACCCTATAGCCGTCGGACATGTCGGCGGCTGGGCAACTTTGGCCCGTGGTCGTGGGGACGACCCTATAGTCGTCGGACGAGTCGGCGGCGGGCCAACCTAGTCCCTGGGTCGTGGGGACGACCCTATAGTCTCGGAAATGCGGTGGCGGGCCAATCTAGTCCCTGGGTCGTGGGGACGACCCTATAGTCGTCGGACATGACGGTGGCGGGCCAACCTAGTCCCGGGGTCGTGGGGACAACCCTACAGTCCTCGGACATGTCGGCGGCGGGCCAACCTAGTTCCGTGTTCGTGGGGACGACCCTATAGTCGTAGGACATGTCGGCAGCTGGGCAACTATGGCCCGTGGTCGTGGGGACGACCATATAGTCGTCGGACATGTCGGCGGCTGGCCAACCTAGTTCCGGGTTCGTGGGGACGACCCTATTGTCGTAGGACATGTCGGCGGCTGGGCAACTTTGGCCCGTGGTCGTGGGGAAGACCCTATAGTCGTCGGACGAGTCGGCGGCGGGCCAACCTAGTCACTGGGTCGTGGGGACGACCCTATAGTCTCGGACATGACGGTGGCGGGCCAATATAGTCCCGGGGTCGTGGGGACGACCCTATAGTCGTCGGACATGTCGGCGGCTGGGCAAGTTTGGTCCGTGGTCGTGGGGACGACCCTATAGTCGTCGGACGAGTCGGCGGCGGGCCAACCTAGTCCCTGGGTCGTGGGGACGACCCTATAGTCGTCGGACATGACGGTGGCGGGCCAACCTAGTCCCGGGGTCGTGGGGACGACCCTATAGTCGTCGGACATGTCGGCGGCTGGCCAACCTAGTTCCGGGTTCGCGGGGACGACCCTATAGTCGTAGGACATGTCGGCGGCTGGGCAATTATGGCCCGTGGTCGTGGGGACGACCATATAGTCGTCGGACATGTCGGCGGCTGGCCAACCTAGTTCCGGGTTCGTGGGGACGACCCTATAGTCGTAGGACATGTCTGCGGCGGGCCAACCTAGTTCCGGGTTCGTGGGGACGACCCTATAATCGTCGGACATGACGGTGGCGGGCCAATATAGTCCCGGGGTCATGGGGACGACCCTATAGTCGTCGGACAAGTCGGGGGCGGGCCAACCTAGTCCCGGTGTCGTGGGGACGACACTATAGCCGTCGGACATGTCGGCGGCGGGCCAACCTAGTCCAGGGGACGTGGGGACGACCCTATAGTCGTCGGACATGTCGGCGGCGGGCCAACGTAGGTCCAGGGTCGTGGGGACGACCCTACAGTCGTCGGACATGACGGTGGCGGGCCAACCTAGTCCCGGGGTCGTGGGGACGACCCTATAGTCGTAGGACATGTCGGCGGCTGCGCAACTATGGCCCGTGGTCGTGGGGACGACCATATAGTCGTCGGACATGTCGGCGGCTGGGCAACTATGGCCCGTGGTCGTGGGGACGACCCTATAGTCGTCGCACGAGTCGGCGGCGGACCAACCTAGTCCCTGGGTTGTGGGGACCACCCTATAGTCGTCGGACATGACGGCGGCGGGCCAACCTAGTCCCGGGGTCGTGGGGACGACCCTACAGTCGTCGGACATGTCGGCGACGGGCCAACCCAGTCCCGTGTTCGTGGGGACGACCCTATAGTCGTAGGACATGTCGGCGGCTGGGCAATTATGGCCCGTGGTCGTGGGGACGACCATATAGTCGTCGGACATGTCGGCGGCTGGCCAACCTAGTTCCGGGTTCGGGGGGACGACCCTATAGTCGTAGGACATGTCTGCGGGGGGCCAACCTAGTCCCGGGGTCGTGGGGACGACCCTACAGTCGTCGGACATGTCGGCGGCGGGCCAACCCAGTCCCGTGTTCGTGGGGACGACCCTATAGTCGTAGGACATGTCGGCGGCTGCGCAACTATGGCCCGTGGTCGTGGGGACGACCATATAGTCGTCGGACATGTCGGCGGCTGGGCAACTATGGCCCGTGGTCGTGGGGACGACCCTATAGTCGTCGGACATGACGGTGGCGGGCCAACCTAGTCCCGGGGTCGTGGGGACGACCCTACAGTCGTCGGACATGTCGGCGACGGGCCAACCTAGTCCCGGGGTCGTGGGGACGACCCTATAGTCGTCGGACATGTCGGTGGCTGGCCAACCTAGCCCCGGGAACGTGGCGACGACCCTATAGTCGTCGGACATGTCGGCGGCGGGCCAACGTAGGTCCAGGGTCGTGGGGACGAGCCTACAGTCGTCGGACATGTCGGCGGCTGGCCAACCTAGTCCCGGGGTGGTGGGGACGACCCTATAGTCGTCGGACATGCCGGTGGCGGGACAATCTAGTCCCGGGGTCGTGGGGACGACCCTATAGTCGTAGGACATGTCGGCGGCTGCGCAACTATGGCCCGTGGTCGTGGGGACGACCATATAGTCGTCGGACATGTCGGCGGCTGGGCAACTATGGCCCGTGGTCGTGGGGACGACCCTATAGTCGTCGGACATGACGGTGGCGGGCCAACCTAGTCCCGGGGTCGTGGGGACGACCCTACAGTCGTCGGACATGTCGGCGACGGGCCAACCCAGTCCCGTGTTCGTGGGGACGACCCTATAGTCGTAGGACATGTCGGCGGCTGGGCAATTATGGCCCGTGGTCGTGGGGACGACCATATAGTCGTCGGACATGTCGGCGGCTGGCCAACCTAGTTCCGGGTTCGGGGGGACGACCCTATAGTCGTAGGACATGTCTGCGGGGGGCCAACCTAGTCCCGGGGTCGTGGGGACGACCCTACAGTCGTCGGACATGTCGGCGGCGGGCCAACCCAGTCCCGTGTTCGTGGGGACGACCCTATAGTCGTAGGACATGTCGGCAGCTGGGCAACTATGGCCCGTGGTCGTGGGGACGACCATATAGTCGTCGGACATGTCGGCGGCTGGCCAACCTAGCCCCGGGGTCGTGGGGACGACCCTATAGTCGTAGGACATGTCGGCGGCTGCGCAACTATGGCCCGTGGTCGTGGGGACGACCATATAGTCGTCGGACATGTCGGCGGCTGGGCACCTATGGCCCGTGGTCGTGGGGACGACCCTATAGTCGTCGGACATGTCGGCGGCGGGCCAACGTAGGTCCAGGGTCGTGGGGACGAGCCTACAGTCGTCGGACATGTCGGCGGCTGGCCAACCTAGCCCGGGGTGGTGGGTACGACCCTATAGTCGTCGGACATGACGGTGGCGGGCCAATCTGGTCCCGGGGTCTTGGGGACGACCCTATAGTCGTCGGACATGTCGGCGGCGGGCCAACCCAGTCCCGTGTTCGTGGGGACGACCCTATAGTCGTAGGACATGTCGGCAGCTGGGCAACTATGGCCCGTGGTCGTGGGGACGACCCTATAGTCGTCGGACATGACGGTGGCGGGCCAACCTAGTCCAGGGGTCGTGGGGACCACCCTACAGTCGTCGGACATGTCGGCGGTGGGCCAACCTAGTCCCGGGGACGTGGGGACGACCCTATAGTCTTCGGACATGTCGGCGGCTGGGCAACTATGGCCCGTGGTCGTTGGGACGACCCTATAGTCGTCGGACATGTCGGCGGCTGGGCAACTTTGGCCCGTGGTCGTGGGGACGACCCTATACTCGTCGGACGAGTCGGCGGCTGGCCAACCTAGTTCCGGGTTCGTGGGGACGACCCTATTGTCGTAGGACATGTCGGCGGCTGGGCAACTTTGGCCCGTGGTCGTGGGGACGACCCTATAGTCGTCGGACATGTCTGTGGCTGGCCAACCTAGCCCCGGGGACGTGGGGACGACCCTATAGTCGTCGGACATGTCGGCGGCTGGGCAACTATGGCCCGTGGTCGTGGTGACGAACCTATAGTCGTCGGACATGTCGGCGGCTGGCCAACCTAGTTTCGGGTTCGTGGGGACGACCCTACAGTCGTCGGACATGTCGGCGGCGGGCCAACCCAGTCCCGTGTTCGTTGGGACGACCCTATAGTCGTAGGCCATGTCGGCGGCTGGGCAACTATGGCCCGTGGTCGTGGCCAACCTAGTTCCGGGTTCGTGGGGACGACCCTATAGTCGTCGGACATGTCGGCGGCTGGGCAACTATGGCCCGTGGTCGTGGGGACGACCCTATAGTCGTCGGACGAGTCGGCGGCGGGCCAACCTAGTCCCTGGGTCGTGGGGACGACCCTATAGTCGTCGGACATGTCTGTGGCTGGCCAACCTAGCCCCGGGGACGTGGGGACGACCCTATAGTCGTCGGACATGTCGGCGGCTGGGCAACTATGGCCCGTGGTCGTGGTGACGAACCTATAGTCGTCGGACATGTCGGCGGCGGGCCAACCCAGTCCCGTGTTCGTTGGGACGACCCTATAGTCGTAGGCCATGTCGGCGGCTGGGCAACTATGGCCCGTGGTCGTGGCCAACCTAGTTCCGGGTTCGTGGGGACGACCCTATAGTCGTCGGACATGTCGGCGGCTGGGCAACTATGGCCCGTGGTCGTGGGGACGACCCTATAGTCGTCGGACGAGTCGGCGGCGGGCCAACCTAGTCCCTGGGTCGTGGGGACGACCCTATAGTCGTCGGACATGACGGTGGCGGGCCAACCTAGTCCCGGGGTCGTGGGGACGACCCTACAGTCGTCGGACATGTCGGCGGCGGGCCAACGTAGGTCCAGGGTAGTGGGGACGAGCCTACAGTCGTCGGACATGTCGGCGGCTGGCCAACCTAGTCCCGGGGTGGTGGGGACGACCCTATAGTCGTCGGACATGTCTGCGGCGGGCCAACCTAGTCCCTGGGTCGTGGGGACGACCCTATAGTCGTCGGACATGACGGTGGCGGGCCAACCTAGTCCCGGGGTCGTGGGGACGACCCTATAGTCGTCGGACATGTCGGCGGCCGGCCAACGTAGGTCCAGGGTCGTGGGGACGAGCCTACAGTCGTCGGACATGTCGGCGGCTGGCCAACCTAGTCCCGGGGTGGTGGGGACGACCCTATAGTCGTCGGACATGACGGTGGCGGGCCAATCTAGTCACGGGGTCGTGGGGACGACCCTATAGTCGTCGGACATGTCGGCGGCTGGGCATGTTTGGCCCGTGGTCGTGGGTCGACCCTATAGTCGTCGGACGAGTCGGCGGCGGGCCAACCTAGTCCCTGGGTCGAGGGGTCGACCCTATAGTCGTCGGACATGACGGTGGCGGGCCAACCTAGTCCCGGGGTCGTGGGGACGACCCTACAGTCGTCGGACATGTCGGCGGCGGGCCAACCCAGTCCCGTGTTGGTGGGGACGACCCTATAGTCGTAGGACATGTCGGCAGCTGGGCAACTATGGCCCGTGGTCGTGGGGACGACCATATAGTCGTCGGACATGTCGGCGGCTGGCCAACCTAGTTCCGGGTTCGTGGGGACGACCCTATTGTCGTAGGACATGTCGGCGGCTGGGCAACTTTGGCCCGTGGTCGTGGGGACGACCCTATAGTCGTCGGACGATTCGGCGACGGGCCAACCTAGTCCCTGGGTCGTGGGGACGACCCTATAGTCTCGGACATGACGGTGGCGGGCCAATCTAGTCCCGGGGTCGTGGGGACGACCCTATAGTCGTCGGACATGTCGGCGGCTGGGCAAGTTTGGTCCGTGGTCGTGGGGACGACCCTATAGTCGTCGGACGAGTCGGCTGCGGGCCAACCTAGTCCCGTGTTCGTGGGGACGACCCTATAGTCGTAGGACATGTCGGCGGCTGGGCAATTATGGCCTGTGGTCGTGGGGACGACCGTATAGTCGTCGGACATGTCGGCGGCTGGCCAACCTAGTTCCGGGTTCGTGGGGACGACCCTATAGTCGTAGGACATTGTCTGCGGCGGGCCAACCTAGTCCCTGGGTCGTGTGGACGACCCTATAGTCGTCGGACATGTCGGCGGCTGGGCAACTATGGCCCGTGGTCGTGGGGACGACCCTATAGTCGTCGGACATGTCGGCGGCTGGGCAACTTTGGCCCGTGGTCGTGGGGACGACCCTATAGTCGTCGCACGAGTCGGCGGCGGACCAACCTAGTCCCTGGGTTGTGGGGACCACCCTATAGTCGTCGGACATGACGGTGACGGGCCAACCTAGTCCCGGGGTCGTGGGGACGGCCCTATAGTCGTCGCACATGTCGGCGGCGGGCCAATCTTGTCCCGGGGTCGTGGGAACGACCCTATAGTCGTCGGACAAGTCGGGGGCGGGCGAACCTAGTCCCGGTGTCATGGGGACGACACTATAATCGTCGGACATGTCGGCGGCGGGCCAACCTACTCCCAGGGTCGTGGGCACGACCCTATAGTCGTCCGACATGTCGGCGGCTGTCCAACCTAGTCCCGGGTTCGTGGGGACGACCCTGTAGTCGTCGGACATGACTGTGGCGGGCTAATCTAGTCCCGGGGTCGTGGGGACGACCCTATAGTCGTCGGACATGTCGGTGGCTGGCCAACCTAGCCCCGGGAACGTGGCGACGACCCTATAGTCGTCGGACATGTCGGCGGCGGGCCAACGTAGGTCCAGGGTCGTGGGGACGAGCCTACAGTCGTCGGACATGTCGGCGGCTGGCCAACCTAGTCCCGGGGTGGTGGGGACGACCCTATAGTCGTCGGACATGCCGGTGGCGGGACAATCTAGTCCCGGGGTCGTGGGGACGACCCTATAGTCGTAGGACATGTCGGCGGCTGCGCAACTATGGCCCGTGGTCGTGGGGACGACCATATAGTCGTCGGACATGTCGGCGGCTGGGCAACTATGGCCCGTGGTCGTGGGGACGACCCTATAGTCGTCGGACATGACGGTGGCGGGCCAACCTAGTCCCGGGGTCGTGGGGACGATCCTACAGTCGTCGGACATGTCGGCGACGGGCCAACCCAGTCCCGTGTTCGTGGGGACGACCCTATAGTCGTAGGACATGTCGGCGGCTGGGCAATTATGGCCCGTGGTCGTGGGGACGACCATATAGTCGTCGGACATGTCGGCGGCTGGCCAACCTAGTTCCGGGTTCGGGGGGACGACCCTATAGTCGTAGGACATGTCTGCGGGGGGCCAACCTAGTCCCGGGGTCGTGGGGACGACCCTATAGTCGTCGGACATGTCGGCGGCTGGGCAACTATGGCCCGTGCTCGTGGGGACGACCCTATAGTCGTAGGACATGTCGGCGGCTGCGCAACTATGGCCCGTGGTCGTGGGGACGACCATATAGTCGTCGGACATGTCGGCGGCTGGGCAACTATGGCCCGTGGTCGTGGGGACGACCCTATAGTCGTCGGACATGCCGGTGGCGGGACAATCTAGTCCCGGGGTCGTGGGGACGACCCTATAGTCGTAGGACATGTCGGCAGCTGGGCAACTATGGCCCGTGGTCGTGGGGACGACCATATAGTCGTCGGACATGTCGGCGGCTGGCCAACCTAGTTCCGGGTTCGTGGGGACGACCCTATAGCCGTCGGACATGTCGGCGGCTGGGCAACTTTGGCCCGTGGTCGTGGGGACGACCCTATAGTCGTCGGACGAGTCGGCGGCGGGCCAACCTAGTCCCTGGGTCGTGGGGACGACCCTATAGTCTCGGAAATGCGGTGGCGGGCCAATCTAGTCCCTGGGTCGTGGGGACGACCCTATAGTCGTCGGACATGACGGTGGCGGGCCAACCTAGTCCCGGGGTCGTGGGGACAACCCTACAGTCCTCGGACATGTCGGCGGCGGGCCAACCTAGTTCCGTGTTCGTGGGGACGACCCTATAGTCGTAGGACATGTCGGCAGCTGGGCAACTATGGCCCGTGGTCGTGGGGACGACCATATAGTCGTCGGACATGTCGGCGGCTGGCCAACCTAGTTCCGGGTTCGTGGGGACGACCCTATTGTCGTAGGACATGTCGGCGGCTGGGCAACTTTGGCCCGTGGTCGTGGGGAAGACCCTATAGTCGTCGGACGAGTCGGCGGCGGGCCAACCTAGTCACTGGGTCGTGGGGACGACCCTATAGTCTCGGACATGACGGTGGCGGGCCAATATAGTCCCGGGGTCGTGGGGACGACCCTATAGTCGTCGGACATGTCGGCGGCTGGGCAAGTTTGGTCCGTGGTCGTGGGGACGACCCTATAGTCGTCGGACGAGTCGGCGGCGGGCCAACCTAGTCCCTGGGTCGTGGGGACGACCCTATAGTCGTCGGACATGACGGTGGCGGGCCAACCTAGTCCCGGGGTCGTGGGGACGACCCTATAGTCGTCGGACATGTCGGCGGCTGGCCAACCTAGTTCCGGGTTCGCGGGGACGACCCTATAGTCGTAGGACATGTCGGCGGCTGGGCAATTATGGCCCGTGATCGTGGGGACGACCATATAGTCGTCGGACATGTCGGCGGCTGGCCAACCTAGTTCCGGGTTCGTGGGGACGACCCTATAGTCGTAGGACATGTCTGCGGCGGGCCAACCTAGTTCCGGGTTCGTGGGGACGACCCTATAGTCGTCGGACATGACGGTGGCGGGCCAATATAGTCCCGGGGTCATGGGGACGACCCTATAGTCGTCGGACATGACGGTGGCGGGCCAACCTAGTCCCGGGGTCGTGGGGACGACCCTATAGTCGTCGGACATGTCGGCGGCTGGCCAACCTAGTTCCGGGTTCGCGGGGACGACCCTATAGTCGTAGGACATGTCGGCGGCTGGGCAATTATGGCCCGTGATCGTGGGGACGACCATATAGTCGTCGGACATGTCGGCGGCTGGCCAACCTAGTTCCGGGTTCGTGGGGACGACCCTATTGTCGTAGGACATGTCGGCGGCTGGGCAACTTTGGCCCGTGGTCGTGGGGAAGACCCTATAGTCGTCGGACGAGTCGGCGGCGGGCCAACCTAGTCACTGGGTCGTGGGGACGACCCTATAGTCTCGGACATGACGGTGGCGGGCCAATATAGTCCCGGGGTCGTGGGGACGACCCTATAGTCGTCGGACATGTCGGCGGCTGGGCAAGTTTGGTCCGTGGTCGTGGGGACGACCCTATAGTCGTCGGACGAGTCGGCGGCGGGCCAACCTAGTCCCTGGGTCGTGGGGACGACCCTATAGTCGTCGGACATGACGGTGGCGGGCCAACCTAGTCCCGGTGTCGTGGGGACGACACTATAGCCGTCGGACATGTCGGCGGCGGGCCAACCTAGTCCAGGGGACGTGGGGACGACCCTATAGTCGTCGGACATGTCGGCGGCGGGCCAACGTAGGTCCAGGGTCGTGGGGACGACCCTACAGTCGTCGGACATGACGGTGGCGGGCCAACCTAGTCCCGGGGTCGTGGGGACGACCCTATAGTCGTAGGACATGTCGGCGGCTGCGCAACTATGGCCCGTGGTCGTGGGGACGACCATATAGTCGTCGGACATGTCGGCGGCTGGGCAACTATGGCCCGTGGTCGTGGGGACGACCCTATAGTCGTCGCACGAGTCGGCGGCGGACCAACCTAGTCCCTGGGTTGTGGGGACCACCCTATAGTCGTCGGACATGACGGTGGCGGGCCAACCTAGACCCGGGGTCGTGGGGACGACCCTACAGTCGTCGGACATGTCGGCGACGGGCCAACCCAGTCCCGTGTTCGTGGGGACGACCCTATAGTCGTAGGACATGTCGGCGGCTGGGCAATTATGGCCCGTGGTCGTGGGGACGACCATATAGTCGTCGGACATGTCGGCGGCTGGCCAACCTAGTTCCGGGTTCGGGGGGACGACCCTATAGTCGTAGGACATGTCTGCGGGGGGCCAACCTAGTCCCGGGGTCGTGGGGACGACCCTACAGTCGTCGGACATGTCGGCGGCGGGCCAACCCAGTCCCGTGTTCGTGGGGACGACCCTATAGTCGTAGGACATGTCGGCGGCTGCGCAACTATGGCCCGTGGTCGTGGGGACGACCATATAGTCGTCGGACATGTCGGCGGCTGGGCAACTATGGCCCGTGGTCGTGGGGACGACCCTATAGTCGTAGGACATGTCGGCGGCTGCGCAACTATGGCCCGTGGTCGTGGGGACGACCATATAGTCGTCGGACATGTCGGCGGCTGGCCAACCTAGTCCCGGGGTGGTGGGGACGACCCTATAGTCGTCGGACATGACGGTGGCGGGCCAATCTAGTCACGGGGTCGTGGGGACGACCCTATAGTCGTCGGACATGTCGGCGGCTGGGCATGTTTGGCCCGTGGTCGTGGGTCGACCCTATAGTCGTCGGACGAGTCGGCGGCGGGCCAACCTAGTCCCTGGGTCGAGGGGTCGACCCTATAGTCGTCGGACATGACGGTGGCGGGCCAACCTAGTCCCGGGGTCGTGGGGACGACCCTACAGTCGTCGGACATGTCGGCGGCGGGCCAACCCAGTCCCGTGTTGGTGGGGACGACCCTATAGTCGTAGGACATGTCGGCAGCTGGGCAACTATGGCCCGTGGTCGTGGGGACGACCATATAGTCGTCGGACATGTCGGCGGCTGGCCAACCTAGTTCCGGGTTCGTGGGGACGACCCTATTGTCGTAGGACATGTCGGCGGCTGGGCAACTTTGGCCCGTGGTCGTGGGGACGACCCTATAGTCGTCGGACGATTCGGCGACGGGCCAACCTAGTCCCTGGGTCGTGGGGACGACCCTATAGTCTCGGACATGACGGTGGCGGGCCAATCTAGTCCCGTGTTCGTGGGGACGACCCTATAGTCGTAGGACATGTCGGCGGCTGGGCAATTATGGCCTGTGGTCGTGGGGACGACCATATAGTCGTCGGACATGTCGGCGGCTGGCCAACCTAGTTCCGGGTTCGTGGGGACGACCCTATAGTCGTAGGACATTGTCTGCGGCGGGCCAACCTAGTCCCTGGGTCGTGGGGACGACCCTATAGTCGTCGGACATGTCGGCGGCTGGGCAACTATGGCCCGTGGTCGTGGGGACGACCCTATAGTCGTCGGACATGTCGGCGGCTGGGCAACTTTGGCCCGTGGTCGTGGGGACGACCCTATAGTCGTCGCACGAGTCGGCGGCGGACCAACCTAGTCCCTGGGTTGTGGGGACCACCCTATAGTCGTCGGACATGACGGTGACGGGCCAACCTAGTCCCGGGGTCGTGGGGACGGCCCTATAGTCGTCGCACATGTCGGCGGCGGGCCAATCTTGTCCCGGGGTCGTGGGAACGACCCTATAGTCGTCGGACAAGTCGGGGGCGGGCGAACCTAGTCCCGGTGTCATGGGGACGACACTATAATCGTCGGACATGTCGGCGGCGGGGCAACTATGGCCCGTGGTCGTGGGGACGACCCTATAGTCGTCGGACATGTCGGCGGCTGGGCAACTTTGGCCCGTGGTCGTGGGGACGACCCTATAGTCGTCGCACGAGTCGGCGGCGGACCAACCTAGTCCCTGGGTTGTGGGGACCACCCTATAGTCGTCGGACATGACGGTGACGGGCCAACCTAGTCCCGGGGTCGTGGGGACGGCCCTATAGTCGTCGCACATGTCGGCGGCGGGCCAATCTTGTCCCGGGGTCGTGGGAACGACCCTATAGTCGTCGGACAAGTCGGGGGCGGGCGAACCTAGTCCCGGTGTCATGGGGACGACACTATAATCGTCGGACATGTCGGCGGCGGGCCAACCTACTCCCAGGGTCGTGGGCACGACCCTATAGTCGTCCGACATGTCGGCGGCTGTCCAACCTAGTCCCGGGGTCGTGGGGACGACCCTGTAGTCGTCGGACATGACTGTGGCGGGCTAATCTAGTCCCGGGGTCGTGGGGACGACCCTATAGTCGTCGGACATGTCGGTGGCTGGCCAACCTAGCCCCGGGAATGTGGCGACGACCCTATAGTCGTCGGACATGTCGGCGGCGGGCCAACGTAGGTCCAGGGTCGTGGGGACGAGCCTACAGTCGTCGGACATGTCGGCGGCTGGCCAACCTAGTCCCGGGGTGGTGGGGACGACCCTATAGTCGTCGGACATGCCGGTGGCGGGACAATCTAGTCCCGGGGTCGTGGGGACGACCCTATAGTCGTAGGACATGTCGGCGGCTGCGCAACTATGGCCCGTGGTCGTGGGGACGACCATATAGTCGTCGGACATGTCGGCGGCTGGGCAACTATGGCCCGTGGTCGTGGGGACGACCCTATAGTCGTCGGACATGACGGTGGCGGGCCAACCTAGTCCCGGGGTCGTGGGGACGAACCTACAGTCGTCGGACATGTCGGCGACGGGCCAACCCAGTCCCGTGTTCGTGGGGACGACCCTATAGTCGTAGGACATGTCGGCGGCTGGGCAATTATGGCCCGTGGTCGTGGGGACGACCATATAGTCGTCGGACATGTCGGCGGCTGGCCAACCTAGTTCCGGGTTCGGGGGGACGACCCTATAGTCGTAGGACATGTCTGCGGGGGGCCAACCTAGTCCCGGGGTCGTGGGGACGACCCTATAGTCGTCGGACATGTCGGCGGCTGGGCAACTATGGCCCGTGGTCGTGGGGACGGCCCTATAGTCGTAGGACATGTCGGCGGCTGCGCAACTATGGCCCGTGGTCGTGGGGACGACCATATAGTCGTCGGACATGTCGGCGGCTGGGCAACTATGGCCCGTGGTCGTGGGGACGACCCTATAGTCGTCGGACATGCCGGTGGCGGGACAATCTAGTCCCGGGGTCGTGGGGACGACCCTATAGTCGTAGGACATGTCGGCAGCTGGGCAACTATGGCCCGTGGTCGTGGGGACGACCATATAGTCGTCGGACATGTCGGCGGCTGGCCAACCTAGTTCCGGGTTCGTGGGGACGACCCTATAGCCGTCGGACATGTCGGCGGCTGGGCAACTTTGGCCCGTGGTCGTGGGGACGACCCTATAGTCGTCGGACGAGTCGGCGGCGGGCCAACCTAGTCCCTGGGTCGTGGGGACGACCCTATAGTCTCGGAAATGCGGTGGCGGGCCAATCTAGTCCCTGGGTCGTGGGGACGACCCTATAGTCGTCGGACATGACGGTGGCGGGCCAACCTAGTCCCGGGGTCGTGGGGACAACCCTACAGTCCTCGGACATGTCGGCGGCGGGCCAACCTAGTTCCGTGTTCGTGGGGACGACCCTATAGTCGTAGGACATGTCGGCAGCTGGGCAACTATGGCCCGTGGTCGTGGGGACGACCATATAGTCGTCGGACATGTCGGCGGCTGGCCAACCTAGTTCCGGGTTCGTGGGGACGACCCTATTGTCGTAGGACATGTCGGCGGCTGGGCAACTTTGGCCCGTGGTCGTGGGGAAGACCCTATAGTCGTCGGACGAGTCGGCGGCGGGCCAACCTAGTCACTGGGTCGTGGGGACGACCCTATAGTCTCGGACATGACGGTGGCGGGCCAATATAGTCCCGGGGTCGTGGGGACGACCCTATAGTCGTCGGACATGTCGGCGGCTGGGCAAGTTTGGTCCGTGGTCGTGGGGACGACCCTATAGTCGTCGGACGAGTCGGCGGCGGGCCAACCTAGTCCCTGGGTCGTGGGGACGACCCTATAGTCGTCGGACATGACGGTGGCGGGCCAACCTAGTCCCGGGGTCGTGGGGACGACCCTATAGTCGTCAGACATGTCGGCGGCTGGCCAACCTAGTTCCGGGTTCGCGGGGACGACCCTATAGTCGTAGGACATGTCGGCGGCTGGGCAATTATGGCCCGTGATCGTGGGGACGACCATATAGTCGTCGGACATGTCGGCGGCTGGCCAACCTAGTTCCGGGTTCGTGGGGACGACCCTATAGTCGTAGGACATGTCTGCGGCGGGCCAACCTAGTTCCGGGTTCGTGGGGACGACCCTATAGTCGTCGGACATGACGGTGGCGGGCCAATATAGTCCCGGGGTCATGGGGACGACCCTATAGTCGTCGGACATGACGGTGGCGGGCCAACCTAGTCCCGGGGTCGTGGGGACGACCCTATAGTCGTCGGACATGTCGGCGGCTGGCCAACCTAGTTCCGGGTTCGCGGGGACGACCCTATAGTCGTAGGACATGTCGGCGGCTGGGCAATTATGGCCCGTGATCGTGGGGACGACCATATAGTCGTCGGACATGTCGGCGGCTGGCCAACCTAGTTCCGGGTTCGTGGGGACGACCCTATTGTCGTAGGACATGTCGGCGGCTGGGCAACTTTGGCCCGTGGTCGTGGGGAAGACCCTATAGTCGTCGGACGAGTCGGCGGCGGGCCAACCTAGTCACTGGGTCGTGGGGACGACCCTATAGTCTCGGACATGACGGTGGCGGGCCAATATAGTCCCGGGGTCGTGGGGACGACCCTATAGTCGTCGGACATGTCGGCGGCTGGGCAAGTTTGGTCCGTGGTCGTGGGGACGACCCTATAGTCGTCGGACGAGTCGGCGGCGGGCCAACCTAGTCCCTGGGTCGTGGGGACGACCCTATAGTCGTCGGACATGACGGTGGCGGGCCAACCTAGTCCCGGTGTCGTGGGGACGACACTATAGCCGTCGGACATGTCGGCGGCGGGCCAACCTAGTCCAGGGGACGTGGGGACGACCCTATAGTCGTCGGACATGTCGGCGGCGGGCCAACGTAGGTCCAGGGTCGTGGGGACGACCCTACAGTCGTCGGACATGACGGTGGCGGGCCAACCTAGTCCCGGGGTCGTGGGGACGACCCTATAGTCGTAGGACATGTCGGCGGCTGCGCAACTATGGCCCGTGGTCGTGGGGACGACCATATAGTCGTCGGACATGTCGGCGGCTGGGCAACTATGGCCCGTGGTCGTGGGGACGACCCTATAGTCGTCGCACGAGTCGGCGGCGGACCAACCTAGTCCCTGGGTTGTGGGGACCACCCTATAGTCGTCGGACATGACGGTGGCGGGCCAACCTAGTCCCGGGGTCGTGGGGACGACCCTACAGTCGTCGGACATGTCGGCGACGGGCCAACCCAGTCCCGTGTTCGTGGGGACGACCCTATAGTCGTAGGACATGTCGGCGGCTGGGCAATTATGGCCCGTGGTCGTGGGGACGACCATATAGTCGTCGGACATGTCGGCGGCTGGCCAACCTAGTTCCGGGTTCGGGGGGACGACCCTATAGTCGTAGGACATGTCTGCGGGGGGCCAACCTAGTCCCGGGGTCGTGGGGACGACCCTACAGTCGTCGGACATGTCGGCGGCGGGCCAACCCAGTCCCGTGTTCGTGGGGACGACCCTATAGTCGTAGGACATGTCGGCGGCTGCGCAACTATGGCCCGTGGTCGTGGGGACGACCATATAGTCGTCGGACATGTCGGCGGCTGGGCAACTATGGCCCGTGGTCGTGGGGACGACCCTATAGTCGTCGGACATGACGGTGGCGGGCCAACCTAGTCCCGGGGTCGTGGGGACGACCCTACAGTCGTCGGACATGTCGGCGACGGGCCAACCTAGTCCCGGGGTCGTGGGGACGACCCTATAGTCGTCGGACATGTCGGTGGCTGGCCAACCTAGCCCCGGGAACGTGGCGACGACCCTATAGTCGTCGGACATGTCGGCGGCGGGCCAACGTAGGTCCAGGGTCGTGGGGACGAGCCTACAGTCGTCGGACATGTCGGCGGCTGGCCAACCTAGTCCCGGGGTGGTGGGGACGACCCTATAGTCGTCGGACATGCCGGTGGCGGGACAATCTAGTCCCGGGGTCGTGGGGACGACCCTATAGTCGTAGGACATGTCGGCGGCTGCGCAACTATGGCCCGTGGTCGTGGGGACGACCATATAGTCGTCGGACATGTCGGCGGCTGGGCAACTATGGCCCGTGGTCGTGGGGACGACCCTATAGTCGTCGGACATGACGGTGGCGGGCCAACCTAGTCCCGGGGTCGTGGGGACGACCCTACAGTCGTCGGACATGTCGGCGACGGGCCAACCCAGTCCCGTGTTCGTGGGGACGACCCTATAGTCGTAGGACATGTCGGCGGCTGGGCAATTATGGCCCGTGGTCGTGGGGACGACCATATAGTCGTCGGTCATGTCGGCGGCTGGCCAACCTAGTTCCGGGTTCGGGGGGACGACCCTATAGTCGTAGGACATGTCTGCGGGGGGCCAACCTAGTCCCGGGGTCGTGGGGACGACCCTACAGTCGTCGGACATGTCGGCGGCGGGCCAACCCAGTCCCGTGTTCGTGGGGACGACCCTATAGTCGTAGGACATGTCGGCAGCTGGGCAACTATGGCCCGTGGTCGTGGGGACGACCATATAGTCGTCGGACATGTCGGCGGCTGGCCAACCTAGTCCCGGGGTCGTGGGGACGACCCTATAGTCGTAGGACATGTCGGCGGCTGCGCAACTATGGCCCGTGGTCGTGGGGACGACCATATAGTCGTCGGACATGTCGGCGGCTGGGCACCTATGGCCCGTGGTCGTGGGGACGACCCTATAGTCGTCGGACATGACGGCGGCGGGCCAACGTAGGTCCAGGGTCGTGGGGACGAGCCTACAGTCGTCGGACATGTCGGCGGCTGGCCAACCTAGCCCGGGGTGGTGGGTACGACCCTATAGTCGTCGGACATGACGGTGGCGGGCCAATCTGGTCCCGGGGTCTTGGGGACGACCCTATAGTCGTCGGACATGTCGGCGGCGGGCCAACCCAGTCCCGTGTTCGTGGGGACGACCCTATAGTCGTAGGACATGTCGGCAGCTGGGCAACTATGGCCCGTGGTCGTGGGGACGACCCTATAGTCGTCGGACATGACGGTGGCGGGCCAACCTAGTCCAGGGGTCGTGGGGACCACCCTACAGTCGTCGGACATGTCGGCGGTGGGCCAACCTAGTCCCGGGGACGTGGGGACGACCCTATAGTCTTCGGACATGTCGGCGGCTGGGCAACTATGGCCCGTGGTCGTTGGGACGACCCTATAGTCGTCGGACATGTCGGCGGCTTGGCAACTTTGGCCCGTGGTCGTGGGGACGACCCTATAGTCGTCGGACGAGTCGGCGGCGGGCCAACCTAGTTCCGGGTTCGTGGGGACGACCCTATTGTCGTAGGACATGTCGGCGGCTGGGCAACTTTGGCCCGTGGTCGTGGGGACGACCCTATAGTCGTCGGACATGTCTGTGGCTGGCCAACCTAGCCCCGGGGACGTGGGGACGACCCTATAGTCGTCGGACATGTCGGCGGCTGGGCAACTATGGCCCGTGGTCGTGGTGACGAACCTATAGTCGTCGGACATGTCGGCGGCTGGCCAACCTAGTTTCGGGTTCGTGGGGACGACCCTACAGTCGTCGGACATGTCGGCGGCGGGCCAACGTAGGTCCAGGGTAGTGGGGACGAGCCTACAGTCGTCGGACATGTCGGCGGCTGGCCAACCTAGTCCCGGGGTGGTGGGGACGACCCTATAGTCGTCGGACATGTCTGCGGCGGGCCAACCTAGTCCCTGGGTCGTGGGGACGACCCTATAGTCGTCGGACATGACGGTGGCGGGCCAACCTAGTCCCGGGGTCGTGGGGACGACCCTATAGTCGTCGGACATGTCGGCGGCCGGCCAACGTAGGTCCAGGGTCGTGGGGACGAGCCTACAGTCGTCGGACATGTCGGCGGCTGGCCAACCTAGTCCCGGGGTGGTGGGGACGACCCTATAGTCGTCGGACATGACGGTGGCGGGCCAATCTGGTCCCGGGGTCGTGGGGACGGCCCTATAGTCGTCGGACATGTCGGCGGCTGGGCAAGTTTGGCCCGTGGTCGTGGGGACGACCCCATAGTCGTCGGACATGTCTGCGGCGGGCCAACCTAGTCCCTGGGTCGTGGGGACGACCCTATAGTCGTCGGACATGACGGTGGCGGGTCAACCTAGTCCCGGGGTCGTGGGGACGACCCTATAGTCGTCGGACGAGTCGGCGGCGGGCCAACCTAGTCCCGTGTTCGTTGGGACGACCCTATAGTCGTAGGACATGTCGGCGGCTGGGCAACTATGGCCCGTGGTCGTGGGGACGACCCTATAGTCGTCGGACATGACGGTGGCGGGCCAACCTAGTCCCGGGGTCGTGGGGACGGCCCTATAGTCGTCGGACATGTCGGCGGCTGGGCAAGTTTGGCCCGTGGTCGTGGGGACGACCCCATAGTCGTCGGACATGACGGTGGCGGGTCAACCTAGTCCCGGGGTCGTGGGGACGACCCTACAGTCGTCGGACATGTCGGCGGCGGGCCAACCCAGTCCCGTGTTCGTTGGGACGACCCTATAGTCGTAGGACATGTCGGCGGCTGGGCAACTATGGCCCGTGGTCGTGGGGACGACCATATAGTCGTCGGACATGTCGGCGGCTGGCCAACCTAGTTCCGGGTTCGTGGGGACGACCCTATAGTCGTAGGACATGTCGGCGGCGGGCCAACATAGTCCCTGGTTCGTGGGGACCCCCCTACAGTCGTCGGACATGTCGGCGGCGGGCCAACCTAGTCCCGGGGTTGTGGGGACGACCCTATAGTCGTCGGACATGTCGGCGGCTGGGCAACTATGGCCCGTGGTCGTGGGGACGACCCTACAGTCGTCGGACATGTCGGCGACGGGCCAACCTAGTCCCGGGGTCGTGGGGACGACCCTATAGTCGTCGGACATGTCGGTGGCTGGCCAACCTAGCCCCGGGAACGTGGCGACGACCCTATAGTCGTCGGACATGTCGGCGGCGGGCCAACGTAGGTCCAGGGTCGTGGGGACGAGCCTACAGTCGTCGGACATGTCGGCGGCTGGCCAACCTAGTCCCGGGGTGGTGGGGACGACCCTATAGTCGTCGGACATGCCGGTGGCGGGACAATCTAGTCCCGGGGTCGTGGGGACGACCCTATAGTCGTAGGACATGTCGGCGGCTGCGCAACTATGGCCCGTGGTCGTGGGGACGACCATATAGTCGTCGGACATGTCGGCGGCTGGGCAACTATGGCCCGTGGTCGTGGGGACGACCCTATAGTCGTCGGACATGACGGTGGCGGGCCAACCTAGTCCCGGGGTCGTGGGGACGACCCTACAGTCGTCGGACATGTCGGCGACGGGCCAACCCAGTCCCGTGTTCGTGGGGACGACCCTATAGTCGTAGGACATGTCGGCGGCTGGGCAATTATGGCCCGTGGTCGTGGGGACGACCATATAGTCGTCGGACATGTCGGCGGCTGGCCAACCTAGTTCCGGGTTCGGGGGGACGACCCTATAGTCGTAGGACATGTCTGCGGGGGGCCAACCTAGTCCCGGGGTCGTGGGGACGACCCTACAGTCGTCGGACATGTCGGCGGCGGGCCAACCCAGTCCCGTGTTCGTGGGGACGACCCTATAGTCGTAGGACATGTCGGCAGCTGGGCAACTATGGCCCGTGGTCGTGGGGACGACCATATAGTCGTCGGACATGTCGGCGGCTGGCCAACCTAGTCCCGGGGTCGTGGGGACGACCCTATAGTCGTAGGACATGTCGGCGGCTGCGCAACTATGGCCCGTGGTCGTGGGGACGACCATATAGTCGTCGGACATGTCGGCGGCTGGGCACCTATGGCCCGTGGTCGTGGGGACGACCCTATAGTCGTCGGACATGACGGCGGCGGGCCAACGTAGGTCCAGGGTCGTGGGGACGAGCCTACAGTCGTCGGACATGTCGGCGGCTGGCCAACCTAGCCCGGGGTGGTGGGTACGACCCTATAGTCGTCGGACATGACGGTGGCGGGCCAATCTGGTCCCGGGGTCTTGGGGACGACCCTATAGTCGTCGGACATGTCGGCGGCGGGCCAACCCAGTCCCGTGTTCGTGGGGACGACCCTATAGTCGTAGGACATGTCGGCAGCTGGGCAACTATGGCCCGTGGTCGTGGGGACGACCCTATAGTCGTCGGACATGACGGTGGCGGGCCAACCTAGTCCAGGGGTCGTGGGGACCACCCTACAGTCGTCGGACATGTCGGCGGTGGGCCAACCTAGTCCCGGGGACGTGGGGACGACCCTATAGTCTTCGGACATGTCGGCGGCTGGGCAACTATGGCCCGTGGTCGTTGGGACGACCCTATAGTCGTCGGACATGTCGGCGGCTTGGCAACTTTGGCCCGTGGTCGTGGGGACGACCCTATAGTCGTCGGACGAGTCGGCGGCGGGCCAACCTAGTTCCGGGTTCGTGGGGACGACCCTATTGTCGTAGGACATGTCGGCGGCTGGGCAACTTTGGCCCGTGGTCGTGGGGACGACCCTATAGTCGTCGGACATGTCTGTGGCTGGCCAACCTAGCCCCGGGGACGTGGGGACGACCCTATAGTCGTCGGACATGTCGGCGGCTGGGCAACTATGGCCCGTGGTCGTGGTGACGAACCTATAGTCGTCGGACATGTCGGCGGCTGGCCAACCTAGTTTCGGGTTCGTGGGGACGACCCTACAGTCGTCGGACATGTCGGCGGCGGGCCAACGTAGGTCCAGGGTAGTGGGGACGAGCCTACAGTCGTCGGACATGTCGGCGGCTGGCCAACCTAGTCCCGGGGTGGTGGGGACGACCCTATAGTCGTCGGACATGTCTGCGGCGGGCCAACCTAGTCCCTGGGTCGTGGGGACGACCCTATAGTCGTCGGACATGACGGTGGCGGGCCAACCTAGTCCCGGGGTCGTGGGGACGACCCTATAGTCGTCGGACATGTCGGCGGCCGGCCAACGTAGGTCCAGGGTCGTGGGGACGAGCCTACAGTCGTCGGACATGTCGGCGGCTGGCCAACCTAGTCCCGGGGTGGTGGGGACGACCCTATAGTCGTCGGACATGACGGTGGCGGGCCAATCTGGTCCCGGGGTCGTGGGGACGGCCCTATAGTCGTCGGACATGTCGGCGGCTGGGCAAGTTTGGCCCGTGGTCGTGGGGACGACCCCATAGTCGTCGGACATGTCTGCGGCGGGCCAACCTAGTCCCTGGGTCGTGGGGACGACCCTATAGTCGTCGGACATGACGGTGGCGGGTCAACCTAGTCCCGGGGTCGTGGGGACGACCCTATAGTCGTCGGACGAGTCGGCGGCGGGCCAACCTAGTCCCGTGTTCGTTGGGACGACCCTATAGTCGTAGGACATGTCGGCGGCTGGGCAACTATGGCCCGTGGTCGTGGGGACGACCCTATAGTCGTCGGACATGACGGTGGCGGGCCAACCTAGTCCCGGGGTCGTGGGGACGGCCCTATAGTCGTCGGACATGTCGGCGGCTGGGCAAGTTTGGCCCGTGGTCGTGGGGACGACCCCATAGTCGTCGGACATGACGGTGGCGGGTCAACCTAGTCCCGGGGTCGTGGGGACGACCCTACAGTCGTCGGACATGTCGGCGGCGGGCCAACCCAGTCCCGTGTTCGTTGGGACGACCCTATAGTCGTAGGACATGTCGGCGGCTGGGCAACTATGGCCCGTGGTCGTGGGGACGACCATATAGTCGTCGGACATGTCGGCGGCTGGCCAACCTAGTTCCGGGTTCGTGGGGACGACCCTATAGTCGTAGGACATGTCGGCGGCGGGCCAACATAGTCCCTGGTTCGTGGGGACCCCCCTACAGTCGTCGGACATGTCGGCGGCGGGCCAACCTAGTCCCGGGGTTGTGGGGACGACCCTATAGTCGTCGGACATGTCGGCGGCTGGGCAACTATGGCCCGTGGT
Source organism: Andrena fulva (assembly GCA_946251845.1). NCBI lineage: Eukaryota > Metazoa > Arthropoda > Insecta > Hymenoptera > Andrenidae > Andrena > Andrena fulva. The sequence goes on from OX276329.1 coordinate 41,919,318, forward strand.
CGTGGGGACGACCCTATAGTCGTCGGACGAGTCGGCGGCGGGCCAACCTAGTCCCTGGGTCGTGGGGACGACCCTATAGTCGTCGGACATGACGGTGGCGGGCCAACCTAGTCCCGGGGTCGTGGGGACGACCCTACAGTCGTCGGACATGTCGGCGGCGGGCCAACGTAGGTCCAGGATCGTGGGGACGAGCCTACAGTCGTCGGACATGTCGGCGGCTGGCCAACCTAGTCCCGGGGTGGTGGGGACGACCCTATAGTCGTCGGACATGTCTGCGGCGGGCCAACCTAGTCCCTGGGTCGTGGGGACGACCCTATAGTCGTCGGACATGTCGGCGGCGGGCCAACGTAGGTCCAGGATCGTGGGGACGAGCCTACAGTCGTCGGACATGTCGGCGGCTGGCCAACCTAGTCCCGGGGTGGTGGGGACGACCCTATAGTCGTCGGACATGTCTGCGGCGGGCCAACCTAGTCCCTGGGTCGTGGGGACGACCCTATAGTCGTCGGACATGTCGGCGGCGGGCCAACGTAGGTCCAGGGTCGTGGGGACGAGCCTACAGTCGTCGGACATGTCGGCGGCTGGCCAACCTAGTCCCGGGGTGGTGGGGACGACCCTATAGTCGTCGGACATGACTGTGGCGGGCCAATCTGGTCCCGGGGTCTTGGGGACGTCCCTATAGTCGTCGGACGAGTCGGCGGCGGGCCAACCTAGTCCCGGGGTCGTGGGGACGACCCTATAGTCGTCGGACATGTCGGCGGCGGGCCAACGTAGGTCCAGGGTCGTGGGGACGAGCCTACAGTCGTCGGACATGTCGGCGGCTGGCCAACCTAGCCCGGGGTGGTGGGTACGACTCTATAGTCGTCGGACATGACGGTGGCGGGCCAATCTGGTCCCGGGGTCTTGGGGACGACCCTATAGTCGTCGGACGAGTCGGCGGCGGGCCAACCTAGTCCCTGGGTCGTGGGGACGACCCTATAGTCGTCGGACATGACGGTGGCGGGCCAATCTAGTCACGGGGTCGTGGGGACGACCCTATAGTCGTCGGACATGTCGGCGGCTGGGCATGTTTGGCCCGTGGTCGTGGGTCGACCCTATAGTCGTCGAACATGACGGTGGCGGGCCAATCTAGTCCCGGGGTCGTTGGGACGACCCTGTAGTCGTCGGACATGACGGTGGGGGGCCAATCTAGTCCCAGGGCCGTGGGGACGACCCTATAGTCGTCGGACAAGTCGGCGGCGGGCCAACCTAGTCCCGGGATCGTGGGGACGACCCTATAGTCGTCGCACAAGTCGGCGGCGGGCCAACCTAGTCCCGTGGTCGTGGGGACGACCGTATAGTCGTCGGACATGTCGGCGGCTGGCCAACCTAGTCCCGGGGTCGTGGGGACGACCCTATAGTCGTCGGACAAGTCGGCGGCGGGCCAACCTAGTCCCGGGGTCGTGGGGCCGACCCTATAGTCGTCGGACATGATGGTGGCGGGCCAATCTAGTCCCGGGGCCGTGGGGACGACCGTATAGTCGTCGGACATGTCGGCGGCTGGGCACCCTAGTCCCGGGGTCGTGGGGACGACCCTGTAGTCGTCGGACATGACGGTGGCGGGCCAATCTAGTCCCGGGGTCGTAGGGACGACCCTATAGTCGTCGGACAAGTCGGCGGCGGGCCAACATAGTCCCGGGGTGGTAGGGACGACCCTATAGTCGCCGGACAAGTCGGCGGCGGGCCAACCTAGTCACGGGGTCGTGGGACGACCCTATAGTCGTCGGACATGATGGTGGCGGGCCAATCTAGTCCCGGGGCCGTGGGGACGACCGTATAGTCGCCGGCATGTCGGCGGCTGGCCAACCTAGTCCCGGGGTCGTGGGGACGACCCAATAGTCGTCGGACATGTCGGCGGCGCGCCAACATAGTCCTGGGGTCGTGGGGACGACCCTATAGTCGTCGGACATGATGGTGGCGGGCCAATCTTGTCCCGGGGTCGTGGGGACGACCCTATATTCGTCGGACATGTCGGCGACTGGCCAACCTAGTCCCGGGTTCGTGGGGACGACCCTATAGTCGTCGGACATGTCGGCGGCTGGCCAACCTACTCCCGGGGTCGTGGGGACGACCCTATAGACGTCGGATATGATGGTGGCGGGCCAATCTAGTCCCGGGGTCGTGGGGACGACCCTATAGTCGTCGGACATGACGGTGGCGGGCCAATCTACTCCCGGGGTCGTGGGGACGACCCTATAGTCGTCGAACATGACGGTGGCGGGCCAATCTAGTCCCGGGGTCGTTGGGACGACCCTGTAGTCGTCGGACATGACGGTGGGGGGCCAATCTAGTCCCAGGGCCGTGGGGACGACCCTATAGTCGTCGGACAAGTCGGCGGCGGGCCAACCTAGTCCCGGGATCGTGGGGACGACCCTATAGTCGTCGCACAAGTCGGCGGCGGGCCAACCTAGTCCCGTGGTCGTGGGGACGACCGTATAATCGTCGGACATGTCGGCGGCTGGCCAACCTAGTCCCGGGGTCGTGGGGACGACCCTATAGTCGTCGGACATTATGGTGGCGGGCCTATCTAGTCCCGGGGTCGTGGGGACGACCCTACAGTCGTCGACATGTCGGCGGCAGGGCAACTTTGGCCCGTAGTCGTGGGGACGTCCCTATAGTCGTCGGACATGTCGGCGGCAGGGCAACTTTGGCCCGTTGTCGTGGGGACGACCCTATAGTCGTCGGACATGTCGGCGGCTGGCCAACCTAGTCCCGGGGTCGTCGGGACGACCCTATAGTCGTCGGACAAGACGGCGGCGGGCCAACCTAGTCCCGGGGTCGTGGGGTCGACCCTATAGTCGTCGGATATGTCAGCGGCTGGCCAACCTAGTCCTGGGGTCGTGGGGACGACCCTATAGTCGTCGGACAAGTCGGCGGCGGGCCAACCTAGTCCCGGGGTCCTGGGGACGACCCTATAGTCTCCGGACATGCCGGCGGCAGGGCAAATTAGGCCCGTGGTCGTGGGGACGACCCTATAGTCGTCGGACAAGTCGGCGGCAGGGCAACTTTGGCCCGTGGTCGTGGGGACGTCCCTATAGTCGTCGGACATGTCGTCAGCAGGGCAACTATGGCCCGTTGTCGTGGGGACGACCCTATAGTCGTCGGACATGCCGGTAGCGGCCACTCTAGTCCCGGGGTGGTAGGGACGACCCTATAGTCGTCGGACATGACGGTGGCGGGCCAATCTAGTTCTGGGGTCGTGGGGACGACCCTATAGTCGTCGGACATGTCGGCGGCTGGCCAACTATGGCCCGTTGTCGTGGGGACGACCCTACAGTCGTCGGACATGCCGGTGGCGGGCCAACCTAGTCCCGGTGTCGTGGGGACGACTCTATAGTCGTCGGACAAGTCGGCGGCGGGTCATCCTAGTCCCAGGGCCGCGAGGACGACTCTATAGTCGTCGGACATGCCGGCGGCTGGGCAACTTTGGCCCTTGGTCGTGGGGACGACCCTATAGTCGTCGGACAAGTCGGCGGCGGGCCAATCTAGTCCCGGGGTCGTGGGGACGACCCTATAGTCGTCGGACATGACGGCGGCTGGCCAACCTAGTCCCGGTGTCGTGGGGACGACTCTATAGTCGTCGGACAAGTCGGCGGCGGGTCATCCTAGTCCCAGGGCCGCGAGGACGACTCTATAGTCGTCGGACATGCCGGCGGCTGGGCAACTTTGGCCCTTGGTCGTGGGGACGACCCTATAGTCGTCGGACAAGTCGGCGGCGGGCCAATCTAGTCCCGGGGTCGTGGGGACGACCCTATAGTCGTCGGATATGATTGTGGCGGGCCAATCCAGTCCCGGGGTCGTGGAGACGACCCTATAGTCGTCGGACATGATGGCGGCGGGCCAACCTAGTCCCGGGGTCGTGGGGAGGCCCCTATAGTCGTCGGACAAGTCGGCGGCGGGCCAACCTAGTCCCGGGGTCGTGGGGACGACCCTGTAGTCGTCGGACGTGACGGCGGCTGGCCAACCTAGTCCCGGTGTCGTGGGGACGACTCTATAGTCGTCGGACATGGCGGTGGCGGGCCAATCTATCCCCGGGGTCGTGGGGACGACCCTATAGTCGTCGGACAAGTCGGCGGCGGGCCAACCTAGTCCCGGGGTCGTGGGGACGACCCTATAGTCGTCGGAACATGATGGTGGCGGGCCAATCTAGACCCGGGGTCGTGGGGACGACCCAATAGTCGTCGGACATGTCGGCGGCTGGCCAACTTGGGCCCGTGGTCGTGGGGACGACACTACAATTGTCGGACATGACGGGGGCGGGCCAATCTAGTCCCGGGGCCGTGGGGACGACCCTATAGTCGTCGGACAATTCGGCGGCGGGCGAACCTAGTCCCGGGGTCGTGGGGACGACCCTATAGTCGTCGGATATGACGGTGGCGGGCCAATCTAGTCCCGGGGTCGTGGGGACGACCCTACAATCGTCGGATATGATGGTGGCGGGCCAATCCAGTCCCGGGGTCGTGGGGACGACCCTATAGTCGTCGGACATGACGGTGGCGGCCAATGTAGTTCCGGGGTCATGGGGACGACCCTATAGTCGTCGAACATGTCGGCGGCTGGCCAACTTTGGCCTGTGGTCGTGGGGACGACCCTATAGTCGTCGGACATGTCGGCGGCTGGCCAACCTAGTCCCGGGGACGTGGGGACGACCCTATAGTCGTCGGACATGATGGTGGCGGGCCAATCTTGTCCCGGGGTCGTGGGGACGACCCTATTGTCGTCGGACATGACGGTGGCGGCCAATGTAGTTCCGGGGTCATGGGGACGACCCTATAGTCGTCGAACATGTCGGCGGCTGGCCAACTTTGGCCCGTAGTCGTGGTGACGATCCTATAGTCGTCGGACAAGTCGGCGGCGGGCCAATCTAGTCCCGGGGCCGTGGGGACGACCGTATAGTCGTCGGACATGTCGGCGGCTGCCCAACCTAGTCCCGGGGTCGTGGGGACGACCCTATAGTCGTCGGACATGATGGTGGCGGGCCAATCTAGTCCCGGGGTCGTGGGGACGACTCTATAGTCGTCGGACATGTCGGCGGCTGGGCAACTTTGGCCCGTGGTCGTGGGGACGACCCTATAGTCGTCGGATATGATGGTGGCGGGCCAATCCAGTCCCGGGGTCGTGGGGACGACCCTATAGTCGCCGGACATGACGGTGGCGGGGCAATCTAGTCCGGGGGTCGTGGGGACGACCCTATAGTCGTCGGACATGACGGTGGCGGCCAATGTAGTTCCGGGGTCATGGGGACGACCCTATAGTCGTCGAACATGTCGGCGGCAGGCCAACTTTGGCCCGTAGTCGTGGTGACGATCCTATAGTCGTCGGACAAGTCGGCGGCGGGCCAATCTAGTCCCGGGGCCGTGGGGACGACCGTATAGTCGTCGGACATGTCGGCGGCTGGCCAACCTAGTCCCGGGGTCGTGGGGACGACCCTATAGTCGTCGGACAAGTCGGCGGCGGGCCAACCTAGTCCCGGGGTCGTGGGGACGACCCTATAGTCGTCGGACATGATGGTGGCGGGCCAATCTAGTCCCGGGGCCGTGGGGGCGACCGTATAGTCGTCGGACATGTCGGTGGCGGGCCAATCTAGTCCCTGGGTCGTAGGGACGACCCTATAGTCGTCGGACATGTCGGCGGCGGGCCAACCTAGTCCCGGGGTCGTGGGGACGACCCTATAGTCGTCGGACATAATGGTGGCGGGCCAATCTAGTCCCGGGGCTGTGAGGACGACCCTATAGTCGTCGGACATGACGGTGGCGGGCCAATGTAGTCCCCGGTATGTGGGGACGACCCTATAGTCGTCGGACATGTCGGCGGCTGGCCAACGTAGTCCCGGGGTCGAGGGGACGACCCTATAGTCGTCGGACATGTCGGCGGCGGGCCAACCTAGTCCCGGGGTCGTGGGGACGACCCTATAGTCGTCGGACATGACGGCGGCTGGCCAACCTAGTCCCGGTGTCGTGGGGACGACTCTATAGTCGTCGGACAAGTCGGCGGCGGGTCATCCTAGTCCCGGGGTCGTGGGGACGACCCTATTGTCGTCGGACAAGTCGGCGGCGGATCATCCTAGTCCCGGGGTCGTGGGGACGACCCTATAGTCGTCGGACAAGTCGGCGGTGGGCCAACCTAGTCCCGGGGTCGTGGGGACGACCCTATAGTCGTCGGACATGATGGTGGTGGGCGAATCTAGTCCCGGGGCCGTGGGGACGACCGTATAGTCGTCGGACATGCCGGCGGCTGGCCAACCTAGTCCCGGGGTCGTGGGGACGACCCTATAGTCGTCGGACATGGCGGTGGGGGGCCAATCTATCCCCGGGGTCGTGGGGACGACCCTATAGTCGTCGGACATGATGGTGGTGGGCGAATCTAGTCCCGGGGCCGTGGGGACGACCCTATAGTCGTCGGACAAGTCGGCGGCGGGCCAACCTAGTCCCGTGGTCGTGGGGACGACCGTATAGTCGTCGGACAAGTCGGCGGCGGGCCAACCTAGTCCCGGGGTCGTGGGGACGACCCTATAGTCGTCGGACATAATGGTGGCGGGCCAATCTAGTCCCGGGGCCGTGGGGACGACCCTATAGTCGTCGGACATGTCGGCGGCTGGCCAACCTAGTCCCGGGGTCGTGGGGACGACCCTATAGTCGTCGGACATGATGGTGGCGGGCCAATCTTGTCCCGGGGTCGTGGGGACGACCCTATAGTCGTCGGACATGACGGTGGCGGGCCAATCTAGTCCCGGGTATGTGGGGACGACCCTATAGTCGTCGGACATGCCGGCGGCTGGCCAACGTAGTCCCGGGGTCGAGGGGACGACCCTATAGTCGTCGGACAAGTCGGCGGCGGGCCAACCTAGTCCCGGGGTCGTGGGGACGACCCTATAGTCGTCGGACATGACGGCGGCTGGCCAACCTAGTCCCGGTGTCGTGGGGACGACTCTATAGTCGTCGGAAAAGTCGGCGGCGGGTCATCCTAGTCCCGGGGTCGTGGGGACGACCCTATTGTCGTCGGGCAAGTCGGCGGCGGGTCATCCTAGTCCCGGGGTCGTGGGGACGACCCTATAGTCGTCGGACAAGTCGGCGGTGGGCCAACCTAGTCCCGGGGTCGTGGGGACGACCCTATAGTCGTCGGACATGATGGTGGTGGGCGAATCTAGTCCCGGGGCCGTGGGGACGACCGTATAGTCGTCGGACATGTCGGCGGCTGGCCAACCTAGTCCCGGGGTCGTGGGGACGACCCTATAGTCGTCGGACAGGGCGGTGGCGGGACAATCTATCCCCGGGGTCGTGGGGACGACCCTATAGTCGTCGGACATGATGGTGGTGGGCGAATCTAGTCCCGGGGCCGTGGGGACGACCGTATAGTCGTCGGACATGTCGGCGGCTGGCCAACCTAGTCCCGGGGTCGTGGGGACGACCCTATAGTCGTCGGACAAGTCGGCGGCGGGCCAACCTAGTCCCGGGATCGTGGGGACGACCCTATAGTCGTCGCACAAGTCGGCGGCGGGCCAACCTAGTCCCGTGGTCCTGGGGACGACCGTATAGTCGTCGGACATGTCGGCGGCTGGCCAACCTAGTCCCGGGGTCGTGGGGACGACCCTATAGTCGTCGGACAAGTCGGCGGCGGGCCAACCTAGTCCCGGGGTCGTGGGGCCGACCCTATAGTCGTCGGACATGATGGTGGCGGGCCAATCTAGTCCCGGGGCCGTGGGGACGACCGTATAGTCGTCGGACATGTCGGCGGCTGGGCAACCTAGTCCCGGGGTCGTGGGGACGACCCTGTAGTCGTCGGACATGACGGTGGCGGGCCAATCTAGTCCCGGGGTCGTAGGGACGACCCTATAGTCGTCGGACAAGTCGGCGGCGGGCCAACCTAGTCCCGGGGTCGTGGGACGACCCTATAGTCGTCGGACATGATGGTGGCGGGCCAATCTAGTCCCGGGGCCGTGGGGACGACCGTATAGTCGCCGGCATGTCGGCGGCTGGCCAACCTAGTCCCGGGGTCGTGGGGACGACCCAATAGTCGTCGGACATGTCGGCGGCGCGCCAACATAGTCCTGGGGTCGTGGGGACGACCCTATAGTCGTCGGACATGATGGTGGCGGGCCAATCTTGTCCCGGGGTCGTGGGGACGACCCTACAGTCGTCGACATGTCGGCGGCAGGGCAACTTTGGCCCGTAGTCGTGGGGACGTCCCTATAGTCGTCGGACATGTCGGCGGCAGGGCAACTTTGGCCCGTTGTCGTGGGGACGACCCTATAGTCGTCGGACATGTCGGCGGCTGGCCAACCTAGTCCCGGGGTCGTGGGGACGACCCTATAGTCGTCGGACAAGACGGTGGCGGCCAATGTAGTTCCGGGGTCATGGGGACGACCCTATAGTCGTCGAACATGTCGGCGGCTGGCCAACTTTGGCCTGTGGTCGTGGGGACGACCCTATAGTCGTCGGACATGTCGGCGGCTGGCCAACCTAGTCCCGGGGTCGTGGGGACGACCCTATAGTCGTCGGACATGATGGTGGCGGGCCAATCTTGTCCCGGGGTCGTGGGGACGACCCTATAGTCGTCGGACAAGTCGGCGGCTGGCCAACCTAGTCCCGGGGTCGTGGGGACGACCCTATAGTCGTCGGACATGATGGTGGCGGGCCAATCTAGTCCCGGGGTCGTGGGGACGACTCTATAGTCGTCGGACATGTCGGCGGCTGGGCAACTTTGGCCCGTGGTCGTGGGGACGACCCTATAGTCGTCGGATATGATGGTGGCGGGCCAATCCAGTCCCGGGGTCGTGGGGACGACCCTATAGTCGCCGGACATGACGGTGGCGGGGCAATCTAGTCCGGGGGTCGTGGGGACGACCCTATAGTCGTCGGACATGACGGTGGCGGCCAATGTAGTTCCGGGGTCATGGGGACGACCCTATAGTCGTCGAACATGTCGGCGGCTGGCCAACCTAGTCCCGGGGTCGTGGGGACGACCCTATAGTCGTCGGACAAGTCGGCGGCGGGCCAACCTAGTCCCGGGGTCGTGGGGCCGACCCTATAGTCGTCGGACATGATGGTGGCGGGCCAATCTAGTCCCGGGGCCGTGGGGACGACCGTATAGTCGTCGGACATGTCGGCGGCTGGGCAACCTAGTCCCGGGGTCGTGGGGACGACCCTGTAGTCGTCGGACATGACGGTGGCGGGCCAATCTAGTCCCGGGGTCGTAGGGACGACCCTATAGTCGTCGGACAAGTCGGCGGCGGGCCAACATAGTCCCGGGGTGGTAGGGACGACCCTATAGTCGCCGGACAAGTCGGCGGCGGGCCAACCTAGTCCCGGGGTCGTGGGACGACCCTATAGTCGTCGGACATGATGGTGGCGGGCCAATCTAGTCCCGGGGCCGTGGGGACGACCGTATAGTCGCCGGCATGTCGGCGGCTGGCCAACCTAGTCCCGGGGTCGTGGGGACGACCCAATAGTCGTCGGACATGTCGGTGGCGGCCAATGTAGTTCCGGGGTCATGGGGACGACCCTATAGTCGTCGAACATGTCGGCGGCTGGCCAACTTTGGCCCGTAGTCGTGGTGACGATCCTATAGTCGTCGGACAAGTCGGCGGCGGGCCAATCTAGTCCCGGGGCCGTGGGGACGACCGTATAGTCGTCGGACATGTCGGCGGCTGGCCAACCTAGTCCCGGGGTCGTGGGGACGACCCTATAGTCGTCGGACAAGTCGGCGGCGGGCCAACCTAGTCCCGGGGTCGTGGGGACGACCCTATAGTCGTCGGACATGATGGTGGCGGGCCAATCTAGTCCCGGGGCCGTGGGGGCGACCGTATAGTCGTCGGACATGTCGGTGGCGGGCCAATCTAGTCCCTGGGTCGTAGGGACGACCCTATAGTCGTCGGACATGTCGGCGGCGGGCCAACCTAGTCCCGGGGTCGTGGGGACGACCCTATAGTCGTCGGACATAATGGTGGCGGGCCAATCTAGTCCCGGGGCTGTGGGGACGACCCTATAGTCGTCGGACATGTCGGCGGCTGGCCAACCTAGTCCCGGGGTCGTGGGGACGACCCTATAGTCGTCGGACATGATGGTGGCGGGCCAATCTTGTCCCGGGGTCGTGGGGACGACCCTATAGTCGTCGGACATGACGGTGGCGGGCCAATGTAGTCCCCGGTATGTGGGGACGACCCTATAGTCGTCGGACATGTCGGCGGCTGGCCAACCTAGTCCCGGTGTCGTGGGGACGACTCTATAGTCGTCGGACAAGTCGGCGGCGGGTCATCCTAGTCCCGGTGTCGTGGGGACGACTCTATAGTCGTCGGACAAGTCGGCGGCGGATCATCCTAGTCCCGGGGTCGTGGGGACGACCCTATAGTCGTCGGACAAGTCGGCGGTGGGCCAACCTAGTCCCGGGGTCGTGGGGACGACCCTATAGTCGTCGGACATGGCGGTGGCGGGCCAATCTATCCCCGGGGTCGTGGGGACGACCCTATAGTCGTCGGACATGATGGTGGTGGGCGAATCTAGTCCCGGGGCCGTGGGGACGACCCTATAGTCGTCGGACAAGTCGGCGGCGGGCCAACCTAGTCCCGTGGTCGTGGGGACGACCGTATAGTCGTCGGACAAGTCGGCGGCGGGCCAACCTAGTCCCGGGGTCGTGGGGACGACCCTATAGTCGTCGGACATAATGGTGGCGGGCCAATCTAGTCCCGGGGCCGTGGGGACGACCCTATAGTCGTCGGACAAGTCGGCGGCGGGCCAATCTAGTCCCGGGGTCGTGGGGACGACCCTATAGTCATCGGACATGTCGGCGGCTGGCCAACCTAGTCCCGGGGTCGTGGGAACGCCCCTATTCTCGTCGGACATGACGGTGGCGGCCAATGTAGTTCCGGGGTCATGGGGACGACCCTATAGTCGTCGAACATGTCGGCGGCTGGCCAACTTTGGCCTGTGGTCGTGGGGACGACCCTATAGTCGTCGGACATGTCGGCGGCATGGCAACTTTGGTCCGTGGTCGTGGGGACGACCCTATAGTCGTCGGATATGACGGTGGCGGGCCAATCCAGTCCCGGGGTCGTGGGGACGACCCTATAATCGTCGGATATGACGGTGGCGGGCCAATCTAGTCCCGGGGCCGTGGGGACGACCCTATAGTCGTCGGACATGCCGGCGGCATGGCAACTTTGGTCCGTGGTCGTGGGGACGACCCTATAGTCGTCGGATATGACGGTGGCGGGCCAATCCAGTCCCGGGATCGTGGGGACGACCCTATAGTCGTCGGAAAAGTCGGCGGCGGGCCAACCTAGTCCCGTGGTCGTGGGGACGACCGTATAGTCGTCGAACATGACGGTGGCGGGCCAATCTAGTCCCGGGGTCGTGGGGACGACCCTATAGTCGTCGGACATTATGGTGGCGGGCCAATCTAGTCCCGGGGTCGTGGGGACGACACTACAGTCGTCGTCATGTCGGCGGCAGGGCAACTTTGGCCCGTGGTCGTGGGGACGTCCCTATAGTCGTCGGACATGTCGGCGGTAGGGCAACTTTGGCCCGTGGTCGTGGGGACGACCCTATAGTCGTCGGACATGTCGGCGGCTGGCCAACCTAATCCCGGGGTCGTGGGGACGACCCTACAATCGTCGGATATGATGGTGGCGGGCCAATCCAGTCCCGGGGTCGTGGGGACGACCCTATAGTCGTCGGACATGACGGTGGCGGGGCAATCTAGTCCGGGGGTCGTGGGGACAACCCTATAGTCGTCGGACAAGTCGGCGGCGGGCCAACCTAGTCCCGGGATCGTGGGCACGACCCTATAGTCGTCGGACATGACGGTGGCGGCCAATGTAGTTCCGGGGTCATGGGGACGACCCTATAGTCGTCGAACATGTCGGCGGCTGGCCAACCTAGTCCCGGGATCGTGGGGACGACCCTATAGTCGTCGGACAAGTCGGCGGCGGGCCAACCTAGTCCCGTGGTCGTGGGGACGACCGTATAGTCGTCGGACGTGTCGGCGGCTGGCCAACCTAGTCCCGGGGTCGTGGGGACGACCCTACAGTCGTCGACATGTCGGCGGCTGGGCAACTTAGGCCCGTGGTCGTGGGGACGACCCTATAGTCGTCGGAGAAGTCGGCGGCAGGGCAACTTTGGCCCGTGGTCGTGGGGACGTCCCTATAGTCGTCGGACATGTCGTCAGCAGGGCAACTATGGCCCGTTGTCGTGGGGACGACCCTATAGTCGTCGGATATGTCGGCGGCTGGCCAATCTAGTCCCGGGGTCGTGGGGACGACCCTGTAGTCGTCGGACATGACGGTGGGGGGCCAATCTAGTCCCAGGGCAGTGGGGACGACCCTATAGTCGTCGGACATGTCGGCGGCGGGCCAACGTAGGCCCAGGGTCGTAGGGACGACCCTATAGTCGTCGGAAAAGTCGGCGGCGGGCCAACCTAGTCCCGTGGTCGTGGGGACGACCGTATAGTCGTCGAACATGACGGTGGCGGGCCAATCTAGTCCCGGGGTCGTGGGGACGACCCTATAGTCGTCGGACATTATGGTGGCGGGCCAATCTAGTCCCGGTGTCGTGGGGACGACACTACAGTCGTCGTCATGTCGGCGGCAGGGCAACTTTGGCCCGTGGTCGTGGGGACGTCCCTATAGTCGTCGGACATGTCGGCGGTAGGGCAACTTTGGCCCGTGGTCGTGGGGACGACCCTATAGTCGTCGGACATGTCGGCGGCTGGCCAACCTAATCCCGGGGTCGTGGGGACGACCCTACAATCGTCGGATATGATGGTGGCGGGCCAATCTAGTCCCGGGATCGTGGGGAAGACACTATAGTCGTCGGACAAGTCGGCGGCGGGCGAACCTAGTCCCGTGGTCGTGGGGACGACCGTATAGTCGTCGGACGTGTCGGCGGCTGGCCAACCTAGTCCCGGGGTCGTGGGGACGACCCTATAGTCGTCGGACATGTCGGCGGCGGGCCAAACTAGTCCGGGGGCGGTGGGGACGACCCTATAGTCGTCGGACAAGACGGCGGCGGGCCAACCTAGTCCCGGGGTCGTGGGGACGACCCTATAGTCGTCGGATATGTCAGCGGCTGGCCAACCTAGTCCTGGGGTCGTGGGGACGACCCTATAGTCGTCGGACAAGTCGGCGGCGGGCCAACCTAGTCCCGGGGTCCTGGGGACGACCCTATAGTCTCCGGACATGCCGGCGGCTGGGCAAATTAGGCCCGTGGTCGTGGGGACGACCCTATAGTCGTCGGACAAGTCGGCGGCAGGGCAACTTTGGCCCGTGGTCGTGGGGACGTCCCTATAGTCGTCGGACGTGTCGTCAGCAGGGCAACTATGGCCCGTTGTCGTGGGGACGACCCTATAGTCGTCGGACATGCCGGTAGCGGCCACTCTAGTCCCGGGGTGGTAGGGACGACCCTATAGTCGTCGGACATGACGGTGGCGGGCCAATCTAGTTCTGGGGTCGTGGGGACGACCCTATAGTCGTCGGACATGTCGGCGGCTGGCCAACTATGGCCCGTTGTCGTGGGGACGACCCTACAGTCGTCGGACATGCCGGTGGCGGGCCAACCTAGTCCCGGTGTCGTGGGGACGACTCTATAGTCGTCGGACAAGTCGGCGGCGGGTCATCCTAGTCCCGGTGTCGTGGGGACGACTCTATAGTCGTCGGACAAGTCGGCGGCGGGTCATCCTAGTCCCAGGGCCGCGAGGACGACTCTATAGTCGTCGGACATGCCGGCGGCTGGGCAACTTTGGCCCTTGGTCGTGGGGACGACCCTATAGTCGTCGGACAAGTCGGCGGCGGGCCAATCTAGTCCCGGGGTCGTGGGGACGACCCTATAGTCGTCGGATATGATTGTGGCGGGCCAATCCAGTCCCGGGGTCGTGGGGACGACCCTATAGTCGTCGGACATGATGGCGGCGGGCCAACCTAGTCCCGGGGTCGTGGGGAGGACCCTATAGTCGTCGGACAATTCGGCGGCGGGCCAAACTAGTCCCGGGGTCGTGGGGACGACCCTGTAGTCGTCGGACGTGACGGCGGCTGGCCAACCTAGTCCCGGTGTCGTGGGGACGACTCTATAGTCGTCGGACATGGCGGTGGCGGGCCAATCTATCCCCGGGGTCGTGGGGACGACCCTATAGTCGTCGGACAAGTCGGCGGCGGGCCAACCTAGTCCCGGGGTCGTGGGGACGACCCTATAGTCGTCGGAACATGATGGTGGCGGGCCAATCTAGACCCGGGGTCGTGGGGACGACCCAATAGTCGTCGGACATGTCGGCGGCTGGCCAACTTGGGCCCGTGGTCGTGGGGACGACACTACAATTGTCGGACATGACGGGGGCGGGCCAATCTAGTCCCGGGGCCGTGGGGACGACCCTATAGTCGTCGGACAATTCGGCGGCGGGCGAACCTAGTCCCGGGGTCGTGGGGACGACCCGATAGTCGTCGGATATGACGGTGGCGGGCCAATCTAGTCCCGGGGTCGTGGGGACGACCCTACAATCGTCGGATATGATGGTGGCGGGCCAATCCAGTCCCGGGGTCGTGGGGACGACCCTATAGTCGTCGGACATGACGGTGGCGGCCAATGTAGTTCCGGGGTCATGGGGACGACCCTATAGTCGTCGAACATGTCGGCGGCTGGCCAACTTTGGCCTGTGGTCGTGGGGACGACCCTATAGTCGTCGGACATGTCGGCGGCATGGCAACTTTGGTCCGTGGTCGTGGGGACGACCCTATAGTCGTCGGACATGTCGGCGGCTGGCCAACCTAGTCCCGGGGTCGTGGGGACGACCCTATAGTCGTCGGACATGACGGTGGCGGGCCAATCTAGCCCCGGGTTCGTGGGGCCGACTCTATAGTCGTCGGACATGCCGGCGGCATGGCAACTTTGGCCCGTGGTCGTGGGGACGACCCTATAGTCGTCGGACATGTCGGCGGCTGGCCAACCTAATCCCGGTGTCGTGGGGACGACCCTATAGTCGTCGGATATGATGGTGGCGGGCCAATCTAGTCCCGGGGTCGTGGTGACGACCCTATAGTCGTCGGACATGACGGTGGCGGGCCAATCTACTCCCGGGGTCGTGGGGACGACCCTATAGTCGTCGAACATGACGGTGGCGGGCCAATCTAGTCCCGGGGTCGTGGGGACGACCCTATAGTCTCCGGACATGCCGGCGGCTGGGCAACTTAGGCCCGTGGTCGTGGGGACGACCCTATAGTCGTCGGACAATTCGGCGGCGGGCCAACCTAGTCCCGTGGTCGTGGGGACGACCGTATAGTCGTCGAACATGACGGTGGCGGGCCAATCTAGTCCCGGGGTCGTGGGGACGACCCTGTAGTCGTCGGACAAGTCGGCGGCGGGCCAACCTAGTCCCGTGGTCGTGGGGACGACCGTATAGTCGTCGAACATGACGGTGGCGGGCCAATCTAGTCCCGGGGTCGTGGGGACGACCCTGTAGTCGTCGGACAAGTCGGCGGCGGGCCAACCTAGTCCCGGGGTCGTGGGGACGACCCTAAAGTCGTCGGACATGCCGGCGGCATGGCAACTGTGGTCCGTGGTCGTGGGGACGACCCTATAGTCGTCGGACAAGTCGGCCGCGGGCCAACCTAGTCCCGGGATCGTGGGGACGACCCTATAGTCGTCGGACAAGTCGGCGGCGGGCCAACCTAGTCCCGTGGTCGTGGGGACGACCCTGTAGTCGTCGGACAAGTCGGCGGCGGGCCAACCTAGTCCCGGGGTCGTGGGGACGACCCTATAGTCGTCGGACAAGTCGGCGGCGAGCCAACCTAGTCCCGGGGTCGTGGGGCGACCCTATAGTCGTCGGACATGATGGTGGCGGGCCAGCCTAGTCCCGGGGTGGTAGGCACGACCCTATAGTCGTCGGACATGTCGGCGGCGGGCCAACGTAGTCCCGGGGTCGTGGGGCGACCCTATAGTCGTCGGACATGATGGTGGCGGGCCAACCTAGTCCCGGGGTGGTAGGCACGACCCTATAGTCGTCGGACATGTCGGCGGCTGGCCAACCTACTCCCGGGGTCGTGGGGACGACCCTATAGTCGTCGGATATGATGGTGGCGGGCCAATCTAGTCCCGGGTTCGTGGGGACGACCCTATAGTCGTCGGACATGACGGCGGCTGGCCAACTTTGGCCCGTGGTCGTGGGGACGACCCTATAGTCGTCGGACATGTCGGCGGCTTGCCAACCTAGCCCCGGGTTCGTGGGGACGACCCTATAGTCGTTGGACATGTCGGCGGCTGGCCAACTTTGGCCCGGGGTCGTGGGGACGACTCTATAGTCGTCGGACAAGTCGGCGGCGGGTCGTCCTAGGCCCGGGGTCGTGAGGACGACCCTATACTCGTCGGACATGACGGTGGCGGGCCAATCTAGTCCCGGGGTCGTGGGGACGACCCTATAGTCGTCGGACATGTGGGCGGCTGGCCAACTTTGGCCCGGGGTCGTGGGGACGACCCTATAGTCGTAGGACATGTCGACGGCTGGCCAACCTAGTCCCGGGGTCGTGGGGACGACCCTATAGACGTCGGACATGTCGGCGGCGCGCCAACTTAGTCCCGGTGTCGTGAGGACGACCCTGCAGTCGTCGGATATGACGGTGGCGGGCCAATCTAGTCCCGGGGCCGTGGGGACGACCCTATAGTCGTCGGACAAGTCGGCGGCGGGCCAACATAGTCCCGGGGTGGTAGGGACGACTCTATAGTCGTCGGACAAGTCGGCGGCGGGCGAACCTAGTCCCGTGGTCGTGGGGACGACCGTATAGTCGTCGGACGTGTCGGCGGCTGCCCAACCTAGTCCCGGGGTCGTGGGGACGACCCTATAGTCGTAGGACATGTCGGCGGCTGGCCAACCTAGTCCCGGGGTCGTGGGGACGACCCTATAGTCGTCGGAGTTGATGGTGGCGGGCCAACCTACTCCCGTGGTCGTGGGGACGACAGTATAGTCGTCGGACATGTCGGCGGCGGGCCAAACTAGTCCCGGGGTCGTGGGGACGACCCTATAGTCGTCGGATATGATGGTGGCGGGCCAATCTAGTCCCGGGGTCGTGGGGACGACCCTATAGTCGTCGGACATGACGGTGGGGGGCCAATCTAGCCCCGGGGTCGTGGGGCCGACTCTATAGTCGTCGGACATGCCGGCGGCATGGCAACTTTGGCCCGTGGTCGTGGGGACGACCCTATAGTCGTCGAACATGACGGTGGCGGGCCAATCTAGTCCCGGGGTCGTGGGGACGACCCTATAGTCTCCGGACATGCCGGCGGCTGGGCAACTTAGGCCCGTGGTCGTGGGGACGACCCTATAGTCGTCGGACAAGTCGGCGGCGGGCCAACCTAGTCCCGTGGTCGTGGGGACGACCGTATAGTCGTCGAACATGACGGTGGCGGGCCAATCTAGTCCCGGGGTCGTGGGGACGACCCAGCAGTCGTCGGACAAGTCGGCGGCGGGCCAACCTAGTCCCGTAGTCGTGGGGACGACCGTATAGTCGTCGAACATGACGGTGGCGGGCCAATCTAGTCCCGGGGTCGTGGGGACGACCCTGTAGTCGTCGGACAAGACGGCGGCGGGCCAACCTAGTCCCGGGGTCGTGGGGACGACCCTAAAGTCGTCGGACATGCCGGCGGCATGGCAACTGTGGTCCGTGGTCGTGGGGACGACCCTATAGTCGTCGGACAAGTCGGCCGCGGGCCAACCTAGTCCCGGGATCGTGGGGACGACCCTATAGTCGTCGGACAAGTCGGTACGGCGGGCCAACCTAGTCCCGTGGTCGTGGGGACGACCCTGTAGTCGTCGGACAAGTCGGCGGCGGGCCAACATAGTCCCGGGGTCGTGGGGATGACCCTATAGTCGTCGGACATGCCGGCGGCATGGCAACTGTGGTCCGTGGTCGTGGGGACGACCCTATAGTCGTCGGACAAGTCGGCGGCGAGCCAACCTAGTCCCGGGGTCGTGGGGCGACCCTATAGTCGTCGGACATGTCGGCGGCGGGCCAACGTAGGCCCAGGGTCGTAGGGACGACCCTATAGTCGTCGGAAAAGTCGGCGGCGGGCCGACCTAGTGCCGGGGTCGTGGGGACGACCCTATAGTCGTCGGATATGATGGTGGCGGGCCAATCTAGTCCCGGGGTCGTGGGGACGACCCTATAGTCGTCGGACATGACGGTGGCGGGCCAATCTACTCCCGGGGTCGTGGGGACGACCCTATAGTCGTCGGATATGATGGTGGCGGGCCAATCTAGTCCCGGGGTCGTGGGGACGACCCTATAGTCGTCGGACATGACGGTGGCTGGCCAATCTACTCCCGGGGTCGTGGGGACGACCCTATAGTCGTCGGATATGATGGTGGCGGGCCAATCTAGTCCCGGGGTCGTGGGGACGACCCTATAGTCGTCGGACATGACGGTGGCGGGCCAATCTACTCCCGGGGTCGTGGGGACGACCCTATAGTCGTCGGATATGACGGTGGCGGGCCAATCTAGTCCCGGGGTCGTGGGGACGACCCTATAGTCGTCGGACATGACGGTGGCGGGCCAATCTAGTCCCGGGGCCGTGGGGACGACCCTATAGTCGTCGGACAAGTCGGCGGCGAGCCAACATAGTCCCGGGGTGGTAGGGACGACTCTATAGTCGTCGGACAAGTCGGCGGCGGGTCATCCTAGTCCCGGGGTGGTAGGTACGACCCTATAGTCGTCGGACATGCCGGCGGCTGGGCAACTTAGGCCCGTGGTGGTGGGGACGACCCTATAGTCGTCGGACAAGTCGGCGGCGGGCCAAACTAGTCCCGGGGTCGTGGGGACGACCCTATAATCGTCGGACATGCCGGCGGCGGGCCAACCTAGTCCCGTGGTCGTGGGGACGACCCTATAGTCGTCGGACATGTCGGCGGCTGGCCAACCTAGTCCCGGGGTCGTGGGGACGACCCTACAGTTGTCGGACAAGTCGGCGGCGGGTCATCCTAGTCCCGGGGTCGTGGGGACGATCCTATAGTCGTCGGACAAGTCGGCGGCGGGCCAACCTAGTCCCGGGGTCGTGGGGAAGACCCTATAGTCGTTGGACATGTCGGCGGCTCGCCAACTTTGGCCCGGGGTCGTGGGGACGACCCTATAGTCGTCGGACATGTTGGCGGCTGGCCAACCTACTCCCGGGATCGTGGGGACGACCGTATAGTCGTCGGACATGTCGGCGGCGGGCCAACCTAGTCCCGTGGTCGTGCGGGCGACCCTATAGTCGTCGAACATGTTGGCGGCTGGCCAACCTACTCCCGGGATCGTGGGGACGACCGTATAGTCGTCGGACATGTCGGCGGCGGGTCATCCTAGTCCCGGGGTCGTGGGGACGATCCTATAGTCGTCGGACAAGTCGGCGGCGGGTCATCCTAGTCCCGGGGTGGTAGGTACGACCCTATAGTCGTCGGACATGCCGGCGGCTGGGCAACTTAGGCCCGTGGTGGTGGGGACGACCCTATAGTCGTCGGACAAGTCGGCGGCGGGCCAAACTAGTCCCGGGGTCGTGGGGACGACCCTATAGTCGTCGGATATGATGGTGGCGGGGCAATCTAGTCCCGGGGTGGTAGGGACGACCCTATAGTCGTCGGACATGTCGGCGGCTGGCCAACCTAGTCCCGGGGTTGTGGGGACGACCCGATAGTCGTCGGACATGTCGGCGGCTGGCCAACCTAGTCCCGGGGTGGTAGGGATGACCCTATAGTCGTCGGACAAGTCGGCGGCGGGCCAACCTAGTCCCGGGGTCGTGAGGACGACCCTATACTCGTCGGACATGACGGTGGCGGGCCAATCTAGTCCCGGGGTCGTGGGGACGACCCTATAGTCGTCGGACATGTCGGCGGCTGGGCAACTTTGGCCCGTGGTCGTGGGAATGACCCTATAGTCGTCGGACAAGTCGGTGGCGCGCCAACCTAGTCCCGGGGTCGTGGGGACGACCCTATAGTCGTCGGACATGTCGGCGGCTGGCCGACCTAGTCCCGGGTTCGTGGGGACGACCCTATAGTCGTCGGACATGTCGGCGGCTGGCCAACTTGGGCCCGTGGTCGTGGGGACGACCCTATAGTCGTCGGACATGTCGGCGGCTTGCCAACCTAGTCCCGGGTTCGTGGGGACGACCCTATAGTCGTCGGACATGTCGGCGGCTCGCCAACTTTGGCCCGGGCTCATGGCGACGACCCTATAGTCGTCGGACATGTCGGCGGCGGGCCAACCTAGTCCCGTGGTCGTGCGGGCGACCCTATAGTCGTCGAACATGTCGACGGCTGGCCAACCTAGTCCCGGGGTTGTGGGGACGACCCTATAGTCGTCGGACATGATGGTGGCGGGCCAATCTAGTCCCGGGGCCGTGGGGACGACCGTATAGTCGTCGGACATGTCGGCGGCTGGCCAACCTAGTCCCGGGGTCGTGGGGACGAGCCTATAGTCGTCGGACATGACGGCGGCTGGCCAACTTTGGCCCGTGGTCGTGGGGACGACCCTATAGTCGTCGGACATGTCGGCGGCTTGCCAACCTAGCCCCGGGTTCGTGGGGACGACCCTATAGTCGTTGGACATGTCGGCGGCTGGCCAACTTTGGCCCGGGGTCGTGGGGACGACTCTATAGTCGTCGGACAAGTCGGCGGCGGGTCGTCCTAGTCCCGGGGTCGTGAGGACGACCCTATACTCGTCGGACATGACGGTGGCGGGCCAATCTAGTCCCGGGGTCGTGGGGACGACCCTATAGTCGTCGGACATGTCGGCGGCTGGGCAACTTTGGCCCGTGGTCGTGGGAATGACCCTATAGTCGTCGGACAAGTCGGTGGCGCGCCAACCTAGTCCCGGGGTCGTGGGGACGACCCTATAGTCGTCGGACATGTCGGCGGCTGGCCGACCTAGTCCCGGGTTCGTGGGGACGACCCTATAGTCGTCGGACATGTCGGCGGCTGGCCAACTTGGGCCCGTGGTCGTGGGGACGACCCTATAGTCGTCGGACATGTCGGCGGCTTGCCAACCTAGTCCCGGGTTCGTGGGGACGACCCTATAGTCGTCGGACATGTCGGCGGCTCGCCAACTTTGGCCCGGGCTCATGGCGACGACCCTATAGTCGTCGGACATTATGGTGGCGGGCCAATCTAGTCCCGGGGACGTGGGGACGACCCTATAGTCGTCGGAGAAGTCGACGGCGGGCCAACCTAGTCCCAGGGGTCGTGGGGACGACCCTATAGTCGTCGGACATGTCGGCGGCTGGCCAACCTAGTCCCGGGGTCGTGGGGACGACCCTATAGTCGTCGGGCATGATGGTGGTGGGCGAATCTAGTCCCGGGGCCGTGGGGACGACCGTATAGTCGTCGGACATGTCGGCGGCTGGCCAACCTAGTCCCGGGGTCGTGGGGACGACCCTATAGTCGTCGGACATTATGGTGGCGGGCCAATCTAGTCCCGGGGCCGTGAGGACGACCGTATAGTCGTCGGACATGTCGGCGGCTGGCCAACCTAGTCCCGGGGTCGTGGGGACGACCCTATAGTCGTCGGACATTATGGTGGCGGGCCAATCTAGTCCCGGGGCCGTGAGGACGACCGTATAGTCGTCGGACATGTCGGCGGCTGGCCAACCTAGTCCCGGGGTCGTGGGGACGACCCTATAGTCGTCGGACATGTCGGCGGCTGGCCAACTTGGGCCCGTGGTCGTGGGGACGACCCTATAGTCGTCGGACATGTCGGCGGCTTGCCAACCTAGTCCCGGGTTCGTGGGGACGACCCTATAGTCGTCGGACATGTCGGCGGCTCGCCAACTTTGGCCCGGGCTCATGGCGACGACCCTATAGTCGTCGGACATTATGGTGGCGGGCCAATCTAGTCCCGGGGACGTGGGGACGACCCTATAGTCGTCGGAGAAGTCGACGGCGGGCCAACCTAGTCCCAGGGGTCGTGGGGACGACCCTATAGTCGTCGGGCATGATGGTGGTGGGCGAATCTAGTCCCGGGGCCGTGGGGACGACCGTATAGTCGTCGGACATGTCGGCGGCTGGCCAACCTAGTCCCGGGGTCGTGGGGACGACCCTATAGTCGTCGGACATTATGGTGGCGGGCCAATCTAGTCCCGGGGCCGTGAGGACGACCGTATAGTCGTCGGACATGTCGGCGGCTGGCCAACCTAGTCCCGGGGTCGTGGGGACGACCCTATAGTCGTCGGACATGATGATGGCGGGCCAAGCTAGTCCCGTGGTCGTGGGGACGTCCGTATATTCGTCGGACATGTCGGCGGCGGGCCAACCTAGTCCCGTGGTCGTGGGGACGACCCTATATTCGTCGGGCATGATGGTGGTGGGCGAATCTAGTCCCGGGGCCGTGGGGACGACCGTATAGTCGTCGGACATGTCGGCGGCTGGCCAACCTAGTCCCGGGGTCGTGGGGACGACCCTGTAGTCTTCGGATATGATGGTGGCGGGCCAATCTAGTCCTGGGGCCGTGGGTACGACCGTATAGTCGTCGGACATGTCGGCGGCTGGCCAACCTAGTCCCGGGGTCGTGGGGACGACCCTGTAGTCGTCGGATATGATGGTGGCGGGCCAATCTAGTCCCGGGGTCGTGGGGACGACCCTATAGTCGTCGGATATGTCGGCGGCGGGCCAACCTAGTCCTGGGGCCGTGGGGACGACCGTATAGTCGTCGGACATGTCGGCGGCTGGCCAACCTAGTCCCGGGGTCGTGGGGACGACCCTATAGTCGTCGGGCATGATGGTGGTGGGCGAATCTAGTCCCGGGGCCGTGGGGGCGACCGTATAGTCGTCGGACATGTCGGCGGCTGGCCAACATTGGCCGGTGGTCGTGGGGACGACCCTATAGTCGTCGGGCATGATGATGGCGGGCCAAGCTAGTCCCGTGGTCGTGGGGACGTCCGTATATTCGTTGGACATGTCGGCGGCGGGCCAACCTAGTCCCGTGGTCGTGGGGACGACCCTATAGTCGTCGGGCATGATGGTGGTGGGCGAATCTAGTCCCGGGGCCGTGGGGGCGACCGTATAGTCGTCGGACATATCGGCGGCTGGCCAACATTGGCCCGTGGTCGTGGGGACGACCCTATAGTCGTCGGATATGATGGTGGCGGGCCAATCTAGACCCGGGGTCGTGGGGACGACCCTATAGTCGTCGGACATGGCGGTGGCGGGCCAATCTAGTCCCGGGTTCGTGGGCACGACCATGGTCGTCGGACATGTCGGCGGCTGGCCAACCAAGTCCCGGGGTCGTGGGGACGACCCTGTAGTCGTCGGATATGATGGTGGCGGGCCAATCTAGTCCCGGGACCGTGGGGACGACCGTATAGTCGTCGGACATTTCGGTGGCTGGCCAACCTAGTCCCGTGGTCGTGGGGACGACCCTATAGTCGTCGGGCATGATGGTGGTGGGCGAATCTAGTCCCGGGGCCGTGGGGACGACCCTATAGTCGTCGGACATGCCGGCGGCGGGCCAACCTAGTCCCGTGGTCGTGGGGACGACCCTATAGTCGTCGGACATGTCGGCGGCTGGCCAACCTAGTCCCGGGGTCGTGGGGACGACCCTACAGTTGTCGGACAAGTCGGCGGCGGGTCATCCTAGTCCCGGGGCCGTGGGGACGATCCTATAGTCGTCGGAGAAGTCGACGGCGGGCCAACCTAGTCCCAGGGGTGGTGGGGACGACCCTATAGTCGTCGGAAATGTCGGCGGCTGGGCAGCTTTGGCCCGTGGTCGTGGGGACGACCCTATAGTCGTCGTATATGTCGGCGGCTTGCCAACCTAGTCCCGGGTTCGTGGGGACGGCCCTATAGTCGTCGGACATGATGGTGGCGGGCCAAGCTAGTCCCGTGGTCGTGGGGACGTCCGTATAGTCGTCGGACATATCGGCGGCTGGCCAACATTGGCCCGTGGTCGTGGGGACGACCCTATAGTCGTCGGATATGATGGTGGCGGGCCAATCTAGACCCGGGGTCGTGGGGACGACCCTATAGTCGTCGGACATGGCGGTGGCGGGCCAATCTAGTCCCGGGTTCGTGGGCACGACCATGGTCGTCGGACATGTCGGCGGCTGGCCAACCAAGTCCCGGGGTCGTGGGGACGACCCTGTAGTCGTCGGATATGATGGTGGCGGGCCAATCTAGTCCCGGGACCGTGGGGACGACCGTATAGTCGTCGGACATTTCGGTGGCTGGCCAACCTAGTCCCGTGGTCGTGGGGACGACCCTATAGTCGTCGGGCATGATGGTGGTGGGCGAATCTAGTCCCGGGGCCGTGGGGACGACCCTATAGTCGTCGGACATGCCGGCGGCGGGCCAACCTAGTCCCGTGGTCGTGGGGACGACCCTATAGTCGTCGGACATGTCGGCGGCTGGCCAACCTAGTCCCGGGGTCGTGGGGACGACCCTACAGTTGTCGGACAAGTCGGCGGCGGGTCATCCTAGTCCCGGGGTCGTGGGGACGATCCTATAGTCGTCGGAGAAGTCGACGGCGGGCCAACCTAGTCCCAGGGGTGGTGGGGACGACCCTATAGTCGTCGGAAATGTCGGCGGCTGGGCAGCTTTGGCCCGTGGTCGTGGGGACGACCCTATATTCGTCGTATATGTCGGCGGCTTGCCAACCTAGTCCCGGGTTCGTGGGGACGGCCCTATAGTCGTCGGACATGATGGTGGCGGGCCAAGCTAGTCCCGTGGTCGTGGGGACGTCCGTATAGTCGTCGGACATGTCGGCGGCTGGCCAACCTAGTCCCGGGGTCGTGGGGACGAACCTATAGTCGTCGGACATGATGGTGGCGGGCCAATCTAGTCCCGGGGCCGTGGGGACGACCGTATAGTCGTCGGACATGTCGGCGGCTGGCCAACCTAGTCCCGGGGTCGTGGGGACGACCCTATAGTCGTCGGACATGTCGGCGGCGCGCCAACTTAGTCCCGGGGTCGGGGGGACGACCCTATAGTCGTCGGACATGATGGTGGCGGGCCAATCTTGTCCCGGGGTCGTGGGGACGACCGTATAGTCGTCGGACATTTCGGCGGCTGGCCAACCTAGTCCCGGGGTCGTGGGGACGACCCTATAGTCGTCGGACATGTCGGCGGCTGGCCAACATTGGCCCGTGGTCGTGGGGACGACCCTATAGTCGTGGGACATGGCGGTGGCGCGCCAATCTATCCCCGGGTGGTGGGGACGACCCTATAGTCGTCGGAGAAGTCGACGGCGGGCCAACCTAGTCCCAGGGGTCGTGGGGACGACCCTATAGTCGTCGGACATGGCGGTGGCGGGCCAATCTATCCCCGGGGTCGTGGGGACGACCCTATAGTCGTCGGATATGTCGGCGGCTGGCCAACCTAGTCCCGGGGCCGTGGGGACGACCGTATAGTCGTCGGACATGTCGGCGGCTGTCCAACCTAGTCCCGGGGTCGTGGGGACGACCGTATAGTCGTCGGACATGTCTGCGGCTGGCCAACCTAGTCCCGGGGTCGTGGGGACGACCCTATAGTCGTCGGACATGATGGTGGCGGGCCAATCTAATCCCGGGGCCGTGGGGACGACCGTATAGTCGTCGGACATGTCGGCGGCTGGCCAACCTAGTCCCGGGGTCGTGGGGACGACCCTATAGTCGTCGGACATGATGGTGGCGGGCCAATCTAGTCCCGGGGCCGTGGGGACGACCGTATAGTCGTCGGACATGTCGGCGGCGGGCCAATCTAGTCCCGGGTTCGTGGGCACGACCATGGTCGTCGGACATGTCGGCGGCTGGCCAACCAAGTCCCGGGGTCGTGGGGACGACCCTGTAGTCGTCGGATATGATGGTGGCGGGCCAATCTAGTCCCGGGACCGTGGGGACGACCGTATAGTCGTCGGACATTTCGGTGGCTGGCCAACCTAGTCCCGGGGTCGTGGGGACGACCGTATAGTCGTCGGACATGTCGGCGGCTGGCCAACCTAGTCCCGGGGTCGTGGGGACGACCCTATAGTCGTCGGATATGTCGGCGGCTGGCCAACCTAGTCCTGGGGCCGTGGGGACGACCGTATAGACGTCGGACATGTCGGCGGCTGGCCAACCTAGTCCCGGGGTCGTGGGGACGACCCTATAGTCGTCGGACAAGATGATGGCGGGCCAAGCTAGTCCCGTGGTCGAGGGGACGTCCGTATATTCGTCGGACATGTCGGCGGCGGGCCAACCTAGTCCCGTGGTCGTGGGGACGACCCTATAGTCGTCGGGCATGATGATGGCGGGCCAAGCTAGTCCCGTGGTCGTGGGGACGTCCGTATATTCGTTGGACATGTCGGCGGCGGGCCAACCTAGTCCCGTGGTCGTGGGGACGACCCTATAGTCGTCGGGCATGATGATGGTGGGCGAATCTAGTCCCGGGGCCGTGGGGGCGCCCGTATAGTCGTCGGACATGTCGGCGGCTGGCCAACATTGGCCCGTGGTCGTGGGGACGACCCTATAGTCGTCGGATATGATGGTGGCGGGCCAATCTAGACCCGGGGTCGTGGGGACGACCCTATAGTCGTCGGACATGGCGGTGGCGGGCCAATCTAGTCCCGGGTTCGTGGGCACGACCATGGTCGTCGGACATGTCGGCGGCTGGCCAACCAAGTCCCGGGGTCGTGGGGACGACCCTGTAGTCGTCGGATATGATGGTGGCGGGCCAATCTAGTCCCGGGACCGTGGGGACGACCGTATAGTCGTCGGACATTTCGGTGGCTGGCCAACCTAGTCCCGGGGTCGTGGGGACGACCCTATAGTCTTCGGACAAGTCGGCGGCGGGCCAACCTAGTCCCGGGGTCGTGGGGACGACCCTATAGTCGTCGGATATGATGGTGGCGGGCCAATCTATCCCCGGGGTCGTGGGGACGACCCTATAGTCGTCGGACATGTCGGCGGCTGGCCAACATTGACCCGTGGTCGTGGGGACGACCCTATAGTCGTCGGTCATGGCGGTGGCGGGCCAATCTATCCCCGGGGTCGTGTGGACGACCCTATAGTCGTCGGACATGATGGTGGTGGGCCAATCTAGACCCGGGGTCGTGGGGACGACCCTATAGTCGTCGGACATGACGGTGGCGGGCCAATCTAGTCCCGGGTTCGTGGGCACGACCATGGTCGTCGGACATGTCGGCGGCTGGGCAGCTTTGGCCCGTGGTCGTGGGGACGACCCTATAGTCGTCGGACATGTCGGCGGCGCGCCAACCTAGTCCCGGGGTCGTGTGGACGACCCTATAGTCGTCGGACATGTCGGCGGCGCGCCAACCTAGTCCCGGGGTCGTGTGGACGACCCTATAGTCGTCGGACATGTCGGCGGCTGGCCAACCTAGTCCTGGGGTGGGAGGGACGACCCTATAGTCGTCGTACAAGTCGGCGGTGGGCCAACCTAGTCCCGGGGTCGTGGGGACGTCCGTATAGTCGTCGGACATGCCGGCGGCGGGCCAACCTAGTCCCGTGGTCGTGGGGACGACCCTATAGTCGTCGGACATGTCGGCGGCTGGCCAACCTAGTCCCGGGGTCGTGGGGACGACCCTACAGTTGTCGGACAAGTCGGCGGCGGGTCATCCTAGTCCCGGGGTCGTGGGGACGATCCTATAGTCGTCGGAGAAGTCGACGGCGGGCCAACCTAGTCCCAGGGGTGGTGGGGACGACCCTATTGTCGTCGGAAATGTCGGCGGCTGGGCAGCTTTGGCCCGTGGTCGTGGGGACGACCCTATAGTCGTCGTATATGTCGGCGGCTTGCCAACCTAGTCTCGGGTTCGTGGGGACGGCCCTATAGTCGTTGGACATGTCTGCGGCTGGCCAACCTAGTCCCGGGGTCGTGGGGACGACCCTATAGTCGTCGGACATGTCGGCGGCTGGCCAACATTGGCCCGTGGTCGTGGGGAAGTAGTAGGGTAATGCCGATTCTAACTCAGGTCCTCTGAGGGGAGCGCGGGGGCGGGGGGAAGTGAGGGCGCGCGGGGGAGTGCGGTGGAGGGAAACATGGGCGCGGGGGGTAGCGGGGGAAGCGGGGAGTGGATGACCGGTTGCGCGCGCATGAGCCGCGGAGTGGGGGAAGCCGCAATCGTGGAGGGGATCAGTCCAGGCCGAACCGCCGCGGAGGCCTCTCCACGTCGGACCCACCCCCAAAAACTTCGGAGGGTCATCCCCTCCCTCTAAAAAAATTTCTGGGGCTGGATCGAGTCAGAAAAAAGATTTTTCAGACTCGATCCAGCCCCAGAAATTTTTTCCCCCCAAAATATTTTTTTTCAAACCATTATAAAGCTGAAATTGCTTAATACTTTATCGGATGATGTCGGACAATGTCGGGGAAGATTGGCTTTTTCCAAACCACGCATTTGGAGGAGCGAAAGAGAGAGAGCAATACTTTAAAAGCTAAATTCGGAGGAAGGAAAGAGAGAGCAATACTTAACGTCGCTGCGCGGACGTTTCGTGCGTGAAGGTGCAGGACATTCGAGCACAGGACTTTTGTGGCGCGAAATAGACACTGCGTTCGAAAGCCGCGTATTAACTGGTGCCGTGCTAAATTCAAATTACATCGAGCCGCGCAACTTTCTCCAAGATGCAGCGACCATTGTGCTGGAGCATGTGCAGGATGCTTTGAGGAAACATCGAAGCCTCAAAGTGAACACGATGTTCAACGGTGAATTTGTGGCGGGTGACAAGCATGCTTGTAAAAGCATTAATACCCGAAACTGTGAACTCTTCCGCACATCCGATCTGCAGGAGTGGTACCAGCGATGCGTTATCGAACCCACCCTAGCATCGTTGGAAGAGTTCCAGGAACGCGACAGTGGATGGGCATTGACAAGAATCCTCAATCTGACTGTCAATGTTAACAAGTACAATCCGCTGCGCGCGGGGTGTCGTTACAAGTTACCACAGAAATTGTTGCTAAAGAAGGCTACAATTAGTGTACAATCCACAGACAATGCATGTTTCGCGTGGACAGTGGTCGCCGCGCTTCATCCAGCCGAACGAAATGCAGATCGCCAAAGTTCATACCCAGACTATGCTTCCGTGCTAAATCTCCAGGGTATTGAGTTTCCAATGTCCCTGGAGCAAATTGGGAAGTTTGAGCGGCAGAACGAAATCTCCATCAACGTGTACAGTTTCGAGGAGCGATTGGAGAAGGACAATGAGAAGATAACTGTTGCAGTCTTTCCGCTGCGTCTCACCAACCAAAAGAGGGATCGACACGTCAACCTGCTCTACACACCATATCAAGAGCACGGCGATGTAGGGCACTTTGTGCTAATCAAGAACTTGTCCCGGTTGGTGAGCATGCAGCTGAGCAAGCATGGAAAAAAGAAATTCATCTGTGACCGGTACGTATATAAACTTGTGAAATGTTGAAATGTCTCGCGAAAAAATAAATAATTTTTTTCTGGTTTTGCAGATGCTTGCACTACTTTGGATCCGTCGAGAAGTTGGAGGCCCATGCAGTGGACTGCGGGAATATGAATGACTGTGCCATTCTGCTGCCCAGCGAAGGCAACAATTTCCTCAGTTTCAAGAACCACTGCATGAAGGAGCGACATCCATTCGTGGTGTATGCAGATCTCGAGTGCATTATCGAGAAAACGGAAGACCGCATGATGGGTGATGCAGATTCTAAATTACACGCGTACCAGCAACATAAAGTGCATAGCATTGCATATTATATGCATTGTTCGTACGATACATCACTATCGATATATCGATGTCGCCGCGACGCGGATTGTATTTCATGGTTCGTCGACGAACTAAAAAATTTTGCAGATTTTGCCAAACCCATTCTAGCCAATAATGCTTCTATTGAAAAGTTGACGAAAGATCAGTGGATGACATTTCGCAATGCAACAAATTGTCATATTTGCGAAGAGCCATTCGAGGCTGATGATATACGAGTTCGCGATCATTGTCATATATCTGGACGGTTTAGAGGACCCGCACATTCGAAATGCAATTTAAAATATAGAAATGCGTTTTACATCCCCATAGTTTTTCATAATTTATCTGGTTATGATTCACATTTCATTATCATGGAAATAGCTGCCGCTTTCAAAGGTCACGTTGATGTATTACCTATAACTAAGGAAAAGTATATTTCTTTCTCAAAAAATGTTGAAGATTCGGCTGAATCAGACTCGCGAAATCATATTAAATTGCGATTCATTGATTCATACAAATTTCTCAATACCAGTCTCGACAAATTAGCATCTTTTCTTAACACAGATCAATTAAAAATTTTACGATCCCAATTTGAAACATTATCCATTGAAGATTTTAATTTATTAACACGAAAGGGTGTATTTCCATACGAATATCTTGATTGCGCGAACAAGCTGCAGGACCCATGCTTACCACCGCGCGAGTCATTCTACAGTTCGTTAACGGGTGAGACTGTATCTGAAAGCGATTACGCGCACGCCGAGACTGTTTGGCAACGTTTCGGGATTAGAACCTTGGGCGAATACAGCGATTTGTATTTGAAAACAGATGTCTTGTTATTGGCAGATATTTTTGAAAATTTTCGCGAAAGTTGTATCAAGAGTTACGGATTAGATTCAGCGCATTATTATACATTACCTGGTTTCACGTGGGATGCTATGTTAAAAC
Source organism: Andrena fulva (assembly GCA_946251845.1). Taxonomy (NCBI): domain Eukaryota; kingdom Metazoa; phylum Arthropoda; class Insecta; order Hymenoptera; family Andrenidae; genus Andrena; species Andrena fulva. Next base: position 41,949,914 of record OX276329.1, read on the forward strand.
ATACCAAAATTACATTCGAATTGCTCACCGACGTCGATATGGTCATGTTTATCGAACGTGGTATACGCGGGGGTTTAAGTCAATGTTCCGGAAGATACGCACATGCTAATAACAAGTATATGTCATCTTACGACGCATCGGAACAGTCATCGTACTTGATGTATTTTGACGTGAACAATTTGTATGGATGGGCAATGTGTCAGCCCCTACCATATGCTAAATTTCAATGGGTCGAAGATGTTGCAAATTTTGACGTGTCTTCGATCGCTATCGATTCGCCCACGGGATATATTCTCGAGGTAGATCTGGAATATCCGCAACGTCTACACGACGCTCATGCTGATCTACCATTCTGTCCGACGCGTGCCAAACCACCTGGCAGCAGACAGGATAAATTACTCGCGACATTATACAATAAGCAGCGTTACGTTATCCATTATCGCAACCTGCAGCAGTGCACGCGACACGGTCTTCGTATTACAAAGATATATCGCGTGCTTCAATTCGCTCAATCTCCCTGGCTCCACGATTACATCGAACTAAATACACGGCTCAGAACAGCCGCGACAAACGTTTTTGAGAAAAATTTATATAAATTGATGAACAACGCAGTATTTGGTAAAACTATGGAAAACGTGCGAAACCACGTGGATGTAAAACTTTTAACACATTGGGATGGACGTTTTGGTGCAGAGGCAATGATTGCGAAACCGAATTTCCACAGCAGAAGTGTTTTTTCGGAAAATTTAATAGCTGTTGAATTGCGCAAAGTCGAGGTGAAATTCAACAAACCGATATATGTGGGTATGTGCATTCTGGATATATCGAAAATTTGTTTGTATGAATTTCATCACGATTACATGTCTCCACTGCTAGCTCAAAATTGTAAAATTCTGTATACCGACACTGACAGCCTCATTTATCACATTCAATGCGAAGATATCTACGAGACCATGAAACGCAATATCGATAGATTCGACACATCCGATTATCTCATCGACAATACATATAATATGCCGCGCCTAAATAAGAAGGTTCCAGGGTTGATGAAGGACGAAAATAATGGTGCGATAATGACCGAATTCGTAGGTCTTAGAGCGAAAATGTATGCACTCCGCGTAGATGGTAAAAAAGATACGAAAAAGGCAAAAGGCGTCAAGACCAACATCATAGCCAGAACGATAACTTTCGACGACTACGCGGAGTGTTTGCAAAAGGAGATCGAAATGGTTCGCAGACAATCGTGTATACGATCTAAATTGCACAAAGTGTACACCATTTCCGAATCCAAAATCGCTCTAAGCCCATACGACGACAAGCGGTATATCGTACCCGATTCGATTGACACTCTACCCTGGGGACATTATAAAATTCCGCTATAAAATTCCTTTGTAAAAAAAGAAATTTTAAAACTTCATATCGATATGATGTATAGTTTCAGAGAAAAGTTGACAATAAAAATAGCCTTATGGAATATCCATGTATCTGGCAGCCCTATGATATCCAATTGTTCTATGAAGAATTACATATATTTCTTTACTATCCATGGGCTAATAATGAAATATACATAATTCTTCATAGAACAATTGGATATCATATGGTTGACTGAGACATGGATATTCCAGAATGCTATTTTTATTGTCAGCTTTTCTCCCTCGCTCTTTATGAAACTATACATCATATCGATATGAAGTTTTAAAATTTTGTGAGCGTGTTACAACAGCATGATGTCATTGATGAAACTGGCAAATCTCTTGTTGATTGCGAACTGCCGGCATATGTCTTGAATGATTGGTAGCGACATTACTCGCAGCAAATGTTAAATAAATTGTACACATGTATTTATTTTATCCACACATTATTTTTATTTGTTCATGTATTATTATTATTATTTTACAATACATTATTGTTATTTATCCATGAATTGTGTGATTTATCAAACCCCAGCCACTTGACGTATACCTTATCCCCCTTCCTACGCAACACTTTTTCCACTAAATATACATCAGGATCGGCGACGCGTTGCAGCTCGTGTTCATAGAATCCTCCGGCAACTGGTTTTCCATAGGAATCGACGAGTAGATACGTCGCGGGATTAGTTGCCTGTACTTTCGCTATCTTGAACACCTCCGTTGTCCAATTCGGTGTATAACCTTTATCGAAGATGGTTTTAAATTTGCTCACGCGCACAAACTCGCCCAATTTGAATCTTGCTGGAGCAGCGATCTTTATGCTGCTGTATACGGTGGCTAGCAGCTTATCGGCGATCGCAGGGGTGACATCGCGAGGACGCATTTTGATGGTTCTATGTTTTCGTGCGTTATACTCTGCAAGTAGACGCGGTAGCGCATCGGTCCATTTATAGGTTCCATTGAGCGTAAACAGTTTCCACATATTGTTCTTCAAAGTTCGATTGAAACGTTCCACGACGGAGGCCTTCATCACCGAATACGTCGAATAATGATTAATGTCATGCTTTGTCAAGAGTTTCTGCACATCGGCGTTGTAAAATTCTTTTCCTTGATCGGTTTGCAAATTTTTCGGATATCGATCTCTAAATATCTTTGCAAACGCTTTAGTCACCTCAGCGCCACTTTTAGTCTTGAGCGGTAACGCCCATGCATACTTGCTCAGCACATCGATGACGGTGAGTATGTAGTGGTAACCTTGGTTGAATCGCGAGTATGGACGCATTTCTACAACGTCAGCTTGCCACAGATCATCGTATCCATGCACTATGACGCGCCTCCGTGGGAAGTGTCTTCGAGCTGGAGCATGCAATTCCTCAACAAGTTGTTGCTTCTTGTGGTTGTGGTTTTCTTCTTTACTCTTGGATTTCGATAATGACAGCATGTTTGATCGCAGAGGTGTCTTTGACACGAATGGTGCGATAATTATCGTGCACATGCATTATGTGCTCCCCATTGGTCCCAGGAAATTCTGAATAAGTTGCTGCTCCGTAGCAAAAGCGGTTATAGCCTCTTTAACTTTTCGATTTTCGTTGTCCTGCTGCGGAATAGAATTCAACGCCTGTGATATCTTTTGAACGCTGTTTTGCAACGTCAGCATATCTCTCTGAAACACAATCAGCTTCCTCTCTAATTCTTCCAGCTGCTCTCTCAAAAGTTTAATGCTCTTTTCCACGTATAGTTTATTGACGGCATCACTATGGACCATCGGTTGAGCTACGCGTCGTATCTTGCGTGATTTTGCATCAAAGTCAGCACCGGTTACGCAAAGAGCGTTATCGCGCATATAATTTCGAAGCAAACCATTCCATTTGTAATAGTCCATTGTAGCTGCTCCACTCTTCTCGAGCGATACCCCAAATTTGTTGATCGGCATCTCGATGCATACAGTGCACATCATCGGTGCGCGGTTTAATTTATAATGAGGCCTACCTCGCGGAGTTCCTCGATAATCGATAGAATTTCGTTGTCGTGCGAGTTGTTGCCCGCCTGACGCGACGCTTCCAGCAAACGGAATCGGTCCACCAGCTCGTTGGGATCGTCCCAGTGCACGTAATCGATCTTGTTATCGTTTACCACCATGACTCGAGGTGCAGTTAGACCTTTCCCTGTCCTACTAACCGATACACGTGGGAGTAGTGGTGCAATTACATGTTTGTAATTGTATCCCTTGTTCCCCAAAATGGGATTTTGAGCGACATGATCGCGTCTGTGGGCATTCGTCGTCAGCAGTATACTTTTGTATTTTTGTTTATCGGCATCGGTGTATACAGTATCGTCGGGAATTCTCTTAAAAATCAGTTCGTAAAGACCAGGTGTTCCTCCATATCTTACACCATCTATGATTATATTATCATCTATATCTATATCGAAAGCTTTATCCCCAAGCATCGTTCCGCTATCTCCAAAGTATACGCCATACACATAGTCCATTGACGTATCCTTATCACTACTTAGGATTGCGTTCATATATTTTTGTCCCAGCGGACCGAAATGGTTGCGAAACATTTCTTGTCCCTCAGATGTTTGTAGTTGTTGTCTAACAGATGTTGCCAACGACTCGTTGGGACTAGTTTCGAAAACGTCATCATCAATGGTCGCGAGCGATTGTACATCGGGAAATGTATTTATTGGTGTGGAAGAAATCGTGGAATCGTTTGATGTGACATTCAGCCGTTTCCGTTTCGATTGAACTGGTGTGGAGGTTACGAGTGGTTTTTCCGATGATGTGTATGATCGTTTCCTCTTTGTCTTGTGCAATGTATTCCCTTTCGGATAGATTTTTGTTTTAGACGTTAATGTTTCATTCCCTTCGATGTTTGTGCTCGTCATCGGTAATGCGTCAGCTTCTGTCGCTGCGATATTTTCCGCGATATGTTTTAAGGGTTCGACAACAGGTTTAAAGTATCTCTCCAACGCGATATCTTCCTCCATCTTGCCAGTCTTCAAAGCCTGATGTTTCTTGCGAATGGCTTCGCTGGTTTTTGCAATTTCCTTCGCTATTCTCTCACGATCCTTAATCTCCAGACTATCGATATCAATCATCGTTGTACCGCAGACGTTGCTTTCCCACCGACGTGTCGACGACAATTGACCATCTCACGGTATCGCAAACTCGTTAAATCCCTTTCTATAACGTCCATTGGACATCGCGCTATCCTTGTCTATTACCATGAAACCATACTCCCGTTGCCAACAATTACGACACAACGCGCAGAAATCCTCGTAGGACATATCAGTGTTTACGTGATCGTTGTACACATGTTTCAAGTTGGTACCATCCTGTTTAAACAGAATCAATAGATTCGCATTGTCGCGTATAAGATGTTTGGGTATCTTTGCATACGTCTGACCGAGATAGAAGCAGTCAACGTTCGAGTGACGCCCCATTGCAAAGTATTCCCTTATCGTATCTTGCTTGTCACATGCCACGTCATCAAAGATAAAAATAGAATTCGGAAGTGATTCGCTCGGTGGGATGACGTCACTGTTATTCGAAAACGTAAAGTAGCCAATTTCATCTATCGGAGTCAATAAATTCTCCAAATACTGATATTTCGGCTGTTGCAACGACTTGGAATACACATACACGTTCTCGAAGCGGACGCCGTGTGGACTTTCCAACAAGCTCACCAACACGTTTGTCTTTCCGCAATTTGATGGACCGCAAATGAGGCAGCGGATAGTGTTTGGCAACATGCTACCGTGTCTGCGCATTGTTTTCGGACACATCACTCGCGATTTATCGTCAAAATTTGTCACGCGTATCGTTACAGGTTGCCGTACGAATCGCATCCTCTCCGCGAACTGTGAAAAAATGATTTTGATACGTCGAAGCGGCGATGCGCCCTATTTATAGGTCCGCGCCGAAGCAAAACAGCGCAGTATTCAAAATGCTTCTGATCCTGTCGGATAATTGCGATATTCGAGACCTAACCTCTGAGCAGTTGAAATATATACCAAAGATTATTCTACTGCGAGAGTTTGGCAGACACATTGATCAGTTGTGGGACAGACTCCCCGAGCATATAAAAACCGATCCTGAGGTTCAGCAGTATCGTCGGTGTCTTGAACATTATAATCGCCCTTGGCAGCGAACGCATATCGACGGTCCAGCACCATTGATTAAAAACTGTGGCGAATGTCACCAACGAGAGTAAAGAAAGGTCATGGTTTGTTAAATCGGGTGATAAACGCGCTACCTATCGAATTACACATCCCGGGATACCAGTTTTGCGGTCCAGGAACTCATCTGGCAAAACGATTGACTAGAGGTGATCAAGGCATCAATCCGTTGGACGCAGCGTGTCGCGAACACGATATTGCATATTCACGTAGCAACGATCTCGGTGAAAGGCACGCGGCAGATAAGGTACTCGCTGACAAAGCGCGAAAACGCATCGTTGCGCGAGACTCGACTCTGGGTGAAAGAGGTGCCGCTACGGCTGTTTGGGCAGCTATGAAGGCCAAGACGAAAATTGGGATGGGAATGAAAACAAAAACCTGCAAAAGGACTCCAAAGAAAGCACCGAAAAAACGGATTCTTCCAGTAGCAAAACGAGGTGGTATATTACCACTTCTCCCGCTACTAGGTGTACTCGGATCGTTAGCTGGTGGAGCGGCAGGGATCGCCAAGGCGGTAAACGATAATAAGGCGGCGCAACATCAGCTGCAGGAAATGCAGCCTCATAATCGTTCCTTGGAAGGTCGTGGACTTTATCTCGCACCGTACAAGCGCGGACAGGGAATATCAAAACGAAAAAAAAAAAACGTCGAAAAGAAAATAAAAATACCTATCGGCGTAACTACCGATGCGCAATTGGAGGAGTTGGCAAAACGTATGCGTATTCCATTCTTTAGGGGTGTTTTCATGCGCAATGCACTACCTGTCGGAGGAGTACATCGAAACGAAAGCGGTATCATAAATTTGGACAATGCCGAGGGATCGGGGACTCATTGGGTAGCGTATGCGAAGAGAGGATGTCGAGCTATATATTTCGACAGCTTCGGGAATCTTCGACCACCTAGGGAATTGGTACAATATCTGGATAAAGATGCTGTGAAAATCGAATACAATCGAACGTCGTATCAAAAGTACAATCACAGCAATTGTGGACAACTATGTCTACGCTTTCTACAAACGATCGGCACCAAATTTAAGGATTGACTTCCACCGCTCTGATTCAGTACTAGTGGAGCAGTTTCAGCGGAATATGTCGTTAACATTCACTCTAACCGGCAAGAGTAGCACCCTCGCGGTGAGCTACTTTCCACCCATAGATTTGAGCGACGATGATTACGAGCTTGGCCTAACAACCTTTGAAACTTATCATACAATACCGAACATCGACTCGAGCAACGATAAATTCTACTTCGCTGTAAACTATAACATCAACAGCAGCGTCGACACCAGTCATGAATACATTGCGATTCCCCACGGCTCCTACGAACTAGACGCCATTGCCAAGTACCTGAAGCAGCGATTACTCGAACGATATCCTAAAAATCTCGATGACACCGATAACAACAACGATAGCGATGTGTATCCTATAGTGTTGCATCCCAACAACAACACCATGAAAAGTGAACTGTACTGCTCGTTCGCTGTAGATTTTACAAAATCCAACAACATTGGATCGCTACTGGGATTCTCGACGAATCGGATATTAGAACCTGGACGGTGGTACGAATCGGACGATCCAATTAATATCATGAACGTGAACATTATTCGCATAGAATGTAGCGTGACCGCTGGCGCGTACAACAATGGGAAGCGCGTACATACGATACATGAATTTTCTCCGAGAGTCCCACCAGGATATAAGATATCGGAAACGCCCGCACAGATCATTTACCTTCCAATCACCGCACGGATCATTACGGATCTAACGATACGCGTTGTGGATCAAGACGGACGGTTGCTCGATTTTCGAGGTGAAGAGATTACCATCAGACTGCACGTACGACGGCGTCAACGATAATACATGTGGCGCGAATGAAAGAAATGCTTGTGTTGAACGACTTCAGAAACACATTTCTTCCAAGTGAAATTGTTTGCAACAACAACAACAACAACAACAACAACAACAACAACAGCTCTGATTACGCTAAAAAGAAGAGACTTAGTGCTGTGAACATTGCATTTTTGAAATCGTTGGGATTCATTGTGTCCATATAAGTTGAAAAAAAAAATGGCTGACATTCTAAGCCTTGGAGTGAAGCCGACGTTTGATAATCGCATCGTCAAGCTCGAGACTCACACGTACAACCCATACGTCAACACAACGTTTGGATATAGTGATGAGATAAGAATACCTATACAACAGCAGGATTTATACACATTACCATGTGAAAGTTTCCTCTACGTGGAGGGGAAATTGGTGATAAATAAGCCAAACGATGCATCAACGACGACGTTGGGAAATAATTGCATGGCGTTCATATTTGATGAGATTCGATACGAGCTGAATGGTGTGGAGATTGATCGCAACAGAAACGTTGGAATAACTAGCACGCTTAAAAACTATGTATCGCTGACATCTGACGAAGACAAAAATATGGAGAATGCTGGATGGGGCGTGAAACGACACGATGGACCAATAGTGAAAAATCATTTCAATTTTTGCATCCCACTCAAATATTTGTTGGGATTTTGCGAGGACTACAAACGCATGATTATTAATGCACGTCACGAATTGATTTTAATACGATCGCGCAACGATAACAATTCTCTAATAGGATCGCCGATGTTGGAACCTGAAATTGAATTACTTAAAGTGCAATGGCGAATGCCTCATGTGACGTTGAACGATGTTAATAAGCTATCGTTGCTGCATGCTTTGGAAAGTGGACAAAACCTGAGCATTAGTTTTCGCTCGTGGGATCTGTACGAGTATCCTCTCTTACAGAGCACAACCAAGCATTCGTGGGCCGTGAAGGCAGCTGCACAGCTGGAGAAGCTGCGATACGTTATCTTTGCTCTACAGACTGCTCGAAAGAATGTGATGACCGAAGATGTTACTAAGTTTAACAATTGCAAATTGACTAATGTAAAACTTTTTCTCAACTCGGATTTTTATCCATATGATGACTTGAACTTGGACTTTGACAAGAATAAGCATGCCATCTTGTTTCACATGTATACACATTTCCGTAAATCGTATTATGGACATAGTTGCAACGAGGCGTTATTCACTGTGGCTGAATTTTTACAATTTGGTCCTCTCGTGGTGATTGATTGCTCGCGACAAAATGAGTCGATTAAAAATGGTACCGTGGACGTGCGCATAGAATTTGAGTGTAAAGAGAATGTACCTGCAAATACTACGACCTACTGTATGATTCTACACGATCGGGTGGTTGAATACAATCCGCTAACAAACGTGGTGCGCAAAATAAATTAAATTGCCATACTACTTGCCCGCCCTCTCCTGTATCAAATTCATACAACAATTTCATTCTAAAAATCGAGATGTTTTACGAGAAAGATTGCATTCTCTCATCTGTCTTGGAAGCGAGCAGACCTCTAAAATTATATCGACAATGGTTGTACCAACATTTGTTGACCTGCAAGGATTCATCGTCGACGGAAGATTTGTCGTCAAGGAAGTGGCTGTCCTACGAATGGGAACAATTCTCTCGCACTATATTTTTGGGAGTTCGATGCCGCAATATCTTCTTATGAAATCTGACAAATCAAGCATCCGATGGTTGATTGCAAACCATCATGGACTACGGTGGGACGATGGAGACGTTCCGTACAGTATGGCTAAACAGCTGATTACCAAAGCTGTAGCTGATGCTATCGACGAAGAAGATGACGCATCCCATATCGTATACGTTAAAGGGTTGCAGAAACGCGATTGGCTTGCGGATTTCCTCGATGAAAATACGAGAGCGGATGTAATCATCGAGACGCTGGACATTGACTACGAGGATATCAAATCTCTAAATAAGCTAAATGTAGTTAATACTCTGCGATGTGGCAGACACGCGAAGCATTGCGCAATGCAAAATGTATTTAAAATATTCAACTGGTGGTCTAAACATCAGAGAGAATTGCATAAATAAAATATAATCAATTTTTAATGCATAAATGTTTTTTTCTTCACCCTCCCCAGCCTCCTTAATTAATTATTGTGTATATGTGGTTCGATACACGTTCAGAGTGGTATCATATACGTTCAATACATGTTCAATAGATGTTCAAAATGGTACGATAGATGTTCCATAGATGTTTAAAGTTGTACAATAGATGTTCGATAGATGTTCAAAGTGGTTCGATACACGTTCGATACACGTTCAAAGTGGTTCAATACACGTTCAAAGTGGTATGATTCACGTTCGATACACGTTCAAAGTGGTTCGATACACGTTCGATACACGTTCAAAGTGGTTCGATACACGTTCGATACACGCTCAAAGTGGTTCGATACACGTTCGATACACGTTCAAAGTGGTTCGATACACGTTCGATAGATGTTTAAAGTGGTTCGATACACGTTCGATAGATGTTCAAAGTGGTTCGATACACGTTCGATACACGTTCAAAGTGGTTCGATATACGTTCGATACACGTCCAAAGTGGTTCGATACACGTTCGATACACGTTCAAAGTGGTTCGATACACGTTCGATACACGTTCAAAGTGGTTCGATACACGTTCGATACACGTTCAAAGTGGTTCGATACATGTTCGATACACGTTCAAAGTGGTTCGATACACGTTCAGAGTGATACGATTCACGTTCGATTTACGTTCAGAGTGGTTCGATACACGTTCGATACACGTTCAGAGTGGTTCGATACACGTTCGATACACGTTCAAAGTGGTTCGATTCACGTTCGATTTAGGAATGATCAGTGAATAATTCGAAGAAGAAGATGGTTAGCGAATAATTCGAAGAAGAAGATGGTCAGCGAAAATGCATGTGGAGCACATAGAAGGAGAGGGTGGCTAGTGAAGAAGAAGGTGAAGAACAAAAGCATCTTACTTTGCAACGTATGCAACTTTAGGCATGGGTGACAAATTGTATGAACGCTGTGGGACCAGTTGCTCATCAAACTCGACGACTGCCAGTCGCCGAGGAGTTTTGTGTACAGTGTTTTCTTTTGTTGCAACAATGGGAGTAGGACGAATCGCGCCGGAGTGCGACCCGGAGGTATGTACAAAACAATATTTTTAACACTTATCGCGTTTAATTTTTTAAATCAAGTGAGCTCAAATCATACCGTTGCGTCAACGTGGGTTTTCTATGTCTAGCGTTCGCCGCCACCATCACCCACCTGGTCCTCCGATTGGGGGGAAATACCATCGCCGCCTTCGCCGCCGCATTGGTCGCCGCAGCTGTCGCCGCAGTCGTCGCCGCCTTCGTCGCCACCACCACAGGTTGGTAATACTTTACACTGTTTTATGTTTAATATGTTTAATATGTTTAATGTATTAAAATTATATCAACATTTGTATCTGCGTTGTAGGACATGCATTTCATGCTAAACCTGCGGTTTGTGGATGAGGTGGCGGCAGATATTGTTGAGCCGCCGCATGTGGTATGTATCACACTGCATTGTTTTGTGTCTTTTGTGTTTAATATGTTTAATGTGGTAATATTATATCGACGTTTGTGTTTGTATTACAGGAACATCGAATGCGGCGACGTTTGAGGGCCGCGCGGCTGCGGCCATATTCGAGGCGTCATCCGTCACCCCCATCACCCCCGTCGCCCTCATCGCCCCCGTCGCCGTCGTGGATCGACGTGCGACGGGTGCGGCAGCAGACACCACCGCCACCCCCCTCGCCGCCATCGCCACCCTCTCCTTAGTTTTTTAATTTTTACATTTTTTCTATTTTTTCATTTATTTTATTTTCATTTTTATATTTTCTTTTTTTCTTTTATTTTATTTCATATTCTTTTATATTTTTATTATTATATTTTTATTATTATATTTATATTCTTTTTTTATATTGTATTCTTTTTTATATTGTATTCTTTTTTATATTGTATTCTTTTTTATTATATTTATATTTATATTTATATTTATATTTATATTTATATTTATATTTTTTTAATTTTATATTCTATTTTATTCTATTTTTTCGTTTATTTTATTTCATATTCTTTTATATTTTTATTATAATATTTATATTCTTTTTTATATTGTATTCTTTTTTATTATATTTATATTTATATTTTTTCTTTTATATTTTATAATTATTCGCATTTTATTCTGTGTAACAATATATATATTCTTAAACCTATATTATTTCTCCCATTTATTTACACGTCTTCCGCCTCACCACCTAATTTTAAGATTCTACGTTTCTAAATTATTATTTCTCTGCGTTGGGGGGAAGTAACTATTGATTTGTAAAAAGTATTCGGAAAATATTTGGGGAAAAAAATTTCTGGGGCTGGATCGAGTATGAAAAATCTTTTTTCAGACTCGATCCAGCCCCAGAAATTTTTTTAGAGGGAGGGGATGACCCGCCGAAGTTTTTGGGGGTGGGTCCGACGTGGAGAGGCCTCCGCGGCGGTTCGGCCTGGACTGATCCCCTCCACGATTGCGGCTTCCCCCACTCCGCGGCTCATGCGCGCGCAACCGGTCATCCACTCCCCGCTTCCCCCGCTACCCCCCGCGCCCATGTTTCCCTCCACCGCACTCCCCCGCGCGCCCTCACTTCCCCCCGCCCCCGCGCTCCCCTCAGAGGACCTGAGTTAGAATCGGCATTACCCTACTACTTGGGGACGACCCTATAGTCGTCGGTCATGGCGGTGGCGGGCCAATCTATCCCCGGGGTCGTGGGGGCGACCCTATAGTCGTCGGACAAGTCGGCGGCGGGCCAACCTAGTCCCGGGGTCGTGGGGACGACCCTATAGTCGTCGGACATGACGGCGGCTGGCCAACTTTGGCCCGTGGTCGTGGGGACGTCCCTATAGTCGTCGGACATGACGGTGGCGGGCCAACCTAGTCCCGTGGTCGTGGGGACGACCCTATAGTCGTCGGACATGATGGTGGTGGGCGAATCTAGTCCCGGGGCCGTGGGGACGACCCTATAGTCGTCGGACATGATGGTGGTGGGCGAATCTAGTCCCGGGGCCGTGGGGACGACCCTATAGTCGTCGGACATGATGGTGGTGGGCGAATCTAGTCCCGGGGCCGTGGGGACGACCGTATAGTCGTCGGACATGTCGGCGGCTGGCCAACCTAGTCCCGTGGTCGTGGGGACGTCCGTATAGTCGTCGGACATGTCGGCGGCGGGCCAACCTAGTCCCGTGGTCGTGGGGACGACCCTATAGTCGTCGGACATGATGGTGGTGGGCGAATCTAGTCCCGGGCCGTGGGGACGACCGTATAGTCGTCGGACATGTCAGCGGCTGGCCAACCTAGTCCCGGGGTGGTAGGGACGACCCTATAGTCGTCGGACAAGTCGGCGGTTGGCCAACCTAGTCCCGGGGTCGTGGGGACGTCCGTATAGTCGTCGGACATGTCGGCGGCGGGCCAACCTAGTCCCGTGGTCGTGGGGACGACCCTATAGTCGTCGGACATGTCGGCGGCTGGCCAACCTAGTCCCGGGGTCGTGGGGACGACCCTAAAGTCGTCGGACAAATCGGCGGCGGGCCAATCTAGTCCCGGGGTCGTGGGGACGACCATATAGTCGTCGGACATGTCGGCGGCTTGGCAACTTTAGCCCGTGGTCGTGGGGACCACCCTATAGTCGTCGGACAAGTCGGCGGCGGGCCAACCTAGTCCCGGGGTCGTGGGGAAGACCCTATAGTCGTCGGACATGTCGGCGGATTGCCAACCTAGTCCCGGGTTCGTGGGGACGACCCTATAGTCGTCGGACATGACGGCGACTGGCCAACTTTGGCCCGTGGTCGTGGGGACGACCCTATAGTCGTCGTACATGACGGTGGCCGGCCAATCTAGCCCGGGGGTCGTGGGGACGACCCTATAGTCGTCGGACAAGACGGCGGCGGGCCAACCTAGTCCCGGGGTCGTGGGGACGACCCTATAGTCGTCGGACATGTCGGCAGCTGGCCAACCTAGTCCCGGGGTCGTAGGGACGACCCTATAGTCGTCGGACAAGTCGGCGGCGGGCCAACCTAGTCCCGGGTTCGTGGGGAAGACCCTATAGTCGTCGGACATGTCGGCGGCTTGCCAACCTAGTCCCGGGGTGGTAGGGACGACCCTATAGAAGTCGGACAAGTCGGTGGCGGGCCAACCTAGTCCCGGGGTCGTGGGGACGACCCTATAGTCGTCGGACATGATGGTGGCGGGCCAATCTAGACCCGGGGCCGTGGGGACGACCGTATAGTCGTCGGACATGTCGGCGGCTGGCCAACCTAGTCCCGGGGTCGTGGGGCCGACCCTATAGTCGTCGGACATGTCGGCGGCGCGCCAACTTATTCCCGGGGTCGTGGGGACGACCCAATAGTCGTCGGACATGTCGGCGGCGGGCCAACCTAGTCCCGTGGTCGTGGGGACGACCGTATAGTCGTCGGACATGTCGGCGGCGGGCCAACCTAGTCCCGTGGTCGTGGGGACGACCCTATAGTCGTCGGACATGTCGGCGGCTGGCCAACCTAGTCCAGGGGTCGTGGGGACGACCCTATAGTCGTCGGACATGTCGGCGGCGGGCCAACATTGGCCCGTGGTCGTGGGGATGACCCTATTGTCGTCGGACATGACGGTGGCGGGCCAATCTAATCCCGGTGTGGTAGGGTCGAACCTATAGTCGTCGGACAAGTCGGCGGCGGGCCATCCTAGTCCGGGGGTCGTGGGGACGACCCTATACTCGTCGGACATGACGGTGGCGGGCCAACCTAGTCCCGGGGTGGTACGGACGACCCTATAGAAGTCGGACAAGTCGGTGGCGGGCCAACCTAGTCCCGGGGTCGTGGGGACGACCCTATAGTCGTCGGACATGATGGGGGCGGGCCAATCTAGACCCGGGGTCGTGGGGACGACCCTATAGTCGTCGGACAAGTCGGTGGCGCGCCAACCCAGTCCCGGGGTCGCGTGGACGACCCTAAAGTCGTCGGACATGTCGGCGGCTGGCCGACCTAGTCCCGGGGTGGTAGGGACGACCCTATAGTCGTCGGACAAGTCGGCGGCGGGCCAACCTAGTCCCGGGGTCGTGGGGACGACCGTATAGTCGTCGGACATGTCGGCGGCGGGCCAACCTAGTCCCGTGGTCGTGGGGACGACCCTATAGTCGTCGGACATGTCGGCGGCTGGCCAACCTAGTCCAGGGGTCGTGGGGACGACCCGATAGTCGTCGGACATGTCGGCGGCGGGCCAACCTAGTCCCGGGGTCGTGGGGACGACCCTATAGTCGTCGGAATTGTCGGCGGCTGGGCAAATTTGGCCCGTGGTCGTGGGGACCACCCTATAGCCGTCGGACATGATGGTGGCGGGCCAATCTAGTCCCGGGGCCGTGGGGACGACCGTATAGTCGTCAAACATGTCGGCGGCTGGCCAGCCTAGTCCCGGGGTCGTGGGTACGACCCTGTAGTCGTCGGACATGACGGTGGCGGGCCAATCTAGTCCCGGGGTCGTAGGGACGACCCTATAGTCGTCGGACAAGTCGGCGGCGGGCCAACATAGTCCCGGGGTGGTAGGGACGACTCTATAGTCGTCGGACAAGTCGGCGGCGGGCCAACCTAGTCCCGGGGTCGTGGGGACGACCCTATAGTCGTCGGACATGACGATGGCGGGCCAATCTAGTCCCGGGGTCGTGGGGACGACTCTATAGTCGTCGGACATGATGGTGGCGGGCCAATCTAGACCCGGGGTCGTGGGGACGACCCAATAGTCGTCGGACATGGCGGTGGCGGGCCAATCTAGACCCGGGGTCGTGGGGACGACCCAATAGTCGTCGGACAAGTCGGCGGCGGGCCAACCTAGTCCCGGGGTTGTGGGGACGACCCTATAGTCGTCGGAACATGATGGTGGCGGGCCAATATAGACCCGGGGTCGTGGGGACGACCCAATAGTCGTCGGACATGTCGGCGGCTGGCCAACTTGGGCCCGTGGTCGTGGGGACGACCCTATTGTCGTCGGACATGGCGGTGGCGGGCCAATCTATCCCCGGGGTTGTGGGGACGACCCTATAATCGTCGGACATGTTGGCGGCTGGCCAACCTAGTCCCGGTGTCGTGGGGACGACTCTATAGTCGTCGGACAATTCGGCGGCGGGTCATCCTAGTCCCGGGGTCGTGGGGACGACCCTATAGTCGTCGGACATGTCGGCGGCTGGGCAACTTTGGCCCGTGGTCGTGGGGACGACCCTATAGTCGTCGGTCAAGTCGGTGGCGCGCCAACCCAGTCCCGGGGTCGTGTGGACGACCCTATAGTCGTCGGACATGTCGGCGGCTGGCCGGCCTAGTCCCGGGGTGGTGGGGACGACCCTATAGTCGTCGGACAAGTCGGCGGCGGGCCAACCTAGTCCCGGGGTCGTGGGGACGACCCTATAGTCGTCGGACATGATGGTGGCGGGCCAATCTAAACCCGGGGTCGTGGGGACGACCCAATAGTCGTCGGACATGGCGGTGGCGGGCCAATCTATCCCCGGGGTCGTGGGGACGACTCTATAGTCGTCGGACAAGTCGGCGGCGGGCCAACCTAGTCCCGGGGTCGTGGGGACGACCCTATAGTCGTCGGAACATAATGGTGGCGGGCCAATATAGACCCGGGGTCGTGGAGACGACCCAATAGTCGTCGGACATGTCGGCGGCTGGCCAACTTGCGCCCGTGGTCGTGGGGACGACCCTATTGTCGTCGGACATGTCGGCGGCTGGGCAACTTTGGCCCGTGGTCGTGGGGACGACCCTATAGTCGTCGGACAAGTCGGCGGCGGGCCAGCATAGTCCCGGGGTGGTAGGGACGACCCTATAGTCGTCGGACAAGTCGGCGGCGGGCCAACCTAGTCCCGGGGTCGTGGGGACGACCCTATAGTCGTCGGACATGACGGTGGCGGGCCAATCTAGTCCCGGGGTCGTGGGGACGACTCTATAGTCGTCGGGCATGATGGTGGCGGGCCAATCTAGACCCGGGGTCGTGGGGACGACCCAATAGTCGTCGGACATGGCGGTGGCGGGCCAATCTATCCCCGGGGTCGTGGGGACGACCCTATAGTCGTCGGACAAGTCGGCGGCGGGCCAACCTAGTCCCGGGGTCGTGGGGACGACCCTATAGTCGTCGGACATGATGGTGGCGGGCCAATCTAGATCCGAGGTCGTGGGGACGACCCAATAGTCGTCGGACAAGTCGGCGGCGGGCCAACCAAGGCGCGGGGTCGTGGGGACGACCCTATAGTCGTCGGACATGATGGTGGAGGGCCAATCTAGATCCGAGGTCGTGGGGACGACCCAATAGTCGTCGGACAAGTCGGCGGCGGGCCAACCTAGTCCCGTGGTCGTGTGGACGACCCTATAGTCGTCGGACATGTCGGCGGCTGGCCGACCTAGTCCCGGGGTGGTAGGGACGACCCTATAGTCGTCGGACAAGTCGGCGGCGGGCCAACCTAGTCCCGGGGTCGTGGGGACGACCGTATAGTCGTCGGACATGTCGGCGGCTGGCCAACCTAGCCCGGGGTCGTGGGGACGACCCGATAGTCGTCGGACATGTCGGCGGCGCGCCAACCTAGTCCTGGGATCGTGGGGACGACCCTATAGTCGTCGGACAAGTCGGCGGCGGGCCAACCTAGTCCCGGGGTCGTGGGGACGACCCAATAGTCGTCGGACATGGCGGTGGCGGGCCAATCTATCCCCGGGGTCGTGGGGACGACCCTATAGTCGTCGGACAAGTCGGCGGCGGGCCAACCTAGTCCCGGGGTCGTGGGGACGACCCTATAGTCGTCGGACATGATGGTGGCGGGCCAATCTAGATCCGAGGTCGTGGGGACGACCCAATAGTCGTCGGACAAGTCGGCGGCGGGCCAACCAAGGCGCGGGGTCGTGGGGACGACCCTATAGTCGTCGGACAAGTCGGCGGCGGGCCAACCTAGTCCCGGGGTCGTGGGGACGACCCTACAGTCGTCGGACATGATGGTGGCGGGCCAATCTAGATCCGAGGTCGTGGGGACGACCCAATAGTCGTCGGACAAGTCGGCGGCGGGCCAACCTAGTCCCGGGGTCGTGGGGACGACCCTGTAGTCGTCGGACATGACGGTGGCGGGCCAATCTAGTCCCGGGGTCGTAGGGACGACCCTATTGTCGTCGGACAAGTCGGCGGCGGGCCAGCATAGTCCCGGGGTGGTAGGGACGACCCTATAGTCGTCGGACAAGTCGGCGGCGGGCCAACCTAGTCCCGGGGTCGTGGGGACGACCCTATAGTCGTCGGACATGACGGTGGCGGGCCAATCTAGTCCCGGGGTCGTGGGGACGACTCTATAGTCGTCGGGCATGATGGTGGCGGGCCAATCTAGACCCGGGGTCGTGGGGACGACCCAATAGTCGTCGGACATGGCGGTGGCGGGCCAATCTATCCCCGGGGTCGTGGGGACGACCCTATAGTCGTCGGACAAGTCGGCGGCGGGCCAACCTAGTCCCGGGGTCGTGGGGACGACCCTATAGTCGTCGGACATGATGGTGGCGGGCCAATCTAGATCCGAGGTCGTCGGGACGACCCAATAGTCGTCGGACAAGTCGGCGGCGGGCCAACCAAGGCGCGGGGTCGTGGGGACGACCCTATAGTCGTCGGACATGATGGTGGCGGGCCAATCTAGATCCGAGGTCGTGGGGACGACCCAATAGTCGTCGGACAAGTCGGCGGCGGGCCAACCTAGTCCCGTGGTCGTGTGGACGACCCTATAGTCGTCGGACATGTCGGCGGCTGGCCGACCTAGTCCCGGGGTGGTAGGGACGACCCTATAGTCGTCGGACAAGTCGGCGGCGGGCCAACCTAGTCCCGGGGTCGTGGGGACGACCGTATAGTCGTCGGACATGTCGGCGGCTGGCCAACCTAGCCCGGGGTCGTGGGGACGACCCGATAGTCGTCGGACATGTCGGCGGCGCGCCAACCTAGTCCCGGGATCGTGGGGACGACCCTATAGTCGTCGGACATGTCGGCGGCTGGGCAACTTTGGCCCGTGGTCGTGGGGACGACCCTATAGTCGTCGGACATGTCGGCGGCTGGCCAACCTAGTCCCGGGGTGGTAGGGCGACCCTATAGTCGTCGGACATGACGGCGGCTGGCAAACTTTGGCCCGTTGTCGTGGGGACGACACTGCAGTTGTCGGACATGACGGGGGCGGGCCAATCTAGTCCTGGGGTCGTGGGGACGACTCTATAGTCGTCGGACAAGTCGGCGGTGGGTCATCCTAGTCCCGGGGTCGTGGGGACGACCCTATACTCGTCGGACAAGTCGGTGGCTGGTCATCCTAGTCCCGGGGTCGTGGGGACGGCCCTATAGTCGTCGGACATGACGGCGGCTGGCAAACCTTGGCCCGTTGTCGTGGGAACGACACTACAGTTGTCGGACATGACGGGGGCTGGCCAACCTAGTCCCGGGGTCGTGGGGATGCCCCTATACTCGTCGGACATGACGGTGGCGGCCAATGTAGTTCCGGGGTCATGGGGACGACCCTATAGTCGTCGAACATGTCGGCGGCTGGCCAACTTTGGCCTGTGGTCGTGGGGACGACCCTATAGTCGTCGGACATGTCGGCGGCATGGCAACTTTGGTCCGTGGTCGTGGGGACGACCCTATAGTCGTCGGATATGATGGTGGCGGGCCAATCCAGTCCCGGGGTCGTGGGGAGGACCCTATAGTCGTCGGACATGATGGCGGCGGGCCAACCTAGTCCCGGGGTCGTGGGGACGACCCTATAGTCGTCGGACATGATGGTGGCGGGCCAATCTAGTCCCGGGGTCGTGGGGACGACTCTACAGTCGTCGGACATGTCGGCGGTTGGGCAACTTTGGCCCGTGGTCGTGGGGACGACCCTTTAGTCGTCGGATATCATGGTGGCGGGCCAATCCAGTCCCGGGGCCGTGGGGACGACCCTATAGTCGTCGGACAAGTCGGCGGCGGGCGAACCTAGTCCCGGGGTCGTGGGGACGACCCTATAGTCGTCGGACATGTCGGCGGCTGGGCAACTTTGGCCCGTGGTCGTGGGGACGACCCTATAGTCGTCGGACATGTCGGCGGCAGGCCAACTTTGGCCCGGGGTCGTGGGGACGAACCTATAGCCGTCGGACATGTCGGCGGCTGGCCAACCTAGTCCCGGGGCCGTGGGGACGACCCTATAGTCGTCGGACATGATAGAGGCGGGCCAATCTAGTCCCGGGTTCGTGGTGACGACCCTATAGTCGTCGGACATGACGGCGGCTGGCCAACTTTGGCCCGTGGTCGTGGGGACGACCCTATAGTCGTCGGACATGTCGGCGGCAGGCCAACTTTGGCCCGTTGTCGTGGGGACGACACTACAGTTGTCGGACATGACGGGGGCGGGCCAATCTAGTCCCAGGGCCGTGGGGACGACCCTATAGTCGTCGGACAAGTCGGCGGCGGGCGAACCTAGTCCCGGGGTCGTGGGGACGACCCTATAGTCGTCGGACAAGTCGGCGGCGGGCGAACCTAGTCCCGGGGTCGTGGGGACGACCCTATAGTCGTCGGACATGTCGGCGGCTGGGCAACTTTGGCCCGTGGTCGTGGGGACGACCCTATAGTCGTCGGACATGTCGGCGGCAGGCCAACTTTGGCCCGGGGTCGTGGGGACGAACCTATAGCCGTCGGACATGTCGGCGGCTGGCCAACCTAGTCCCGGGGCCGTGGGGACGACCCTATAGTCGTCGGACATGTCGGCGGCAGGCCAACTATGGCCCGTGGTCGTGGGGACGACCCTATAGTCGTCGGACATGTCGGCGGCAGGCCAACTATGGCCCGTGGTCGTGGGGACGACCCTATAGTCGTAGGACATGTCGGCTGCAGGCCAACTTTGGCCCGTGGTCGTGGGGACGACCCTATAGTCGTCGGACATGTCGGCGGCAGGCCAACTATGGCCCGGGGTCGTGGGGACGACCCTATAGTCGTCGGACAAGTCGGCGGCGGGCCAACCTAGTCCCGGGGTCGTGGGGACGACCCTATAGTCGTCGGACATGATGGTGGCGGGCCAATCTAGACCCGGGGTCGTGGGGACGACCCAATAGTCGTCGGACATGGCGGTGGCGGGCCAATCTATCCCCGGGGTCGTGGGGACGACCCTATAGTCGTCGGACAAGTCGGCGGCGGGCCAACCTAGTCCCGGGGTCGTGGGGACGACCCTATAGTCGTCGGAAATGTCGGCGGCTGGGCAAATTTGGCCCGTGGTCGTGGGGACCACCCTATAGCCGTCGGACATGATGGTGGCGGGCCAATCTAGTCCCGGGGCCGTGGGGACGACCGTATAGTCGTCAAACATGTCGGCGGCTGGCCAGCCTAGTCCCGGGGTCGTGGGTACGACCCTGTAGTCGTCGGACATGACGGTGGCGGGCCAATCTAGTCCCGGGGTCGTAGGGACGACCCTATAGTCGTCGGACAAGTCGGCGGGGGGCCAGCATAGTCCCGGGGTGGTAGGGACGACTCTATAGTCGTCGGACAAGTCGGCGGCGGGCCAACCTAGTCCCGGGGTCGTGGGGACGACCCTATAGTCGTCGGACATGACGATGGCGGGCCAATCTAGTCCCGGGGTCGTGGGGACGACTCTATAGTCGTCGGACATGAAGGTGGCGGGCCAATCTAGACCCGGGGTCGTGGGGACGACCCAATAGTCGTCGGACATGGCGGTGGCGGGCCAATCTAGACCCGGGGTCGTGGGGACGACCCAATAGTCGTCGGACAAGTCGGCGGCGGGCCAACCTAGTCCCGGGGTCGTGGGGACGACCCTATAGTCGTCGGAACATGATGGTGGCGGCCCAATATAGACCCGGGGTCGTGGGGACGACCCAATAGTCGTCGGACATGTCGGCGGCTGGCCAACTTGGGCCCGTGGTCGTGGGGACGACCCTATTGTCGTCGGACATGGCGGTGGCGGGCCAATCTATCCCCGGGGTTGTGGGGACGACCCTATAATCGTCGGACATGTTGGCGGCTGGCCAACCTAGTCCCGGTGCCGTGGGGACGACTCTATAGTCGTCGGACAAGTCGGCGGCGGGTCATCCTAGTCCCGGGGTCGTGGGGACGACCCTATAGTCGTCGGACATGTCGGCGGCTGGGCAACTTTGGCCCGTGGTCGTGGGGACGACCCTATAGTCGTCGGACAAGTCGGTGGCGCGCCAACCCAGTCCCGGGTTCGTGTGGACGACCCTATAGTCGTCGGACATGTCGGCGGCTGGCCGACCTAGTCCCGGGGTGGTAGAGACGACCCTATAGTCGTCGGACAAGTCGGCGGCGGGCCAACCTAGTCCCGGGGTCGTGGGGACGACCCTATAGTCGTCGGACATGATGGTGGCGGGCCAATCTAAACCCGGGGTCGTGGGGACGACCCAATAGTCGTCGGACATGGCGGTGGCGGGCCAATCTATCCCCGGGGTCGTGGGGACGACCCTATAGTCGTCGGACAAGTCGGCGGCGGGCCAACCTAGTCCCGGGGTCGTGGGGACGACCCTATAGTCGTCGGAACATAATGGTGGCGGGCCAATATAGACCCGGGGTCGTGGAGACGACCCAATAGTCGTCGGACATGTCGGCGGCTGGCCAACTTGCGCCCGTGGTCGTGGGGACGACCCTATTGTCGTCGGACAAGTCGGTGGCGCGCCAACCTAGTCCCGGGGTCGTGTGGACGACCCTATAGTCGTCGGACATGTCGGCGGCTGGCCGACCTAGTCCCGGGGTGGTAGGGACGACCCTATAGTCGTCGGACAAGTCGGCGGCGGGCCAACCTAGTCCCGGGGTCGTGGGGACGACCGTATAGTCGTCGGACATGTCGGCGGCGGGCCAACCTAGTCCCGTGGTCGTGGGGACGACCCTATAGTCGTCGGACATGTCGGCGGCTGGCCAACCTAGTCCCGGTGTCGTGGGGACGACCCGATAGTCGTCGGACATGTCGGCGGCGGGCCAACCTAGTCCCGGGGTCGTGGGGACGACCCTATAGTCGTCGGGCATGATGGTGGCGGGCCAATCTAGACCCGGGGTCGTGGGGACGACCCAATAGTCGTCGGACATGGCGGTGGCGGGCCAATCTATCCCCGGTGTCGTGGGGACGACCCGATAGTCGTCGGACATGTCGGCGGCGGGCCAACCTAGTCCCGGGGTCGTGGGGACGACCCTATAGTCGTCGGACATGTCGGCGGCTTGGCAACTTTGGCCCGTGGTCGTGGGGACCACCCTATAGTCGTCGGACAAGTCGGCGGCGGGCCAACCTAGTCCCGGGGTCGTGGGGACGACCGTATAGTCGTCGGACATGTCGGCGGCTTGGCAACTTTGGCCCGTGGTCGTGGGGACGACCGTATAGTCGTCGGACATGTCAGCGGCTGGCCAACCTAGTCCCGGGGTGGTAGGGACGACCCTATAGTCGTCGGACAAGTCGGCGGTTGGCCAACCTAGTCCCGGGGTCGTGGGGACGTCCGTATAGTCGTCGGACATGTCGGCGGCGGGCCAACCTAGTCCCGTGGTCGTGGGGACGACCCTATAGTCGTCGGACATGTCGGCGGCTGGCCAACCTAGTCCCGGGGTCGTGGGGACGACCCTAAAGTCGTCGGACAAATCGGCGGCGGGCCAATCTAGTCCCGGGGTCGTGGGGACGACCATATAGTCGTCGGACATGTCGGCGGCTTGGCAACTTTGGCCCGTGGTCGTGGGGACCACCCTATAGTCGTCGGACAAGTCGGCGGCGGGCCAACCTAGTCCCGGGGTCGTGGGGAAGACCCTATAGTCGTCGGACATGTCGGCGGATTGCCAACCTAGTCCCGGGTTCGTGGGGACGACCCTATAGTCGTCGGACATGACGGCGACTGGCCAACTTTGGCCCGTGGTCGTGGGGACGACCCTATAGTCGTCGTACATGACGGTGGCCGGCCAATCTAGCCCGGGGGTCGTGGGGACGACCCTATAGTCGTCGGACAAGACGGCGGCGGGCCAACCTAGTCCCGGGGTCGTGGGGACGACCCTATAGTCGTCGGACATGTCGGCAGCTGGCCAACCTAGTCCCGGGGTCGTAGGGACGACCCTATAGTCGTCGGACAAGTCGGCGGCGGGCCAACCTAGTCCCGGGTTCGTGGGGAAGACCCTATAGTCGTCGGACATGTCGGCGGCTTGCCAACCTAGTCCCGGGGTGGTAGGGACGACCCTATAGAAGTCGGACAAGTCGGTGGCGGGCCAACCTAGTCCCGGGGTCGTGGGGACGACCCTATAGTCGTCGGACATGATGGTGGCGGGCCAATCTAGACCCGGGGCCGTGGGGACGACCGTATAGTCGTCGGACATGTCGGCGGCTGGCCAACCTAGTCCCGGGGTCGTGGGGCCGACCCTATAGTCGTCGGACATGTCGGCGGCGCGCCAACTTATTCCCGGGGTCGTGGGGACGACCCAATAGTCGTCGGACATGTCGGCGGCGGGCCAACCTAGTCCCGTGGTCGTGGGGACGACCGTATAGTCGTCGGACATGTCGGCGGCGGGCCAACCTAGTCCCGTGGTCGTGGGGACGACCCTATAGTCGTCGGACATGTCGGCGGCTGGCCAACCTAGTCCAGGGGTCGTGGGGACGACCCTATAGTCGTCGGACATGTCGGCGGCGGGCCAACATTGGCCCGTGGTCGTGGGGATGACCCTATTGTCGTCGGACATGACGGTGGCGGGCCAATCTAATCCCGGTGTGGTAGGGTCGAACCTATAGTCGTCGGACAAGTCGGCGGCGGGCCATCCTAGTCCGGGGGTCGTGGGGACGACCCTATACTCGTCGGACATGACGGTGGCGGGCCAACCTAGTCCCGGGGTGGTACGGACGACCCTATAGAAGTCGGACAAGTCGGTGGCGGGCCAACCTAGTCCCGGGGTCGTGGGGACGACCCTATAGTCGTCGGACATGATGGGGGCGGGCCAATCTAGACCCGGGGTCGTGGGGACGACCCTATAGTCGTCGGACAAGTCGGTGGCGCGCCAACCCAGTCCCGGGGTCGCGTGGACGACCCTAAAGTCGTCGGACATGTCGGCGGCTGGCCGACCTAGTCCCGGGGTGGTAGGGACGACCCTATAGTCGTCGGACAAGTCGGCGGCGGGCCAACCTAGTCCCGGGGTCGTGGGGACGACCGTATATTCGTCGGACATGTCGGCGGCGGGCCAACCTAGTCCCGTGGTCGTGGGGACGACCCTATAGTCGTCGGACATGTCGGCGGCTGGCCAACCTAGTCCAGGGGTCGTGGGGACGACCCGATAGTCGTCGGACATGTCGGCGGCGGGCCAACCTAGTCCCGGGGTCGTGGGGACGACCCTATAGTCGTCGGAATTGTCGGCGGCTGGGCAAATTTGGCCCGTGGTCGTGGGGACCACCCTATAGCCGTCGGACATGATGGTGGCGGGCCAATCTAGTCCCGGGGCCGTGGGGACGACCGTATAGTCGTCAAACATGTCGGCGGCTGGCCAGCCTAGTCCCGGGGTCGTGGGTACGACCCTGTAGTCGTCGGACATGACGGTGGCGGGCCAATCTAGTCCCGGGGTCGTAGGGACGACCCTATAGTCGTCGGACAAGTCGGCGGCGGGCCAACATAGTCCCGGGGTGGTAGGGACGACTCTATAGTCGTCGGACAAGTCGGCGGCGGGCCAACCTAGTCCCGGGGTCGTGGGGACGACCCTATAGTCGTCGGACATGACGATGGCGGGCCAATCTAGTCCCGGGGTCGTGGGGACGACTCTATAGTCGTCGGACATGATGGTGGCGGGCCAATCTAGACCCGGGGTCGTGGGGACGACCCAATAGTCGTCGGACATGGCGGTGGCGGGCCAATCTAGACCCGGGGTCGTGGGGACGACCCAATAGTCGTCGGACAAGTCGGCGGCGGGCCAACCTAGTCCCGGGGTTGTGGGGACGACCCTATAGTCGTCGGAACATGATGGTGGCGGGCCAATATAGACCCGGGGTCGTGGGGACGACCCAATAGTCGTCGGACATGTCGGCGGCTGGCCAACTTGGGCCCGTGGTCGTGGGGACGACCCTATTGTCGTCGGACATGGCGGTGGCGGGCCAATCTATCCCCGGGGTTGTGGGGACGACCCTATAATCGTCGGACATGTTGGCGGCTGGCCAACCTAGTCCCGGTGTCGTGGGGACGACTCTATAGTCGTCGGACAATTCGGCGGCGGGTCATCCTAGTCCCGGGGTCGTGGGGACGACCCTATAGTCGTCGGACATGTCGGCGGCTGGGCAACTTTGGCCCGTGGTCGTGGGGACGACCCTATAGTCGTCGGTCAAGTCGGTGGCGCGCCAACCCAGTCCCGGGGTCGTGTGGACGACCCTATAGTCGTCGGACATGTCGGCGGCTGGCCGGCCTAGTCCCGGGGTGGTGGGGACGACCCTATAGTCGTCGGACAAGTCGGCGGCGGGCCAACCTAGTCCCGGGGTCGTGGGGACGACCCTATAGTCGTCGGACATGATGGTGGCGGGCCAATCTAAACCCGGGGTCGTGGGGACGACCCAATAGTCGTCGGACATGGCGGTGGCGGGCCAATCTATCCCCGGGGTCGTGGGGACGACTCTATAGTCGTCGGACAAGTCGGCGGCGGGCCAACCTAGTCCCGGGGTCGTGGGGACGACCCGATAGTCGTCGGAACATAATGGTGGCGGGCCAATATAGACCCGGGGTCGTGGAGACGACCCAATAGTCGTCGGACATGTCGGCGGCTGGCCAACTTGCGCCCGTGGTCGTGGGGACGACCCTATTGTCGTCGGACATGTCGGCGGCTGGGCAACTTTGGCCCGTGGTCGTGGGGACGACCCTATAGTCGTCGGACAAGTCGGTGGCTGGCCATCCTAGTCCCGTGGTCGTGGGGACGACCCTATAGTCGTCGGACATGTCGGCGGCTGGCGAACCTAGTCCCGGTGTCGTGGGGACGACCCTATAGTCGTCGGACATGATGGTGGCGGGCCAATCTAGACCCGGGGTCGTGGGGACGACCCAATAGTCGTCGGACATGTCGGCGGCTGGCCAACTTGGGCCCGTGGTCGTGGGTACAACCATATAGTCGTCGGACATGTCGGCGGCTGGGCAACTTTGGCCCGTGGTCGTGGCGACCACCCTATAGTCGTCGGACATGTCGGCGGCTGGGCAACTTTGGCCCGTGGTCGTGGGGACGACCCTATAGTCGTCGGACATGTCGGCGGCTGGGCAACTTTGGCCCGTGGTCGTGGGGACGACCCTATAGTCGTCGGACAAGTCGGTGGCGCGCCAACCTAGTCCCGGGGTCGTGTGGACGACCCTATAGTCGTCGGACAAGTCGGCGGCGGGCCAACCTAGTCCCGGGGTCGTGGGGACGACCGTATAGTCGTCGGACATGTCGGCGGCGGGCCAACCTAGTCCCGGGGTCGTGGGGACGACCCTATAGTCGTCGGACATGATGGTGGCGGGCCAATCTAGACCCGGGGTCGTGGGGACGACCCGATAGCCGTCGGACATGTCGGCGGCGGGCCAACCTAGTCCCGTGCTCGTGGGTACGACCATATAGTCGTCGGACATGTCGGCGGCTGGGCAACTTTGGCCCGTGGTCGTGGCGACCACACTATAGTCGTCGGACATGTCGGCGGCTGGCCATCCTAGTCCCGTGGTCGTGGGGACGACCCTATAGTCGTCGGACATGTCGGCGGCTGGCCAACCTAGTCCCGGTGTCGTGGGGACGACCCGATAGTCGTCGGACATGTCGGAGGCGGGCCAACCTAGTCCCGGGTTCGTGGGGACGACCCTATAGTCGTCGGACATGACGGCGGCTGGCAAACTTTGGCCCGTTGTCGTGGGGACGACACTACAGTTGTCGGACATGATGGTGGCGGGCCAATCTAGACCCGAGGTCGTGGGGACGACCCAATAGTCGTCGGGCAAGTCGGCGGCGGGCCAACCTAGTCCCGGGGTCGTGTGGACGACCCTATAGTCGTCGGACATGTCGGCGGCTGGCCGACCTAGTCCCGGGGTGGTAGGGACGACCCTATAGTCGTCGGACAAGTCGGCGGCGGGCCAACCTAGTCCCGGGGTCGTGGGGACGACCCGATAGTCGTCGGACATGTCGGCGGCGGGCCAACCTAGTCCCGGGGTCGTGGGGACGACCCTATAGTCGTCGGAAAAGTCGGCGGCGGGCCAACCTAGTCCCGGGGTCGTGGGGACGACCCTATAGTCGTCGGACATGTCGGCGGCTGGGCAACTTTGGCCCGTGGTCGTGGGGACCACCCTATAGTCGTCGGACAAGTCGGCGGCGGGCCAATCTAGTCCCGGGGCCGTGGGGATGGCCGTATAGTCGTCGGACATGTCGGCGGCTGGCCAACCTAGTCCCGGTGTCGTGGGGACGACTCTATAGTCGTCGGACAAGTCGGCGGCGGGTCATCCTAGTCCCGGGGTCGTGGGGACGACTCTATAGTCGTCGGACAAGTCGGCGGCGGGCCAACCTAGTCCCGGGTTCGTGGGGACGACCCTATAGTCGTCGGACATGACGGCGGCTGGCAAACTTTGGCCCGTTGTCGTGGGGACGACACTACAGTTGTCGGACATGATGGTGGCGGGCCAATCTAGACCCGAGGTCGTGGGGACGACCCAATAGTCGTCGGACAAGTCGGCGGCGGGCCAACCTAGTCCCGGGGTCGTGTGGACGACCCTATAGTCGTCGGACATGTCGGCGGCTGGCCGACCTAGTCCCGGGGTGGTAGGGACGACCCTATAGTCGTCGGACAAGTCGGCGGCGGGCCAACCTAGTCCCGGGGTCGTGGGGACGACCCGATAGTCGTCGGACATGTCGGCGGCGGGCCAACCGAGTCCCGTGGTCGTGGGGACGACCCGATAGTCGTCGGACATGTCGGCGGCGGGCCAACCTAGTCCCGGGGTCGTGGGGACGACCCTATAGTCGTCGGACATGATGGGGGCGGGCCAATCTAGACCCGGGGTCGTGGGGACGACCCTATAGTCGTCGGACAAGTCGGCGGCGGGCCAACCTAGTCCCGGGGTCGTGGGGACGACTCTATAGTCGTCGGACAAGTCGGCGGCGGGTCATCCTAGTCCCGTGGTCGTGGGGACGACCCTATAGTCGTCGGACATGATGGTGGCGGGCCAATCTAGACCCGGGGTCGTGGGGACGACCCAATAGTCGTCGGACATGTCGGCGGCTGGCCAACTTGGGCCCGTGGTCGTGGGTACAACCATATAGTCGTCGGACATGTCGGCGGCTGGGCAACTTTGGCCCGTGGTCGTGGCGACCACCCTATAGTCGTCGGACATGTCGGCGGCTGGGCAACTTTGGCCCGTGGTCGTGGGGACGACCCTATAGTCGTCGGACATGTCGGCGGCTGGGCAACTTTGGCCCGTGGTCGTGGGGACGACCCTATAGTCGTCGGACAAGTCGGTGGCGCGCCAACCTAGTCCCGGGGTCGTGTGGACGACCCTATAGTCGTCGGACATGTCGGCGGCTGGCCGACCTAGTCCCGGGGTGGTAGGGACAACCCTGTAGTCGTCGGACAATTAGGCGGCGGGCCAATCTAGTCCCGGGGCCGTGGGGACGACCGTATAGTCGTCGGACATGTCGGCGGCTGGCCAACCTATTCCCGGGGTCGTGGGGACGACCCTATAGTCGTCGGACACGATGGTGGCGGGCCAATCTAGTCCCGGGGCCGTGGGGACGACCCTATAGTCGTCGGACAAGTCGGCGGCGGGCCAACATAGTCCCGGGGTGGTAGGGACGACTCTATAGTCGTCGGACAAGTCGGTGGCGCGCCAACCTAGTCCCGGGGTCGTGTGGACGACCCTATAGTCGTCGGACATGTCGGCGGCTGGCCGACCTAGTCCCGGGGTGGTAGGGACGACCCTATAGTCGTCGGACAAGTCGGCGGCGGGCCAACCTAGTCCCGGGGTCGTGGGGACGACCGTATAGTCGTCGGACATGTCGGCGGCGGGCCAACCTAGTCCCGGGGTCGTGGGGACGACCCTATAGTCGTCGGACATGATGGTGGCGGGCCAATCTAGACCCGGGGTCGTGGGGACGACCCGATAGCCGTCGGACATGTCGGCGGCGGGCCAACCTAGTCCCGTGCTCGTGGGTACGACCATATAGTCGTCGGACATGTCGGCGGCTGGGCAACTTTGGCCCGTGGTCGTGGCGACCACACTATAGTCGTCGGACATGTCGGCGGCTGGCCATCCTAGTCCCGTGGTCGTGGGGACGACCCTATAGTCGTCGGACATGTCGGCGGCTGGCCAACCTAGTCCCGGTGTCGTGGGGACGACCCGATAGTCGTCGGACATGTCGGAGGCGGGCCAACCTAGTCCCGGGTTCGTGGGGACGACCCTATAGTCGTCGGACATGACGGCGGCTGGCAAACTTTGGCCCGTTGTCGTGGGGACGACACTACAGTTGTCGGACATGATGGTGGCGGGCCAATCTAGACCCGAGGTCGTGGGGACGACCCAATAGTCGTCGGGCAAGTCGGCGGCGGGCCAACCTAGTCCCGGGGTCGTGTGGACGACCCTATAGTCGTCGGACATGTCGGCGGCTGGCCGACCTAGTCCCGGGGTGGTAGGGACGACCCTATAGTCGTCGGACAAGTCGGCGGCGGGCCAACCTAGTCCCGGGGTCGTGGGGACGACCGTATAGTCGTCGGACATGTCGGCGGCGGGCCAACCTAGTCCCGGGGTCGTGGGGACGACCCTATAGTCGTCGGACATGATGGTGGCGGGCCAATCTAGACCCGGGGTCGTGGGGACGACCCGATAGCCGTCGGACATGTCGGCGGCGGGCCAACCTAGTCCCGTGCTCGTGGGTACGACCATATAGTCGTCGGACATGTCGGCGGCTGGGCAACTTTGGCCCGTGGTCGTGGCGACCACACTATAGTCGTCGGACATGTCGGCGGCTGGCCATCCTAGTCCCGTGGTCGTGGGGACGACCCTATAGTCGTCGGACATGTCGGCGGCTGGCCAACCTAGTCCCGGTGTCGTGGGGACGACCCGATAGTCGTCGGACATGTCGGAGGCGGGCCAACCTAGTCCCGGGTTCGTGGGGACGACCCTATAGTCGTCGGACATGACGGCGGCTGGCAAACTTTGGCCCGTTGTCGTGGGGACGACACTACAGTTGTCGGACATGATGGTGGCGGGCCAATCTAGACCCGAGGTCGTGGGGACGACCCAATAGTCGTCGGGCAAGTCGGCGGCGGGCCAACCTAGTCCCGGGGTCGTGTGGACGACCCTATAGTCGTCGGACATGTCGGCGGCTGGCCGACCTAGTCCCGGGGTGGTAGGGACGACCCTATAGTCGTCGGACAAGTCGGCGGCGGGCCAACCTAGTCCCGGGGTCGTGGGGACGACCCGATAGTCGTCGGACATGTCGGCGGCGGGCCAACCTAGTCCCGGGGTCGTGGGGACGACCCTATAGTCGTCGGAAAAGTCGGCGGCGGGCCAACCTAGTCCCGGGGTCGTGGGGACGACCCTATAGTCGTCGGACATGTCGGCGGCTGGGCAACTTTGGCCCGTGGTCGTGGGGACCACCCTATAGTCGTCGGACAAGTCGGCGGCGGGCCAATCTAGTCCCGGGGCCGTGGGGATGGCCGTATAGTCGTCGGACATGTCGGCGGCTGGCCAACCTAGTCCCGGTGTCGTGGGGACGACTCTATAGTCGTCGGACAAGTCGGCGGCGGGTCATCCTAGTCCCGGGGTCGTGGGGACGACTCTATAGTCGTCGGACAAGTCGGCGGCGGGCCAACCTAGTCCCGGGTTCGTGGGGACGACCCTATAGTCGTCGGACATGACGGCGGCTGGCAAACTTTGGCCCGTTGTCGTGGGGACGACACTACAGTTGTCGGACATGATGGTGGCGGGCCAATCTAGACCCGAGGTCGTGGGGACGACCCAATAGTCGTCGGACAAGTCGGCGGCGGGCCAACCTAGTCCCGGGGTCGTGTGGACGACCCTATAGTCGTCGGACATGTCGGCGGCTGGCCGACCTAGTCCCGGGGTGGTAGGGACGACCCTATAGTCGTCGGACAAGTCGGCGGCGGGCCAACCTAGTCCCGGGGTCGTGGGGACGACCCGATAGTCGTCGGACATGTCGGCGGCGGGCCAACCGAGTCCCGTGGTCGTGGGGACGACCCGATAGTCGTCGGACATGTCGGCGGCGGGCCAACCTAGTCCCGGGGTCGTGGGGACGACCCTATAGTCGTCGGACATGATGGGGGCGGGCCAATCTAGACCCGGGGTCGTGGGGACGACCCTATAGTCGTCGGACAAGTCGGCGGCGGGCCAACCTAGTCCCGGGGTCGTGGGGACGACTCTATAGTCGTCGGACAAGTCGGCGGCGGGTCATCCTAGTCCCGTGGTCGTGGGGACGACCCTATAGTCGTCGGACATGTCGGCGGCTGGGCAACTTTGGCCCGTGGTCGTGGGGACGACCCTATAGTCGTCGGACAAGTCGGTGGCGCGCCAACCCAGTCCCGGGGTCGTGTGGACGACCCTATAGTCGTCGGACATGTCGGCGGCTGGCCAACCTAGTCCCGTGGTCGTGGGGACGACCCTATAGTCGTCGGACATGTCGGCGGCTGGCCAACCTAGTCCCGGTGTCGTGAGGACGACCGTATAGTCGTCGGACATGTCGGCGGCGGGCCAACCTAGTCCCGTGGTCGTGGGGACGACCCTATAGTCGTCGGACATGTCGGCGGCTGGCCAACCTAGTCCCGGTGTCGTGGGGACGACCCGATAGTCGTCGGACATGTCGGCGGCGGGCCAACCTAGTCCCGGGGTCGTGGGGACGACCCGATAGTCGTCGGACATGTCGGCGGCGGGCCAACCTAGTCCCGGGGTCGTGGGGACGACCCTATAGTCGTCGGACAAGTCGGCGGCGGGCCAACCTAGTCCCGGGGTCGTGGGGACGACCCTATAGTCGTCGGACATGATGGTGGCGGGCCAATCTAGATCCGAGGTCGTGGGGACGACCCAATAGTCGTCGGACAAGTCGGCGGCGGGCCAACCTAGTCCCGGGGTCGTGGGGACGACCCTGTAGTCGTCGGACATGACGGTGGCGGGCCAATCTAGTCCCGGTGTCGTAGGGACGACCCTATTGTCGTCGGACAAGTCGGCGGCGGGCCAGCATAGTCCCGGGGTGGTAGGGACGACCCTATAGTCGTCGGACAAGTCGGCGGCGGGCCAACCTAGTCCCGGGGTCGTGGGGACGACCCTATAGTCGTCGGACATGACGGTGGCGGGCCAATCTAGTCCCGGGGTCGTGGGGACGACTCTATAGTCGTCGGGCATGATGGTGGCGGGCCAATCTAGACCCGGGGTCGTGGGGACGACCCAATAGTCGTCGGACATGGCGGTGGCGGGCCAATCTATCCCCGGGGTCGTGGGGACGACCCTATAGTCGTCGGACAAGTCGGCGGCGGGCCAACCTAGTCCCGGGGTCGTGGGGACGACCCTATAGTCGTCGGACATGATGGTGGCGGGCCAATCTAGATCCGAGGTCGTGGGGACGACCCAATAGTCGTCGGACAAGTCGGCGGCGGGCCAACCAAGGCGCGGGGTCGTGGGGACGACCCTATAGTCGTCGGACATGATGGTGGAGGGCCAATCTAGATCCGAGGTCGTGGGGACGACCCAATAGTCGTCGGACAAGTCGGCGGCGGGCCAACCTAGTCCCGTGGTCGTGTGGACGACCCTATAGTCGTCGGACATGTCGGCGGCTGGCCGACCTAGTCCCGGGGTGGTAGGGACGACCCTATAGTCGTCGGACAAGTCGGCGGCGGGCCAACCTAGTCCCGGGGTCGTGGGGACGACCGTATAGTCGTCGGACATGTCGGCGGCTGGCCAACCTAGCCCGGGGTCGTGGGGACGACCCGATAGTCGTCGGACATGTCGGCGGCGCGCCAACCTAGTCCTGGGATCGTGGGGACGACCCTATAGTCGTCGGACAAGTCGGCGGCGGGCCAACCTAGTCCCGGGGTCGTGGGGACGACCCAATAGTCGTCGGACATGGCGGTGGCGGGCCAATCTATCCCCGGGGTCGTGGGGACGACCCTATAGTCGTCGGACAAGTCGGCGGCGGGCCAACCTAGTCCCGGGGTCGTGGGGACGACCCTATAGTCGTCGGACATGATGGTGGCGGGCCAATCTAGATCCGAGGTCGTGGGGACGACCCAATAGTCGTCGGACAAGTCGGCGGCGGGCCAACCAAGGCGCGGGGTCGTGGGGACGACCCTATAGTCGTCGGACAAGTCGGCGGCGGGCCAACCTAGTCCCGGTGTCGTGGGGACGACCCTACAGTCGTCGGACATGATGGTGGCGGGCCAATCTAGATCCGAGGTCGTGGGGACGACCCAATAGTCGTCGGACAAGTCGGCGGCGGGCCAACCTAGTCCCGGGGTCGTGGGGACGACCCTGTAGTCGTCGGACATGACGGTGGCGGGCCAATCTAGTCCCGGGGTCGTAGGGACGACCCTATTGTCGTCGGACAAGTCGGCGGCGGGCCAGCATAGTCCCGGGGTGGTAGGGACGACCCTATAGTCGTCGGACAAGTCGGCGGCGGGCCAACCTAGTCCCGGGGTCGTGGGGACGACCCTATAGTCGTCGGACATGACGGTGGCGGGCCAATCTAGTCCCGGGGTCGTGGGGACGACTCTATAGTCGTCGGGCATGATGGTGGCGGGCCAATCTAGACCCGGGGTCGTGGGGACGACCCAATAGTCGTCGGACATGGCGGTGGCGGGCCAATCTATCCCCGGGGTCGTGGGGACGACCCTATAGTCGTCGGACAAGTCGGCGGCGGGCCAACCTAGTCCCGGGGTCGTGGGGACGACCCTATAGTCGTCGGACATGATGGTGGCGGGCCAATCTAGATCCGAGGTCGTGGGGACGACCCAATAGTCGTCGGACAAGTCGGCGGCGGGCCAACCAAGGCGCGGGGTCGTGGGGACGACCCTATAGTCGTCGGACATGATGGTGGCGGGCCAATCTAGATCCGAGGTCGTGGGGACGACCCAATAGTCGTCGGACAAGTCGGCGGCGGGCCAACCTAGTCCCGTGGTCGTGTGGACGACCCTATAGTCGTCGGACATGTCGGCGGCTGGCCGACCTAGTCCCGGGGTGGTAGGGACGACCCTATAGTCGTCGGACAAGTCGGCGGCGGGCCAACCTAGTCCCGGGGTCGTGGGGACGACCGTATAGTCGTCGGACATGTCGGCGGCTGGCCAACCTAGCCCGGGGTCGTGGGGACGACCCGATAGTCGTCGGACATGTCGGCGGCGCGCCAACCTAGTCCCGGGATCGTGGGGACGACCCTATAGTCGTCGGACATGTCGGCGGCTGGGCAACTTTGGCCCGTGGTCGTGGGGACGACCCTATAGTCGTCGGACATGTCGGCGGCTGGCCAACCTAGTCCCGGGGTGGTAGGGCGACCCTATAGTCGTCGGACATGACGGCGGCTGGCAAACTTTGGCCCGTTGTCGTGGGGACGACACTACAGTTGTCGGACATGACGGGGGCGGGCCAATCTAGTCCCAGGGCCGTGGGGACGACCCTATAGTCGTCGGACAAGTCGGCGGCGGGCGAACCTAGTCCCGGGGTCGTGGGGACGACCCTATAGTCGTCGGACAAGTCGGCGGCGGGCGAACCTAGTCCCGGGGTCGTGGGGACGACCCTATAGTCGTCGGACATATCGGCGGCTGGGCAACTTTGGCCCGTGGTCGTGGGGACGACCCTATAGTCGTCGGACATGTCGGCGGCAGGCCAACTTTGGCCCGGGGTCGTGGGGACGAACCTATAGCCGTCGGACATGTCGGCGGCTGGCCAACCTAGTCCCGGGGCCGTGGGGACGACCCTATAGTCGTCGGACATGTCGGCGGCAGGCCAACTATGGCCCGTGGTCGTGGGGACGACCCTATAGTCGTCGGACATGTCGGCGGCAGGCCAACTATGGCCCGTGGTCGTGGGGACGACCCTATAGTCGTAGGACATGTCGGCTGCAGGCCAACTTTGGCCCGTGGTCGTGGGGACGACCCTATAGTCGTCGGACATGTCGGCGGCAGGCCAACTATGGCCCGGGGTCGTGGGGACGACCCTATAGTCGTCGGACAAGTCGGCGGCGGGCCAACCTAGTCCCGGGGTCGTGGGGACGACCCTATAGTCGTCGGACATGATGGTGGCGGGCCAATCTAGACCCGGGGTCGTGGGGACGACCCAATAGTCGTCGGACATGGCGGTGGCGGGCCAATCTATCCCCGGGGTCGTGGGGACGACCCTATAGTCGTCGGACAAGTCGGCGGCGGGCCAACCTAGTCCCGGGGTCGTGGGGACGACCCTATAGTCGTCGGAAATGTCGGCGGCTGGGCAAATTTGGCCCGTGGTCGTGGGGACCACCCTATAGCCGTCGGACATGATGGTGGCGGGCCAATCTAGTCCCGGGGCCGTGGGGACGACCGTATAGTCGTCAAACATGTCGGCGGCTGGCCAGCCTAGTCCCGGGGTCGTGGGTACGACCCTGTAGTCGTCGGACATGACGGTGGCGGGCCAATCTAGTCCCGGGGTCGTAGGGACGACCCTATAGTCGTCGGACAAGTCGGCGGCGGGCCAGCATAGTCCCGGGGTGGTAGGGACGACTCTATAGTCGTCGGACAAGTCGGCGGCGGGCCAACCTAGTCCCGGGGTCGTGGGGACGACCCTATAGTCGTCGGACATGACGATGGCGGGCCAATCTAGTCCCGGGGTCGTGGGGACGACTCTATAGTCGTCGGACATGATGGTGGCGGGCCAATCTAGACCCGGGGTCGTGGGGACGACCCAATAGTCGTCGGACATGGCGGTGGCGGGCCAATCTAGACCCGGGGTCGTGGGGACGACCCAATAGTCGTCGGACAAGTCGGCGGCGGGCCAACCTAGTCCCGGGGTCGTGGGGACGACCCTATAGTCGTCGGAACATGATGGTGGCGGCCCAATATAGACCCGGGGTCGTGGGGACGACCCAATAGTCGTCGGACATGTCGGCGGCTGGCCAACTTGGGCCCGTGGTCGTGGGGACGACCCTATTGTCGTCGGACATGGCGGTGGCGGGCCAATCTATCCCCGGGGTTGTGGGGACGACCCTATAATCGTCGGACATGTTGGCGGCTGGCCAACCTAGTCCCGGTGCCGTGGGGACGACTCTATAGTCGTCGGACAAGTCGGCGGCGGGTCATCCTAGTCCCGGGGTCGTGGGGACGACCCTATAGTCGTCGGACATGTCGGCGGCTGGGCAACTTTGGCCCGTGGTCGTGGGGACGACCCTATAGTCGTCGGACAAGTCGGTGGCGCGCCAACCCAGTCCCGGGTTCGTGTGGACGACCCTATAGTCGTCGGACATGTCGGCGGCTGGCCGACCTAGTCCCGGGGTGGTAGAGACGACCCTATAGTCGTCGGACAAGTCGGCGGCGGGCCAACCTAGTCCCGGGGTCGTGGGGACGACCCTATAGTCGTCGGACATGATGGTGGCGGGCCAATCTAAACCCGGGGTCGTGGGGACGACCCAATAGTCGTCGGACATGGCGGTGGCGGGCCAATCTATCCCCGGGGTCGTGGGGACGACCCTATAGTCGTCGGACAAGTCGGCGGCGGGCCAACCTAGTCCCGGGGTCGTGGGGACGACCCTATAGTCGTCGGAACATAATGGTGGCGGGCCAATATAGACCCGGGGTCGTGGAGACGACCCAATAGTCGTCGGACATGTCGGCGGCTGGCCAACTTGCGCCCGTGGTCGTGGGGACGACCCTATTGTCGTCGGACAAGTCGGTGGCGCGCCAACCTAGTCCCGGGGTCGTGTGGACGACCCTATAGTCGTCGGACATGTCGGCGGCTGGCCGACCTAGTCCCGGGGTGGTAGGGACGACCCTATAGTCGTCGGACAAGTCGGCGGCGGGCCAACCTAGTCCCGGGGTCGTGGGGACGACCGTATAGTCGTCGGACATGTCGGCGGCGGGCCAACCTAGTCCCGTGGTCGTGGGGACGACCCTATAGTCGTCGGACATGTCGGCGGCTGGCCAACCTAGTCCCGGTGTCGTGGGGACGACCCGATAGTCGTCGGACATGTCGGCGGCGGGCCAACCTAGTCCCGGGGTCGTGGGGACGACCCTATAGTCGTCGGGCATGATGGTGGCGGGCCAATCTAGACCCGGGGTCGTGGGGACGACCCAATAGTCGTCGGACATGGCGGTGGCGGGCCAATCTATCCCCGGTGTCGTGGGGACGACCCGATAGTCGTCGGACATGTCGGCGGCGGGCCAACCTAGTCCCGGGGTCGTGGGGACGACCCTATAGTCGTCGGACATGTCGGCGGCTTGGCAACTTTGGCCCGTGGTCGTGGGGACCACCCTATAGTCGTCGGACAAGTCGGCGGCGGGCCAACCTAGTCCCGGGGTCGTGGGGACGACCGTATAGTCGTCGGACATGTCGGCGGCTTGGCAACTTTGGCCCGTGGTCGTGGGGACGACCGTATAGTCGTCGGACATGTCAGCGGCTGGCCAACCTAGTCCCGGGGTGGTAGGGACGACCCTATAGTCGTCGGACAAGTCGGCGGTTGGCCAACCTAGTCCCGGGGTCGTCGGGACGTCCGTATAGTCGTCGGACATGTCGGCGGCGGGCCAACCTAGTCCCGTGGTCGTGGGGACGACCCTATAGTCGTCGGACATGTCGGCGGCTGGCCAACCTAGTCCCGGGGTCGTGGGGACGACCCTAAAGTCGTCGGACAAATCGGCGGCGGGCCAATCTAGTCCCGGGGTCGTGGGGACGACCATATAGTCGTCGGACATGTCGGCGGCTTGGCAACTTTGGCCCGTGGTCGTGGGGACCACCCTATAGTCGTCGGACAAGTCGGCGGCGGGCCAACCTAGTCCCGGGGTCGTGGGGAAGACCCTATAGTCGTCGGACATGTCGGCGGATTGCCAACCTAGTCCCGGGTTCGTGGGGACGACCCTATAGTCGTCGGACATGACGGCGACTGGCCAACTTTGGCCCGTGGTCGTGGGGACGACCCTATAGTCGTCGGACAAGTCGGCGGCGGGCCAACCTAGTCCCGGGTTCGTGGGGAAGACCCTATAGTCGTCGGACATGTCGGCGGCTTGCCAACCTAGTCCCGGGGTGGTAGGGACGACCCTATAGAAGTCGGACAAGTCGGTGGCGGGCCAACCTAGTCCCGGGGTCGTGGGGACGACCCTATAGTCGTCGGACATGATGGTGGCGGGCCAATCTAGACCCGGGGCCGTGGGGACGACCGTATAGTCGTCGGACATGTCGGCGGCTGGCCAACCTAGTCCCGGGGTCGTGGGGCCGACCCTATAGTCGTCGGACATGTCGGCGGCGCGCCAACTTATTCCCGGGGTCGTGGGGACGACCCAATAGTCGTCGGACATGTCGGCGGCGGGCCAACCTAGTCCCGTGGTCGTGGGGACGACCGTATAGTCGTCGGACATGTCGGCGGCGGGCCAACCTAGTCCCGTGGTCGTGGGGACGACCCTATAGTCGTCGGACATGTCGGCGGCTGGCCAACCTAGTCCAGGGGTCGTGGGGACGACCCTATAGTCGTCGGACATGTCGGCGGCGGGCCAACATTGGCCCGTGGTCGTGGGGATGACCCTATTGTCGTCGGACATGACGGTGGCGGGCCAATCTAATCCCGGTGTGGTAGGGTCGAACCTATAGTCGTCGGACAAGTCGGCGGCGGGCCATCCTAGTCCGGGGGTCGTGGGGACGACCCTATACTCGTCGGACATGACGGTGGCGGGCCAACCTAGTCCCGGGGTGGTACGGACGACCCTATAGAAGTCGGACAAGTCGGTGGCGGGCCAACCTAGTCCCGGGGTCGTGGGGACGACCCTATAGTCGTCGGACATGATGGGGGCGGGCCAATCTAGACCCGGGGTCGTGGGGACGACCCTATAGTCGTCGGACAAGTCGGTGGCGCGCCAACCCAGTCCCGGGGTCGCGTGGACGACCCTAAAGTCGTCGGACATGTCGGCGGCTGGCCGACCTAGTCCCGGGGTGGTAGGGACGACCCTATAGTCGTCGGACAAGTCGGCGGCGGGCCAACCTAGTCCCGGGGTCGTGGGGACGACCGTATAGTCGTCGGACATGTCGGCGGCGGGCCAACCTAGTCCCGTGGTCGTGGGGACGACCCTATAGTCGTCGGACATGTCGGCGGCTGGCCAACCTAGTCCAGGGGTCGTGGGGACGACCCGATAGTCGTCGGACATGTCGGCGGCGGGCCAACCTAGTCCCGGGGTCGTGGGGACGACCCTATAGTCGTCGGAATTGTCGGCGGCTGGGCAAATTTGGCCCGTGGTCGTGGGGACCACCCTATAGCCGTCGGACATGATGGTGGCGGGCCAATCTAGTCCCGGGGCCGTGGGGACGACCGTATAGTCGTCAAACATGTCGGCGGCTGGCCAGCCTAGTCCCGGGGTCGTGGGTACGACCCTGTAGTCGTCGGACATGACGGTGGCGGGCCAATCTAGTCCCGGGGTCGTAGGGACGACCCTATAGTCGTCGGACAAGTCGGCGGCGGGCCAACATAGTCCCGGGGTGGTAGGGACGACTCTATAGTCGTCGGACAAGTCGGCGGCGGGCCAACCTAGTCCCGGGGTCGTGGGGACGACCCTATAGTCGTCGGACATGACGATGGCGGGCCAATCTAGTCCCGGGGTCGTGGGGACGACTCTATAGTCGTCGGACATGATGGTGGCGGGCCAATCTAGACCCGGGGTCGTGGGGACGACCCAATAGTCGTCGGACATGGCGGTGGCGGGCCAATCTAGACCCGGGGTCGTGGGGACGACCCAATAGTCGTCGGACAAGTCGGCGGCGGGCCAACCTAGTCCCGGGGTTGTGGGGACGACCCTATAGTCGTCGGAACATGATGGTGGCGGGCCAATATAGACCCGGGGTCGTGGGGACGACCCAATAGTCGTCGGACATGTCGGCGGCTGGCCAACTTGGGCCCGTGGTCGTGGGGACGACCCTATTGTCGTCGGACATGGCGGTGGCGGGCCAATCTATCCCCGGGGTTGTGGGGACGACCCTATAATCGTCGGACATGTTGGCGGCTGGCCAACCTAGTCCCGGTGTCGTGGG
The DNA here is from genome assembly GCA_946251845.1 of Andrena fulva. NCBI lineage: Eukaryota > Metazoa > Arthropoda > Insecta > Hymenoptera > Andrenidae > Andrena > Andrena fulva. The sequence goes on from OX276329.1 coordinate 41,990,628, forward strand.
GACGACTCTATAGTCGTCGGACAATTCGGCGGCGGGTCATCCTAGTCCCGGGGTCGTGGGGACGACCCTATAGTCGTCGGACATGTCGGCGGCTGGGCAACTTTGGCCCGTGGTCGTGGGGACGACCCTATAGTCGTCGGTCAAGTCGGTGGCGCGCCAACCCAGTCCCGGGGTCGTGTGGACGACCCTATAGTCGTCGGACATGTCGGCGGCTGGCCGGCCTAGTCCCGGGGTGGTGGGGACGACCCTATAGTCGTCGGACAAGTCGGCGGCGGGCCAACCTAGTCCCGGGGTCGTGGGGACGACCCTATAGTCGTCGGACATGATGGTGGCGGGCCAATCTAAACCCGGGGTCGTGGGGACGACCCAATAGTCGTCGGACATGGCGGTGGCGGGCCAATCTATCCCCGGGGTCGTGGGGACGACTCTATAGTCGTCGGACAAGTCGGCGGCGGGCCAACCTAGTCCCGGGGTCGTGGGGACGACCCTATAGTCGTCGGAACATAATGGTGGCGGGCCAATATAGACCCGGGGTCGTGGAGACGACCCAATAGTCGTCGGACATGTCGGCGGCTGGCCAACTTGCGCCCGTGGTCGTGGGGACGACCCTATTGTCGTCGGACATGTCGGCGGCTGGGCAACTTTGGCCCGTGGTCGTGGGGACGACCCTATAGTCGTCGGACAAGTCGGTGGCTGGCCATCCTAGTCCCGTGGTCGTGGGGACGACCCTATAGTCGTCGGACATGTCGGCGGCTGGCGAACCTAGTCCCGGTGTCGTGGGGACGACCCTATAGTCGTCGGACATGATGGTGGCGGGCCAATCTAGACCCGGGGTCGTGGGGACGACCCAATAGTCGTCGGACATGTCGGCGGCTGGCCAACTTGGGCCCGTGGTCGTGGGTACAACCATATAGTCGTCGGACATGTCGGCGGCTGGGCAACTTTGGCCCGTGGTCGTGGCGACCACCCTATAGTCGTCGGACATGTCGGCGGCTGGGCAACTTTGGCCCGTGGTCGTGGGGACGACCCTATAGTCGTCGGACATGTCGGCGGCTGGGCAACTTTGGCCCGTGGTCGTGGGGACGACCCTATAGTCGTCGGACAAGTCGGTGGCGCGCCAACCTAGTCCCGGGGTCGTGTGGACGACCCTATAGTCGTCGGACATGTCGGCGGCTGGCCGACCTAGTCCCGGGGTGGTAGGGACAACCCTGTAGTCGTCGGACAATTAGGCGGCGGGCCAATCTAGTCCCGGGGCCGTGGGGACGACCGTATAGTCGTCGGACATGTCGGCGGCTGGCCAACCTATTCCCGGGGTCGTGGGGACGACCCTATAGTCGTCGGACACGATGGTGGCGGGCCAATCTAGTCCCGGGGCCGTGGGGACGACCCTATAGTCGTCGGACAAGTCGGCGGCGGGCCAACATAGTCCCGGGGTGGTAGGGACGACTCTATAGTCGTCGGACAAGTCGGTGGCGCGCCAACCTAGTCCCGGGGTCGTGTGGACGACCCTATAGTCGTCGGACATGTCGGCGGCTGGCCGACCTAGTCCCGGGGTGGTAGGGACGACCCTATAGTCGTCGGACAAGTCGGCGGCGGGCCAACCTAGTCCCGGGGTCGTGGGGACGACCGTATAGTCGTCGGACATGTCGGCGGCGGGCCAACCTAGTCCCGGGGTCGTGGGGACGACCCTATAGTCGTCGGACATGATGGTGGCGGGCCAATCTAGACCCGGGGTCGTGGGGACGACCCAATAGTCGTCGGACATGGCGGTGGCGGGCCAATCTATCCCCGGGGTCGTGGGGACGACCCTATAGTCGTCGGACAAGTCGGCGGCGGGCCAACCTAGTCCCGGGGTCGTGGGGACGACCCTATAGTCGTCGGACATGATGGTGGCGGGCCAATCTAGATCCGAGGTCGTGGGGACGACCCAATAGTCGTCGGACAAGTCGGCGGCGGGCCAACCAAGGCGCGGGGTCGTGGGGACGACCCTATAGTCGTCGGACATGATGGTGGAGGGCCAATCTAGATCCGAGGTCGTGGGGACGACCCAATAGTCGTCGGACAAGTCGGCGGCGGGCCAACCTAGTCCCGTGGTCGTGTGGACGACCCTATAGTCGTCGGACATGTCGGCGGCTGGCCGACCTAGTCCCGGGGTGGTAGGGACGACCCTATAGTCGTCGGACAAGTCGGCGGCGGGCCAACCTAGTCCCGGGGTCGTGGGGACGACCGTATAGTCGTCGGACATGTCGGCGGCTGGCCAACCTAGCCCGGGGTCGTGGGGACGACCCGATAGTCGTCGGACATGTCGGCGGCGCGCCAACCTAGTCCTGGGATCGTGGGGACGACCCTATAGTCGTCGGACAAGTCGGCGGCGGGCCAACCTAGTCCCGGGGTCGTGGGGACGACCCAATAGTCGTCGGACATGGCGGTGGCGGGCCAATCTATCCCCGGGGTCGTGGGGACGACCCTATAGTCGTCGGACAAGTCGGCGGCGGGCCAACCTAGTCCCGGGGTCGTGGGGACGACCCTATAGTCGTCGGACATGATGGTGGCGGGCCAATCTAGATCCGAGGTCGTGGGGACGACCCAATAGTCGTCGGACAAGTCGACGGCGGGCCAACCAAGGCGCGGGGTCGTGGGGACGACCCTATAGTCGTCGGACAAGTCGGCGGCGGGCCAACCTAGTCCCGGGGTCGTGGGGACGACCCTATAGTCGTCGGAACATAATGGTGGCGGGCCAATATAGACCCGGGGTCGTGGAGACGACCCAATAGTCGTCGGACATGTCGGCGGCTGGCCAACTTGCGCCCGTGGTCGTGGGGACGACCCTATTGTCGTCGGACAAGTCGGTGGCGCGCCAACCTAGTCCCGGGGTCGTGTGGACGACCCTATAGTCGTCGGACATGTCGGCGGCTGGCCGACCTAGTCCCGGGGTGGTAGGGACGACCCTATAGTCGTCGGACAAGTCGGCGGCGGGCCAACCTAGTCCCGGGGTCGTGGGGACGACCGTATAGTCGTCGGACATGTCGGCGGCGGGCCAACCTAGTCCCGTGGTCGTGGGGACGACCCTATAGTCGTCGGACATGTCGGCGGCTGGCCAACCTAGTCCCGGTGTCGTGGGGACGACCCGATAGTCGTCGGACATGTCGGCGGCGGGCCAACCTAGTCCCGGGGTCGTGGGGACGACCCTATAGTCGTCGGGCATGATGGTGGCGGGCCAATCTAGACCCGGGGTCGTGGGGACGACCCAATAGTCGTCGGACATGGCGGTGGCGGGCCAATCTATCCCCGGTGTCGTGGGGACGACCCGATAGTCGTCGGACATGTCGGCGGCGGGCCAACCTAGTCCCGGGGTCGTGGGGACGACCCTATAGTCGTCGGACATGTCGGCGGCTTGGCAACTTTGGCCCGTGGTCGTGGGGACCACCCTATAGTCGTCGGACAAGTCGGCGGCGGGCCAACCTAGTCCCGGGGTCGTGGGGACGACCGTATAGTCGTCGGACATGTCGGCGGCTTGGCAACTTTGGCCCGTGGTCGTGGGGACGACCGTATAGTCGTCGGACATGTCAGCGGCTGGCCAACCTAGTCCCGGGGTGGTAGGGACGACCCTATAGTCGTCGGACAAGTCGGCGGTTGGCCAACCTAGTCCCGGGGTCGTCGGGACGTCCGTATAGTCGTCGGACATGTCGGCGGCGGGCCAACCTAGTCCCGTGGTCGTGGGGACGACCCTATAGTCGTCGGACATGTCGGCGGCTGGCCAACCTAGTCCCGGGGTCGTGGGGACGACCCTAAAGTCGTCGGACAAATCGGCGGCGGGCCAATCTAGTCCCGGGGTCGTGGGGACGACCATATAGTCGTCGGACATGTCGGCGGCTTGGCAACTTTGGCCCGTGGTCGTGGGGACCACCCTATAGTCGTCGGACAAGTCGGCGGCGGGCCAACCTAGTCCCGGGGTCGTGGGGAAGACCCTATAGTCGTCGGACATGTCGGCGGATTGCCAACCTAGTCCCGGGTTCGTGGGGACGACCCTATAGTCGTCGGACATGACGGCGACTGGCCAACTTTGGCCCGTGGTCGTGGGGACGACCCTATAGTCGTCGGACAAGTCGGCGGCGGGCCAACCTAGTCCCGGGTTCGTGGGGAAGACCCTATAGTCGTCGGACATGTCGGCGGCTTGCCAACCTAGTCCCGGGGTGGTAGGGACGACCCTATAGAAGTCGGACAAGTCGGTGGCGGGCCAACCTAGTCCCGGGGTCGTGGGGACGACCCTATAGTCGTCGGACATGATGGTGGCGGGCCAATCTAGACCCGGGGCCGTGGGGACGACCGTATAGTCGTCGGACATGTCGGCGGCTGGCCAACCTAGTCCCGGGGTCGTGGGGCCGACCCTATAGTCGTCGGACATGTCGGCGGCGCGCCAACTTATTCCCGGGGTCGTGGGGACGACCCAATAGTCGTCGGACATGTCGGCGGCGGGCCAACCTAGTCCCGTGGTCGTGGGGACGACCGTATAGTCGTCGGACATGTCGGCGGCGGGCCAACCTAGTCCCGTGGTCGTGGGGACGACCCTATAGTCGTCGGACATGTCGGCGGCTGGCCAACCTAGTCCAGGGGTCGTGGGGACGACCCTATAGTCGTCGGACATGTCGGCGGCGGGCCAACATTGGCCCGTGGTCGTGGGGATGACCCTATTGTCGTCGGACATGACGGTGGCGGGCCAATCTAATCCCGGTGTGGTAGGGTCGAACCTATAGTCGTCGGACAAGTCGGCGGCGGGCCATCCTAGTCCGGGGGTCGTGGGGACGACCCTATACTCGTCGGACATGACGGTGGCGGGCCAACCTAGTCCCGGGGTGGTACGGACGACCCTATAGAAGTCGGACAAGTCGGTGGCGGGCCAACCTAGTCCCGGGGTCGTGGGGACGACCCTATAGTCGTCGGACATGATGGGGGCGGGCCAATCTAGACCCGGGGTCGTGGGGACGACCCTATAGTCGTCGGACAAGTCGGTGGCGCGCCAACCCAGTCCCGGGGTCGCGTGGACGACCCTAAAGTCGTCGGACATGTCGGCGGCTGGCCGACCTAGTCCCGGGGTGGTAGGGACGACCCTATAGTCGTCGGACAAGTCGGCGGCGGGCCAACCTAGTCCCGGGGTCGTGGGGACGACCGTATAGTCGTCGGACATGTCGGCGGCGGGCCAACCTAGTCCCGTGGTCGTGGGGACGACCCTATAGTCGTCGGACATGTCGGCGGCTGGCCAACCTAGTCCAGGGGTCGTGGGGACGACCCGATAGTCGTCGGACATGTCGGCGGCGGGCCAACCTAGTCCCGGGGTCGTGGGGACGACCCTATAGTCGTCGGAATTGTCGGCGGCTGGGCAAATTTGGCCCGTGGTCGTGGGGACCACCCTATAGCCGTCGGACATGATGGTGGCGGGCCAATCTAGTCCCGGGGCCGTGGGGACGACCGTATAGTCGTCAAACATGTCGGCGGCTGGCCAGCCTAGTCCCGGGGTCGTGGGTACGACCCTGTAGTCGTCGGACATGACGGTGGCGGGCCAATCTAGTCCCGGGGTCGTAGGGACGACCCTATAGTCGTCGGACAAGTCGGCGGCGGGCCAACATAGTCCCGGGGTGGTAGGGACGACTCTATAGTCGTCGGACAAGTCGGCGGCGGGCCAACCTAGTCCCGGGGTCGTGGGGACGACCCTATAGTCGTCGGACATGACGATGGCGGGCCAATCTAGTCCCGGGGTCGTGGGGACGACTCTATAGTCGTCGGACATGATGGTGGCGGGCCAATCTAGACCCGGGGTCGTGGGGACGACCCAATAGTCGTCGGACATGGCGGTGGCGGGCCAATCTAGACCCGGGGTCGTGGGGACGACCCAATAGTCGTCGGACAAGTCGGCGGCGGGCCAACCTAGTCCCGGGGTTGTGGGGACGACCCTATAGTCGTCGGAACATGATGGTGGCGGGCCAATATAGACCCGGGGTCGTGGGGACGACCCAATAGTCGTCGGACATGTCGGCGGCTGGCCAACTTGGGCCCGTGGTCGTGGGGACGACCCTATTGTCGTCGGACATGGCGGTGGCGGGCCAATCTATCCCCGGGGTTGTGGGGACGACCCTATAATCGTCGGACATGTTGGCGGCTGGCCAACCTAGTCCCGGTGTCGTGGGGACGACTCTATAGTCGTCGGACAATTCGGCGGCGGGTCATCCTAGTCCCGGGGTCGTGGGGACGACCCTATAGTCGTCGGACATGTCGGCGGCTGGGCAACTTTGGCCCGTGGTCGTGGGGACGACCCTATAGTCGTCGGTCAAGTCGGTGGCGCGCCAACCCAGTCCCGGGGTCGTGTGGACGACCCTATAGTCGTCGGACATGTCGGCGGCTGGCCGGCCTAGTCCCGGGGTGGTGGGGACGACCCTATAGTCGTCGGACAAGTCGGCGGCGGGCCAACCTAGTCCCGGGGTCGTGGGGACGACCCTATAGTCGTCGGACATGATGGTGGCGGGCCAATCTAAACCCGGGGTCGTGGGGACGACCCAATAGTCGTCGGACATGGCGGTGGCGGGCCAATCTATCCCCGGGGTCGTGGGGACGACTCTATAGTCGTCGGACAAGTCGGCGGCGGGCCAACCTAGTCCCGGGGTCGTGGGGACGACCCTATAGTCGTCGGAACATAATGGTGGCGGGCCAATATAGACCCGGGGTCGTGGAGACGACCCAATAGTCGTCGGACATGTCGGCGGCTGGCCAACTTGCGCCCGTGGTCGTGGGGACGACCCTATTGTCGTCGGACATGTCGGCGGCTGGGCAACTTTGGCCCGTGGTCGTGGGGACGACCCTATAGTCGTCGGACAAGTCGGTGGCTGGCCATCCTAGTCCCGTGGTCGTGGGGACGACCCTATAGTCGTCGGACATGTCGGCGGCTGGCGAACCTAGTCCCGGTGTCGTGGGGACGACCCTATAGTCGTCGGACATGATGGTGGCGGGCCAATCTAGACCCGGGGTCGTGGGGACGACCCAATAGTCGTCGGACATGTCGGCGGCTGGCCAACTTGGGCCCGTGGTCGTGGGTACAACCATATAGTCGTCGGACATGTCGGCGGCTGGGCAACTTTGGCCCGTGGTCGTGGCGACCACCCTATAGTCGTCGGACATGTCGGCGGCTGGGCAACTTTGGCCCGTGGTCGTGGGGACGACCCTATAGTCGTCGGACATGTCGGCGGCTGGGCAACTTTGGCCCGTGGTCGTGGGGACGACCCTATAGTCGTCGGACAAGTCGGTGGCGCGCCAACCTAGTCCCGGGGTCGTGTGGACGACCCTATAGTCGTCGGACATGTCGGCGGCTGGCCGACCTAGTCCCGGGGTGGTAGGGACAACCCTGTAGTCGTCGGACAATTAGGCGGCGGGCCAATCTAGTCCCGGGGCCGTGGGGACGACCGTATAGTCGTCGGACATGTCGGCGGCTGGCCAACCTATTCCCGGGGTCGTGGGGACGACCCTATAGTCGTCGGACACGATGGTGGCGGGCCAATCTAGTCCCGGGGCCGTGGGGACGACCCTATAGTCGTCGGACAAGTCGGCGGCGGGCCAACATAGTCCCGGGGTGGTAGGGACGACTCTATAGTCGTCGGACAAGTCGGTGGCGCGCCAACCTAGTCCCGGGGTCGTGTGGACGACCCTATAGTCGTCGGACATGTCGGCGGCTGGCCGACCTAGTCCCGGGGTGGTAGGGACGACCCTATAGTCGTCGGACAAGTCGGCGGCGGGCCAACCTAGTCCCGGGGTCGTGGGGACGACCGTATAGTCGTCGGACATGTCGGCGGCGGGCCAACCTAGTCCCGGGGTCGTGGGGACGACCCTATAGTCGTCGGACATGATGGTGGCGGGCCAATCTAGACCCGGGGTCGTGGGGACGACCCAATAGTCGTCGGACATGGCGGTGGCGGGCCAATCTATCCCCGGGGTCGTGGGGACGACCCTATAGTCGTCGGACAAGTCGGCGGCGGGCCAACCTAGTCCCGGGGTCGTGGGGACGACCCTATAGTCGTCGGACATGATGGTGGCGGGCCAATCTAGATCCGAGGTCGTGGGGACGACCCAATAGTCGTCGGACAAGTCGGCGGCGGGCCAACCAAGGCGCGGGGTCGTGGGGACGACCCTATAGTCGTCGGACATGATGGTGGAGGGCCAATCTAGATCCGAGGTCGTGGGGACGACCCAATAGTCGTCGGACAAGTCGGCGGCGGGCCAACCTAGTCCCGTGGTCGTGTGGACGACCCTATAGTCGTCGGACATGTCGGCGGCTGGCCGACCTAGTCCCGGGGTGGTAGGGACGACCCTATAGTCGTCGGACAAGTCGGCGGCGGGCCAACCTAGTCCCGGGGTCGTGGGGACGACCGTATAGTCGTCGGACATGTCGGCGGCTGGCCAACCTAGCCCGGGGTCGTGGGGACGACCCGATAGTCGTCGGACATGTCGGCGGCGCGCCAACCTAGTCCTGGGATCGTGGGGACGACCCTATAGTCGTCGGACAAGTCGGCGGCGGGCCAACCTAGTCCCGGGGTCGTGGGGACGACCCAATAGTCGTCGGACATGGCGGTGGCGGGCCAATCTATCCCCGGGGTCGTGGGGACGACCCTATAGTCGTCGGACAAGTCGGCGGCGGGCCAACCTAGTCCCGGGGTCGTGGGGACGACCCTATAGTCGTCGGACATGATGGTGGCGGGCCAATCTAGATCCGAGGTCGTGGGGACGACCCAATAGTCGTCGGACAAGTCGACGGCGGGCCAACCAAGGCGCGGGGTCGTGGGGACGACCCTATAGTCGTCGGACAAGTCGGCGGCGGGCCAACCTAGTCCCGGGGTCGTGGGGACGACCCTACAGTCGTCGGACATGATGGTGGCGGGCCAATCTAGATCCGAGGTCGTGGGGACGACCCAATAGTCGTCGGACAAGTCGGCGGCGGGCCAACCTAGTCCCGGGGTCGTGGGGACGACCCTGTAGTCGTCGGACATGACGGTGGCGGGCCAATCTAGTCCCGGGGTCGTGGGGACGACTCTATAGTCGTCGGGCATGATGGTGGCGGGCCAATCTAGTCCCGGGGTCGTGGGGACGACTCTATAGTCGTCGGGCATGATGGTGGCGGGCCAATCTAGACCCGGGGTCGTGGGGACGACCCTATAGTCGTCGGACAAGTCGGCGGCGGGCCAACCTAGTCCCGGGGTCGTGGGGACGACCCTATAGTCGTCGGAACATAATGGTGGCGGGCCAATATAGACCCGGGGTCGTGGAGACGACCCAATAGTCGTCGGACATGTCGGCGGCTGGCCAACTTGCGCCCGTGGTCGTGGGGACGACCCTATTGTCGTCGGACAAGTCGGTGGCGCGCCAACCTAGTCCCGTGGTCGTGGGGACGACCCTATTGTCGTCGGACAAGTCGGTGGCGCGCCAACCTAGTCCCGGGGTCGTGGGGACGACCCAATAGTCGTCGGACAAGTCGGCGGCGGGCCAACCTAGTCCCGTGGTCGTGTGGACGACCCTATAGTCGTCGGACATGTCGGCGGCTGGCCGACCTAGTCCCGGGGTGGTAGGGACGACCCTATAGTCGTCGGACAAGTCGGCGGCGGGCCAACCTAGTCCCGGGGTCGTGGGGACGACCGTATAGTCGTCGGACATGTCGGCGGCTGGCCAACCTAGCCCGGGGTCGTGGGGACGACCCGATAGTCGTCGGACATGTCGGCGGCGCGCCAACCTAGTCCCGGGATCGTGGGGACGACCCTATAGTCGTCGGACATGTCGGCGGCTGGGCAACTTTGGCCCGTGGTCGTGGGGACGACCCTATAGTCGTCGGACATGTCGGCGGCTGGCCAACCTAGTCCCGGGGTGGTAGGGCGACCCTATAGTCGTCGGACATGACGGCGGCTGGCAAACTTTGGCCCGTTGTCGTGGGGACGACACTGCAGTTGTCGGACATGACGGGGGCGGGCCAATCTAGTCCTGGGGTCGTGGGGACGACTCTATAGTCGTCGGACAAGTCGGCGGTGGGTCATCCTAGTCCCGGGGTCGTGGGGACCTGCCTATACTCGTCGGACAAGTCGGTGGCTGGTCATCCTAGTCCCGGGGTCGTGGGGACGGCCCTATAGTCGTCGGACATGACGGCGGCTGGCAAACCTTGGCCCGTTGTCGTGGGGACGACACTACAGTTGTCGGACATGACGGGGGCTGGCCAACCTAGTCCCGGGGTCGTGGGGATGCCCCTATACTCGTCGGACATGACGGTGGCGGCCAATGTAGTTCCGGGGTCATGGGGACGACCCTATAGTCGTCGAACATGTCGGCGGCTGGCCAACTTTGGCCTGTGGTCGTGGGGACGACCCTATAGTCGTCGGACATGTCGGCGGCATGGCAACTTTGGTCCGTGGTCGTGGGGACGACCCTATAGTCGTCGGATATGATGGTGGCGGGCCAATCCAGTCCCGGGGTCGTGGGGAGGACCCTATAGTCGTCGGACATGATGGCGGCGGGCCAACCTAGTCCCGGGGTCGTGGGGACGACCCTATAGTCGTCGGACATGATGGTGGCGGGCCAATCTAGTCCCGGGGTCGTGGGGACGACTCTACAGTCGTCGGACATGTCGGCGGTTGGGCAACTTTGGCCCGTGGTCGTGGGGACGACCCTTTAGTCGTCGGATATCATGGTGGCGGGCCAATCCAGTCCCGGGGCCGTGGGGACGACCCTATAGTCGTCGGACAAGTCGGCGGCGGGCGAACCTAGTCCCGGGGTCGTGGGGACGACCCTATAGTCGTCGGACATGTCGGCGGCTGGGCAACTTTGGCCCGTGGTCGTGGGGACGACCCTATAGTCGTCGGACATGTCGGCGGCAGGCCAACTTTGGCCCGGGGTCGTGGGGACGAACCTATAGCCGTCGGACATGTCGGCGGCTGGCCAACCTAGTCCCGGGGCCGTGGGGACGACCCTATAGTCGTCGGACATGATAGAGGCGGGCCAATCTAGTCCCGGGTTCGTGGTGACGACCCTATAGTCGTCGGACATGACGGCGGCTGGCCAACTTTGGCCCGTGGTCGTGGGGACGACCCTATAGTCGTCGGACATGTCGGCGGCAGGCCAACTTTGGCCCGTTGTCGTGGGGACGACACTACAGTTGTCGGACATGACGGGGGCGGGCCAATCTAGTCCCAGGGCCGTGGGGACGACCCTATAGTCGTCGGACAAGTCGGCGGCGGGCGAACCTAGTCCCGGGGTCGTGGGGACGACCCTATAGTCGTCGGACAAGTCGGCGGCGGGCGAACCTAGTCCCGGGGTCGTGGGGACGACCCTATAGTCGTCGGACATGTCGGCGGCTGGGCAACTTTGGCCCGTGGTCGTGGGGACGACCCTATAGTCGTCGGACATGTCGGCGGCAGGCCAACTTTGGCCCGGGGTCGTGGGGACGAACCTATAGCCGTCGGACATGTCGGCGGCTGGCCAACCTAGTCCCGGGGCCGTGGGGACGACCCTATAGTCGTCGGACATGTCGGCGGCAGGCCAACTATGGCCCGTGGTCGTGGGGACGACCCTATAGTCGTCGGACATGTCGGCGGCAGGCCAACTATGGCCCGTGGTCGTGGGGACGACCCTATAGTCGTAGGACATGTCGGCTGCAGGCCAACTTTGGCCCGTGGTCGTGGGGACGACCCTATAGTCGTCGGACATGTCGGCGGCAGGCCAACTATGGCCCGGGGTCGTGGGGACGACCCTATAGTCGTCGGACAAGTCGGCGGCGGGCCAACCTAGTCCCGGGGTCGTGGGGACGACCCTATAGTCGTCGGACATGATGGTGGCGGGCCAATCTAGACCCGGGGTCGTGGGGACGACCCAATAGTCGTCGGACATGGCGGTGGCGGGCCAATCTATCCCCGGGGTCGTGGGGACGACCCTATAGTCGTCGGACAAGTCGGCGGCGGGCCAACCTAGTCCCGGGGTCGTGGGGACGACCCTATAGTCGTCGGAAATGTCGGCGGCTGGGCAAATTTGGCCCGTGGTCGTGGGGACCACCCTATAGCCGTCGGACATGATGGTGGCGGGCCAATCTAGTCCCGGGGCCGTGGGGACGACCGTATAGTCGTCAAACATGTCGGCGGCTGGCCAGCCTAGTCCCGGGGTCGTGGGTACGACCCTGTAGTCGTCGGACATGACGGTGGCGGGCCAATCTAGTCCCGGGGTCGTAGGGACGACCCTATAGTCGTCGGACAAGTCGGCGGCGGGCCAGCATAGTCCCGGGGTGGTAGGGACGACTCTATAGTCGTCGGACAAGTCGGCGGCGGGCCAACCTAGTCCCGGGGTCGTGGGGACGACCCTATAGTCGTCGGACATGACGATGGCGGGCCAATCTAGTCCCGGGGTCGTGGGGACGACTCTATAGTCGTCGGACATGATGGTGGCGGGCCAATCTAGACCCGGGGTCGTGGGGACGACCCAATAGTCGTCGGACATGGCGGTGGCGGGCCAATCTAGACCCGGGGTCGTGGGGACGACCCAATAGTCGTCGGACAAGTCGGCGGCGGGCCAACCTAGTCCCGGGGTCGTGGGGAAGACCCTATAGTCGTCGGAACATGATGGTGGCGGCCCAATATAGACCCGGGGTCGTGGGGACGACCCAATAGTCGTCGGACATGTCGGCGGCTGGCCAACTTGGGCCCGTGGTCGTGGGGACGACCCTATTGTCGTCGGACATGGCGGTGGCGGGCCAATCTATCCCCGGGGTTGTGGGGACGACCCTATAATCGTCGGACATGTTGGCGGCTGGCCAACCTAGTCCCGGTGCCGTGGGGACGACTCTATAGTCGTCGGACAAGTCGGCGGCGGGTCATCCTAGTCCCGGGGTCGTGGGGACGACCCTATAGTCGTCGGACATGTCGGCGGCTGGGCAACTTTGGCCCGTGGTCGTGGGGACGACCCTATAGTCGTCGGACAAGTCGGTGGCGCGCCAACCCAGTCCCGGGTTCGTGTGGACGACCCTATAGTCGTCGGACATGTCGGCGGCTGGCCGACCTAGTCCCGGGGTGGTAGAGACGACCCTATAGTCGTCGGACAAGTCGGCGGCGGGCCAACCTAGTCCCGGGGTCGTGGGGACGACCCTATAGTCGTCGGACATGATGGTGGCGGGCCAATCTAAACCCGGGGTCGTGGGGACGACCCAATAGTCGTCGGACATGGCGGTGGCGGGCCAATCTATCCCCGGGGTCGTGGGGACGACCCTATAGTCGTCGGACAAGTCGGCGGCGGGCCAACCTAGTCCCGGGGTCGTGGGGACGACCCTATAGTCGTCGGAACATAATGGTGGCGGGCCAATATAGACCCGGGGTCGTGGAGACGACCCAATAGTCGTCGGACATGTCGGCGGCTGGCCAACTTGCGCCCGTGGTCGTGGGGACGACCCTATTGTCGTCGGACAAGTCGGTGGCGCGCCAACCTAGTCCCGGGGTCGTGTGGACGACCCTATAGTCGTCGGACATGTCGGCGGCTGGCCGACCTAGTCCCGGGGTGGTAGGGACGACCCTATAGTCGTCGGACAAGTCGGCGGCGGGCCAACCTAGTCCCGGGGTCGTGGGGACGACCGTATAGTCGTCGGACATGTCGGCGGCGGGCCAACCTAGTCCCGTGGTCGTGGGGACGACCCTATAGTCGTCGGACATGTCGGCGGCTGGCCAACCTAGTCCCGGTGTCGTGGGGACGACCCGATAGTCGTCGGACATGTCGGCGGCGGGCCAACCTAGTCCCGGGGTCGTGGGGACGACCCTATAGTCGTCGGGCATGATGGTGGCGGGCCAATCTAGACCCGGGGTCGTGGGGACGACCCAATAGTCGTCGGACATGGCGGTGGCGGGCCAATCTATCCCCGGTGTCGTGGGGACGACCCGATAGTCGTCGGACATGTCGGCGGCGGGCCAACCTAGTCCCGGGGTCGTGGGGACGACCCTATAGTCGTCGGACATGTCGGCGGCTTGGCAACTTTGGCCCGTGGTCGTGGGGACCACCCTATAGTCGTCGGACAAGTCGGCGGCGGGCCAACCTAGTCCCGGGGTCGTGGGGACGACCGTATAGTCGTCGGACATGTCGGCGGCTTGGCAACTTTGGCCCGTGGTCGTGGGGACGACCGTATAGTCGTCGGACATGTCAGCGGCTGGCCAACCTAGTCCCGGGGTGGTAGGGACGACCCTATAGTCGTCGGACAAGTCGGCGGTTGGCCAACCTAGTCCCGGGGTCGTCGGGACGTCCGTATAGTCGTCGGACATGTCGGCGGCGGGCCAACCTAGTCCCGTGGTCGTGGGGACGACCCTATAGTCGTCGGACATGTCGGCGGCTGGCCAACCTAGTCCCGGGGTCGTGGGGACGACCCTAAAGTCGTCGGACAAATCGGCGGCGGGCCAATCTAGTCCCGGGGTCGTGGGGACGACCATATAGTCGTCGGACATGTCGGCGGCTTGGCAACTTTGGCCCGTGGTCGTGGGGACCACCCTATAGTCGTCGGACAAGTCGGCGGCGGGCCAACCTAGTCCCGGGGTCGTGGGGAAGACCCTATAGTCGTCGGACATGTCGGCGGATTGCCAACCTAGTCCCGGGTTCGTGGGGACGACCCTATAGTCGTCGGACATGACGGCGACTGGCCAACTTTGGCCCGTGGTCGTGGGGACGACCCTATAGTCGTCGTACATGACGGTGGCCGGCCAATCTAGCCCGGGGGTCGTGGGGACGACCCTATAGTCGTCGGACAAGACGGCGGCGGGCCAACCTAGTCCCGGGGTCGTGGGGACGACCCTATAGTCGTCGGACATGTCGGCAGCTGGCCAACCTAGTCCCGGGGTCGTAGGGACGACCCTATAGTCGTCGGACAAGTCGGCGGCGGGCCAACCTAGTCCCGGGTTCGTGGGGAAGACCCTATAGTCGTCGGACATGTCGGCGGCTTGCCAACCTAGTCCCGGGGTGGTAGGGACGACCCTATAGAAGTCGGACAAGTCGGTGGCGGGCCAACCTAGTCCCGGGGTCGTGGGGACGACCCTATAGTCGTCGGACATGATGGTGGCGGGCCAATCTAGACCCGGGGCCGTGGGGACGACCGTATAGTCGTCGGACATGTCGGCGGCTGGCCAACCTAGTCCCGGGGTCGTGGGGCCGACCCTATAGTCGTCGGACATGTCGGCGGCGCGCCAACTTATTCCCGGGGTCGTGGGGACGACCCAATAGTCGTCGGACATGTCGGCGGCGGGCCAACCTAGTCCCGTGGTCGTGGGGACGACCGTATAGTCGTCGGACATGTCGGCGGCGGGCCAACCTAGTCCCGTGGTCGTGGGGACGACCCTATAGTCGTCGGACATGTCGGCGGCTGGCCAACCTAGTCCAGGGGTCGTGGGGACGACCCTATAGTCGTCGGACATGTCGGCGGCGGGCCAACATTGGCCCGTGGTCGTGGGGATGACCCTATTGTCGTCGGACATGACGGTGGCGGGCCAATCTAATCCCGGTGTGGTAGGGTCGAACCTATAGTCGTCGGACAAGTCGGCGGCGGGCCATCCTAGTCCGGGGGTCGTGGGGACGACCCTATACTCGTCGGACATGACGGTGGCGGGCCAACCTAGTCCCGGGGTGGTACGGACGACCCTATAGAAGTCGGACAAGTCGGTGGCGGGCCAACCTAGTCCCGGGGTCGTGGGGACGACCCTATAGTCGTCGGACATGATGGGGGCGGGCCAATCTAGACCCGGGGTCGTGGGGACGACCCTATAGTCGTCGGACAAGTCGGTGGCGCGCCAACCCAGTCCCGGGGTCGCGTGGACGACCCTAAAGTCGTCGGACATGTCGGCGGCTGGCCGACCTAGTCCCGGGGTGGTAGGGACGACCCTATAGTCGTCGGACAAGTCGGCGGCGGGCCAACCTAGTCCCGGGGTCGTGGGGACGACCGTATAGTCGTCGGACATGTCGGCGGCGGGCCAACCTAGTCCCGTGGTCGTGGGGACGACCCTATAGTCGTCGGACATGTCGGCGGCTGGCCAACCTAGTCCAGGGGTCGTGGGGACGACCCGATAGTCGTCGGACATGTCGGCGGCGGGCCAACCTAGTCCCGGGGTCGTGGGGACGACCCTATAGTCGTCGGAATTGTCGGCGGCTGGGCAAATTTGGCCCGTGGTCGTGGGGACCACCCTATAGCCGTCGGACATGATGGTGGCGGGCCAATGTAGTCCCGGGGCCGTGGGGACGACCGTATAGTCGTCAAACATGTCGGCGGCTGGCCAGCCTAGTCCCGGGGTCGTGGGTACGACCCTGTAGTCGTCGGACATGACGGTGGCGGGCCAATCTAGTCCCGGGGTCGTAGGGACGACCCTATAGTCGTCGGACAAGTCGGCGGCGGGCCAACCTAGTCCCGGGGTCGTGGGGACGACTCTATAGTCGTCGGACAAGTCGGCGGCGGGCCAATCTAGTCCCGGGGTCGTGGGGACGACCCTATAGTCGTCGGACATGACGATGGCGGGCCAATCTAGTCCCGGGGTCGTGGGGACGACTCTATAGTCGTCGGACATGATGGTGGCGGGCCAATCTAGACCCGGGGTCGTGGGGACGACCCAATAGTCGTCGGACATGGCGGTGGCGGGCCAATCTAGACCCGGGGTCGTGGGGACGACCCAATAGTCGTCGGACAAGTCGGCGGCGGGCCAACCTAGTCCCGGTGTCGTGGGGACGACTCTATAGTCGTCGGACAAGTCGGCGGCGGGTCATCCTAGTCCCGGGGTCGTGGGGACGACTCTATAGTCGTCGGACAAGTCGGCGGCGGGCCAATCTAGTCCCGGGTTCGTGGGGACGACCCTATAGTCGTCGGACATGACGGCGGCTGGCAAACTTTGGCCCGTTGTCGTGGGGACGACACTACAGTTGTCGGACATGATGGTGGCGGGCCAATCTAGACCCGAGGTCGTGGGGACGACCCAATAGTCGTCGGACAAGTCGGCGGCGGGCCAACCTAGTCCCGGGGTCGTGTGGACGACCCTATAGTCGTCGGACATGTCGGCGGCTGGCCGACCTAGTCCCGGGGTGGTAGGGACGACCCTATAGTCGTCGGACAAGTCGGCGGCGGGCCAACCTAGTCCCGGGGTCGTGGGGACGACCCGATAGTCGTCGGACATGTCGGCGGCGGGCCAACCGAGTCCCGTGGTCGTGGGGACGACCCGATAGTCGTCGGACATGTCGGCGGCGGGCCAACCTAGTCCCGGGGTCGTGGGGACGACCCTATAGTCGTCGGACATGATGGGGGCGGGCCAATCTAGACCCGGGGTCGTGGGGACGACCCTATAGTCGTCGGACAAGTCGGCGGCGGGCCAACCTAGTCCCGGGGTCGTGGGGACGACTCTATAGTCGTCGGACAAGTCGGCGGCGGGTCATCCTAGTCCCGTGGTCGTGGGGACGACCCTATAGTCGTCGGACATGATGGTGGCGGGCCAATCTAGACCCGGGGTCGTGGGGACGACCCAATAGTCGTCGGACATGTCGGCGGCTGGCCAACTTGGGCCCGTGGTCGTGGGTACAACCATATAGTCGTCGGACATGTCGGCGGCTGGGCAACTTTGGCCCGTGGTCGTGGCGACCACCCTATAGTCGTCGGACATGTCGGCGGCTGGGCAACTTTGGCCCGTGGTCGTGGGGACGACCCTATAGTCGTCGGACATGTCGGCGGCTGGGCAACTTTGGCCCGTGGTCGTGGGGACGACCCTATAGTCGTCGGACAAGTCGGTGGCGCGCCAACCTAGTCCCGGGGTCGTGTGGACGACCCTATAGTCGTCGGACATGTCGGCGGCTGGCCGACCTAGTCCCGGGGTGGTAGGGACAACCCTGTAGTCGTCGGACAATTAGGCGGCGGGCCAATCTAGTCCCGGGGCCGTGGGGACGACCGTATAGTCGTCGGACATGTCGGCGGCTGGCCAACCTATTCCCGGGGTCGTGGGGACGACCCTATAGTCGTCGGACACGATGGTGGCGGGCCAATCTAGTCCCGGGGCCGTGGGGACGACCCTATAGTCGTCGGACAAGTCGGCGGCGGGCCAACATAGTCCCGGGGTGGTAGGGACGACTCTATAGTCGTCGGACAAGTCGGTGGCGCGCCAACCTAGTCCCGGGGTCGTGTGGACGACCCTATAGTCGTCGGACATGTCGGCGGCTGGCCGACCTAGTCCCGGGGTGGTAGGGACGACCCTATAGTCGTCGGACAAGTCGGCGGCGGGCCAACCTAGTCCCGGGGTCGTGGGGACGACCGTATAGTCGTCGGACATGTCGGCGGCGGGCCAACCTAGTCCCGGGGTCGTGGGGACGACCCTATAGTCGTCGGACATGATGGTGGCGGGCCAATCTAGACCCGGGGTCGTGGGGACGACCCGATAGCCGTCGGACATGTCGGCGGCGGGCCAACCTAGTCCCGTGCTCGTGGGTACGACCATATAGTCGTCGGACATGTCGGCGGCTGGGCAACTTTGGCCCGTGGTCGTGGCGACCACACTATAGTCGTCGGACATGTCGGCGGCTGGCCATCCTAGTCCCGTGGTCGTGGGGACGACCCTATAGTCGTCGGACATGTCGGCGGCTGGCCAACCTAGTCCCGGTGTCGTGGGGACGACCCGATAGTCGTCGGACATGTCGGAGGCGGGCCAACCTAGTCCCGGGTTCGTGGGGACGACCCTATAGTCGTCGGACATGACGGCGGCTGGCAAACTTTGGCCCGTTGTCGTGGGGACGACACTACAGTTGTCGGACATGATGGTGGCGGGCCAATCTAGACCCGAGGTCGTGGGGACGACCCAATAGTCGTCGGGCAAGTCGGCGGCGGGCCAACCTAGTCCCGGGGTCGTGTGGACGACCCTATAGTCGTCGGACATGTCGGCGGCTGGCCGACCTAGTCCCGGGGTGGTAGGGACGACCCTATAGTCGTCGGACAAGTCGGCGGCGGGCCAACCTAGTCCCGGGGTCGTGGGGACGACCCGATAGTCGTCGGACATGTCGGCGGCGGGCCAACCTAGTCCCGGGGTCGTGGGGACGACCCTATAGTCGTCGGAAAAGTCGGCGGCGGGCCAACCTAGTCCCGGGGTCGTGGGGACGACCCTATAGTCGTCGGACATGTCGGCGGCTGGGCAACTTTGGCCCGTGGTCGTGGGGACCACCCTATAGTCGTCGGACAAGTCGGCGGCTGGCCAACCTAGTCCCGGTGTCGTGGGGACGACTCTATAGTCGTCGGACAAGTCGGCGGCGGGTCATCCTAGTCCCGGGGTCGTGGGGACGACTCTATAGTCGTCGGACAAGTCGGCGGCGGGCCAACCTAGTCCCGGGTTCGTGGGGACGACCCTATAGTCGTCGGACATGACGGCGGCTGGCAAACTTTGGCCCGTTGTCGTGGGGACGACACTACAGTTGTCGGACATGATGGTGGCGGGCCAATCTAGACCCGAGGTCGTGGGGACGACCCAATAGTCGTCGGACAAGTCGGCGGCGGGCCAACCTAGTCCCGGGGTCGTGTGGACGACCCTATAGTCGTCGGACATGTCGGCGGCTGGCCGACCAAGTCCCGGGGTGGTAGGGACGACCCTATAGTCGTCGGACAAGTCGGCGGCGGGCCAACCTAGTCCCGGGGTCGTGGGGACGACCCGATAGTCGTCGGACATGTCGGCGGCGGGCCAACCGAGTCCCGTGGTCGTGGGGACGACCCGATAGTCGTCGGACATGTCGGCGGCGGGCCAACCTAGTCCCGGGGTCGTGGGGACGACCCTATAGTCGTCGGACATGATGGGGGCGGGCCAATCTAGACCCGGGGTCGTGGGGACGACCCTATAGTCGTCGGACAAGTCGGCGGCGGGCCAACCTAGTCCCGGGGTCGTGGGGACGACTCTATAGTCGTCGGACAAGTCGGCGGCGGGTCATCCTAGTCCCGTGGTCGTGGGGACGACCCTATAGTCGTCGGACATGTCGGCGGCTGGGCAACTTTGGCCCGTGGTCGTGGGGACGACCCTATAGTCGTCGGACAAGTCGGTGGCGCGCCAACCCAGTCCCGGGGTCGTGTGGACGACCCTATAGTCGTCGGACATGTCGGCGGCTGGCCAACCTAGTCCCGTGGTCGTGGGGACGACCCTATAGTCGTCGGACATGTCGGCGGCTGGCCAACCTAGTCCCGGTGTCGTGAGGACGACCGTATAGTCGTCGGACATGTCGGCGGCGGGCCAACCTAGTCCCGTGGTCGTGGGGACGACCCTATAGTCGTCGGACATGTCGGCGGCTGGCCAACCTAGTCCCGGTGTCGTGGGGACGACCCGATAGTCGTCGGACATGTCGGCGGCGGGCCAACCTAGTCCCGGGGTCGTGGGGACGACCCGATAGTCGTCGGACATGTCGGCGGCGGGCCAACCTAGTCCCGGGGTCGTGGGGACGACCCTATAGTCGTCGGACAAGTCGGCGGCGGGCCAACCTAGTCCCGGGGTCGTGGGGACGACCCTATAGTCGTCGGACATGATGGTGGCGGGCCAATCTAGATCCGAGGTCGTGGGGACGACCCAATAGTCGTCGGACAAGTCGGCGGCGGGCCAACCTAGTCCCGGGGTCGTGGGGGACGACCCTGTAGTCGTCGGACATGACGGTGGCGGGCCAATCTAGTCCCGGGGTCGTAGGGACGACCCTATTGTCGTCGGACAAGTCGGCGGCGGGCCAGCATAGTCCCGGGGTGGTAGGGACGACCCTATAGTCGTCGGACAAGTCGGCGGCGGGCCAACCTAGTCCCGGGGTCGTGGGGACGACCCTATAGTCGTCGGACATGACGGTGGCGGGCCAATCTAGTCCCGGGGTCGTGGGGACGACTCTATAGTCGTCGGGCATGATGGTGGCGGGCCAATCTAGACCCGGGGTCGTGGGGACGACCCAATAGTCGTCGGACATGGCGGTGGCGGGCCAATCTATCCCCGGGGTCGTGGGGACGACCCTATAGTCGTCGGACAAGTCGGCGGCGGGCCAACCTAGTCCCGGGGTCGTGGGGACGACCCTATAGTCGTCGGACATGATGGTGGCGGGCCAATCTAGATCCGAGGTCGTGGGGACGACCCAATAGTCGTCGGACAAGTCGGCGGCGGGCCAACCAAGGCGCGGGGTCGTGGGGACGACCCTATAGTCGTCGGACATGATGGTGGAGGGCCAATCTAGACCGAGGTCGTGGGGACGACCCAATAGTCGTCGGACAAGTCGGCGGCGGGCCAACCTAGTCCCGTGGTCGTGTGGACGACCCTATAGTCGTCGGACATGTCGGCGGCTGGCCGACCTAGTCCCGGGGTGGTAGGGACGACCCTATAGTCGTCGGACAAGTCGGCGGCGGGCCAACCTAGTCCCGGGGTCGTGGGGACGACCGTATAGTCGTCGGACATGTCGGCGGCTGGCCAACCTAGCCCGGGGTCGTGGGGACGACCCGATAGTCGTCGGACATGTCGGCGGCGCGCCAACCTAGTCCTGGGATCGTGGGGACGACCCTATAGTCGTCGGACAAGTCGGCGGCGGGCCAACCTAGTCCCGGGGTCGTGGGGACGACCCAATAGTCGTCGGACATGGCGGTGGCGGGCCAATCTATCCCCGGGGTCGTGGGGACGACCCTATAGTCGTCGGACAAGTCGGCGGCGGGCCAACCTAGTCCCGGGGTCGTGGGGACGACCCTATAGTCGTCGGACATGATGGTGGCGGGCCAATCTAGATCCGAGGTCGTGGGGACGACCCAATAGTCGTCGGACAAGTCGGCGGCGGGCCAACCAAGGCGCGGGGTCGTGGGGACGACCCTATAGTCGTCGGACAAGTCGGCGGCGGGCCAACCTAGTCCCGGGGTCGTGGGGACGACCCTACAGTCGTCGGACATGATGGTGGCGGGCCAATCTAGATCCGAGGTCGTGGGGACGACCCAATAGTCGTCGGACAAGTCGGCGGCGGGCCAACCTAGTCCCGGGGTCGTGGGGACGACCCTGTAGTCGTCGGACATGACGGTGGCGGGCCAATCTAGTCCCGGGGTCGTAGGGACGACCCTATTGTCGTCGGACAAGTCGGCGGCGGGCCAGCATAGTCCCGGGGTGGTAGGGACGACCCTATAGTCGTCGGACAAGTCGGCGGCGGGCCAACCTAGTCCCGGGGTCGTGGGGACGACCCTATAGTCGTCGGACATGACGGTGGCGGGCCAATCTAGTCCCGGGGTCGTGGGGACGACTCTATAGTCGTCGGGCATGATGGTGGCGGGCCAATCTAGACCCGGGGTCGTGGGGACGACCCAATAGTCGTCGGACATGGCGGTGGCGGGCCAATCTATCCCCGGGGTCGTGGGGACGACCCTATAGTCGTCGGACAAGTCGGCGGCGGGCCAACCTAGTCCCGGGGTCGTGGGGACGACCCTATAGTCGTCGGACATGATGGTGGCGGGCCAATCTAGATCCGAGGTCGTGGGGACGACCCAATAGTCGTCGGACAAGTCGGCGGCGGGCCAACCAAGGCGCGGGGTCGTGGGGACGACCCTATAGTCGTCGGACATGATGGTGGCGGGCCAATCTAGATCCGAGGTCGTGGGGACGACCCAATAGTCGTCGGACAAGTCGGCGGCGGGCCAACCTAGTCCCGTGGTCGTGTGGACGACCCTATAGTCGTCGGACATGTCGGCGGCTGGCCGACCTAGTCCCGGGGTGGTAGGGACGACCCTATAGTCGTCGGACAAGTCGGCGGCGGGCCAACCTAGTCCCGGGGTCGTGGGGACGACCGTATAGTCGTCGGACATGTCGGCGGCTGGCCAACCTAGCCCGGGGTCGTGGGGACGACCCGATAGTCGTCGGACATGTCGGCGGCGCGCCAACCTAGTCCCGGGATCGTGGGGACGACCCTATAGTCGTCGGACATGTCGGCGGCTGGGCAACTTTGGCCCGTGGTCGTGGGGACGACCCTATAGTCGTCGGACATGTCGGCGGCTGGCCAACCTAGTCCCGGGGTGGTAGGGCGACCCTATAGTCGTCGGACATGACGGCGGCTGGCAAACTTTGGCCCGTTGTCGTGGGGACGACACTGCAGTTGTCGGACATGACGGGGGCGGGCCAATCTAGTCCTGGGGTCGAGGGGACGACTCTATAGTCGTCGGACAAGTCGGCGGTGGGTCATCCTAGTCCCGGGGTCGTGGGGACGACCCTATACTCGTCGGACAAGTCGGTGGCTGGTCATCCTAGTCCCGGGGTCGTGGGGACGGCCCTATAGTCGTCGGACATGACGGCGGCTGGCAAACCTTGGCCCGTTGTCGTGGGGACGACACTACAGTTGTCGGACATGACGGGGGCTGGCCAACCTAGTCCCGGGGTCGTGGGGATGCCCCTATACTCGTCGGACATGACGGTGGCGGCCAATGTAGTTCCGGGGTCATGGGGACGACCCTATAGTCGTCGAACATGTCGGCGGCTGGCCAACTTTGGCCTGTGGTCGTGGGGACGACCCTATAGTCGTCGGACATGTCGGCGGCATGGCAACTTTGGTCCGTGGTCGTGGGGACGACCCTATAGTCGTCGGATATGATGGTGGCGGGCCAATCCAGTCCCGGGGTCGTGGGGAGGACCCTATAGTCGTCGGACATGATGGCGGCGGGCCAACCTAGTCCCGGGGTCGTGGGGACGACCCTATAGTCGTCGGACATGATGGTGGCGGGCCAATCTAGTCCCGGGGTCGTGGGGACGACTCTACAGTCGTCGGACAAGTCGGCGGCGGGCGAACCTAGTCCCGGGGTCGTGGGGACGACCCTATAGTCGTCGGACATGTCGGCGGCTGGGCAACTTTGGCCCGTGGTCGTGGGGACGACCCTATAGTCGTCGGACATGTCGGCGGCAGGCCAACTTTGGCCCGGGGTCGTGGGGACGAACCTATAGCCGTCGGACATGTCGGCGGCTGGCCAACCTAGTCCCGGGGCCGTGGGGACGACCCTATAGTCGTCGGACATGATAGAGGCGGGCCAATCTAGTCCCGGGTTCGTGGTGACGACCCTATAGTCGTCGGACATGACGGCGGCTGGCCAACTTTGGCCCGTGGTCGTGGGGACGACCCTATAGTCGTCGGACATGTCGGCGGCAGGCCAACTTTGGCCCGTTGTCGTGGGGACGACACTACAGTTGTCGGACATGACGGGGGCGGGCCAATCTAGTCCCAGGGCCGTGGGGACGACCCTATAGTCGTCGGACAAGTCGGCGGCGGGCGAACCTAGTCCCGGGGTCGTGGGGACGACCCTATAGTCGTCGGACAAGTCGGCGGCGGGCGAACCTAGTCCCGGGGTCGTGGGGACGACCCTATAGTCGTCGGACATGTCGGCGGCTGGGCAACTTTGGCCCGTGGTCGTGGGGACGACCCTATAGTCGTCGGACATGTCGGCGGCAGGCCAACTTTGGCCCGGGGTCGTGGGGACGACCCTATAGTCGTCGGACAAGTCGGCGGCGGGCCAACCTAGTCCCGGGGTCGTGGGGACGACTCTATAGTCGTCGGACAAGTCGGCGGCGGGTCATCCTAGTCCCGTGGTCGTGGGGACGACCCTATAGTCGTCGGACATGATGGTGGCGGGCCAATCTAGACCCGGGGTCGTGGGGACGACCCAATAGTCGTCGGACATGTCGGCGGCTGGCCAACTTGGGCCCGTGGTCGTGGGTACAACCATATAGTCGTCGGACATGTCGGCGGCTGGGCAACTTTGGCCCGTGGTCGTGGCGACCACCCTATAGTCGTCGGACATGTCGGCGGCTGGGCAACTTTGGCCCGTGGTCGTGGGGACGACCCTATAGTCGTCGGACATGTCGGCGGCTGGGCAACTTTGGCCCGTGGTCGTGGGGACGACCCTATAGTCGTCGGACAAGTCGGTGGCGCGCCAACCTAGTCCCGGGGTCGTGTGGACGACCCTATAGTCGTCGGACATGTCGGCGGCTGGCCGACCTAGTCCCGGGGTGGTAGGGACAACCCTGTAGTCGTCGGACAATTAGGCGGCGGGCCAATCTAGTCCCGGGGCCGTGGGGACGACCGTATAGTCGTCGGACATGTCGGCGGCTGGCCAACCTATTCCCGGGGTCGTGGGGACGACCCTATAGTCGTCGGACACGATGGTGGCGGGCCAATCTAGTCCCGGGGCCGTGGGGACGACCCTATAGTCGTCGGACAAGTCGGCGGCGGGCCAACATAGTCCCGGGGTGGTAGGGACGACTCTATAGTCGTCGGACAAGTCGGTGGCGCGCCAACCTAGTCCCGGGGTCGTGTGGACGACCCTATAGTCGTCGGACATGTCGGCGGCTGGCCGACCTAGTCCCGGGGTGGTAGGGACGACCCTATAGTCGTCGGACAAGTCGGCGGCGGGCCAACCTAGTCCCGGGGTCGTGGGGACGACCGTATAGTCGTCGGACATGTCGGCGGCGGGCCAACCTAGTCCCGGGGTCGTGGGGACGACCCTATAGTCGTCGGACATGATGGTGGCGGGCCAATCTAGACCCGGGGTCGTGGGGACGACCCGATAGCCGTCGGACATGTCGGCGGCGGGCCAACCTAGTCCCGTGCTCGTGGGTACGACCATATAGTCGTCGGACATGTCGGCGGCTGGGCAACTTTGGCCCGTGGTCGTGGCGACCACACTATAGTCGTCGGACATGTCGGCGGCTGGCCATCCTAGTCCCGTGGTCGTGGGGACGACCCTATAGTCGTCGGACATGTCGGCGGCTGGCCAACCTAGTCCCGGTGTCGTGGGGACGACCCGATAGTCGTCGGACATGTCGGAGGCGGGCCAACCTAGTCCCGGGTTCGTGGGGACGACCCTATAGTCGTCGGACATGACGGCGGCTGGCAAACTTTGGCCCGTTGTCGTGGGGACGACACTACAGTTGTCGGACATGATGGTGGCGGGCCAATCTAGACCCGAGGTCGTGGGGACGACCCAATAGTCGTCGGGCAAGTCGGCGGCGGGCCAACCTAGTCCCGGGGTCGTGTGGACGACCCTATAGTCGTCGGACATGTCGGCGGCTGGCCGACCTAGTCCCGGGGTGGTAGGGACGACCCTATAGTCGTCGGACAAGTCGGCGGCGGGCCAACCTAGTCCCGGGGTCGTGGGGACGACCCGATAGTCGTCGGACATGTCGGCGGCGGGCCAACCTAGTCCCGGGGTCGTGGGGACGACCCTATAGTCGTCGGAAAAGTCGGCGGCGGGCCAACCTAGTCCCGGGGTCGTGGGGACGACCCTATAGTCGTCGGACATGTCGGCGGCTGGGCAACTTTGGCCCGTGGTCGTGGGGACCACCCTATAGTCGTCGGACAAGTCGGCGGCGGGCCAATCTAGTCCCGGGGCCGTGGGGATGGCCGTATAGTCGTCGGACATGTCGGCGGCTGGCCAACCTAGTCCCGGTGTCGTGGGGACGACTCTATAGTCGTCGGACAAGTCGGCGGCGGGTCATCCTAGTCCCGGGGTCGTGGGGACGACTCTATAGTCGTCGGACAAGTCGGCGGCGGGCCAACCTAGTCCCGGGTTCGTGGGGACGACCCTATAGTCGTCGGACATGACGGCGGCTGGCAAACTTTGGCCCGTTGTCGTGGGGACGACACTACAGTTGTCGGACATGATGGTGGCGGGCCAATCTAGACCCGAGGTCGTGGGGACGACCCAATAGTCGTCGGACAAGTCGGCGGCGGGCCAACCTAGTCCCGGGGTCGTGTGGACGACCCTATAGTCGTCGGACATGTCGGCGGCTGGCCGACCTAGTCCCGGGGTGGTAGGGACGACCCTATAGTCGTCGGACAAGTCGGCGGCGGGCCAACCTAGTCCCGGGGTCGTGGGGACGACCCGATAGTCGTCGGACATGTCGGCGGCGGGCCAACCGAGTCCCGTGGTCGTGGGGACGACCCGATAGTCGTCGGACATGTCGGCGGCGGGCCAACCTAGTCCCGGGGTCGTGGGGACGACCCTATAGTCGTCGGACATGATGGGGGCGGGCCAATCTAGACCCGGGGTCGTGGGGACGACCCTATAGTCGTCGGACAAGTCGGCGGCGGGCCAACCTAGTCCCGGGGTCGTGGGGACGACTCTATAGTCGTCGGACAAGTCGGCGGCGGGTCATCCTAGTCCCGTGGTCGTGGGGACGACCCTATAGTCGTCGGACATGTCGGCGGCTGGGCAACTTTGGCCCGTGGTCGTGGGGACGACCCTATAGTCGTCGGACAAGTCGGTGGCGCGCCAACCCAGTCCCGGGGTCGTGTGGACGACCCTATAGTCGTCGGACATGTCGGCGGCTGGCCAACCTAGTCCCGTGGTCGTGGGGACGACCCTATAGTCGTCGGACATGTCGGCGGCTGGCCAACCTAGTCCCGGTGTCGTGAGGACGACCGTATAGTCGTCGGACATGTCGGCGGCGGGCCAACCTAGTCCCGTGGTCGTGGGGACGACCCTATAGTCGTCGGACATGTCGGCGGCTGGCCAACCTAGTCCCGGTGTCGTGGGGACGACCCGATAGTCGTCGGACATGTCGGCGGCGGGCCAACCTAGTCCCGGGGTCGTGGGGACGACCCGATAGTCGTCGGACATGTCGGCGGCGGGCCAACCTAGTCCCGGGGTCGTGGGGACGACCCTATAGTCGTCGGACAAGTCGGCGGCGGGCCAACCTAGTCCCGGGGTCGTGGGGACGACCCTATAGTCGTCGGACATGATGGTGGCGGGCCAATCTAGATCCGAGGTCGTGGGGACGACCCAATAGTCGTCGGACAAGTCGGCGGCGGGCCAACCTAGTCCCGGGGTCGTGGGGACGACCCTGTAGTCGTCGGACATGACGGTGGCCGGCCAATCTAGTCCCGGGGTCGTAGGGACGACCCTATTGTCGTCGGACAAGTCGGCGGCGGGCCAGCATAGTCCCGGGGTGGTAGGGACGACCCTATAGTCGTCGGACAAGTCGGCGGCGGGCCAACCTAGTCCCGGGGTCGTGGGGACGACCGTATAGTCGTCGGACATGTCGGCGGCTGGCCAACCTAGCCCGGGGTCGTGGGGACGACCCGATAGTCGTCGGACATGTCGGCGGCGCGCCAACCTAGTCCTGGGATCGTGGGGACGACCCTATAGTCGTCGGACAAGTCGGCGGCGGGCCAACCTAGTCCCGGGGTCGTGGGGACGACCCAATAGTCGTCGGACATGGCGGTGGCGGGCCAATCTATCCCCGGGGTCGTGGGGACGACCCTATAGTCGTCGGACAAGTCGGCGGCGGGCCAACCTAGTCCCGGGGTCGTGGGGACGACCCTATAGTCGTCGGACATGATGGTGGCGGGCCAATCTAGATCCGAGGTCGTGGGGACGACCCAATAGTCGTCGGACAAGTCGGCGGCGGGCCAACCAAGGCGCGGGGTCGTGGGGACGACCCTATAGTCGTCGGACAAGTCGGCGGCGGGCCAACCTAGTCCCGGGGTCGTGGGGACGACCCTACAGTCGTCGGACATGATGGTGGCGGGCCAATCTAGATCCGAGGTCGTGGGGACGACCCAATAGTCGTCGGACAAGTCGGCGGCGGGCCAACCTAGTCCCGGGGTCGTGGGGACGACCCTGTAGTCGTCGGACATGACGGTGGCGGGCCAATCTAGTCCCGGGGTCGTAGGGACGACCCTATTGTCGTCGGACAAGTCGGCGGCGGGCCAGCATAGTCCCGGGGTGGTAGGGACGACCCTATAGTCGTCGGACAAGTCGGCGGCGGGCCAACCTAGTCCCGGGGTCGTGGGGACGACCCTATAGTCGTCGGACATGACGGTGGCGGGCCAATCTAGTCCCGGGGTCGTGGGGACGACTCTATAGTCGTCGGGCATGATGGTGGCGGGCCAATCTAGACCCGGGGTCGTGGGGACGACCCAATAGTCGTCGGACATGGCGGTGGCGGGCCAATCTATCCCCGGGGTCGTGGGGACGACCCTATAGTCGTCGGACAAGTCGGCGGCGGGCCAACCTAGTCCCGGGGTCGTGGGGACGACCCTATAGTCGTCGGACATGATGGTGGCGGGCCAATCTAGATCCGAGGTCGTGGGGACGACCCAATAGTCGTCGGACAAGTCGGCGGCGGGCCAACCAAGGCGCGGGGTCGTGGGGACGACCCTATAGTCGTCGGACATGATGGTGGCGGGCCAATCTAGATCCGAGGTCGTGGGGACGACCCAATAGTCGTCGGACAAGTCGGCGGCGGGCCAACCTAGTCCCGTGGTCGTGTGGACGACCCTATAGTCGTCGGACATGTCGGCGGCTGGCCGACCTAGTCCCGGGGTGGTAGGGACGACCCTATAGTCGTCGGACAAGTCGGCGGCGGGCCAACCTAGTCCCGGGGTCGTGGGGACGACCGTATAGTCGTCGGACATGTCGGCGGCTGGCCAACCTAGCCCGGGGTCGTGGGGACGACCCGATAGTCGTCGGACATGTCGGCGGCGCGCCAACCTAGTCCCGGGATCGTGGGGACGACCCTATAGTCGTCGGACATGTCGGCGGCTGGGCAACTTTGGCCCGTGGTCGTGGGGACGACCCTATAGTCGTCGGACATGTCGGCGGCTGGCCAACCTAGTCCCGGGGTGGTAGGGCGACCCTATAGTCGTCGGACATGACGGCGGCTGGCAAACTTTGGCCCGTTGTCGTGGGGACGACACTGCAGTTGTCGGACATGACGGGGGCGGGCCAATCTAGTCCTGGGGTCGTGGGGACGACTCTATAGTCGTCGGACAAGTCGGCGGTGGGTCATCCTAGTCCCGGGGTCGTGGGGACGACCCTATACTCGTCGGACAAGTCGGTGGCTGGTCATCCTAGTCCCGGGGTCGTGGGGACGGCCCTATAGTCGTCGGACATGACGGCGGCTGGCAAACCTTGGCCCGTTGTCGTGGGGACGACACTACAGTTGTCGGACATGACGGGGGCTGGCCAACCTAGTCCCGGGGTCGTGGGGATGCCCCTATACTCGTCGGACATGACGGTGGCGGCCAATGTAGTTCCGGGGTCATGGGGACGACCCTATAGTCGTCGAACATGTCGGCGGCTGGCCAACTTTGGCCTGTGGTCGTGGGGACGACCCTATAGTCGTCGGACATGTCGGCGGCATGGCAACTTTGGTCCGTGGTCGTGGGGACGACCCTATAGTCGTCGGATATGATGGTGGCGGGCCAATCCAGTCCCGGGGTCGTGGGGAGGACCCTATAGTCGTCGGACATGATGGCGGCGGGCCAACCTAGTCCCGGGGTCGTGGGGACGACCCTATAGTCGTCGGACATGATGGTGGCGGGCCAATCTAGTCCCGGGGTCGTGGGGACGACTCTACAGTCGTCGGACATGTCGGCGGTTGGGCAACTTTGGCCCGTGGTCGTGGGGACGACCCTTTAGTCGTCGGATATCATGGTGGCGGGCCAATCCAGTCCCGGGGCCGTGGGGACGACCCTATAGTCGTCGGACAAGTCGGCGGCGGGCGAACCTAGTCCCGGGGTCGTGGGGACGACCCTATAGTCGTCGGACATGTCGGCGGCTGGGCAACTTTGGCCCGTGGTCGTGGGGACGACCCTATAGTCGTCGGACATGTCGGCGGCAGGCCAACTTTGGCCCGGGGTCGTGGGGACGAACCTATAGCCGTCGGACATGTCGGCGGCTGGCCAACCTAGTCCCGGGGCCGTGGGGACGACCCTATAGTCGTCGGACATGATAGAGGCGGGCCAATCTAGTCCCGGGGTCGTGGGGACGACCCTATAGTCGTCGGACATGATGGTGGCGGGCCAATCTAGTCCCGGGGTCGTGGGGACGACTCTACAGTCGTCGGACATGACGGCGGCTGGCCAACTTTGGCCCGTGGTCGTGGGGACGACCCTATAGTCGTCGGACATGTCGGCGGCAGGCCAACTTTGGCCCGTTGTCGTGGGGACGACACTACAGTTGTCGGACATGACGGGGGCGGGCCAATCTAGTCCCAGGGCCGTGGGGACGACCCTATAGTCGTCGGACAAGTCGGCGGCGGGCGAACCTAGTCCCGGGGTCGTGGGGACGACCCTATAGTCGTCGGACAAGTCGGCGGCGGGCGAACCTAGTCCCGGGGTCGTGGGGACGACCCTATAGTCGTCGGACATGTCGGCGGCTGGGCAACTTTGGCCCGTGGTCGTGGGGACGACCCTATAGTCGTCGGACATGTCGGCGGCAGGCCAACTTTGGCCCGGGGTCGTGGGGACGAACCTATAGCCGTCGGACATGTCGGCGGCTGGCCAACCTAGTCCCGGGGCCGTGGGGACGACCCTATAGTCGTCGGACATGTCGGCGGCAGGCCAACTATGGCCCGTGGTCGTGGGGACGACCCTATAGTCGTCGGACATGTCGGCGGCAGGCCAACTATGGCCCGTGGTCGTGGGGACGACCCTATAGTCGTAGGACATGTCGGCTGCAGGCCAACTTTGGCCCGTGGTCGTGGGGACGACCCTATAGTCGTCGGACATGTCGGCGGCAGGCCAACTATGGCCCGGGGTCGTGGGGACGACCCTATAGTCGTCGGACAAGTCGGCGGCGGGCCAACCTAGTCCCGGGGTCGTGGGGACGACCCTATAGTCGTCGGACATGATGGTGGCGGGCCAATTTAGACCCGGGGTCGTGGGGACGACCCAATAGTCGTCGGACATGGCGGTGGCGGGCCAATCTATCCCCGGGGTCGTGGGGACGACCCTATAGTCGTCGGACAAGTCGGCGGCGGGCCAACCTAGTCCCGGGGTCGTGGGGACGACCCTATAGTCGTCGGAAATGTCGGCGGCTGGGCAAATTTGGCCCGTGGTCGTGGGGACCACCCTATAGCCGTCGGACATGATGGTGGCGGGCCAATCTAGTCCCGGGGCCGTGGGGACGACCGTATAGTCGTCAAACATGTCGGCGGCTGGCCAGCCTAGTCCCGGGGTCGTGGGTACGACCCTGTAGTCGTCGGACATGACGGTGGCGGGCCAATCTAGTCCCGGGGTCGTAGGGACGACCCTATAGTCGTCGGACAAGTCGGCGGCGGGCCAGCATAGTCCCGGGGTGGTAGGGACGACTCTATAGTCGTCGGACAAGTCGGCGGCGGGCCAACCTAGTCCCGGGGTCGTGGGGACGACCCTATAGTCGTCGGACATGACGATGGCGGGCCAATCTAGTCCCGGGGTCGTGGGGACGACTCTATAGTCGTCGGACATGATGGTGGCGGGCCAATCTAGACCCGGGGTCGTGGGGACGACCCAATAGTCGTCGGACATGGCGGTGGCGGGCCAATCTAGACCCGGGGTCGTGGGGACGACCCAATAGTCGTCGGACAAGTCGGCGGCGGGCCAACCTAGTCCCGGGGTCGTGGGGACGACCCTATAGTCGTCGGAACATGATGGTGGCGGCCCAATATAGACCCGGGGTCGTGGGGACGACCCAATAGTCGTCGGACATGTCGGCGGCTGGCCAACTTGGGCCCGTGGTCGTGGGGACGACCCTATTGTCGTCGGACATGGCGGTGGCGGGCCAATCTATCCCCGGGGTTGTGGGGACGACCCTATAATCGTCGGACATGTTGGCGGCTGGCCAACCTAGTCCCGGTGCCGTGGGGACGACTCTATAGTCGTCGGACAAGTCGGCGGCGGGTCATCCTAGTCCCGGGGTCGTGGGGACGACCCTATAGTCGTCGGACATGTCGGCGGCTGGGCAACTTTGGCCCGTGGTCGTGGGGACGACCCTATAGTCGTCGGACAAGTCGGTGGCGCGCCAACCCAGTCCCGGGTTCGTGTGGACGACCCTATAGTCGTCGGACATGTCGGCGGCTGGCCGACCTAGTCCCGGGGTGGTAGAGACGACCCTATAGTCGTCGGACAAGTCGGCGGCGGGCCAACCTAGTCCCGGGGTCGTGGGGACGACCCTATAGTCGTCGGACATGATGGTGGCGGGCCAATCTAAACCCGGGGTCGTGGGGACGACCCAATAGTCGTCGGACATGGCGGTGGCGGGCCAATCTATCCCCGGGGTCGTGGGGACGACCCTATAGTCGTCGGACAAGTCGGCGGCGGGCCAACCTAGTCCCGGGGTCGTGGGGACGACCCTATAGTCGTCGGAACATAATGGTGGCGGGCCAATATAGACCCGGGGTCGTGGAGACGACCCAATAGTCGTCGGACATGTCGGCGGCTGGCCAACTTGCGCCCGTGGTCGTGGGGACGACCCTATTGTCGTCGGACAAGTCGGTGGCGCGCCAACCTAGTCCCGGGGTCGTGTGGACGACCCTATAGTCGTCGGACATGTCGGCGGCTGGCCGACCTAGTCCCGGGGTGGTAGGGACGACCCTATAGTCGTCGGACAAGTCGGCGGCGGGCCAACCTAGTCCCGGGGTCGTGGGGACGACCGTATAGTCGTCGGACATGTCGGCGGCGGGCCAACCTAGTCCCGTGGTCGTGGGGACGACCCTATAGTCGTCGGACATGTCGGCGGCTGGCCAACCTAGTCCCGGTGTCGTGGGGACGACCCGATAGTCGTCGGACATGTCGGCGGCGGGCCAACCTAGTCCCGGGGTCGTGGGGACGACCCTATAGTCGTCGGGCATGATGGTGGCGGGCCAATCTAGACCCGGGGTCGTGGGGACGACCCAATAGTCGTCGGACATGGCGGTGGCGGGCCAATCTATCCCCGGTGTCGTGGGGACGACCCGATAGTCGTCGGACATGTCGGCGGCGGGCCAACCTAGTCCCGGGGTCGTGGGGACGACCCTATAGTCGTCGGACATGATGTTGGCGGGCCAATCTAGATCCGAGGTCGTGGGGACGACCCAATAGTCGTCGGACAAGTCGGCGGCGGGCCAACCAAGGCGCGGGGTCGTGGGGACGACCCTATAGTCGTCGGACATGTCGGCGGCTGGCCGACCTAGTCCCGGGGTGGTAGGGACGACCCTATAGTCGTCGGACAAGTCGGCGGCGGGCCAACCTAGTCCCGGGGTCGTGGGGACGACCGTATAGTCGTCGGACATGTCGGCGGCTGGCCAACCTAGCCCGGGGTCGTGGGGGCGACCCGATAGTCGTCGGACATGTCGGCGGCGGGCCAACCTAGTCCCGGGATCGTGGGGACGACCCTATAGTCGTCGGAAAAGTCGGCGGCGGGCCAACCTAGTCCCGGGGTCGTGGTGACGACCGTATAGTCGTCGGACATGTCGGCGGCTGGGCAACTTTGGCCCGTGGTCGTGGGGACCACCCTATAGTCGTCGGACAAGTCGGCGGCGGGCCAATCTAGTCCCGGGGCCGTGGGGATGGCCGTATAGTCGTCGGACATGTCGGCGGCTGGCCTACCTAGTCCCGGGGTCGTGGGGACGACCCTGTAGTCGTCGGACATGACGGTGGCGGGCCAATCTAGTCCCGGGGTCGTAGGGACGACCCTATAGTCGTCGGACATGATGGTGGCGGGCCAATCTAGACCCGGGGTCGTGGGGACGACCCAATAGTCGTCGGACATGGCGGTGGCGGGCCAATCTATCCCCGGGGTCGTGGGGACGACCCTATAGTCGTCGGACATGTCGGCGGCTGGCCAACTTGCGCCCGTGGTCGTGGGGACGACCCTATTGTCGTCGGACATGGCGGTGGCGGGCCAATCTATCCCCGGGGTCGCGGGGACGACCCTATAATCGTCGGACATGTCGGCGGCGCGCCAACCTAGTCCCGGGATCGTGGGGACGACCCTATAGTCGTCGGACATGTCGGCGGCTGGGCAACTTTGGCCCGTGGTCGTGGGGACGACCCTATAGTCGTCGGACATGTCGGCGGCTGGCCAACCTAGTCCCGGGGTGGTAGGGCGACCCTATAGTCGTCGGACATGACGGCGGCTGGCAAACTTTGGCCCGTTGTCGTGGGGACGACACTGCAGTTGTCGGACATGACGGGGGCGGGCCAATCTAGTCCTGGGGTCGTGGGGACGACTCTATAGTCGTCGGACAAGTCGGCGGTGGGTCATCCTAGTCCCGGGGTCGTGGGGACGACCCTATACTCGTCGGACAAGTCGGTGGCTGGTCATCCTAGTCCCGGGGTCGTGGGGACGGCCCTATAGTCGTCGGACATGACGGCGGCTGGCAAACCTTGGCCCGTTGTCGTGGGGACGACACTACAGTTGTCGGACATGACGGGGGCTGGCCAACCTAGTCCCGGGGTCGTGGGGATGCCCCTATACTCGTCGGACATGACGGTGGCGGCCAATGTAGTTCCGGGGTCATGGGGACGACCCTATAGTCGTCGAACATGTCGGCGGCTGGCCAACTTTGGCCTGTGGTCGTGGGGACGACCCTATAGTCGTCGGACATGTCGGCGGCATGGCAACTTTGGTCCGTGGTCGTGGGGACGACCCTATAGTCGTCGGATATGATGGTGGCGGGCCAATCCAGTCCCGGGGTCGTGGGGAGGACCCTATAGTCGTCGGACATGATGGCGGCGGGCCAACCTAGTCCCGGGGTCGTGGGGACGACCCTATAGTCGTCGGACATGATGGTGGCGGGCCAATCTAGTCCCGGGGTCGTGGGGACGACTCTACAGTCGTCGGACATGTCGGCGGTTGGGCAACTTTGGCCCGTGGTCGTGGGGACGACCCTTTAGTCGTCGGATATCATGGTGGCGGGCCAATCCAGTCCCGGGGCCGTGGGGACGACCCTATAGTCGTCGGACAAGTCGGCGGCGGGCGAACCTAGTCCCGGGGTCGTGGGGACGACCCTATAGTCGTCGGACATGTCGGCGGCTGGGCAACTTTGGCCCGTGGTCGTGGGGACGACCCTATAGTCGTCGGACATGTCGGCGGCAGGCCAACTTTGGCCCGGGGTCGTGGGGACGAACCTATAGCCGTCGGACATGTCGGCGGCTGGCCAACCTAGTCCCGGGGCCGTGGGGACGACCCTATAGTCGTCGGACATGATAGAGGCGGGCCAATCTAGTCCCGGGTTCGTGGTGACGACCCTATAGTCGTCGGACATGACGGCGGCTGGCCAACTTTGGCCCGTGGTCGTGGGGACGACCCTATAGTCGTCGGACATGTCGGCGGCAGGCCAACTTTGGCCCGTTGTCGTGGGGACGACACTACAGTTGTCGGACATGACGGGGGCGGGCCAATCTAGTCCCAGGGCCGTGGGGACGACCCTATAGTCGTCGGACAAGTCGGCGGCGGGCGAACCTAGTCCCGGGGTCGTGGGGACGACCCTATAGTCGTCGGACAAGTCGGCGGCGGGCGAACCTAGTCCCGGGGTCGTGGGGACGACCCTATAGTCGTCGGACATGTCGGCGGCTGGGCAACTTTGGCCCGTGGTCGTGGGGACGACCCTATAGTCGTCGGACATGTCGGCGGCAGGCCAACTTTGGCCCGGGGTCGTGGGGACGAACCTATAGCCGTCGGACATGTCGGCGGCTGGCCAACCTAGTCCCGGGGCCGTGGGGACGACCCTATAGTCGTCGGACATGTCGGCGGCAGGCCAACTATGGCCCGTGGTCGTGGGGACGACCCTATAGTCGTCGGACATGTCGGCGGCAGGCCAACTATGGCCCGTGGTCGTGGGGACGACCCTATAGTCGTAGGACATGTCGGCTGCAGGCCAACTTTGGCCCGTGGTCGTGGGGACGACCCTATAGTCGTCGGACATGTCGGCGGCAGGCCAACTATGGCCCGGGGTCGTGGGGACGACCCTATAGTCGTCGGACAAGTCGGCGGCGGGCCAACCTAGTCCCGGGGTCGTGGGGACGACCCTATAGTCGTCGGACATGATGGTGGCGGGCCAATCTAGACCCGGGGTCGTGGGGACGACCCAATAGTCGTCGGACATGGCGGTGGCGGGCCAATCTATCCCCGGGGTCGTGGGGACGACCCTATAGTCGTCGGACAAGTCGGCGGCGGGCCAACCTAGTCCCGGGGTCGTGGGGACGACCC
Source organism: Andrena fulva (assembly GCA_946251845.1). Lineage (NCBI taxonomy): Eukaryota > Metazoa > Arthropoda > Insecta > Hymenoptera > Andrenidae > Andrena > Andrena fulva. The sequence continues at coordinate 42,027,589 of OX276329.1, forward strand.
TATAGTCGTCGGAAATGTCGGCGGCTGGGCAAATTTGGCCCGTGGTCGTGGGGACCACCCTATAGCCGTCGGACATGATGGTGGCGGGCCAATCTAGTCCCGGGGCCGTGGGGACGACCGTATAGTCGTCAAACATGTCGGCGGCTGGCCAGCCTAGTCCCGGGGTCGTGGGTACGACCCTGTAGTCGTCGGACATGACGGTGGCGGGCCAATCTAGTCCCGGGGTCGTAGGGACGACCCTATAGTCGTCGGACAAGTCGGCGGCGGGCCAGCATAGTCCCGGGGTGGTAGGGACGACTCTATAGTCGTCGGACAAGTCGGCGGCGGGCCAACCTAGTCCCGGGGTCGTGGGGACGACCCTATAGTCGTCGGACATGACGATGGCGGGCCAATCTAGTCCCGGGGTCGTGGGGACGACTCTATAGTCGTCGGACATGATGGTGGCGGGCCAATCTAGACCCGGGGTCGTGGGGACGACCCAATAGTCGTCGGACATGGCGGTGGCGGGCCAATCTAGACCCGGGGTCGTGGGGACGACCCAATAGTCGTCGGACAAGTCGGCGGCGGGCCAACCTAGTCCCGGGGTCGTGGGGACGACCCTATAGTCGTCGGAACATGATGGTGGCGGCCCAATATAGACCCGGGGTCGTGGGGACGACCCAATAGTCGTCGGACATGTCGGCGGCTGGCCAACTTGGGCCCGTGGTCGTGGGGACGACCCTATTGTCGTCGGACATGGCGGTGGCGGGCCAATCTATCCCCGGGGTTGTGGGGACGACCCTATAATCGTCGGACATGTTGGCGGCTGGCCAACCTAGTCCCGGTGCCGTGGGGACGACTCTATAGTCGTCGGACAAGTCGGCGGCGGGTCATCCTAGTCCCGGGGTCGTGGGGACGACCCTATAGTCGTCGGACATGTCGGCGGCTGGGCAACTTTGGCCCGTGGTCGTGGGGACGACCCTATAGTCGTCGGACAAGTCGGTGGCGCGCCAACCCAGTCCCGGGTTCGTGTGGACGACCCTATAGTCGTCGGACATGTCGGCGGCTGGCCGACCTAGTCCCGGGGTGGTAGAGACGACCCTATAGTCGTCGGACAAGTCGGCGGCGGGCCAACCTAGTCCCGGGGTCGTGGGGACGACCCTATAGTCGTCGGACATGATGGTGGCGGGCCAATCTAAACCCGGGGTCGTGGGGACGACCCAATAGTCGTCGGACATGGCGGTGGCGGGCCAATCTATCCCCGGGGTCGTGGGGACGACCCTATAGTCGTCGGACAAGTCGGCGGCGGGCCAACCTAGTCCCGGGGTCGTGGGGACGACCCTATAGTCGTCGGAACATAATGGTGGCGGGCCAATATAGACCCGGGGTCGTGGAGACGACCCAATAGTCGTCGGACATGTCGGCGGCTGGCCAACTTGCGCCCGTGGTCGTGGGGACGACCCTATTGTCGTCGGACAAGTCGGTGGCGCGCCAACCTAGTCCCGGGGTCGTGTGGACGACCCTATAGTCGTCGGACATGTCGGCGGCTGGCCGACCTAGTCCCGGGGTGGTAGGGACGACCCTATAGTCGTCGGACAAGTCGGCGGCGGGCCAACCTAGTCCCGGGGTCGTGGGGACGACCGTATAGTCGTCGGACATGTCGGCGGCGGGCCAACCTAGTCCCGTGGTCGTGGGGACGACCCTATAGTCGTCGGACATGTCGGCGGCTGGCCAACCTAGTCCCGGTGTCGTGGGGACGACCCGATAGTCGTCGGACATGTCGGCGGCGGGCCAACCTAGTCCCGGGGTCGTGGGGACGACCCTATAGTCGTCGGGCATGATGGTGGCGGGCCAATCTAGACCCGGGGTCGTGGGGACGACCCAATAGTCGTCGGACATGGCGGTGGCGGGCCAATCTATCCCCGGTGTCGTGGGGACGACCCGATAGTCGTCGGACATGTCGGCGGCGGGCCAACCTAGTCCCGGGGTCGTGGGGACGACCCTATAGTCGTCGGACATGTCGGCGGCTTGGCAACTTTGGCCCGTGGTCGTGGGGACCACCCTATAGTCGTCGGACAAGTCGGCGGCGGGCCAACCTAGTCCCGGGGTCGTGGGGACGACCGTATAGTCGTCGGACATGTCGGCGGCTTGGCAACTTTGGCCCGTGGTCGTGGGGACGACCGTATAGTCGTCGGACATGTCAGCGGCTGGCCAACCTAGTCCCGGGGTGGTAGGGACGACCCTATAGTCGTCGGACAAGTCGGCGGTTGGCCAACCTAGTCCCGGGGTCGTCGGGACGTCCGTATAGTCGTCGGACATGTCGGCGGCGGGCCAACCTAGTCCCGTGGTCGTGGGGACGACCCTATAGTCGTCGGACATGTCGGCGGCTGGCCAACCTAGTCCCGGGGTCGTGGGGACGACCCTAAAGTCGTCGGACAAATCGGCGGCGGGCCAATCTAGTCCCGGGGTCGTGGGGACGACCATATAGTCGTCGGACATGTCGGCGGCTTGGCAACTTTGGCCCGTGGTCGTGGGGACCACCCTATAGTCGTCGGACAAGTCGGCGGCGGGCCAACCTAGTCCCGGGGTCGTGGGGAAGACCCTATAGTCGTCGGACATGTCGGCGGATTGCCAACCTAGTCCCGGGTTCGTGGGGACGACCCTATAGTCGTCGGACATGACGGCGACTGGCCAACTTTGGCCCGTGGTCGTGGGGACGACCCTATAGTCGTCGTACATGACGGTGGCCGGCCAATCTAGCCCGGGGGTCGTGGGGACGACCCTATAGTCGTCGGACAAGACGGCGGCGGGCCAACCTAGTCCCGGGGTCGTGGGGACGACCCTATAGTCGTCGGACATGTCGGCAGCTGGCCAACCTAGTCCCGGGGTCGTAGGGACGACCCTATAGTCGTCGGACAAGTCGGCGGCGGGCCAACCTAGTCCCGGGTTCGTGGGGAAGACCCTATAGTCGTCGGACATGTCGGCGGCTTGCCAACCTAGTCCCGGGGTGGTAGGGACGACCCTATAGAAGTCGGACAAGTCGGTGGCGGGCCAACCTAGTCCCGGGGTCGTGGGGACGACCCTATAGTCGTCGGACATGATGGTGGCGGGCCAATCTAGACCCGGGGCCGTGGGGACGACCGTATAGTCGTCGGACATGTCGGCGGCTGGCCAACCTAGTCCCGGGGTCGTGGGGCCGACCCTATAGTCGTCGGACATGTCGGCGGCGCGCCAACTTATTCCCGGGGTCGTGGGGACGACCCAATAGTCGTCGGACATGTCGGCGGCGGGCCAACCTAGTCCCGTGGTCGTGGGGACGACCGTATAGTCGTCGGACATGTCGGCGGCGGGCCAACCTAGTCCCGTGGTCGTGGGGACGACCCTATAGTCGTCGGACATGTCGGCGGCTGGCCAACCTAGTCCAGGGGTCGTGGGGACGACCCTATAGTCGTCGGACATGTCGGCGGCGGGCCAACATTGGCCCGTGGTCGTGGGGATGACCCTATTGTCGTCGGACATGACGGTGGCGGGCCAATCTAATCCCGGTGTGGTAGGGTCGAACCTATAGTCGTCGGACAAGTCGGCGGCGGGCCATCCTAGTCCGGGGGTCGTGGGGACGACCCTATACTCGTCGGACATGACGGTGGCGGGCCAACCTAGTCCCGGGGTGGTACGGACGACCCTATAGAAGTCGGACAAGTCGGTGGCGGGCCAACCTAGTCCCGGGGTCGTGGGGACGACCCTATAGTCGTCGGACATGATGGGGGCGGGCCAATCTAGACCCGGGGTCGTGGGGACGACCCTATAGTCGTCGGACAAGTCGGTGGCGCGCCAACCCAGTCCCGGGGTCGCGTGGACGACCCTAAAGTCGTCGGACATGTCGGCGGCTGGCCGACCTAGTCCCGGGGTGGTAGGGACGACCCTATAGTCGTCGGACAAGTCGGCGGCGGGCCAACCTAGTCCCGGGGTCGTGGGGACGACCGTATAGTCGTCGGACATGTCGGCGGCGGGCCAACCTAGTCCCGTGGTCGTGGGGACGACCCTATAGTCGTCGGACATGTCGGCGGCTGGCCAACCTAGTCCAGGGGTCGTGGGGACGACCCGATAGTCGTCGGACATGTCGGCGGCGGGCCAACCTAGTCCCGGGGTCGTGGGGACGACCCTATAGTCGTCGGAATTGTCGGCGGCTGGGCAAATTTGGCCCGTGGTCGTGGGGACCACCCTATAGCCGTCGGACATGATGGTGGCGGGCCAATGTAGTCCCGGGGCCGTGGGGACGACCGTATAGTCGTCAAACATGTCGGCGGCTGGCCAGCCTAGTCCCGGGGTCGTGGGTACGACCCTGTAGTCGTCGGACATGACGGTGGCGGGCCAATCTAGTCCCGGGGTCGTAGGGACGACCCTATAGTCGTCGGACAAGTCGGCGGCGGGCCAACCTAGTCCCGGGGTCGTGGGGACGACTCTATAGTCGTCGGACAAGTCGGCGGCGGGCCAATCTAGTCCCGGGGTCGTGGGGACGACCCTATAGTCGTCGGACATGACGATGGCGGGCCAATCTAGTCCCGGGGTCGTGGGGACGACTCTATAGTCGTCGGACATGATGGTGGCGGGCCAATCTAGACCCGGGGTCGTGGGGACGACCCAATAGTCGTCGGACATGGCGGTGGCGGGCCAATCTAGACCCGGGGTCGTGGGGACGACCCAATAGTCGTCGGACAAGTCGGCGGCGGGCCAACCTAGTCCCGGGGTTGTGGGGACGACCCTATAGTCGTCGGAACATGATGGTGGCGGGCCAATATAGACCCGGGGTCGTGGGGACGACCCAATAGTCGTCGGACATGTCGGCGGCTGGCCAACTTGGGCCCGTGGTCGTGGGGACGACCCTATTGTCGTCGGACATGGCGGTGGCGGGCCAATCTATCCCCGGGGTTGTGGGGACGACCCTATAATCGTCGGACATGTTGGCGGCTGGCCAACCTAGTCCCGGTGTCGTGGGGACGACTCTATAGTCGTCGGACAATTCGGCGGCGGGTCATCCTAGTCCCGGGGTCGTGGGGACGACCCTATAGTCGTCGGACATGTCGGCGGCTGGGCAACTTTGGCCCGTGGTCGTGGGGACGACCCTATAGTCGTCGGTCAAGTCGGTGGCGCGCCAACCCAGTCCCGGGGTCGTGTGGACGACCCTATAGTCGTCGGACATGTCGGCGGCTGGCCGGCCTAGTCCCGGGGTGGTGGGGACGACCCTATAGTCGTCGGACAAGTCGGCGGCGGGCCAACCTAGTCCCGGGGTCGTGGGGACGACCCTATAGTCGTCGGACATGATGGTGGCGGGCCAATCTAAACCCGGGGTCGTGGGGACGACCCAATAGTCGTCGGACATGGCGGTGGCGGGCCAATCTATCCCCGGGGTCGTGGGGACGACTCTATAGTCGTCGGACAAGTCGGCGGCGGGCCAACCTAGTCCCGGGGTCGTGGGGACGACCCTATAGTCGTCGGAACATAATGGTGGCGGGCCAATATAGACCCGGGGTCGTGGAGACGACCCAATAGTCGTCGGACATGTCGGCGGCTGGCCAACTTGCGCCCGTGGTCGTGGGGACGACCCTATTGTCGTCGGACATGTCGGCGGCTGGGCAACTTTGGCCCGTGGTCGTGGGGACGACCCTATAGTCGTCGGACAAGTCGGTGGCTGGCCATCCTAGTCCCGTGGTCGTGGGGACGACCCTATAGTCGTCGGACATGTCGGCGGCTGGCGAACCTAGTCCCGGTGTCGTGGGGACGACCCTATAGTCGTCGGACATGATGGTGGCGGGCCAATCTAGACCCGGGGTCGTGGGGACGACCCAATAGTCGTCGGACATGTCGGCGGCTGGCCAACTTGGGCCCGTGGTCGTGGGTACAACCATATAGTCGTCGGACATGTCGGCGGCTGGGCAACTTTGGCCCGTGGTCGTGGCGACCACCCTATAGTCGTCGGACATGTCGGCGGCTGGGCAACTTTGGCCCGTGGTCGTGGGGACGACCCTATAGTCGTCGGACATGTCGGCGGCTGGGCAACTTTGGCCCGTGGTCGTGGGGACGACCCTATAGTCGTCGGACAAGTCGGTGGCGCGCCAACCTAGTCCCGGGGTCGTGTGGACGACCCTATAGTCGTCGGACATGTCGGCGGCTGGCCGACCTAGTCCCGGGGTGGTAGGGACAACCCTGTAGTCGTCGGACAATTAGGCGGCGGGCCAATCTAGTCCCGGGGCCGTGGGGACGACCGTATAGTCGTCGGACATGTCGGCGGCTGGCCAACCTATTCCCGGGGTCGTGGGGACGACCCTATAGTCGTCGGACACGATGGTGGCGGGCCAATCTAGTCCCGGGGCCGTGGGGACGACCCTATAGTCGTCGGACAAGTCGGCGGCGGGCCAACATAGTCCCGGGGTGGTAGGGACGACTCTATAGTCGTCGGACAAGTCGGTGGCGCGCCAACCTAGTCCCGGGGTCGTGTGGACGACCCTATAGTCGTCGGACATGTCGGCGGCTGGCCGACCTAGTCCCGGGGTGGTAGGGACGACCCTATAGTCGTCGGACAAGTCGGCGGCGGGCCAACCTAGTCCCGGGGTCGTGGGGACGACCGTATAGTCGTCGGACATGTCGGCGGCGGGCCAACCTAGTCCCGTGGTCGTGGGGACGACCCTATAGTCGTCGGACATGTCGGCGGCTGGCCAACCTAGTCCCGGTGTCGTGGGGACGACCCGATAGTCGTCGGACATGTCGGCGGCGGGCCAACCTAGTCCCGGGGTCGTGGGGACGACCCTATAGTCGTCGGGCATGATGGTGGCGGGCCAATCTAGACCCGGGGTCGTGGGGACGACCCAATAGTCGTCGGACATGGCGGTGGCGGGCCAATCTATCCCCGGTGTCGTGGGGACGACCCGATAGTCGTCGGACATGTCGGCGGCGGGCCAACCTAGTCCCGGGGTCGTGGGGACGACCCTATAGTCGTCGGAACATGATGGTGGCGGCCCAATATAGACCCGGGGTCGTGGGGACGACCCAATAGTCGTCGGACATGTCGGCGGCTGGCCAACTTGGGCCCGTGGTCGTGGGGACGACCCTATTGTCGTCGGACATGGCGGTGGCGGGCCAATCTATCCCCGGGGTTGTGGGGACGACCCTATAATCGTCGGACATGTTGGCGGCTGGCCAACCTAGTCCCGGTGCCGTGGGGACGACTCTATAGTCGTCGGACAAGTCGGCGGCGGGTCATCCTAGTCCCGGGGTCGTGGGGACGACCCTATAGTCGTCGGACATGTCGGCGGCTGGGCAACTTTGGCCCGTGGTCGTGGGGACGACCCTATAGTCGTCGGACAAGTCGGTGGCGCGCCAACCCAGTCCCGGGTTCGTGTGGACGACCCTATAGTCGTCGGACATGTCGGCGGCTGGCCGACCTAGTCCCGGGGTGGTAGAGACGACCCTATAGTCGTCGGACAAGTCGGCGGCGGGCCAACCTAGTCCCGGGGTCGTGGGGACGACCCTATAGTCGTCGGACATGATGGTGGCGGGCCAATCTAAACCCGGGGTCGTGGGGACGACCCAATAGTCGTCGGACATGGCGGTGGCGGGCCAATCTATCCCCGGGGTCGTGGGGACGACCCTATAGTCGTCGGACAAGTCGGCGGCGGGCCAACCTAGTCCCGGGGTCGTGGGGACGACCCTATAGTCGTCGGAACATAATGGTGGCGGGCCAATATAGACCCGGGGTCGTGGAGACGACCCAATAGTCGTCGGACATGTCGGCGGCTGGCCAACTTGCGCCCGTGGTCGTGGGGACGACCCTATTGTCGTCGGACAAGTCGGTGGCGCGCCAACCTAGTCCCGGGGTCGTGTGGACGACCCTATAGTCGTCGGACATGTCGGCGGCTGGCCGACCTAGTCCCGGGGTGGTAGGGACGACCCTATAGTCGTCGGACAAGTCGGCGGCGGGCCAACCTAGTCCCGGGGTCGTGGGGACGACCGTATAGTCGTCGGACATGTCGGCGGCGGGCCAACCTAGTCCCGTGGTCGTGGGGACGACCCTATAGTCGTCGGACATGTCGGCGGCTGGCCAACCTAGTCCCGGTGTCGTGGGGACGACCCGATAGTCGTCGGACATGTCGGCGGCGGGCCAACCTAGTCCCGGGGTCGTGGGGACGACCCTATAGTCGTCGGGCATGATGGTGGCGGGCCAATCTAGACCCGGGGTCGTGGGGACGACCCAATAGTCGTCGGACATGGCGGTGGCGGGCCAATCTATCCCCGGTGTCGTGGGGACGACCCGATAGTCGTCGGACATGTCGGCGGCGGGCCAACCTAGTCCCGGGGTCGTGGGGACGACCCTATAGTCGTCGGACATGATGTTGGCGGGCCAATCTAGATCCGAGGTCGTGGGGACGACCCAATAGTCGTCGGACAAGTCGGCGGCGGGCCAACCAAGGCGCGGGGTCGTGGGGACGACCCTATAGTCGTCGGACATGTCGGCGGCTGGCCGACCTAGTCCCGGGGTGGTAGGGACGACCCTATAGTCGTCGGACAAGTCGGCGGCGGGCCAACCTAGTCCCGGGGTCGTGGGGACGACCGTATAGTCGTCGGACATGTCGGCGGCTGGCCAACCTAGCCCGGGGTCGTGGGGGCGACCCGATAGTCGTCGGACATGTCGGCGGCGGGCCAACCTAGTCCCGGGATCGTGGGGACGACCCTATAGTCGTCGGAAAAGTCGGCGGCGGGCCAACCTAGTCCCGGGGTCGTGGTGACGACCGTATAGTCGTCGGACATGTCGGCGGCTGGGCAACTTTGGCCCGTGGTCGTGGGGACCACCCTATAGTCGTCGGACAAGTCGGCGGCGGGCCAATCTAGTCCCGGGGCCGTGGGGATGGCCGTATAGTCGTCGGACATGTCGGCGGCTGGCCTACCTAGTCCCGGGGTCGTGGGGACGACCCTGTAGTCGTCGGACATGACGGTGGCGGGCCAATCTAGTCCCGGGGTCGTAGGGACGACCCTATAGTCGTCGGACATGATGGTGGCGGGCCAATCTAGACCCGGGGTCGTGGGGACGACCCAATAGTCGTCGGACATGGCGGTGGCGGGCCAATCTATCCCCGGGGTCGTGGGGACGACCCTATAGTCGTCGGACATGTCGGCGGCTGGCCAACTTGCGCCCGTGGTCGTGGGGACGACCCTATTGTCGTCGGACATGGCGGTGGCGGGCCAATCTATCCCCGGGGTCGCGGGGACGACCCTATAATCGTCGGACATGTCGGCGGCGCGCCAACCTAGTCCCGGGATCGTGGGGACGACCCTATAGTCGTCGGACATGTCGGCGGCTGGGCAACTTTGGCCCGTGGTCGTGGGGACGACCCTATAGTCGTCGGACATGTCGGCGGCTGGCCAACCTAGTCCCGGGGTGGTAGGGCGACCCTATAGTCGTCGGACATGACGGCGGCTGGCAAACTTTGGCCCGTTGTCGTGGGGACGACACTGCAGTTGTCGGACATGACGGGGGCGGGCCAATCTAGTCCTGGGGTCGTGGGGACGACTCTATAGTCGTCGGACAAGTCGGCGGTGGGTCATCCTAGTCCCGGGGTCGTGGGGACGACCCTATACTCGTCGGACAAGTCGGTGGCTGGTCATCCTAGTCCCGGGGTCGTGGGGACGGCCCTATAGTCGTCGGACATGACGGCGGCTGGCAAACCTTGGCCCGTTGTCGTGGGGACGACACTACAGTTGTCGGACATGACGGGGGCTGGCCAACCTAGTCCCGGGGTCGTGGGGATGCCCCTATACTCGTCGGACATGACGGTGGCGGCCAATGTAGTTCCGGGGTCATGGGGACGACCCTATAGTCGTCGAACATGTCGGCGGCTGGCCAACTTTGGCCTGTGGTCGTGGGGACGACCCTATAGTCGTCGGACATGTCGGCGGCATGGCAACTTTGGTCCGTGGTCGTGGGGACGACCCTATAGTCGTCGGATATGATGGTGGCGGGCCAATCCAGTCCCGGGGTCGTGGGGAGGACCCTATAGTCGTCGGACATGATGGCGGCGGGCCAACCTAGTCCCGGGGTCGTGGGGACGACCCTATAGTCGTCGGACATGATGGTGGCGGGCCAATCTAGTCCCGGGGTCGTGGGGACGACTCTACAGTCGTCGGACATGTCGGCGGTTGGGCAACTTTGGCCCGTGGTCGTGGGGACGACCCTTTAGTCGTCGGATATCATGGTGGCGGGCCAATCCAGTCCCGGGGCCGTGGGGACGACCCTATAGTCGTCGGACAAGTCGGCGGCGGGCGAACCTAGTCCCGGGGTCGTGGGGACGACCCTATAGTCGTCGGACATGTCGGCGGCTGGGCAACTTTGGCCCGTGGTCGTGGGGACGACCCTATAGTCGTCGGACATGTCGGCGGCAGGCCAACTTTGGCCCGGGGTCGTGGGGACGAACCTATAGCCGTCGGACATGTCGGCGGCTGGCCAACCTAGTCCCGGGGCCGTGGGGACGACCCTATAGTCGTCGGACATGATAGAGGCGGGCCAATCTAGTCCCGGGTTCGTGGTGACGACCCTATAGTCGTCGGACATGACGGCGGCTGGCCAACTTTGGCCCGTGGTCGTGGGGACGACCCTATAGTCGTCGGACATGTCGGCGGCAGGCCAACTTTGGCCCGTTGTCGTGGGGACGACACTACAGTTGTCGGACATGACGGGGGCGGGCCAATCTAGTCCCAGGGCCGTGGGGACGACCCTATAGTCGTCGGACAAGTCGGCGGCGGGCGAACCTAGTCCCGGGGTCGTGGGGACGACCCTATAGTCGTCGGACAAGTCGGCGGCGGGCGAACCTAGTCCCGGGGTCGTGGGGACGACCCTATAGTCGTCGGACATGTCGGCGGCTGGGCAACTTTGGCCCGTGGTCGTGGGGACGACCCTATAGTCGTCGGACATGTCGGCGGCAGGCCAACTTTGGCCCGGGGTCGTGGGGACGAACCTATAGCCGTCGGACATGTCGGCGGCTGGCCAACCTAGTCCCGGGGCCGTGGGGACGACCCTATAGTCGTCGGACATGTCGGCGGCAGGCCAACTATGGCCCGTGGTCGTGGGGACGACCCTATAGTCGTCGGACATGTCGGCGGCAGGCCAACTATGGCCCGTGGTCGTGGGGACGACCCTATAGTCGTAGGACATGTCGGCTGCAGGCCAACTTTGGCCCGTGGTCGTGGGGACGACCCTATAGTCGTCGGACATGTCGGCGGCAGGCCAACTATGGCCCGGGGTCGTGGGGACGACCCTATAGTCGTCGGACAAGTCGGCGGCGGGCCAACCTAGTCCCGGGGTCGTGGGGACGACCCTATAGTCGTCGGACATGATGGTGGCGGGCCAATCTAGACCCGGGGTCGTGGGGACGACCCAATAGTCGTCGGACATGGCGGTGGCGGGCCAATCTATCCCCGGGGTCGTGGGGACGACCCTATAGTCGTCGGACAAGTCGGCGGCGGGCCAACCTAGTCCCGGGGTCGTGGGGACGACCCTATAGTCGTCGGAAATGTCGGCGGCTGGGCAAATTTGGCCCGTGGTCGTGGGGACCACCCTATAGCCGTCGGACATGATGGTGGCGGGCCAATCTAGTCCCGGGGCCGTGGGGACGACCGTATAGTCGTCAAACATGTCGGCGGCTGGCCAGCCTAGTCCCGGGGTCGTGGGTACGACCCTGTAGTCGTCGGACATGACGGTGGCGGGCCAATCTAGTCCCGGGGTCGTAGGGACGACCCTATAGTCGTCGGACAAGTCGGCGGCGGGCCAGCATAGTCCCGGGGTGGTAGGGACGACTCTATAGTCGTCGGACAAGTCGGCGGCGGGCCAACCTAGTCCCGGGGTCGTGGGGACGACCCTATAGTCGTCGGACATGACGATGGCGGGCCAATCTAGTCCCGGGGTCGTGGGGACGACTCTATAGTCGTCGGACATGATGGTGGCGGGCCAATCTAGACCCGGGGTCGTGGGGACGACCCAATAGTCGTCGGACATGGCGGTGGCGGGCCAATCTAGACCCGGGGTCGTGGGGACGACCCAATAGTCGTCGGACAAGTCGGCGGCGGGCCAACCTAGTCCCGGGGTCGTGGGGACGACCCTATAGTCGTCGGAACATGATGGTGGCGGCCCAATATAGACCCGGGGTCGTGGGGACGACCCAATAGTCGTCGGACATGTCGGCGGCTGGCCAACTTGGGCCCGTGGTCGTGGGGACGACCCTATTGTCGTCGGACATGGCGGTGGCGGGCCAATCTATCCCCGGGGTTGTGGGGACGACCCTATAATCGTCGGACATGTTGGCGGCTGGCCAACCTAGTCCCGGTGCCGTGGGGACGACTCTATAGTCGTCGGACAAGTCGGCGGCGGGTCATCCTAGTCCCGGGGTCGTGGGGACGACCCTATAGTCGTCGGACATGTCGGCGGCTGGGCAACTTTGGCCCGTGGTCGTGGGGACGACCCTATAGTCGTCGGACAAGTCGGTGGCGCGCCAACCCAGTCCCGGGTTCGTGTGGACGACCCTATAGTCGTCGGACATGTCGGCGGCTGGCCGACCTAGTCCCGGGGTGGTAGAGACGACCCTATAGTCGTCGGACAAGTCGGCGGCGGGCCAACCTAGTCCCGGGGTCGTGGGGACGACCCTATAGTCGTCGGACATGATGGTGGCGGGCCAATCTAAACCCGGGGTCGTGGGGACGACCCAATAGTCGTCGGACATGGCGGTGGCGGGCCAATCTATCCCCGGGGTCGTGGGGACGACCCTATAGTCGTCGGACAAGTCGGCGGCGGGCCAACCTAGTCCCGGGGTCGTGGGGACGACCCTATAGTCGTCGGAACATAATGGTGGCGGGCCAATATAGACCCGGGGTCGTGGAGACGACCCAATAGTCGTCGGACATGTCGGCGGCTGGCCAACTTGCGCCCGTGGTCGTGGGGACGACCCTATTGTCGTCGGACAAGTCGGTGGCGCGCCAACCTAGTCCCGGGGTCGTGTGGACGACCCTATAGTCGTCGGACATGTCGGCGGCTGGCCGACCTAGTCCCGGGGTGGTAGGGACGACCCTATAGTCGTCGGACAAGTCGGCGGCGGGCCAACCTAGTCCCGGGGTCGTGGGGACGACCGTATAGTCGTCGGACATGTCGGCGGCGGGCCAACCTAGTCCCGTGGTCGTGGGGACGACCCTATAGTCGTCGGACATGTCGGCGGCTGGCCAACCTAGTCCCGGTGTCGTGGGGACGACCCGATAGTCGTCGGACATGTCGGCGGCGGGCCAACCTAGTCCCGGGGTCGTGGGGACGACCCTATAGTCGTCGGGCATGATGGTGGCGGGCCAATCTAGACCCGGGGTCGTGGGGACGACCCAATAGTCGTCGGACATGGCGGTGGCGGGCCAATCTATCCCCGGTGTCGTGGGGACGACCCGATAGTCGTCGGACATGTCGGCGGCGGGCCAACCTAGTCCCGGGGTCGTGGGGACGACCCTATAGTCGTCGGACATGTCGGCGGCTTGGCAACTTTGGCCCGTGGTCGTGGGGACCACCCTATAGTCGTCGGACAAGTCGGCGGCGGGCCAACCTAGTCCCGGGGTCGTGGGGACGACCGTATAGTCGTCGGACATGTCGGCGGCTTGGCAACTTTGGCCCGTGGTCGTGGGGACGACCGTATAGTCGTCGGACATGTCAGCGGCTGGCCAACCTAGTCCCGGGGTGGTAGGGACGACCCTATAGTCGTCGGACAAGTCGGCGGTTGGCCAACCTAGTCCCGGGGTCGTCGGGACGTCCGTATAGTCGTCGGACATGTCGGCGGCGGGCCAACCTAGTCCCGTGGTCGTGGGGACGACCCTATAGTCGTCGGACATGTCGGCGGCTGGCCAACCTAGTCCCGGGGTCGTGGGGACGACCCTAAAGTCGTCGGACAAATCGGCGGCGGGCCAATCTAGTCCCGGGGTCGTGGGGACGACCATATAGTCGTCGGACATGTCGGCGGCTTGGCAACTTTGGCCCGTGGTCGTGGGGACCACCCTATAGTCGTCGGACAAGTCGGCGGCGGGCCAACCTAGTCCCGGGGTCGTGGGGAAGACCCTATAGTCGTCGGACATGTCGGCGGATTGCCAACCTAGTCCCGGGTTCGTGGGGACGACCCTATAGTCGTCGGACATGACGGCGACTGGCCAACTTTGGCCCGTGGTCGTGGGGACGACCCTATAGTCGTCGTACATGACGGTGGCCGGCCAATCTAGCCCGGGGGTCGTGGGGACGACCCTATAGTCGTCGGACAAGACGGCGGCGGGCCAACCTAGTCCCGGGGTCGTGGGGACGACCCTATAGTCGTCGGACATGTCGGCAGCTGGCCAACCTAGTCCCGGGGTCGTAGGGACGACCCTATAGTCGTCGGACAAGTCGGCGGCGGGCCAACCTAGTCCCGGGTTCGTGGGGAAGACCCTATAGTCGTCGGACATGTCGGCGGCTTGCCAACCTAGTCCCGGGGTGGTAGGGACGACCCTATAGAAGTCGGACAAGTCGGTGGCGGGCCAACCTAGTCCCGGGGTCGTGGGGACGACCCTATAGTCGTCGGACATGATGGTGGCGGGCCAATCTAGACCCGGGGCCGTGGGGACGACCGTATAGTCGTCGGACATGTCGGCGGCTGGCCAACCTAGTCCCGGGGTCGTGGGGCCGACCCTATAGTCGTCGGACATGTCGGCGGCGCGCCAACTTATTCCCGGGGTCGTGGGGACGACCCAATAGTCGTCGGACATGTCGGCGGCGGGCCAACCTAGTCCCGTGGTCGTGGGGACGACCGTATAGTCGTCGGACATGTCGGCGGCGGGCCAACCTAGTCCCGTGGTCGTGGGGACGACCCTATAGTCGTCGGACATGTCGGCGGCTGGCCAACCTAGTCCAGGGGTCGTGGGGACGACCCTATAGTCGTCGGACATGTCGGCGGCGGGCCAACATTGGCCCGTGGTCGTGGGGATGACCCTATTGTCGTCGGACATGACGGTGGCGGGCCAATCTAATCCCGGTGTGGTAGGGTCGAACCTATAGTCGTCGGACAAGTCGGCGGCGGGCCATCCTAGTCCGGGGGTCGTGGGGACGACCCTATACTCGTCGGACATGACGGTGGCGGGCCAACCTAGTCCCGGGGTGGTACGGACGACCCTATAGAAGTCGGACAAGTCGGTGGCGGGCCAACCTAGTCCCGGGGTCGTGGGGACGACCCTATAGTCGTCGGACATGATGGGGGCGGGCCAATCTAGACCCGGGGTCGTGGGGACGACCCTATAGTCGTCGGACAAGTCGGTGGCGCGCCAACCCAGTCCCGGGGTCGCGTGGACGACCCTAAAGTCGTCGGACATGTCGGCGGCTGGCCGACCTAGTCCCGGGGTGGTAGGGACGACCCTATAGTCGTCGGACAAGTCGGCGGCGGGCCAACCTAGTCCCGGGGTCGTGGGGACGACCGTATAGTCGTCGGACATGTCGGCGGCGGGCCAACCTAGTCCCGTGGTCGTGGGGACGACCCTATAGTCGTCGGACATGTCGGCGGCTGGCCAACCTAGTCCAGGGGTCGTGGGGACGACCCGATAGTCGTCGGACATGTCGGCGGCGGGCCAACCTAGTCCCGGGGTCGTGGGGACGACCCTATAGTCGTCGGAATTGTCGGCGGCTGGGCAAATTTGGCCCGTGGTCGTGGGGACCACCCTATAGCCGTCGGACATGATGGTGGCGGGCCAATGTAGTCCCGGGGCCGTGGGGACGACCGTATAGTCGTCAAACATGTCGGCGGCTGGCCAGCCTAGTCCCGGGGTCGTGGGTACGACCCTGTAGTCGTCGGACATGACGGTGGCGGGCCAATCTAGTCCCGGGGTCGTAGGGACGACCCTATAGTCGTCGGACAAGTCGGCGGCGGGCCAACCTAGTCCCGGGGTCGTGGGGACGACTCTATAGTCGTCGGACAAGTCGGCGGCGGGCCAATCTAGTCCCGGGGTCGTGGGGACGACCCTATAGTCGTCGGACATGACGATGGCGGGCCAATCTAGTCCCGGGGTCGTGGGGACGACTCTATAGTCGTCGGACATGATGGTGGCGGGCCAATCTAGACCCGGGGTCGTGGGGACGACCCAATAGTCGTCGGACATGGCGGTGGCGGGCCAATCTAGACCCGGGGTCGTGGGGACGACCCAATAGTCGTCGGACAAGTCGGCGGCGGGCCAACCTAGTCCCGGGGTTGTGGGGACGACCCTATAGTCGTCGGAACATGATGGTGGCGGGCCAATATAGACCCGGGGTCGTGGGGACGACCCAATAGTCGTCGGACATGTCGGCGGCTGGCCAACTTGGGCCCGTGGTCGTGGGGACGACCCTATTGTCGTCGGACATGGCGGTGGCGGGCCAATCTATCCCCGGGGTTGTGGGGACGACCCTATAATCGTCGGACATGTTGGCGGCTGGCCAACCTAGTCCCGGTGTCGTGGGGACGACTCTATAGTCGTCGGACAATTCGGCGGCGGGTCATCCTAGTCCCGGGGTCGTGGGGACGACCCTATAGTCGTCGGACATGTCGGCGGCTGGGCAACTTTGGCCCGTGGTCGTGGGGACGACCCTATAGTCGTCGGTCAAGTCGGTGGCGCGCCAACCCAGTCCCGGGGTCGTGTGGACGACCCTATAGTCGTCGGACATGTCGGCGGCTGGCCGGCCTAGTCCCGGGGTGGTGGGGACGACCCTATAGTCGTCGGACAAGTCGGCGGCGGGCCAACCTAGTCCCGGGGTCGTGGGGACGACCCTATAGTCGTCGGACATGATGGTGGCGGGCCAATCTAAACCCGGGGTCGTGGGGACGACCCAATAGTCGTCGGACATGGCGGTGGCGGGCCAATCTATCCCCGGGGTCGTGGGGACGACTCTATAGTCGTCGGACAAGTCGGCGGCGGGCCAACCTAGTCCCGGGGTCGTGGGGACGACCCTATAGTCGTCGGAACATAATGGTGGCGGGCCAATATAGACCCGGGGTCGTGGAGACGACCCAATAGTCGTCGGACATGTCGGCGGCTGGCCAACTTGCGCCCGTGGTCGTGGGGACGACCCTATTGTCGTCGGACATGTCGGCGGCTGGGCAACTTTGGCCCGTGGTCGTGGGGACGACCCTATAGTCGTCGGACAAGTCGGTGGCTGGCCATCCTAGTCCCGTGGTCGTGGGGACGACCCTATAGTCGTCGGACATGTCGGCGGCTGGCGAACCTAGTCCCGGTGTCGTGGGGACGACCCTATAGTCGTCGGACATGATGGTGGCGGGCCAATCTAGACCCGGGGTCGTGGGGACGACCCAATAGTCGTCGGACATGTCGGCGGCTGGCCAACTTGGGCCCGTGGTCGTGGGTACAACCATATAGTCGTCGGACATGTCGGCGGCTGGGCAACTTTGGCCCGTGGTCGTGGCGACCACCCTATAGTCGTCGGACATGTCGGCGGCTGGGCAACTTTGGCCCGTGGTCGTGGGGACGACCCTATAGTCGTCGGACATGTCGGCGGCTGGGCAACTTTGGCCCGTGGTCGTGGGGACGACCCTATAGTCGTCGGACAAGTCGGTGGCGCGCCAACCTAGTCCCGGGGTCGTGTGGACGACCCTATAGTCGTCGGACATGTCGGCGGCTGGCCGACCTAGTCCCGGGGTGGTAGGGACAACCCTGTAGTCGTCGGACAATTAGGCGGCGGGCCAATCTAGTCCCGGGGCCGTGGGGACGACCGTATAGTCGTCGGACATGTCGGCGGCTGGCCAACCTATTCCCGGGGTCGTGGGGACGACCCTATAGTCGTCGGACACGATGGTGGCGGGCCAATCTAGTCCCGGGGCCGTGGGGACGACCCTATAGTCGTCGGACAAGTCGGCGGCGGGCCAACATAGTCCCGGGGTGGTAGGGACGACTCTATAGTCGTCGGACAAGTCGGTGGCGCGCCAACCTAGTCCCGGGGTCGTGTGGACGACCCTATAGTCGTCGGACATGTCGGCGGCTGGCCGACCTAGTCCCGGGGTGGTAGGGACGACCCTATAGTCGTCGGACAAGTCGGCGGCGGGCCAACCTAGTCCCGGGGTCGTGGGGACGACCGTATAGTCGTCGGACATGTCGGCGGCGGGCCAACCTAGTCCCGGGGTCGTGGGGACGACCCTATAGTCGTCGGACATGATGGTGGCGGGCCAATCTAGACCCGGGGTCGTGGGGACGACCCGATAGCCGTCGGACATGTCGGCGGCGGGCCAACCTAGTCCCGTGCTCGTGGGTACGACCATATAGTCGTCGGACATGTCGGCGGCTGGGCAACTTTGGCCCGTGGTCGTGGCGACCACACTATAGTCGTCGGACATGTCGGCGGCTGGCCATCCTAGTCCCGTGGTCGTGGGGACGACCCTATAGTCGTCGGACATGTCGGCGGCTGGCCAACCTAGTCCCGGTGTCGTGGGGACGACCCGATAGTCGTCGGACATGTCGGAGGCGGGCCAACCTAGTCCCGGGTTCGTGGGGACGACCCTATAGTCGTCGGACATGACGGCGGCTGGCAAACTTTGGCCCGTTGTCGTGGGGACGACACTACAGTTGTCGGACATGATGGTGGCGGGCCAATCTAGACCCGAGGTCGTGGGGACGACCCAATAGTCGTCGGGCAAGTCGGCGGCGGGCCAACCTAGTCCCGGGGTCGTGTGGACGACCCTATAGTCGTCGGACATGTCGGCGGCTGGCCGACCTAGTCCCGGGGTGGTAGGGACGACCCTATAGTCGTCGGACAAGTCGGCGGCGGGCCAACCTAGTCCCGGGGTCGTGGGGACGACCCGATAGTCGTCGGACATGTCGGCGGCGGGCCAACCTAGTCCCGGGGTCGTGGGGACGACCCTATAGTCGTCGGAAAAGTCGGCGGCGGGCCAACCTAGTCCCGGGGTCGTGGGGACGACCCTATAGTCGTCGGACATGTCGGCGGCTGGGCAACTTTGGCCCGTGGTCGTGGGGACCACCCTATAGTCGTCGGACAAGTCGGCGGCGGGCCAATCTAGTCCCGGGGCCGTGGGGATGGCCGTATAGTCGTCGGACATGTCGGCGGCTGGCCAACCTAGTCCCGGTGTCGTGGGGACGACTCTATAGTCGTCGGACAAGTCGGCGGCGGGTCATCCTAGTCCCGGGGTCGTGGGGACGACTCTATAGTCGTCGGACAAGTCGGCGGCGGGCCA
This sequence comes from Andrena fulva, assembly GCA_946251845.1. Lineage (NCBI taxonomy): Eukaryota > Metazoa > Arthropoda > Insecta > Hymenoptera > Andrenidae > Andrena > Andrena fulva. The sequence goes on from OX276329.1 coordinate 42,046,827, forward strand.
ATCTAGTCCCGGGTTCGTGGGGACGACCCTATAGTCGTCGGACATGACGGCGGCTGGCAAACTTTGGCCCGTTGTCGTGGGGACGACACTACAGTTGTCGGACATGATGGTGGCGGGCCAATCTAGACCCGAGGTCGTGGGGACGACCCAATAGTCGTCGGACAAGTCGGCGGCGGGCCAACCTAGTCCCGGGGTCGTGTGGACGACCCTATAGTCGTCGGACATGTCGGCGGCTGGCCGACCTAGTCCCGGGGTGGTAGGGACGACCCTATAGTCGTCGGACAAGTCGGCGGCGGGCCAACCTAGTCCCGGGGTCGTGGGGACGACCCGATAGTCGTCGGACATGTCGGCGGCGGGCCAACCGAGTCCCGTGGTCGTGGGGACGACCCGATAGTCGTCGGACATGTCGGCGGCGGGCCAACCTAGTCCCGGGGTCGTGGGGACGACCCTATAGTCGTCGGACATGATGGGGGCGGGCCAATCTAGACCCGGGGTCGTGGGGACGACCCTATAGTCGTCGGACAAGTCGGCGGCGGGCCAACCTAGTCCCGGGGTCGTGGGGACGACTCTATAGTCGTCGGACAAGTCGGCGGCGGGTCATCCTAGTCCCGTGGTCGTGGGGACGACCCTATAGTCGTCGGACATGATGGTGGCGGGCCAATCTAGACCCGGGGTCGTGGGGACGACCCAATAGTCGTCGGACATGTCGGCGGCTGGCCAACTTGGGCCCGTGGTCGTGGGTACAACCATATAGTCGTCGGACATGTCGGCGGCTGGGCAACTTTGGCCCGTGGTCGTGGCGACCACCCTATAGTCGTCGGACATGTCGGCGGCTGGGCAACTTTGGCCCGTGGTCGTGGGGACGACCCTATAGTCGTCGGACATGTCGGCGGCTGGGCAACTTTGGCCCGTGGTCGTGGGGACGACCCTATAGTCGTCGGACAAGTCGGTGGCGCGCCAACCTAGTCCCGGGGTCGTGTGGACGACCCTATAGTCGTCGGACATGTCGGCGGCTGGCCGACCTAGTCCCGGGGTGGTAGGGACAACCCTGTAGTCGTCGGACAATTAGGCGGCGGGCCAATCTAGTCCCGGGGCCGTGGGGACGACCGTATAGTCGTCGGACATGTCGGCGGCTGGCCAACCTATTCCCGGGGTCGTGGGGACGACCCTATAGTCGTCGGACACGATGGTGGCGGGCCAATCTAGTCCCGGGGCCGTGGGGACGACCCTATAGTCGTCGGACAAGTCGGCGGCGGGCCAACATAGTCCCGGGGTGGTAGGGACGACTCTATAGTCGTCGGACAAGTCGGTGGCGCGCCAACCTAGTCCCGGGGTCGTGTGGACGACCCTATAGTCGTCGGACATGTCGGCGGCTGGCCGACCTAGTCCCGGGGTGGTAGGGACGACCCTATAGTCGTCGGACAAGTCGGCGGCGGGCCAACCTAGTCCCGGGGTCGTGGGGACGACCGTATAGTCGTCGGACATGTCGGCGGCGGGCCAACCTAGTCCCGGGGTCGTGGGGACGACCCTATAGTCGTCGGACATGATGGTGGCGGGCCAATCTAGACCCGGGGTCGTGGGGACGACCCGATAGCCGTCGGACATGTCGGCGGCGGGCCAACCTAGTCCCGTGCTCGTGGGTACGACCATATAGTCGTCGGACATGTCGGCGGCTGGGCAACTTTGGCCCGTGGTCGTGGCGACCACACTATAGTCGTCGGACATGTCGGCGGCTGGCCATCCTAGTCCCGTGGTCGTGGGGACGACCCTATAGTCGTCGGACATGTCGGCGGCTGGCCAACCTAGTCCCGGTGTCGTGGGGACGACCCGATAGTCGTCGGACATGTCGGAGGCGGGCCAACCTAGTCCCGGGTTCGTGGGGACGACCCTATAGTCGTCGGACATGACGGCGGCTGGCAAACTTTGGCCCGTTGTCGTGGGGACGACACTACAGTTGTCGGACATGATGGTGGCGGGCCAATCTAGACCCGAGGTCGTGGGGACGACCCAATAGTCGTCGGGCAAGTCGGCGGCGGGCCAACCTAGTCCCGGGGTCGTGTGGACGACCCTATAGTCGTCGGACATGTCGGCGGCTGGCCGACCTAGTCCCGGGGTGGTAGGGACGACCCTATAGTCGTCGGACAAGTCGGCGGCGGGCCAACCTAGTCCCGGGGTCGTGGGGACGACCCGATAGTCGTCGGACATGTCGGCGGCGGGCCAACCTAGTCCCGGGGTCGTGGGGACGACCCTATAGTCGTCGGAAAAGTCGGCGGCGGGCCAACCTAGTCCCGGGGTCGTGGGGACGACCCTATAGTCGTCGGACATGTCGGCGGCTGGGCAACTTTGGCCCGTGGTCGTGGGGACCACCCTATAGTCGTCGGACAAGTCGGCGGCGGGCCAATCTAGTCCCGGGGCCGTGGGGATGGCCGTATAGTCGTCGGACATGTCGGCGGCTGGCCAACCTAGTCCCGGTGTCGTGGGGACGACTCTATAGTCGTCGGACAAGTCGGCGGCGGGTCATCCTAGTCCCGGGGTCGTGGGGACGACTCTATAGTCGTCGGACAAGTCGGCGGCGGGCCAACCTAGTCCCGGGTTCGTGGGGACGACCCTATAGTCGTCGGACATGACGGCGGCTGGCAAACTTTGGCCCGTTGTCGTGGGGACGACACTACAGTTGTCGGACATGATGGTGGCGGGCCAATCTAGACCCGAGGTCGTGGGGACGACCCAATAGTCGTCGGACAAGTCGGCGGCGGGCCAACCTAGTCCCGGGGTCGTGTGGACGACCCTATAGTCGTCGGACATGTCGGCGGCTGGCCGACCTAGTCCCGGGGTGGTAGGGACGACCCTATAGTCGTCGGACAAGTCGGCGGCGGGCCAACCTAGTCCCGGGGTCGTGGGGACGACCCGATAGTCGTCGGACATGTCGGCGGCGGGCCAACCGAGTCCCGTGGTCGTGGGGACGACCCGATAGTCGTCGGACATGTCGGCGGCGGGCCAACCTAGTCCCGGGGTCGTGGGGACGACCCTATAGTCGTCGGACATGATGGGGGCGGGCCAATCTAGACCCGGGGTCGTGGGGACGACCCTATAGTCGTCGGACAAGTCGGCGGCGGGCCAACCTAGTCCCGGGGTCGTGGGGACGACTCTATAGTCGTCGGACAAGTCGGCGGCGGGTCATCCTAGTCCCGTGGTCGTGGGGACGACCCTATAGTCGTCGGACATGTCGGCGGCTGGGCAACTTTGGCCCGTGGTCGTGGGGACGACCCTATAGTCGTCGGACAAGTCGGTGGCGCGCCAACCCAGTCCCGGGGTCGTGTGGACGACCCTATAGTCGTCGGACATGTCGGCGGCTGGCCAACCTAGTCCCGTGGTCGTGGGGACGACCCTATAGTCGTCGGACATGTCGGCGGCTGGCCAACCTAGTCCCGGTGTCGTGAGGACGACCGTATAGTCGTCGGACATGTCGGCGGCGGGCCAACCTAGTCCCGTGGTCGTGGGGACGACCCTATAGTCGTCGGACATGTCGGCGGCTGGCCAACCTAGTCCCGGTGTCGTGGGGACGACCCGATAGTCGTCGGACATGTCGGCGGCGGGCCAACCTAGTCCCGGGGTCGTGGGGACGACCCGATAGTCGTCGGACATGTCGGCGGCGGGCCAACCTAGTCCCGGGGTCGTGGGGACGACCCTATAGTCGTCGGACAAGTCGGCGGCGGGCCAACCTAGTCCCGGGGTCGTGGGGACGACCCTATAGTCGTCGGACATGATGGTGGCGGGCCAATCTAGATCCGAGGTCGTGGGGACGACCCAATAGTCGTCGGACAAGTCGGCGGCGGGCCAACCTAGTCCCGGGGTCGTGGGGACGACCCTGTAGTCGTCGGACATGACGGTGGCGGGCCAATCTAGTCCCGGGGTCGTAGGGACGACCCTATTGTCGTCGGACAAGTCGGCGGCGGGCCAGCATAGTCCCGGGGTGGTAGGGACGACCCTATAGTCGTCGGACAAGTCGGCGGCGGGCCAACCTAGTCCCGGGGTCGTGGGGACGACCCTATAGTCGTCGGACATGACGGTGGCGGGCCAATCTAGTCCCGGGGTCGTGGGGACGACTCTATAGTCGTCGGGCATGATGGTGGCGGGCCAATCTAGACCCGGGGTCGTGGGGACGACCCAATAGTCGTCGGACATGGCGGTGGCGGGCCAATCTATCCCCGGGGTCGTGGGGACGACCCTATAGTCGTCGGACAAGTCGGCGGCGGGCCAACCTAGTCCCGGGGTCGTGGGGACGACCCTATAGTCGTCGGACATGATGGTGGCGGGCCAATCTAGATCCGAGGTCGTGGGGACGACCCAATAGTCGTCGGACAAGTCGGCGGCGGGCCAACCAAGGCGCGGGGTCGTGGGGACGACCCTATAGTCGTCGGACATGATGGTGGAGGGCCAATCTAGATCCGAGGTCGTGGGGACGACCCAATAGTCGTCGGACAAGTCGGCGGCGGGCCAACCTAGTCCCGTGGTCGTGTGGACGACCCTATAGTCGTCGGACATGTCGGCGGCTGGCCGACCTAGTCCCGGGGTGGTAGGGACGACCCTATAGTCGTCGGACAAGTCGGCGGCGGGCCAACCTAGTCCCGGGGTCGTGGGGACGACCGTATAGTCGTCGGACATGTCGGCGGCTGGCCAACCTAGCCCGGGGTCGTGGGGACGACCCGATAGTCGTCGGACATGTCGGCGGCGCGCCAACCTAGTCCTGGGATCGTGGGGACGACCCTATAGTCGTCGGACAAGTCGGCGGCGGGCCAACCTAGTCCCGGGGTCGTGGGGACGACCCAATAGTCGTCGGACATGGCGGTGGCGGGCCAATCTATCCCCGGGGTCGTGGGGACGACCCTATAGTCGTCGGACAAGTCGGCGGCGGGCCAACCTAGTCCCGGGGTCGTGGGGACGACCCTATAGTCGTCGGACATGATGGTGGCGGGCCAATCTAGATCCGAGGTCGTGGGGACGACCCAATAGTCGTCGGACAAGTCGGCGGCGGGCCAACCAAGGCGCGGGGTCGTGGGGACGACCCTATAGTCGTCGGACAAGTCGGCGGCGGGCCAACCTAGTCCCGGGGTCGTGGGGACGACCCTACAGTCGTCGGACATGATGGTGGCGGGCCAATCTAGATCCGAGGTCGTGGGGACGACCCAATAGTCGTCGGACAAGTCGGCGGCGGGCCAACCTAGTCCCGGGGTCGTGGGGACGACCCTGTAGTCGTCGGACATGACGGTGGCGGGCCAATCTAGTCCCGGGGTCGTAGGGACGACCCTATTGTCGTCGGACAAGTCGGCGGCGGGCCAGCATAGTCCCGGGGTGGTAGGGACGACCCTATAGTCGTCGGACAAGTCGGCGGCGGGCCAACCTAGTCCCGGGGTCGTGGGGACGACCCTATAGTCGTCGGACATGACGGTGGCGGGCCAATCTAGTCCCGGGGTCGTGGGGACGACTCTATAGTCGTCGGGCATGATGGTGGCGGGCCAATCTAGACCCGGGGTCGTGGGGACGACCCAATAGTCGTCGGACATGGCGGTGGCGGGCCAATCTATCCCCGGGGTCGTGGGGACGACCCTATAGTCGTCGGACAAGTCGGCGGCGGGCCAACCTAGTCCCGGGGTCGTGGGGACGACCCTATAGTCGTCGGACATGATGGTGGCGGGCCAATCTAGATCCGAGGTCGTGGGGACGACCCAATAGTCGTCGGACAAGTCGGCGGCGGGCCAACCAAGGCGCGGGGTCGTGGGGACGACCCTATAGTCGTCGGACATGATGGTGGCGGGCCAATCTAGATCCGAGGTCGTGGGGACGACCCAATAGTCGTCGGACAAGTCGGCGGCGGGCCAACCTAGTCCCGTGGTCGTGTGGACGACCCTATAGTCGTCGGACATGTCGGCGGCTGGCCGACCTAGTCCCGGGGTGGTAGGGACGACCCTATAGTCGTCGGACAAGTCGGCGGCGGGCCAACCTAGTCCCGGGGTCGTGGGGACGACCGTATAGTCGTCGGACATGTCGGCGGCTGGCCAACCTAGCCCGGGGTCGTGGGGACGACCCGATAGTCGTCGGACATGTCGGCGGCGCGCCAACCTAGTCCCGGGATCGTGGGGACGACCCTATAGTCGTCGGACATGTCGGCGGCTGGGCAACTTTGGCCCGTGGTCGTGGGGACGACCCTATAGTCGTCGGACATGTCGGCGGCTGGCCAACCTAGTCCCGGGGTGGTAGGGCGACCCTATAGTCGTCGGACATGACGGCGGCTGGCAAACTTTGGCCCGTTGTCGTGGGGACGACACTGCAGTTGTCGGACATGACGGGGGCGGGCCAATCTAGTCCTGGGGTCGAGGGGACGACTCTATAGTCGTCGGACAAGTCGGCGGTGGGTCATCCTAGTCCCGGGGTCGTGGGGACGACCCTATACTCGTCGGACAAGTCGGTGGCTGGTCATCCTAGTCCCGGGGTCGTGGGGACGGCCCTATAGTCGTCGGACATGACGGCGGCTGGCAAACCTTGGCCCGTTGTCGTGGGGACGACACTACAGTTGTCGGACATGACGGGGGCTGGCCAACCTAGTCCCGGGGTCGTGGGGATGCCCCTATACTCGTCGGACATGACGGTGGCGGCCAATGTAGTTCCGGGGTCATGGGGACGACCCTATAGTCGTCGAACATGTCGGCGGCTGGCCAACTTTGGCCTGTGGTCGTGGGGACGACCCTATAGTCGTCGGACATGTCGGCGGCATGGCAACTTTGGTCCGTGGTCGTGGGGACGACCCTATAGTCGTCGGATATGATGGTGGCGGGCCAATCCAGTCCCGGGGTCGTGGGGAGGACCCTATAGTCGTCGGACATGATGGCGGCGGGCCAACCTAGTCCCGGGGTCGTGGGGACGACCCTATAGTCGTCGGACATGATGGTGGCGGGCCAATCTAGTCCCGGGGTCGTGGGGACGACTCTACAGTCGTCGGACATGTCGGCGGTTGGGCAACTTTGGCCCGTGGTCGTGGGGACGACCCTTTAGTCGTCGGATATCATGGTGGCGGGCCAATCCAGTCCCGGGGCCGTGGGGACGACCCTATAGTCGTCGGACAAGTCGGCGGCGGGCGAACCTAGTCCCGGGGTCGTGGGGACGACCCTATAGTCGTCGGACATGTCGGCGGCTGGGCAACTTTGGCCCGTGGTCGTGGGGACGACCCTATAGTCGTCGGACATGTCGGCGGCAGGCCAACTTTGGCCCGGGGTCGTGGGGACGAACCTATAGCCGTCGGACATGTCGGCGGCTGGCCAACCTAGTCCCGGGGCCGTGGGGACGACCCTATAGTCGTCGGACATGATAGAGGCGGGCCAATCTAGTCCCGGGTTCGTGGTGACGACCCTATAGTCGTCGGACATGACGGCGGCTGGCCAACTTTGGCCCGTGGTCGTGGGGACGACCCTATAGTCGTCGGACATGTCGGCGGCAGGCCAACTTTGGCCCGTTGTCGTGGGGACGACACTACAGTTGTCGGACATGACGGGGGCGGGCCAATCTAGTCCCAGGGCCGTGGGGACGACCCTATAGTCGTCGGACAAGTCGGCGGCGGGCGAACCTAGTCCCGGGGTCGTGGGGACGACCCTATAGTCGTCGGACAAGTCGGCGGCGGGCGAACCTAGTCCCGGGGTCGTGGGGACGACCCTATAGTCGTCGGACATGTCGGCGGCTGGGCAACTTTGGCCCGTGGTCGTGGGGACGACCCTATAGTCGTCGGACATGTCGGCGGCAGGCCAACTTTGGCCCGGGGTCGTGGGGACGACCCTATAGTCGTCGGACAAGTCGGCGGCGGGCCAACCTAGTCCCGGGGTCGTGGGGACGACTCTATAGTCGTCGGACAAGTCGGCGGCGGGTCATCCTAGTCCCGTGGTCGTGGGGACGACCCTATAGTCGTCGGACATGATGGTGGCGGGCCAATCTAGACCCGGGGTCGTGGGGACGACCCAATAGTCGTCGGACATGTCGGCGGCTGGCCAACTTGGGCCCGTGGTCGTGGGTACAACCATATAGTCGTCGGACATGTCGGCGGCTGGGCAACTTTGGCCCGTGGTCGTGGCGACCACCCTATAGTCGTCGGACATGTCGGCGGCTGGGCAACTTTGGCCCGTGGTCGTGGGGACGACCCTATAGTCGTCGGACATGTCGGCGGCTGGGCAACTTTGGCCCGTGGTCGTGGGGACGACCCTATAGTCGTCGGACAAGTCGGTGGCGCGCCAACCTAGTCCCGGGGTCGTGTGGACGACCCTATAGTCGTCGGACATGTCGGCGGCTGGCCGACCTAGTCCCGGGGTGGTAGGGACAACCCTGTAGTCGTCGGACAATTAGGCGGCGGGCCAATCTAGTCCCGGGGCCGTGGGGACGACCGTATAGTCGTCGGACATGTCGGCGGCTGGCCAACCTATTCCCGGGGTCGTGGGGACGACCCTATAGTCGTCGGACACGATGGTGGCGGGCCAATCTAGTCCCGGGGCCGTGGGGACGACCCTATAGTCGTCGGACAAGTCGGCGGCGGGCCAACATAGTCCCGGGGTGGTAGGGACGACTCTATAGTCGTCGGACAAGTCGGTGGCGCGCCAACCTAGTCCCGGGGTCGTGTGGACGACCCTATAGTCGTCGGACATGTCGGCGGCTGGCCGACCTAGTCCCGGGGTGGTAGGGACGACCCTATAGTCGTCGGACAAGTCGGCGGCGGGCCAACCTAGTCCCGGGGTCGTGGGGACGACCGTATAGTCGTCGGACATGTCGGCGGCGGGCCAACCTAGTCCCGGGGTCGTGGGGACGACCCTATAGTCGTCGGACATGATGGTGGCGGGCCAATCTAGACCCGGGGTCGTGGGGACGACCCGATAGCCGTCGGACATGTCGGCGGCGGGCCAACCTAGTCCCGTGCTCGTGGGTACGACCATATAGTCGTCGGACATGTCGGCGGCTGGGCAACTTTGGCCCGTGGTCGTGGCGACCACACTATAGTCGTCGGACATGTCGGCGGCTGGCCATCCTAGTCCCGTGGTCGTGGGGACGACCCTATAGTCGTCGGACATGTCGGCGGCTGGCCAACCTAGTCCCGGTGTCGTGGGGACGACCCGATAGTCGTCGGACATGTCGGAGGCGGGCCAACCTAGTCCCGGGTTCGTGGGGACGACCCTATAGTCGTCGGACATGACGGCGGCTGGCAAACTTTGGCCCGTTGTCGTGGGGACGACACTACAGTTGTCGGACATGATGGTGGCGGGCCAATCTAGACCCGAGGTCGTGGGGACGACCCAATAGTCGTCGGGCAAGTCGGCGGCGGGCCAACCTAGTCCCGGGGTCGTGTGGACGACCCTATAGTCGTCGGACATGTCGGCGGCTGGCCGACCTAGTCCCGGGGTGGTAGGGACGACCCTATAGTCGTCGGACAAGTCGGCGGCGGGCCAACCTAGTCCCGGGGTCGTGGGGACGACCCGATAGTCGTCGGACATGTCGGCGGCGGGCCAACCTAGTCCCGGGGTCGTGGGGACGACCCTATAGTCGTCGGAAAAGTCGGCGGCGGGCCAACCTAGTCCCGGGGTCGTGGGGACGACCCTATAGTCGTCGGACATGTCGGCGGCTGGGCAACTTTGGCCCGTGGTCGTGGGGACCACCCTATAGTCGTCGGACAAGTCGGCGGCGGGCCAATCTAGTCCCGGGGCCGTGGGGATGGCCGTATAGTCGTCGGACATGTCGGCGGCTGGCCAACCTAGTCCCGGTGTCGTGGGGACGACTCTATAGTCGTCGGACAAGTCGGCGGCGGGTCATCCTAGTCCCGGGGTCGTGGGGACGACTCTATAGTCGTCGGACAAGTCGGCGGCGGGCCAACCTAGTCCCGGGTTCGTGGGGACGACCCTATAGTCGTCGGACATGACGGCGGCTGGCAAACTTTGGCCCGTTGTCGTGGGGACGACACTACAGTTGTCGGACATGATGGTGGCGGGCCAATCTAGACCCGAGGTCGTGGGGACGACCCAATAGTCGTCGGACAAGTCGGCGGCGGGCCAACCTAGTCCCGGGGTCGTGTGGACGACCCTATAGTCGTCGGACATGTCGGCGGCTGGCCGACCTAGTCCCGGGGTGGTAGGGACGACCCTATAGTCGTCGGACAAGTCGGCGGCGGGCCAACCTAGTCCCGGGGTCGTGGGGACGACCCGATAGTCGTCGGACATGTCGGCGGCGGGCCAACCGAGTCCCGTGGTCGTGGGGACGACCCGATAGTCGTCGGACATGTCGGCGGCGGGCCAACCTAGTCCCGGGGTCGTGGGGACGACCCTATAGTCGTCGGACATGATGGGGGCGGGCCAATCTAGACCCGGGGTCGTGGGGACGACCCTATAGTCGTCGGACAAGTCGGCGGCGGGCCAACCTAGTCCCGGGGTCGTGGGGACGACTCTATAGTCGTCGGACAAGTCGGCGGCGGGTCATCCTAGTCCCGTGGTCGTGGGGACGACCCTATAGTCGTCGGACATGTCGGCGGCTGGGCAACTTTGGCCCGTGGTCGTGGGGACGACCCTATAGTCGTCGGACAAGTCGGTGGCGCGCCAACCCAGTCCCGGGGTCGTGTGGACGACCCTATAGTCGTCGGACATGTCGGCGGCTGGCCAACCTAGTCCCGTGGTCGTGGGGACGACCCTATAGTCGTCGGACATGTCGGCGGCTGGCCAACCTAGTCCCGGTGTCGTGAGGACGACCGTATAGTCGTCGGACATGTCGGCGGCGGGCCAACCTAGTCCCGTGGTCGTGGGGACGACCCTATAGTCGTCGGACATGTCGGCGGCTGGCCAACCTAGTCCCGGTGTCGTGGGGACGACCCGATAGTCGTCGGACATGTCGGCGGCGGGCCAACCTAGTCCCGGGGTCGTGGGGACGACCCGATAGTCGTCGGACATGTCGGCGGCGGGCCAACCTAGTCCCGGGGTCGTGGGGACGACCCTATAGTCGTCGGACAAGTCGGCGGCGGGCCAACCTAGTCCCGGGGTCGTGGGGACGACCCTATAGTCGTCGGACATGATGGTGGCGGGCCAATCTAGATCCGAGGTCGTGGGGACGACCCAATAGTCGTCGGACAAGTCGGCGGCGGGCCAACCTAGTCCCGGGGTCGTGGGGACGACCCTGTAGTCGTCGGACATGACGGTGGCGGGCCAATCTAGTCCCGGGGTCGTAGGGACGACCCTATTGTCGTCGGACAAGTCGGCGGCGGGCCAGCATAGTCCCGGGGTGGTAGGGACGACCCTATAGTCGTCGGACAAGTCGGCGGCGGGCCAACCTAGTCCCGGGGTCGTGGGGACGACCGTATAGTCGTCGGACATGTCGGCGGCTGGCCAACCTAGCCCGGGGTCGTGGGGACGACCCGATAGTCGTCGGACATGTCGGCGGCGCGCCAACCTAGTCCTGGGATCGTGGGGACGACCCTATAGTCGTCGGACAAGTCGGCGGCGGGCCAACCTAGTCCCGGGGTCGTGGGGACGACCCAATAGTCGTCGGACATGGCGGTGGCGGGCCAATCTATCCCCGGGGTCGTGGGGACGACCCTATAGTCGTCGGACAAGTCGGCGGCGGGCCAACCTAGTCCCGGGGTCGTGGGGACGACCCTATAGTCGTCGGACATGATGGTGGCGGGCCAATCTAGATCCGAGGTCGTGGGGACGACCCAATAGTCGTCGGACAAGTCGGCGGCGGGCCAACCAAGGCGCGGGGTCGTGGGGACGACCCTATAGTCGTCGGACAAGTCGGCGGCGGGCCAACCTAGTCCCGGGGTCGTGGGGACGACCCTACAGTCGTCGGACATGATGGTGGCGGGCCAATCTAGATCCGAGGTCGTGGGGACGACCCAATAGTCGTCGGACAAGTCGGCGGCGGGCCAACCTAGTCCCGGGGTCGTGGGGACGACCCTGTAGTCGTCGGACATGACGGTGGCGGGCCAATCTAGTCCCGGGGTCGTAGGGACGACCCTATTGTCGTCGGACAAGTCGGCGGCGGGCCAGCATAGTCCCGGGGTGGTAGGGACGACCCTATAGTCGTCGGACAAGTCGGCGGCGGGCCAACCTAGTCCCGGGGTCGTGGGGACGACCCTATAGTCGTCGGACATGACGGTGGCGGGCCAATCTAGTCCCGGGGTCGTGGGGACGACTCTATAGTCGTCGGGCATGATGGTGGCGGGCCAATCTAGACCCGGGGTCGTGGGGACGACCCAATAGTCGTCGGACATGGCGGTGGCGGGCCAATCTATCCCCGGGGTCGTGGGGACGACCCTATAGTCGTCGGACAAGTCGGCGGCGGGCCAACCTAGTCCCGGGGTCGTGGGGACGACCCTATAGTCGTCGGACATGATGGTGGCGGGCCAATCTAGATCCGAGGTCGTGGGGACGACCCAATAGTCGTCGGACAAGTCGGCGGCGGGCCAACCAAGGCGCGGGGTCGTGGGGACGACCCTATAGTCGTCGGACATGATGGTGGCGGGCCAATCTAGATCCGAGGTCGTGGGGACGACCCAATAGTCGTCGGACAAGTCGGCGGCGGGCCAACCTAGTCCCGTGGTCGTGTGGACGACCCTATAGTCGTCGGACATGTCGGCGGCTGGCCGACCTAGTCCCGGGGTGGTAGGGACGACCCTATAGTCGTCGGACAAGTCGGCGGCGGCCCAACCTAGTCCCGGGGTCGTGGGGACGACCGTATAGTCGTCGGACATGTCGGCGGCTGGCCAACCTAGCCCGGGGTCGTGGGGACGACCCGATAGTCGTCGGACATGTCGGCGGCGCGCCAACCTAGTCCCGGGATCGTGGGGACGACCCTATAGTCGTCGGACATGTCGGCGGCTGGGCAACTTTGGCCCGTGGTCGTGGGGACGACCCTATAGTCGTCGGACATGTCGGCGGCTGGCCAACCTAGTCCCGGGGTGGTAGGGCGACCCTATAGTCGTCGGACATGACGGCGGCTGGCAAACTTTGGCCCGTTGTCGTGGGGACGACACTGCAGTTGTCGGACATGACGGGGGCGGGCCAATCTAGTCCTGGGGTCGTGGGGACGACTCTATAGTCGTCGGACAAGTCGGCGGTGGGTCATCCTAGTCCCGGGGTCGTGGGGACGACCCTATACTCGTCGGACAAGTCGGTGGCTGGTCATCCTAGTCCCGGGGTCGTGGGGACGGCCCTATAGTCGTCGGACATGACGGCGGCTGGCAAACCTTGGCCCGTTGTCGTGGGGACGACACTACAGTTGTCGGACATGACGGGGGCTGGCCAACCTAGTCCCGGGGTCGTGGGGATGCCCCTATACTCGTCGGACATGACGGTGGCGGCCAATGTAGTTCCGGGGTCATGGGGACGACCCTATAGTCGTCGAACATGTCGGCGGCTGGCCAACTTTGGCCTGTGGTCGTGGGGACGACCCTATAGTCGTCGGACATGTCGGCGGCATGGCAACTTTGGTCCGTGGTCGTGGGGACGACCCTATAGTCGTCGGATATGATGGTGGCGGGCCAATCCAGTCCCGGGGTCGTGGGGAGGACCCTATAGTCGTCGGACATGATGGCGGCGGGCCAACCTAGTCCCGGGGTCGTGGGGACGACCCTATAGTCGTCGGACATGATGGTGGCGGGCCAATCTAGTCCCGGGGTCGTGGGGACGACTCTACAGTCGTCGGACATGTCGGCGGTTGGGCAACTTTGGCCCGTGGTCGTGGGGACGACCCTTTAGTCGTCGGATATCATGGTGGCGGGCCAATCCAGTCCCGGGGCCGTGGGGACGACCCTATAGTCGTCGGACAAGTCGGCGGCGGGCGAACCTAGTCCCGGGGTCGTGGGGACGACCCTATAGTCGTCGGACATGTCGGCGGCTGGGCAACTTTGGCCCGTGGTCGTGGGGACGACCCTATAGTCGTCGGACATGTCGGCGGCAGGCCAACTTTGGCCCGGGGTCGTGGGGACGAACCTATAGCCGTCGGACATGTCGGCGGCTGGCCAACCTAGTCCCGGGGCCGTGGGGACGACCCTATAGTCGTCGGACATGATAGAGGCGGGCCAATCTAGTCCCGGGGTCGTGGGGACGACCCTATAGTCGTCGGACATGATGGTGGCGGGCCAATCTAGTCCCGGGGTCGTGGGGACGACTCTACAGTCGTCGGACATGACGGCGGCTGGCCAACTTTGGCCCGTGGTCGTGGGGACGACCCTATAGTCGTCGGACATGTCGGCGGCAGGCCAACTTTGGCCCGTTGTCGTGGGGACGACACTACAGTTGTCGGACATGACGGGGGCGGGCCAATCTAGTCCCAGGGCCGTGGGGACGACCCTATAGTCGTCGGACAAGTCGGCGGCGGGCGAACCTAGTCCCGGGGTCGTGGGGACGACCCTATAGTCGTCGGACAAGTCGGCGGCGGGCGAACCTAGTCCCGGGGTCGTGGGGACGACCCTATAGTCGTCGGACAAGTCGGCGGCGGGCCAACCTAGTCCCGGGGTCGTGGGGACGACCCTATAGTCGTCGGACATGTCGGCTGCAGGCCAACTTTGGCCCGTGGTCGTGGGGACGACCCTATAGTCGTCGGACATGTCGGCGGCAGGCCAACTATGGCCCGTGGTCGTGGGGACGACCCTATAGTCGTAGGACATGTCGGCTGCAGGCCAACTTTGGCCCGTGGTCGTGGGGACGACCCTATAGTCGTCGGACATGTCGGCGGCAGGCCAACTATGGCCCGGGGTCGTGGGGACGACCCTATAGTCGTCGGACAAGTCGGCGGCGGGCCAACCTAGTCCCGGGGTCGTGGGGACGACCCTATAGTCGTCGGACATGATGGTGGCGGGCCAATTTAGACCCGGGGTCGTGGGGACGACCCAATAGTCGTCGGACATGGCGGTGGCGGGCCAATCTATCCCCGGGGTCGTGGGGACGACCCTATAGTCGTCGGACAAGTCGGCGGCGGGCCAACCTAGTCCCGGGGTCGTGGGGACGACCCTATAGTCGTCGGAAATGTCGGCGGCTGGGCAAATTTGGCCCGTGGTCGTGGGGACCACCCTATAGCCGTCGGACATGATGGTGGCGGGCCAATCTAGTCCCGGGGCCGTGGGGACGACCGTATAGTCGTCAAACATGTCGGCGGCTGGCCAGCCTAGTCCCGGGGTCGTGGGTACGACCCTGTAGTCGTCGGACATGACGGTGGCGGGCCAATCTAGTCCCGGGGTCGTAGGGACGACCCTATAGTCGTCGGACAAGTCGGCGGCGGGCCAGCATAGTCCCGGGGTGGTAGGGACGACTCTATAGTCGTCGGACAAGTCGGCGGCGGGCCAACCTAGTCCCGGGGTCGTGGGGACGACCCTATAGTCGTCGGACATGACGATGGCGGGCCAATCTAGTCCCGGGGTCGTGGGGACGACTCTATAGTCGTCGGACATGATGGTGGCGGGCCAATCTAGACCCGGGGTCGTGGGGACGACCCAATAGTCGTCGGACATGGCGGTGGCGGGCCAATCTAGACCCGGGGTCGTGGGGACGACCCAATAGTCGTCGGACAAGTCGGCGGCGGGCCAACCTAGTCCCGGGGTCGTGGGGACGACCCTATAGTCGTCGGAACATGATGGTGGCGGCCCAATATAGACCCGGGGTCGTGGGGACGACCCAATAGTCGTCGGACATGTCGGCGGCTGGCCAACTTGGGCCCGTGGTCGTGGGGACGACCCTATTGTCGTCGGACATGGCGGTGGCGGGCCAATCTATCCCCGGGGTTGTGGGGACGACCCTATAATCGTCGGACATGTTGGCGGCTGGCCAACCTAGTCCCGGTGCCGTGGGGACGACTCTATAGTCGTCGGACAAGTCGGCGGCGGGTCATCCTAGTCCCGGGGTCGTGGGGACGACCCTATAGTCGTCGGACATGTCGGCGGCTGGGCAACTTTGGCCCGTGGTCGTGGGGACGACCCTATAGTCGTCGGACAAGTCGGTGGCGCGCCAACCCAGTCCCGGGTTCGTGTGGACGACCCTATAGTCGTCGGACATGTCGGCGGCTGGCCGACCTAGTCCCGGGGTGGTAGAGACGACCCTATAGTCGTCGGACAAGTCGGCGGCGGGCCAACCTAGTCCCGGGGTCGTGGGGACGACCCTATAGTCGTCGGACATGATGGTGGCGGGCCAATCTAAACCCGGGGTCGTGGGGACGACCCAATAGTCGTCGGACATGGCGGTGGCGGGCCAATCTATCCCCGGGGTCGTGGGGACGACCCTATAGTCGTCGGACAAGTCGGCGGCGGGCCAACCTAGTCCCGGGGTCGTGGGGACGACCCTATAGTCGTCGGAACATAATGGTGGCGGGCCAATATAGACCCGGGGTCGTGGAGACGACCCAATAGTCGTCGGACATGTCGGCGGCTGGCCAACTTGCGCCCGTGGTCGTGGGGACGACCCTATTGTCGTCGGACAAGTCGGTGGCGCGCCAACCTAGTCCCGGGGTCGTGTGGACGACCCTATAGTCGTCGGACATGTCGGCGGCTGGCCGACCTAGTCCCGGGGTGGTAGGGACGACCCTATAGTCGTCGGACAAGTCGGCGGCGGGCCAACCTAGTCCCGGGGTCGTGGGGACGACCGTATAGTCGTCGGACATGTCGGCGGCGGGCCAACCTAGTCCCGTGGTCGTGGGGACGACCCTATAGTCGTCGGACATGTCGGCGGCTGGCCAACCTAGTCCCGGTGTCGTGGGGACGACCCGATAGTCGTCGGACATGTCGGCGGCGGGCCAACCTAGTCCCGGGGTCGTGGGGACGACCCTATAGTCGTCGGGCATGATGGTGGCGGGCCAATCTAGACCCGGGGTCGTGGGGACGACCCAATAGTCGTCGGACATGGCGGTGGCGGGCCAATCTATCCCCGGTGTCGTGGGGACGACCCGATAGTCGTCGGACATGTCGGCGGCGGGCCAACCTAGTCCCGGGGTCGTGGGGACGACCCTATAGTCGTCGGACATGATGTTGGCGGGCCAATCTAGATCCGAGGTCGTGGGGACGACCCAATAGTCGTCGGACAAGTCGGCGGCGGGCCAACCAAGGCGCGGGGTCGTGGGGACGACCCTATAGTCGTCGGACATGTCGGCGGCTGGCCGACCTAGTCCCGGGGTGGTAGGGACGACCCTATAGTCGTCGGACAAGTCGGCGGCGGGCCAACCTAGTCCCGGGGTCGTGGGGACGACCGTATAGTCGTCGGACATGTCGGCGGCTGGCCAACCTAGCCCGGGGTCGTGGGGGCGACCCGATAGTCGTCGGACATGTCGGCGGCGGGCCAACCTAGTCCCGGGATCGTGGGGACGACCCTATAGTCGTCGGAAAAGTCGGCGGCGGGCCAACCTAGTCCCGGGGTCGTGGTGACGACCGTATAGTCGTCGGACATGTCGGCGGCTGGGCAACTTTGGCCCGTGGTCGTGGGGACCACCCTATAGTCGTCGGACAAGTCGGCGGCGGGCCAATCTAGTCCCGGGGCCGTGGGGATGGCCGTATAGTCGTCGGACATGTCGGCGGCTGGCCTACCTAGTCCCGGGGTCGTGGGGACGACCCTGTAGTCGTCGGACATGACGGTGGCGGGCCAATCTAGTCCCGGGGTCGTAGGGACGACCCTATAGTCGTCGGACATGATGGTGGCGGGCCAATCTAGACCCGGGGTCGTGGGGACGACCCAATAGTCGTCGGACATGGCGGTGGCGGGCCAATCTATCCCCGGGGTCGTGGGGACGACCCTATAGTCGTCGGACATGTCGGCGGCTGGCCAACTTGCGCCCGTGGTCGTGGGGACGACCCTATTGTCGTCGGACATGGCGGTGGCGGGCCAATCTATCCCCGGGGTCG
Organism: Andrena fulva; assembly: GCA_946251845.1. Taxonomy (NCBI): domain Eukaryota; kingdom Metazoa; phylum Arthropoda; class Insecta; order Hymenoptera; family Andrenidae; genus Andrena; species Andrena fulva. The sequence goes on from OX276329.1 coordinate 42,064,717, forward strand.
CGGGGACGACCCTATAATCGTCGGACATGTTGGCGGCTGGCCAATCTAGTCCCGGTGTCGTGGGGACGACTCTATAGTCGTCGGACAAGTCGGTGGCGGGCCAATATAGACCCGGGGTCGTGGAGACGACCCAATAGTCGTCGGACATGTCGGCGGCTGGCCAACTTGCGCCCGTGGTCGTGGGGACGACCCTATAGTCGTCGGACATGATAGAGGCGGGCCAATCTAGTCCCGGGTTCGTGGGGACGTCCCTATAGTCGTCGGACATGACGGCGGCTGGCCAACTTTGGCCCGTGGTGGTGGGGACGACCCTATAGTCGTAGGACATGTCGACGGCTTGCCAACCTAGTCCCGGGGTCGTGGGGACGACCCTATAGTCGTCGGACATGTCGGCGGCTGGCCAACCTAGTCCCGGGGTGGTAGAGCGACCCTATAGTCGTCGGACATGACGGCGGCTGGCAAACTTTGGCCCGTTGTCGTGGGGACGACACTGCAGTTGTCGGACATGACGGGGGCGGGCCAATCTAGTCCCGGGGCCGTGGGGACGACCCTATAGTCGTCGGACAAGTCGGCGGCGGGCGAACCTAGTCCCGGGGTCGTGGGGACGACCCTATAGTCGTCGGACATGTCGGCGGCTGGGCAACTTTGGCCCGTGGTCGTGGGGACGACCCTATAGTCGTCGGACATGTCGGCGGCTGGCCAACCTAGTCCCGGGGTGGTAGGGCGACCCTATAGTCGTCGGACATGACGGCGGCTGGCAAACTTTGGCCCGTTGTCGTGGGGACGACACTGCAGTTGTCGGACATGACGGGGGCGGGCCAATCTAGTCCTGGGGTCGTGGGGACGACTCTATAGTCGTCGGACAAGTCGGCGGTGGGTCATCCTACTCCCGGGGTCGTGGGGACGACCCTATACTCGTCGGACAAGTCGGTGGCTGGTCATCCTAGTCCCGGGGTCGTGGGGACGGCCCTATAGTCGTCGGACATGACGGCGGCTGGCAAACTTTGGCCCGTTGTCGTGGGGACGACACTACAGTTGTCGGACATGACGGGGGCTGGCCAACCTATTCCCGGGGTCGTGGGGATGCCCCTATACTCGTCGGACATGACGGTGGCGGCCAATGTAGTTCCGGGGTCATGGGGACGACCCTATAGTCGTCGAACATGTCGGCGGCTGGCCAACTTTGGCCTGTGGTCGTGGGGACGACACTACAGTTGTCGGACATGACGGGGGCTGGCCAACCTATTCCCGGGGTCGTGGGGACGACCCTATAGTCGTCGGACATGTCGGCGGCTGGGCAACTTTGGCCCGTGGTCGTGGGGACGACCCTATAGTCGTCGGACATGTCGGCGGCAGGCCAACTTTGGCCCGGGGTCGTGGGGACGAACCTATAGCCGTCGGACATGTCGGCGGCTGGCCAACCTAGTCCCGGGGTCGTGGGGACGACCCGATAGTCGTCGGACATGTCGGCGGCTGGCCAACCTAGTCCCGGTGTCGTGAGGACGACCGTATAGTCGTCGGACATGTCGGCGGCGGGCCAACCTAGTCCCGTGGTCGTGAGGACGACCGTATAGTCGTCGGACATGTCGGCGGCGGGCCAACCTAGTCCCGTGGTCGTGGGGACGACCCTATAGTCGTCGGACATGTCGGCGGCTGGCCAACCTAGTCCCGGGGTCGTGGGGACGACCCGATAGTCGTCGGACATGTCGGCGGCGGGCCAACCTAGTCCCGGGGTCGTGGGGACGACCCGATAGTCGTCGGACATGTCGGCGGCGGGCCAACCTAGTCCCGGGGTCGTGGGGACGACCCTATAGTCGTCGGACAAGTCGGCGGCGGGCCAACCTAGTCCCGGGGTCGTGGGGACGACCCTATAGTCGTCGGACATGATGGTGGCGGGCCAATCTAGATCCGAGGTCGTGGGGACGACCCAATAGTCGTCGGACAAGTCGGCGGCGGGCCAACCTAGTCCCGGGGTCGTGGGGACGACCCTGTAGTCGTCGGACATGACGGTGGCGGGCCAATCTAGTCCCGGGGTCGTAGGGACGACCCTATTGTCGTCGGACAAGTCGGCGGCGGGCCAGCATAGTCCCGGGGTGGTAGGGACGACCCTATAGTCGTCGGACAAGTCGGCGGCGGGCCAACCTAGTCCCGGGGTCGTGGGGACGACCCTATAGTCGTCGGACATGACGGTGGCGGGCCAATCTAGTCCCGGGGTCGTGGGGACGACTCTATAGTCGTCGGGCATGATGGTGGCGGGCCAATCTAGACCCGGGGTCGTGGGGACGACCCAATAGTCGTCGGACATGGCGGTGGCGGGCCAATCTATCCCCGGGGTCGTGGGGACGACCCTATAGTCGTCGGACAAGTCGGCGGCGGGCCAACCTAGTCCCGGGGTCGTGGGGACGACCCTATAGTCGTCGGACATGATGGTGGCGGGCCAATCTAGATCCGAGGTCGTGGGGACGACCCAATAGTCGTCGGACAAGTCGGCGGCGGGCCAACCAAGGCGCGGGGTCGTGGGGACGACCCTATAGTCGTCGGACATGATGGTGGAGGGCCAATCTAGATCCGAGGTCGTGGGGACGACCCAATAGTCGTCGGACAAGTCGGCGGCGGGCCAACCTAGTCCCGTGGTCGTGTGGACGACCCTATAGTCGTCGGACATGTCGGCGGCTGGCCGACCTAGTCCCGGGGTGGTAGGGACGACCCTATAGTCGTCGGACAAGTCGGCGGCGGGCCAACCTAGTCCCGGGGTCGTGGGGACGACCGTATAGTCGTCGGACATGTCGGCGGCTGGCCAACCTAGCCCGGGGTCGTGGGGACGACCCGATAGTCGTCGGACATGTCGGCGGCGCGCCAACCTAGTCCTGGGATCGTGGGGACGACCCTATAGTCGTCGGACAAGTCGGCGGCGGGCCAACCTAGTCCCGGGGTCGTGGGGACGACCCAATAGTCGTCGGACATGGCGGTGGCGGGCCAATCTATCCCCGGGGTCGTGGGGACGACCCTATAGTCGTCGGACAAGTCGGCGGCGGGCCAACCTAGTCCCGGGGTCGTGGGGACGACCCTATAGTCGTCGGACATGATGGTGGCGGGCCAATCTAGATCCGAGGTCGTGGGGACGACCCAATAGTCGTCGGACAAGTCGGCGGCGGGCCAACCAAGGCGCGGGGTCGTGGGGACGACCCTATAGTCGTCGGACAAGTCGGCGGCGGGCCAACCTAGTCCCGGGGTCGTGGGGACGACCCTACAGTCGTCGGACATGATGGTGGCGGGCCAATCTAGATCCGAGGTCGTGGGGACGACCCAATAGTCGTCGGACAAGTCGGCGGCGGGCCAACCTAGTCCCGGGGTCGTGGGGACGACCCTGTAGTCGTCGGACATGACGGTGGCGGGCCAATCTAGTCCCGGGGTCGTAGGGACGACCCTATTGTCGTCGGACAAGTCGGCGGCGGGCCAGCATAGTCCCGGGGTGGTAGGGACGACCCTATAGTCGTCGGACAAGTCGGCGGCGGGCCAACCTAGTCCCGGGGTCGTGGGGACGACCCTATAGTCGTCGGACATGACGGTGGCGGGCCAATCTAGTCCCGGGGTCGTGGGGACGACTCTATAGTCGTCGGGCATGATGGTGGCGGGCCAATCTAGACCCGGGGTCGTGGGGACGACCCAATAGTCGTCGGACATGGCGGTGGCGGGCCAATCTATCCCCGGGGTCGTGGGGACGACCCTATAGTCGTCGGACAAGTCGGCGGCGGGCCAACCTAGTCCCGGGGTCGTGGGGACGACCCTATAGTCGTCGGACATGATGGTGGCGGGCCAATCTAGATCCGAGGTCGTGGGGACGACCCAATAGTCGTCGGACAAGTCGGCGGCGGGCCAACCAAGGCGCGGGGTCGTGGGGACGACCCTATAGTCGTCGGACATGATGGTGGCGGGCCAATCTAGATCCGAGGTCGTGGGGACGACCCAATAGTCGTCGGACAAGTCGGCGGCGGGCCAACCTAGTCCCGTGGTCGTGTGGACGACCCTATAGTCGTCGGACATGTCGGCGGCTGGCCGACCTAGTCCCGGGGTGGTAGGGACGACCCTATAGTCGTCGGACAAGTCGGCGGCGGGCCAACCTAGTCCCGGGGTCGTGGGGACGACCGTATAGTCGTCGGACATGTCGGCGGCTGGCCAACCTAGCCCGGGGTCGTGGGGACGACCCGATAGTCGTCGGACATGTCGGCGGCGCGCCAACCTAGTCCCGGGATCGTGGGGACGACCCTATAGTCGTCGGACATGTCGGCGGCTGGGCAACTTTGGCCCGTGGTCGTGGGGACGACCCTATAGTCGTCGGACATGTCGGCGGCTGGCCAACCTAGTCCCGGGGTGGTAGGGCGACCCTATAGTCGTCGGACATGACGGCGGCTGGCAAACTTTGGCCCGTTGTCGTGGGGACGACACTGCAGTTGTCGGACATGACGGGGGCGGGCCAATCTAGTCCTGGGGTCGAGGGGACGACTCTATAGTCGTCGGACAAGTCGGCGGTGGGTCATCCTAGTCCCGGGGTCGTGGGGACGACCCTATACTCGTCGGACAAGTCGGTGGCTGGTCATCCTAGTCCCGGGGTCGTGGGGACGGCCCTATAGTCGTCGGACATGACGGCGGCTGGCAAACCTTGGCCCGTTGTCGTGGGGACGACACTACAGTTGTCGGACATGACGGGGGCTGGCCAACCTAGTCCCGGGGTCGTGGGGATGCCCCTATACTCGTCGGACATGACGGTGGCGGCCAATGTAGTTCCGGGGTCATGGGGACGACCCTATAGTCGTCGAACATGTCGGCGGCTGGCCAACTTTGGCCTGTGGTCGTGGGGACGACCCTATAGTCGTCGGACATGTCGGCGGCATGGCAACTTTGGTCCGTGGTCGTGGGGACGACCCTATAGTCGTCGGATATGATGGTGGCGGGCCAATCCAGTCCCGGGGTCGTGGGGAGGACCCTATAGTCGTCGGACATGATGGCGGCGGGCCAACCTAGTCCCGGGGTCGTGGGGACGACCCTATAGTCGTCGGACATGATGGTGGCGGGCCAATCTAGTCCCGGGGTCGTGGGGACGACTCTACAGTCGTCGGACATGTCGGCGGTTGGGCAACTTTGGCCCGTGGTCGTGGGGACGACCCTTTAGTCGTCGGATATCATGGTGGCGGGCCAATCCAGTCCCGGGGCCGTGGGGACGACCCTATAGTCGTCGGACAAGTCGGCGGCGGGCGAACCTAGTCCCGGGGTCGTGGGGACGACCCTATAGTCGTCGGACATGTCGGCGGCTGGGCAACTTTGGCCCGTGGTCGTGGGGACGACCCTATAGTCGTCGGACATGTCGGCGGCAGGCCAACTTTGGCCCGGGGTCGTGGGGACGAACCTATAGCCGTCGGACATGTCGGCGGCTGGCCAACCTAGTCCCGGGGCCGTGGGGACGACCCTATAGTCGTCGGACATGATAGAGGCGGGCCAATCTAGTCCCGGGTTCGTGGTGACGACCCTATAGTCGTCGGACATGACGGCGGCTGGCCAACTTTGGCCCGTGGTCGTGGGGACGACCCTATAGTCGTCGGACATGTCGGCGGCAGGCCAACTTTGGCCCGTTGTCGTGGGGACGACACTACAGTTGTCGGACATGACGGGGGCGGGCCAATCTAGTCCCAGGGCCGTGGGGACGACCCTATAGTCGTCGGACAAGTCGGCGGCGGGCGAACCTAGTCCCGGGGTCGTGGGGACGACCCTATAGTCGTCGGACAAGTCGGCGGCGGGCGAACCTAGTCCCGGGGTCGTGGGGACGACCCTATAGTCGTCGGACATGTCGGCGGCTGGGCAACTTTGGCCCGTGGTCGTGGGGACGACCCTATAGTCGTCGGACATGTCGGCGGCAGGCCAACTTTGGCCCGGGGTCGTGGGGACGACCCTATAGTCGTCGGACAAGTCGGCGGCGGGCCAACCTAGTCCCGGGGTCGTGGGGACGACTCTATAGTCGTCGGACAAGTCGGCGGCGGGTCATCCTAGTCCCGTGGTCGTGGGGACGACCCTATAGTCGTCGGACATGATGGTGGCGGGCCAATCTAGACCCGGGGTCGTGGGGACGACCCAATAGTCGTCGGACATGTCGGCGGCTGGCCAACTTGGGCCCGTGGTCGTGGGTACAACCATATAGTCGTCGGACATGTCGGCGGCTGGGCAACTTTGGCCCGTGGTCGTGGCGACCACCCTATAGTCGTCGGACATGTCGGCGGCTGGGCAACTTTGGCCCGTGGTCGTGGGGACGACCCTATAGTCGTCGGACATGTCGGCGGCTGGGCAACTTTGGCCCGTGGTCGTGGGGACGACCCTATAGTCGTCGGACAAGTCGGTGGCGCGCCAACCTAGTCCCGGGGTCGTGTGGACGACCCTATAGTCGTCGGACATGTCGGCGGCTGGCCGACCTAGTCCCGGGGTGGTAGGGACAACCCTGTAGTCGTCGGACAATTAGGCGGCGGGCCAATCTAGTCCCGGGGCCGTGGGGACGACCGTATAGTCGTCGGACATGTCGGCGGCTGGCCAACCTATTCCCGGGGTCGTGGGGACGACCCTATAGTCGTCGGACACGATGGTGGCGGGCCAATCTAGTCCCGGGGCCGTGGGGACGACCCTATAGTCGTCGGACAAGTCGGCGGCGGGCCAACATAGTCCCGGGGTGGTAGGGACGACTCTATAGTCGTCGGACAAGTCGGTGGCGCGCCAACCTAGTCCCGGGGTCGTGTGGACGACCCTATAGTCGTCGGACATGTCGGCGGCTGGCCGACCTAGTCCCGGGGTGGTAGGGACGACCCTATAGTCGTCGGACAAGTCGGCGGCGGGCCAACCTAGTCCCGGGGTCGTGGGGACGACCGTATAGTCGTCGGACATGTCGGCGGCGGGCCAACCTAGTCCCGGGGTCGTGGGGACGACCCTATAGTCGTCGGACATGATGGTGGCGGGCCAATCTAGACCCGGGGTCGTGGGGACGACCCGATAGCCGTCGGACATGTCGGCGGCGGGCCAACCTAGTCCCGTGCTCGTGGGTACGACCATATAGTCGTCGGACATGTCGGCGGCTGGGCAACTTTGGCCCGTGGTCGTGGCGACCACACTATAGTCGTCGGACATGTCGGCGGCTGGCCATCCTAGTCCCGTGGTCGTGGGGACGACCCTATAGTCGTCGGACATGTCGGCGGCTGGCCAACCTAGTCCCGGTGTCGTGGGGACGACCCGATAGTCGTCGGACATGTCGGAGGCGGGCCAACCTAGTCCCGGGTTCGTGGGGACGACCCTATAGTCGTCGGACATGACGGCGGCTGGCAAACTTTGGCCCGTTGTCGTGGGGACGACACTACAGTTGTCGGACATGATGGTGGCGGGCCAATCTAGACCCGAGGTCGTGGGGACGACCCAATAGTCGTCGGGCAAGTCGGCGGCGGGCCAACCTAGTCCCGGGGTCGTGTGGACGACCCTATAGTCGTCGGACATGTCGGCGGCTGGCCGACCTAGTCCCGGGGTGGTAGGGACGACCCTATAGTCGTCGGACAAGTCGGCGGCGGGCCAACCTAGTCCCGGGGTCGTGGGGACGACCCGATAGTCGTCGGACATGTCGGCGGCGGGCCAACCTAGTCCCGGGGTCGTGGGGACGACCCTATAGTCGTCGGAAAAGTCGGCGGCGGGCCAACCTAGTCCCGGGGTCGTGGGGACGACCCTATAGTCGTCGGACATGTCGGCGGCTGGGCAACTTTGGCCCGTGGTCGTGGGGACCACCCTATAGTCGTCGGACAAGTCGGCGGCGGGCCAATCTAGTCCCGGGGCCGTGGGGATGGCCGTATAGTCGTCGGACATGTCGGCGGCTGGCCAACCTAGTCCCGGTGTCGTGGGGACGACTCTATAGTCGTCGGACAAGTCGGCGGCGGGTCATCCTAGTCCCGGGGTCGTGGGGACGACTCTATAGTCGTCGGACAAGTCGGCGGCGGGCCAACCTAGTCCCGGGTTCGTGGGGACGACCCTATAGTCGTCGGACATGACGGCGGCTGGCAAACTTTGGCCCGTTGTCGTGGGGACGACACTACAGTTGTCGGACATGATGGTGGCGGGCCAATCTAGACCCGAGGTCGTGGGGACGACCCAATAGTCGTCGGACAAGTCGGCGGCGGGCCAACCTAGTCCCGGGGTCGTGTGGACGACCCTATAGTCGTCGGACATGTCGGCGGCTGGCCGACCTAGTCCCGGGGTGGTAGGGACGACCCTATAGTCGTCGGACAAGTCGGCGGCGGGCCAACCTAGTCCCGGGGTCGTGGGGACGACCCGATAGTCGTCGGACATGTCGGCGGCGGGCCAACCGAGTCCCGTGGTCGTGGGGACGACCCGATAGTCGTCGGACATGTCGGCGGCGGGCCAACCTAGTCCCGGGGTCGTGGGGACGACCCTATAGTCGTCGGACATGATGGGGGCGGGCCAATCTAGACCCGGGGTCGTGGGGACGACCCTATAGTCGTCGGACAAGTCGGCGGCGGGCCAACCTAGTCCCGGGGTCGTGGGGACGACTCTATAGTCGTCGGACAAGTCGGCGGCGGGTCATCCTAGTCCCGTGGTCGTGGGGACGACCCTATAGTCGTCGGACATGTCGGCGGCTGGGCAACTTTGGCCCGTGGTCGTGGGGACGACCCTATAGTCGTCGGACAAGTCGGTGGCGCGCCAACCCAGCCCCGGGGTCGTGTGGACGACCCTATAGTCGTCGGACATGTCGGCGGCTGGCCAACCTAGTCCCGTGGTCGTGGGGACGACCCTATAGTCGTCGGACATGTCGGCGGCTGGCCAACCTAGTCCCGGTGTCGTGAGGACGACCGTATAGTCGTCGGACATGTCGGCGGCGGGCCAACCTAGTCCCGTGGTCGTGGGGACGACCCTATAGTCGTCGGACATGTCGGCGGCTGGCCAACCTAGTCCCGGTGTCGTGGGGACGACCCGATAGTCGTCGGACATGTCGGCGGCGGGCCAACCTAGTCCCGGGGTCGTGGGGACGACCCGATAGTCGTCGGACATGTCGGCGGCGGGCCAACCTAGTCCCGGGGTCGTGGGGACGACCCTATAGTCGTCGGACAAGTCGGCGGCGGGCCAACCTAGTCCCGGGGTCGTGGGGACGACCCTATAGTCGTCGGACATGATGGTGGCGGGCCAATCTAGATCCGAGGTCGTGGGGACGACCCAATAGTCGTCGGACAAGTCGGCGGCGGGCCAACCTAGTCCCGGGGTCGTGGGGACGACCCTGTAGTCGTCGGACATGACGGTGGCGGGCCAATCTAGTCCCGGGGTCGTAGGGACGACCCTATTGTCGTCGGACAAGTCGGCGGCGGGCCAGCATAGTCCCGGGGTGGTAGGGACGACCCTATAGTCGTCGGACAAGTCGGCGGCGGGCCAACCTAGTCCCGGGGTCGTGGGGACGACCCTATAGTCGTCGGACATGACGGTGGCGGGCCAATCTAGTCCCGGGGTCGTGGGGACGACTCTATAGTCGTCGGGCATGATGGTGGCGGGCCAATCTAGACCCGGGGTCGTGGGGACGACCCAATAGTCGTCGGACATGGCGGTGGCGGGCCAATCTATCCCCGGGGTCGTGGGGACGACCCTATAGTCGTCGGACAAGTCGGCGGCGGGCCAACCTAGTCCCGGGGTCGTGGGGACGACCCTATAGTCGTCGGACATGATGGTGGCGGGCCAATCTAGATCCGAGGTCGTGGGGACGACCCAATAGTCGTCGGACAAGTCGGCGGCGGGCCAACCAAGGCGCGGGGTCGTGGGGACGACCCTATAGTCGTCGGACATGATGGTGGAGGGCCAATCTAGATCCGAGGTCGTGGGGACGACCCAATAGTCGTCGGACAAGTCGGCGGCGGGCCAACCTAGTCCCGTGGTCGTGTGGACGACCCTATAGTCGTCGGACATGTCGGCGGCTGGCCGACCTAGTCCCGGGGTGGTAGGGACGACCCTATAGTCGTCGGACAAGTCGGCGGCGGGCCAACCTAGTCCCGGGGTCGTGGGGACGACCGTATAGTCGTCGGACATGTCGGCGGCTGGCCAACCTAGCCCGGGGTCGTGGGGACGACCCGATAGTCGTCGGACATGTCGGCGGCGCGCCAACCTAGTCCTGGGATCGTGGGGACGACCCTATAGTCGTCGGACAAGTCGGCGGCGGGCCAACCTAGTCCCGGGGTCGTGGGGACGACCCAATAGTCGTCGGACATGGCGGTGGCGGGCCAATCTATCCCCGGGGTCGTGGGGACGACCCTATAGTCGTCGGACAAGTCGGCGGCGGGCCAACCTAGTCCCGGGGTCGTGGGGACGACCCTATAGTCGTCGGACATGATGGTGGCGGGCCAATCTAGATCCGAGGTCGTGGGGACGACCCAATAGTCGTCGGACAAGTCGGCGGCGGGCCAACCAAGGCGCGGGGTCGTGGGGACGACCCTATAGTCGTCGGACAAGTCGGCGGCGGGCCAACCTAGTCCCGGGGTCGTGGGGACGACCCTACAGTCGTCGGACATGATGGTGGCGGGCCAATCTAGATCCGAGGTCGTGGGGACGACCCAATAGTCGTCGGACAAGTCGGCGGCGGGCCAACCTAGTCCCGGGGTCGTGGGGACGACCCTGTAGTCGTCGGACATGACGGTGGCGGGCCAATCTAGTCCCGGGGTCGTAGGGACGACCCTATTGTCGTCGGACAAGTCGGCGGCGGGCCAGCATAGTCCCGGGGTGGTAGGGACGACCCTATAGTCGTCGGACAAGTCGGCGGCGGGCCAACCTAGTCCCGGGGTCGTGGGGACGACCCTATAGTCGTCGGACATGACGGTGGCGGGCCAATCTAGTCCCGGGGTCGTGGGGACGACTCTATAGTCGTCGGGCATGATGGTGGCGGGCCAATCTAGACCCGGGGTCGTGGGGACGACCCAATAGTCGTCGGACATGGCGGTGGCGGGCCAATCTATCCCCGGGGTCGTGGGGACGACCCTATAGTCGTCGGACAAGTCGGCGGCGGGCCAACCTAGTCCCGGGGTCGTGGGGACGACCCTATAGTCGTCGGACATGATGGTGGCGGGCCAATCTAGATCCGAGGTCGTGGGGACGACCCAATAGTCGTCGGACAAGTCGGCGGCGGGCCAACCAAGGCGCGGGGTCGTGGGGACGACCCTATAGTCGTCGGACATGATGGTGGCGGGCCAATCTAGATCCGAGGTCGTGGGGACGACCCAATAGTCGTCGGACAAGTCGGCGGCGGGCCAACCTAGTCCCGTGGTCGTGTGGACGACCCTATAGTCGTCGGACATGTCGGCGGCTGGCCGACCTAGTCCCGGGGTGGTAGGGACGACCCTATAGTCGTCGGACAAGTCGGCGGCGGGCCAACCTAGTCCCGGGGTCGTGGGGACGACCGTATAGTCGTCGGACATGTCGGCGGCTGGCCAACCTAGCCCGGGGTCGTGGGGACGACCCGATAGTCGTCGGACATGTCGGCGGCGCGCCAACCTAGTCCCGGGATCGTGGGGACGACCCTATAGTCGTCGGACATGTCGGCGGCTGGGCAACTTTGGCCCGTGGTCGTGGGGACGACCCTATAGTCGTCGGACATGTCGGCGGCTGGCCAACCTAGTCCCGGGGTGGTAGGGCGACCCTATAGTCGTCGGACATGACGGCGGCTGGCAAACTTTGGCCCGTTGTCGTGGGGACGACACTGCAGTTGTCGGACATGACGGGGGCGGGCCAATCTAGTCCTGGGGTCGTGGGGACGACTCTATAGTCGTCGGACAAGTCGGCGGTGGGTCATCCTAGTCCCGGGGTCGTGGGGACGACCCTATACTCGTCGGACAAGTCGGTGGCTGGTCATCCTAGTCCCGGGGTCGTGGGGACGGCCCTATAGTCGTCGGACATGACGGCGGCTGGCAAACCTTGGCCCGTTGTCGTGGGGACGACACTACAGTTGTCGGACATGACGGGGGCTGGCCAACCTAGTCCCGGGGTCGTGGGGATGCCCCTATACTCGTCGGACATGACGGTGGCGGCCAATGTAGTTCCGGGGTCATGGGGACGACCCTATAGTCGTCGAACATGTCGGCGGCTGGCCAACTTTGGCCTGTGGTCGTGGGGACGACCCTATAGTCGTCGGACATGTCGGCGGCATGGCAACTTTGGTCCGTGGTCGTGGGGACGACCCTATAGTCGTCGGATATGATGGTGGCGGGCCAATCCAGTCCCGGGGTCGTGGGGAGGACCCTATAGTCGTCGGACATGATGGCGGCGGGCCAACCTAGTCCCGGGGTCGTGGGGACGACCCTATAGTCGTCGGACATGATGGTGGCGGGCCAATCTAGTCCCGGGGTCGTGGGGACGACTCTACAGTCGTCGGACATGTCGGCGGTTGGGCAACTTTGGCCCGTGGTCGTGGGGACGACCCTTTAGTCGTCGGATATCATGGTGGCGGGCCAATCCAGTCCCGGGGCCGTGGGGACGACCCTATAGTCGTCGGACAAGTCGGCGGCGGGCGAACCTAGTCCCGGGGTCGTGGGGACGACCCTATAGTCGTCGGACATGTCGGCGGCTGGGCAACTTTGGCCCGTGGTCGTGGGGACGACCCTATAGTCGTCGGACATGTCGGCGGCAGGCCAACTTTGGCCCGGGGTCGTGGGGACGAACCTATAGCCGTCGGACATGTCGGCGGCTGGCCAACCTAGTCCCGGGGCCGTGGGGACGACCCTATAGTCGTCGGACATGATAGAGGCGGGCCAATCTAGTCCCGGGGTCGTGGGGACGACCCTATAGTCGTCGGACATGATGGTGGCGGGCCAATCTAGTCCCGGGGTCGTGGGGACGACTCTACAGTCGTCGGACATGACGGCGGCTGGCCAACTTTGGCCCGTGGTCGTGGGGACGACCCTATAGTCGTCGGACATGTCGGCGGCAGGCCATCTTTGGCCCGTTGTCGTGGGGACGACACTACAGTTGTCGGACATGACGGGGGCGGGCCAATCTAGTCCCAGGGCCGTGGGGACGACCCTATAGTCGTCGGACAAGTCGGCGGCGGGCGAACCTAGTCCCGGGGTCGTGGGGACGACCCTATAGTCGTCGGACAAGTCGGCGGCGGGCGAACCTAGTCCCGGGGTCGTGGGGACGACCCTATAGTCGTCGGACATGTCGGCGGCTGGGCAACTTTGGCCCGTGGTCGTGGGGACGACCCTATAGTCGTCGGACATGTCGGCGGCAGGCCAACTTTGGCCCGGGGTCGTGGGGACGAACCTATAGCCGTCGGACATGTCGGCGGCTGGCCAACCTAGTCCCGGGGCCGTGGGGACGACCCTATAGTCGTCGGACATGTCGGCGGCAGGCCAACTATGGCCCGTGGTCGTGGGGACGACCCTATAGTCGTCGGACATGTCGGCGGCAGGCCAACTATGGCCCGTGGTCGTGGGGACGACCCTATAGTCGTAGGACATGTCGGCTGCAGGCCAACTTTGGCCCGTGGTCGTGGGGACGACCCTATAGTCGTCGGACATGTCGGCGGCAGGCCAACTATGGCCCGGGGTCGTGGGGACGACCCTATAGTCGTCGGACAAGTCGGCGGCGGGCCAACCTAGTCCCGGGGTCGTGGGGACGACCCTATAGTCGTCGGACATGATGGTGGCGGGCCAATTTAGACCCGGGGTCGTGGGGACGACCCAATAGTCGTCGGACATGGCGGTGGCGGGCCAATCTATCCCCGGGGTCGTGGGGACGACCCTATAGTCGTCGGACAAGTCGGCGGCGGGCCAACCTAGTCCCGGGGTCGTGGGGACGACCCTATAGTCGTCGGAAATGTCGGCGGCTGGGCAAATTTGGCCCGTGGTCGTGGGGACCACCCTATAGCCGTCGGACATGATGGTGGCGGGCCAATCTAGTCCCGGGGCCGTGGGGACGACCGTATAGTCGTCAAACATGTCGGCGGCTGGCCAGCCTAGTCCCGGGGTCGTGGGTACGACCCTGTAGTCGTCGGACATGACGGTGGCGGGCCAATCTAGTCCCGGGGTCGTAGGGACGACCCTATAGTCGTCGGACAAGTCGGCGGCGGGCCAGCATAGTCCCGGGGTGGTAGGGACGACTCTATAGTCGTCGGACAAGTCGGCGGCGGGCCAACCTAGTCCCGGGGTCGTGGGGACGACCCTATAGTCGTCGGACATGACGATGGCGGGCCAATCTAGTCCCGGGGTCGTGGGGACGACTCTATAGTCGTCGGACATGATGGTGGCGGGCCAATCTAGACCCGGGGTCGTGGGGACGACCCAATAGTCGTCGGACATGGCGGTGGCGGGCCAATCTAGACCCGGGGTCGTGGGGACGACCCAATAGTCGTCGGACAAGTCGGCGGCGGGCCAACCTAGTCCCGGGGTCGTGGGGACGACCCTATAGTCGTCGGAACATGATGGTGGCGGCCCAATATAGACCCGGGGTCGTGGGGACGACCCAATAGTCGTCGGACATGTCGGCGGCTGGCCAACTTGGGCCCGTGGTCGTGGGGACGACCCTATTGTCGTCGGACATGGCGGTGGCGGGCCAATCTATCCCCGGGGTTGTGGGGACGACCCTATAATCGTCGGACATGTTGGCGGCTGGCCAACCTAGTCCCGGTGCCGTGGGGACGACTCTATAGTCGTCGGACAAGTCGGCGGCGGGTCATCCTAGTCCCGGGGTCGTGGGGACGACCCTATAGTCGTCGGACATGTCGGCGGCTGGGCAACTTTGGCCCGTGGTCGTGGGGACGACCCTATAGTCGTCGGACAAGTCGGTGGCGCGCCAACCCAGTCCCGGGTTCGTGTGGACGACCCTATAGTCGTCGGACATGTCGGCGGCTGGCCGACCTAGTCCCGGGGTGGTAGAGACGACCCTATAGTCGTCGGACAAGTCGGCGGCGGGCCAACCTAGTCCCGGGGTCGTGGGGACGACCCTATAGTCGTCGGACATGATGGTGGCGGGCCAATCTAAACCCGGGGTCGTGGGGACGACCCAATAGTCGTCGGACATGGCGGTGGCGGGCCAATCTATCCCCGGGGTCGTGGGGACGACCCTATAGTCGTCGGACAAGTCGGCGGCGGGCCAACCTAGTCCCGGGGTCGTGGGGACGACCCTATAGTCGTCGGAACATAATGGTGGCGGGCCAATATAGACCCGGGGTCGTGGAGACGACCCAATAGTCGTCGGACATGTCGGCGGCTGGCCAACTTGCGCCCGTGGTCGTGGGGACGACCCTATTGTCGTCGGACAAGTCGGTGGCGCGCCAACCTAGTCCCGGGGTCGTGTGGACGACCCTATAGTCGTCGGACATGTCGGCGGCTGGCCGACCTAGTCCCGGGGTGGTAGGGACGACCCTATAGTCGTCGGACAAGTCGGCGGCGGGCCAACCTAGTCCCGGGGTCGTGGGGACGACCGTATAGTCGTCGGACATGTCGGCGGCGGGCCAACCTAGTCCCGTGGTCGTGGGGACGACCCTATAGTCGTCGGACATGTCGGCGGCTGGCCAACCTAGTCCCGGTGTCGTGGGGACGACCCGATAGTCGTCGGACATGTCGGCGGCGGGCCAACCTAGTCCCGGGGTCGTGGGGACGACCCTATAGTCGTCGGGCATGATGGTGGCGGGCCAATCTAGACCCGGGGTCGTGGGGACGACCCAATAGTCGTCGGACATGGCGGTGGCGGGCCAATCTATCCCCGGTGTCGTGGGGACGACCCGATAGTCGTCGGACATGTCGGCGGCGGGCCAACCTAGTCCCGGGGTCGTGGGGACGACCCTATAGTCGTCGGACATGATGTTGGCGGGCCAATCTAGATCCGAGGTCGTGGGGACGACCCAATAGTCGTCGGACAAGTCGGCGGCGGGCCAACCAAGGCGCGGGGTCGTGGGGACGACCCTATAGTCGTCGGACATGTCGGCGGCTGGCCGACCTAGTCCCGGGGTGGTAGGGACGACCCTATAGTCGTCGGACAAGTCGGCGGCGGGCCAACCTAGTCCCGGGGTCGTGGGGACGACCGTATAGTCGTCGGACATGTCGGCGGCTGGCCAACCTAGCCCGGGGTCGTGGGGGCGACCCGATAGTCGTCGGACATGTCGGCGGCGGGCCAACCTAGTCCCGGGATCGTGGGGACGACCCTATAGTCGTCGGAAAAGTCGGCGGCGGGCCAACCTAGTCCCGGGGTCGTGGTGACGACCGTATAGTCGTCGGACATGTCGGCGGCTGGGCAACTTTGGCCCGTGGTCGTGGGGACCACCCTATAGTCGTCGGACAAGTCGGCGGCGGGCCAATCTAGTCCCGGGGCCGTGGGGATGGCCGTATAGTCGTCGGACATGTCGGCGGCTGGCCTACCTAGTCCCGGGGTCGTGGGGACGACCCTGTAGTCGTCGGACATGACGGTGGCGGGCCAATCTAGTCCCGGGGTCGTAGGGACGACCCTATAGTCGTCGGACATGATGGTGGCGGGCCAATCTAGACCCGGGGTCGTGGGGACGACCCAATAGTCGTCGGACATGGCGGTGGCGGGCCAATCTATCCCCGGGGTCGTGGGGACGACCCTATAGTCGTCGGACATGTCGGCGGCTGGCCAACTTGCGCCCGTGGTCGTGGGGACGACCCTATTGTCGTCGGACATGGCGGTGGCGGGCCAATCTATCCCCGGGGTCGCGGGGACGACCCTATAATCGTCGGACATGTTGGCGGCTGGCCAATCTAGTCCCGGTGTCGTGGGGACGACTCTATAGTCGTCGGACAAGTCGGTGGCGGGCCAATATAGACCCGGGGTCGTGGAGACGACCCAATAGTCGTCGGACATGTCGGCGGCTGGCCAACTTGCGCCCGTGGTCGTGGGGACGACCCTATAGTCGTCGGACATGATAGAGGCGGGCCAATCTAGTCCCGGGTTCGTGGGGACGTCCCTATAGTCGTCGGACATGACGGCGGCTGGCCAACTTTGGCCCGTGGTGGTGGGGACGACCCTATAGTCGTAGGACATGTCGACGGCTTGCCAACCTAGTCCCGGGGTCGTGGGGACGACCCTATAGTCGTCGGACATGTCGGCGGCTGGCCAACCTAGTCCCGGGGTGGTAGAGCGACCCTATAGTCGTCGGACATGACGGCGGCTGGCAAACTTTGGCCCGTTGTCGTGGGGACGACACTGCAGTTGTCGGACATGACGGGGGCGGGCCAATCTAGTCCCGGGGCCGTGGGGACGACCCTATAGTCGTCGGACAAGTCGGCGGCGGGCGAACCTAGTCCCGGGGTCGTGGGGACGACCCTATAGTCGTCGGACATGTCGGCGGCTGGGCAACTTTGGCCCGTGGTCGTGGGGACGACCCTATAGTCGTCGGACATGTCGGCGGCTGGCCAACCTAGTCCCGGGGTGGTAGGGCGACCCTATAGTCGTCGGACATGACGGCGGCTGGCAAACTTTGGCCCGTTGTCGTGGGGACGACACTGCAGTTGTCGGACATGACGGGGGCGGGCCAATCTAGTCCTGGGGTCGTGGGGACGACTCTATAGTCGTCGGACAAGTCGGCGGTGGGTCATCCTACTCCCGGGGTCGTGGGGACGACCCTATACTCGTCGGACAAGTCGGTGGCTGGTCATCCTAGTCCCGGGGTCGTGGGGACGGCCCTATAGTCGTCGGACATGACGGCGGCTGGCAAACTTTGGCCCGTTGTCGTGGGGACGACACTACAGTTGTCGGACATGACGGGGGCTGGCCAACCTATTCCCGGGGTCGTGGGGATGCCCCTATACTCGTCGGACATGACGGTGGCGGCCAATGTAGTTCCGGGGTCATGGGGACGACCCTATAGTCGTCGAACATGTCGGCGGCTGGCCAACTTTGGCCTGTGGTCGTGGGGACGACACTACAGTTGTCGGACATGACGGGGGCTGGCCAACCTATTCCCGGGGTCGTGGGGACGACCCTATAGTCGTCGGACATGTCGGCGGCTGGGCAACTTTGGCCCGTGGTCGTGGGGACGACCCTATAGTCGTCGGACATGTCGGCGGCAGGCCAACTTTGGCCCGGGGTCGTGGGGACGAACCTATAGCCGTCGGACATGTCGGCGGCTGGCCAACCTAGTCCCGGGGCCGTGGGGACGACCCTATAGTCGTCGGACATGATAGAGGCGGGCCAATCTAGTCCCGGCTTCGTGGGGACGACCCTATAGTCGTCGGACATGACGGCGGCTGGGCAACTTTGGCCCGTGGTAGTGGGGACGACCCTATAGTCGTAGGACATGTCGGCGGCGGGCCAACGTAGGCCCAGGGTCGTAGTGACGACCCTATAGTCGTCGGAAAAGTCGGCGGCGGGCCGACCTAGTGCCGGGGTCGTGGGGACGACCCTATAGTCGTCGGAAATGTCGGCGGCAGGCCAACTATGGCCCGTGGTCGTGGGGACGACCCTATTGTCGTCGGACATGACGACGGCGGGCCAACGTAGGCCCAGGGTCGTAGGGACGACCCTATAGTCGTCGGGAAAGTCGGCGGCGGGCCGACCTAGTGCCGGGGTCGTGGGGACGACCCTATAGTCGTCGGACATGTCGGCGGCTGGCCAACTATGGCCCGTTGTCGTGGGGACGACCCTATAGTCGTCGGACATGTCGGCGGCTGGCCAACTATGGCCCGTTGTCGTGGGGACGACCCTATAGTCGTCGGACATGGCGGTGGCGGGCCAATCTAGTCCCAGGGCCGTGAGGACGACTCAATAGTCGTCGGACATGTCGGCGGCGGGCCAACGTAGGCCCAGGGTCGTAGGGACGAACCTATAGCCGTCGGACATGTCGGCGGCGGGCGAACCTAGTCCCGGGGTCGTGGGGACGACCCTATAGTCGTCGGACATGATAGAGGCGGGCCAATCTATTCCCGGGTTCGTGGGGACGACCCTATAGTCGTCGGACATGACGGCGGCTGGCCAACTTTGGCCCGTGGTGGTGGGGACGACCCTACAGTCGTAGGACATGTCGACGGCTTGCCAACCTAGTCCCGGGGTCGTGGGGACGACCCTATAGTCGTCGGACATGTCGGCGGCTGGCCAACCTAGTCCCGGGGTGGTAGGGCGACCCTATAGTCGTCGGACATGACGGCGGCTGGCAAACTTTGGCCCGTTGTCGTGGGGACGACACTGCAGTTGTCGGACATGACGGGGGCGGGCCAATCTAGTCCCGGGGCCGTGGGGACGACCCTATAGTCGTCGGACAAGTCGGCGGCGGGCGAACCTAGTCCCGGGGTCGTGGGGACGACCCCATAGTCGTCGGACATGTCGGCGGCTGGGCAACTTTGGCCCGTGGTCGTGGGGACGACCCTATAGTCGTCGGACATGTCGGCGGCTTGCCAACCTAGTCCCGGGTTCGTGGGGACGACCCCATAGTCGTCGGACATGTCGGCGGCTGGGCAATTTTGGCCCGTGGTCGTGGGGACGACCCTATTGTCGTAGGACATGTCGGCGGCTGGGCAACTTTGGCCCGTGGTAGTGGGGACGACCCTATAGTCGTAGGACATGTCGGCGGCGGGCCAACGTAGGCCCAGGGTCGTAGGGACGACCCTATAGTCGTCGGAAAGGTCGGCGGCGGGCCGACCTAGTCCCGGGGTCGTGGGGACGACCCTATAGTCGTCGGACATGTCGGCGGCTGGCCAACCTAGTCCCGGGTTCGTGGGGACGACCCTATAGTCGTCGGACATGTCGGCGGCTTGCCAACCTAGTCCCGGGTTCGTGGGGACGACCCCATAGTCGTCGGACATGTCGGCGGCTGGGCAACTTTGGACCGTGGTCGTGGGGACGACCCTATTGTCGTAGGACATGTCGGCGGCTGGGCAAC
Source organism: Andrena fulva (assembly GCA_946251845.1). NCBI lineage: Eukaryota > Metazoa > Arthropoda > Insecta > Hymenoptera > Andrenidae > Andrena > Andrena fulva. Next base: position 42,084,608 of record OX276329.1, read on the forward strand.
TTTGGCCCGTGGTAGTGGGGACGACCCTATAGTCGTAGGACATGTCGGCGGCGGGCCAACGTAGGCCCAGGGTCGTAGGGACGACCCTATAGTCGTCGGAAAGGTCGGCGGCGGGCCGACCTAGTCCCGGGGTCGTGGGGACGACCCTATAGTCGTCGGACATGTCGGCGGCTGGCCAACCTAGTCCCGGGGTGGTAGGGCGACCCTATAGTCGTCGGACATGACGGCGGCTGGCAAACTTTGGCCCGTTGTCGTGGGGACGACACTGCAGTTGTCGGACATGACGGGGGCGGGCCAATCTAGTCCCGGGGCCGTGGGGACGACCCTATAGTCGTCGGACAAGTCGGCGGCGGGCGAACCTAGTCCCGGGGTCGTGGGGTCGACCCCATAGTCGTCGGACATGTCGGCGGTTGGGCAACTTTGGCCCGTGGTCGTGGGGACGACCCTATAGTCGTTGGATATCATGGTGGAGGGCCAATCCAGTCCCGGGGCCGTGGGGACGACCCTATAGTCGTCGGACAAGTCGGCGGCGGGCGAACCTAGTCCCGGGGTCGTGGGGACGACCCTATAGTCGTCGGACATGTCGGCGGCTGGGCAACTTTGGCCCGTGGTCGTGGGGACGACCCTATAGTCGTCGGACATGTCGGCGGCAGGCCAACTTTGGCCCGGGGTCGTGGGGACGAACCTATAGCCGTCGGACATGTCGGCGGCTGGCCAACCTAGTCCCGGGGCCGTGGGGACGACCCTATAGTCGTCGGACATGATAGAGGCGGGCCAATCTAGTCCCGGCTTCGTGGGGACGACCCTATAGTCGTCGGACATGACGGCGGCTGGGCAACTTTGGCCCGTGGTAGTGGGGACGACCCTATAGTCGTAGGACATGTCGGCGGCGGGCCAACGTAGGCCCAGGGTCGTAGTGACGACCCTATAGTCGTCGGAAAAGTCGGCGGCGGGCCGACCTAGTGCCGGGGTCGTGGGGACGACCCTATAGTCGTCGGAAATGTCGGCGGCAGGCCAACTATGGCCCGTGGTCGTGGGGACGACCCTATTGTCGTCGGACATGACGACGGCGGGCCAACGTAGGCCCAGGGTCGTAGGGACGACCCTATAGTCGTCGGGAAAGTCGGCGGCGGGCCGACCTAGTGCCGGGGTCGTGGGGACGACCCTATAGTCGTCGGGCATGTCGGCGGCTGGCCAACTTTGGCCCGGGGTCGTGGGGACGACCCTATAGTCGTCGGACATGTCGGCGGCTGGGCAACTTTGGCCCGTGGTCGTGGGGACGACCCTATTGTCGTAGGACATGTCGGCGGCTGGGCAACTTTGGCCCGTGGTAGTGGGGACGACCCTATAGTCGTAGGACATGTCGGCGGCGGGCCAACGTAGGCCCAGGGTCGTAGGGACGAACCTATAGCCGTCGGACATGTCGGCGGCGGGCGAACCTAGTCCCGGGGTCGTGGGGACGACCCTATAGTCGTCGGACATGATAGAGGCGGGCCAATCTATTCCCGGGTTCGTGGGGACGACCCTATAGTCGTCGGACATGACGGCGGCTGGCCAACTTTGGCCCGTGGTGGTGGGGACGACCCTACAGTCGTAGGACATGTCGACGGCTTGCCAACCTAGTCCCGGGGTCGTGGGAACGACCCTATAGTCGTCGGACATGTCGGCAGCTGGCCAACCTAGTCCCGGGGTGGTAGGGCGACCCTATAGTCGTCGGACATGACGGCGGCTGGCAAACTTTGGCCCGTTGTCGTGCGGACGACACTGCAGTTGTCGGACATGACGGGGGCGGGCCAATCTAGTCCCGGGGCCGTGGGGACGACCCTATAGTCGTCGGACAAGTCGGCGGCGGGCGAACCTAGTCCCGGGGTCGTGGGGACGACCCCATAGTCGTCGGACATGTCGGCGGCTGGGCAACTTTGGCCCGTGGTCGTGGGGACGACCCTATTGTCGTCGGACATGACGACGGCGGGCCAACGTAGGCCCAGGGTCGTAGGGACGACCCTATAGTCGTCGGGAAAGTCGGCGGCGGGCCGACCTAGTGCCGGGGTCGTGGGGACGACCCTATAGTCGTCGGACATGTCGGCGGCTGGCCAACTTTGGCCCGGGGTCGTGGGGACGACCCTATAGTCGTCGGACATGTCGGCGGCTGGGCAACTTTGGCCCGTGGTCGTGGGGACGACCCTATTGTCGTAGGACATGTCGGCGGCTGGGCAACTTTGGCCCGTGGTAGTGGGGACGACCCTATAGTCGTAGGACATGTCGGCGGCGGGCCAACGTAGGCCCAGGGTCGTAGGGACGAACCTATAGCCGTCGGACATGTCGGCGGCGGGCGAACCTAGTCCCGGGGTCGTGGGGACGACCCTATAGTCGTCGGACATGATAGAGGCGGGCCAATCTATTCCCGGGTTCGTGGGGACGACCCTATAGTCGTCGGACATGACGGCGGCTGGCCAACTTTGGCCCGTGGTGGTGGGGACGACCCTACAGTCGTAGGACATGTCGACGGCTTGCCAACCTAGTCCCGGGGTCGTGGGGACGACCCTATAGTCGTCGGACATGTCGGCGGCTGGCCAACCTAGTCCCGGGGTGGTAGGGCGACCCTATAGTCGTCGGACATGACGGCGGCTGGCAAACTTTGGCCCGTTGTCGTGGGGACGACACTGCAGTTGTCGGACATGACGGGGGCGGGCCAATCTAGTCCCGGGGCCGTGGGGACGACCCTATAGTCGTCGGACAAGTCGGCGGCGGGCGAACCTAGTCCCGGGGTCGTGGGGACGACCCCATAGTCGTCGGACATGTCGGCGGCTGGGCAACTTTGGCCCGTGGTCGTGGGGACGACCCTATAGTCGTCGGACATGTCGGCCGCTTGCCAACCTAGTCCCGGGTTCGTGGGGACGACACTGCAGTTGTCGGACATGACGGGGGCGGGCCAATCTAGTCCCGGGGTCGTGGGGACGACCCTATAGTCGTCGGACAAGTCGGCGGCGGGCGATCCTAGTCCCGGGGTCGTGGGGACGACCCCATAGTCGTCGGACATGTCGGCGGTTGGGCAACTTTGGCCCGTGGTCGTGGGGACGACCCTATAGTCGTTGGATATCATGGTGGCGGGCCAATCCAGTCCCGGGGCCGTGGGGACGACCCTATAGTCGTCGGACAAGTCGGCGGCGGGCGAACCTAGTCCCGGGGTCGTGTTGACGACCCTATAGTCGTCGGACATGTCGGCGACTGGGCAACTTTGGCCCGTGGTCGTGGGGACGACCCTATAGTCGTCGGACATGTCGGCGGCAGGCCAACTTTGGCCCGGGGTCGTGGGGACGAACCTATGGCCGTCGGACATGTCGGCGGCTGGCCAACCTAGTCCCGGGGCCGTGGGGACGACCCTATAGTCGTCGGACATGATAGAGGCGGGCCAATCTAGTCCCGGCTTCGTGGGGACGACCCTATAGTCGTCGGACATGACGGCGGCTGGGCAACTTTGGCCCGTGGTAGTGGGGACGACCCTATAGTCGTAGGACATGTCGGCGGCGGGCCAACGTAGGCCCAGGGTCGTAGTGACGACCCTATAGTCGTCGGAAAAGTCGGCGGCGGGCCGACCTAGTGCCGGGGTCGTGGGGACGACCCTATAGTCGTCGGAAATGTCGGCGGCAGGCCAACTATGGCCCGTGGTCGTGGGGACGACCCTATTGTCGTCGGACATGACGACAGCGGGCCAACGTAGGCCCAGGGTCGTAGGGACGACCCTATAGTCGTCGGGAAAGTCGGCGGCGGGCCGACCTAGTGCCGGGGTCGTGGGGGCGACCCTATAGTCGTCGGACATGTCGGCGGCTGGCCAGCTTTGGCCCGGGGTCGTGGGGACGACCCTATAGTCGTCGGACATGTCGGCGGCTGGGCAACTTTGGCCCGTGGTCGTGGGGACGACCCTATTGTCGTAGGACATGTCGGCGGCTGGGCAACTTTGGCCCGTGGTAGTGGGGACGACCCTATAGTCGTAGGACATGTCGGCGGCGGGCCAACGTAGGCCCAGGGTCGTAGGGACGACCCTATAGTCGTCGGGAAAGTCGGCGGCGGGCCGACCTAGTGCCGGGGTCGTGGGGGCGACCCTATAGTCGTCGGACATGTCGGCGGCTGGCCAACTTTGGCCCGGGGTCGTGGGGACGACCCTATAGTCGTCGGACATGTCGGCGGCTGGGCAACTTTGGCCCGTGGTCGTGGGGACGACCCTATTGTCGTAGGACATGTCGGCGGCTGGGCAACTTTGGCCCGTGGTAGTGGGGACGACCCTATAGTCGTAGGACATGTCGGCGGCGGGCCAACGTAGGCCCAGGGTCGTAGGGACGACCCTATAGTCGTCGGAAAAGTCGGCGGCGGGCCGACCTAGTGCCGGGGTCGTGGGGACGACCCTATAGTCGTCGGACATGTCGGCGGCTGGCCAACTATGGCCCGTTGTCGTGGGGACGACCCTATAGTCGTCGGTCAAGTCGGCGGCGGGCCAATCTAGTCCCGGGGTCGTGGTGACGACCCTATATTCTTCGGACATGTCGGCGGCTGGCCAACCTAGTCCCGGGGTCGTGGGGACGCCCCTATACTCGTCGGGCATGACGGTGGCGGCCAATGTAGTTCCGGGGTCATGGGGACGACCCTATAGTCGTCGAACATGTCGGCGGCTGGCCAACTTTGGCCTGTGGTCGTGGGGACGACCCTATAGTCGTCGGTCAAGTCGGCGGCGGGCCAATCTAGTCCCGGGGTCGTGGTGACGACCCTATATTCTTCGGACATGTCGGCGGCTGGCCAACCTAGTCCCGGGGTCGTGGGGACGCCCCTATACTCGTCGGGCATGACGGTGGCGGCCAATGTAGTTCCGGGGTCATGGGGACGACCCTATAGTCGTCGAACATGTCGGCGGCTGGCCAACTTTGGCCTGTGGTCGTGGGGACGACCCTATAGTCGTCGGACATGTCGGCGGCATGGCAACTTTGGTCCGTGGTCGTGGGGACGACCCTATAGTCGTCGGATATGATGGTGGCGGGCCAATCCAGCCCCGGGGTCGTGGGGACGACCCTATAGTCGTCGGACATGATGGCGGCGGGCCAACCTAGTCCCGGGGTCGTGGGGACGACCCTATAGTCGTCGGACATGATGGTGGCGGGCCAATCTAGTCCCGGGGTCGTGGGGACGACTCTATAGTCGTCGGATATGTCGGCGGTTGGGCAACTTTGGCCCGTGGTCGTGGGGACGACCCTATAGTCGTCGGATATCATGGTGGCGGGCCCATTCAGTCCCGGGGCCGTGAGGACGACCCTATAGTCGTCGGACAAGTCGGCGGCGGGCGAACCGAGTCCCGGGGTCGTGGGGACGACCCTATAGTCGTCGGACATGTCGGCGGCTGGGCAACTTTGGCCCGTGGTCGTGGGGACGACCCTATAGTCGTCGGACATGTCGGCGGCAGGCCAACTTTGGCCCGGGGTCGTGGGGACGAACCTATAGCCATCGGACATGTCGGCGGCTGGCCAACCTAGTCCCGGGGCCGTGGGGACGACCCTATAGTCGTCGGACATGATAGAGGCGGGCCAATCTAGTCCCGGGTTCGTGGGGACGACCCTATAGTCGTCGGACAAGTCGGCGGCGGGCGAACCTAGTCCCGGGGTCGTGGGGACGACCCTATAGTCGTCGGACATGTCGGCGGCTGGGCAACTTTGGCCCGTGGTCGTGGGGACGACCCTATAGTCGTCGGACATGTCGGCGGCTGGCCAACCTAGTCCCGGGGTCGTGGGGACGACCCTATAGTCGTCGGACAAGTCGGCGGCGGGCCAACCTAGTCCCGGGGTCGTGGGGACGACCCTATAGTCGTCGGACAAGTCGGCGGCGGGCCAACCTAGTCCCGGGGTCGTGGGGACGACCCAATACTCGTCGGACATGACGGTGGCGGGCCAGTCTAGTCCCGGGGTCGTGGGGACGACCCTATAGTCGTCGGACATGTCGGCGGCTGGCCAACCTAGTCCCGGGGTCGTGGGGACGACCCTATAGTCGTCGAACATGTCGGCGGCTGGCCAACTTTGGCCTGTTGTCGTGGGGACGACCCTATAGTCGTCGGATATGTCGGAGGCTGGCCAACCTAGTCCCGGGGTGGTAGGGACGATCCTATAGTCGTCGGACAAGTCGGCGGCGTGCCATCCAAGACCCGGTGTCGAGGGGACGACCCAATACTCGTCGGAAATGACGGTGGCGGGCCAATCTAGTTCCGGGGTCGTGGGGACGACCCTATAGTCGTCGAACATGTCGGCGGCTGGCCAACTTTGGCCTGTGGTCGTGGGGACGACCCTATAGTCGTCGGATATGTCGGAGGCTGGCCAACCTAGTCCCGGGGTGGTAGGGACGACCCTATAGTCGTCGGACAAGTCGACGGCGGACCATCCTAGTACCGGGGTCGTGGGGACGACCCTGTAGTCGTCGGATATGATGGTGGCGGGCCGACCTAGTGCCGGGGTCGTGGGGACGACCCTATAGTCGTCGAACATGTCGGCGGCTGGCCAACTTTGGCCTGTGGTCGTGGGGACGACCCAATAGTCGTCGGACATGTCGGAGGCTGGCCAATCTAGTTCCGGGGTCGTGGGGACGACCCTAAAGTCGTCGAACATGTCGGCGGTTGGCCAACTTTGGCCTGTGGTCGTGGGGACGACCCAATAGTCGTCGGAAATGTCGGAGGCTGGCCAATCTAGTTCCGGGGTCGTGGGGACGACCCTATAGTCGTCGAACATGTCGGCGGCTGGCCAACTTTGGCCTGTGGTCGTGGGGACGACCCAATAGTCGTCGGACATGTCGGCGGCTGGCCAACCTAGTCCCGGGGTCGTGGGGACGACCCTATAGTCGTCGGATATGATGGTGGCGGGCCAATCTAGTCCCGGGTTCGTGGGGACGACCCTATAGTCGTCGGACATGTTGGCGGCGGGCCAACCTTGTCCCGGGGTCGTGGGGACGACCCTATAGTCGTCGGAAAAGTCGGCGGCGGGCCATACTATTCCCGGGGTCGTGGGGACGACCCTATAGTCGTCGAACATGTCCGTGGCTGGCCAACTTTGGCCCGTGGTCGTGGGGACGACCCTATAGTCGTCGGATATGTCGGAGGCTTGCCAACCTAGTCCCGGGGTGGTAGGGACGATCCTATAGTCGTCGGACAAGTCGGCGGCGGGCCATCCTAGTCCCGGGGTCGAGGGGACGCCCCTATACTCGTCGGACACGACGGTGGCGGGCCAATCTAGTTCCGGGGTCGTGAGGACGACCCTATAGTCGTCGAACATGTCGGCGGCTGGCCAACCTTGGCCTGTGGTCGTGGGGACGACCCTATAGTCGTCGGACCTGTCGACGGCGGACCATACTATTCCCGGGGTCGTGGGGACGACCCTATAGTCGTCGAACATGTCCGGGGCTGGCCAACTTTGGCCCGTGTTCGTGGGGACGACCCTATAGTCGTCGGATATGTCGGAGGCTTGCCAACCTAGTCCCGGGGTGGTAGGGACGATCCTATAGTCGTCGGACAAGTCGGTGGCGGGCCATCCTAGTCCCGGGGTCGAGGGGACGCCCCTATACTCGTCGGACACGACGGTGGCGGGCCAATCTAGTTCCGGGGTCGTGAGGACGACCCTATAGTCGTCGAACATGTCGGCGGCTGGCCAACTTTGGCCTGTGGTCGTGGGGACGACCCTATAGTCGTCGGACCAGTCGACGGCGGACCATCCTAGTACCGGGGTCGTGGGGACGACCCTATAGTCGTCGGACATGTCGGCGGCTGGGCAACTTTGGCCCGTGGTCGTGGGGACCACCCCATAGTCGTCGGACAAGTCGGGGGCGGGCCAAACTAGTCCCGGGGTCGTGGGGACGACCCTATAGTCGTCGGACATGCGGGTGGCGGGCCAATCTAGTCCCGGGGTCGTGGGGACGACCCTATTGTCGTCGGACATGTCGGCGGCTGGCGAACCTAGTCCCGGGGTGGTAGGGACGACCCTATAGTCGTCGGACAAGTCGGCGATTGGCCAATCTTGTCCCGGGGTCGTTGGAACGACCCTATTGTCGTCGGACATGTCGGCGGCTTGCCAACCTAGTCCCGGGTTCGTGGGGACGACCCAATAGTCGTCGGACATGTCGGCGGCTGGCCAACTTTGGCCCGGGTCGTGGGGACGACCCTATAGTCGTCGGACATGTCGGCGGCTGGGCAACTTTGGCCCGTGGTCGTGGGGACGACCCTATTGTCGTAGGACATGTCGGCGGCTGGGCAACTTTGGCCCGTGGTAGTGGGGACGACCCTATAGTCGTAGGACATGTCGGCGGCGGGCCAACGTAGGCCCAGGGTCGTAGGGACGACCCTATAGTCGTCGGAAAAGTCGGCGGCGGGCCGACCTAGTGCCGGGGTCGTGGGGACGACCCTATAGTCGTCGGAAATGTCGGCGGCAGGCCAACTATGGCCCGTGGTCGTGGGGACGACCCTATTGTCGTCGGACATGACGACGGCGGGCCAACGTAGGCCCAGGGTCGTAGGGACGACCCTATAGTCGTCGGGAAAGTCGGCGGCGGGCCGACCTAGTGCCGGGGTCGTGGGGACGACCCTATAGTCGTCGGACATGACGGCGGCTGGCCAACTATGGCCCGTTGTCGTGGGGACGACCCTATAGTCGTCGGACATGGCGGTGGCGGGCCAATCTAGTCCCAGGGCCGTGAGGACGACTCAATAGTCGTCGGGCATGTCGGCGGCTGGCCAACTTTGGCCCGTGGTCGTGGGGACGACCCTATAGTCGTCGGACATGCCGGCGGCTGGGCAACTTAGGCCCGTGGTCGTGGGGACGACCCTATAGTCGTCGGACATGTCGGCGGCTGGCCAACCTAGTCCCGGGGTCGTGGGGACGACCCTATAGTCGTCGGACAAGTCGGCGGCGGGCCAACCTAGTCCCGGGGTCGTGGGGACGACCCTATAGTCGTCGGACAAGTCGGCGGCGGGCCAACCTAGTCCCGGGGTCGTGGGGACGACCCAATACTCGTCGGACATGACGGTGGCGGGCCAGTCTAGTCCCGGGGTCGTGGGGACGACCCTATAGTCGTCGGACATGTCGGCGGCTGGCCAACCTAGTCCCGGGGTCGTGGGGACGACCCTATAGTCGTCGAACATGTCGGCGGCTGGCCAACTTTGGCCTGTTGTCGTGGGGACGACCCTATAGTCGTCGGATATGTCGGAGGCTGGCCAACCTAGTCCCGGGGTGGTAGGGACGATCCTATAGTCGTCGGACAAGTCGGCGGCGTGCCATCCAAGACCCGGTGTCGAGGGGACGGCCCAATACTCGTCGGAAATGACGGTGGCGGGCCAATCTAGTTCCGGGGTCGTGGGGACGACCCTATAGTCGTCGAACATGTCGGCGGCTGGCCAACTTTGGCCTGTGGTCGTGGGGACGACCCAATAGTCGTCGGACATGTCGGAGGCTGGCCAATCTAGTTCCGGGGTCGTGGGGACGACCCTAAAGTCGTCGAACATGTCGGCGGTTGGCCAACTTTGGCCTGTGGTCGTGGGGACGACCCAATAGTCGCCGGAAATGTCGGAGGCTGGCCAATCTAGTTCCGGGGTCGTGGGGACGACCCTATAGTCGTCGAACATGTCGGCGGCTGGCCAACTTTGGCCTGTGGTCGTGGGGACGACCCAATAGTCGTCGGACATGTCGGCGGCTGGCCAACCTAGTCCCGGGGTCGTGGGGACGACCCTATAGTCGTCGGATATGATGGTGGCGGGCCAATCTAGTCCCGGGTTCGTGGGGACGACCCTATAGTCGTCGGACATGTTGGCGGCGGGCCAACCTTGTCCCGGGGTCGTGGGGACGACCCTATAGTCGTCGGAAAAGTCGGCGGCGGGCCATACTATTCCCGGGGTCGTGGGGACGACCCTATAGTCGTCGAACATGTCCGTGGCTGGCCAACTTTGGCCCGTGGTCGTGGGGACGACCCTATAGTCGTCGGATATGTCGGAGGCTTGCCAACCTAGTCCCGGGGTGGTAGGGACGATCCTATAGTCGTCGGACAAGTCGGCGGCGGGCCATCCTAGTCCCGGGGTCGAGGGGACGCCCCTATACTCGTCGGACACGACGGTGGCGGGCCAATCTAGTTCCGGGGTCGTGAGGACGACCCTATAGTCGTCGAACATGTCGGCGGCTGGCCAACTTTGGCCTGTGGTCGTGGGGACGACCCTATAGTCGTCGGACCAGTCGACGGCGGACCATACTATTCCCGGGGTCGTGGGGACGACCCTATAGTCGTCGAACATGTCCGGGGCTGGCCAACTTTGGCCCGTGTTCGTGGGGACGACCCTATAGTCGTCGGATATGTCGGAGGCTTGCCAACCTAGTCCCGGGGTGGTAGGGACGATCCTATAGTCGTCGGACAAGTCGGCGGCGGGCCATCCTAGTCCCGGGGTCGAGGGGACGCCCCTATACTCGTCGGACACGACGGTGGCGGGCCAATCTAGTTCCGGGGTCGTGAGGACGACCCTATAGTCGTCGAACATGTCGGCGGCTGGCCAACTTTGGCCTGTGGTCGTGGGGACGACCCTATAGTCGTCGGACCAGTCGACGGCGGACCATCCTAGTACCGGGGTCGTGGGGACGACCCTATAGTCGTCGGACATGTCGGCGGCTGGGCAACTTTGGCCCGTGGTCGTGGGGACCACCCTATAGTCGTCGGACAAGTCGGGGGCGGGCCAAACTAGTCCCGGGGTCGTGGGGACGACCCTATAGTCGTCGGACATGCGGGTGGCGGGCCAATCTAGTCCCGGGGTCGTGGGGACGACCCTATTGTCGTCGGACATGTCGGCGGCTGGCGAACCTAGTCCCGGGGTGGTAAGGACGACCCTATAGTCGTCGGACAAGTCGGCGATTGGCCAATCTTGTCCCGGGGTCGTTGGAACGACCCTATTGTCGTCGGACAAGTCGGCGGCGGGTCATCCTAGTCCCGGGGTCGTGGGGACGACCCTATAGTCGTCGGACAATTCGGCGGCGGGCCAACCTAGTCCCGGGGCCGTGGGGACGACCGTATAGTCGTCGGACATGTCGGCGGCTGGCCAACCTAGTCCCGGGGTCGTGGGGACGACCCTATTGTCGTCGGACAAGTCGGCGGCGGGTCATCCTAGTCCCGGGGTCGTGGGGACGACCCTATAGTCTTCGGACAATTCGGCGGCGGGCCAACCTAGTCCCGGGGTGGTAGGCACGACCCTATAGTCGTCGGACAAGTCGGCGGCGGGCCAACCTAGTCCCGGGGTCGTGGGGACGACCCTATTGTCGTCGGACATGTCGGCGGCTGGCCAACCTAGTCCCGGGGTGGTAGGGACGACCCTATAGTCGTCGGACAAGTCGGCGATTGGCCAATCTAGTCCCGGGGTCGTAGAGACGACCATATAGTCGTCGGACATGTCGGCGGCTGGCCAACCTAGTCTCGGTGTGGTAGGGACGACCGTATAGTCGTCGGACAAGTCGGCGGCGGGCCAACCTAGTCCCGGGGTCGTGGGGACGACCCTATAGTCGTCGGACATGCGGGTGGCGGGCCAATCTAGTCCCGGGGTCGTGGGGACGACCCTATTGTCGTCGGACATGTCGGCGGCTGGCCAACCTAGTCCCGGGGTGGTAGGGACGACCCTATAGTCGTCGGACAAGTCGGCGATTGGCCAATCTTGTCCCGGGGTCGTGGGAACGACCCTATTGTCGTCGGACAAGTCGGCGGCGGGTCATCCTAGTCCCGGGGTCGTGGGGACGACCCTATTGTCGTCGGACATGTCGGCGGCTGGCCAACCTAGTCCCGGGGTGGTAGGGACGACCCTATAGTCGTCGGACAAGTCGGCGATTGGCCAATCTTGTCCCGGGGTCGTGGGAACGACCCTATTGTCGTCGGGCAAGTCGGCGGCGGGTCATCCTAGTCCCGGGGTCGTGGGGACGACCCTATTGTCGTCGGACATGTCGGCGGCTGGCCAACCTAGTCCCGGGGTGGTAGGGACGACCCTATAGTCGTCGGACAAGTCGGCGATTGGCCAATCTTGTCCCGGGGTCGTGGGAACGACCCTATTGTCGTCGGACAAGTCGGCGGCGGGTCATCCTAGTCCCGGGGTCGTGGGGACGACCCTATAGTCGTCGGACAATTCGGCAGCGGGCCAACCTAGTCCCGGGGTCGTGGGTACGACCCTATAGTCGTCGGACAAGTCGGCGGCGGGCCAACCTAGTCCCGGGGTCGTGGGGACGAACCTATAGTCGTCGGAACATGATGGTGGCGGGCCAATCTAGACCCGGGGTCGTGGGGACGACCCAATAGTCGTCGGACCTGTCGGCGGCTGGCCAACCTAGTCCCGGGGTCGTGGGGACGACCCTATAGTCGTCGGACATGTCGGCGGCTGGCCAACCTAGTCCCGGGGTGGTAGGGACGACCGTATAGTCGTCGGACAAGTCGGCGGCGGGCCAACCTAGTCCCGGGGTCGTGGCGACGACCCTATAGTCGTCGGACATGGCGGTGGCGGGCCAATCTATCCCCGGGGTCGTGGGGACGACCCTATAGTCGTCGGACATGTCGGCGGCTGGCCAACCTAGTCCCGGGGTGGTAGGGACGACCGTATAGTCGTCGGACAAGTCGGCGGCGGGCCAACCTAGTCCCGGGGTCGTGGCGACGACCCTATAGTGGTCGGACATGGCGGTGGCGGGCCAATCTATCCCCGTGGTCGTGGGGACCACCCTATAGTCGTCGGACAAGTCGGGGGAGGGCCAACCTAGTCCCGGGGTCGTGGGGACGACCCTATAGTCGTCGGACATGCGGGTGGCGGGCCAATCTAGTCCCGGGGTCGTGGGTACGACCCTATACTCGTCGGACATGAGGGTGGCGGGCCAATCTAGTCCCGGGGTCGTGGGGACGACCCCATAGTCGTCGAACATGTCGGCGGCTGGCCAACCTAGTCCCGGGGTCGTGGGGACGACCCTATAGTCGTCGGACATGTCGGCGGCTGGCCAACCTAGTCCCGGGGTAGTAGGGACGACCGTATAGTCGTCGGACAAGTCGGCGGCGGGCCAACCTAGTCCCGGGGTCGTGGGGACGACCCTATAGTCGTCGGACATGGCGGTGGCGGGCCAATCTATCCCCGGGGTCGTGGGGACGACCCTATAGTCGTCGGACAAGTTGGCGGCAGGCCAACCTAGTCCCGGGGTCGTGGGGACGAACCTATAGTCGTCGGAACATGATGGTGGCGGGCCAATCTAGACCCGGGGTCGTGGGGACGACCCAATAGTCGTCGGACCTGTCGGCTGCTGGGCAACTTGGGCCCGTGGTCGTGGGGACGACCCTATACTCGTCGGACAAGTCGGCGGCGGGTCATCCTAGTCCCGGGGTGGTAGGCACGACCCTATAGTCGTCGGACAAGTCGGCGGCGGGCCAACCTAGTCCCGGGGTCGTGGGGACGACCCTATTGTCGTCGGACAAGTCGGCGGCGGGTCATCCTAGTCCCGGGGTCGTGGGAACGACCCTATAGTCGTCGGACAATTCGGCGGCGCGCCAACCTAGTCCCGGGGTGGTAGGCACGACCCTATAGTCGTCGGACAAGTCGGCGATTGGCCAATCTTGTCCCGGGGTCGTGGGAACGACCCTATTGTCGTCGGACAAGTCGGCGGCGGGTCATCCTTGTCCCGGGGTCGTGGGGACGACCCTATAGTCGTCGGACAATTCGGCGGCGGGCCAACCTAGTCCCGGGGCCGTGGGGACGACCGTATAGTCGTCGGACATGTCGGCGGCTGGCCAACCTAGTCCCGGGGTCGTGGGGACGACCCTATTGTCGTCGGACAAGTCGGCGGCGGGTCATCCTAGTCCCGGGGTCGTGGGGACGACCCTATAGTCGTCGGACATGATGGTGGTGGGCGAATCTAGTCCCGGGGCCGTGGGGACGACCGTATTGTCGTCGGACAATTCGGCGGCGGGCCAACCTAGTCCCGGGGTGGTAGGCACGACCCTATAGTCGTCGGACATGTCGGCGGCGGGCCAACCTAGTCCCGGGGTCGTGGGTACGACCCTATAGTCGTCGAACATGTCGGCGGCTGGCCAACTTTGGCCTGTGGTCGTGGGGACGACCCTATAGTCGTCGGACAAGTCGACGGCGGGCCATCCTAGGCCCGGGGTCGTGGGGACGACCCAATACTCGTCGGAAATGACGGTGGCGGGCCAATCTAGTCCCGGGGTCGTGGGGACGACCCTATAGTCGTCGGACATGCCGGCGGCTGGGCAACTTTGGCCCGTGGTCGTGGGGACGACCGTATTGTCGTCGGACATGTCGGCGGCTGGCCAACCTAGTCCCGGGGTCGTGGGGACGACCCTATAGTCGTCGGACAAGTCGGCGGCGGGCCAACATAGTACCGGGGTCGTGGGGACGACCCTATAGTCGTCGGACATGCGGGTGGCGGGCCAATCTAGTCCCGGGGTCGTGGGGACGAACCTATAGAGGTCGGACATGTCGACGGCTGGCCAACTTAGTCCCGGGGTCGTGGGGACGACCCTATAGTCGTCGAACATGTCGGCGGCTGGCCAACTTTGGCCTGTGGTCGTGGGGACGACCCTATAGTCGTCGGATATGTCGGAGGCTGGCCAACCTAGTCCGGGGGTGGTAGGGACGACCCTATAGTCGTCGGAGAAGTCGGCGGCGGACCATCCTACTCCCGGGGTCGTGGGGACGACCCAATACTCGTCGGACATGACGATGGCGGGCCAATCTAGTCCCGGGGTCGTGGGGACGACCCTATAGTCGCCGGACAAGTCGGCGGCGAGCCAACCTAGTCCCGGGGTCGTGGGGACGACCCTATAGTCGTCGGACATGGCGGTGGCGGGCCAATATCGTCCCAGGGCCGTGGGGACGACCCTATAGTCGTCGGACAAGTCGGTGGCGGGCCAATCTAGTCCCGGGGTCGTGGGGACGACCCTATAGTCGTCGGACAAGTCGGAGGCTGGCCAACCTAGTCCCGGGGTGGTAGGGACGACCCTATAGTCGTCGGACAAGTCGACGGCGGGCCATCCTAGGCCCGGGGTCGTGGGGACGACCCAATACTCGTCGGAAATGACGGTGGCGGGCCAATCTAGTCCCGGGGTCGTGGGGACGACCCTATAGTCGTCGGACATGCCGGCGGCTGGGCAACTTTGGCCCGTGGTCGTGGGCACGACCCTATAGTCGTCGAACATGTCGGCGGCTGGCCAACTTTGGCCTGTGGTCGTGGGGACGACCCTATAGTCGTCGGATGTGTCGGAGGCTGGCCAACCTAGTCCGGGGGTGGTAGGGACGACCCTATAGTCGTCGGACATGTCGGTGGCGGGCCAATCTAGTCCCTGGGTCGTGGGGAGGAACCTATAGTCGTCGAACATGTCGGCGGCTGGCCAACTTGTGGCCTGTGGTCGTGGGGACGACCCTATAGTCGTCGGATATGTCGGAGGCTGGCCAACCTAGTCCGGGGGTGGTAGGGACGACCCTATAGTCGTCGGAGAAGTCGGCGGCGGACCATCCTACTCCCGGGGTCGTGGGGACGACCCAATACTCGTCGGACATGACGGTGGCGGGCCAATCTAGTTCCGGGGTCGTGGGGACGACCCTATAGTCGTCGGACAAGTCGGCGGCGGGCCAACCTAGTCCCGTGGTCGTGGGGACGACCGTATTGTCGTCGGACATGTCGGCGGCTGGCCAACCTAGTCCCGGGGTCGTGGGGACGACCCTATAGTCGTCGGACAAGTCGGCGGCGGGCCAACCTAGTACCGGGGTCGTGGGGACGACCCTATAGTCGTCGGACATGCGGGTGGCGGGCCAATCTAGTCCCGGGGTCGTGGGGACGAACCTATAGAGGTCGGACATGTCGACGGCTGGCCAACTTAGTCCCGGGGTCGTGGGGACGACCCTATAGTCGTCGGACATGTTGGCGGCTGGCCAACCTAGTCCCGGGGTCGTGGGAACGACCCTATAGTCGTCGGACATGATGGTGGCGGGCCAATCTAGTCCCGGGGTCGTGGGGACGACCCTATAGTCGTCGGACATGTCGGCGGCTGGCAAACTTTGGCCCGTGGTCGTGGGGACGACCCTATAGTCGTCGGACATGACGGTGGCGGGCCAACCTAGTCCCGTGGTCGTGCGGACGACCC
Source organism: Andrena fulva (assembly GCA_946251845.1). Lineage (NCBI taxonomy): Eukaryota > Metazoa > Arthropoda > Insecta > Hymenoptera > Andrenidae > Andrena > Andrena fulva. The sequence continues at coordinate 42,100,772 of OX276329.1, forward strand.
TATAGTCGTCGGACATGACGGTGGCGGGCCAACCTAGTCCCGGGGTCGTGGGGACGACCCAATACTCGTCGGACATGACGGTGGCGGGCCAATCTAGTTCCGGGGTCGTGGGGACGACCCTATAGTCGTCGGACAAGTCGGCGGCGGGCCAACCTAGTCCCGTGGTCGTGGGGACGACCGTATTGTCGTCGGACATGTCGGCGGCTGGCCAACCTAGTCCCGGGGTCGTGGGGACGACCCTATAGTCGTCGGACAAGTCGGCGGCGGGCCAACCTAGTACCGGGGTCGTGGGGACGACCCTATAGTCGTCGGACATGCGGGTGGCGGGCCAATCTAGTCCCGGGGTCGTGGGGACGAACCTATAGAGGTCGGACATGTCGACGGCTGGCCAACTTAGTCCCGGGGTCGTGGGGACGACCCTATAGTCGTCGGACATGTTGGCGGCTGGCCAACCTAGTCCCGGGGTCGTGGGAACGACCCTATAGTCGTCGGACATGATGGTGGCGGGCCAATCTAGTCCCGGGGTCGTGGGGACGACCCTATAGTCGTCGGACATGTCGGCGGCTGGCAAACTTTGGCCCGTGGTCGTGGGGACGACCCTATAGTCGTCGGACATGACGGTGGCGGGCCAACCTAGTCCCGTGGTCGTGCGGACGACCCTATAGTCGTCGGACATGACGGTGGCGGGCCAACCTAGTCCCGGGGTCGTGGGTAAGACCCTATAGTCGTCGGACATGTCGACGGCGGGCCAACGTAGGCCCGGGGTCGTGGGGACGAACCTATAGAGGTCGGACATGTCGACGGCTGGCCAACTTAGTCCCGGGGTCGTGGGGACGACCCTATAGTCGTCGGACATGTTGGCGGCTGGCCAACCTAGTCCCGGGGTCGTGGGAACGACCCTATAGTCTTCGGACATGATGGTGGCGGGCCAATCTAGTCCCGGGGTCGTGGGGACGACCCTATAGTCGTCGGACATGTTGGCGGCGGGCCAACATAGTCCCGGGGTCGTGGGGACGACCCTATAGTCGTCGGACATGTCGGCGGCTGTCCAACTTTGGCCCGTGGTCGTGGGAACGACCCTATAGTCGCCGGATATGTCGGAGGCTGGCCAACCTTGTCCCGGGGTCGTGGGAACGACCCTATTGTCGTCGGACATGTCGGCGGCTTGCCAACCTAGTCCCGGGTTCGTGGGGACGACCCAATAGTCGTCGGACATGTCTGCGGCAGGCCAACGTAGGCCCGGGGTCGTGGGGACGAACCTATAGAGGTCGGACATGTCGACGGCTGGCCAACTTAGTCCCGGCGTCGTGGGGACGACCCTATAGTCGTCGGAAATGTTGGCGGCGGGCCAATCTAGTCCCGGGGTCGTGGGGACGAACCTATAGTCGTCGAACATGTCGGCGGCTGGCCAACTTTGGCCTGTGGTCGTGGGGACGACCCTATAGTCGTCGGATATGTCGGAGGCTGGCTAACCTAGTCCGGGGGTGGTAGGGACGACCCTATAGTCGTCGGAGAAGTCGGCGGCGGACCATCCTACTCCCGGGGTCGTGGGGACGACCCAATACTCGTCGGACATGACGGTGGCGGGCCAATCTAGTTCCGGGGTCGTCGGGACGACCCTATAGTCGTCGGACAAGTCGGCGGCGGGCCAACCTAGTCCCGGGGTCGTGGGGACGACCGTATTGTCGTCGGACATGTCGGCGGCTGGCCAACCTAGTCCCGGGGTCGTGGGGACGACCCTATAGTCGTCGGACAAGTCGGCGGCGGGCCAACATAGTACCGGGGTCGTGGGGACGACCCTCTAGTCGTCGGACATGCGGGTGGCGGGCCAACTTTGGCCTGTGGTCGTGGGGACGACCCAATAGTCGTCGGACATGTCGGCGGCTGGCCAACCTAGTCCCGGGGTCGTGGGGACGACCCTATAGTCATCGGATATGATGGTGACGGGCCAATCTAGTCCCGGGTTCGTGGGGACGACCCTATAGTCGTCGGACATGTTGGCGGCGGGCCAACCTTGTCCCGGGGTCGTGGGGACGACCCTATAGTCGTCGGAAAAGTCGGCGGCGGGCCATACTATTCCCGGGGTCGTGGGGACGACCCTATAGTCGTCGAACATGTCCGTGGCTGGCCAACTTTGGCCCGTGGTCGTGGGGACGACCCTATAGTCGTCGGATATGTCGGAGGCTTGCCAACCTAGTCCCGGGGTGGTAGGGACGATCCTATAGTCGTCGGACAAGTCGGCGGCGGGCCATCCTAGTCCCGGGGTCGAGGGGACGCCCCTATACTCGTCGGACACGACGGTGGCGGGCCAATCTAGTTCCGGGGTCGTGAGGACGACCCTATAGTCGTCGAACATGTCGGCGGCTGGCCAACTTTGGCCTGTGGTCGTGGGGACGACCCTATAGTCGTCGGACATGTCGGCGGCTGGGCATCTTTGGCCCGTGGTCGTGGGGACGACCCTATAGTCGTCGGACATGTCGGCGGCTTCCCAACCTAGTCCCGGGTTCGTGGGGACGACCGTATAGTCGTCGGACATGTCGGCGGCTGGCCAACCTAGTCCCGGGGTCGTGGGCACGACCCTATTGTCGTCGGACATGTCGGCGGCTGGCCAACCTAGTCCCGGGGTGGTAGGGACGACCCTATAGTCGTCGGACAAGTCGGCGATTGACCAATCTTGTCCCGGGGTCGTGGGAACGACCCTATTGTCGTCGGACAAGTCGGCGGCGGGTCATCCTAGTCCCGGGGTCGTGGGGACGACCCTATAGTCGTCGGACAATTCGGCAGCGGGCCAACCTAGTCCCGGGGTCGTGGGTACGACCCTATAGTCGTCGGACAAGTCGGCGGCGGGCCAACCTAGTCCCGGGGTCGTGGGGACGAACCTATAGTCGTCGGAACATGATGGTGGCGGGCCAATCTAGACCCGGGGTCGTGGGGACGACCCAATAGTCGTCGGACCTGTCGGCGGCTGGCCAACCTAGTCCCGGGGTCGTGGGGACGACCCTATAGTCGTCGGACATGTCGGCGGCTGGCCAACCTAGTCCCGGGGTGGTAGGGACGACCGTATAGTCGTCGGACAAGTCGGCGGCGGGCCAACCTAGTCCCGGGGTCGTGGCGACGACCCTATAGTCGTCGGACATGGCGGTGGCGGGCCAATCTATCCCCGGGGTCGTGGGGACGACCCTATAGTCGTCGGACAAGTCGGCGGCGGGCCAACCTAGTCCCGGGGTCGTGGGGACGAACCTATAGTCGTCGGAACATGATGGTGGCGGGCCAATCTAGACCCGGGGTCGTGGGGACGACCCAATAGTCGTCGGACCTGTCGGCTGCTGGGCAACTTGGGCCCGTGGTCGTGGGGACGACCCTATACTCGTCGGACAAGTCGGCGGCGGGTCATCCTAGTCCCGGGGTAGTAGGCACGACCCTATAGTCGTCGGACAAGTCGGCGGCGGGCCAACCTAGTCCCGGGGTCGTGGGGACGACCCTATTGTCGTCGGACAAGTCGGCGGCGGGTCATCCTAGTCCCGGGGTCGTGGGGACGACCCTATAGTCGTCGGACAATTCGGCGGCGGGCCAACCTAGTCCCGGGGCCGTGGGGACGACCGTATTGTCGTCGGACATGTCGGCGGCTGGCCAACCTAGTCCCGGGGTCGTGGGGACGACCCTATTGTCGTCGGACAAGTCGGCGGTGGGTCATCCTAGTCCCGGGGTCGTGGGGACGACCCTATAGTCGTCGGACAATTCGGCGGCGGGCCAAACTAGTCCCGGGGTGGTAGGCACGACCCTATAGTCGTCGGACAAGTCGGCGGCGGGCCAACCTAGTCCCGGGGTCGTGGGGACGACCGTATTGTCGTCGGACATGTCGGCGGCTGGCCAACCTAGTCCCGGGGTCGTGGGGACGACCCTATTGTCGTCGGACAAGTCGGCGGTGGGTCATCCTAGTCCCGGGGTCGTGGGGACGACCCTATAGTCGTCGGACAATTCGGCGGCGGGCCAAACTAGTCCCGGGGTGGTAGGCACGACCCTATAGTCGTCGGACAAGTCGGCGGCGGGCCAACCTAGTCCCGGGGTCGTGGGGACGACCCTATTGTCGTCGGACATGTCGGCGGCTGGCTAACCTAGTCCCGGGGTGGTAGGGACGACCCTATAGTCGTCGGACAAGTCGGCGATTGGCCAATCTAGTCCCGGGGTCGTAGGGACGACCATATAGTCGTCGGACATGTCGGCGGCTGGGCAACTTTGGCCCGTGGTCGTGGGGACCACCCTATAGTCGTCGGACAAGTCGGGGGCGGGCCAACCTAGTCCCGGGGTCGTGGGGACGACCCTATAGTCGTCGGACATGCGGGTGGCGGGCCAATCTAGTCCCGGGGTCGTGGGTATGACCCTATACTCGTCGGAAATGAGGGTGGCGGGCCAATCTAGTCCCGGGGTCGTGGGGACGACCCCATAGTCGTCGAACATGTCGGCGGCTGGCCAACCTAGTCCCGGGGTCGTGGGGACGACCCTATAGTCGTCGGACATGTCGGCGGCTGGCCAACCTAGTCCCGGGGTAGTAGGGACGACCGTATAGTCGTCGGACAAGTCGGCGGCGGGCCAACCTAGTCCCGGGGTCGTGGGGACGACCCTATAGTCGTCGGACATGGCGGTGGCGGGCCAATCTATCCCCGGGGTCGTGGGGACGACCCTATAGTCGTCGGACAAGTTGGCGGCGGGCCAACCTAGTCCCGGGGTCGTGGGGACGAACCTATAGTCGTCGGAACATGATGGTGGCGGGCCAATCTAGACCCGGGGTCGTGGGGACGACCCAATAGTCGTCGGACCTGTCGGCTGCTGGGCAACTTGGGCCCGTGGTCGTGGGGACGACCCTATACTCGTCGGACAAGTCGGCGGCGGGTCATCCTAGTCCCGGGGTGGTAGGCACGACCCTATAGTCGTCGGACAAGTCGGCGGCGGGCCAACCTTGTCCCGGGGTCGTGGGAACGACCCTATTGCCGTCGGACAAGTCGGCGGCGGGTCATCCTTGTCCCGGGGTCGTGGGGACGACCCTATAGTCGTCGGACAATTCGGCGGCGGGCCAACCTAGTCCCGGGGCCGTGGGGACGACCGTATAGTCGTCGGACATGTCGGCGGCTGGCCAACCTAGTCCCGGGGTCGTGGGGACGACCCTATTGTCGTCGGACAAGTCGGCGGCGGGTCATCCTAGTCCCGGGGTCGTGGGGACGACCCTATAGTCGTCGGACATGATGGTGGTGGGCGAATCTAGTCCCGGGGCCGTCGGGACGACCGTATTGTCGTCGGACAATTCGGCGGCGGGCCAACCTAGTCCCGGGGTGGTAGGCACGACCCTATAGTCGTCGGACATGTCGGCGGCGGGCCAACCTAGTCCCGGGGTCGTGGGTACGACCCTATAGTCGTCGAACATGTCGGCGGCTGGCCAACTTTGGCCTGTGGTCGTGGGGACGACCCTATAGTCGTCGGACAAGTCGACGGCGGGCCATCCTAGGCCCGGGGTCGTGGGGACGACCCAATACTCGTCGGAAATGACGGTGGCGGGCCAATCTAGTCCCGGGGTCGTGGGGACGACCCTATAGTCGTCGGACATGCCGGCGGCTGGGCAACTTTGGCCCGTGGTCGTGGGGACGACCGTATTGTCGTCGGACATGTCGGCGGCTGGCCAACCTAGTCCCGGGGTCGTGGGGACGACCCTATAGTCGTCGGACAAGTCGGAGGCTGGCCAACCTAGTCCCGGGGTGGTAGGGACGACCCTATAGTCGTCGGACAAGTCGACGGCGGGCCATCCTAGGCCCGGGGTCGTGGGGACGACCCAATACTCGTCGGAAATGACGGTGGCGGGCCAATCTAGTCCCGGGGTCGTGGGGACGACCCTATAGTCGTCGGACATGCCGGCGGCTGGGCAACTTTGGCCCGTGGTCGTGGGCACGACCCTATAGTCGTCGAACATGTCGGCGGCTGGCCAACTTTGGCCTGTGGTCGTGGGGACGACCCTATAGTCGTCGGATGTGTCGGAGGCTGGCCAACCTAGTCCGGGGGTGGTAGGGACGACCCTATAGTCGTCGGACATGCGGGTGGCGGGCCAATCTAGTCCCGGGGTCGTGGGGACGAACCTATAGAGGTCGGACATGTCGACGGCTGGCCAACTTAGTCCCGGGGTCGTGGGGACGACCCTATAGTCGTCGAACATGTCGGCGGCTGGCCAACTTTGGCCTGTGGTCGTGGGGACGACCCTATAGTCGTCGGATATGTCGGAGGCTGGCCAACCTAGTCCGGGGGTGGTAGGGACGACCCTATAGTCGTCGGAGAAGTCGGCGGCGGACCATCCTACTCCCGGGGTCGTGGGGACGACCCAATACTCGTCGGACATGACGATGGCGGGCCAATCTAGTCCCGGGGTCGTGGGGACGACCCTATAGTCGTCGGACAAGTCGGAGGCTGGCCAACCTAGTCCCGGGGTGGTAGGGACGACCCTATAGTCGTCGGACAAGTCGACGGCGGGCCATCCTAGGCCCGGGGTCGTGGGGACGACCCAATACTCGTCGGAAATGACGGTGGCGGGCCAATCTAGTCCCGGGGTCGTGGGGACGACCCTATAGTCGTCGGACATGCCGGCGGCTGGGCAACTTTGGCCCGTGGTCGTGGGCACGACCCTATAGTCGTCGAACATGTCGGCGGCTGGCCAACTTTGGCCTGTGGTCGTGGGGACGACCCTATAGTCGTCGGATGTGTCGGAGGCTGGCCAACCTAGTCCGGGGGTGGTAGGGACGACCCTATAGTCGTCGGACATGTCGGTGGCGGGCCAATCTAGTCCCTGGGTCGTGGGGAGGAACCTATAGTCGTCGAACATGTCGGCGGCTGGCCAACTTTGGCCTGTGGTCGTGGGGACGACCCTATAGTCGTCGGATATGTCGGAGGCTGGCCAACCTAGTCCGGGGGTGGTAGGGACGACCCTATAGTCGTCGGAGAAGTCGGCGGCGGACCATCCTACTCCCGGGGTCGTGGGGACGACCCAATACTCGTCGGACATGACGGTGGCGGGCCAATCTAGTTCCGGGGTCGTGGGGACGACCCTATAGTCGTCGGACAAGTCGGCGGCGGGCCAACCTAGTCCCGTGGTCGTGGGGACGACCGTATTGTCGTCGGACATGTCGGCGGCTGGCAAACTTTGGCCCGTGGTCGTGGGGACGACCCTATAGTCGTCGGACATGACGGTGGCGGGCCAACCTAGTCCGTGGTCGTGCGGACGACCCTATAGTCGTCGGACATGACGGTGGCGGGCCAACCTAGTCCCGGGGTCGTGGGGACGACCCAATACTCGTCGGACATGACGGTGGCGGGCCAATCTAGTTCCGGGGTCGTGGGGACGACCCTATAGTCGTCGGACAAGTCGGCGGCGGGCCAACCTAGTCCCGTGGTCGTGGGGACGACCGTATTGTCGTCGGACATGTCGGCGGCTGGCCAACCTAGTCCCGGGGTCGTGGGGACGACCCTATAGTCGTCGGACAAGTCGGCGGCTGGCCAACTTAGTCCCGGGGTCGTGGGGACGACCCTATAGTCGTCGGACATGTTGGCGGCTGGCCAACCTAGTCCCGGGGTCGTGGGAACGACCCTATAGTCGTCGGACATGATGGTGGCGGGCCAATCTAGTCCCGGGGTCGTGGGGACGACCCTATAGTCGTCGGACATGTCGGCGGCTGGCAAACTTTGGCCCGTGGTCGTGGGGACGACCCTATAGTCGTCGGACATGACGGTGGCGGGCCAACCTAGTCCCGTGGTCGTGCGGACGACCCTATAGTCGTCGGACATGACGGTGGCGGGCCAACCTAGTCCCGGGGTCGTGGGTAAGACCCTATAGTCGTCGGACATGTCGACGGCGGGCCAACGTAGGCCCGGGGTCGTGGGGACGAACCTATAGAGGTCGGACATGTCGACGGCTGGCCAACTTAGTCCCGGGGTCGTGGGGACGACCCTATAGTCGTCGGACATGTTGGCGGCTGGCCAACCTAGTCCCGGGGTCGTGGGAACGACCCTATAGTCTTCGGACATGATGGTGGCGGGCCAATCTAGTCCCGGGGTCGTGGGGACGACCCTATAGTCGTCGGACATGTTGGCGGCGGGCCAACATAGTCCCGGGGTCGTGGGGACGACCCTATAGTCGTCGGACAAGTCGGAGGCCGGCCAACCTAGTCCCGGGGTCGTGGGGACGACCCTATAGTCGTCGGACATGTCGGCGGCTGGGCAACTTTGGCCCGTGGTCGTGGGGACGACCCTATAGTCGTCGGACATGTCGGCGGCTTGCCAACCTAGTCCTGGGGTCGTGGGGACGACCCTATAGTCGTCGGAAAAGTCGACGGCTGGCCAACCTAGTCCCAGGGTCGTAGGGACGACCCTATAGTCGTCGGACAAGTCGGCGGCGGGCCAACATAGTCCCGGGGTCGTGGGGACGACCCTATAGTCGTCGGACATGACGGTGGCGGGCCATCCTAGACCCGGGGTCGTGGGTACGACCCCATAGTCGTCGGACAAGTCGGCGGCGGGCCATTCTAGTCCCGGGGTCGTGGGGACGAACCTATAGTCGTCGAACATGTCGGCGGCTGGCCAACTTTGGCCTGTGGTCGTGGGGACGACCCTATAGTCGTCGGATATGTCGGAGGCTGGCTAACCTAGTCCGGGCGTGGTAGGGACGACCCTATAGTCGTCGGAGAAGTCGGCGGCGGACCATCCTACTCCCGGGGTCGTGGGGACGACCCAATACTCGTCGGACATGACGGTGGCGGGCCAATCTAGTTCCGGGGTCGTCGGGACGACCCTATAGTCGTCGGACAAGTCGGCGGCGGGCCAACCTAGTCCCGGGGTCGTGGGGACGACCGTATTGTCGTCGGACATGTCGGCGGCTGGCCAACCTAGTCCCGGGGTCGTGGGGACGACCCTATAGTCGTCGGACAAGTCGGCGGCGGGCCAACATAGTACCGGGGTCGTGGGGACGACCCTCTAGTCGTCGGACATGCGGGTGGCGGGCCAACTTTGGCCTGTGGTCGTGGGGACGACCCAATAGTCGTCGGACATGTCGGCGGCTGGCCAACCTAGTCCCGGGGTCGTGGGGACGACCCTATAGTCATCGGATATGATGGTGACGGGCCAATCTAGTCCCGGGTTCGTGGGGACGACCCTATAGTCGTCGGACATGTTGGCGGCGGGCCAACCTTGTCCCGGGGTCGTGGGGACGACCCTATAGTCGTCGGAAAAGTCGGCGGCGGGCCATACTATTCCCGGGGTCGTGGGGACGACCCTATAGTCGTCGAACATGTCCGTGGCTGGCCAACTTTGGCCCGTGGTCGTGGGGACGACCCTATAGTCGTCGGATATGTCGGAGGCTTGCCAACCTAGTCCCGGGGTGGTAGGGACGATCCTATAGTCGTCGGACAAGTCGGCGGCGGGCCATCCTAGTCCCGGGGTCGAGGGGACGCCCCTATACTCGTCGGACACGACGGTGGCGGGCCAATCTAGTTCCGGGGTCGTGAGGACGACCCTATAGTCGTCGAACATGTCGGCGGCTGGCCAACTTTGGCCTGTGGTCGTGGGGACGACCCTATAGTCGTCGGACATGTCGGCGGCTGGGCATCTTTGGCCCGTGGTCGTGGGGACGACCCTATAGTCGTCGGACATGTCGGCGGCTTCCCAACCTAGTCCCGGGTTCGTGGGGACGACCGTATAGTCGTCGGACATGTCGGCGGCTGGCCAACCTAGTCCCGGGGTCGTGGGCACGACCCTATTGTCGTCGGACATGTCGGCGGCTGGCCAACCTAGTCCCGGGGTGGTAGGGACGACCCTATAGTCGTCGGACAAGTCGGCGATTGACCAATCTTGTCCCGGGGTCGTGGGAACGACCCTATTGTCGTCGGACAAGTCGGCGGCGGGTCATCCTAGTCCCGGGGTCGTGGGGACGACCCTATAGTCGTCGGACAATTCGGCAGCGGGCCAACCTAGTCCCGGGGTCGTGGGTACGACCCTATAGTCGTCGGACAAGTCGGCGGCGGGCCAACCTAGTCCCGGGGTCGTGGGGACGAACCTATAGTCGTCGGAACATGATGGTGGCGGGCCAATCTAGACCCGGGGTCGTGGGGACGACCCAATAGTCGTCGGACCTGTCGGCGGCTGGCCAACCTAGTCCCGGGGTCGTGGGGACGACCCTATAGTCGTCGGACATGTCGGCGGCTGGCCAACCTAGTCCCGGGGTGGTAGGGACGACCGTATAGTCGTCGGACAAGTCGGCGGCGGGCCAACCTAGTCCCGGGGTCGTGGCGACGACCCTATAGTCGTCGGACATGGCGGTGGCGGGCCAATCTATCCCCGGGGTCGTGGGGACGACCCTATAGTCGTCGGACAAGTCGGCGGCGGGCCAACCTAGTCCCGGGGTCGTGGGGACGAACCTATAGTCGTCGGAACATGATGGTGGCGGGCCAATCTAGACCCGGGGTCGTGGGGACGACCCAATAGTCGTCGGACCTGTCGGCTGCTGGGCAACTTGGGCCCGTGGTCGTGGGGACGACCCTATACTCGTCGGACAAGTCGGCGGCGGGTCATCCTAGTCCCGGGGTAGTAGGCACGACCCTATAGTCGTCGGACAAGTCGGCGGCGGGCCAACCTAGTCCCGGGGTCGTGGGGACGACCCTATTGTCGTCGGACAAGTCGGCGGCGGGTCATCCTAGTCCCGGGGTCGTGGGGACGACCCTATAGTCGTCGGACAATTCGGCGGCGGGCCAACCTAGTCCCGGGGCCGTGGGGACGACCGTATTGTCGTCGGACATGTCGGCGGCTGGCCAACCTAGTCCCGGGGTCGTGGGGACGACCCTATTGTCGTCGGACAAGTCGGCGGTGGGTCATCCTAGTCCCGGGGTCGTGGGGACGACCCTATAGTCGTCGGACAATTCGGCGGCGGGCCAAACTAGTCCCGGGGTGGTAGGCACGACCCTATAGTCGTCGGACAAGTCGGCGGCGGGCCAACCTAGTCCCGGGGTCGTGGGGACGACCGTATTGTCGTCGGACATGTCGGCGGCTGGCCAACCTAGTCCCGGGGTCGTGGGGACGACCCTATTGTCGTCGGACAAGTCGGCGGTGGGTCATCCTAGTCCCGGGGTCGTGGGGACGACCCTATAGTCGTCGGACAATTCGGCGGCGGGCCAAACTAGTCCCGGGGTGGTAGGCACGACCCTATAGTCGTCGGACAAGTCGGCGGCGGGCCAACCTAGTCCCGGGGTCGTGGGGACGACCCTATTGTCGTCGGACATGTCGGCGGCTGGCTAACCTAGTCCCGGGGTGGTAGGGACGACCCTATAGTCGTCGGACAAGTCGGCGATTGGCCAATCTAGTCCCGGGGTCGTAGGGACGACCATATAGTCGTCGGACATGTCGGCGGCTGGGCAACTTTGGCCCGTGGTCGTGGGGACCACCCTATAGTCGTCGGACAAGTCGGGGGCGGGCCAACCTAGTCCCGGGGTCGTGGGGACGACCCTATAGTCGTCGGACATGCGGGTGGCGGGCCAATCTAGTCCCGGGGTCGTGGGTATGACCCTATACTCGTCGGAAATGAGGGTGGCGGGCCAATCTAGTCCCGGGGTCGTGGGGACGACCCCATAGTCGTCGAACATGTCGGCGGCTGGCCAACCTAGTCCCGGGGTCGTGGGGACGACCCTATAGTCGTCGGACATGTCGGCGGCTGGCCAACCTAGTCCCGGGGTAGTAGGGACGACCGTATAGTCGTCGGACAAGTCGGCGGCGGGCCAACCTAGTCCCGGGGTCGTGGGGACGACCCTATAGTCGTCGGACATGGCGGTGGCGGGCCAATCTATCCCCGGGGTCGTGGGGACGACCCTATAGTCGTCGGACAAGTTGGCGGCGGGCCAACCTAGTCCCGGGGTCGTGGGGACGAACCTATAGTCGTCGGAACATGATGGTGGCGGGCCAATCTAGACCCGGGGTCGTGGGGACGACCCAATAGTCGTCGGACCTGTCGGCTGCTGGGCAACTTGGGCCCGTGGTCGTGGGGACGACCCTATACTCGTCGGACAAGTCGGCGGCGGGTCATCCTAGTCCCGGGGTGGTAGGCACGACCCTATAGTCGTCGGACAAGTCGGCGGCGGGCCAACCTTGTCCCGGGGTCGTGGGAACGACCCTATTGCCGTCGGACAAGTCGGCGGCGGGTCATCCTTGTCCCGGGGTCGTGGGGACGACCCTATAGTCGTCGGACAATTCGGCGGCGGGCCAACCTAGTCCCGGGGCCGTGGGGACGACCGTATAGTCGTCGGACATGTCGGCGGCTGGCCAACCTAGTCCCGGGGTCGTGGGGACGACCCTATTGTCGTCGGACAAGTCGGCGGCGGGTCATCCTAGTCCCGGGGTCGTGGGGACGACCCTATAGTCGTCGGACATGATGGTGGTGGGCGAATCTAGTCCCGGGGCCGTCGGGACGACCGTATTGTCGTCGGACAATTCGGCGGCGGGCCAACCTAGTCCCGGGGTGGTAGGCACGACCCTATAGTCGTCGGACATGTCGGCGGCGGGCCAACCTAGTCCCGGGGTCGTGGGTACGACCCTATAGTCGTCGAACATGTCGGCGGCTGGCCAACTTTGGCCTGTGGTCGTGGGGACGACCCTATAGTCGTCGGACAAGTCGACGGCGGGCCATCCTAGGCCCGGGGTCGTGGGGACGACCCAATACTCGTCGGAAATGACGGTGGCGGGCCAATCTAGTCCCGGGGTCGTGGGGACGACCCTATAGTCGTCGGACATGCCGGCGGCTGGGCAACTTTGGCCCGTGGTCGTGGGGACGACCGTATTGTCGTCGGACATGTCGGCGGCTGGCCAACCTAGTCCCGGGGTCGTGGGGACGACCCTATAGTCGTCGGACAAGTCGGCGGCGGGCCAACATAGTACCGGGGTCGTGGGGACGACCCTATAGTCGTCGGACATGCGGGTGGCGGGCCAATCTAGTCCCGGGGTCGTGGGGACGAACCTATAGAGGTCGGACATGTCGACGGCTGGCCAACTTAGTCCCGGGGTCGTGGGGACGACCCTATAGTCGTCGAACATGTCGGCGGCTGGCCAACTTTGGCCTGTGGTCGTGGGGACGACCCTATAGTCGTCGGATATGTCGGAGGCTGGCCAACCTAGTCCGGGGGTGGTAGGGACGACCCTATAGTCGTCGGAGAAGTCGGCGGCGGACCATCCTACTCCCGGGGTCGTGGGGACGACCCAATACTCGTCGGACATGACGATGGCGGGCCAATCTAGTCCCGGGGTCGTGGGGACGACCCTATAGTCGTCGGACAAGTCGGAGGCTGGCCAACCTAGTCCCGGGGTGGTAGGGACGACCCTATAGTCGTCGGACAAGTCGACGGCGGGCCATCCTAGGCCCGGGGTCGTGGGGACGACCCAATACTCGTCGGAAATGACGGTGGCGGGCCAATCTAGTCCCGGGGTCGTGGGGACGACCCTATAGTCGTCGGACATGCCGGCGGCTGGGCAACTTTGGCCCGTGGTCGTGGGCACGACCCTATAGTCGTCGAACATGTCGGCGGCTGGCCAACTTTGGCCTGTGGTCGTGGGGACGACCCTATAGTCGTCGGATGTGTCGGAGGCTGGCCAACCTAGTCCGGGGGTGGTAGGGACGACCCTATAGTCGTCGGACATGTCGGTGGCGGGCCAATCTAGTCCCTGGGTCGTGGGGAGGAACCTATAGTCGTCGAACATGTCGGCGGCTGGCCAACTTTGGCCTGTGGTCGTGGGGACGACCCTATAGTCGTCGGATATGTCGGAGGCTGGCCAACCTAGTCCGGGGGTGGTAGGGACGACCCTATAGTCGTCGGAGAAGTCGGCGGCGGACCATCCTACTCCCGGGGTCGTGGGGACGACCCAATACTCGTCGGACATGACGGTGGCGGGCCAATCTAGTTCCGGGGTCGTGGGGACGACCCTATAGTCGTCGGACAAGTCGGCGGCGGGCCAACCTAGTCCCGTGGTCGTGGGGACGACCGTATTGTCGTCGGACATGTCGGCGGCTGGCAAACTTTGGCCCGTGGTCGTGGGGACGACCCTATAGTCGTCGGACATGACGGTGGCGGGCCAACCTAGTCCGTGGTCGTGCGGACGACCCTATAGTCGTCGGACATGACGGTGGCGGGCCAACCTAGTCCCGGGGTCGTGGGGACGACCCAATACTCGTCGGACATGACGGTGGCGGGCCAATCTAGTTCCGGGGTCGTGGGGACGACCCTATAGTCGTCGGACAAGTCGGCGGCGGGCCAACCTAGTCCCGTGGTCGTGGGGACGACCGTATTGTCGTCGGACATGTCGGCGGCTGGCCAACCTAGTCCCGGGGTCGTGGGGACGACCCTATAGTCGTCGGACAAGTCGGCGGCTGGCCAACTTAGTCCCGGGGTCGTGGGGACGACCCTATAGTCGTCGGACATGTTGGCGGCTGGCCAACCTAGTCCCGGGGTCGTGGGAACGACCCTATAGTCGTCGGACATGATGGTGGCGGGCCAATCTAGTCCCGGGGTCGTGGGGACGACCCTATAGTCGTCGGACATGTCGGCGGCTGGCAAACTTTGGCCCGTGGTCGTGGGGACGACCCTATAGTCGTCGGACATGACGGTGGCGGGCCAACCTAGTCCCGTGGTCGTGCGGACGACCCTATAGTCGTCGGACATGACGGTGGCGGGCCAACCTAGTCCCGGGGTCGTGGGTAAGACCCTATAGTCGTCGGACATGTCGACGGCGGGCCAACGTAGGCCCGGGGTCGTGGGGACGAACCTATAGAGGTCGGACATGTCGACGGCTGGCCAACTTAGTCCCGGGGTCGTGGGGACGACCCTATAGTCGTCGGACATGTTGGCGGCTGGCCAACCTAGTCCCGGGGTCGTGGGAACGACCCTATAGTCTTCGGACATGATGGTGGCGGGCCAATCTAGTCCCGGGGTCGTGGGGACGACCCTATAGTCGTCGGACATGTTGGCGGCGGGCCAACATAGTCCCGGGGTCGTGGGGACGACCCTATAGTCGTCGGACAAGTCGGAGGCCGGCCAACCTAGTCCCGGGGTCGTGGGGACGACCCTATAGTCGTCGGACATGTCGGCGGCTGGGCAACTTTGGCCCGTGGTCGTGGGGACGACCCTATAGTCGTCGGACATGTCGGCGGCTTGCCAACCTAGTCCTGGGGTCGTGGGGACGACCCTATAGTCGTCGGAAAAGTCGACGGCTGGCCAACCTAGTCCCAGGGTCGTAGGGACGACCCTATAGTCGTCGGACAAGTCGGCGGCGGGCCAACATAGTCCCGGGGTCGTGGGGACGACCCTATAGTCGTCGGACATGACGGTGGCGGGCCATCCTAGACCCGGGGTCGTGGGTACGACCCCATAGTCGTCGGACAAGTCGGCGGCGGGCCATTCTAGTCCCGCGGTCGTGGGGACGACCCTATCGTCGTCGGACAAGTCGGAGGCGGGCCAACCTAGTACCGCGGTCGTGGGGACGACCCTATAGTCGTCCGACATGCGGGTGGCGGGCCAATCTAGTCCCGGGGTCGTGGGGACGAACCTATAGAGGTCGGACATGTCGACGGCTGGCCAACTTAGTCCCGGGGTCGTGGGGACGACCCTATAGTCGTCGGACATGTTGGCGGCTGGCCAACCTAGTCCCGGGGTCGTGGGAACGACCCTATAGTCGTCGGACATGATGGTGGCGGGCCAATCTAGTCCCGGGGTCGTGGGGACGACCCTATAGTCGTCGGACATGTCGGCGGCTGGCAAACTTTGGCCCGTGGTCGTGGGGACGACCCTATAGTCGTCGGACATGACGGTGGCGGGCCAACCTAGTCCCGTGGTCGTGCGGACGACCCTATAGTCGTCGGACATGACGGTGGCGGGCCAACCTAGTCCCGGGGTCGTGGGGACGACCCAATACTCGTCGGACATGACGGTGGCGGGCCAATCTAGTTCCGGGGTCGTGGGGACGACCCTATAGTCGTCGGACAAGTCGGCGGCGGGCCAACCTAGTCCCGTGGTCGTGGGGACGACCGTATTGTCGTCGGACATGTCGGCGGCTGGCCAACCTAGTCCCGGGGTCGTGGGGACGACCCTATAGTCGTCGGACAAGTCGGCGGCGGGCCAACCTAGTACCGGGGTCGTGGGGACGACCCTATAGTCGTCGGACATGCGGGTGGCGGGCCAATCTAGTCCCGGGGTCGTGGGGACGAACCTATAGAGGTCGGACATGTCGACGGCTGGCCAACTTAGTCCCGGGGTCGTGGGGACGACCCTATAGTCGTCGGACATGTTGGCGGCTGGCCAACCTAGTCCCGGGGTCGTGGGAACGACCCTATAGTCGTCGGACATGATGGTGGCGGGCCAATCTAGTCCCGGGGTCGTGGGGACGACCCTATAGTCGTCGGACATGTCGGCGGCTGGCAAACTTTGGCCCGTGGTCGTGGGGACGACCCTATAGTCGTCGGACATGACGGTGGCGGGCCAACCTAGTCCCGTGGTCGTGCGGACGACCCTATAGTCGTCGGACATGACGGTGGCGGGCCAACCTAGTCCCGGGGTCGTGGGTAAGACCCTATAGTCGTCGGACATGTCGGCGGCTGGGCAACTTTGGCCCGTGGTCGTGGGGACGACCCTATAGTCGTCGGACATGACGGTGGCGGGCCAACCTAGTCCCGTGGTCGTGCGGACGACCCTATAGTCGTCGGACATGACGGTGGCGGGCCAACCTAGTCCCGGGGTCGTGGGGACGACCCTATAGTCGTCGGACAAGTCGGCGGCGGGCCAACCTAGTACCGGGGTCGTGGGGACGACCCTATAGTCGTCGGACATGCGGGTGGCGGGCCAATCTAGTCCCGGGGTCGTGGGGACGAACCTATAGAGGTCGGACATGTCGACGGCTGGCCAACTTAGTCCCGGGGTCGTGGGAACGCCCCTATAGTCGTCGGACATGATGGTGGCGGGCCAATCTAGTCCCGGGGTCGTGGGGACGACCCTATAGTCGTCGGACATGTTGGCGGCGGGCCAACATAGTCCCGGGGTCGTGGGGACGACCCTATAGTCGTCGGACAAGTCGGAGGCCGGCCAACCTAGTCCCGGGGTCGTGGGGACGACCCTATAGTCGTCGGACATGTCGGCGGCTGGGCAACTTTGGCCCGTGGTCGTGGGGACGACCCTATAGTCGTCGGACATGTCGGCGGCTTGCCAACCTAGTCCTGGGGTCGTGGGGACGACCCTATAGTCGTCGGAAAAGTCGACGGCTGGCCAACCTAGTCCCAGGGTCGTAGGGACGACCCTATAGTCGTCGGACAAGTCGGCGGCGGGCCAACATAGTCCCGGGGTCGTGGGGACGACCCTATAGTCGTCGGACATGACGGTGGCGGGCCATCCTAGACCCGGGGTCGTGGGTACGACCCCATAGTCGTCGGACAAGTCGGCGGCGGGCCATACTAGTCCCGCGGTCGTGGGGACGACCCTATCGTCGTCGGACAAGTCGGAGGCGGGCCATCCTAGTCCCGGGGTCGTGGGGACAACCCTATAGTCGTCGGACATGGTGGCGGCTGGCCAACCTAGTCCCGGGGTCGTGGGGACGACTCTATAGTCGTCGGACAAGTCGGCGGCGGGCCATCCTAGTCCCGGGGTCGTGGGTACGACCCTATAGTCGTCGGACAAGTAGGCGGCGGGCCATACTAGTCCCGGGGTCGTGAGGACGACCCTATCGTCGTCGGACAAGTCGGAGGCGGGCCATCCTAGTCCCGGGGTCGTGGGGACGACCCTATAGTCGTCGGACATGTTGGCGGCTGGCCAACCTAGTCCCGGGGTCGTAGGGACGACCCTATAGTCGTCGGACATGTCGGCGGCTGGGCAACTTTGGCCCGTGGTCGTGGGGACGACCCTATAGTCGTCGGACAAGTCGGCGGCGGGCCATCCTAGTCCCGGGGACGTGGGTACGACCCTATAGTCGTCGGAAAAGTCGGTGGCGGGCCATACTAGTCCCGGGGTCGTGGGGACGACCCTATAGTCGTCGGACAAGTCGGCGGCGGGCCAACCTAGTACCGGGGTCGTGGGGACGACCCTATAGTCGTCGGACATGCGGGTGGCGGGCCAATCTAGTCCCGGGGTCGTGGGGACGAACCTATAGAGGTCGGACATGTCGACGGCTGGCCAACTTAGTCCCGGGGTCGTGGGGACGACCCTATAGTCGTCGGACATGTTGGCGGCTGGCCAACCTAGTCCCGGGGTCGTGGGAACGACCCTATAGTCGTCGGACATGATGGTGGCGGGCCAATCTAGTCCCGGGGTCGTGGGGACGACCCTATAGTCGTCGGACATGTCGGCGGCTGGGCAACTTTGGCCCGTGGTCGTGGGGACGACCCTATAGTCGTCGGACATGTCGGCGGCTTGCCAACCTAGTCCTGGGGTCGTGGGGACGACCCTATAGTCGTCGGAAAAGTCGACGGCTGGCCAACCTAGTCCCAGGGTCGTAGGGACGACCCTATAGTCGTCGGACAAGTCGGCGGCGGGCCAACATAGTCCCGGGGTCGTGGGGACGACCCTATAGTCGTCGGACATGACGGTGGCGGGCCATCCTAGACCCGGGGTCGTGGGTACGACCCCATAGTCGTCGGACAAGTCGGCGGCGGGCCATACTAGTCCCGCGGTCGTGGGGACGACCCTATCGTCGTCGGACAAGTCGGAGGCGGGCCATCCTAGTCCCGGGGTCGTGGGGACAACCCTATAGTCGTCGGACATGGTGGCGGCTGGCCAACCTAGTCCCGGGGTCGTGGGGACGACTCTATAGTCGTCGGACAAGTCGGCGGCGGGCCATCCTAGTCCCGGGGTCGTGGGTACGACCCTATAGTCGTCGGACAAGTAGGCGGCGGGCCATACTAGTCCCGGGGTCGTGAGGACGACCCTATCGTCGTCGGACAAGTCGGAGGCGGGCCATCCTAGTCCCGGGGTCGTGGGGACGACCCTATAGTCGTCGGACATGTTGGCGGCTGGCCAACCTAGTCCCGGGGTCGTAGGGACGACCCTATAGTCGTCGGACATGTCGGCGGCTGGGCAACTTTGGCCCGTGGTCGTGGGGACGACCCTATAGTCGTCGGACAAGTCGGCGGCGGGCCATCCTAGTCCCGGGGACGTGGGTACGACCCTATAGTCGTCGGAAAAGTCGGTGGCGGGCCATACTAGTCCCGGGGTCGTGGGGACGACCCTATAGTCGTCGGACAAGTCGGCGGCGGGCCAACCTAGTACCGGGGTCGTGGGGACGACCCTATAGTCGTCGGACATGCGGGTGGCGGGCCAATCTAGTCCCGGGGTCGTGGGGACGAACCTATAGAGGTCGGACATGTCGACGGCTGGCCAACTTAGTCCCGGGGTCGTGGGGACGACCCTATAGTCGTCGGACATGTTGGCGGCTGGCCAACCTAGTCCCGGGGTCGTGGGAACGACCCTATAGTCGTCGGACATGATGGTGGCGGGCCAATCTAGTCCCGGGGTCGTGGGGACGACCCTATAGTCGTCGGACATGTCGGCGGCTGGGCAACTTTGGCCCGTGGTCGTGGGGACGACCCTATAGTCGTCGGACATGTCGGCGGCTTGCCAACCTAGTCCTGGGGTCGTGGGGACGACCCTATAGTCGTCGGAAAAGTCGACGGCTGGCCAACCTAGTCCCAGGGTCGTAGGGACGACCCTATAGTCGTCGGACAAGTCGGCGGCGGGCCAACATAGTCCCGGGGTCGTGGGGACGACCCTATAGTCGTCGGACATGACGGTGGCGGGCCATCCTAGACCCGGGGTCGTGGGTACGACCCCATAGTCGTCGGACAAGTCGGCGGCGGGCCATTCTAGTCCCGCGGTCGTGGGGACGACCCTATCGTCGTCGGACAAGTCGGAGGCGGGCCAACCTAGTACCGCGGTCGTGGGGACGACCCTATAGTCGTCCGACATGCGGGTGGCGGGCCAATCTAGTCCCGGGGTCGTGGGGACGAACCTATAGAGGTCGGACATGTCGACGGCTGGCCAACTTAGTCCCGGGGTCGTGGGGACGACCCTATAGTCGTCGGACATGTTGGCGGCTGGCCAACCTAGTCCCGGGGTCGTGGGAACGACCCTATAGTCGTCGGACATGATGGTGGCGGGCCAATCTAGTCCCGGGGTCGTGGGGACGACCCTATAGTCGTCGGACATGTCGGCGGCTGGCAAACTTTGGCCCGTGGTCGTGGGGACGACCCTATAGTCGTCGGACATGACGGTGGCGGGCCAACCTAGTCCCGTGGTCGTGCGGACGACCCTATAGTCGTCGGACATGACGGTGGCGGGCCAACCTAGTCCCGGGGTCGTGGGGACGACCCAATACTCGTCGGACATGACGGTGGCGGGCCAATCTAGTTCCGGGGTCGTGGGGACGACCCTATAGTCGTCGGACAAGTCGGCGGCGGGCCAACCTAGTCCCGTGGTCGTGGGGACGACCGTATTGTCGTCGGACATGTCGGCGGCTGGCCAACCTAGTCCCGGGGTCGTGGGGACGACCCTATAGTCGTCGGACAAGTCGGCGGCGGGCCAACCTAGTACCGGGGTCGTGGGGACGACCCTATAGTCGTCGGACATGCGGGTGGCGGGCCAATCTAGTCCCGGGGTCGTGGGGACGAACCTATAGAGGTCGGACATGTCGACGGCTGGCCAACTTAGTCCCGGGGTCGTGGGGACGACCCTATAGTCGTCGGACATGTTGGCGGCTGGCCAACCTAGTCCCGGGGTCGTGGGAACGACCCTATAGTCGTCGGACATGATGGTGGCGGGCCAATCTAGTCCCGGGGTCGTGGGGACGACCCTATAGTCGTCGGACATGTCGGCGGCTGGCAAACTTTGGCCCGTGGTCGTGGGGACGACCCTATAGTCGTCGGACATGACGGTGGCGGGCCAACCTAGTCCCGTGGTCGTGCGGACGACCCTATAGTCGTCGGACATGACGGTGGCGGGCCAACCTAGTCCCGGGGTCGTGGGTAAGACCCTATAGTCGTCGGACATGTCGGCGGCTGGGCAACTTTGGCCCGTGGTCGTGGGGACGACCCTATAGTCGTCGGACATGACGGTGGCGGGCCAACCTAGTCCCGTGGTCGTGCGGACGACCCTATAGTCGTCGGACATGACGGTGGCGGGCCAACCTAGTCCCGGGGTCGTGGGGACGACCCTATAGTCGTCGGACAAGTCGGCGGCGGGCCAACCTAGTACCGGGGTCGTGGGGACGACCCTATAGTCGTCGGACCTGCGGGTGGCGGGCCAATCTAGTCCCGGGGTCGTGGGGACGAACCTATAGAGGTCGGACATGTCGACGGCTGGCCAACTTAGTCCCGGGGTCGTGGGAACGCCCCTATAGTCGTCGGACATGATGGTGGCGGGCCAATCTAGTCCCGGGGTCGTGGGGACGACCCTATAGTCGTCGGACATGTTGGCGGCGGGCCAACATAGTCCCGGGGTCGTGGGGACGACCCTATAGTCGTCGGACAAGTCGGAGGCCGGCCAACCTAGTCCCGGGGTCGTGGGGACGACCCTATAGTCGTCGGACATGTCGGCGGCTGGGCAACTTTGGCCCGTGGTCGTGGGGACGACCCTATAGTCGTCGGACATGTCGGCGGCTTGCCAACCTAGTCCTGGGGTCGTGGGGACGATCCTATAGTCGTCGGAAAAGTCGACGGCTGGCCAACCTAGTCCCAGGGTCGTAGGGACGACCCTATAGTCGTCGGACAAGTCGGCGGCGGGCCAACATAGTCCCGGGGTCGTGGGGACGACCCTATAGTCGTCGGACATGACGGTGGCGGGCCATCCTAGACCCGGGGTCGTGGGTACGACCCCATAGTCGTCGGACAAGTCGGCGGCGGGCCATACTAGTCCCGCGGTCGTGGGGACGACCCTATCGTCGTCGGACAAGTCGGAGGCGGGCCATCCTAGTCCCGGGGTCGTGGGGACAACCCTATAGTCGTCGGACATGGTGGCGGCTGGCCAACCTAGTCCCGGGGTCGTGGGGACGACTCTATAGTCGTCGGACAAGTCGGCGGCGGGCCATCCTAGTCCCGGGGTCGTGGGTACGACCCTATAGTCGTCGGACAAGTAGGCGGCGGGCCATACTAGTCCCGGGGTCGTGAGGACGACCCTATCGTCGTCGGACAAGTCGGAGGCGGGCCATCCTAGTCCCGGGGTCGTGGGGACGACCCTATAGTCGTCGGACATGTTGGCGGCTGGCCAACCTAGTCCCGGGGTCGTAGGGACGACCCTATAGTCGTCGGACATGTCGGCGGCTGGGCAACTTTGGCCCGTGGTCGTGGGGACGACCCTATAGTCGTCGGACAAGTCGGCGGCGGGCCATCCTAGTCCCGGGGACGTGGGTACGACCCTATAGTCGTCGGAAAAGTCGGTGGCGGGCCATACTAGTCCCGGGGTCGTGGGGACGACCCTATCGTCGTCGGACAAGTCGGAGGCGGGCCATCGTAGTCCCGGGGTCGTGGGGACGACTCTATAGTCGTCGGACAAGTCGGCGGCGGGCCAACCTAGTACCGGGGTCGTAGGGACGACCCTATCGTCGTCGGACATGCGGGTGGCTGGCCAATCTAGTCCCGGGGTCATGGGTACGACCCTATACTCGTCGGACATGAGGGTGGCGGGCCAATCTAGTCCCGGGGTCGTGGGTACGACCCTATAGTCGTCGGACATGTCGGCGGCTGGCCAACTTTGGCCTGTGGTCGTGGGTACGACCCTATAGTCGTCGGACATGTCGGCGGCTGGCCAACTTTGGCCTGTGGTCGTGGGGACGACCCTATAGTCGTCGGATATGTCGGAGGCTGGCCAACCTAGTCCGGGGGTGGTAGGGACGACCCTATAGTCGTCGGAGAAGTCGGCGGCGGACCATCCTACTCGCGGGGTCGTGGGGACGACCCAATACTCGTCGGACATGACGGTGGCGGGCCAATCTAGTTCCGGGGTCGTGGGGACGACCCTATAGTCTTCGGACAAGTCGGCGGCGGGCCAACCCAGTCCCGTGGTCGTGGGGACGACCGTATTGTCGTCGGACATGTCGGCGGCTGGCCAACCTAGTCCCGGGGTCGTGGGGACGACCCTATAGTCGTCGGACATGATGGTGGCGGGGACAATCAAGTCCCGGGGCCGTGGGGACGACCGTTTAGTCGTCGGACATGTCGGCGGCTGGCCAACCTAGTCCCGGGTTCGTGGGGACGACCCTATAGTCGTCGGACAAGTCGGCGGCTGGCCAACCTAGTCCCGGGGTCGTGGGGACGACCCTATAGTCGTCGGACAAGTCGGAGGCTGGCCAACCTAGTCCCGGGGAGGTAGGGACGACCCAATACTCGTCGGACATGACGGTGGCGGGCCAATCTAGTTCCGGGGTCGTGGGGACGACCCTATAGTCGTCGAACATGTCGGCGGCCTGCCAACCTAGTCCCGTGGTCGTGGGGACGACCCTATAGTCGTCGGACATGTCGGCGGCTGGCCAACCTAGTCCCGGGGTGGTAGGGACGACCCTATAGTCGTCGGACAAGTCGGCGGCGGGCCAACCTAGTCCCGGGGTCGTGGGGACGACCCTATAGTCGTCGGACATGTTGGTGGCGGGCACAATCTAGTCCCGGGGTCGTGGGGACGACCCTATAGTCGTCGGACAAGTCGGAGGCTGGCCAACCTAGTCCCGGGGTGGTAGGGACGACCCTATAGTTGTCGGACATGACGGTGGCGGGCCAATCAAGTTCCGGGGTCGTGGGGACGACCCTATAGTCGTCGAACATGTCGGCGGCTGGCCAACCTTGGCCCGTGGTCGTGGGGACGACCCTATAGTCGTCGGATATGTCGGAGGCTGGCCAATCTAGTCCCGGGGTGGTAGGGACGACCCTATAGTCGTCGGACAAGTCGGCGGCGGGCCATCCTAGTCCCGGGGTCGTGGGGACGACCCAATACTCGTCGGACATGACGGTGGCGGGCCAATCTAGTTCCGGGGTCGTGGGGACGACCCTATAGTCGTCGGACAAGTCGGCGGCGGGCCAACCTAGTCCCGTGGTCGTGGGGACAACCGTATTGTCGTCGGACATGTCGACGGCTGGCCAACTTAGTCCCGGGGTCGTGGGGACGACCCTATAGTCGTCGCACATGTTGGCGGCGGGCCAACCTAGTCCCGTGGTCGTGCGGACGACCCTATAGTCGTCGGACATGTCGGCGGCGGGCCATCCTAGTCCCGGGGTCGTGGGGACGACCCCATCGTCGTCGAACCTGTCGGCGGCCTGCCAACCTAGTCCCGTGGTCGTGGGGACGACCCTATAGTCGCCGGACATGTCGGCGGCTGGCCAACCTAGTCCCGGGGTGGTAGGGACGACCCTATAGTCGTCGGACAAGTCGGCGGCGGGCAAACCTAGTCCCGGGGTCGTGGGGACGACCCTATAGTCGTCGAACATGTCGGCGGCTGGCCAACTTTGGCCTGTGGTCGTGGGGACGACCCTATAGTCGTCGAACATGTCGGCGGCTGGCCAACTTTGGCCTGTGGTCGTGGGGACGACCCTATAGTCGTCGGATATGTCGGAGGCTGGCCAACCTAGTCCGGGGGTGGTAGGGACGACCCTATAGTCGTCGGAGAAGTCGGCGGCGGACCATCCTACTCCCGGGGTCGTGGGGACGACCCAATACTCGTCGGACATGACGGTGGCGGGCCAATCTAGTTCCGGGGTCGTGGGGACGACCCTATAGTCGTCGGACAAGTCGGCGGCGGGCCAACCTAGTCCCGTGGTCGTGGGGACGACCGTATTGTCGTCGGACATGTCGGCGGCTGGCCAACCTAGTCCCGGGGTCGTGGGGACGACCCTATAGTCGTCGGACAAGTCGGCGGCTGGCCAACCTAGTCCCGGGGTCGTGGGGACGACCCTATAGTCGTCGGACAAGTCGGAGGCTGGCCAACCTAGTCCCGGGGTGGTAGGGACGACCCTATAGTCGTCGGAAAAGTCGGCGGCGGGCCATCCTAGGCCCGGGGTCGTGGGGACGACCCAATACTCGTCGGAAATGACGGTGGCGGGCCAATCTAGTCCCGGGGTCGTGGGGACGACCCTATAGTCGTCGGACATGCCGGCGGCTGGGCAACTTTGGCCCGTGGTCGTGGGGACGACCCTATAGTCGTCGGACATGGCGGTGGCGGGCCAATCTAGTCCCGGGGTCGTGGGGACGACCCTATAGTCGTCGGACAAGTCGGAGGCTGGCCAACCTAGTCCCGGGGTGGTAGGGACGACCCTATAGTTGTCGGACATGACGGTGGCGGGCCAATCTAGTTCCGGGGTCGTGGGGACGACCCTATAGTCGTCGAACATGTCGGCGGCTGGCCAACTTTGGCCCGTGGTCGTGGGGACGACCCTATAGTCGTCGGATATGTCGGAGGCTGGCCAATCTAGTCCCGGGGTGGTAGGGACGACCCTATAGTCGTCGGACAAGTCGGCGGCGGGCCATCCTAGTCCCGGGGTCGTGGGGACGACCCAATACTCGTCGGACATGACGGTGGCGGGCCAATCTAGTTCCGGGGTCGTGGGAACGACCCTATAGTCTTCGGACATGATGGTGGCGGGCCAATCTAGTCCCGGGGTCGTGGGGACGACCCTATAGTCGTCGGACATGTTGGCGGCGGGCCAACATAGTCCCGGGGTCGTGGGGACGACCCTATAGTCGTCGGACAAGTCGGAGGCCGGCCAACCTAGTCCCGGGGTCGTGGGGACGACCCTATAGTCGTCGGACATGTCGGCGGCTGGGCAACTTTGGCCCGTGGTCGTGGGGACGACCCTATAGTCGTCGGACATGTCGGCGGCTTGCCAACCTAGTCCCGGGGTCGTGGGAACGACCCTATAGTCGTCGGACATGATGGTGGCGGGCCAATCTAGTCCCGGGGTCGTGGGGACGACCCTATAGTCGTCGGACATGTCGGCGGCTGGCAAACTTTGGCCCGTGGTCGTGGGGACGACCCTATAGTCGTCGGACATGTCGGCGGCTGGGCAACTTTGGCCCGTGGTCGTGGGGACGACCCTATAGTCGTCGGACATGTCGGCGGCTTGCCAACCTAGTCCTGGGGTCGTGGGGACGACCCTATAGTCGTCGGAAAAGTCGACGGCTGGCCAACCTAGTCCCAGGGTCGTAGGGACGACCCTATAGTCGTCGGACAAGTCGGCGGCGGGCCAACATAGTCCCGGGTTCGTGGGGACGACCCTATAGTCGTCGGACATGACGGTGGCGGGCCATCCTAGACCCGGGGTCGTGGGTACGACCCCATAGTCGTCGGACAAGTCGGCGGCGGGCCATACTAGTCCCGCGGTCGTGGGGACGACCCTATCGTCGTCGGACAAGTCGGAGGCGGGCCAACCTAGTACCGGGGTCGTGGGGACGACCCTATAGTCGTCGGACATGCGGGTGGCGGGCCAATCTAGTCCCGGGGTCGTGGGGACGAACCTATAGAGGTCGGACATGTCGACGGCTGGCCAACTTAGTCCCGGGGTCGTGGGGACGACCCTATAGTCGTCGGACATGTTGGCGGCTGGCCAACCTAGTCCCGGGGTCGTGGGAACGACCCTATAGTCGTCGGACATGATGGTGGCGGGCCAATCTAGTCCCGGGGTCGTGGGGACGACCCTATAGTCGTCGGACATGTCGGCGGCTGGCAAACTTTGGCCCGTGGTCGTGGGGACGACCCTATAGTCGTCGGACATGACGGTGGCGGGCCAACCTAGTCCCGTGGTCGTGCGGACGACCCTATAGTCGTCGGACATGACGGTGGCGGGCCAACCTAGTCCCGGGGTCGTGGGGACGACCCAATACTCGTCGGACATGACGGTGGCGGGCCAATCTAGTTCCGGGGTCGTGGGGACGACCCTATAGTCGTCGGACAAGTCGGCGGCGGGCCAACCTAGTCCCGTGGTCGTGGGGACAACCGTATTGTCGTCGGACATGTCGGCGGCTGGCCAACCTAGTCCCGGGGTCGTGGGGACGACCCTATAGTCGTCGGACAAGTCGGCGGCGGGCCAACCTAGTACCGGGGTCGTGGGGACGACCCTATAGTCGTCGGACATGCGGGTGGCGGGCCAATCTAGTCCCGGGGTCGTGGGGACGAACCTATAGAGGTCGGACATGTCGACGGCTGGCCAACTTAGTCCCGGGGTCGTGGGGACGACCCTATAGTCGTCGGACATGTTGGCGGCTGGCCAACCTAGTCCCGGGGTCGTGGGAACGACCCTATAGTCGTCGGACATGATGGTGGCGGGCCAATCTAGTCCCGGGGTCGTGGGGACGACCCTATAGTCGTCGGACATGTCGGCGGCTGGCAAACTTTGGCCCGTGGTCGTGGGGACGACCCTATAGTCGTCGGACATGACGGTGGCGGGCCAACCTAGTCCCGTGGTCGTGCGGACGACCCTATAGTCGTCGGACATGACGGTGGCGGGCCAACCTAGTCCCGGGGTCGTGGGTAAGACCCTATAGTCGTCGGACATGTCGACGGCGGGCCAACGTAGGCCCGGGGTCGTGGGGACGAACCTATAGAGGTCGGACATGTCGACGGCTGGCCAACTTAGTCCCGGGGTCGTGGGGACGACCCTATAGTCGTCGGATATGTCGGAGGCTGGCCAATCTAGTCCCGGGGTGGTAGGGACGACCCTATAGTCGTCGGACAAGTCGGCGGCGGGCCATCCTAGTCCCGGGGTCGTGGGGACGACCCAATACTCGTCGGACATGTTGGCGGCTGGCCAACCTAGTACCGGGGTCGTGGGGACGACCCTATAGTCGTCGGACATGCGGGTGGCGGGCCAATCTAGTTCCGGGGTCGTGGGGACGACCCTATAGTCGTCGGACAAGTCGGCGGCGGGCCAACCTAGTCCCGTGGTCGTGGGGACAACCGTATTGTCGTCGGACATGTCGGCGGCTGGCCAACCTAGTCCCGGGGTCGTGGGGACGACCCTATAGTCGTCGGACAAGTCGGCGGCGGGCCAACCTAGTACCGGGGTCGTGGGGACGACCCTATAGTCGTCGGACATGACGGTGGCGGGCCATCCTAGACCCGGGGTCGTGGGTACGACCCCATAGTCGTCGGACAAGTCGGCGGCGGGCCATACTAGTCCCGCGGTCGTGGGGACGACCCTATCGTCGTCGGACAAGTCGGAGGCTGGCCAACCTAGTCCCGGGGTGGTAGGGACGACCCTATAGTTGTCGGACATGACGGTGGCGGGCCAATCAAGTTCCGGGGTCGTGGGGACGACCCTATAGTCGTCGAACATGTCGGCGGCTGGCCAACCTTGGCCCGTGGTCGTGGGGACGACCCTATAGTCGTCGGATATGTCGGAGGCTGGCCAATCTAGTCCCGGGATGGTAGGGACGACCCTATAGTCGTCGGACAAGTCGGCGGCGGGCCATCCTAGTCCCGGGGTCGTGGGGACGACCCAATACTCGTCGGACATGACGGTGGCGGGCCAATCTAGTTCCGGGGTCGTGGGGACGACCCTATAGTCGTCGAACATGTCGGCGGCTGGCCAACTTTGGCCTGTGGTCGTGGGGACGACCCTATAGTCGTCGAATATGTCGGAGGCTGGCCAACCTAGTCCGGGGGTGGTAGGGACGACCCTATAGTCGTCGGAGAAGTCGGCGGCGGACCATCCTACTCCCGGGGTCGTGGGGACGACCCAATACTCGTCGGACATGACGGTGGCGGGCCAATCTAGTTCCGGGGTCGTGGGGACGACCCTATAGTCGTCGGACAAGTCGGCGGCGGGCCAACCTAGTCCCGTGGTCGTGGGGACAACCGTATTGTCGTCGGACATGTCGACGGCTGGCCAACTTAGTCCCGGGGTCGTGGGGACGACCCTATAGTCGTCGGACATGTTGGCGGCGGGCCAACCTAGTCCCGTGGTCGTGCGGACGACCCTATAGTCGTCGGACATGTCGGCGGCGGGCCATCCTAGTCCCGGGGTCGTGGGGACGACCCTATCGTCGTCGAACCTGTCGGCGGCCTGCCAACCTAGTCCCGTGGTCGTGGGGACGACCCTATAGTCGCCGGACATGTCGGCGGCTGGCCAACCTAGTCCCGGGGTGGTAGGGACGACCCTATAGTCGTCGGACAAGTCGGCGGCGGGCCAACCTAGTCCCGGGGTCGTGGGGACGACCCTATAGTCGTCGAACATGTCGGCGGCTGGCCAACTTTGGCCTGTGGTCGTGGGGACGACCCTATAGTCGTCGAACATGTCGGCGGCTGGCCAACTTTGGCCTGTGGTCGTGGGGACGACCCTATAGTCGTCGGATATGTCGGAGGCTGGCCAACCTAGTCCGGGGGTGGTAGGGACGACCCTATAGTCGTCGGAGAAGTCGGCGGCGGACCATCCTACTCCCGGGGTCGTGGGGACGACCCAATACTCGTCGGACATGACGGTGGCGGGCCAATCTAGTTCCGGGGTCGTGGGGACGACCCTATAGTCGTCGGACAAGTCGGCGGCGGGCCAACCTAGTCCCGTGGTCGTGGGGACGACCGTATTGTCGTCGGAAATGTCGGCGGCTGGCCAACCTAGTCCCGGGGTCGTGGGGACGACCCTATAGTCGTCGGACAAGTCGGCGGCTGGCCAACCTAGTCCCGGGGTCGTGGGGACGACCCTATAGTCGTCGGACAAGTCGGAGGCTGGCCAACCTAGTCCCGGGGTGGTAGGGACGACCCTATAGTCGTCGGAAAAGTCGGCGGCGGGCCATCCTAGGCCCGGGGTCGTGGGGACGACCCAATACTCGTCGGAAATGACGGTGGCGGGCCAATCTAGTCCCGGGGTCGTGGGGACGACCCTATAGTCGTCGGACATGCCGGCGGCTGGGCAACTTTGGCCCGTGGTCGTGGGGACGACCCTATAGTCGTCGGACATGGCGGTGGCGGGCCAATCTAGTCCCGGGGTCGTGGGGACGACCCTATAGTCGTCGAACATGTCGGCGGCTGGCCAACTTTGGCCCGTGGTCGTGGGGACGACCCTATAGTCGTCGGATATGTCGGAGGCTGGCCAATCTAGTCCCGGGGTGGTAGGGACGACCCTATAGTCGTCGGACAAGTCGGCGGCTGGCCAACCTAGTCCCGGGGTCGTGGGGACGACCCTATAGTCGTCGGATATGTCGGAGGCTGGCCAATCTAGTCCCGGGGTGGTAGGGACGACCCTATAGTCGTCGGACAAGTCGGCGGCGGACCATCCTACTCCCGGGGTCGTGGGGACGACCCAATACTCGTCGGACATGTCGGTGGCGGGCCAATCTAGTCCCGGGGTCTTGGGGACGACCCTATAGTCGTCGAACATGTCGGCGGCTGGCCAACTTTGGCCTGTGGTCGTGGGGACGACCCTATAGTCGTCGGATATGTCGGAGGCTGGCCAACCTAGTCCGGGGGTGGTAGGGACGACCCTATAGTCGTCGGAGAAGTCGGCGGCGGACCATCCTACTCCCGGGGTCGTGGGGACGACCCAATACTCGTCGGACATGTCGGTGGCGGGCCAATCTAGTCCCGGGGTCGTGGGGACGACCCTACAGTCGTCGGACATGTCGGCGGCAGGGCAACTTTGGCCCGTGGTCGTGGGGACGTCCCTATAGTCGTCGGTCATGTCGGCGGCGGGCCAACCTAGTCCCGGGGTCGTGGGGACGACCCTATAGTCGTCGGGCATGATGGTGGCGGGCCAATCTAGTCCCGGGGTCGTGGGGACGACCCTATAGTCGTCGAACATGTCGGCGGCTGGCCAACTTTGGCCCGTGGTCGTGGGGACGACCCTATAGTTGTCGGACATGTCGGCGGCTGGCCAACCTAGTCCCGGGGTGGTAGGGACGACCCTATAGTCGTCGGACAAGTCGGCGGCGGGCCAACCTAGTCCCGGGGTCGTGGGGACGACCCTATAGTCGTCGAACATGTCGGCGGCTGGCCAACTTTGGCCTGTGGTCGTGGGGACGACCCTATAGTCGTCGAACATGTCGGCGGCTGGCCAACTTTGGCCTGTGGTCGTGGGGACGACCCTATAGTCGTCGGATATGTCGGAGGCTGGCCAACCTAGTCCGGGGGTGGTAGGGACGACCCTATAGTCGTCGGAGAAGTCGGCGGCGGACCATCCTACTCCCGGGGTCGTGGGGACGACCCAATACTCGTCGGACATGACGGTGGCGGGCCAATCTAGTTCCGGGGTCGTGGGGACGACCCTATAGTCGTCGGACAAGTCGGCGGCGGGCCAACCTAGTCCCGTGGTCGTGGGGACGACCGTATTGTCGTCGGAAATGTCGGCGGCTGGCCAACCTAGTCCCGGGGTCGTGGGGACGACCCTATAGTCGTCGGACAAGTCGGCGGCTGGCCAACCTAGTCCCGGGGTCGTGGGGACGACCCTATAGTCGTCGGACAAGTCGGAGGCTGGCCAACCTAGTCCCGGGGTGGTAGGGACGACCCTATAGTCGTCGGAAAAGTCGGCGGCGGGCCATCCTAGGCCCGGGGTCGTGGGGACGACCCAATACTCGTCGGAAATGACGGTGGCGGGCCAATCTAGTCCCGGGGTCGTGGGGACGACCCTATAGTCGTCGGACATGCCGGCGGCTGGGCAACTTTGGCCCGTGGTCGTGGGGACGACCCTATAGTCGTCGGACATGGCGGTGGCGGGCCAATCTAGTCCCGGGGTCGTGGGGACGACCCTATAGTCGTCGAACATGTCGGCGGCTGGCCAACTTTGGCCCGTGGTCGTGGGGACGACCCTATAGTCGTCGGATATGTCGGAGGCTGGCCAATCTAGTCCCGGGGTGGTAGGGACGACCCTATAGTCGTCGGACAAGTCGGCGGCTGGCCAACCTAGTCCCGGGGTCGTGGGGACGACCCTATAGTCGTCGGATATGTCGGAGGCTGGCCAATCTAGTCCCGGGGTGGTAGGGACGACCCTATAGTCGTCGGACAAGTCGGCGGCGGACCATCCTACTCCCGGGGTCGTGGGGACGACCCAATACTCGTCGGACATGTCGGTGGCGGGCCAATCTAGTCCCGGGGTCTTGGGGACGACCCTATAGTCGTCGAACATGTCGGCGGCTGGCCAACTTTGGCCTGTGGTCGTGGGGACGACCCTATAGTCGTCGGATATGTCGGAGGCTGGCCAACCTAGTCCGGGGGTGGTAGGGACGACCCTATAGTCGTCGGAGAAGTCGGCGGCGGACCATCCTACTCCCGGGGTCGTGGGGACGACCCAATACTCGTCGGACATGTCGGTGGCGGGCCAATCTAGTCCCGGGGTCGTGGGGACGACCCTACAGTCGTCGGACATGTCGGCGGCAGGGCAACTTTGGCCCGTGGTCGTGGGGACGTCCCTATAGTCGTCGGACATGGCGGCGGCGGGCCAACCTAGTCCCGGGGTCGTGGGGACGACCCTATAGTCGTCGGGCATGATGGTGGCGGGCCAATCTAGTCCCGGGGTCGTGGGGACGACCCTATAGTCGTCGAACATGTCGGCGGCTGGCCAACTTTGGCCCGTGGTCGTGGGGACGACCCTATAGTCGTCGGATATGTCGGAGGCTGGCCAATCTAGTCCCGGGGTGGTAGGGACGACCCTATAGTCGTCGGACAAGACGGCGGCGGGCCATCCTAGTCCCGGGGTCGTGGGGACGACCCAATACTCGTCGGACATGACGGTGGCGGGCCAATCTAGTTCCGGGGTCGTGGGGACGACCCTATAGTCGTCGAACATGTCGGCGGCTGGCCAACTTTGGCCTGTGGTCGTGGGGACGACCCTATAGTCGTCGGATATGTCGGAGGCTGGCCAACCTAGTCCGGGGGTGGTAGGGACGACCCTATAGTCGTCGGAGAAGTCGGCGGCGGACCATCCTACTCCCGGGGTCGTGGGGACGACCCAATACTCGTCGGACATGACGATGGCGGGCCAATCTAGTCCCGGGGTCGTGGGGACGACCCTATAGTCGTCGGACAAGTCGGCGGCGAGCCAACCTAGTCCCGGGGTCGTGGGGACGACCCTATAGTCGTCGGACATGGCGGTGGCGGGCCAATCTCGTCCCAGGGCCGTGGGGACGACCCTATAGTCGTCGGACAAGTCGGTGGCGGGCCAATCTAGTCCCGGGGTCGTGGGGACGACCCTATAGTCGTCGGACAAGTCGGAGGCTGGCCAACCTAGTCCCGGGGTGGTAGGGACGACCCTATAGTCGTCGGACAAGTCGGCGGCGGGCCATCCTAGGCCCGGGGTCGTGGGGACGACCCTATAGTCGTCGGACATGGCGGTGGCGGGCCAATCTAGTCCCAGGGCCGTGGGGACGACCCTATAGTCGTCGGAAATGCCGGACGGCAACTTTGGCCCATGGTCGTGGGGACGACCCTATAGTCGTCGGACATGCCGGCGGCTGGGCAACTTTGGCCCGGGGTCGTGGGGACGACCCTATAGTCGTCGGACAAGTCGGCGGCGAGCCAACCTAGTCCCGGGGTCCTGGGGCGACCCTATAGTCGTCGGACATGATGGTGGCGGGCCAACCGAGTCCCGGGGTGGTATGCACGACCCTATAGTCACGACCCCGGGTCTAGATTGGGCCGCCACCGTCATGTCCGACGACTATAGGGTCGTCCCCACGACCACGGGCCACAGTTGCCCAGCCGCCGACATGTCCGACGACTATAGGGTCGTCCCCACGACCCCGGGACTAGGTTGGCCAACCGCCGAAATGTCCGACGACTATAGGGTCGCCCCCACGACCCCGGGACTAGATTGGTCCGCCACCGTCATGTCCGGCGACTATAGGGTCGTCCCCACGACCCCGGGACTAAGTTGGCCTGCCGCCGATATGTCCTACGACTATAGGGTCGTCCCTACCACCCCGGGACTAGGTTGGCCAGACTCCGACATGTCCGACGACTATAGGGTCGTCCCCACGACCACAGGCCAAAGTTGGCTAGCCGCCGACATGTTCGACGATTATAGGGTCGTCCCCATGACCCCGGAACTACATTGGCCGCCACCGTCATGTCCGACGAGTATAGGGGCGTCCCCACGACCCCGGGACTAAGTTGGCCAGCCGCCGACATGTCCAACGACTATAGGGTCGTCCCCACGACCCCGGCACTAGGTCGGACCGCCGCCGACTTTTCCGACGACTATAGGGTCGTCCCTACGACCCTGGGCCTACGTTGGCCCGCCGCCGACATGTCCGACGAATATAGGGTCGTCCCCACGACCCCGGAACTACATTGGCCCGCCACCGTCATGTCCGACGAGTATAGGGGCGTCCCCACGACCCCGGGACTAGGATGGCCCACCGCCGACTTGTCCGACGACTATAAGGTCGTCCCTACCACCCCGGGACTAGGTTGGCCAGCCTCCGACATATCCGACGACTATAGGGTCGTCCCCACGACCCCGGCACTAGGTCGGACCGCCGCCGACTTTTCCGACGACTATAGGGTCGTCCCTACGACCCTGGGCCTACGTTGGCCCGCCGCCGACATGTCCGACGAATATAGGGTCGTCCCCACGACCCCGGAACTACATTGGCCCGCCACCGTCATGTCCGACGAGTATAGGGGCGTCCCCACGACCCCGGGACTAGGATGGCCCACCGCCGACTTGTCCGACGACTATAGGGTCGTCCCTACCACCCCGGGACTAGGTTGGCCCGCCGCCAACATATCCGACGACCATAGGGTCGTCCCCACGACCCCGGGACTAGATTGGCCCGCCACCATCATATCCGACGACTGTAGGGTCGTCCCCACGACCCCGGGACTAGGTTGGCCCGCCGCCGACTTGTCCGACGACTATAGGGTCGTCCCCACGACCCCGGGACTAGGTTGGCCAGCCGCCGACATGTCCGACGACTATAGGGTCGTCCCCACGACCACGGGCCAAAGCTGCCCTGCCGCCGACATGTCCGACGACTATAGGGACGTCCCCACGACTACGGGCCAAAGTTGCCCTGCCGCCGACATGTCCGACGACTGTAGGGTGGTCCCCACGACCCCGGGACTAGATTGGCCCGCCACCGTCATGTTCGACGACTATAGGGTCGTCCCCACGACCCCGGGAGTAGATTGGCCCGCCACCGTCATGTCCGACGACTATAGGGTCGTCCCCACGACCCCGGGACTAGATTGGCCCGCCACCATCATATCCGACGACTGTAGGGTCGTCCCCACGACCCCGGGATTAGGTTGGCCAGCCGCCGACATGTCCGACGACTATAGGGTCGTCCCCACGAACCCGGGACTAGGTTGGCCAGTCCCCGACATGTCCGACGACTATAGGGTCGTCCCCACGACCACGGGCCAAAGTTGCCCTACCGCCGACATGTCCGACGAATATAGGGTCGTCCCCACGACCCCCGGACTAGATTGCCCCGCCACCGTCATGTCCGACGATTATAGGGTCGTCCCCACGACCCCGGGAGTAGATTGGCCCGCCACCGTCATGTCCGACGACTATAGGATCGTCCCCACGACCCCGGGGCTAGATTGGCCCGCCACCATCATATCCGACGACTATAGGGTCGTCCCCACGACCCCGGGACTAGGTTGGCCAGCCGCCGACATGTCCGACGTATATAGGGGCGTCCCCATGACCCCGGAACTACATTGGCCGCCACCGTCATGTCCGACGAGTATAGGGGCGTCCCCACGACCCCGGGACTAGGTTGGCCAGCCGCCGACATGTCCAACGACTATAGGGTCGTCCCCACGACCCCGGCACTAGGTCGGACCGCCGCCGACTTTTCCGACGACTATAGGGTCGTCCCTACGACCCTGGGCCTACGTTGGCCCGCCGCCGACATGTCCGACGAATATAGGGTCGTCCCCACGACCCCGGAACTACATTGGCCCGCCACCGTCATGTCCGACGAGTATAGGGGCGTCCCCACGACCCCGGGACTAGGATGGCCCACCGCCGACTTGTCCGACGACTATAGGGTCGTCCCTACCACCCCGGGACTAGGTTGGCCAACCTCCGACATATCCGACGACTATAGGGTCGTCTCCACGACCCCGGAACTACATTGGCCCGCCACCGTCATGTCCGACGAGTATAGGGGTGTCCCCACGACCCCGGGACTAGGATGGCCCCCCGCCGACTTGTCCGACGACTATAGGGTCGTCCCTACCACCCCGGGACTAGGTTGGCCAGCCTCCGACATATCCGACGACTATAGGGTCGTCCCCACGACCACTGGACTAGGTTGGCCCGCCGCCGACATGTTCGACGACTATAGGATAGTCCCCACGACCCCGGAACTAGATTGGCCCGCCGCCGACTTGTCCGACGACTATAGGGTCGTCCCCACGACCACGGGCCAAAGCTGCCCAGCCGCCGGCATGTCCGACGACTATAGGATCGTCCCCACGACCCCGGGACTAGATTGGCCAGCCGCCGACATGTCCGACGACTATAGGGTCGTCCCCACGACCCCCGGACTAGATTGCCCCGCCACCGTCATGTCCGACGATTATAGGGTCGTCCCCACGACCCCGGGACTAGTTTGGGCCGCCGCCGACTTGTCCGACGACTATAGGGTCGTCCCCACGATCACGGGCCTAAGTTGCCCAGCCGCCGACTTGTCCGACGACTATAGGGTTGTTACGTCCTGAAGGGACAGCCTGTAAATCACCCCGAGCGGCTGGAGTGACTTACCGGGTTCTTGCTTTGTCAAAGGGCTAAGGCCCACCTTGACTATACTTACCGGGGGTAGAAAGGAAGAAAGGGGTTGAAATAATAAAGTAGAAAGGATATAAAGGGAAACGAGAAATAAATATATATTGTTACAAGATTAGCTTACCCTACCTCGAGACAGCGCTTCGTCTCGGCTGTCGCTCGCTGTGTCGCGTGGCACGCTTGCCGTCTCGCGTTTCAGACGCTCGCCGTGTCGCTGACCCAAGGGTAGGTCGTGGTCGCTCGTTCGTCGCTCGGGTGTCGGCGGCCTGATGCCCGTCGTACCGCACTGACTCTATCCGTCGTATCTCGTCGCGGTCCTACGTCGGTCACGATTTACACTCGAGGGCACTCCCGGCTAGGCCGGTTCCTGTATGTCGGATGGAGTTACCCTTTTCGCGAATTACTATCGGCCGATCGCGCTTCGCGGAATCTACGCGGAGACGTGGTTACGATATCTAGACGGTCCCCTGATCCGTCGCGACTCCCTAGCTCGAGCTCTCGAATACGAATGCTGCTATCGAGTCCCCGGTTGAAGACCGCGCCTCGCCTTTTCGAAATCGATCGGGGGGAGAAATCGCCCCGTCGGCACCTGGCGGTCGCTGCCTTCTATTTCGAAATATCGGGGCCCGGGCCGTCACGTTGTGCCTACGGTCACGTTGTGCCTACGACGAATCTCCGTGGTTCGTCGACCTGCCTGGCACGCGCGAGGCGATTCCGCTGAATCGCCGATTCGGAGGAAAGCGACGCGAGGACAGTGAGCACGAGATGGGCCAAAAGGGCCCATGTAACACCTCCCCACTTAGACACGAAACGGCCTCGCGAGGCTGTTTCGTCGTTAACCGTGTGATGCTGTCCGCGCGTACACTTTCGTCCGACAACTTAAAATTACGGATCTCGCAATTAAATCTAAGGGGTCGCAAGGGGAATGACAACAAATGAACCGTAATTAAGCGGGGAAAATAAAAGAAATCGTATATTGTTACAAAATGTTAAATTGAAAGAAATAATATAGAGAAAAAAAAAGACGGGGAATTCCCGGTGCGCCTCTGCTGTTCCGCTGTGAATATAATAGAACGAACGCGATTACAAATCTGTCGGTTGATACCGAAAGTAGTTATAATTTAGGTAATTACCCAAGGCGAGGGGTGGCGTCTCCTTATTCCGCCCCCGCGGGCACTATCCAGGGGTTGTCCCGCTCTTGGGGGGGCTCCAGGGGTCTGGGCGCCTCAATGATTGGGAACGCCGGTAGGTGGGCTGGATCAATGTCCAAAATGGCGCGGATGCACCCAGTGCAGTTCCCGTTCATTGTCCATTGTAGGTGTCGATTCCGGCAGTTCACGCACCTCGTGAGGTCGATCGCTCTGTCCTCTACCACGAGCCAGTGGATCGGGGTCTTCCTGTATGCGTGGAAGTCACTGGGTGGCCGCAACCACGCACATGCATCGCAGCATGTCTGGTATTTGTTGCGCGCGTGTGTCCACACGCGCCCCCCGCAGCCGTCGATGCTCCGTCGTGGACGCACGCACACTCGCTTCCAGAATGGTGTGTGTAGGTGCCGGGGCAGCACCACTTCGGCAAGGGTGGCTCGGGTGAACTGGGTGTCGTTGAAAGTTGATGAGCCCATTTCGTTGTTTGTTTTTAAAATTTTATGTAAAATTCTATAACGACTGTGCCTCGCCTTGCTTAATTGATGTCTTATATACTACTATCCCTACTACCTAATTATCGCAGCAGAGCGCATCGCGGGGGTCGGTTCTACAGGTATCGCGTGGGGTGTTTTGCTGCCATCAGCGGAACCACGCCTTAGAATATTTCGAAGCATGGCTCGGTACCCTTGAAACCTCTTGCTTTGTCTACCTGAGTTTTGTCACTTGTCCTCGTGGACGGTATAACGGGTAGGTCGGGAGGAAATGATGTAATGGCAAGGGGACGGGGTCTTGAAATTATTTGCGGGGGGGGGGGCGGTGTGGTACCATTTCTATTTCCACTTTTGCCTCTTTCCTTGGGGGCTGGCGATGTTGGATACAGCGTGCCTTCAAACAACGGTAGCCAGTCCAGACCATAAGGAGGATGATAAAGATTCCTCCCAGTCCGGGCAATCCATAGGTAACATAGGTTGATAGGTTTTTCGTTCGATGATGGGTGGCCAGCTCCCTTGCCTGTCTTTCGATGTCCTCCAGGGCGATTGCGTTTGCTTTCGCATGGGCCTCATGAAGGGTCCCCTGGGGTTCCTTTTCTTGATGGTCGGCCAAGATTTTCACGTGATGTTCCGTGAGTGTTGGTAGGAACTCCGAGATGTTTATGTCGATAGATGGCTTGTAGACGGTTGTCAATGCCTCGGTGTCGACTCCCGATGCCCAGAGCTGGTCGGTCCCGATTTTAGCCTGACAATCTCTCTTCAGTTGTAATATTCCTGCACCCTGTAGCATTTCATATCCGGCCGCGTGTTTGTTGCATTGGATCTGCAGGGCCTGGGTGTCTTTAATGGAATATAACCAGGTGTTGGGTGCGACCATTTTCTTGAGGAAGGTTCGGCTTCCGGGAAGGGCCTTGATGTTGCAACTGGACCACTTGATGTTCTGTGGTTTTAACAACGCATCCGTTTCACAGCTTGGTGCTTTCTCCAAGTCCTGAAGTGGCACGCTGAGCTCGCACATGTACATCCGAGGGTGTTTCCTGCATCCTGAGATGTAGTTCTCGTTGGGCATGAAGTATTGGGAGTTGGTTTGGCTGATCGCTAAATATTGTGTTCTTGGTACCATGAATATAGGGGTAGACACGTTGGTTGATATAGATTGGAACGATGGGCACGGTTGTAGGTAATAAAGGTCGAAGGGAATTTGGTCTAGTAAAGGGATGTCGAGTGACAAGATGATTCGACCCTGTATGTAAGCTACGTTCAATTTGGTCACCCCTTGTAGTTGTTCGGAACTCAATTCTTCCGGGGTCAGCGGGAATTCGTACGGCGTGGTTTCGCGAATTCGTTCGCAAGTTTGCGCAAGCTGGCTGGGGGACAATACGGCCGGATGTACAATACCGAGTTTCGCGAACGTGAGCGCGTCCGTAATTACAATGAGCGCGGTCACATATTCGTCCACGTGCCTGGTCATCATATACGTCCACGTCGAAAAAGCTAATTCTAATTCTACTTTTGTTTCGCGTTCGTCTAATTGTAGTGTACCCGCCGCTATTTCCTTAATTCTATCGCCCACCTTTTGCACGGCACCCGTTACAGATCTTAGTGTGTCGTGTATATCCTGGAATTCGGATTTTATAATGTGAGTTTGATTTCCTAACAGTTCGGCTAAACGGTTTTGATCTTTGTACAGTTTATCTATTTCCTTATTGTAATATTGGGCGTCGTCGCTGTCCAAGGTTCCGAAAAGGGCCTTACTCAGCGATCCGATGAATCCCAGTGGTACCGATCGCTTGGTACGGCGTAGCGGTGTCTTTCCGAGTATGCTGAGTAGCAGTTCCTCGTAACGTTCACCGTCGCGGAGTTTTCGTTGTAAGGCCTCGCTAAGGGCGTCGGCTGGGCAAGGCATCCAGCTATGTGTTTTACATATTGTTTTCATCCGGTCAATCTGGGGTTGAGTCTGAGGTCTCGAAGCTAGTACTTCCGCGACTCCTATGCCCGTGACCAGCCTCCATTGGGTATGGAAGACTCGGAGGGGTCGGATCCTTTCGTAGTACAAGCCCGGGTTGTGAGTCAACTGCGATATCTGGTAGTCTCCGTCGATGATGTTACTATTAACGATCGTCCACAGTGACGCCAACAAAAACAGCCCACGTCCGTCCATGGTGGCCGTAGTACGAGGGTTTCTCGAAAATGTCTCGCGGTAAAGTCTACTGTTATATGTAAATGTTAACTGCAATTACGAAAACAAGTGAGATAAAGGGAGGGGGAGGGGTTCGAGGGAGGAGGAATTCTATTGTTTTAAGTAATTGTTTACGAAAAACAAGTGAGATGAAGGAGAAAAGAAGGGGACAAGTCCGATTTACGGAGTGTGGGACCTGGATTATGGGGATCGGCTATTTGAGCTCTCCCGCTGGTCCGTTGTAAGCTTAAACCACATTGTGCATTGTGCACATACGCTGCATTGGCGTCAAGGTGGTTCTTCTTTAACGTAAGCATGTTTTAGTTTATCGAAATGCTTTATGATCTGTTGGCCCTTATCCGAGATTAATACTGCATTGTTCTGCTCGGTGATTGCTTTTATTTTGTAAGGACCGATGTAATGCGGGTCGAATTTATGGAGCCGTGGATCTTTTTGAACGTACACGAGGTCATTTGGCGCGAATGTGACTTGATTACTTTTGCGGTCGTAAATATTTTTCGAACGCGATTTACTAGTATCCAAATTTGATCGTGTAGTCGTTCGGATTTCGTCTAGGCGCTCCACTAGGTTCTGTACGTACCCCGGGTATGTTAGTAATTCGTCGCGGGACATAGGCGTAAACGGATCTCGAGCTAATTGTCCGAAAACTACTTCGTATGGGGTGAACTTCGTTGCTTCGTGCACCGAGGTATTGTATGAGTACATCGCGAACGGGAGGAGCAAGTCCCAGTCTTCGTATCTTTCCAGATAATGTTTTAAGTATTCTGTGAGGACTATGTGACTTCTTTCGAGGGAACCGTTGGTCTGCGGTCTATATCCCGATGTGGTTACGTGTTTAATTTTGAAAGTCTGGGCTATTCCCTGTATTATGTTATTAATGAAGCTTGTCCCGCGATCCGGTAGTATTGCGCGCGGCGCACCGAAGATCGCGATAAAGTAACGCGATAACGCGTCGGCCACGGTTACGGCTCGTATGTCAGGTAACGGGACGGCCATGCAAAATTTTGATAATTGGCATTGGATCGTCAATGCGTGACGGTTTCCACTTGGTGTGGGGGGAAGCGGTCCTACTGTGTCCAGGGCTACCTTATCGAAGGGTCTGGCCGGCGTATCGGTGATTAACATTGGCTCCCGTGTTTTGATGCGCACGAGCTTTTGTTCTTGGCAGCTCTGGCAATTTCGTACGAAATCCTCTACGTCGCGGCGTAGGCGCGGCCAGTCGAATAGGCTGCGTATGCGTCGATACGTCTTCGTCACGCCCTTGTGCCCTCCTATCATGCTTTCGTGATAGTGCCGGATGATTTCTTCCCGTTTATCTTCCGGTGGTAGTTGGATTTCGCCGGTACAGATCGTAATTGTAATGGTTGTATGTTTGAAAATTATTTGGCAGTATTTCTGGAGCGCCGTGGCGTCGAAACGGTGTAAGGTTTCGCCATACGTCGCTACTCGGAGCGTGCGGACGCGTTCGGTCTCTACGGCGTCCCTGAGTGCTGTTAATGCCGACGTGAGCTCGTCTACTCCCATTTCATGGTAGAAGCTTCTTGCTCCGACAACGCTGAAAACTTTTCCTTCCTCATTGCGGGTGATAATTACGCGGTTTCTGATTAATTCTTCGGACGATAATTTAGTTTCGTCGAAAAGTCCGATAGCTTTTAGAGTTTTGCAAATTGGGCTAGTTAATATTCTGTCGGATGATATAAAATGGGCATAGTTATCGGGGGTTGATGCGAGCGTGGTCTTGACGATTTTTACGTCGCATCGCGTTGGGTGGACTTCGTGTTCCGAGGTGTCCTGCCTGTATCCCGATGTTTCCCGCATGGTTGTTGGAAAATTTGGCGGGTCCACAAAGGGCCCGCATACGGTTTCTTGGAACTCTGATATGTCAGGCATCTTAGTCACGTTAGACCTTTGGCTTGTGCTGGGTTTCTGCCTGGGGGGCGATTGGTCTCTCTGCCCCTTCGGGGTCTTGTCCTCCGGACAAATCATGGTCGACTGCGGGATGTCCAGGGCTTCCGCGTGCAGAGGTATTCCCCATGACACTCGCTTCTTTGGGATTGATTGTAGGTCCACTGTTTTCTGGGGACTGGAGTTATCGGGGGTATTCAATGCCTCCCCTTCTTCTTTTGATGGGTATTCTTCGTCAAGACTCTTCAGGATGGTGAGTTCTTCCTGTGTAATCGGGCCTATGCACGAGTCATCGCTTAATATGGCGGAATCTTCGTTGCCTTCTTCTGGATCGTCGTTTTCCGTGTCTAGGAACTCGGGCATTCCTGTCTGTCCTTCTGTTGTATCCAGAACGGTAGAGTTTGCCCTGCTCTCCAGGCTGGCCGTGTTGTCTGGTGGTTGTAACTCTTGTTCGAGTTCGTGTCCTTCTAGCGTTGAATCTTCTAGGAGGTCGAACGACGGTGGTTCTTCATAATTTGGTCTGGGCGCTCCTTGATGACGCGTGCTAACGCGTGTTCCTATACCATCCTTTTCGCTCTCCTGGGCGGTTTCCTTCGAGGTAGTCGGGAACGCGTGTGAGACAGGGTTTCGCGATAGTGCGTCGGCGTTCGCGTTTACTCGGCCGGGCTTATAAATGATCTCGTATTGGTAGTCGGCGAGCGTAATCTTCCAGCGGGCGAGTCGCGACACCGGGTCTTTTACCGACGAAAGCCACTGAAGCGGTCCATGGTCGGTTACCAAAAAAAATTTTCGTCCATAAATGTACGTGCGGAATTGTTTTACGGCGTAGACTATCGCGAGGCATTCCTTTTCGTTGGTTGAGTAGTTTTCTTGGCAGGGATTGAGTACCTGCGAGGCATACGCTATTGGCGGATCTTCGCCTATTTTTCCTTGACTTAAAATTGCGCCGACCGCTACGTCGGAGGCGTCAGTTGTAATTATGAATGGTTCATCGTAATTTGGGTAGCGTAAAACCGGCTCTTTGCAAAGTGCCTGGCGTAAATCTTCGAAACTCGCTTGATGACTCTCTGTCCAAAAGAATGGAGTTTTGATGCTGGTTAGCTTCGTGAGAGGCCTAGCGCGTCTAGCCATTTCGGGGATAAAGCGACGATAGTAATTCACAAGTCCCAGGAATTGCGTTACGTTTTTTCTGGTTTTCGGCACGGGGAAGGCGGAGACGGCTTTAATTTTCTCGGG
The DNA here is from genome assembly GCA_946251845.1 of Andrena fulva. Classification (NCBI taxonomy): domain Eukaryota; kingdom Metazoa; phylum Arthropoda; class Insecta; order Hymenoptera; family Andrenidae; genus Andrena; species Andrena fulva. The sequence goes on from OX276329.1 coordinate 42,144,488, forward strand.
GTTAGGTCTTACTCCGTCCGCGGATATTATGTGCCCCAAGTATATGACCTTATCCTTAATAAACTTGGCCTTCTCCGTCTGTAGCGTCAAGTTATGCTCGCGTAGGCGTTCAAAGAATCTCTCGAGTCGGTCTATGTGCTCCGCGAGCGTGCGCGAGTATACAACCACGTCGTCTAGATACACGAATAACTCTTTACCGATAATCCCGCTCAACACCCGGTTCATTAAACGCTGAAAGGTGGCTGCGGCGTTCTTTAACCCGAACGGCATGCGGAGGTATTCGTAATGACCATCGAGGGTGGTAAACGCGGTTTTCGCGCGATCTTCGGGGGCCATAGGGATTTGATGAAAACCGTTCGCTAAATCAAAAATCGAGAAGAATTTGGCCCCGCCTAAGCGATCGAGGATATCCGAGATCCGCGGAAGGGGAAAACGATCGTCTATCGTTTTGGCATTCGTGAATCTAAAATCTGCTACCACCCGCCAGAGTTTCTTTCCATCGGGGGCCGATTTCTTGGGGACCACGTGCAGTGGTGAGTTATGTGGCGATGACGAGGCTGCGATTATTCCCAGTTCTTCGAGATTGCGTGTTTGCCTGGTGATTTCCTCGTCCAGCAACGGGGAGTGCGGGTATTGTCGGGTAAATACCGGCGTGGAATCGGTCATCGGGATAGTGTGCTCTATCGTTGTCGTTCCGCCGAGCGGGTCTCCGGGTACGAAGAACCTGTCTGAATGTCGTGTGACTAAGTCCTCGATTGCCTGGCGCGGTTCCGGTTCCAGCTCTTCCAGTTTCAGCGTTTCGACTATATGTTTTAATCGTTCTTCAGGGGGTTTCTGTTCGACGCGGTAATCCCCGAGATCTTGATCCTCGTTGGCGTCGAATTCTTCTTCGAAAATAAAGGGGATATCCATTTCGTCCTCCATGAGACCATCGCGATTTTCGGGGAAGCAGATATTTACTTCGCTCTCATTTAATCTTAGTTCCGGATTTTCCATTAGGTGCGCACGAAATTTCTCATGGCTCCTTTTGCATCCCTCTAGGGTATTTTCTAGTTCTTTTGCATTAGAGAAGATTATGGGGTTGATCGGGCGGTTCGCCGTTACCATCGTGCGTTGGTGGTAAGATATTATGGCTTCCTCCTGAAGCAGGTACGGGCTCCCGACTAGGCCCGCAACCCCTTCCGGTAAATATGGCATGCTTATGACGTGGAATAGAGCCCAGTTGCCGTTGATTTTCAGGCGAGTCGTCCCCATGGTCATAACCTTTCCGTTCAAACCGCCGACTTCTATGGGGTCTCTACTTAAGACGCGGGCCTCCGAGCTCGCAGACCGTATTTCGAGCAGATTTAGCGCGGAGCCTGTGTCGACGATGAATTCTCCCTCACCGTTTTCCAGCTGTTCGGCCTTAACCCGGATGCGGGGGGAATCTGCGCGTCCGAGGACCGTCGCGGGTTCGGACTCCCCCGGGGGAATCTCGGTGATCCTGGGGCCAGCGAGAAGGACGCGCCCGCCTCGTCCCGGTTGGACGAGCGGGCGCGCTGGTAGTTTAAATGTTCGCGATTTTCAAAAAATGTGTCGCGATTTCTTGATCTTCGCGGTACGCGAGTTTCGTATCCTTCCGGTTCGTGAGGCTCGTATAATCTTCGTTCGCGGGGCTCGTACGTCATAAGTTCACGAGATCGCGACTGTCTATCGTATCGCGGTCTCTCCCGTTGGGGTCTCCGCGGTGGAACGAGCTGTCTGCTCCCGTCGTGCAACGGCCGTTCGCCTTGCCTTGTCAGCAAGGTCGTCCGCCGGCGCGGCGGTGTTGGGTCGCGATAATACGCGACGGCGCGTTCTTCCGGGTCGCGGTAATACGGCTCGCGATGATACTCCTCGTCAAAATATTCGTCTCGATAGCGAGGGGAGCTATAGGCGGAATATGAGGAATGGGGCTCGTCGTATGGGACCTCCTCAATCGGCTGTCTCCACTCGGTCCATTTTCGCTGGGGATCGTATGGGGCCGGGGTGCGCGCGCGCCGAGCGTGCCCGTACACATCGTCGCAAGGCAAGCTGGATTTTTCTAATTCTCGCCTTTGGATGTACAACGCTAAATCGAGCGCGTCGTCCAACGTTTCTGGATTTCGTAGCGCTACCCTAGCCGAGATTCTTTGGGGTAACCCCGCGATAAACGAGGAGCGTGCCAATCGATCAATGTCTCTCAGGGTCTTTTCGTTATTAGTCCCGACCATTTCTTTTGCCCTTAAGGTCACCTGTCGGTGCAGGCGGACTACACGGTGAATAAAGTCAATTATACGTTCTCGCGGTCGCATGCTTATATCCTCCAGGGCGGTCTGGAGCTCCTCATAATTACGACACGGAGCGTAGCGGGCCCGTAAGAGGGAGAGCAGTTCGGCCACGCTATTACAATCTCTCCCTTCGACATAGAATCTAACTGGCTCATCTAACTTGAATATGAGGCCGTCCAGGAACCTGTCCTCCTGACCGGACGGTATACGTTTCGTGGCGCGTTGTATCGCGGCAGCGAAGTCCTCCAAAGTTACTACGTCAGGGTCGAACCGGGGGACGCTGTCTAGCTCCCGATCCGTTTTTTCTTCGTCGGCTCGAGATTGCCATATGTCCATTCTGGACGATTCCATGTCGTTCGTTCGCATGCCGAAGGATACTTCACCGCCCTGAGGCGGCGGGGGATGAGGTATAGCCGGAAGGGCTGCAGTAGAGGATCGTGCGGTAGAGGATAATCCCGAAGTCGGGGACCTCAACACACCACCTGGCATTGGTATGCAATGCTCAGCAGGAGACTTTGAGTAGTAGGAAGCGTAGTCAAGTTACGAGCAGATAAGATAGCGGCAGGTCGCGATTATACGCGACGGCGCGATCTCTTAAAAGGAAATGATTAGAAGAATCAAATCCCACTTCTGACACCAGTTTGTTACGTCCTGAAGGGACAGCCTGTAAATCACCCCGAGCGGCTGGAGTGACTTACCGGGTTCTTGCTCTGTCAAAGGGCTAAGGCCCACCTTGACTATACTTACCGGGGGTAGAAAGGAAGAAAGGGGTTGAAATAATAAAGTAGAAAGGATATAAAGGGAAACGAGAAATAAATATATATTGTTACAAGATTAGCTTACCCTACCTCGAGACAGCGCTTCGTCTCGGCTGTCGCTCGCTGTGTCGCGTGGCACGCTTGCCGTCTCGCGTTTCAGACGCTCGCCGTGTCGCTGACCCAAGGGTAGGTCGTGGTCGCTCGTTCGTCGCTCGGGTGTCGGCGGCCTGATGCCCGTCGTACCGCACTGACTCTATCCGTCGTATCTCGTCGCGGTCCTACGTCGGTCACGATTTACACTCGAGGGCACTCCCGGCTAGGCCGGTTCCTGTATGTCGGATGGAGTTACCCTTTTCGCGAATTACTATCGGCCGATCGCGCTTCGCGGAATCTACGCGGAGACGTGGTTACGATATCTAGACGGTCCGCTGATCCGTCGCGACTCCCTAGCTCGAGCTCTCGAATACGAATGCTGCTATCGAGTCCCCGGTTGAAGACCGCGCCTCGCCTTTTCGAAATCGATCGGGGGGAGAAATCGCCCCGTCGGCACCTGGCGGTCGCTGCCTTCTATTTCGAAATATCGGGGCCCGGGCCGTCACGTTGTGCCTACGGTCACGTTGTGCCTACGACGAATCTCCGTGGCTCGTCGACCTGCCTGGCACGCGCGAGGCGATTCCGCTGAATCGCCGATTCGGAGGAAAGCGACGCGAGGACAGTGAGCACGAGATGGGCCAAAAGGGCCCATGTAACAGGGTCGTCCCCACGGCCCTGGAGTAGATTGGCCCCCCACCGTCATGTCCGACGACTACAGGGTCGTCCCCACGACCCCGGGACAAGATTGGCCCGCCACCGTCATGTTCGACGACTATAGGATCGTCCCCACGACCCCGGGACTAGATTGGCCCGCCACCATCATATCCGACGACTATAGGGTCGTCCCCACGACCCCGGGATTAGGTTGGCCAGCCGCCGACATGGCCGACGACTATAGGGTCGTCCCCACGACCCCGGGACTAGATTGGCCCGCCACCGCCATGTCCGACGACTATAGGATCGTCCCCACGACAACGGACCATAGTTGGCCAGCCGCCGACATGTCCGACGAATATAGGGTCGTCCCCACGACCCCGGGACTAGGTTGTCCCGCCGCCGACTTCTCCGACGACTATAGGGTCGTCCCTACGACCCTGGGCCTACGTTGGCCCGCCGCCGACATGTCCGACGACTATAGGGTCGTGCCTACCACCCCCGGACTAGGTTGGCCCGCCACCATCATGTCCGACGACTATTGGGTCGTCCCCACGACCCCGGGACTAGGTTGGCCCGCCGCCGACTTGTCCGACGACTATAGGATCGTCCCCACGACCCCGGGACTAGGTTGGCCAGTCGCCGCCATGTCCGACGACTATAGGATCGTCCCCACGACAACGGACCATAGTTGGCCAGCCGCCGACATGTCCGACGAATATAGGGTCGTCCCCACGACCCCGGGACTAGGTTGTCCCGCCGCCGACTTCTCCGACGACTATAGGGTCGTCCCTACGACCCTGGGCCTACGTTGGCCCGCCGCCGACATGTCCGACGACTATAGGGTCGTGCCTACCACCCCCGGACTAGGTTGGCCCGCCACCATCATGTCCGACGACTATTGGGTCGTCCCCACGACCCCGGGACTAGGTTGGCCCGCCGCCGACTTGTCCGACGACTATAGGATCGTCCCCACGACCCCGGGACTAGGTTGGCCAGTCGCCGCCATGTCCGACGACTATAGGGTCGTCCCCACGACCACGGGCCAAAGTTGCCCTACCGCCGACATGTCCGACGACTATAGGAACGTGCCCACGAGCACGGGCCAAAGTTGCCCTGCCGCCGACATGTCCGACGACTGTAGTGTCGACCCCACGACCACGGGACTAGATTGGCCCGCCACCATAATGTCCGACGACTATAGGGTCGTCCCCACGACCACGGGACTAGGTTGGCCCGCCGCCGACATGTCCGACGACTATAGGGTCGTTCCCACGACCACAGGCCAAAGTTGGCCAGCCGCCGACATGTTCGACGACTATAGGGTCGTCCCCATGACCCCGGAACTACATTGGCCGCCACCGTCATGTCCGACGACTATACGGTCGTCCCCACGACCACTGGACTAGGTTGGCCTGCCGCCGACTTGCCCGAAGACTATAGGGTCGTCCCCACGATCCCGGGACTAGCTTGGCCCGCAGCCGACTTGTCCGAAGACAATAGGGTCGTCCCCACGATCCCGGGACTAGATTGGCCCGCCGCCAACATGTCCGACGACCATAGGGTCGTCCCCACGACCCCGGGACTAGATTGGCCCGCCACCATCATATCCGACGACTGTAGGGTCGTCCCCACGACCCCGGGACTAGGTTGGCCAGCCGCCGACATGTCCGACGACTATAGGGTCGTCCCCACGACCACAGGCCAAAGTTGGCCAGCCGCCGACATGTTCGACGACAATAGGGTCGTCTCCACGACCCCGGAACTACATTGGCCCGCCACCGTCATGTCCGACGAGTATAGGGGTGTCCCCACGACCCCGGGACTAGGATGGCCCCCCGCTGACTTGTCCGACGACTATAGGGTCGCCCCTACCACCCAGGGACTAGGTTGGCCAGCCTCCGACATATCCGACGACTATAGGGTCGTCCCCACGACCACAGGCCAAAGTTGGCCAGCCGCCGACATGTTCGACGACTATAGGATAGTCCCCACGACCCCGGAACTAGATTGGCCCGCCGCCGACTTGTCCGACGACTATAGGGTCGTCCCCACGACCACGGGCCAAAGCTGCCCAGCCGCCGGCATGTCCGACGACTATAGGGTCGTCCCCACGGCCCTGGGACTAGATTGGCCCGCCACCGCCATGTCTGACGACTATAGGGTCGTTCCCACGACAACGGGCCATAGTTGTCCAGCCACCGACATGTCCTACGACTATACGGTCGTCCCCACGACCACTGGACTAGGTTGGCCCGCCGCCGACTTGCCCGAAGACTATAGGGTCGTCCCCACGATCCCGGGACTAGCTTGGCCCGCAGCCGACTTGTCCGAAGACAATAGGGTCGTCCCCACGATCCCGGGACTAGGTTGGCCAGCCGCCGACATTTCCGACGACTATAGGGTCGTCCCCACGACCCCCGGACAAGATTGCCCCGCCACCGTCATGTCCGACGATTATAGGGTCGTCCCCACGACCCCGGGACTAGTTTGGGCCGCCGCCGACTTGTCCGACGACTATAGGGTCGTCCCCACGACCACGGGCCTAAGTTGCCCAGCCGCCGACTTGTCCGACGACTATAGGGTCGTCCCCACGGCCCTGGACTAGATTGGCCCCCCACCGTCATGTTCGACGACTATAGGATCGTCCCCACGACCCCGGGAATAGATTGGCCCGCCACCATCATATCCGACGACTATAGGGTCGTCCCCACGACCCCGGGATTAGGTTGGCCAGCCGCCGACATGTCCGACGACTATAGGGTCGTCCCCACGACCCCGGGACTAGATTGGCCCGCCACCGCCATGTCCGACGACTATAGGATCGTCCCCACGACACGGACCATAGTTGGCCAGCCGCCGACATGTCCGACGAATATAGGGTCGTCCCCACGACCCCGGGACTAGGTTGTCCCGCCGCCGACTTCTCCGACGACTATAGGGTCGTCCCTACGACCCTGGGCCTACGTTGGGCCGCCGCCGACATGTCCGACGACTATAGGGTCGTGCCTACCACCCCCGGACTAGGTTGGCCCGCCACCATCATGTCCGACGACTATAGGGTCGTCCCCACGACCGCGGGACTAGGTTGGCCCGCCGCCGACTTGTCCGACGACTATACGGTCGTCCCCACGACCACGGGACTAGGTTGGCCCGCCGCCGACTTGTGCGACGACTATAGGGTCGTCCCCACGATCCCGGGACTAGGTTGGCCCGCCGCCGACTTGTCCGACGACTATAGGGTCGTCCCCACGACCCCGGGACTAGTTTGGGCCGCCGCCGACTTGTCCGACGACTATAGGGTCGTCCCCACGACCACGGGCCTAAGTTGCCCAGCCGCCGACATGTCCGACGACTATTGGGTCGTCTCCACGGCCCTGGGACTAGATTGGCCCCCCACCGTCATGTCCGACGACTACAGGGTCGTCCCCACGACCCCGGGACTAGATTGGCCCGCCACCGTCAGGTTCGAGGACTATAGGGTCGTCCCCACGACCCCGGGATTAGGTTGGCCAGCCGCCGACATGTTCGACGACTATAGGGTCGTCCCCATGACCCCGGAACTACATTGGCCGCCACCGTCATGTCCGACGACTATACGGTCGTCCCCAGGACCACTGGACTAGGTTGGCCCGCCGCCGACTTGCCCGAAGACTATAGGGTCGTCCCCACGATCCCGGGACTAGCTTGGCCCGCAGCCGACTTGTCCGAAGACAATAGGGTCGTCCCCACGATCCCGGGACTATGTTGGCCAGCCGCCGACATGTCCGACGACTATAGGGTCGTCCCCACGACCCCCGGACTAGATTGCCCCGCCACCGTCATGTCCGACGATTATAGGGTCGTCCCCACGACCCCGGGACTAGTTTGGGCCGCCGCCGACTCGTCCGACGACTATAGGGTCGTCCCCACGACCACGGGCCTAAGTTGCCCAGCCGCCGACTTGTCCGACGACTATAGGGACGTGCCCACGACCACGGGCCAAAGTTGCCCTGCCGCCGACATGTCCGACGACTGTAGTGTCGTCCCCACGACCCCGGGACTAGATTGGCCCGCCACCATAATGTTCGACGACTATAGGGTCGTCCCCACGGCCCTGGGACTAGATTGGCCCGCCACCGCCATGTCTGACGACTATAGGGTCGTCCCCACGACAACGGGCCATAGTTGTCCAGCCACCGACATGTCCTACGACTATACGGTCGTCCCCACGATCCCGGGACTAGTTTGGCCCGCAGCCGACATGTCCGAAGACTATAGGGTCGTCCCCACGATCCCGGGACTAGGTTGGCCAGCCGCCGACATGTCCGACGACTATAGGGTCGTCCTCACGACCCCCGGACTAGATTGCCCCGCCGCCGACTTGCCCGAAGACTATAGGGTCGTCCCCACGATCCCGGGACTAGCTTGGCCCGCAGCCGACTTGTCCGACGACTATAGGGTCGTCCCCACGACCACGGGCCAAAGCTGCCCAGCCGCCGGCATGTCCGACGACTATAGGGTCGTCCCCACGGCCCTGGGACTAGATTGGCCCGCCACCGCCATGTCTGACGACTATAGGGTCGTTCCCACGACAACGGGCCATAGTTGTCCAGCCACCGACATGTCCTACGACTATACGGTCGTCCCCACGACCACTGGACTAGGTTGGCCCGCCGCCGACTTGCCCGAAGACTATAGGGTCGTCCCCACGATCCCGGGACTAGCTTGGCCCGCAGCCGACTTGTCCGAAGACAATAGGGTCGTCCCCACGATCCCGGGACTAGGTTGGCCAGCCGCCGACATTTCCGACGACTATAGGGTCGTCCCCACGACCCCCGGACAAGATTGCCCCGCCACCGTCATGTCCGACGATTATAGGGTCGTCCCCACGACCCCGGGACTAGTTTGGGCCGCCGCCGACTTGTCCGACGACTATAGGGTCGTCCCCACGACCACGGGCCTAAGTTGCCCAGCCGCCGACTTGTCCGACGACTATAGGGTCGTCCCCACGGCCCTGGACTAGATTGGCCCCCCACCGTCATGTTCGACGACTATAGGATCGTCCCCACGACCCCGGGAATAGATTGGCCCGCCACCATCATATCCGACGACTATAGGGTCGTCCCCACGACCCCGGGATTAGGTTGGCCAGCCGCCGACATGTCTGACGACTATAGGGTCGTCCCCACGACCCCGGGACTAGATTGGCCCGCCACCGCCATGTCCGACGACTATAGGATCGTCCCCACGACACGGACCATAGTTGGCCAGCCGCCGACATGTCCGACGAATATAGGGTCGTCCCCACGACCCCGGGACTAGGTTGTCCCGCCGCCGACTTCTCCGACGACTATAGGGTCGTCCCTACGACCCTGGGCCTACGTTGGGCCGCCGCCGACATGTCCGACGACTATAGGGTCGTGCCTACCACCCCCGGACTAGGTTGGCCCGCCACCATCATGTCCGACGACTATAGGGTCGTCCCCACGACCGCGGGACTAGGTTGGCCCGCCGCCGACTTGTCCGACGACTATACGGTCGTCCCCACGACCACGGGACTAGGTTGGCCCGCCGCCGACTTGTGCGACGACTATAGGGTCGTCCCCACGATCCCGGGACTAGGTTGGCCCGCCGCCGACTTGTCCGACGACTATAGGGTCGTCCCCACGACCCCGGGACTAGTTTGGGCCGCCGCCGACTTGTCCGACGACTATAGGGTCGTCCCCACGACCACGGGCCTAAGTTGCCCAGCCGCCGACATGTCCGACGACTATTGGGTCGTCTCCACGGCCCTGGGACTAGATTGGCCCCCCACCGTCATGTCCGACGACTACAGGGTCGTCCCCACGACCCCGGGACTAGATTGGCCCGCCACCGTCAGGTTCGAGGACTATAGGGTCGTCCCCACGACCCCGGGATTAGGTTGGCCAGCCGCCGACATGTTCGACGACTATAGGGTCGTCCCCATGACCCCGGAACTACATTGGCCGCCACCGTCATGTCCGACGACTATACGGTCGTCCCCAGGACCACTGGACTAGGTTGGCCCGCCGCCGACTTGCCCGAAGACTATAGGGTCGTCCCCACGATCCCGGGACTAGCTTGGCCCGCAGCCGACTTGTCCGAAGACAATAGGGTCGTCCCCACGATCCCGGGACTATGTTGGCCAGCCGCCGACATGTCCGACGACTATAGGGTCGTCCCCACGACCCCCGGACTAGATTGCCCCGCCACCGTCATGTCCGACGATTATAGGGTCGTCCCCACGACCCCGGGACTAGTTTGGGCCGCCGCCGACTTGTCCGACGACTATAGGGTCGTCCCCACGACCACGGGCCTAAGTTGCCCAGCCGCCGACTTGTCCGACGACTATAGGGACGTGCCCACGACCACGGGCCAAAGTTGCCCTGCCGCCGACATGTCCGACGACTGTAGTGTCGTCCCCACGACCCCGGGACTAGATTGGCCCGCCACCATAATGTTCGACGACTATAGGGTCGTCCCCACGGCCCTGGGACTAGATTGGCCCGCCACCGCCATGTCTGACGACTATAGGGTCGTCCCCACGACAACGGGCCATAGTTGTCCAGCCACCGACATGTCCTACGACTATACGGTCGTCCCCACGATCCCGGGACTAGTTTGGCCCGCAGCCGACATGTCCGAAGACTATAGGGTCGTCCCCACGATCCCGGGACTAGGTTGGCCAGCCGCCGACATGTCCGACGACTATAGGGTCGTCCTCACGACCCCCGGACTAGATTGCCCCGCCACCGTCATGTACGACGATTATAGGGTCGTCCCCACGACCCCGGGACTAGTTTGGGCCGCCGCCGACTTGTCCGACGACTATAGGGTCGTCCCCACGACCACGGGCCTAAGTTGCCCAGCCGCCGACATGTCCGACGACTATTGGGTCGTCTCCACGGCCCTGGGACTAGATTGGCCCCCCACCGTCATGTCCGACGACTACAGGTTCGTCCCCACGATCCCGGGACTAGGTTGGCCAGCCGCCGACATGTCCGACGACTATAGGGTCGTCCTCACGACCCCCGGACTAGATTGCCCCGCCACCGTCATGTACGACGATTATAGGGTCGTCCCCACGACCCCGGGACTAGTTTGGGCCTCCGCCGACTTGTCCGACGACTATAGGGTCGTCCCCGCGACCACGGGCCTAAGTTGCCCAGCCGCCGACATGTCCGACGACTATTGGGTCGTCCGCACGACCCCGGGACTAGATTGGCCCGCCACCGCCATGTCCGACGACTATAGGGTCGTCCCCACGACAACGGGCCATAGTTGGCCAGCCGCCGATATGTCCGACGAATATAGGGTCGTCCCCACGACCCCGGGACTAGGTTGGCCCGCCGCCGACTTCTCCGACGACTATAGGGTCGTCCCTACGACCCTGGGCCTACGTTGGCCCGCCGCCGACATGTCCGACGACTATAGGGTCGTGCCTACCACCCCCGGACTAGGTTGGCCCGTCACCATCATGTCCGACGACTATAGGGTCGTCCCCACGACCCCGGGACTAGGTTGGCCCGCCGCCGACTTGTCCGACGACTATAGGGCGGGACTAGGTTGGCCAGCCGCCGACATGTCCGACGACTATAGGGTCGTCCCCACGACCACGGGCCAAAGTTGCCCTACCGCCGACATGTCCGACGGCTATAGGGACGTGCCCACGACCACGGGCCAAAGTTGCCCTGCCGCCGACATGTCCGACGACTGTAGTGTCGTCCCCACGACCCCGGGACTAGATTGGCCCGCCACCATAATGTCCGACGACTATAGGGTCGTCCCCACGACCCCGGGACTAGGTTGGCCAGCCGCCGACATGTCCGACGACTATACGGTCGTCCCCACGACCACGGGACTAGGTTGGCCCGCCGCCGGCATGTCCGACGACTATAGGGTCGTCCCCACGACCACAGGCCAAAGTTGGCCAGCCGCCGACATGTTCGACGACAATAGGGTCGTCCCCATGACCCCGGAACTACATTGGCCGCCACCGTCATGTCCGACGAGTATAGGGGCGTCCCCACGACCCCGGGACTAGGTTGGCCAGCCGCCGACATGTCCAACGACTATAGGGTCGTCCCAACGACCCCGGCACTAGGTCGGACCGCCGCCGACTTTTCCGACGACTATAGGGTCGTCCCTACGACCCTGGGCCTACGTTGGCCCGCCGCCGACATGTCCGACGACTATAGGGTCGTCCCCACGACCCCGGAACTACATTGGCCCGCCACCGTCATGTCCGACGAGTATAGGGGCGTCCCCACGACCCCGGGACTAGGATGGCCCGCCGCCGACTTGTCCGACGACTATAGGGTCGTCCCTACCACCCCGGGACTAGGTTGGCCAGCCTCCGACATATCCGACGACTATAGGGTCGTCCCCACGACCACAGGCCAAAGTTGGCCGGCCGCCGTCATGTTCGACGACTATAGGGTCGTCCCCATGACCCCGGAACTACATTGGCCGCCACCGTCATGTCCGACGACTATAGGGTCGTCCCTACGACCCTGGGCCTACGTTGGCCCGCCGCCGACATGTCCGACGACTATAGGGTCGTCCCCACGACCCCGGAACTACATTGGCCCGCCACCGTCATGTCCGACGAGTATAGGGGCGTCCCCACGACCCCGGGACTAGGATGGCCCGCCGCCGACTTGTCCGACGACTATAGGGTCGTCCCTACCACCCCGGGACTAGGTTGGCCAGCCTCCGACATATCCGACGACTATAGGGTCGTCCCCACGACCACGGGCCTAAGTTGCCCAGCCGCCGACATGTCCGACGACTATTGGGTCGTCCCCACGGCCCTGGGACTAGATTGGCCCCCCACCGTCATGTCCGACGACTATAGGGTCGTCCCCACGACCACGGGCCTAAGTTGCCCAGCCGCCGACATGTCCGACGACTATTGGGTCGTCCCCACGGCCCTGGGACTAGATTGGCCCCCCACCGTCATGTCCGACGACTATAGGGTCGTCCCCACGACCACGGGCCAAAGTTGGCCAGCCGCCGACATGTCCGACGACTATAGGGTCTTCCCCACGACCCCGGGCCTACGTTGGCCCGCCGCCGACACGTCCGACGACTATATTGTCGTCCCCACGACCCCGGGCCAAAGTTGGCCAGCCGCCGACATGTCCGACGACTATAGGGTCGTCCCCACGAACCCGGGACTAGGTTGGCAAGCCGCCGACATGTCCTACGACTATAGGGTCGTCCCCATGACCCCGGGCCTACGTTGGCCCGCCGCCGACATGTCCGACGACTATAGGGTCGTCCCGACGACCACGGGCCAAAGCTGCCCAGCCGCCGACATGTCCGACGACTATAGGGACTTCCCCTCGACCCCGGGACTAGGTTGGCCCGCCACCGAATTGTCCGACGACTATAGGGTCGTCCCCACGACCCCGGCACTAGGTTGGCAAGCCGTCGACATGTCCTACGACTATAGGGTCGTCCCCACGACCACGGGCCAAAGTTGCCCAGCCGCCGACATGTCCGACGACTATAGGGTCGTCCCCACGACCCCGGGCCAAAGTTGGCCAGCCGCCGACATGTCCGACGACTATAGTGTCGTCCCCACGACCACGGGTCAAAGTTGGCCAGCCGCCGACGTGTTCGACGACTTTAGGGTCGTCCCCACGACCCCGGGTCTAGATTGGCCCGCCACCGTCATGTCCGACGGGTATAGGGTCGCCCCACGACCCCGGGTCTAGGTTGCCCCCCCCCCCCCCCCGTCATGTCCGACGACTATAGGGTCGTCCCCACGACTACGGGCCAAAGTTGCCCAACCGCCGACATGTCCGACGACTATAGGGTCGTCCCCACGACCCCGGGACTAGATTCAGTGATGCCAGAATCGGGACCGGAGTTTTCGAGAATTTCCCCCACCACACATGCACACTACGCCGGAGCTGCGTGTCCGTGAGCTCGGCGCTTCGGACAACGTCGGGAAGACGAGAGAGAAAACGAATGTGTGTCTTTCTCTCTCGCTCTTGAAACGCTGTGATCCAAGGAGAGGTGCAAGCGACACGCGGATGTGCGCGATCTTCTGGAGTGCCTCGAGATACACTTTTCACTTTGACATATGTATAATACTCTTGTAATGAAAAAAAAATTTAAAAAAATTTTGTTACGGAAATCACGTTTTAATACCTCCTGATCACGTTTTGACTATTTAGAACAGAGCTTTTTTTTAAATGTCTCATATATTTGTTAACACGATTACGTTTATACGGCAAAATGGATTTCAATGAAACTTTATATTTAAATGGTTCTTCGATTTTTCAGATATACGTATAAGGCTCGTTATCCTATCTGGCGTTGGTAATCAGACTCAATTTGTTTCTCTGTAAATAATGTTTATGTTTTATTAAATACTTATTGATATTTACATCTATTTACAAACCCACCTGTAAATAAAGAAACGACAATTAAAGTCTGTTGTTCGCTGTCTTTATTTACACTCGCCTTATCTTTCACCTATTCTGTTAATTCGTTATCTTTAATTAATTCCTTTCTTCACACGTGCTCTGTCTAATTCTCTCTCTAGAGTGCGCTGAGCGTGCGAAGCGCGCTCGATTCGACTTAAAGGAAGTATATTTTCTTTACATCTCCCCCCCTTTAGGGTGAAGATTGTCAATCAAGCGTCTGCGTATTTGGCATCTTCAATTGCCTCCTCATCTGACTCCTCTTCCATGCCTGGTCCTGGTGTTAACTTTGTTATATGGAAAATCCCGGTTTCTTGTTTTCTCCTGCCAGTTTTTATTTTGTATATAGAGTTTGATATCTTCTCTACTATTTCTAACGGTCCAATTCTCAATTCTTCTAATTTTTTTCTATTCAATTTATTTCCATTTTCTATGTAAACTAAATCTCCTGTGTTGAATTCATAATACTTTCTATTTTTATCAAATAATTTCTTGTTGTACTCATGTGACTTTATGCTCCTTTCCAATGCTAGTTCTCTATCTTTGATCCAGTTTTCTTTGGTTTTTTCCTCTTTTAATTGTTGAGGTAGAATACTTATGTCTTTACCGTCTAACAGGTATGTCGGTGCGAAACCGGTTACCGTATGTTCGGTTTCATTATACTTTTCTAGGCATTCTCTAGCAATCGTCGTCCAAGCCTTTTTCTTTTCGTTTTCATTCATTTTGCATCTTATTTTATTAACCAGTGTTTGGTTCAATCTTTCATTTAGACCGTTCGAAAATGCTGCGTTTACTGCTGTGAAAATTATTTTTACATTTATCATACTTAGGTATTCTTTGAACTCTTTCGAATTAATACCTGGATATTGGTCTGTGAGGATTATTTCAATTTTGTCTGTTTCTAGTATCATTTTTACTAGTTTTATAAAATCGTGTGCACTTTGTGTTTTTGATGTTAGGATAAACGCATATCTCGTGAAGTGGTCTACCATAAGGTGTAAGTATCTTTTTGTAGATCTCGTTCCACCGAAACCGCCGATTGTGTCTATCGACATTACTTCGAACGGTTTAGTCGCTGGGCCCAAGTGGGACATTAAGCCATATTTCTTTTGGCCTCTAGATTTATTCTTTATACATATCTGGCAATTTTTACATTCTTTCTGTATATTTTCCGTTAGGTTTTTAGCTGTATAATATGGACCGATCTTCTTTTGCATTTGTTTTATCCCGATGTGGCACCATTCTCTATGTATCTCTTTTATGATTTTTCTGCTATAGTCCTCTGATAAAATTATTTTTTCTTTCTTCTTTACTTTTCTATAAAATACTCCATCTTTTTCTATCAATCTTTCTTTCATTTTCTGTATCATCTCATTACTTGTTTGATCCATCTTTATTTCATCTACTTTAATTGAGTTAACTATTTTTAATACTTCTTCAGTGTTTTCGATTGGTTCTAGGACCGGATTTCGGCTTAGGCAATCCGCTTCGACATTGTCTTTTTCCGGAATGTATTTTATCTGGAAATCATATTGTGATAAGTAGTATGTGAGCTCACCAAGGTCTTCATCCGTTCTAGCTTTTATGTTTAGGTTCTCTAAGGGTTTGTGGTCTGAGTATACTATAAATTTCCTTCCAATTAGCCAATGTTGCCAATATTTTATGGCTTCTTTTATTGCTAGGCATTCTAGATATATAGCCTTTTTCCTTTTTTGGCTTTCATTTAGTTTTTTTGAAAAATATGCCACTGGTCTATCTTTTCCATCTGGTTGTTCTTGTTTCAGTATTGCGCCAATGCCCTCTATTGATGCATCTGTGAAGATTTTTGTTGGCAAGTTGTTATCAAATATTTCCAATATAGGTTTTGAACATAGTAACTTTTTTATTTTATTGAATGATCTTTCACAGTCTTCTGTCCATGTGAATTTTTCATTTTTCCTGAGTAGTCTATGCAGTGGATCCAACATTATTGCGCTTCCTGGTATATACTCATGGTAGAAATTTATTTTCCCTAGGAATTGTCTAACATTCTTTTGCGTCTTTGGTCTCGGGAAGTTTTCGATTGATGTTAGGTTATCCTTTACTGGTCTTACTGTGTTGTTCTCAATTATATGTCCTAGATATTTCACTGACTTTGAAGCGAATGTACATTTTGTGAATTTCAATCTGAAACCTTCCTTTATTATTGCTTTTAAAACCTCTTCTATGTGTTTGATATGTTCTTCAAATGTTTTTGAATAAATTAAAATATCGTCTATATAGTTTTCTGAGAAGTTTTTAAGGCCGTGTTTCCTAAGTATATTGCCTAAGATTCTTTGAAATATTGCTGGGGCTGTTTTCAAACCAAATGGGAGGCACGTCCATTGATAGTGCCCATCTTGCGTCACAAAACCTGTTTTTTTTTTATCTTCTATGCGTAAAGGGATCGACCAAAAAGCTGAATTAATATCTAATGTTGTAAAGTATTCACAATTTCTCGCTTTTACTATCAAGTCGTCTATAAGAGGGAATGGCTGTGATTGTGGTATCACTATCTTATTTAGGTCCCGAAAATCCATGCATAACCTTTTTTTTTCTTTTTTATTCCCCTCTTGTTTGTATGCAAGGGTTACGGGAGCGCCGAATGGACTGTACGATTCTTCAATTAGGCTTTTTTCCAACAGTTTTGCTACTTGGTTTTCTATTTCTTTCTTGTCCTCTATGGTGCATCTGTACGGCCTCTTACTACAATATTTATCTATTGATAAGTCTATCCTAGCTTCGTAGTCTTTTACCTTTCCTATATCGTACTTATCTTTGGCAAAAATCTTATTATATTTCTCTATCAGTCTTTCTATCTCAATCTTCTTTGGGTTGTCTAGGTTATCCAACTTCATATTGAATTCCCCTTCTTTCACATGTTCATTAAAGTTTATTTGTACTTCTTCTATATGCTCGGTATTGTCTATCTGTTCTATTTTTTTCTCTATTTTTGTCTCTTTTGTTTCTTTCTTTTGTGATATCCCTAGGTTTTCATCTTGAATCAACTTGAATTTTTTTATCATATCTAGTCCTATCAAAAATTCCTCGAAGTCGTCTCTTTCTACAATGAATACGTCTACCTCTTCTTCGATATCAAAAATTCTTACTTTTATTGTTATTAAGCCGTTCGTACTTTTTACACCATTAACCGTTTTTATGAATATTTTGTTTACGTCTTCTCTCTTATTCATTATTTTAACCAATTTTACATTTATGAGGGAGATCTGGGATCCTGAATCGTATGTTCCCTTTATTTCTAATTTATTTGCTAGCAACATCTTCGACTTGATTAATGGTGTGATTAGTCGTTTTTTGCTTCTGTGTTCAAGTCTACTTCTAGCACTGTGTTACTTCCTATTACACCCGTTTTATTTTTATTTTTCTCACTTTCTTTTATTTTGAACCAGCATTTCTCTTCAGGATGATATCTTACACCTTTATTGAGGTATTCACATGTTTTGCATGGTTTCTTCTCAAAATTTTTCCTTTTAAAATCTAGTTTACTATTTTTTGTTGTTGTATTGTTTTTTTTATACATTAGATCCTCGCATTTTCTGGTTTCGTTAAATAAGTCTGTAATATTTTTTTGCTGTTCTCTATCAATCTTTTTCCTGATAAAATCTGGTAATCCCAATGCAACTATATCTATCAGGGTATCCTGGTCTATGGATTTATTTATTTCTAGCAAGAGTCTCTCTTTTTTCATCGCATAGTCTAACAGTGATCCTTCTTGATACCTGTATAAGTGAGCATGTATTCTGGTGCTCCAGCCTTTGTTTGCAAAGGATTCTAAGAAATTTTCTTTCCATGTTCCCCAATTATTTTCTGAGTTATCTTTGATTATCCTTGAAGTGTACCAATTTTGACATGATTCACTCAGGAAAAATCTCATTGTCTCAATTTTCAGGTTATCTGTATCTATTTTGAATCTCGAGCATTCTTTTTCATACCTCTCTAACCATTGTCTTGCGTTCGAGTCTTTACTGTTGAATTTCTCTATTATAAACTTATCTGCTATATGTTTTAAATTTTTCTCTTCTGTTTTTTTCTGTGATGATTCAATTAGCTTCTCCAACATTTTAGCCAAGTCTGTTTTCTCTGTCTGTCTTTGTTCTTCCTCCCCTTGTATTTCGTCCAAAAGCTGACCCTCAAATTTTATATTTCCACCTTCATCCATATATATTTTTTGTAGTTCATCCGTTAGTACTACCCATACACTAACCTCATCGTGTCTATGTTTTAACTTGGCTTTCACTTTGGCATAAATATTTGTTTCCTTTAATTCTTTATGGGCATTTATATGTTTGAATTCTTCCGGCATAGCGTACCTTTTTCCCTCTTCTGTTGTTAGTGAGGTTATGTTTGTAATATTAGACTTGGTGTCCGTTGGGGACGTTACCACCTTGAAATTAAATTTCAGTTTCATTTTTAACTAAAATTGTCGTTTTATAAGGCTCGTTATCCTATCTGGCGTTGGTAATCAGACTCAATTTGTTTCTCTGTAAATAAAGTTTATGTTTTATTAAATACTTATTGATATTTACATCTATTTACAAACCCACCTGTAAATAAAGAAACGACAATTAAAGTCTGTTGTTCGCTGTCTTTATTTACACTCGCCTTATCTTTCACCTATTCTGTTAATTCGTTATCTTTAATTAATTCCTTTCTTCACACGTGCTCTGTCTAATTCTCTCTCTCTAGAGTGCGCTGAGCGTGCGAAGCGCGCTCGATTCGACTTAAAGGAAGTATATTTTCTTTACATACGAACTAAATTCTACATAAAAAAAAGTTAAATGAAGTTCTTCTGTAACTTCTTTAACAAAGAAAAATGTACATTCATAATTTCTTGTTTTCATTTTAAATTTCCGTACTTTTTATTTGAGCTGTTTCTATTTTTCAAACCTTAAAATGAATTTTTTTATTAAAAGATGAATATTTTAATACTGTAAATTAGTGACCTTTGTTAAAATTAGAATCCACTCTTGGCCAGTACCATGCACGCTGTAGCAGCCTTCGATAAAAAATATTTTTTCAGGGTATGATCTAAAATCTAAAATCTATACGTAATCACATTTCTCGCTAGATTTTTCGATAATAATATCAAGTTGCGACAAAGATTCACACACTGTTTACAAATTAATTACGCGCAGCGTGCACGGTACCGCTCGATGAAAACTACGGGAAAGTGGTGGTCTCTTCCATCGGGAGCGAAATGTAAACAATTGGTTATGCAAAGCTAACATCGCGATACATGTTGTACACTAAAATGTATAAAAACATTACTAAAATAGAAAAGAATGGCAGCACGTAAATATATCAAACGGGTTCGATATATTGACGAAATGTAAGACTGAAATAATGCTACAATTGTTTACATTTCCAAAGGATAGAAAGCAAGCAGAGGAATTTACTATAATACATGCGACAGAATTTCGAGATAATTGTTACATATAAAATGAATATAATTAAGAATATACATTTATTTGCACAATTATCTCGAAGTTCTCTCTACAAATCATATGTACAGCAAGCAAGCGAATTTATTGCAAGGATAGAACAAGAATTGCGTGAGGTAAATCGAACAACTATTTACATATTCGCGATGTCCAAAAATCGAATGAAATAGAAAATGGATGAAATTGATAATATTCTGGACATCACCAATTTGCATTACCCGACGTAGAAGGAAAATCCGCGAGGCCATAAACGGCATGTAAACGTAAACTACTCTTTTGCTTCTTCGCAAAAGTTGCATATAAATTCTCAGATGACATGAGAGATAGATGTTTGTCATCTACCTCCATGGTCTGAGCTGTTTCCCCGTATTTAAGATAATTAAAATTGTATAATCGTTTCCTATGGATTAATGTTCTACAAAGTTTATATAATTTATTTATAGAATACCTACTTTAAAAACTTAAAATTTGTTACTGCTTCCTATCTTAAAAACGAAAAATTTAATTTACATTGGAAAAAAAATAATTTCTATTTTTTATTAAAATTTTGTTAAAGTTTTTAAAATAACTTATTTTAGTTACGCATTATTCTTGTCATTATTAATTATTTACTGATGTTGCACATTATATTCAAAAATAAATTTTAGTTTGTAATGCGCACATAACCTATTTTGTATTTCATATTAAAAAAGGTGGTGGACTACTAGCTATCGGACCGTTCGACTTTTAGAGTTAAGCGGTCGATTATTAAAGCATTCGGACACTTTATTTTTAGCGCTAATTATTTATTTTCCCTGAACTTTCCTACTAACGCAAAATATTTAGTGATACATTAAATACATTTGAATTACTTTAATACATTTTATATATTTTATAACATTGACTGTTTATTTTTAAAAATAAATGTTATCGGCGCGTAGGCTCGGTCAATTACATAAAAGTTATTTTGCAATTTTAAGTTCAAATTTCCAACGTTTCGGTCATAATTGAGACCATTATCAAGGAAATAATAATTTAAAACGAAAACTGCGTTCACTTTTATAAACTCCGCAACGTATTCGACGTGCGAAACATGAGTCGGTTGGCGGGTGACTGAGGTAAACAGCCAACAGCAGGCATGAACACCAGAGGGTAAAACCAAGTATGGTCTACACGGCGACATATAGTGAGAACAGTTAGTTGTTATGACAAATTGAAAAACAAAAACTAAACCACCTCTCAACAAAATGCCAAAACACAGATTCTTGTCCTAAAAACAAATGTCAAAAACCAAAAATACATATTACATATAAATATGTAATATTGTCCAAATCATAAAACAGGGGAAACAAAAGAAACTCTAATAGAGAGATAGCATCATTATACCTTACTTTTTCAGTAAAGTTGCGTAATAATCTTGTATTTTAGGTGTTTCGTACCTAAGGTTTACGCTAGGTTGTTTAATCATGTGCAATGTCTCTAGTAGAATCCTCTGATTCACTTTGGTCTCTCTATCAACAACCTTGACACTGTCGAAGTCAAATCTGTGGTCAAACACATTATCACGTGCATTAAACTGGAAGATGTACATTCATTATTGGATGCTTTCAACAGTTTTCATGACAGACTTCAATTTACATACGAGATTGAAAAGAATTCGTGTCTAAGTTTTCTCGATACTTTAGTTATCAGAACAAATAATACATTAATTACCAATTGGTATCATTAACCGAGTTGGTCTGGTAGATATATAAATTTTTTCTCTGCTCATCCCATACAACATAAAATAGGTTTAATAAAAGGTTTAATAGATCGGGCCATACTACTTGCGGACCCAAAATTTCGACCAAACAACTTGCTTCTCATTAAAGATACACTAAAACGCAATGGTTATCCTACTGAGATGATCTCGACAATCATTCGGGAACGGGTGTTTGAGATTTATCATCCACTACTTGTGGAAAAGCGTAGAGAAGAGAGAAACAAAAAAATTGGACCAATTAGTTGGAAAAATATTGTGGTCGTACCTTTTATTAACAACTTTTCGAATGACATAAGAAGAATTTTTAGAAAAGCTGGAATACACACCATCTTTAGATTGCCAGTGTATACTAAACAATTGTTTCCTCCTATTAAGGACAAAATACCGCTGTCTAAAAATTCTAATGTTGTTTATTCCATTCCTTGTAGGGGCTGTAATCAGACCTACATCGGGCAGACATCCAGACTTTTAGAAAGGCGTATTTATGAACACAAAAGGAACATTTTTCTACCCTCCTTTCAACACACTGCCTTAACGAAACATTCGCTAGAATTTGACCACAGATTTGACTTCGACAGTGTCAAGGTTGTTGATAGAGAGACCAAAGTGAATCAGAGGATTCTACTAGAGACATTGCACATGATTAAACAACCTAGCGTAAACCTTAGGTACGAAACACCTAAAATACAAGATTATTACGCAACTTTACTGAAAAAGTAAGGTATAATGATGCTATCTCTCTATTAGAGTTTCTTTTGTTTCCCCTGTTTTATGATTTGGACAATATTACATATTTATATGTAATATGTATTTTTGGTTTTTGACATTTGTTTTTAGGACAAGAATCTGTGTTTTGGCATTTTGTTGAGAGGTGGTTTAGTTTTTGTTTTTCAATTTGTCATAACAACTAACGGTTCTCACTATATGTCGCCGTGTAGACCATACTTGGTTTTACCCTCTGGTGTTCATGCCTGTGTAACGTCCAATTGCCAGAGACAACTGAGCGTTATTGGTTCTCGAGAGGAGAGCGGCGTCCCCTCGAGTATAGGATAGGTAGGGTTTCGTTATAGTAGAGTAAAGGAGTAAAATCCAACTTAAACATTAACAATGGCTTGTTTATTCAACAAATAATTATACTTTGAGTAACAAATTATATTATCTACAGCTATGATTACAATGCTCTTGGTTTTCTTATATTTTATGTATCTATATATATATATATATATGTATATATATATGTGTGTCGTATTATGTACAAGACATGTATGTGTGTTGCAGTGTACAGCCGCTACCGTCTCCGGAGCGAGCTTATACTCTTGGCAACGTCTGCAGTAAGAACAGCCGCTACCGTTTCCGGAGCGAGCTTATTACTCGTGGCAGAGTTTGAGTTCTATACTCTTACGACCTTGCTTTTACCAAGTGCACCAGCCGCTACCGTTTCCGGAGCGAGCTTAATGCCTTTGCAAGAGCGAGGTTATTAACCTTTGAATACACAATCAATAAAGGAGCACCTGTATCTATCCACTGAAGACCAGCCGCTACCGTCTCCGGAGCGAGCTTAATCGTACTGGTCAGACCTTAGCTACCTCTATGCTTGTGCATTCGCAAGCAGAGTCTTGACTGAACCACTGTGCTACGTACACCTCCTTTTATACCATAGTTTTGGCGGATTGGCGCACGCGCAGTGGTTTTCTCGCTTATTAACTTATATTTTATCTTATATTCTTAACAACGCTTATAATCAACTATTCCTAATGTGTTTCGTAGTATTCGTCTTTGTTATATTTGCTTAATTATAATTTTATATGTAATAATATGTACAGTGATCTACGCGTGTCGTATATATTCGCTGTTTTATCGACTGTCGGTAACACCGGGTTCAAGTCCGCGTGGGACGTTACACCTGCTGTTGGCTGTTTACCTCAGTCACCCGCCAACCGACTCATGTTTCGCACGTCGAATACGTTGCGGAGTTTATAAAAGTGAACGCAGTTTTCGTTTTAAATTATTATTTCCTTGATAATGGTCTCAATTATGACCGAAACGTTGGAAATTTGAACTTAAAATTGCAAAATAACTTTTATGTAATTGACCGAGCCTA
Source organism: Andrena fulva (assembly GCA_946251845.1). Lineage (NCBI taxonomy): Eukaryota > Metazoa > Arthropoda > Insecta > Hymenoptera > Andrenidae > Andrena > Andrena fulva. Next base: position 42,168,042 of record OX276329.1, read on the forward strand.
CGCGCCGATAACATTTATTTTTAAAATTAAACATTACTTCGGTCGAAATTCGGAATCATTTTATTGATTGTTTATTTTTTTCTGGTTATTTCTGTTTTTTCTGTTCTTTTCTGGGTTTATCTGGGTTATTCTGGGTTATTCTGGGTTTTTCTGGGTTTTTCTGGGTTTTCCTGGGTTTCTCTGGGTTTTTCTGGGTTATATTGAAAAAGAAGAGGAAGAAAAATTTAAAAAATTGTAACAGAGAGTTATAAAACAAGAAAGGATTTCATTATATTTAAGATAATTAAAATTGTATATTCGTTTCTTATGGATTAATGTTCTACAAAGTTTATATAATTTATTTATAGAATACCTACTTTAAAAACTTAAAATTTGTTACTGCTTCCTATCTTGAAAACGAAAAATTTAATTTACATTAGAAAAAAAATAATTTCTATTTTTTATTAAAATTTTGATAATGTTTTTAAAAGAACTTATTTTAGTTACTCATTATTCTTGTCATTATTAATTATTTACTGATGTTGCACATTATATTCAAAAATAAATTTTAGTTTGTAATGCGCACATAACCTATTTTGTATTTCATATTAAAAAAGGTGGTCGACTACAAGCTATCCGACCGGTCGACTTTTAGAGTTAAGCGGTCGATTATTAAAGCATTCGGACACTTTATTTTTAGCGCTAATTATTTATTTTCCCTGAACTTTCCTACTAACGCAAAATATTTAGTGATTCATTAAATATATTTGAATTACTTCAATACATTTTATATATTTTATAACATTGATTGTTTATTTGTTTTCTGGTTATTTCTGTTTTTTCTGTTTTCTCTGGGATTATCTGGGTTATTCTAGGTTATTCTGGGTTTTTCTGGGTTTTCCTGGGTTTTTCTGGGTTTTTCTGGGTTATATGTAAAAAGAAGAGCAAGAAAAATTTAAAAAATTGTAACAGAGAGTTATAAAACAAGAAAGGATTTCATTATATTTAAGATAATTAAAATTGTATATTCGTTTCTTATGGATTAATGTTCTACAAAGTTTATATAATTTATTTATTGAATACCTACTTTAAAAACTTAAAATTTGTTACTGCTTCCTATCTTGAAAACGAAAAATTTAATTTTCATTAGAAAAAAAATAATTTCTATTTTTTATTAAAATTTTATAATGTTTTTAAAAGAACTCATTTTAGTTACGCATTATTCTTGTCATTATTAATTATTTACTGATGTTGCACATTATATTCAAAAATAAATTTTAGTTTGTAATGCGCACATAACCTATTTTGTATTTCATTTTAAAAAAGGTGGTCGACTACAAGCTATCCGACCGGTCGACTTTTAGAGTTAAGCGGTCGATTATTAAAGCATTCGGACACTTTATTTTTAGCGCTAATTATTTATTTTCCCTGAACTTTCCTACTAACGCAAAATATTTAGTGATTCATTAAATATATTTGAATTACTTCAATACATTTTATATATTTTATAACATTGATTGTTTATTTGTTTTCTGGTTATTTCTGTTTTTTCTGTTTTTTTTCTGGGATTATCTGGGTTATTCTAGGTTATTCTGGGTTTTTCTGGGTTTTCCTGGGTTTTTCTGGGTTATATGTAAAAAGAAGAGCAAGAAAAATTTATAAAATTTTAACAGAGAGTTATAAAACAAGAAAGGATTTCATTATATTTAAGATTATTAAAATTGTTTATTCGTTTCTTATGGATTAATGTTCTACGAAGTTTATATAATTTATTTATAGAACACCTACTTTAAAAACTTAAAATTTGTTACTGCTTCCTATCTTAAAAACGAAAAATTTTATTTACATTGGAAAAAAAATAATTTCTATTTTTTATTAAAATTTTGATAAAGTTTGTAAAAGAACTCATTTTAGTTACGCGTTATTCTTGTCATTATTAATTATTTACTGATGTTGCACATTATATTCAAAAATAAATTTTAGTTTGTAATGCGCACAAAACCTATTTTGTATTTCATATTAAAAAAGGTGGTCGACTACTAGCTATCGGACCGGTCGACTTTTAGAGTTAAGCGGTCGATTATTAAAGCATTCGGACACTTTATTTTTAGCGCTAATTATTTATTTTCCCTGAACTTTCCTACTAACGCAAAATATTTAGTGATACATTAAATACATTTGAATTACTTCAATGCATTTTATATATTTTATAGCATTGATTGTTTATTTTTTTCTGGTTATTTCTGTTTTTTCCTGTTTTTTTCTGGGTTTATCTGAGTTATTCTGGGTTATTCTTGGTTTTTCTGGGTTTTTCTGGATTTTCCTGGGTTTTTCTGGGTTTTTCTGGGTTATATGTAAAAAGAAGAGCAAGAAAAATTTAAAAAATTGTAACAGAGAGTTATAAAACAAGAAAGGATTTCATTATATTTAAGATAATTAAAATTGTATATTCGTTTCTGTTAAGGGAAACCAGAAAATATGATGTTTCAAATTTGGCTCGCATGTCTGACGTCGCGACAGCGGTCAAATCAACAGTACCGATACTGTTGCTAGGTAAGAAAAAAAAACGTTCGAGAAGGTTCGATTCCTTCTTGCCTACCAGTCGTGCGGAAGCGTTTGTACGGTGAAGCAAAAGTGTAACGCGAAACAGTAAACCTACCTTATACTTATATTCAATATAGTAAACTTATAATAAAGATACAAGTTTAACAGTTTCTTATGGATTAATGTTCTACAAAGTTTATATAATTTATTTATAGAATACCTACTTTAAAAACTGTTTAAGCAATTCTTATGTCAATAAATCATAGAGACCAAGCGACGGCACTGGCTCACCGGCGAACCGTGACGGCTTCCCCTCGCGTCTCGCGCGGATTTTCGGGTGGACCGAGTAGCTCGGGTCCCGCGGGATGCGGGGAGGGTTTTTCGTTCGGCCGACGAGACAAGTGTCGATTCGCGGGCTCGCTCTCTTCCTGTGCGACTTCTAAACGGTACACCTCGTTCATTTTACCTTCGAGTGATCCTTTTCCTGCGTCGGTCGTAACGGGAATGTGCGCCCACTGAGTAATTTTCAAGTATTATTCATTATAAGTGTCGGTCTCGTCCAGGAACTCAAGGAATAGATATATGCAATTTATTTCTTGAAGTTACGCATTCGAGATTAGATACATTTTACACGAACCGAAAGACTTGCTCGGAACTCGAGGAAGTTTCGATAACATAAATTGGTCCTTCGAGCCGGATTCTTTTTATTCGCGAGTGTAATCCGTTGTCCTTCGGAAGTGCAGTTTCGCGTTCGCATCGCTGTCCAGTGCTTCCTCCTGTGCAGTAACTCGAAATCTTCGTGCGTTCTTTCTACGCCACGTTTCGAGAAGCCGTTCAGTGGTTTATCTGAAATACAAATTGTTCGGGTAATCACGCATTTGCACCGTTCAGTTCGCGATCCTTTGTGCGCTCGTTAAACGCGAAAGTTCGCGAATTTCAGTGTGTAAAATCACGAAAAAGGTGTCGCGGGTCTAACGATTAAAATTTTGAAATTCCAACGGCCATCGTTGGTACGGTGTGATAATCACACACCGACGCGCTCATACAAGCGTGCTGTGTCCTCAGTCTAGATCAACCGGGTAAACAGTGCGTAATTTCAAACGCTACAAGTTTTTTTGTTCAATTCTTCTTAAACTGAACAACAATGTCGAGGGCTCCGGAAGAGTTGATCCGGGTGCAAGCGGATTTAGGAGGTCGAATTGGTCGGACAGTGTCCAATGTGAAAAAACAAGGCCTGGACAATGTTACGGTCGCGATCTTGCAAAAGCGAGTCGCATTAATGCAAGAAAAGTGGAAGGAGTTTTCGGAGAACCATCGGGTAATCGTGAAGAAGGGCGCTCCGGAAGCGTCGGATTACCTCACACAGGATAATTTCGCCGAAATCGAGGAGACCTACCTCGAACAGGCGGACCAGCTCGACGCTTGGATTGAGCGATTAACCATTCCGGAAGAGGCAGTGTTAACCGTCAACAATCCAGCCGCCGCGAAGGATCTTGATGATGATCTCCGCTTGCCGCGGCTAAATCTTCCCACATTCTCTGGAGACCTCCTGCAATGGGAGAGTTTTCGAGATCTTTTTCGATCGCTTGTGCACGAGTCCACACGTCTATCCAAGGTTCGTAAATTTACTTACTTGAAATCGAGCCTGACCGGGGATGCGGCGAAGATGCTCGCGCGAACACCCATCAGCGAGGCGCGGTATGAGGGGGCATGGGCGTCTCTGGAACGGCGGTATGGGAATCCGCGCGCACTCTCAGAAGCTCACATGAATCGTCTAATCCATTGTTCTCCGATCACGAACGGGACTTCCTCTGAAATCAAGAGAATTCTTGACGAATTTCGTCAGTCGCGGGATTCGTTCGAAGCCCTCGGGAAACCGGTGGCGGAGTGGGATGAATGGATCACGTTTCTCCTGATGGAGAAACTGGACTCGGTCACGCGGCTATCTTGGGAGGAATCGCGGCCGGATCCAATCGCCTCACCTCCACTCGTCGATCTTGAATCTTTTTTGGAGAATCGGGTTCACATTCTGACGTCATCCCGGGGATCAGCTGTGTCCGCATCATCCAAGTCCAAGGATACTTCTGCTCGAGGTCACTCCTCTTCCAAGTCGAAGGCTGTGATGACCGTCAAAGCCACAGACACATCGACGAAACCGAAGCCGCTTCGTGACTGCTCGCTGTGTGCGGGAAAACACAGTTTAGGGTCTTGCCAAAAATATAAAAAGTTAGGCCCGGCCGATCGTTTGACATATATCAAACGAGTGAATCTTTGTTTATTTTGCCTTGGGAGCGGTCATCAATCCAGCCGCTGCACTTCCACGTTCCGCTGTTGGGTGTGTGACGACAGACACCACACGACCCTTCACGACGCTTATCACACGGACGGCGCGGGGACGTCGCAGCCGACGGCAACGTCATCGGAGACCACGACGGCGTCGTACGCAGTAAGCACTCACCGAGCTACTCTATTGGCCACAGCAAGGATGAAGCGTGAAGCATCGGTCGTCACATTCAAGTGAGAGCCCTTCTCGATCCGGGTTCGGAATCTTCCTTTCTGAGCGAATGGGCTGCCCAGGCTCTACGACTTCCCCGCCGCGCGGTCCACGTTAAGTTAACGGGGTACCAGGGGAGAAGTGTCGGCATCGCCAAACATGAGGCGCTAGTCGACCTCCGGTCGTGTGTCAATTCCGATTTCCGCATGACGAAGGAGTCCGGGGGTCAAAAGAAGATTCGGGTGGTCTTCAACGCTTCCTGTCAGTCGGCCGCCGGGAAATCCCTCAACGATATTTTGTTGACCGGTCCAAAGTTGTAAGCCGATCTATGGCTGGTAATAACTCGGTGGAGGTTGTTCCGTGTTGCCTTTTCTGCCGACATGGTAAAAATGTATCGTCAGATCCAGATTCACGCTGACGACAGAGATTGGTTGAGGATTCTCTGGAGAGCAAACCCGGCGGACGGCGTGCGGGAGTTCCGAATGACCACGGTCACCTACGGTACGGCTTCAGCCCCCTATCTGGCACATCGCGTGCTTTCCCAGCTGGCGTCGGACGAAGCGAAGCGGTACCGGTTGGGGTCCAAAATTCTTCAACGCCACTGTTATGTGGACGACATTTTGGCAGGGGCAGACAGCGTGGAGGAAGCCAAAACCATCCAACGCGAGGTCATCGGCATTTTGAATGCTGGAGGATTCCCACTAGACAAGTGGGCAGGTAACGCCCCCGGGTTGCATCCAAAACCAACCCTGGAAACGAAAGTTTTTCAGGAATCCGAGGTGCATGGTGCGTTGGGGCTTCAGTGGCACCCGTCCGACGACACACTGTCGATACGAGGACCACGCAGTCTACTTGAGGAGGCGAACACCAGCTGGACCAAGCGCACCGTCCTCTCCGAGGTTGCGCGGCTGTTCGACCCCCTCGGATGGCTGGCACCGGTACTGGTCCGTGCCAAAATCATTTTACAAGACCTGTGGCTTGCAGGTGTCGATTGGGACGATGCCATTTCCACGGAGCTCGCTCAACGCTGGCTGGAATTACGCAGAGAATTGCGGACGTTGGACACCATCACCATTCCACGATGGGTTCAATATTCACCGAAGGGGGTCAAACTCGAAATTCATGGATTCTGCGACGCCTCGGAGAGGGCGTACGCTGCCGCCGTTTATCTTCGGGTTCAACGTACCTCAACAATCCATACTAAGCTCCTGGTGGTCAAAACGAAGGTAGCTCCAGTGAAGTTACTGAGTATCCCACGGTTGGAACTGTGCGGTGCCGTGCTCCTGGCTCGTCTTTTGGCATCCCTGAAAACCGGACTCTCGTTAGACGACATTCCAACCGTCGCGTGGTCCGATTCAACGGTGACAGTGGCCTGGATACGGTCACACGCAGCTCGATGGAAACCGTTTGTGGCCCATCGAGTAGCAGAAATCCAGCGTTTGGTACCAGGGGTTCTGTGGAAGCATCTCCGAACCACGGAGAATCCAGCGGACTTGGCCACCAGAGGTATCGACTCCAGTGACCTCCAATCAGCGTGCCTGTGGTGGGACGGACCGCATTGGCTAAGTCATCCGGAAGCGGATTGGCCTTCACAACAAGCCGTGCCCGAGTCTCAAGACTTACCTGAACGGCGTGCTCAAACGCTGGTAACGCTCCAGTCACCAGACAACGAGGTCGACTCGTTTTTAATCTCGAAATTTTCAAAATTGCAACGTCTCTTTCGAGTCACTGCTTTTATCTTGCGTTTCGCGTCCAATGCTCGAGGTCGTGATGCAAGATTGGTCGGGCCTCTGTCGGTACAGGAGCATCAGCGGGCACGGACCGCTATCCATCAGCTGTGCCAGCGAGACACATTCGCTGAAGAGCTCGAGTCTCTTCACCGAGGTAGGATGATAAAAGCATCATCTATTTTAACCGCTCTTAATCCGTTTTTAGACACCCACGGGATTCTCCGTGTTGGAGGACGCCTCCATTACGCACCGATTGCTTCAATCCAGAAGCATCCGGTGATCATAGGCCGCAAAACCCATCTGGCCAAACTTATTTGTGAGGAGGCTCACCAGAAAACTCTTCACGGTGGCGTCAACGCTGCACAGGCTTGGATTCGCCAACGGTATTGGATTCCTCGCAGCCGACCACTGATAAAACAAGTGTTACACCAGTGTATCCGATGCCTTCGACTGCGGGGAACCTCATGTCAGCAGCAGATGGGGAGCCTTCCCAGTGGACGACTCCAACCCACGAAGCCCTTCTTGCGTACTGGGGTAGACTACGCAGGACCCTTGCAGATCCGTATGGCCAAAGGGAGGGGTAATAAATCCCATAAGGGATACATCGTTGTGTTTGTGTGTCTATCCACCAAGGTCGTCCACCTCGATGCCGTTACGGATTTGACGTCCGACGCCTTCCTCGCTGCGTTCCGACGATTTACGTCACGACGTGGACGATGCGGAGAACTGTGGAGCGACAACGGCACCACTTTCCGTGGCGCTGATGCCCAATTACGGCAGATGCTTCACCACGCTTCGAAGTTCCACAGCGACGTTATCGAGGCACTCGGAAATTCTGAGACGGAATGGAAATTCATTCCGCCTTACTCGCCGCACTTTGGGGGCCTATGGGAGGCGGCGGTTAAATCAGCGAAAACGCATTTAAAACGAGTCATAGGTGACGCTACACTCACCTATGAAGAACTGGCGACGCTCCTCTGCCAAATTGAGGCTTGTCTCAATTCGCGTCCTCTAACCTCACTTTCCGACGATCCACACGATCTAACCTCACTTTCGCCGGGACACTTCCTTGTCGGCGAATCCATCAATGCCGTTTCCGAACCACTTTCCACTGAACCACCACATCGCGAAGTGTCGAGGTGGAAACTACTTACTAATATGCGCGATCACTTTTGGCATAGGTGAAAGAATGAATATTTACACCAACTTCAACAACTTCCAAAATGGAAACGCTGGCGGGAAAACCTCCAGAAGGGCGACCTCGTCCTAGTGAAGGACGAACTAACTCCTCCGACGCGCTGGCCACTCGCTCGTGTTCTGGAAGTTCATCCCGGAGCCGACGGATTAGTTCGAGTTGTAACGCTGCGAACTGCGTCTCGGACGATCAGCCGGACGATCAACAAAATCGTCCCGCTTCAAATTCGGGCCGAAACGGATGCCGGCTAACGGTCATTCAACGCCATTGTCCAGTGTTGTTTATGGCGGGCGGTGGCGTCGCGCGCCTACCAAGCGTCCCCTAGCGGATGCGATCGAAAACGGCGCCAACAAATCGGCGTCCGATATATATGTATACGTTTCTATGTAGTTTTAAGCATCTTTATATTACAATTCCGTCGAGTTCATTCCTTTTGTATATACATTTCTGTTTTACTACGCATCTTTCTTTATTACAGTAATTTCGCGTTACTCGTTTCAATCGCTGTCTACGTAGTTTTAAGCAGCTTCTGTAATACAGTTTTTACCGCGTTTATTATTTTTGCTTAGCGCTGCCTATTGTTTTGATGCAGCTTTCTGCAGTATAATTCTTGTTCATAGATCGCCATCTACGCCACTGCGTACGCTGCGTTCGCTTCTCCGAACTATGTTACGCGATTAAAAGTCTTATAATGATGTATCCATTCACATGTACATCCGGCAGAACTGTCCAAATGTGCAATTTCGCCGTCCAACTCGACGCCGAGGCGGGCGGCATGTTTAAGCAATTCTTATGTCAATAAATCATAGAGACCAAGCGACGGCACTGGCTCACCGGCGAACCATGACGGCTTCCCCTCGCGTCTCGCGCGGATTTTCGGGTGGACCGAGTAGCTCGGGTCCCGCGGGATGCGGGGAGGGTTTTTCGTTCGGCCGACGAGACAAGTGTCGATTCGCGGGCTCGCTCTCTTCCTGTGCGACTTCTAAACGGTACACCTCGTTCATTTTACCTTCGAGTGATCCTTTTCCTGCGTCGGTCGTAACGGGAATGTGCGCCCACTGAGTAATTTTCAAGTAATATTCATTACAAGTGTCGGTCTCGTCCAGGAACTCAAGGAATAGATATATGCAATTTATTTCTTGAAGTTACGCATTCGAGATTAGATACATTTTACACGAACCGAAAGACTTGCTCGGAACTCGAGGAAGTTTCGATAATAAAAACTTAAAATTTGTTACTGCTTCCTATCTTAAAAACGAAAAATTTAATTTACATTGGAAAAAAAATAATTTCTATTTTTTATTAAAATTTTGATAAGGTTTTTAAAATAACATATTTTAGTTACGCAGTATTCTTGTCATTATTAATTATTTACTGATGTTGCACATTATATTCAAAAATAAATTTTAGTTTGTAATGCGCACATAACCTATTTTGTATTTCATATTAAAAAAGGTGGTCGACTACTAGCTATCGGACCGGTCGACTTTTAGAGTTAAGCGGTCGATTATTAAAGCATTCGGACACTTTATTTTTAGCGTTAATTATTTATTTTCCCTGAACTTTCCTACGAACGCAAAATATTTAGTGATACATTAAATACATTTGAATTACTTCAATACATTTTATATATTTTATAACATTGATTGTTTATTTTTTTTCTGGTTATTTCTGTTTTTTTTCTGTTTTTTTCTGGGTTTATCTGGGTTATTCTGGGTTATTCTGGGTTTTTCTGGGTTTTTCTGGGTTTTCCTGGGTTTTTCTGGGTTTTTCTGGGTTATATGTAAAAAGAAGAGGAAGAAAAATTTAAAAAATTGTAACAGAGAGTTATAAAACAAGAAAGGATTTCATTATATTTAAGATAATTAAAATTGTATATTCGTTTCTTATGGATTAATGTTCTACAAAGTTTATATAATTTATTTATAGAATACGTACTTTAAAAACTTAAAATTTGTTACTGCTTCCTATCTTGAAAACGAAAAATTTAATTTACATTAGAAAAAAATAATTTCTATTTTTTATTAAAATTTTGATAATGTTTTTAACAGATCTCATTTTAGTCACGCATTATTCTTGTCATTATTAATTATTTACTGATGTTGCACATTATATTAAAAAATAAATTTTAGTTTGTAATTCGCACATAACCTATTTTGTATTTCATATTAAAAAAGGTGGTCGACTACAAGCTATCGGACCGGTCGACTTTTAGAGTTAAGCGGTCGATTATTAAAGCATTCGGACACTTTATTTTTAGCGTTAATTATTTATTTTCCCTGAACTTTCCAACTAACGCAAAATATTTAGTGATACATTAAATATATTTGAATTGCCTCAATACATTTTATATATTTTATAACATTGATTGTTTATTTTTTTTCTGGTTATTTCTGTTTTTTCTGGGTTTATCTGGGTTATTCTAGGTTATTCTGGGTTTTTCTGGGTTTTCCTGGGTTTTTCTGGGTTTTTCTGGGTTTTTCTGGGTTATATGTAAAAAGAAGAGGAAGAAAAATTTAAAAAATTGTAACAGAGAGTTATAAAGCAAGTAAGGATTTCATTATATTTAAGATAATTAAAATTGTATATTCGTTTCTTATGGATTAATGTTCTACAAAGTTTATATAATTTATTTATAGAATACCTACTTTAAAAACTTAAAATTTGTTACTGCTTCCTATCTTAAAAACGAAAAATTTAATTTACATTGAAAAAAAAATAATTTCTATTTTTTATTAAAATTTTGATAAAGTTTTTAAAAGAACTTATTTTAGTTACGCATTATTCTTGTCATTATTAATTATTTACTGATGTTGCACATTATATTTAAAAATAAATTTTAGTTTATAATGCGCACATAACCTATTTTGTATTTCATATTAAAACAGGTGGTCGACTACTAGCTATCGGACCGGTCGACTTTTAGAGTTAAGCGGTCGATTATTATAGCATTCGGACACTTTATTTTTAGCGTTAATTATTTATTTTCCCTGAACTTTCCAACTAACGCAAAATATTTAGTGATACATTAAATATATTTGAATTGCCTCAATACATTTTATATATTTTATAACATTGATTGTTTATTTTTTTTCTGGTTATTTCTGTTTTTTTTCTGTTTTTTTTCTGGGTTTATCTGGGTTATTCTGGGTTATTCTGGGTTTTTCTGGGTTTTTCTGGGTTTTCCTGGGTTTTCTGGGTTTTTCTGGGTTATATGTAAAAAGAAGAGGAAGAAAAATTTAAAACATTGTAACAGAGAGTTATAAAGCAAGTAAGGATTTCATTATATTTAAGATAATTAAAATTGTATATTCGATTCTTATGGATTAATGTTCTACAAAGTTTATATAATTTATTTACAGAATACCTACTTTAAAAACTTAAAATTTGTTACTGCTTCCTATCTTAAAAACGAAAAATTTAATTTACATTGGAAAAAAAATAATTTCTATTTTTTATTAAAATTTTGATAAAGTTTTTAAAAGAACTTATTTTAGTTACGCGTTATTCTTGTCGTTATTAATTATTTACTGATGTTGCACATTATATTCAAAAATAAATTTTAGTTTGTAATGCGCACATAACCTATTTTGTATTTCATATTAAAAAAGGTGGTCGACTACTAGCTATCGGACCGGTCGACTTTTAGAGTTAAGCGGTCGATTATTATAGCATTCGGACACTTTATTTTTAGCGCTAATTATCTATTTTCCCTGAACTTTCCTACTAACGCAAAATATTTAGTGATACATTAAATACATTTGAATTACTTCAATACATTTTATATCAAGAGACACGGTAGTGTCTCGCGCCAAGTATATATAGGTATATGCGCAGCGCGAGTCACTCGTGGCTATATAACGCCGAGCGGTTTTTGGAAGAACCCTGAGATTACCGAATCTCAATAACGGCTGCTCCGATTAAGTTTTGAACGGTCTTAATGGATAGCTTGGGTTTGATTTACATAAGAAAAGTGTCTTCGTTTTGTTCCTACGTGCCTTATGAGCTGAGATATTTCGATGCAAAGTTGCAATTTGCCGAATTTTATGTTAAGAGATTTTCTCCATCGTCAAGTGTGGGCCAGAGGGGAACATGAAAGGGAGAGGAAATGTCTCTGGGACGTCGTTCATTGGATGTAGGTTCCGGCCTATCGCGTAACAAATTGTTGTCACGTGACAGCCAGACAGCACATCTGTCAAGGAAAACGTAATCTAGGTAGTGTCAAACCATCATAACCTGCCAAGTGTCAAATAAGGTAAGTAGTGAACATTTTTCAAATGTCACGGGTTCTTATACCATATAGGACACTGAATTATTGTCTCAATTAACAAGGTAAGTCGCCAAATTTTTTTAATACATTTTTTATGTAGAGCTTCTAGAAACGAAGGGGACGCACAGTCTTGGAAGTTGCCCGGAGAAGGTTCGTCAGAGAAATATCTTCTTTCGCACAAGAAATTTATACCAGGCATGTACAAAATAATAATATATTGTAACAAATTGCATTTAAATTGCCAGATATTTTTATACCAGTAAGCCATTTTTAATTTAGAGTTTCTATATAAAGCTTATAGAAATAAAGGGGATGCACAGGCTTGGAGAGAAATAAAGGGGACGCACAGCCTTGGACAGAAATGAAGGGAACGCACAGGCTTGGAGGTTGTCCGAAGAAGGATAGATAGACAGAGAAGCATCTTGTTTCGCACAATTGTCTGGAAAATTGTCAAATAAGGTAAATGTTTCAAATTAGCGTAGCATTAATAATTAAGAAAATTATGGCGTACAGCTTGCATTGTAGAGTAAGTCACATTAGTGAAGAAAGTACGCTGAAAACGCATCTGCCTTAATACTTTTCAATCTTTTTTTAAATATATTCGTATTTATATATGTTCTACGTTAAATTGTAACTAAAATGTGGCTTTTATATATTTACAGATAATGGAAGCAGAAGGGAAAGAGAAAGTAACCGTGCTGCACGAGGAAACGAACAAATTAAGCACATCTTCATGTATTTTAGATTGTAAGGGAGTTATTGTAAATTATTAATCCTAAGACAATTAACATATTTTCAGTTTCGCAGCGCCAAGTATTTTGAATAAAATATTTATTGTATTTATTGTATTATATTAATTAAACGATTTTATTCAACGTCGATCCTCTGTTTGCTTGCAATACAACTATATACACTATATACAAGTTTCATCCCAGTTTATAACTATAAAGTAAACTAGAAACATTAAAAAATTTTCAATTATACATTTTCAAATATCAAATATTAAATATCAAGTACCAAGTATAAAGTAAATTTATTAACACAAATTATATACAAAACAAACAGAACTTGGAATTTTCAAAATTACATAAAAAATAAACAGAACTTGGAAAGATATTAACACGTTGATATGTTCTTTGGTGATCTGCTTCAATTACCCCCTGTACACGAAGACCAAATTTTTGTACATTTATCAAATGATAAAATTAACAAATATGTCGGTTCTTTAATTGCTGTTAACTTATGGACTACATTATTTGATTATGATGAGTTAACGATCAACATGCGCCAGCAAGGGGATGATTCTTATCGACAGTTGTTGTCAAGAATTCGTATTGGTCTAGTGACAAAATCTGATTGCGAGATTCTTGGGAAAAGAAAAATATCTTTTACTGGGGATTCGTTTGAACTCAGATTAAACGAATTATGCCAGTTTATTAATGATTTTCCGTTAGACATTGTTTGTTTATTGCCTACTCGTAATATGTGTGACGTTCTAAATGCTGCAATGTTAAAACGCATTACAACGAAAGAGATATTATTAATTGCCGAAGATACGATTGACTGTATTCCGTATGTGAGAAAGAAAGTATCAAAAGTATTGTCCAATACTGATGACGATAATTCAAAAACTGCTGGACTTTCAAAGGAAATTGTAATTAAGATTGGAGCAAACGTTATGATAAGGCGTAACATTGATGCTACTTTGGGTCTTGTGAATGGTACCATAGCTAAGGTAATTTCAGTTGTACAAGATATGTCAACTGATTATGTAGAGAAAATTAAGCTCCTTCTACCATAGGGATTAGAGTACTTCATTGAAAGAGTGAGCGTAAAATTTGAAGTAGTGGATAGAGCATTTGTTATTAGAAAACAATTTCCATTGTGTCTAAGTTATGGAATCACAATTCATAAAAGTCAAGGATTGAGTTTACAAAGTGCTATTATGGACATAGGCAACTCTATATTTAAAAGTTATTTATAAATTTTATTTCGACCGTAATAGTTAATATATGTGATTTCGGCGCACAGGTTCGGTCAATTTAACAAACTAAAACACACTATTTAGCAATAATAAATATATAAGCTTTCAACGTTTCGATCTCCGTTTAGATCTTCATCAGGAAAGTTTAAAATATTGCTTTGTTCTTAGAATTGAGTCACTACCTACGACACGCAAGTCGGTTGGAATAAGACTAACGTATATCGTGAACCAAACATCAGCTTCCAGAAGGTGAAAACGAGGTAAACATCGTTACTCGTTACAAAACATATTTAAACTCTCTGAGATTTAAAATTGAAGGATATACAGTTTACAAAACTAAGCATTTTTGCTCATATGGTGTGTTATACACTCAAAGGTGTTAACGAGCAACTAAAAGTTACATACCAAACAATAATATGTCGAATCTATATTTACTTATGGTCAAGCTTATGTTGCATTATCACGAGTAACGTCTTCAGAAGGGTTGCATTTGATTAATTATGATCCTTCGTCAGTAATAGCTGACGAAAAAGCTATTAGGGAATATAATCGGCTAAGAACTAAGTACAAACCAGACGCGGACATTATTACTGTTTCAAAAAAACGCTATTCGAAAGTGAAAGATGTTCCATGGATGTTGACAAAAGTAATTGATTCTGTCCAAGAAAATTGTCAAACTCAAAAAAAAAATACAAAAAAATGTTTCTTGGGTTTTACATGGTCTTCAAAATACAGATAATACTTCATGTTATGCAAATGCAGTGTTACAATGTTTAATGCATTTAAGTGCAATAAGAAAACAATTGTTTAATTGTAATGAATCATCAAATGATTTGAAAATTTTAATGCTTCGATATGAAAGTGGAATACGCAATTTAAATACATATACAGTACGGCAAAGTTTAGGAGAACATTTTTCAAAAAACGTAAAACGAGATGTATTCGAATTTCTTATAATCCTGTGCACAAAATATGATTGTATAAGACAATTGGTAGAACATCAAGTAACTTCTACTACTCGATGTAAATCTTGTGATTATACAAAAAGAATTACTTCTGGTAATTTAGTTGTTTCAATACCCATTAACAATTTGAAAAAAAAAAGCTATAATCTGAACGATTTATTAAATGTTACATTTTCACAATGGCATGAATCAGATAACGGATCATGTGAACAGTGTACAGGAAATTATGTTAAGTTCAAGAATGAATTAATATTGACGAAAGATATAGTTATTATTCGATTACTATTATTTTCATTACCAGGTGATAAAATAGTCAAAGCAAAACGTAAATTTAATATAAGTAGTATTCCCACAACCAAAGTATTGATAGCTGGACAATCGTATAAAATAATGAATGCTATAATTCATAGTGGTTCAAGTATTGAGGATGGCCATTACACCAGTATATGTAAAGAAGAAGGAATGACTAGTAGTTGGATTGAAGCAGATGACGTGCAAATTAACAAAAGGCAATGGCCCAGAGGCGCTAAAGATCTTTATATTTTGTTCTTACAAAAAATGATAGTAAATAAATAACCCACTAGCGCCAGTTAGATAATTGGTCATCAATAAAACTACAAAAAGAGTGAAATCCCCACAAATTACCTTTTTTAAAAAAAAGGTACAAAAAAGCGCCAAGTATATAATCCCCCAAAAAACAAACGCATTTAAAAACATTGACAAAAAAAAATTGCTTTACAAAACTAATGATATACACAAAATGCGCCAATTAAAACATTGGCTATTTATACAAAGAAAAAATATATTAAACAATATTAAGCAGATAAATTTAAAAACAAAAAAATATTTTAATACGAAAAAAATATTTACTCAAAATACTTGGCGCTGCGAAATCGAAAAAAAGGTAATTGTCTAAGTATTAATTTAAAAAAAAAACACCCGTAAAAACTAAAATACAAAAACATATACATACACATACACACGAACGCACGCACAAGAAATAAAGAAAAAGATTAATGCAATTTATATACATATTTATTCAGTTTAGTAACACCAATTCGGGTCGCAGCGCCAAGTATTTTGAGTAAATATTTTTTTCGTATTAAAATATTTTTTTGTTTTTAAATTTATCTGCTTAATATTGTTTAATATATTTTTTCTTTGTATAAATAGCCAACGTTTTAATTGGCGCATTTTGTGTATATCATTAGTTTTGTAAAGCAATTTTTTTTTGTCAATGTTTTTAAATGCGTTTGTTTTTTGGGGGATTATATACTTGGCGCTTTTTTGTACCTTTTTTTTAAAAAAGGTAATTTGTGGGTATTTTATAACATTGATTGTTTATTTTTTTTCTGGTTATTTCTGTTTTTTCTGTTTTTTCTGGGTTTATCTGGGTTATTCTAAGTTATTCTGGGTTTTTCTGGGTTTTTCTGGGTTTTCCTGGGTTTTTCTGGGTTTTTCTGGGTTATATGTAAAAAGAAGAGCAAGAAAAATTTAAAAAATTGTAACAGAGAGTTATAAAGCAAGAAAGGATTTCATTATATTTAAGATAATTAAAATTGTATATTCGTTTCTTATGGATTAATGTTCTACAAAGTTTATATAATTTATTTATAGAATACCTACTTTAAAAACTTAAAATTTGTTACTGCTTCCTTACTTAAAAACGAAAATTTTAATTTACATTGAAAAAAAAATAATTTCTATTTTTTATTAAAATTTTGATAAAGTTTTTAAAATAACTTATTTTAGTTACGCAGTATTCTTGTCATTATTAATTATTTACTGATGTTTCACATTATATTCAAAAATAAATTTTAGTTTGTAATGCGCACATAACCTATTTTGTATTTCATATTAAAAAGGGTGGTCGACTACTAGCTATCGGACCGGTCGACTTTTAGAGTTAAGCGGTCGATTATTAAAGCATTCGGACACTTTATTTTTAGCGCTAATTATTTATTTTCCCTGAACTTTCCTACTAACGCAAAGTATTTAGTGATACATTAAATACATTTGAATTACTTCAATACATTTTATATATTTTATAACATTGATTGTTTATTTTTTTTCTGGTTATTTCTGTTTTTTTCTGTTTTTTTCTGGGTTTATCTGGGTTATTCTGGGTTATTCTGGGTTTTTCTGGGGTTTTCTGGGTTTTCCTGGGTTTTTCTGGGTTTTTCTGGGTTATATGTAAAAAGAAGAGGAAGAAAAATTTAAAAAATTATAAACAGAGAGTTATAAAACAAGAAAGGATTTCATTATATTTAAGATAATTAAAATTGTATATTCGTTTCTTATGGATTATGTTCTACGAAGTTTATATAATTTATTTATAGAATACCTACTTTAAAAACTTAAAATTTGTTACTGCTTCCTATCTTAAAAACGAAAAATTTAATTTACATTGGAAAAAAAATAATTTCTATTTTTTATTAAAATTTTGATAAAGTTTTTAAAAGAACTTATTTTAGTTACGCGTTATTCTTGTCGTTATTAATTATTTACTGATGTTGCACATTATATTCAAAAATAAATTTTAGTTTGTAATGCGCACATAACCTATTTTGTATTTCATATTAAAAAAGGTGGTCGACTACTAGCTATCGGACCGGTCGACTTTTAGAGTTAAGCGGTCGATTATTATAGCATTCGGACACTTTATTTTTAGCGCTAATTATCTATTTTCCCTGAACTTTCCTACTAACGCAAAATATTTAGTGATACATTAAATACATTTGAATTACTTCAATACATTTTATATATTTTATAACATTGATTGTTAATTTTTTTTCTGGTTATTTCTGTTTTTTCTGTTTTTTCTGGGTTTATCTGGGTTATTCTAGGTTATTCTAGGTTTTTCTGGGTTTTTCTGGGTTTTCCTGGGTTTTTCTGGGTTTTTCTGGGTTTTTCTAGGTTATATGTAAAAAGAAGAGCAAGAAAAATTTAAAAAATTGTAACAGAGAGTTATAAAGCAAGTAAGGATTTCATTATATTTAAGATAATTAAAAGTGTATATTCGTTTCTTATGGATTAATGTTCTACAAAGTTTATATAATTTATTTATAGAATACCTACTTTAAAAACTTAAAATTTGTTACTGCTTCCTATTTTAAAAACGAAAAATTTAATTTACATTGAAAAAAAAATTATTTCTATTTTTTATTAAAATTTTGATAAATTTTTTAAAAGAACTTATTTTAGTTACGCATTATTCTTGTCATTATTAATTATTTACTGATGTTGCACATTATATTCAAAAATAAATTTTAGTTTATAATGCGCACATAACCTATTTTGTATTTCATATTAAAAAAGGTGGTCGACTACTAGCTATCGGACCGGTCGACTTTTAGAGTTAAGCGGTCGATTATTATGGCATTCGGACACTTTATTTTTAGCGCTAATTATCTATTTTCCCTGAACTTTCCTACTAACGCAAAATATTTAGTGATACATTAAATACATTTGAATTACTTCAATACATTTTATATATTTTATAACATTGATTGTTTATTTTTTTTCTGGTTATTTCTGTTTTTTTCTGTTTTTTCTGGGTTTATCTGGGTTATTCTGGGTTATTCTGGGTTTTTCTGGGTTTTTCTGGGTTTTCCTGGGTTTTCCTGGGTTTTTCTGGGTTATATGTAAAAAGAAGAGGAAGAAAAATTTAAAAAATTGTAACAGAGAGTTATAAAACAAGAAAGGATTTCATTATATTTAAGATAATTAAAATTGTATATTCGTTTCTTATGGATTAATGTTCTACAAAGTTTATATAATTTATTTATAGAATACCTACTTTAAAAACTTAAAATTTGTTACTGCTTCCTATCTTAAAAACGAAAAATTTAATTTACATTGGAAAAAAAATAATTTCTATTTTTTATTAAAATTTTGATAAAGTTTTTAAAAGAACTTATTTTAGTTACGCATTATTCTTGTCATTATTAATTATTTACTGATGTTGCACATTATATTCAAAAATAAATTTTTGTTTATAATGCGCACATAACCTATTTTGTATTTCATATTAAAAAAGGTGGTCGACTACTAGCTATCGGACCGGTCGACTTTTAGAGTTAAGCGGTCGATTATTATAGCATTCGGACACTTTATTTTTAGCGCTAATTATCTATTTTCCCTGAACTTTCCTACTAACGCAAAATATTTAGTGATACATTAAATACATTTGAATTACTTCAATACATTTTATATATTTTATAACATTGATTGTTTATTTTTTTTCTGGTTATTTCTGTTTTTTTCTGTTTTATCTGGGTTTATCTGGGTTATTCTAGGTTATTCTGGGTTTTTCTGGGTTTTTCTGGGTTTTCCTGGGTTTTTCTGGGTTTTTCTGGGTTATATGTAAAAAGAAGAGCAAGAAAAATTTAAAAAATTGTAACAGAGAGTTATAAAGCAAGTAAGGATTTCATTATATTTAAGATAATTAAAATTGTATATTCGTTTCTTATGGATTAATGTTCTACAAAGTTTATATAATTTATTTATAGAATACCTACTTTAAAAACTTAAAATTTGTTACTGCTTCCTTACTTAAAAACGAAAAATTTAATTTACATTGGAAAAAAAATAATTTCTATTTTTTATTAAAATTTTGATAAAGTTTTTAAAATAACTTATTTTAGTTACGCAGTATTCTTGTCATTATTAATTATTTACTGATGTTTCACATTATATTCAAAAATAAATTTTAGTTTGTAATGCGCACATAACCTATTTTGTATTTCATATTAAAAAAGGTGGTCGACTACTAGCTATCGGACCGGTCGACTTTTAGAGTTAAGCGGTCGATTATTAAAACATTCGGACACTTTATTTTTAGCGCTAATTATTTATTTTCCCTGAACTTTCCTACAAACGCAAAGTATTTAGTGATACATTAAATACATTTGAATTACTTCAATGCATTTTATATATTTTATAGCATTGATTGTTTATTTTTTTCTGGTTATTTCTGTTTTTTCCTGTTTTTTCTGGGTTTATCTGGGTTATTCTGGGTTATTCTTGGTTTTTCTGGGTTTTTCTGGGTTTTCCTGGGTTCTTCTGGGTTTTTCTGGGTTATATGTAAAAAGAAGAGCAAGAAAAATTTAAAAAATTGTAACAGAGAGTTATAAAACAAGAAAGGATTTCATTATATTTAAGATAATTAAAATTGTATATTCGTTTCTTATGGATTAATGTTCTACGAAGTTTATATAATTTATTTATAGAATACCTACTTTAAAAACTTAAAATTTGTTACTGCTTCTTATCTTAAAAACGAAAAATTTAATTTACATTGGAAAAAAAATAATTTCTATTTTTTATTAAAATTTTGATAAGGTTTTTAAAAGAACTTATTTTAGTTACGCGTTATTCTTGTCGTCATTAATTATTTACTGATGTTGCACATTATATTCAAAAATAAATTTTAGTTTGTAATGCGCACATAACCTATTTTGAATTTCATATTAAAAAAGGTGGTCGACTACTAGCTATCGGACCGGTCGACTTTTAGAGTTAAGCGGTCGATTATTAAAGCATTCGGACACTTTATTTTTAGCGCTAATTATTTATTTTCCCTGAACTTTCCTACAACCGCAAAGTATTTAGTGATACATTAAATACATTTGAATTACTTCAATGCATTTTATATATTTTATAGCATTGATTGTTTATTTTTTTCTGGTTATTTCTGTTTTTTCCTGTTTTTTCTGGGTTTATCTGGGTTATTCTGGGTTATTCTTGGTTTTTCTGGGTTTTTCTGGGTTTTCCTGGGTTCTTCTGGGTTTTTCTGGGTTATATGTAAAAAGAAGAGCAAGAAAAATTTAAAAAATTGTAACAGAGAGTTATAAAACAAGAAAGGATTTCATTATATTTAAGATAATTAAAATTGTATATTCGTTTCTTATGGATTAATGTTCTACGAAGTTTATATAATTTATTTATAGAATACCTACTTTAAAAACTTAAAATTTGTTACTGCTTCCTATCTTAAAAACGAAAAATTTAATTTACATTGGAAAAAAAATAATTTCTATTTTTTATTAAAATTTTGATAAGGTTTATAAAGAACTTATTTTAGTTACGCGTTATTCTTGTCGTTATTAATTATTTACTGATGTTGCACATTATATTCAAAAATAAATTTTAGTTTGTAATGCGCACATAACCTATTTTGTATTTCATATTAAAAAAGGTGGTCGACTACTAGCTATCGGACCGGTCGACTTTTAGAGTTAAGCGGTCGATTATTAAAGCATTCGGACACTTTATTTTTAGCGCTAATTATTTATTTTCCCTGAACTTTCCTACAAACGCAAAGTATTTAGTGATACATTAAATACATTTGAATTACTTCAATGCATTTTATATATTTTATAGCATTGATTGTTTATTTTTTTCTGGTTATTTCTGTTTTTTCCTGTTTTTTCTGGGTTTATCTGGGTTATTCTGGGTTATTCTTGGTTTTTCTGGGTTTTTCTGGGTTTTCCTGGGTTCTTCTGGGTTTTTCTGGGTTATATGTAAAAAGAAGAGCAAGAAAAATTTAAAAAATTGTAACAGAGAGTTATAAAACAAGAAAGGATTTCATTATATTTAAGATAATTAAAATTGTATATTCGTTTCTTATGGATTAATGTTCTACGAAGTTTATATAATTTATTTATAGAATACCTACTTTAAAAACTTAAAATTTGTTACTGCTTCCTATCTTAAAAACGAAAAATTTAATTTACATTGGAAAAAAAATAATTTCTATTTTTTATTAAAATTTTGATAAAGTTTTTAAAAGAACTTATTTTAGTTACGCGTTATTCTTGTCATTATTAATTATTTACTGATGTTGCACATTATATTCAAAAATAAATTTTAGTTTGTAATGCGCACATAACCTATTTTGTATTACATATTAAAAAAGGTGGTCGACTACTAGCTATCGGCCCGGTCGACTTTTAAAGTTAAGCGGTCGATTATTGAAGCATTCGGACACTTTATTTTTAGCGCTAATTATTTATTTTCCCTGAACTTTCCTACTAACGCAAAATATTTAGTGATACATTAAATACATTTGAATTACTTCAATGCATTTTATATATTTTATAGCATTGATTGTTTATTTTTTTCTGGTTATTTCTGTTTTTTCCTGTTTTTTCTGGGTTTATCTGGGTTGTTCTGGGTTATTCTGGGTTTTTCTGGGTTTTTCTGGGTTTTCCTGGGTTTTCCTGGGTTTTTCTGGGTTTTTCTGGGTTATATGTAAAAAGAAGAGGAAGAAAAATTTAAAAAATTGTAACAGAGAGTTATAAAGCAAGTAAGGATTTCATTAAATTTAAGATAATTAAAATTGTATATTCGTTTCTTATGGATTAATGTTCTACAAAGTTTATATAATTTATTTATAGAATACCTACTTTAAAAACTTAAAATTTGTTACTGCTTCCTATCTTAAAAACGAAAAATTTAATTTACATTGGAAAAAAAATAATTTCTATTTTTTATTAAAATTTTGATAAAGTTTTTAAAAGAACTTATTTTAGTTACGCATTATTCTTGTCATTACTAATTATTTACTGATGTTGCACATTATATTCAAAAATTAATTTTTGTTTATAATGCGCACATAACCTATTTTGTATTTCATATTAAAAAAGGTGGTCGACTACTAGCTATTGGACCGGTCGACTTTTAGAGTTAAGCGGTCGATTATTATAGCATTCGGACACTTTATTTTTAGCGCTAATTATCTATTTTCCCTGAACTTTCCTACTAACGCAAAATATTTAGTGATACATTAAATACATTTGAATTACTTCAATGCATTTTATATATTTTATAGCATTGATTGTTTATTTTTTTTCTGGTTATTTCTGTTTTTTTCTGTTTTTTTCTGGGTTTATCTGGGTTATTCTGGGTTATTCTGGGTTTGTCTGGGTTTTCTGGGTTTTCCTGGGTCTTTCTGGGTTTTTCTGGGTTATATTGAAAAAGAAGAGGAAGAAAAATTTAAAAAATTGTAACAGAGAGTTATAAAACAAGAAAGGATTTCATTATATTTAAGATAATTAAAATTGTATATTCGGTTCTTATGGATTAATGTTCTACGAAGTTTATATAATTTATTTATAGAATACCTACTTTAAAAACTTAAAATTTGTTACTGCTTCCTATCTTAAAAACGAAAAATTTAATTTACATTGGAAAAAAAATAATTTCTATTTTTTATTAAAATTTTGATAAAGTTTTTAAAAGAACTTATTTTAGTTACGCGTTATTCTTGTCATTATTAATTATTTACTGATGTTGCACATTATATTCAAAAATAAATTTTAGTTTGTAATGCGCACATAACCTATTTTGTATTTCATATTAAAAAAGGTGGTCGACTACTAGCCATCGGACCGGTCGACTTTTTGAGTTAAGCGGTCGATTATTAAAGCATTCGGACACTTTATTTTTAGCGTTAATTATTTATTTTCCCTGAACTTTCCTACTACCGCAAAATATTTAGTGATACATTAAATACATTTGAATTACTTCAATACATTTTATATATTTTATAACATTGATTGTTTATTTTTTTTCTGGTTATTTCGGTTTTTTCTGGGTTTATCTGGGTTATTCTAGGTTATTCTGGGTTTTTCTGGGTTTTTCTGGGTTTTTCAGGGTATTCCTGGGTTTTTCTGGGTTATATGTAAAAAGAAGAGCAAGAAAAATTTAAAAAAAATTAACAGAGAGTTATAAAGCAAGTAAGGATTTCATTATATTTAAGATAATTAAAATTGTATATTCGTTTCTTATGGATTAATGTTCTACAAAGTTTATATAATTTATTTATAGAATACCTACTTTAAAAACTTAAAATTTGTTACTGCTTCCTATCTTAAAAACGAAAAATTTAATTTACATTGGAAAAAAAATAATTTCTATTTTTTATTAAAATTTTGATAAAGTTTTTAAAATAACTTATTTTAGTTACGCAGTATTCTTGTCATTATTAATTATTTACTGATGTTGCACATTATATTCAAAAATAAATTTTAGTTTGTAATGCGCACATAACCTATTTTGTATTTCATATTAAAAAAGGTGGTCGACTACTAGCTATCGGACCGGTCGACTTTTAGAGTTAAGCGGTCGATTATTAAAGCATTCGGACACTTTATTTTTAGCGCTAATTATTTATTTTCCCTGAACTTTCCAACTAACGCAAAATATTTAGTGATACATTAAATACATTTGAATTACTTCAATACATTTTATATATTTTATAACATTGATTGTTTATTTTTTTTCTGGTTATTTCTGTTTTTTCTGTTTTTTTTTGGGTTTATCTGGGTTATTCTCGGTTATTCTGGGTTTTTCTGGGTTTTCCTGGGATTTTCTGGGTTTTTCTGGGTTATATGTAAAAAGAAGAGGAAGAAAAATTTAAAAAATTGTAACAGAGAGTTATAAAACAAGAAAGGATTTCATTATATTTAAGATAATTAAAATTGTATATTCGTTTCTTATGGATTAATGTTCTACAAAGTTTATATAATTTATTTATAGAATACCTACTTTAAAAACTTCAAATTTGTTACTGCTTCCTATCTTGAAAACGAAAAATTTAATTTACATTAGAAAAAAATAATTTCTATTTTTTATTAAAATTTTGATAATATTTTTAAAAGAACTCATTTTAGTTACGCATTATTCTTGTCATTATTAATTATTTACTCATGTTGCACATTATATTCAAAAATAAATTTTAGTTTGTAATGCGCACATAACCTATTTTGTATTTCATATTAAGTAAGGTGGTCGACTACTAGCTATCGGACCGGTCGACTTTTAGAGTTAAGCGGTCGATTATTAAAGCATTCGGACACTTTATTTTTAGCGCTAATTACCTATTTTCCCTGAACTTTCGTACTAACGCAAAATATTTAGTGATACATTAAATTCATTTGAATTACTTCAATACATTTTATATATTTTATAACATTGATTGTTGATTTTTTTTCTGGTTATTTCTGTTTTTTCTGCGTTTATCTGGGTTATTCTGGGTTATTCTGGGTTTTCTGGGTTTTTCTGGGTTTTCCTGGGTTTTTCTGGGTTTTTCAGGGTTATATGTAAAAAGAAGAGGAAGAAAAATTTAAAAAATTGTAACAGAGAGTTATAAAGCAAGTAAGGATTTCATTATATTTAAGATAATTAAAATTGTATATTCGTTTCTTATGGATTAATGTTCTACAAAGTTTATATAATTTATTTATAGAATACCTACTTTAAAAACTTAAAATTTGTTACTGCTTCCTATCTTGAAAACGAAAAATTTAATTTACATTAGAAAAAAAATAATTTATATTTTTTATTAAAATTTTGATAATGTTTTTAAAAGAACTTATTTTAGTTACGCATTATTCTTGTCATTATTAATTATTTACTCATGTTGCACATTATATTCAAAAATAAATTTTAGTTTGTAATGCGCACATAACCTATTTTGTATTTCATATTAAAAAAGGTGGTCGACTACTAGCTATCGGACCGGTCGACTTTTAGAGTTAAGCGGTCGATTATTAAAGCATTCGGACTCTTTATTTTTAGCGCTAATTATTTATTTTCCCTGAACTTTCCTACTAACGCAAAATATTTAGCGATACATTAAATATATTTGAATTACTTCAACACATCTTATATATTTTATAACATTGATTGTTTATTTTTTTTCTGGTTATTTCTGTTTTTTTCTGTTTTTTCTGGGTTTATCTGGGTTATTCTAGGTTATTCTGGGTTTTTCTGGGTTTTTCTGGGTTTTCCTGGGTTTTTCTGGGTTTTTCTGGGTTATATGTAAAAAGAAGAGCAAGAAAAAATTAAAAAATTGTAACAGAGAGTTATAAAGCAAGTAAGGATTTCATTATATTTAAGATAATTAAAATTGTATATTCGTTTCTTATGGATTAATGGTCTACAAAGTTTATATAATTTATTTATTGAATACCTACTTTAAAAACTTAAAATTTGTTACTGCTTCCTATCTTGAAAACGAAAAATTTAATTTACATTAGAAAAAAATAATTTCTATTTTTTATTAAAATTTTGATAATGTTTTTAACAGAACTCATTTTAGTCACGCATTATTCTTGTCATTATTAATTATTTACTCATGTTGCACATTATATTCAAAAATATATTTTAGTTTGTAATGCGCACATAACCTATTTTGTATTTCATATTAAAAAAGGTGGTCGACTACTAGCTATCGGACCGGTCGACTTTTAGAGTTAAGCGGTCGATTATTAAAGCATTCGGACACTTTATTTTTAGCGCTAATTATCTATTTTCCCTGAACTTTCCTACTAACGCAAAATATTTAGTGATACATTAAATACATTTGAATTACTTCAATACATTTTATATATTTTATAACATTGATTGTTGATTTTTTTTCTGGTTATTTCTGTTTTTTCTGGGTTTATCTGGGTTATTCTGGGTTATTCTGGGTTTTCTGGGTTTTTCTGGGTTTTCCTGGGTTTTTCTGGGTTTTTCTGGGTTTTTCAGGGTTATATGTAAAAAGAAGAGGAAGAAAAATTTAAAAAATTGTAACAGAGAGTTATAAAGCAAGTAAGGATTTCATTATATTTAAGATAATTAAAATTGTATATTCGTTTCTTATGGATTAATGTTCTACAAAGTTTATATAATTTATTTATAGAATACCTACTTTAAAAACTTAAAATTTGTTACTGCTTCCTATCTTAAAAACGAAAAATTTAATTTACATTGAAAAAAAAATAATTTCTATTTTTTATTAAAATTTTGATAAAGTTTTTAAAAGAACTTATTTTAGTTACGCATTATTCTTGTCATTATTAATTATTTACTGATGTTGCACATTATATTCAAAAATAAATTTTAGTTTATAATGCGCACATAACCTATTTTGTATTTCATATTAAAAAAGGTGGTCGACTACTAGCTATCGGACCGGTCGACTTTTAGAGTTAAGCGGTCGATTATTATGGCATTCGGACACTTTATTTTTAGCGCTAATTATCTATTTTCCCTGAACTTTCCTACTAACGCAAAATATTTAGTGATACATTAAATACATTTGAATTACTTCAATACATTTTATATATTTTATAACATTGATTGTTTATTTTTTTTCTGGTTATTTCTGTTTTTTTCTGTTTTTTCTGGGTTTATCTGGGTTATTCTGGGTTATTCTGGGTTTTTCTGGGTTTTTCTGGGTTTTCCTGGGTTTTCCTGGGTTTTTCTGGGTTATATGTAAAAAGAAGAGGAAGAAAAATTTAAAAAATTGTAACAGAGAGTTATAAAACAAGAAAGGATTTCATTATATTTAAGATAATTAAAATTGTATATTCGTTTCTTATGGATTAATGTTCTACAAAGTTTATATAATTTATTTATAGAATACCTACTTTAAAAACTTAAAATTTGTTACTGCTTCCTATCTTAAAAACGAAAAATTTAATTTACATTGGAAAAAAAATAATTTCTATTTTTTATTAAAATTTTGATAAAGTTTTTAAAAGAACTTATTTTAGTTACGCATTATTCTTGTCATTATTAATTATTTACTGATGTTGCACATTATATTCAAAAATAAATTTTTGTTTATAATGCGCACATAACCTATTTTGTATTTCATATTAAAAAAGGTGGTCGACTACTAGCTATCGGACCGGTCGACTTTTAGAGTTAAGCGGTCGATTATTATAGCATTCGGACACTTTATTTTTAGCGCTAATTATCTATTTTCCCTGAACTTTCCTACTAACGCAAAATATTTAGTGATACATTAAATACATTTGAATTACTTCAATACATTTTATATATTTTATAACATTGATTGTTTATTTTTTTTCTGGTTATTTCTGTTTTTTTCTGTTTTATCTGGGTTTATCTGGGTTATTCTAGGTTATTCTGGGTTTTTCTGGGTTTTTCTGGGTTTTCCTGGGTTTTTCTGGGTTTTTCTGGGTTATATGTAAAAAGAAGAGCAAGAAAAATTTAAAAAATTGTAACAGAGAGTTATAAAGCAAGTAAGGATTTCATTATATTTAAGATAATTAAAATTGTATATTCGTTTCTTATGGATTAATGTTCTACAAAGTTTATATAATTTATTTATAGAATACCTACTTTAAAAACTTAAAATTTGTTACTGCTTCCTTACTTAAAAACGAAAAATTTAATTTACATTGGAAAAAAAATAATTTCTATTTTTTATTAAAATTTTGATAAAGTTTTTAAAATAACTTATTTTAGTTACGCAGTATTCTTGTCATTATTAATTATTTACTGATGTTTCACATTATATTCAAAAATAAATTTTAGTTTGTAATGCGCACATAACCTATTTTGTATTTCATATTAAAAAAGGTGGTCGACTACTAGCTATCGGACCGGTCGACTTTTAGAGTTAAGCGGTCGATTATTAAAGCATTCGGACACTTTATTTTTAGCGCTAATTATTTATTTTCCCTGAACTTTCCTACAAACGCAAAGTATTTAGTGATACATTAAATACATTTGAATTACTTCAATGCATTTTATATATTTTATAGCATTGATTGTTTATTTTTTTCTGGTTATTTCTGTTTTTTCCTGTTTTTTCTGGGTTTATCTGGGTTATTCTGGGTTATTCTTGGTTTTTCTGGGTTTTTCTGGGTTTTCCTGGGTTCTTCTGGGTTTTTCTGGGTTATATGTAAAAAGAAGAGCAAGAAAAATTTAAAAAATTGTAACAGAGAGTTATAAAACAAGAAAGGATTTCATTATATTTAAGATAATTAAAATTGTATATTCGTTTCTTATGGATTAATGTTCTACGAAGTTTATATAATTTATTTATAGAATACCTACTTTAAAAACTTAAAATTTGTTACTGCTTCTTATCTTAAAAACGAAAAATTTAATTTACATTGGAAAAAAAATAATTTCTATTTTTTATTAAAATTTTGATAAGGTTTTTAAAAGAACTTATTTTAGTTACGCGTTATTCTTGTCGTCATTAATTATTTACTGATGTTGCACATTATATTCAAAAATAAATTTTAGTTTGTAATGCGCACATAACCTATTTTGAATTTCATATTAAAAAAGGTGGTCGACTACTAGCTATCGGACCGGTCGACTTTTAGAGTTAAGCGGTCGATTATTAAAGCATTCGGACACTTTATTTTTAGCGCTAATTATTTATTTTCCCTGAACTTTCCTACAACCGCAAAGTATTTAGTGATACATTAAATACATTTGAATTACTTCAATGCATTTTATATATTTTATAGCATTGATTGTTTATTTTTTTCTGGTTATTTCTGTTTTTTCCTGTTTTTTCTGGGTTTATCTGGGTTATTCTGGGTTATTCTTGGTTTTTCTGGGTTTTTCTGGGTTTTCCTGGGTTCTTCTGGGTTTTTCTGGGTTATATGTAAAAAGAAGAGCAAGAAAAATTTAAAAAATTGTAACAGAGAGTTATAAAACAAGAAAGGATTTCATTATATTTAAGATAATTAAAATTGTATATTCGTTTCTTATGGATTAATGTTCTACGAAGTTTATATAATTTATTTATAGAATACCTACTTTAAAAACTTAAAATTTGTTACTGCTTCCTATCTTAAAAACGAAAAATTTAATTTACATTGGAAAAAAAATAATTTCTATTTTTTATTAAAATTTTGATAAAGTTTTTAAAAGAACTTATTTTAGTTACGCGTTATTCTTGTCATTATTAATTATTTACTGATGTTGCACATTATATTCAAAAATAAATTTTAGTTTGTAATGCGCACATAACCTATTTTGTATTACATATTAAAAAAGGTGGTCGACTACTAGCTATCGGCCCGGTCGACTTTTAAAGTTAAGCGGTCGATTATTGAAGCATTCGGACACTTTATTTTTAGCGCTAATTATTTATTTTCCCTGAACTTTCCTACTAACGCAAAATATTTAGTGATACATTAAATACATTTGAATTACTTCAATGCATTTTATATATTTTATAGCATTGATTGTTTATTTTTTTCTGGTTATTTCTGTTTTTTCCTGTTTTTTCTGGGTTTATCTGGGTTGTTCTGGGTTATTCTGGGTTTTTCTGGGTTTTTCTGGGTTTTCCTGGGTTTTCCTGGGTTTTTCTGGGTTTTTCTGGGTTATATGTAAAAAGAAGAGGAAGAAAAATTTAAAAAATTGTAACAGAGAGTTATAAAGCAAGTAAGGATTTCATTAAATTTAAGATAATTAAAATTGTATATTCGTTTCTTATGGATTAATGTTCTACAAAGTTTATATAATTTATTTATAGAATACCTACTTTAAAAACTTAAAATTTGTTACTGCTTCCTATCTTAAAAACGAAAAATTTAATTTACATTGGAAAAAAAATAATTTCTATTTTTTATTAAAATTTTGATAAAGTTTTTAAAAGAACTTATTTTAGTTACGCATTATTCTTGTCATTACTAATTATTTACTGATGTTGCACATTATATTCAAAAATTAATTTTTGTTTATAATGCGCACATAACCTATTTTGTATTTCATATTAAAAAAGGTGGTCGACTACTAGCTATTGGACCGGTCGACTTTTAGAGTTAAGCGGTCGATTATTATAGCATTCGGACACTTTATTTTTAGCGCTAATTATCTATTTTCCCTGAACTTTCCTACTAACGCAAAATATTTAGTGATACATTAAATACATTTGAATTACTTCAATGCATTTTATATATTTTATAGCATTGATTGTTTATTTTTTTTCTGGTTATTTCTGTTTTTTTCTGTTTTTTTCTGGGTTTATCTGGGTTATTCTGGGTTATTCTGGGTTTGTCTGGGTTTTCTGGGTTTTCCTGGGTCTTTCTGGGTTTTTCTGGGTTATATTGAAAAAGAAGAGGAAGAAAAATTTAAAAAATTGTAACAGAGAGTTATAAAACAAGAAAGGATTTCATTATATTTAAGATAATTAAAATTGTATATTCGGTTCTTATGGATTAATGTTCTACGAAGTTTATATAATTTATTTATAGAATACCTACTTTAAAAACTTAAAATTTGTTACTGCTTCCTATCTTAAAAACGAAAAATTTAATTTACATTGGAAAAAAAATAATTTCTATTTTTTATTAAAATTTTGATAAAGTTTTTAAAAGAACTTATTTTAGTTACGCGTTATTCTTGTCATTATTAATTATTTACTGATGTTGCACATTATATTCAAAAATAAATTTTAGTTTGTAATGCGCACATAACCTATTTTGTATTTCATATTAAAAAAGGTGGTCGACTACTAGCCATCGGACCGGTCGACTTTTTGAGTTAAGCGGTCGATTATTAAAGCATTCGGACACTTTATTTTTAGCGTTAATTATTTATTTTCCCTGAACTTTCCTACTACCGCAAAATATTTAGTGATACATTAAATACATTTGAATTACTTCAATACATTTTATATATTTTATAACATTGATTGTTTATTTTTTTTCTGGTTATTTCGGTTTTTTCTGGGTTTATCTGGGTTATTCTAGGTTATTCTGGGTTTTTCTGGGTTTTTCTGGGTTTTTCAGGGTATTCCTGGGTTTTTCTGGGTTATATGTAAAAAGAAGAGCAAGAAAAATTTAAAAAAAATTAACAGAGAGTTATAAAGCAAGTAAGGATTTCATTATATTTAAGATAATTAAAATTGTATATTCGTTTCTTATGGATTAATGTTCTACAAAGTTTATATAATTTATTTATAGAATACCTACTTTAAAAACTTAAAATTTGTTACTGCTTCCTATCTTAAAAACGAAAAATTTAATTTACATTGGAAAAAAAATAATTTCTATTTTTTATTAAAATTTTGATAAAGTTTTTAAAATAACTTATTTTAGTTACGCAGTATTCTTGTCATTATTAATTATTTACTGATGTTGCACATTATATTCAAAAATAAATTTTAGTTTGTAATGCGCACATAACCTATTTTGTATTTCATATTAAAAAAGGTGGTCGACTACTAGCTATCGGACCGGTCGACTTTTAGAGTTAAGCGGTCGATTATTAAAGCATTCGGACACTTTATTTTTAGCGCTAATTATTTATTTTCCCTGAACTTTCCAACTAACGCAAAATATTTAGTGATACATTAAATACATTTGAATTACTTCAATACATTTTATATATTTTATAACATTGATTGTTTATTTTTTTTCTGGTTATTTCTGTTTTTTCTGTTTTTTTTTGGGTTTATCTGGGTTATTCTCGGTTATTCTGGGTTTTTCTGGGTTTTCCTGGGATTTTCTGGGTTTTTCTGGGTTATATGTAAAAAGAAGAGGAAGAAAAATTTAAAAAATTGTAACAGAGAGTTATAAAACAAGAAAGGATTTCATTATATTTAAGATAATTAAAATTGTATATTCGTTTCTTATGGATTAATGTTCTACAAAGTTTATATAATTTATTTATAGAATACCTACTTTAAAAACTTCAAATTTGTTACTGCTTCCTATCTTGAAAACGAAAAATTTAATTTACATTAGAAAAAAATAATTTCTATTTTTTATTAAAATTTTGATAATATTTTTAAAAGAACTCATTTTAGTTACGCATTATTCTTGTCATTATTAATTATTTACTCATGTTGCACATTATATTCAAAAATAAATTTTAGTTTGTAATGCGCACATAACCTATTTTGTATTTCATATTAAGTAAGGTGGTCGACTACTAGCTATCGGACCGGTCGACTTTTAGAGTTAAGCGGTCGATTATTAAAGCATTCGGACACTTTATTTTTAGCGCTAATTACCTATTTTCCCTGAACTTTCCTACTAACGCAAAATATTTAGTGATACATTAAATACATTTGAATTACTTCAATACATTTTATATATTTTATAACATTGATTGTTGATTTTTTTTCTGGTTATTTCTGTTTTTTCTGGGTTTATCTGGGTTATTCTGGGTTATTCTGGGTTTTCTGGGTTTTTCTGGGTTTTCCTGGGTTTTTCTGGGTTTTTCTGGGTTTTTCAGGGTTATATGTAAAAAGAAGAGGAAGAAAAATTTAAAAAATTGTAACAGAGAGTTATAAAGCAAGTAAGGATTTCATTATATTTAAGATAATTAAAATTGTATATTCGTTTCTTATGGATTAATGTTCTACAAAGTTTATATAATTTATTTATAGAATACCTACTTTAAAAACTTAAAATTTGTTACTGCTTCCTATCTTAAAAACGAAAAATTTAATTTACATTGAAAAAAAAATAATTTCTATTTTTTATTAAAATTTTGATAAAGTTTTTAAAAGAACTTATTTTAGTTACGCATTATTCTTGTCATTATTAATTATTTACTGATGTTGCACATTATATTCAAAAATAAATTTTAGTTTATAATGCGCACATAACCTATTTCGTATTTCATATTAAAAAAGGTGGTCGACTACTAGCTATCGGACCGGTCGACTTTTAGAGTTAAGCGGTCGATTATTATAGCATTCGGACACTTTATTTTTAGCGCTAATTATTTATTTTCCCTGAACTTTCCTACTAACGCAAAATATTTAGTGATACATTAAATACATTTGAATTACTTAAATGCATTTTATATATTTTATAGCATTGATTGTTTATTTTTTTCTGGTTATTTCTGTTTTTTCTGGGTTTATCTGGGTTGTTCTGGGTTATTCTGGGTTTTTCTGGGTTTTTCTGGGTTTTCCTGGGTTTTTCTGTGTTTTTCTGGGTTATGTGTAAAAAGAAGAGGAAGAAAAATTTAAAAAATTGTAACAGAGAGTTATAAAGCAAGTAAGGATTTCATTATATTTAAGATAATTAACATTGTATATTCGTTTCTTATGGATTAATGTTCTACAAAGTTTATATAATTTATTTATAGAATACCTACTTTAAAAACTTAAAATTTGTTACTGCTTCCTATCTTAAAAACGAAAAATTTAATTTACATTGGAAAAAAAATAATTTCTATTTTTTATTAAAATTTTGATAAAGTTTTTAAAAGAACTTATTTTAGTTACGCATTAATCTTGTCATTATTAATTATTTACTGATGTTGCACATTATATTCAAAAATAAATTTTAGTTTATAATGCGCACATAACCTATTTTGTATTACATATTAAAAAAGGTGGTCGACTACAAGCTATCGGACCGGTCGACTTTTAGAGTTAAGCGGTCGATTATTATAGCATTCGGACACTTTATTTTTAGCGCTAATTATCTATTTTCCCTGAACTTTCCTACTAACGCAAAATATTTAGTGATACATTAAATACATTTGAATTACTTCAATACATTTTATATATTTTATAACATTGATTGTTTATTATTTTTCTGGTTATTTCTGTTTTTTTCTGTTTTTTCTGGGTTTATCTGGGTTATTCTAGGTTATTCTGGGTTTTTCTGGGTTTTTCTGGGTTTTCCTGGGATTTTCTGGGTTTTTCTGGGTTATATGTAAAAATAAGAGCAAGAAAAATTTAAAAAATTGTAACAGAGAGTTATAAAGCAAGTAAGGATTTCATTATATTTAAGATAATTAAAATTGTATATTCGTTTCTTATGGATTAATGTTCTACAAAGTTTATATAATTTATTTATAGAATACCTACTTTAACAACTTAAAATTTGTTACTGCTTCCTATCTTAAAAACGAAAAATTTAATTTACATTGGAAAAAAAATAATTTCTATTTTTTATTAAAATTTTGATAAAGTTTTTAAAATAACTTATTTTAGTTACGCAGTATTCTTGTCATTATTAATTATTTACTGATGTTTCACATTATATTCAAAAATAAATTTTAGTTTGTAATGCGCACATAACCTATTTTGTATTTCATATTAAAAAATGTGGTCGACTACTAGCTATCGGGCCGGTCGACTTTTAGAGTTAAGCGGTCGATTATTAAAGCATTCGGACACTTTATTTTTAGCGCTAATTACTTATTTTCCCTGAACTTTCCTACTAACGCAAAGTATTTAGTGATACATTAAATACATTTGAATTACTTCAATACATTTTATATATTTTATAACATTGATTGTTTATTTTTTTTCTGGTTATTTCTGTTTTTTTCTGTTTTTTTCTGGGTTTATCTGGGTTATTCTGGGTTATTCTGGGTTTTTCTGGGTTTTCTGGGTTTTCCTGGGTTTTTCTGGGTTTTTCTGGGTTATATTGAAAAAGAAGAGGAAGAAAAATTTAAAAAATTGTAACAGAGAGTTATAAAACAAGAAAGGATTTCATTATATTTAAGATAATTAAAATTGTATATTCGTTTCTTATGGATTAATGTTGTACGAAGTTTATGTAATTTATTTATAGAATACCTACTTTAAAAACTTAAAATTTGTTACTGCTTCCTATCTTAAAAACGAAAAATTTAATTTACATTGGAAAAAAAATAATTTCTATTTTTTATTAAAATTTTGATAAAGTTTTTAAAAGAACTTATTTTAGTTACGCGTTATTCTTGTCATTATTAATTATTTACTGATGTTGCACATTATATTCAAAAATAAATTTTAGTTTGTAATGCGCACATAACCTATTTTGTATTTCATATTAAAAAAGGTGGTCGACTACTAGCTATCGGACCGGTCGACTTTTAGAGTTAAGCGGTCGATTATTAAAGCATTCGGACTCTTTATTTTTAGCGCTAATTACTTATTTCCCCTGAACTTTCCTACTAACGCAAAATATTTAGCGATACATTAAATATATTTGAATTACTTCAATACATTTTATATATTTTATAACATTGATTGTTTATTTTTTCTGGTTATTTCTGTTTTTTTCTGTTTTTTCTGGGTTTATCTGGGTTATTCTAGGTTATTCTGGGTTTTTCTGGGTTTTTCTGGGTTTTCCTGGGGTTTTCTGGGTTTTTCTGGGTTATATGTAAAAAGAAGAGCAAGAAAAATTTAAAAAATTGAAACAGAGAGTTATAAAGCAAGTAAGGATTTCATTATATTTAAGATAATTAAAATTGTATATTCGTTTCTTATGGATTAATGTTCTACAAAGTTTATATAATTTAATTATAGAATACCTACTTTAAAAACTTAAAATTTGTTACTGCTTCCTATCTTGAAAACGAAAAATTTAATTTACATTAGAAAAAAATAATTTCTATTTTTTATTAAAATTTTCATAATGTTTTTAACAGAACTCATTTTAGTCACGCATTATTCTTGTCATTATTAATTATTTACTCATGTTGCACATTATATTCAAAAATATATTTTAGTTTGTAATGCGCACATAACCTATTTTGTATTTCATATTAAAAAAGGTGGTCGACTACTAGCTATCGGACCGGTCGACTTTTAGAGTTAAGCGGTCGATTATTAAAGCATTCGGACACTTTATTTTTAGCGCTAATTATCTATTTTCCCTGAACTTTCCTACTAACGCAAAATATTTAGTGATACATTAAATACATTTGAATTACTTCAATACATTTTATATATTTTATAACATTGATTGTTGATTTTTTTCTGGTTATTTCTGTTTTTTTTCTGGGTTTATCTGGGTTATTCTGGGTTATTCTGGGTTTTTCTGGGTTTTTCTGGGTTTTCCTGGGTTTTTCTGTGTTTTTCTGGGTTTTTCTGGGTTATATGTAAAAAGAAGAGGAAGAAAAATTTAAAAAATTGTAACAGAGAGTTATAAAGCAAGTAAGGATTTCATTATATTTAAGATAATTAAAATTGTATATTCGTTTCTTATGGATTAATGTTCTACAAAGTTTATATATTTTATTTTATAGAATACCTACTTTAAAAACTTAAAATTTGTTACTGCTTCCTATCTTGAAAACGAAAAATTTAATTTACCTTAGAAAAAAAATAATTTCTATTTTTTATTAAAATTTTGATAAACTTTTTAAAAGAACTTATTTTAGTTACGCGTTATTCTTGTCATTATTAATTATTTACTGATGTTGTGTGATGTCCCACTATTTTTCGCGCGGTATTATTCCACCATCTCTTCAACAATCAATTCACAACTCCATCAAAACCTTCAATCTCGAGTCATACCCTACTCCCTCACCCAACCAATCATTTAGACGATATACCTTAGTGGTCCCTGTCTCTAAACGGTCAATCCAGATTCCTGATCTCCTTGGCGATATACCTTAGTGGTCCCTATCTCAAGATGGTCAATCCAGATTCCTGATCTCCTTGGCGATGTACCTTAGCGGTCCCCATCTCAAGATGGTCAACTGCGTCCTCCTTATCTCTCAATTTAAACGAATCCCTCGCACCAAAAACTTACTAATTCGAGACCACGTCTCACCCCCTCCCTCTGCCCTTTAATTTGACTCCACTCTTACCCCTGTACCCATCCAGCTACTCCAAATCCGTCGGATTGAGTATTCCCATATAAAAACCCCAAAAATGTAATTGCGACGCATACTTTGCGCATTAGTCATCACTCAGTTATTTACTACGACGCAAATTTGGCGTACGTGCCATGGCGAATTACCGCTCTTACCCTTCATACCTGACATTCCAATCTTTACTATAAATACAAGGCCCACAGAGGCCGGAGCTCATTACCATGTTTACCATTTTTGCGACAAGTGTCAACTTAAACCTCGCGAATATAAAAGTGATAACGAATCGACGAATCTCATTTCATATTATATAAAATCAGTGCGAATCCTCAGAAGAAGGAGAACCACCTATTCTACTTATTGTAAGTCGTTATTACTATTATTATATAACATTGTATGTCACGTTCATCTATATTACTAATATTCTTTGCAAATCATATTATATTATATAATTATTCATTTATCACGTTTAATGCTGTTAAAGCCTATCGATTTATTTCGTTTCGTGCTTGCTGCTAAAGCCTATCGATTTATTTTCTATTACTTGCTTATTGCTTAAAGCCTATTGGCCTATTGCCTGTGTTTGCTCATCGTCAAAGCTTATTGACTAATTTGTATCGTCTACTTATTGTTAAGACCTATGGGTCTATTTTGTATTGCATCTTCATCACCACATATTCGAACGTATCAAAATATCATATATAAATCATATGTTCCTAACGGTATACGTCAAAACAAGACGGTACCCAAATAAACAAACGTTACTATTTCCTAAACACGCCTCGTATCATTGCAGAAATCCTACAATAATAAATATTACAATACATAACACGTCGGTACAACAGCTGATCTCGTTTCGCGAACACGAGAGCTCTTGTTATGTTTACATGACTTTTCCCGAATCAGTGCATCTAAACGTAGTTCGCGGAATAACGCGAGCGGTTCTCTGAAACAAATGCAACAGTAAATCAAAACAAAGCTATTAGCGTCTTAACGGGTGTCTCCCAAATACACAATAACCATTTAAACCTTCCCTGGTCGTTTAGTGCCGCGAAATACATTTTCGTGCCGAGACGCCTGCCCAACTCGTGACGCGAAATACATTTTTGTGCCGAGGTTCCTACCCAACTCGTGTCGCGAAATACATTTTCGTGCCGAGACTCTTACCCTCCTCGTGTCGCGAAATACATTTTCGTGCCGAGGCTCCTACCCAACTCGTGTCGCGAAATACATTTTCGTGCCGAGACTCTTACCCTCCTCGTGTCGCGAAATACATTTTCGTGCCGAGGCTCCTACCCAACTCGTGTCGCGAAATACATTTTCGTGCCGAGACTCTTACCCTCCTCGTGTCGCGAAATACATTTTCGTGCCGAGACTCCTACCCAACTCGTGTCGCGAAATACATTTTCGTGCCGAGGCTCCTACCCAACTCGTGTCGCGAAATACATTTTCGTGCCGAGACTCTTACCCTCCTCGTGTCGCGAAATACATTTTCGTGCCGAGGCTCCTACCCAACTCGTGTCGCGAAATACATTTTCGTGCCGAGGCTCCTACCCGAATTTTGTGCTGCGAAATTCACTTTCGTGCCGAAACCTCCTCTTAACTTACCCTAACAATGTCATTCCCCTAAGACCTCAACCCGGGACGTGACAGTTGCACATTATATTCAAAAATAAATTTTAGTTTGTAATGCGCACATAACCTATTTTGTATTTCATATTAAAAAAGGTGGTCGACTACTAGCTATCGGCCCGGTCGACTTTTAAAGTTAAGCGGTCGATTATTAAAGCATTCGGACACTTTATTTTTAGCGCTAATTATTTATTTTCCCTGAACTTTCCTACTAACGCAAAATATTTAGTGATACATTAAATACATTTGAATTACTTCAATACATTTTATATATTTTATAACATTGATTGTTTATTTTTTTCTGGTTATTTCTGTTTTTTCTGTTTTTTTCTGGGTTTATCTGGGTTATTCTAGGTTATTCTGGGTTTTTCTGGGTTTTTCTGGGTTTTCCTGGGTTTTTCTGGGTTTTTCTGGGTTATATGTAAAAAGAAGAGCAAGAAAAATTTAAAAAATTGTAACAGAGAGTTATAAAGCAAGTAAGGATTTCATTATATTTAAGATAATTAAAATTGTATATTCGTTTCTTATGGATTAATGTTCTACAAAGTTTATATAATTTATTTATAGAATACCTACTTTAAAAACTTAAAATTTGTTACTGCTTCCTATCTTGAAAACGAAAAATTTAATTTACATTAGAAAAAATAATTTCTATTTTTTATTAAAATTTTCATAATGTTTTTAACAGAACTCATTTTAGTCACGCATTATTCTTGTCATTATTAATTATTTACTCATGTTGCACATTATATTCAAAAATAAATATTAGTTTGTAATGCGCACATAACCTATTTTGTATTTCATATTATAAAAGGTGGTCGACTACTAGCTATCGGACCGGTCGACTTTTAGAGTTAAGCGGTCGATTATTAAAGCATTCGGACACTTTATTTTTAGCGCTAATTATTTATTTTCCCTGAACTTTCCTACTAACGCAAAATATTTAGTGATACATTAAATACATTTGAATTACTTCAATACATTTTATATATTTTATAACATTGATTGTTTATTTTTTTCTGGTTATTTCTGTTTTTTCTGTTTTTTCTGGGTTTATCTGGGTTATTCTAGGTTATTCTGGGTTTTTCTGGGTTTTTCTGGGTTTTCCTGGGTTTTTCTGGGTTTTTCTGGGTTTTTCTGGGTTTTTCTGGGTTATATGTAAAAAGAAGAGGAAGAAAAATTTAAAAAATTGTAACAGAGAGTTATAAAGCAAGTAAGGATTTCATTATATTTAAGATAATTAAAATGGTATATTCGTTTCTTATGGATTAATGTTCTACAAAGTTTATATAATTTATTTATAGAATACCTACTTTAAAAACTTAAAATTTGTTACTGCTTCCTATCTTGAAAACGAAAAATTTAATTTACATTAGAAAAAAATAATTTCTATTTTTTATTAAAATTTTCATAATGTTTTTAACAGAACTCATTTTAGTCAGGCATTATTCTTGTCATTATTAATTATTTACTCATGTTGCACATTATATTCAAAAATATATTTTAGTTTGTAATGCGCACATAACCTATTTTGTATTTCATATTAAAAAAGGTGGTCGACTACTAGCTATCAGACCGGTCGAATTTTAGAGTTAAGCGGTCGATTATTAAAGCATTCGGACACTTTATTTTTAGCGCTAATTATCTATATTCCCTGAACTTTCCTACTAACGCAAAATATTTAGTGATACATTAAATACATTTGAATTACTTCAATACATTTTATATATTTTAAAACATTGATTGTTGATTTTTTTTTCTGGTTATTTCTGTTTTTTTCTGGGTTTATCTGGGTTATTCTGGGTTATTCTGGGTTTTTCTGGGTTTTTCTGGGTTTTCCTGGGTTTTTCTGGGTTTTTCTGGGTTTTTCTGGGTTTTTCTGGGTTATATGTAAAAAGAAGAGGAAGAAAAATTTAAAAAATTGTAACAGAGAGTTATAAAGCAAGTAAGGATTTCATTATATTTAAGATAATTAAAATTGTATATTCGTTTCTTATGGATTAATGTTCTACAAAGTTTATATAATTTATTTATAGAATACCTACTTTAAAAACTTAAAATTTGTTACTGCTTCCTATCTTAAAAACGAAAAATTTAATTTACATTGAAAAAAAAATAATTTCTATTTTTTATTAAAATTTTGATAAAGTTTTTAAAAGAACTTATTTTAGTTACGCATTATTCTTGTCATTATTAATTATTTACTGATGTTGCACATTATATTCAAAAATAAATTTTAGTTTATAATGCGCACATAACCTATTTTGTATTTCATATTAAAAAAGGTGGTCGACTACTAGCTATCGGACCGGTCGACTTTTAGAGTTAAGCGGTCGATTATTATAGCATTCGGATACTTTATTTTTAGCGCTAATTATCTATTTTCCCTGAACTTTCCTACTAACGCAAAATATTTAGTGATACATTAAATACATTTGAATTACTTCAATACATTTTATATATTTTATAACATTGATTGTTTATTTTTTTCTGGTTATTTCTGTTTTTTTCTGTTTTTTTCTGGGTTTATCTGGGTTATTCTAGGTTATTCTGGGTTTTTCTGGGTTTTTCTGGGTTTTCCTGGGTTTTTCTGGATTTTTCTGGGTTATATGTAAAAAGAAGAGCAAGAAAAATTTAAAAAATTGTAACAGAGAGTTATAAAGCAAATAAGGATTTCATTATATTTAAGATAATTAAAATTGTATATTCGTTTCTTATGGATTAATGTTCTACAATGTTTATATAATTTATTTATAGAATACCTACTTTAAAAACTTAAAATTTGTTACTGCTTCCTATCTTGAAAACGAAAAATTTAATTTACATTAGAAAAA
This sequence comes from Andrena fulva, assembly GCA_946251845.1. Taxonomy (NCBI): domain Eukaryota; kingdom Metazoa; phylum Arthropoda; class Insecta; order Hymenoptera; family Andrenidae; genus Andrena; species Andrena fulva. Next base: position 42,209,998 of record OX276329.1, read on the forward strand.
AATAATTTCTATTTTTTATTAAAATTTTCATAATGTTTTTAACAGAACTCATTTTAGTCACGCATTATTCTTGTCATTATTAATTATTTACTCATGTTGCACATTATATTCAAAAATATATTTTAGTTTGTAATGCGCACATAACCTATTTTGTATTTCATATTAAAAAAGGTGGTCGACTACTAGCTATCAGACCGGTCGAATTTTAGAGTTAATCGGTCGATTATTAAAGCATTCGGACACTTTATTTTTAGCGCTAATTATCTATTTTCCCTGATCTTTCCTACTAACGCAAAATATTTAGTGATACATTAAATACATTTGAATTACTTCAATACATTTTATATATTTTAAAACATTGATTGTTGATTTTTTTTCTGGTTATTTCTGTTTTTTTCTGGGTTTATCTGGGTTATTCTGGGTTATTCTTGGTTTTTCTGGGTTTTTCTGGGTTTTCCTGGGTTTTTCTGGGTTTTTCTGGGTTTTTCTGGGTTATATGTAAAAAGAAGAGGAAGAAAAATTTAAAAAATTGTAACAGAGAGTTATAAAGCAAGTAAGGATTTCATTATATTTAAGATAATTAAAATTGTATATTCGTTTCTTATGGATTAATGTTCTACAAAGTTTATATAATTTATTTATAGAATACCTACTTTAAAAACTTAAAATTTGTTACTGCTTCCTATCTTAAAAACGAAAAATTTAATTTACATTGAAAAAAAAATAATTTCTATTTTTTATTAAAATTTTGATAAAGTTTTTAAAAGAACTCATTTTAGTCACCCATTATTCTTGTCATTATTAATTATTTACTCATGTTGCACATTATATTCAAAAATATATTTTAGTTTGTAATGCGCACATAACCTATTTTGTATTTCATATTAAAAAAGGTGGTCGACTACTAGCTATCAGACCGGACGAATTTTAGAGTTAATCGGTCGATTATTAAAGCATTCGGACACTTTATTTTTAGCGCTAATTATCTATTTTCCCTGAACTTTCCTACTAACGCAAAATATTTAGTGATACATTAAATACATTTGAATTACTTCAATACATTTTATATATTTTAAAACATTGATTGTTGATTTTTTTTCTGGTTATTTCTGTTTTTTTCTGGGTTTATCTGGGTTATTCTGGGTTATTCTTGGTTTTTCTGGGTTTTTCTGGGTTTTCCTGGGTTTTTCTGGGTTTTTCTGGGTTTTTCTGGGTTATATGTAAAAAGAAGTGGAAGAAAAATTTAAAAAATTGTAACAGAGAGTTATAAAGCAAGTAAGGATTTCATTATATTTAAGATAATTAAAATTGTATATTCGTTTCTTATGGATTAATGTTCTACAAAGTTTATATAATTTATTTATAGAATACCTACTTTAAAAACTTAAAATTTGTTACTGCTTCCTATCTTAAAAACGAAAAATTTAATTTACATTGAAAAAAAAATAATTTCTATTTTTTATTAAAATTTTGATAAAGTTTTTAAAAGAACTTATTTTAGTTACGCATTATTCTTGTCATTATTAATTATTTACTGATGTTGCACATTATATTCAAAAATAAATTTTAGTTTATAATGCGCACATAACCTATTTTGTATTTCATATTAAAAAAGGTGGTCGACTACTAGCTATCGGACCGGTCGACTTTTAGAGTTAAGCGGTCGATTATTAAAGCATTCGGACACTTTATTTTTAGCGCTAATTACTTATTTTCCCTGAACTTTCCTACTAACGCAAAGTATTTAGTGATACATTAAATACATTTGAATTACTTCAATACATTTCATATATTTTATAACATTGATTGTTTATTTTTTTTCTGGTTATTTCTGTTTTTTTCTGTTTTTTTCTGGGTTTATCTGGGTTATTCTGGGTTATTCTGGGTTTTTCTGGGTTTTCTGGGTTTTCCTGGGTTTTTCTGGGTTTTTCTGGGTTATATTGAAAAAGAAGAGGAAGAAAAATTTAAAAAATTGTAACAGAGAGTTATAAAACAAGAAAGGATTTCATTATATTTAAGATAATTAAAATTGTATATTCGTTTCTTATGGATTAATGTTGTACGAAGTTTATGTAATTTATTTATAGAATACCTACTTTAAAAACTTAAAATTTGTTACTGCTTCCTATCTTAAAAACGAAAAATTTAATTTACATTGGAAAAAAAATAATTTCTATTTTTTATTAAAATTTTGATAAAGTTTTTAAAAGAACTTATTTTAGTTACGCGTTATTCTTGTCATTATTAATTATTTACTGATGTTGCACATTATATTCAAAAATAAATTTTAGTTTGTAATGCGCACATAACCTATTTTGTATTTCATATTAAAAAAGGTGGTCGACTACTAGCTATCGGACCGGTCGACTTTTTGAGTTAAGCGGTCGATTATTAAAGCATTCGGACACTTTATTTTTAGCGTTAATTATTTATTTTCCCTGAACTTTCCTACTAACGCAAAGTATTTAGTGATACATTAAATATATTTGAATTACTTCAATACATTTTATATATTTTATAACATTGATTGTTTATTTTTTTTCTGGTTATTTCTGTTTTTTCTGTTTTTTCTGGGTTTACCTGGGTTATTCTAGGTTATTCTGGGTTTTTCTGGGTTTTTCTGTGTTTTCCTGTGTTTTTCTGGGTTTTTCTGGGTTATATGTAAAAAGAAGAGCAAGAAAAATTTAAAAAATAGTAACAGAGAGTTATAAAACAAGAAAGGATTTCATTATATTTAAGATAATTAAAATTGTATATTCGTTTCTTATGGATTAATGTTCTACAAAGTTTATATAATTTATTTATAGAATACCTACTTTAAAAACTTAAAATTTGTTACTGCTTCCTATCTTAAAAACGAAAAATTTAATTTACATTGGAAAAAAAATAATTTCTATTTTTTATTAAAATTTTGATAAAGTTTTTAAAAGAACTTATTTTTGTTACGCGTTATTCTTGTCATTATTAATTATTTACTGATGTTGCACATTACATTCAAAAATAAATTTTAGTTTGTAATGCGCACATAACCTATTTTGTATTTCATATTAAAAAAGGTGGTCGACTACTAGCTATCGGACCGGTCGACATTTAGAGTTAAGCGGTCGATTATTAAAGCATTCGGACTCTTTATTTTTAGCGCTAATTACTTATTTTCCCTGAACTTTCCTACTAACGCAAAATATTTAGCGATACATTAAATATATTTGAATTACTTCAATACATTTTATATATTTTATAACATTGATTGTTTATTTTTTTCTGGTTATTTCTGTTTTTTTCTGTTTTTTCTGGGTTTATCTGGGTTATTCTAGGTTATTCTGGGTTTTTCTGGGTTTTTCTGGGTTTTTCTGGGTTTTCCTGGGGTTTTCTGGGTTTTTCTGGGTTATATGTAAAAAGAAGAGCAAGAAAAATTTAAAAAATTGTAACAGAGAGTTATAAAGCAAGTAAGGATTTCATTATATTTAAGATAATTAAAATTGTATATTCGTTTCTTATGGATTAATGTTCTACAAAGTTTATATAATTTAATTATAGAATACCTACTTTAAAAACTTAAAATTTGTTACTGCTTCCTATCTTGAAAACGAAAAATTTAATTTACATTAGAAAAAAATAATTTCTATTTTTTATTAAAATTTTCATAATGTTTTTAACAGAACTCATTTTAGTCACGCATTATTCTTGTCATTATTAATTATTTACTCATGTTGCACATTATATTCAAAAATATATTTTAGTTTGTAATGCGCACATAACCTATTTTGTATTTCATATTAAAAAAGGTGGTCGACTACTAGCTATCGGACCGGTCGACTTTTAGAGTTAAGCGGTCGATTATTAAAGCATTCGGACACTTTATTTTTAGCGCTAATTATCTATTTTCCCTGAACTTTCCTACTAACGCAAAATATTTAGTGATACATTAAATACATTTGAATTACTTCAATACATTTTATATATTTTATAACATTGATTGTTGATTTTTTTCTGGTTATTTCTGTTTTTTTTCTGGGTTTATCTGGGTTATTCTGGGTTATTCTGGGTTTTTCTGGGTTTTTCTGGGTTTTCCTGGGTTTTTCTGTGTTTTTCTGGGTTTTTCTGGGTTATATGTAAAAAGAAGAGGAAGAAAAATTTAAAAAATTGTAACAGAGAGTTATAAAGCAAGTAAGGATTTCATTATATTTAAGATAATTAAAATTGTATATTCGTTTCTTATGGATTAATGTTCTACAAAGTTTATATATTTTATTTTATAGAATACCTACTTTAAAAACTTAAAATTTGTTACTGCTTCCTATCTTGAAAACGAAAAATTTAATTTACCTTAGAAAAAAAATAATTTCTATTTTTTATTAAAATTTTGATAAACTTTTTAAAAGAACTTATTTTAGTTACGCGTTATTCTTGTCATTATTAATTATTTACTGATGTTGTGTGATGTCCCACTATTTTTCGCGCGGTATTATTCCACCATCTCTTCAACAATCAATTCACAACTCCATCAAAACCTTCAATCTCGAGTCATACCCTACTCCCTCACCCAACCAATCATTTAGACGATATACCTTAGTGGTCCCTGTCTCTAAACGGTCAATCCAGATTCCTGATCTCCTTGGCGATATACCTTAGTGGTCCCTATCTCAAGATGGTCAATCCAGATTCCTGATCTCCTTGGCGATGTACCTTAGCGGTCCCCATCTCAAGATGGTCAACTGCGTCCTCCTTATCTCTCAATTTAAACGAATCCCTCGCACCAAAAACTTACTAATTCGAGACCACGTCTCACCCCCTCCCTCTGCCCTTTAATTTGACTCCACTCTTACCCCTGTACCCATCCAGCTACTCCAAATCCGTCGGATTGAGTATTCCCATATAAAAACCCCAAAAATGTAATTGCGACGCATACTTTGCGCATTAGTCATCACTCAGTTATTTACTACGACGCAAATTTGGCGTACGTGCCATGGCGAATTACCGCTCTTACCCTTCATACCTGACATTCCAATCTTTACTATAAATACAAGGCCCACAGAGGCCGGAGCTCATTACCATGTTTACCATTTTTGCGACAAGTGTCAACTTAAACCTCGCGAATATAAAAGTGATAACGAATCGACGAATCTCATTTCATATTATATAAAATCAGTGCGAATCCTCAGAAGAAGGAGAACCACCTATTCTACTTATTGTAAGTCGTTATTACTATTATTATATAACATTGTATGTCACGTTCATCTATATTACTAATATTCTTTGCAAATCATATTATATTATATAATTATTCATTTATCACGTTTAATGCTGTTAAAGCCTATCGATTTATTTCGTTTCGTGCTTGCTGCTAAAGCCTATCGATTTATTTTCTATTACTTGCTTATTGCTTAAAGCCTATTGGCCTATTGCCTGTGTTTGCTCATCGTCAAAGCTTATTGACTAATTTGTATCGTCTACTTATTGTTAAGACCTATGGGTCTATTTTGTATTGCATCTTCATCACCACATATTCGAACGTATCAAAATATCATATATAAATCATATGTTCCTAACGGTATACGTCAAAACAAGACGGTACCCAAATAAACAAACGTTACTATTTCCTAAACACGCCTCGTATCATTGCAGAAATCCTACAATAATAAATATTACAATACATAACACGTCGGTACAACAGCTGATCTCGTTTCGCGAACACGAGAGCTCTTGTTATGTTTACATGACTTTTCCCGAATCAGTGCATCTAAACGTAGTTCGCGGAATAACGCGAGCGGTTCTCTGAAACAAATGCAACAGTAAATCAAAACAAAGCTATTAGCGTCTTAACGGGTGTCTCCCAAATACACAATAACCATTTAAACCTTCCCTGGTCGTTTAGTGCCGCGAAATACATTTTCGTGCCGAGACGCCTGCCCAACTCGTGACGCGAAATACATTTTTGTGCCGAGGTTCCTACCCAACTCGTGTCGCGAAATACATTTTCGTGCCGAGACTCTTACCCTCCTCGTGTCGCGAAATACATTTTCGTGCCGAGGCTCCTACCCAACTCGTGTCGCGAAATACATTTTCGTGCCGAGACTCTTACCCTCCTCGTGTCGCGAAATACATTTTCGTGCCGAGGCTCCTACCCAACTCGTGTCGCGAAATACATTTTCGTGCCGAGACTCTTACCCTCCTCGTGTCGCGAAATACATTTTCGTGCCGAGACTCCTACCCAACTCGTGTCGCGAAATACATTTTCGTGCCGAGGCTCCTACCCAACTCGTGTCGCGAAATACATTTTCGTGCCGAGACTCTTACCCTCCTCGTGTCGCGAAATACATTTTCGTGCCGAGGCTCCTACCCAACTCGTGTCGCGAAATACATTTTCGTGCCGAGGCTCCTACCCGAATTTTGTGCTGCGAAATTCACTTTCGTGCCGAAACCTCCTCTTAACTTACCCTAACAATGTCATTCCCCTAAGACCTCAACCCGGGACGTGACATAATTTTGGTGACAGCGGTGGGATCCGTTAACTGTCTAAAGAAGTAAATTCTCAAGCATACGGTGCCCACAACAGCCTGATAAATATATAAAATGTGCATTAAATACCCGCTTCGCGGTACTTTAAACTACCGGAGCCGCAGATTACAAAGCATTTCAGCATATTTGAATGCGCTGACCTGCGTCTCTGGAGGCATAGCGACAACCACGGACGGCAACGAGATTTGCTTAAATTGCTCTAGCCTGGTACCCATGGATACGGTAGAAGTATACTGGACCCATTATTATTACACATATAACGTACCCGTATATTGCCCTCGGTGCAGAAACCCGCTAATACAGGGGCGCCCCATAAGTAACTGCGAAGAATGCTCGGAAAGCTACCTTCTCTCAAATAAGAGCTACAGACGGTTTGATAATTATCAACAATGAGTATAGTTGACCCTAATTTTAAATAACGGCAAACTGACGCCGAAAACATTAAAAACCATCGAAACGCCACTTAGAAAAAAAATAAACGGCCTAGTCATGTCCATATACGGCGATACCGAGGACTCTCACATAATGAACCCAGACGCGGGCCCTTCCGCTAACACTGTAAACGCCGCGATCGCCGAAAGAATGGAGCAGGTGCAATTAGTACGGGAAAAGCAAGCCGAAATTGAAAGCTTGTGCGCGGAATTGGTCGCAAACCGGGAATCCAATACGCGTTCAGGCGTAGTCTCCGATTCGGACGGCCCCGCGTTTGAATTTCTTGCCGGAAAGGTGCAAAAATTGGAAGCAATGATGGATAAACTCCTTGCACCTCCGCCATTGGCGAACAATTTTGCCAGTCCTGGTTCCTCACGTTTCGATAGGAAACCAAAAATAAATTATAACAATGTACCGGACCAGGATCCATTGCCCCAGATCAGATTAAAAGACGCGATAGAAACCGTCCCAAAATTTAACGGTCACAATATGTCCGTTTTGCAATTCGCGAGAGCTTGCAATAGGGCTAAGGCTCTGGTTCCCTCGCTAGCCGAACCCCAGCTAGCGAGGTTGTTGATGAACAAGCTGCAAGATCATGCATACTTGGCCGTTGAGGATAGGGTCTTTGAAACCGTAAATGATCTAATCAAACAACTCAAACGCACTTTTTCTCCTGGTAAAACGTCTGACCACTATCGTGGGGAACTTGTCAATATTATAAAAGGAACCAACGAGCACATGTTGAAGTACATTTCACGCGTAAGGGACCTCCGATTCGCCATTTTAGAAGAGGATAGAGAATATTACAGCGATTTCGCACAACAGCATCTTCAGGACCTAGACCGCCTAACCTTAGACTCATTCGTCGATGGCCTTCCGCCCTACATAAGAATGAGATTACACCAGCACCGTTTCGAAACTCTCAACGAAGCATTCGATCAGGCTGTCCTCGTAGACAAGCAGATTGATAGGGACCGTCTCCGATTCTCCGATCCCGAACGAATCTGTCAAATCTGCAGCAAGACAGGTCACGACGCACGGTCCTGTCGAAATAATCAACGATCTGCAATTAACCAAAATTCCGAGAGGTACCCTCCAAACCACGCCGCGGAATATAGGTATCAAGCACCCAATCCCCTGCTCCCATACTGGAACAAGAACCGTCCTCCACCTCCGAAACCTACGGAGATACACAATTGCAGTTACTGCATGAAGCCCGGACACGCGACCTCGGAATGCCGAGAACGCAAATTCACCGTCTACAAGGATCCAAGAACCTTGTGAGAAACGGAGTCGGAAACTACTCCTCCGAGCACTGATGGACGCGAACCATGGAGTACACCCACTTACGATCCAACCAAAGACACCAGCGATGCCGTAGAAGCCGGTATCATTCGAATAAACACAGTTGGTCAGGCCCCGTCTGTGAGAATTCACTCACCAGACTTTCAGAAAACAGCCGATGTAATAATCAATACCAGTACTGAGGTAAATTTGCCAAAACTTCAGGACGCAAAGCGATTTCAGGACGTCAATCCGACGCAGCGAGTGCTATTAAGAAGCACTTCTCCGGATCCTGTTTCCACCCTTGGAACAATAAAGATACTGCCTAAAGAGACTACGATGCCGATAGGTATCACTCCCATCCCCAACCTAATAAAAAACAAATCCCTCTTAGCCCCGGATCCGTCGATCTGCTACCTCGAGGCACCCACGACGGTGCACTCACTCTCACCCCCTACGCATTATGCCAAATCAACCCTTCCCCTAACCTCCCAAGAGTCTCTCGCGGTTACGCTAAAACCGGACAAACAGAAAATCCACGCCGTTCTGAACTACTCAGCACCTTGCGCACCCGAAGGAATTAACAACTACCTCGGACTGACCGGATATTACATTAAGTTTATCCCAGATTTCCCTAAAACGACTCGGCCTTTGACCTCACTACAGAAGAAAGACACTCCATTGGGCTGGAGGTCGTCCCAACAAACCGCTTTTAACCACTCAAAATCAACATTGCAGAAAGAACCGATCCTGCAACATTCGACTTTTAAACTGAAATTCCACGTCTGGCCAGACGCCTTATCCCGTAAACCCATTGCAGAGGAGGCATGCCCCATACGACCACGCGAAGAATCGGACGACGACTTGGAAGACAGGTCCAAACATAAGCCAAGCAGCTCCAAGAGGCCAAGGTTCTCCAGTTCACCGATCCATGTGGCAACCAGTGGAAGCAACTCCATCGACCCTACAATGCCCACATCCAACGCTCACCTTAGAAGAGAATCAAACGGGATTCAACTGCACCGAAAGAAGCGCCGGAAATTGTCGCCAGCAGAAATTCAACCAAGTTCTTCCCCGGAAAACATACGTGAACGACTGCCTACCACGAGAACCGACCAGATTTACAAATTACCCATGCAGGTTCTATTGACGAAATATCCTGTGTGCGTGCTCCTCAGCCTACTCACATCAATTAAAGGGGCTGACGAATTCGTTAAAAGATTTAACTCTCATTTCGGAGCTCCTAGAGCCACCCTCACCGACCAAGCGGCAAACTCTAAAAGCACTTTCGCGAAAACAGCAGTACGGGAATGTAAAACCCAACAATTCCGAACCACAGCCCTTCACCCACAGACGAATGGCTCTATAAAAAGATTGCATCTCACTTTGACCAAATCTTCACAATTAATTATAGGTAGATACAGCGACTGGGACGAATGGAACTTAGCCGCATTCTCAAATAACGCCAGCGTCCAAAAGGGCACTGGCTGCACTTCGCGTGAATTAATATTCAGAAAATTAGCTCGGGTACCCACTCGGAAACCGGTAACCGAAAATTTTGAAAACGAAACATATCAAAGTTGCCTTTCGAAACTAAGTAGGAGACTGCGGAGGAAACGACATTATGATCGCTATACCTACGTGCGCGAGAGTCCCGGTTGACCCCACGCCACCACAAACAAAAGATACTCTAATAAATTTTCCATCATAGATAATTTCTACTGCAACATTTATTGCTACATCATCACTTATGCGACTATGCCGTCCAGAAGGAAGGAAAATAACATCCCTCCTCCCTAAAGTGATCTCTTCGAGTCGTCACCCGAGACGCCTCCACAGACGGACATCTCCATAGATGACTCCGTCCTTTCCAACATCAATCAACAGAGAGCAACTCCAGGAGACCATACCACTTCGTCCCGTATAGACCCTTCTAAATTCAAACAAATACCCTGTATAGATCCTAAAATTCCTCCTAGTCCCTCCTTCCTTCACCATCCCTTGTATATAAGTCCCTTGTAAATACTTCCCGAACCTCCTTCTTCCCTTGTAAATAGTCCCCTATAAATATACCGAAATTCACAGCATTTATTTTTTATGTTTGGGTAAAATTTTGTTTCTTTAGTTTCAAATTAGTTATATCTCTTATTTTTCTTATATTACGCCAAATAGGCTTTATCTTTAGTTTTATTCTTCTAACCAAACAGGCTTTATCTTTTGTTTTTTTTTTCTCGCCAAAATAGGCTTTATATTTTATTTTTGTTAAATTCTATTTTCTTTATTTTCTCATTCCAAGCCACCCGAACCTTATGTTAAGAAATGTAAAAATTTCTTCATGTAAGGGGGGAGGTGTGATGTACCACTAATTTTCGTTTAATTTTTTTTTCTCACTCCAAGCCACCCGAACCTTGTATTAAGAAATGTAAAAATTTCTTCATGTAAGGGGGGAGGTGTGATGTCCCACTATTTTTCGCGCGGTATTATTCCACCATCTCTTCAACAATCAATTCACAACTCCATCAAAACCTTCAATCTCGAGTCATACCCTACTCCCTCACCCAACCAATCATTTAGACGATATACCTTAGTGGTCCCTGTCTCTAAACGGTCAATCCAGATTCCTGATCTCCTTGGCGATATACCTTAGTGGTCCCTATCTCAAGATGGTCAATCCAGATTCCTGATCTCCTTGGCGATGTACCTTAGCGGTCCCCATCTCAAGATGGTCAACTGCGTCCTCCTTATCTCTCAATTTAAACGAATCCCTCGCACCAAAAACTTACTAATTCGAGACCACGTCTCACCCCCTCCCTCTGCCCTTTAATTTGACTCCACTCTTACCCCTGTACCCATCCAGCTACTCCAAATCCGTCGGATTGAGTATTCCCATATAAAAACCCCAAAAATGTAATTGCGACGCATACTTTGCGCATTAGTCATCACTCAGTTATTTACTACGACGCAAATTTGGCGTACGTGCCATGGCGAATTACCGCTCTTACCCTTCATACCTGACATTCCAATCTTTACTATAAATACAAGGCCCACAGAGGCCGGAGCTCATTACCATGTTTACCATTTTTGCGACAAGTGTCAACTTAAACCTCGCGAATATAAAAGTGATAACGAATCGACGAATCTCATTTCATATTATATAAAATCAGTGCGAATCCTCAGAAGAAGGAGAACCACCTATTCTACTTATTGTAAGTCGTTATTACTATTATTATATAACATTGTATGTCACGTTCATCTATATTACTAATATTCTTTGCAAATCATATTATATTATATAATTATTCATTTATCACGTTTAATGCTGTTAAAGCCTATCGATTTATTTCGTTTCGTGCTTGCTGCTAAAGCCTATCGATTTATTTTCTATTACTTGCTTATTGCTTAAAGCCTATTGGCCTATTGCCTGTGTTTGCTCATCGTCAAAGCTTATTGACTAATTTGTATCGTCTACTTATTGTTAAGACCTATGGGTCTATTTTGTATTGCATCTTCATCACCACATATTCGAACGTATCAAAATATCATATATAAATCATATGTTCCTAACGGTATACGTCAAAACAAGACGGTACCCAAATAAACAAACGTTACTATTTCCTAAACACGCCTCGTATCATTGCAGAAATCCTACAATAATAAATATTACAATACATAACACGTCGGTACAACAGCTGATCTCGTTTCGCGAACACGAGAGCTCTTGTTATGTTTACATGACTTTTCCCGAATCAGTGCATCTAAACGTAGTTCGCGGAATAACGCGAGCGGTTCTCTGAAACAAATGCAACAGTAAATCAAAACAAAGCTATTAGCGTCTTAACGGGTGTCTCCCAAATACACAATAACCATTTAAACCTTCCCTGGTCGTTTAGTGCCGCGAAATACATTTTCGTGCCGAGACGCCTGCCCAACTCGTGACGCGAAATACATTTTTGTGCCGAGGTTCCTACCCAACTCGTGTCGCGAAATACATTTTCGTGCCGAGACTCTTACCCTCCTCGTGTCGCGAAATACATTTTCGTGCCGAGGCTCCTACCCAACTCGTGTCGCGAAATACATTTTCGTGCCGAGACTCTTACCCTCCTCGTGTCGCGAAATACATTTTCGTGCCGAGGCTCCTACCCAACTCGTGTCGCGAAATACATTTTCGTGCCGAGACTCTTACCCTCCTCGTGTCGCGAAATACATTTTCGTGCCGAGACTCCTACCCAACTCGTGTCGCGAAATACATTTTCGTGCCGAGGCTCCTACCCAACTCGTGTCGCGAAATACATTTTCGTGCCGAGACTCTTACCCTCCTCGTGTCGCGAAATACATTTTCGTGCCGAGGCTCCTACCCAACTCGTGTCGCGAAATACATTTTCGTGCCGAGGCTCCTACCCGAATTTTGTGCTGCGAAATTCACTTTCGTGCCGAAACCTCCTCTTAACTTACCCTAACAATGTCATTCCCCTAAGACCTCAACCCGGGACGTGACAGTTGCACATTATATTCAAAAATAAATTTTAGTTTGTAATGCGCACATAACCTATTTTGTATTTCATATTAAAAAAGGTGGTCGACTACTAGCTATCGGACCGGTCGACTTTTAGAGTTAAGCGGTCGATTATTAAAGCATTCGGACACTTTATTTTTAGCGCTAATTACTTATTTTCCCTGAACTTTCCTACTAACGCAAAGTATTTAGTGATACATTAAATACATTTGAATTACTTCAATACATTTTATATATTTTATAACATTGATTGTTTATTTTTTTTCTGGTTATTTCTGTTTTTTTCTGTTTTTTTCTGGGTTTATCTGGGTTATTCTGGGTTATTCTGGGTTTTTCTGGGTTTTCTGGGTTTTCCTGGGTTTTTCTGGGTTTTTCTGGGTTATATTGAAAAAGAAGAGGAAGAAAAATTTAAAAAATTGTAACAGAGAGTTATAAAACAAGAAAGGATTTCATTATATTTAAGATAATTAAAATTGTATATTCGTTTCTTATGGATTAATGTTGTACGAAGTTTATGTAATTTATTTATAGAATACCTACTTTAAAAACTTAAAATTTGTTACTGCTTCCTATCTTAAAAACGAAAAATTTAATTTACATTGGAAAAAAAATAATTTCTATTTTTTATTAAAATTTTGATAAAGTTTTTAAAAGAACTTATTTTAGTTACGCGTTATTCTTGTCATTATTAATTATTTACTGATGTTGCACATTATATTCAAAAATAAATTTTAGTTTGTAATGCGCACATAACCTATTTTGTATTTCATATTAAAAAAGGTGGTCGACTACTAGCTATCGGACCGGTCGACTTTTTGAGTTAAGCGGTCGATTATTAAAGCATTCGGACACTTTATTTTTAGCGTTAATTATTTATTTTCCCTGAACTTTCCTACTAACGCAAAGTATTTAGTGATACATTAAATATATTTGAATTACTTCAATACATTTTATATATTTTATAACATTGATTGTTTATTTTTTTTCTGGTTATTTCTGTTTTTTCTGTTTTTTCTGGGTTTACCTGGGTTATTCTAGGTTATTCTGGGTTTTTCTGGGTTTTTCTGTGTTTTCCTGTGTTTTTCTGGGTTTTTCTGGGTTATATGTAAAAAGAAGAGCAAGAAAAATTTAAAAAATAGTAACAGAGAGTTATAAAACAAGAAAGGATTTCATTATATTTAAGATAATTAAAATTGTATATTCGTTTCTTATGGATTAATGTTCTACAAAGTTTATATAATTTATTTATAGAATACCTACTTTAAAAACTTAAAATTTGTTACTGCTTCCTATCTTAAAAACGAAAAATTTAATTTACATTGGAAAAAAAATAATTTCTATTTTTTATTAAAATTTTGATAAAGTTTTTAAAAGAACTTATTTTTGTTACGCGTTATTCTTGTCATTATTAATTATTTACTGATGTTGCACATTACATTCAAAAATAAATTTTAGTTTGTAATGCGCACATAACCTATTTTGTATTTCATATTAAAAAAGGTGGTCGACTACTAGCTATCGGACCGGTCGACATTTAGAGTTAAGCGGTCGATTATTAAAGCATTCGGACTCTTTATTTTTAGCGCTAATTACTTATTTTCCCTGAACTTTCCTACTAACGCAAAATATTTAGCGATACATTAAATATATTTGAATTACTTCAATACATTTTATATATTTTATAACATTGATTGTTTATTTTTTTCTGGTTATTTCTGTTTTTTTCTGTTTTTTCTGGGTTTATCTGGGTTATTCTAGGTTATTCTGGGTTTTTCTGGGTTTTTCTGGGTTTTTCTGGGTTTTCCTGGGGTTTTCTGGGTTTTTCTGGGTTATATGTAAAAAGAAGAGCAAGAAAAATTTAAAAAATTGTAACAGAGAGTTATAAAGCAAGTAAGGATTTCATTATATTTAAGATAATTAAAATTGTATATTCGTTTCTTATGGATTAATGTTCTACAAAGTTTATATAATTTAATTATAGAATACCTACTTTAAAAACTTAAAATTTGTTACTGCTTCCTATCTTGAAAACGAAAAATTTAATTTACATTAGAAAAAAATAATTTCTATTTTTTATTAAAATTTTCATAATGTTTTTAACAGAACTCATTTTAGTCACGCATTATTCTTGTCATTATTAATTATTTACTCATGTTGCACATTATATTCAAAAATATATTTTAGTTTGTAATGCGCACATAACCTATTTTGTATTTCATATTAAAAAAGGTGGTCGACTACTAGCTATCGGACCGGTCGACTTTTAGAGTTAAGCGGTCGATTATTAAAGCATTCGGACACTTTATTTTTAGCGCTAATTATCTATTTTCCCTGAACTTTCCTACTAACGCAAAATATTTAGTGATACATTAAATACATTTGAATTACTTCAATACATTTTATATATTTTATAACATTGATTGTTGATTTTTTTCTGGTTATTTCTGTTTTTTTTCTGGGTTTATCTGGGTTATTCTGGGTTATTCTGGGTTTTTCTGGGTTTTTCTGGGTTTTCCTGGGTTTTTCTGTGTTTTTCTGGGTTTTTCTGGGTTATATGTAAAAAGAAGAGGAAGAAAAATTTAAAAAATTGTAACAGAGAGTTATAAAGCAAGTAAGGATTTCATTATATTTAAGATAATTAAAATTGTATATTCGTTTCTTATGGATTAATGTTCTACAAAGTTTATATATTTTATTTTATAGAATACCTACTTTAAAAACTTAAAATTTGTTACTGCTTCCTATCTTGAAAACGAAAAATTTAATTTACCTTAGAAAAAAAATAATTTCTATTTTTTATTAAAATTTTGATAAACTTTTTAAAAGAACTTATTTTAGTTACGCGTTATTCTTGTCATTATTAATTATTTACTGATGTTGTGTGATGTCCCACTATTTTTCGCGCGGTATTATTCCACCATCTCTTCAACAATCAATTCACAACTCCATCAAAACCTTCAATCTCGAGTCATACCCTACTCCCTCACCCAACCAATCATTTAGACGATATACCTTAGTGGTCCCTGTCTCTAAACGGTCAATCCAGATTCCTGATCTCCTTGGCGATATACCTTAGTGGTCCCTATCTCAAGATGGTCAATCCAGATTCCTGATCTCCTTGGCGATGTACCTTAGCGGTCCCCATCTCAAGATGGTCAACTGCGTCCTCCTTATCTCTCAATTTAAACGAATCCCTCGCACCAAAAACTTACTAATTCGAGACCACGTCTCACCCCCTCCCTCTGCCCTTTAATTTGACTCCACTCTTACCCCTGTACCCATCCAGCTACTCCAAATCCGTCGGATTGAGTATTCCCATATAAAAACCCCAAAAATGTAATTGCGACGCATACTTTGCGCATTAGTCATCACTCAGTTATTTACTACGACGCAAATTTGGCGTACGTGCCATGGCGAATTACCGCTCTTACCCTTCATACCTGACATTCCAATCTTTACTATAAATACAAGGCCCACAGAGGCCGGAGCTCATTACCATGTTTACCATTTTTGCGACAAGTGTCAACTTAAACCTCGCGAATATAAAAGTGATAACGAATCGACGAATCTCATTTCATATTATATAAAATCAGTGCGAATCCTCAGAAGAAGGAGAACCACCTATTCTACTTATTGTAAGTCGTTATTACTATTATTATATAACATTGTATGTCACGTTCATCTATATTACTAATATTCTTTGCAAATCATATTATATTATATAATTATTCATTTATCACGTTTAATGCTGTTAAAGCCTATCGATTTATTTCGTTTCGTGCTTGCTGCTAAAGCCTATCGATTTATTTTCTATTACTTGCTTATTGCTTAAAGCCTATTGGCCTATTGCCTGTGTTTGCTCATCGTCAAAGCTTATTGACTAATTTGTATCGTCTACTTATTGTTAAGACCTATGGGTCTATTTTGTATTGCATCTTCATCACCACATATTCGAACGTATCAAAATATCATATATAAATCATATGTTCCTAACGGTATACGTCAAAACAAGACGGTACCCAAATAAACAAACGTTACTATTTCCTAAACACGCCTCGTATCATTGCAGAAATCCTACAATAATAAATATTACAATACATAACACGTCGGTACAACAGCTGATCTCGTTTCGCGAACACGAGAGCTCTTGTTATGTTTACATGACTTTTCCCGAATCAGTGCATCTAAACGTAGTTCGCGGAATAACGCGAGCGGTTCTCTGAAACAAATGCAACAGTAAATCAAAACAAAGCTATTAGCGTCTTAACGGGTGTCTCCCAAATATACAATAACCATTTAAACCTTCCCTGGTCGTTTAGTGCCGCGAAATACATTTTCGTGCCGAGACGCCTGCCCAACTCGTGACGCGAAATACATTTTTGTGCCGAGGTTCCTACCCAACTCGTGTCGCGAAATACATTTTCGTGCCGAGACTCTTACCCTCCTCGTGTCGCGAAATACATTTTCGTGCCGAGGCTCCTACCCAACTCGTGTCGCGAAATACATTTTCGTGCCGAGACTCTTACCCTCCTCGTGTCGCGAAATACATTTTCGTGCCGAGGCTCCTACCCAACTCGTGTCGCGAAATACATTTTCGTGCCGAGACTCTTACCCTCCTCGTGTCGCGAAATACATTTTCGTGCCGAGACTCCTACCCAACTCGTGTCGCGAAATACATTTTCGTGCCGAGGCTCCTACCCAACTCGTGTCGCGAAATACATTTTCGTGCCGAGACTCTTACCCTCCTCGTGTCGCGAAATACATTTTCGTGCCGAGGCTCCTACCCAACTCGTGTCGCGAAATACATTTTCGTGCCGAGGCTCCTACCCGAATTTTGTGCTGCGAAATTCACTTTCGTGCCGAAACCTCCTCTTAACTTACCCTAACAATGTCATTCCCCTAAGACCTCAACCCGGGACGTGACATAATTTTGGTGACAGCGGTGGGATCCGTTAACTGTCTAAAGAAGTAAATTCTCAAGCATACGGTGCCCACAACAGCCTGATAAATATATAAAATGTGCATTAAATACCCGCTTCGCGGTACTTTAAACTACCGGAGCCGCAGATTACAAAGCATTTCAGCATATTTGAATGCGCTGACCTGCGTCTCTGGAGGCATAGCGACAACCACGGACGGCAACGAGATTTGCTTAAATTGCTCTAGCCTGGTACCCATGGATACGGTAGAAGTATACTGGACCCATTATTATTACACATATAACGTACCCGTATATTGCCCTCGGTGCAGAAACCCGCTAATACAGGGGCGCCCCATAAGTAACTGCGAAGAATGCTCGGAAAGCTACCTTCTCTCAAATAAGAGCTACAGACGGTTTGATAATTATCAACAATGAGTATAGTTGACCCTAATTTTAAATAACGGCAAACTGACGCCGAAAACATTAAAAACCATCGAAACGCCACTTAGAAAAAAAATAAACGGCCTAGTCATGTCCATATACGGCGATACCGAGGACTCTCACATAATGAACCCAGACGCGGGCCCTTCCGCTAACACTGTAAACGCCGCGATCGCCGAAAGAATGGAGCAGGTGCAATTAGTACGGGAAAAGCAAGCCGAAATTGAAAGCTTGTGCGCGGAATTGGTCGCAAACCGGGAATCCAATACGCGTTCAGGCGTAGTCTCCGATTCGGACGGCCCCGCGTTTGAATTTCTTGCCGGAAAGGTGCAAAAATTGGAAGCAATGATGGATAAACTCCTTGCACCTCCGCCATTGGCGAACAATTTTGCCAGTCCTGGTTCCTCACGTTTCGATAGGAAACCAAAAATAAATTATAACAATGTACCGGACCAGGATCCATTGCCCCAGATCAGATTAAAAGACGCGATAGAAACCGTCCCAAAATTTAACGGTCACAATATGTCCGTTTTGCAATTCGCGAGAGCTTGCAATAGGGCTAAGGCTCTGGTTCCCTCGCTAGCCGAACCCCAGCTAGCGAGGTTGTTGATGAACAAGCTGCAAGATCATGCATACTTGGCCGTTGAGGATAGGGTCTTTGAAACCGTAAATGATCTAATCAAACAACTCAAACGCACTTTTTCTCCTGGTAAAACGTCTGACCACTATCGTGGGGAACTTGTCAATATTATAAAAGGAACCAACGAGCACATGTTGAAGTACATTTCACGCGTAAGGGACCTCCGATTCGCCATTTTAGAAGAGGATAGAGAATATTACAGCGATTTCGCACAACAGCATCTTCAGGACCTAGACCGCCTAACCTTAGACTCATTCGTCGATGGCCTTCCGCCCTACATAAGAATGAGATTACACCAGCACCGTTTCGAAACTCTCAACGAAGCATTCGATCAGGCTGTCCTCGTAGACAAGCAGATTGATAGGGACCGTCTCCGATTCTCCGATCCCGAACGAATCTGTCAAATCTGCAGCAAGACAGGTCACGACGCACGGTCCTGTCGAAATAATCAACGATCTGCAATTAACCAAAATTCCGAGAGGTACCCTCCAAACCACGCCGCGGAATATAGGTATCAAGCACCCAATCCCCTGCTCCCATACTGGAACAAGAACCGTCCTCCACCTCCGAAACCTACGGAGATACACAATTGCAGTTACTGCATGAAGCCCGGACACGCGACCTCGGAATGCCGAGAACGCAAATTCACCGTCTACAAGGATCCAAGAACCTTGTGAGAAACGGAGTCGGAAACTACTCCTCCGAGCACTGATGGACGCGAACCATGGAGTACACCCACTTACGATCCAACCAAAGACACCAGCGATGCCGTAGAAGCCGGTATCATTCGAATAAACACAGTTGGTCAGGCCCCGTCTGTGAGAATTCACTCACCAGACTTTCAGAAAACAGCCGATGTAATAATCAATACCAGTACTGAGGTAAATTTGCCAAAACTTCAGGACGCAAAGCGATTTCAGGACGTCAATCCGACGCAGCGAGTGCTATTAAGAAGCACTTCTCCGGATCCTGTTTCCACCCTTGGAACAATAAAGATACTGCCTAAAGAGACTACGATGCCGATAGGTATCACTCCCATCCCCAACCTAATAAAAAACAAATCCCTCTTAGCCCCGGATCCGTCGATCTGCTACCTCGAGGCACCCACGACGGTGCACTCACTCTCACCCCCTACGCATTATGCCAAATCAACCCTTCCCCTAACCTCCCAAGAGTCTCTCGCGGTTACGCTAAAACCGGACAAACAGAAAATCCACGCCGTTCTGAACTACTCAGCACCTTGCGCACCCGAAGGAATTAACAACTACCTCGGACTGACCGGATATTACATTAAGTTTATCCCAGATTTCCCTAAAACGACTCGGCCTTTGACCTCACTACAGAAGAAAGACACTCCATTGGGCTGGAGGTCGTCCCAACAAACCGCTTTTAACCACTCAAAATCAACATTGCAGAAAGAACCGATCCTGCAACATTCGACTTTTAAACTGAAATTCCACGTCTGGCCAGACGCCTTATCCCGTAAACCCATTGCAGAGGAGGCATGCCCCATACGACCACGCGAAGAATCGGACGACGACTTGGAAGACAGGTCCAAACATAAGCCAAGCAGCTCCAAGAGGCCAAGGTTCTCCAGTTCACCGATCCATGTGGCAACCAGTGGAAGCAACTCCATCGACCCTACAATGCCCACATCCAACGCTCACCTTAGAAGAGAATCAAACGGGATTCAACTGCACCGAAAGAAGCGCCGGAAATTGTCGCCAGCAGAAATTCAACCAAGTTCTTCCCCGGAAAACATACGTGAACGACTGCCTACCACGAGAACCGACCAGATTTACAAATTACCCATGCAGGTTCTATTGACGAAATATCCTGTGTGCGTGCTCCTCAGCCTACTCACATCAATTAAAGGGGCTGACGAATTCGTTAAAAGATTTAACTCTCATTTCGGAGCTCCTAGAGCCACCCTCACCGACCAAGCGGCAAACTCTAAAAGCACTTTCGCGAAAACAGCAGTACGGGAATGTAAAACCCAACAATTCCGAACCACAGCCCTTCACCCACAGACGAATGGCTCTATAAAAAGATTGCATCTCACTTTGACCAAATCTTCACAATTAATTATAGGTAGATACAGCGACTGGGACGAATGGAACTTAGCCGCATTCTCAAATAACGCCAGCGTCCAAAAGGGCACTGGCTGCACTTCGCGTGAATTAATATTCAGAAAATTAGCTCGGGTACCCACTCGGAAACCGGTAACCGAAAATTTTGAAAACGAAACATATCAAAGTTGCCTTTCGAAACTAAGTAGGAGACTGCGGAGGAAACGACATTATGATCGCTATACCTACGTGCGCGAGAGTCCCGGTTGACCCCACGCCACCACAAACAAAAGATACTCTAATAAATTTTCCATCATAGATAATTTCTACTGCAACATTTATTGCTACATCATCACTTATGCGACTATGCCGTCCAGAAGGAAGGAAAATAACATCCCTCCTCCCTAAAGTGATCTCTTCGAGTCGTCACCCGAGACGCCTCCACAGACGGACATCTCCATAGATGACTCCGTCCTTTCCAACATCAATCAACAGAGAGCAACTCCAGGAGACCATACCACTTCGTCCCGTATAGACCCTTCTAAATTCAAACAAATACCCTGTATAGATCCTAAAATTCCTCCTAGTCCCTCCTTCCTTCACCATCCCTTGTATATAAGTCCCTTGTAAATACTTCCCGAACCTCCTTCTTCCCTTGTAAATAGTCCCCTATAAATATACCGAAATTCACAGCATTTATTTTTTATGTTTGGGTAAAATTTTGTTTCTTTAGTTTCAAATTAGTTATATCTCTTATTTTTCTTATATTACGCCAAATAGGCTTTATCTTTAGTTTTATTCTTCTAACCAAACAGGCTTTATCTTTTGTTTTTTTTTTCTCGCCAAAATAGGCTTTATATTTTATTTTTGTTAAATTCTATTTTCTTTATTTTCTCATTCCAAGCCACCCGAACCTTATGTTAAGAAATGTAAAAATTTCTTCATGTAAGGGGGGAGGTGTGATGTACCACTAATTTTCGTTTAATTTTTTTTTCTCACTCCAAGCCACCCGAACCTTGTATTAAGAAATGTAAAAATTTCTTCATGTAAGGGGGGAGGTGTGATGTCCCACTATTTTTCGCGCGGTATTATTCCACCATCTCTTCAACAATCAATTCACAACTCCATCAAAACCTTCAATCTCGAGTCATACCCTACTCCCTCACCCAACCAATCATTTAGACGATATACCTTAGTGGTCCCTGTCTCTAAACGGTCAATCCAGATTCCTGATCTCCTTGGCGATATACCTTAGTGGTCCCTATCTCAAGATGGTCAATCCAGATTCCTGATCTCCTTGGCGATGTACCTTAGCGGTCCCCATCTCAAGATGGTCAACTGCGTCCTCCTTATCTCTCAATTTAAACGAATCCCTCGCACCAAAAACTTACTAATTCGAGACCACGTCTCACCCCCTCCCTCTGCCCTTTAATTTGACTCCACTCTTACCCCTGTACCCATCCAGCTACTCCAAATCCGTCGGATTGAGTATTCCCATATAAAAACCCCAAAAATGTAATTGCGACGCATACTTTGCGCATTAGTCATCACTCAGTTATTTACTACGACGCAAATTTGGCGTACGTGCCATGGCGAATTACCGCTCTTACCCTTCATACCTGACATTCCAATCTTTACTATAAATACAAGGCCCACAGAGGCCGGAGCTCATTACCATGTTTACCATTTTTGCGACAAGTGTCAACTTAAACCTCGCGAATATAAAAGTGATAACGAATCGACGAATCTCATTTCATATTATATAAAATCAGTGCGAATCCTCAGAAGAAGGAGAACCACCTATTCTACTTATTGTAAGTCGTTATTACTATTATTATATAACATTGTATGTCACGTTCATCTATATTACTAATATTCTTTGCAAATCATATTATATTATATAATTATTCATTTATCACGTTTAATGCTGTTAAAGCCTATCGATTTATTTCGTTTCGTGCTTGCTGCTAAAGCCTATCGATTTATTTTCTATTACTTGCTTATTGCTTAAAGCCTATTGGCCTATTGCCTGTGTTTGCTCATCGTCAAAGCTTATTGACTAATTTGTATCGTCTACTTATTGTTAAGACCTATGGGTCTATTTTGTATTGCATCTTCATCACCACATATTCGAACGTATCAAAATATCATATATAAATCATATGTTCCTAACGGTATACGTCAAAACAAGACGGTACCCAAATAAACAAACGTTACTATTTCCTAAACACGCCTCGTATCATTGCAGAAATCCTACAATAATAAATATTACAATACATAACACGTCGGTACAACAGCTGATCTCGTTTCGCGAACACGAGAGCTCTTGTTATGTTTACATGACTTTTCCCGAATCAGTGCATCTAAACGTAGTTCGCGGAATAACGCGAGCGGTTCTCTGAAACAAATGCAACAGTAAATCAAAACAAAGCTATTAGCGTCTTAACGGGTGTCTCCCAAATACACAATAACCATTTAAACCTTCCCTGGTCGTTTAGTGCCGCGAAATACATTTTCGTGCCGAGACGCCTGCCCAACTCGTGACGCGAAATACATTTTTGTGCCGAGGTTCCTACCCAACTCGTGTCGCGAAA
Source organism: Andrena fulva (assembly GCA_946251845.1). Lineage (NCBI taxonomy): Eukaryota > Metazoa > Arthropoda > Insecta > Hymenoptera > Andrenidae > Andrena > Andrena fulva. Next base: position 42,233,411 of record OX276329.1, read on the forward strand.
TACATTTTCGTGCCGAGACTCTTACCCTCCTCGTGTCGCGAAATACATTTTCGTGCCGAGGCTCCTACCCAACTCGTGTCGCGAAATACATTTTCGTGCCGAGACTCTTACCCTCCTCGTGTCGCGAAATACATTTTCGTGCCGAGGCTCCTACCCAACTCGTGTCGCGAAATACATTTTCGTGCCGAGACTCTTACCCTCCTCGTGTCGCGAAATACATTTTCGTGCCGAGACTCCTACCCAACTCGTGTCGCGAAATACATTTTCGTGCCGAGGCTCCTACCCAACTCGTGTCGCGAAATACATTTTCGTGCCGAGACTCTTACCCTCCTCGTGTCGCGAAATACATTTTCGTGCCGAGGCTCCTACCCAACTCGTGTCGCGAAATACATTTTCGTGCCGAGGCTCCTACCCGAATTTTGTGCTGCGAAATTCACTTTCGTGCCGAAACCTCCTCTTAACTTACCCTAACAATGTCATTCCCCTAAGACCTCAACCCGGGACGTGACAGTTGCACATTATATTCAAAAATAAATTTTAGTTTGTAATGCGCACATAACCTATTTTGTATTTCATATTAAAAAAGGTGGTCGACTACTAGCTATCGGCCCGGTCGACTTTTAAAGTTAAGCGGTCGATTATTAAAGCATTCGGACACTTTATTTTTAGCGCTAATTATTTATTTTCCCTGAACTTTCCTACTAACGCAAAATATTTAGTGATACATTAAATACATTTGAATTACTTCAATACATTTTATATATTTTATAACATTGATTGTTTATTTTTTTCTGGTTATTTCTGTTTTTTCTGTTTTTTCTGGGTTTATCTGGGTTATTCTAGGTTATTCTGGGTTTTTCTGGGTTTTTCTGGGTTTTCCTGGGTTTTTCTGGGTTTTTCTGGGTTATATGTAAAAAGAAGAGCAAGAAAAATTTAAAAAATTGTAACAGAGAGTTATAAAGCAAGTAAGGATTTCATTATATTTAAGATAATTAAAATTGTATATTCGTTTCTTATGGATTAATGTTCTACAAAGTTTATATAATTTATTTATAGAATACCTACTTTAAAAACTTAAAATTTGTTACTGCTTCCTATCTTGAAAACGAAAAATTTAATTTACATTAGAAAAAAATAATTTCTATTTTTTATTAAAATTTTCATAATGTTTTTAACAGAACTCATTTTAGTCACGCATTATTCTTGTCATTATTAATTATTTACTCATGTTGCACATTATATTCAAAAATATATTTTAGTTTGTAATGCGCACATAACCTATTTTGTATTTCATATTAAAAAAGGTGGTCGACTACTAGCTATCAGACCGGTCGAATTTTAGAGTTAAGCGGTCGATTATTAAAGCATTCGGACACTTTATTTTTAGCGCTAATTATCTATATTCCCTGAACTTTCCTACTAACGCAAAATATTTAGTGATACATTAAATACATTTGAATTACTTCAATACATTTTATATATTTTAAAACATTGATTGTTGATTTTTTTTCTGTTTATTTCTGTTTTTTTCTGGGTTTATCTGGGTTATTCTGGGTTATTCTGGGTTTTTCTGGGTTTTTCTGGGTTTTCCTGGGTTTTTCTGGGTTTTTCTGGGTTTTTCTGGGTTTTTCTGGGTTATATGTAAAAAGAAGAGGAAGAAAAATTTAAAAAATTGTAACAGAGAGTTATAAAGCAAGTAAGGATTTCATTATATTTAAGATAATTAAAATTGTATATTCGTTTCTTATGGATTAATGTTCTACAAAGTTTATATAATTTATTTATAGAATACCTACTTTAAAAACTTAAAATTTGTTACTGCTTCCTATCTTAAAAACGAAAAATTTAATTTACATTGAAAAAAAAATAATTTCTATTTTTTATTAAAATTTTGATAAAGTTTTTAAAAGAACTTATTTTAGTTACGCATTATTCTTGTCATTATTAATTATTTACTGATGTTGCACATTATATTCAAAAATAAATTTTAGTTTATAATGCGCACATAACCTATTTTGTATTTCATATTAAAAAAGGTGGTCGACTACTAGCTATCGGACCGGTCGACTTTTAGAGTTAAGCGGTCGATTATTATAGCATTCGGATACTTTATTTTTAGCGCTAATTATCTATTTTCCCTGAACTTTCCTACTAACGCAAAATATTTAGTGATACATTAAATACATTTGAATTACTTCAATACATTTTATATATTTTATAACATTGATTGTTTATTTTTTTCTGGTTATTTCTGTTTTTTTTCTGTTTTTTCTGGGTTTATCTGGGTTATTCTAGGTTATTCTGGGTTTTTCTGGGTTTTTCTGGGTTTTTCTGGGTTATATGTAAAAAGAAGAGGAAGAAAAATTTAAAAAATTGTAACAGAGAGTTATAAAGCAAGTAAGGATTTCATTATATTTAAGATAATTAAAATTGTATATTCGTTTCTTATGGATTAATGTTCTACAAAGTTTATATAATTTATTTATAGAATACCTACTTTAAAAACTTAAAATTTGTTACTGCTTCCTATCTTAAAAACGAAAAATTTAATTTACATTGAAAAAAAAATAATTTCTATTTTTTATTAAAATTTTGATAAAGTTTTTAAAAGAACTTATTTTAGTTACGCATTATTCTTGTCATTATTAATTATTTACTGATGTTGCACATTATATTCAAAAATAAATTTTAGTTTATAATGCGCACATAACCTATTTTGTATTTCATATTAAAAAAGGTGGTCGACTACTAGCTATCGGACCGGTCGGCTTTTAGAGTTAAGCGGTCGATTATTATAGCATTCGGACACTTTATTTTTAGCGCTAATTATCTATTTTCCCTGAACTTTCCTACTAACGCAAAATATTTAGTGATACATTAAATACATTTGAATTACTTCAATACATTTTATATATTTTATAACATTGATTGTTTATTTTTTTCTGGTTATTTCTGTTTTTTTCTGTTTTTTCTGGGTTTATCTGGGTTATTCTAGGTTATTCTGGGTTTTTCTGGGTTTTTCTGGGTTTTCCTGGGTTTTTCTGGATTTTTCTGGGTTATATGTAAAAAGAAGAGCAAGAAAAATTTAAAAAATTGTAACAGAGAGTTATAAAGCAAGTAAGGATTTCATTATATTTAAGATAATTAAAATTGTATATTCGTTTCTTATGGATTAATGTTCTACAAAGTTTATATAATTTATTTTATAGAATACCTACTTTAAAAACTTAAAATTTGTTACTGCTTCCTATCTTAAGAACGAAAAATTTAATTTACATTGAAAAAAAATAATTTCTATTTTTTATTAAAATTTTGATAAAGTTTTTAAAAGAACTTATTTTAGTTACGCATTATTCTTGTCATTATTAATTATTTACTGATGTTGCACATTATATTCAAAAATAAATTTTAGTTTATAATGCGCACATAACCTATTTTGTATTTCATATTAAAAAAGGTGGTCGACTACTAGCTACCGGACCGGTCGACTTTTAGAGTTAAGCGGTCGATTATTATAGCATTCGGATACTTTATTTTTAGCGCTAATTATCTATTTTCCCTGAACTTTCCTACTAACGCAAAATATTTAGTGATACATTAAATACATTTGAATTACTTCAATACATTTTATATATTTTATAACATTGATTGTTTATTTTTTTCTGGTTATTTCTGTTTTTTTCTGTTTTTTCTGGGTTTATCTGGGTTATTCTAGGTTATTCTGGGGTTTTCTGGGTTTTCCTGGGTTTTTCTGGATTTTTCTGGGTTATATGTAAAAAGAAGAGCAAGAAAAATTTAAAAAATTGTAACAGAGAGTTATAAAGCAAGTAAGGATTTCATTATATTTAAGATAATTAAAATTGTATATTCGTTTCTTATGGATTAATGTTCTACAAAGTTTATATAATTTATTTTATAGAATACCTACTTTAAAAACTTAAAATTTGTTACTGCTTCCTATCTTGAAAACGAAAAATTTAATTTACCTTAGAAAAAAAATAATTTCTATTTTTTATTAAAATTTTGATAAAGTTTTTAAAAGAACTTATTTTAGTTACGCGTTATTCTTGTCATTATTAATTATTTACTGATGTTGCACATTATATTCAAAAATAAATTTTAGTTTGTAATGCGCACATAACCTATTTTGTATTTCATATTAAAAAAGGTGGTCGACTACTAGCTATCGGACCGGTCGACTTTTAGAGTTAAGCGGTCGATTATTATAGCATTCGGATACTTTATTTTTAGCGCTAATTATCTATTTTCCCTGAACTTTCCTACTAACGCAAAATATTTAGTGATACATTAAATACATTTGAATTACTTCAATGCATTTTGTATATTTTATAGCATTGATTGTTTATTTTTTTCTGGTTATTTCTGTTTTTTCCTGTTTTTTTCTGGGTTTATCTGGGTTATTCTGGGTTATTCTGGGTTTTTCTGGGCTTTTCTGGGTTTTCCTGGGTTTTCTGGGTTTTTCTGGGTTATATGTAAAAAGAAGAGGAAGAAAAATTTAAAACATTGTAACAGAGAGTTATAAAGCAAGTAAGGATTTCATTATATTTAAGATAATTAAAATTGTATATTCGTTTCTTATGGATTAATGTTCTACAAAGTTTATATAATTTATTTACAGAATACCTACTTTAAAAACTTAAAATTTGTTACTGCTTCCTATCTTAAAAACGAAAAATTTAATTTACATTGGAAAAAAAATAATTTCTATTTTTTATTAAAATTTTGATAAAGTGTTTAAAAGAACTTATTTTAGTTACGCATTATTCTTGTCATTATTAATTATTTACTGATGTTGCACATTATATTCAAAAATAAATTTTAGTTTATAATGCGGACATAACCTATTTTGTATTTCATATTAAAAAAGGTGGTCGACTACTAGCTATCGGACCGGTCGACTTTTAGAGTTAAGCGGTCGATTATTATAGCATTCGGACACTTTATTTTTAGCGCTAATTATCTATTTTCCCTGAACTTTCCTACTAACGCAAAATATTTAGTGATACATTAAATACATTTGAATTACTTCAATACATTTTATATATTTTATAACATTGATTGTTTATTTTTTTTCTGGTTATTTCGGTTTTTTTATGTTTTTTTTCTGGGTTTATCTGGGTTATTCTGGGTTATTCTGGGTTTTTCTGGGGTTTTCTGGGTTTCCCTGGGTTTTTCTGGGTTTTTCTGGGTTTTTCTGGGTTATATGTAAAAAGAAGAGGAAGAAAAATTTAAAAAATTGTAACAGAGAGTTATAAAACAAGAAAGGATTTCATTATATTTAAGATAATTAAAATTGTATATTCGTTTCTTATGGATTAATGTTCTACAATGTTTATATAATTTATTTATAGAATACCTACTTTAAAAACTTAAAATTTGTTACTGCTTCCTATCTTAAAAACGAAAAATTTAATTTACATTGGAAAAAAAATAATTTCTATTTTTTATTAAAATTTTGATATAGTTTTTAAAAGAACTTATTTTAGTTACGCATTATTCTTGTCATTATTAATTATTTACTGATGTTGTACATTATATTCAAAAATAAATTTTAGTTTGTAATGCGCACATAACCTATTTTGTATTTCATATTAAAAAATGTGGTCGACTACTAGCTATCGGACCGGTCGACTTTTAGAGTTAAGCGGTCGATTATTAAAGCATTCGGACACTTTATTTTTAGCGCTAATTACCTATTTTCCCTGAACTTTCGTACTAACGCAAAATATTTAGTGATACATTAAATACATTTGAATTACTTCAATACATTTTATATATTTTATAACATTGATTGTTTATTTTTTTCTGGTTATTTCTGTTTTTTTCTGGGTTTATCTGGGTTATTCTAGGTTATTCTGGGTTTTTCTGGGTTTTTCTGGGTTTTTCTGGGTATTCCTGGGTTTTTCTGGGTTTTTCTGGGTTATATGTAAAAAGAAGAGCAAGAAAAATTTAAAAAATTGTAACAGAGAGTTATAAAGCAAGTAAGGATTTCATTATATTTAAGATAATTAAAATTGTACATTCGTTTCTTATGGATTAATGTTCTACAAAGTTTATATAATTTATTTATAGAATACCTACTTTAAAAACTTAAAATTTGTTACTGCTTCCTATCTTAAAAACGAAAAATTTAATTTACATTGGAAAAAAAATAATTTCTATTTTTTATTAAAATTTTGATAAAGTTTTTAAAAGAACTTATTTTTGTTACGCGTTATTCTTGTCATTATTAATTATTTACTGATGTTGCACATTATATTCAAAAATAAATTTTAGTTTGTAATGCGCACATAACCTATTTTGTATTTCATATTAAAAAAGGTGGTCGACTACTAGCTATCGGACCGGTCGACTTTTAGAGTTAAGCGGTCGATTATTAAAGCATTCGGACACTTTATTTTTAGCGCTAATTATTTATTTTCCCTGAACTTTCCTACTAACGCAAAATATTTAGTGATACATTAAATATATTTGAATTACTTCAATACATATTATATATTTTATAACATTGATTGTTTATTTTTTTTCTGGTTACTTCTGTTTTTTTCTGTTTTTTCTGGGTTTATCTGGGTTATTCTGGGTTATTCTTGGTTTTTCTGGGTTTTTCTGGGTTTTCCTGGGTATTCCTGGGTTTTTCTGGGTTTTTCTGGGTTATATGTAAAAAGAAGAGCAAGAAAAATTTAAAAAATTGTAACAGAGAGTTATAAAGCAAGTAAGGATTTCATTATATTTAAGATAATTAAAATTGTACATTCGTTTCTTATGGATTAATGTTCTACAAAGTTTATATAATTTATTTATAGAATACCTACTTTAAAAACTTAAAATTTGTTACTGCTTCCTATCTTAAGAACGAAAAATTTAATTTACATTGAAAAAAAATAATTTCTATTTTTTATTAAAATTTTGATAAAGTTTTTAAAAGAACTTATTTTAGTTACGCATTATTCTTGTCATTATTAATTATTTACTGATGTTGCACATTATATTCAAAAATAAATTTTAGTTTATAATGCGCACATAACCTATTTTGTATTTCATATTAAAAAAGGTGGTCGACTACTAGCTACCGGACCGGTCGACTTTTAGAGTTAAGCGGTCGATTATTATAGCATTCGGATACTTTATTTTTAGCGCTAATTATCTATTTTCCCTGAACTTTCCTACTAACGCAAAATATTTAGTGATACATTAAATACATTTGAATTACTTCAATACATTTTATATATTTTATAACATTGATTGTTTATTTTTTTCTGGTTATTTCTGTTTTTTTCTGTTTTTTCTGGGTTTATCTGGGTTATTCTAGGTTATTCTGGGTTTTTCTGGGTTTTCCTGGGTTTTTCTGGATTTTTCTGGGTTATATGTAAAAAGAAGAGCAAGAAAAATTTAAAAAATTGTAACAGAGAGTTATAAAGCAAGTAAGGATTTCATTATATTTAAGATAATTAAAATTGTATATTCGTTTCTTATGGATTAATGTTCTACAAAGTTTATATAATTTATTTATAGAATACCTACTTTAAAAACTTAAAATTTGTTACTGCTTCCTATCTTGAAAACGAAAAATTTAATTTACATTAGAAAAAAATAATTTCTATTTTTTATTAAAATTTTCATAATGTTTTTAACAGAACTCATTTTAGTCACGCATTATTCTTGTCATTATTAATTATTTACTCATGTTGCACATTATATTCAAAAATATATTTTAGTTTGTAATGCGCACATAACCTATTTTGTATTTCATATTAAAAAAGGTGGTCGACTACTAGCTATCAGACCGGTCGAATTTTAGAGTTAAGCGGTCGATTATTAAAGCATTCGGACACTTTATTTTTAGCGCTAATTATCTATATTCCCTGAACTTTCCTACTAACGCAAAATATTTAGTGATACATTAAATACATTTGAATTACTTCAATACATTTTATATATTTTAAAACATTGATTGTTGATTTTTTTTCTGTTTATTTCTGTTTTTTTCTGGGTTTATCTGGGTTATTCTGGGTTATTCTGGGTTTTTCTGGGTTTTTCTGGGTTTTCCTGGGTTTTTCTGGGTTTTTCTGGGTTTTTCTGGGTTTTTCTGGGTTATATGTAAAAAGAAGAGGAAGAAAAATTTAAAAAATTGTAACAGAGAGTTATAAAGCAAGTAAGGATTTCATTATATTTAAGATAATTAAAATTGTATATTCGTTTCTTATGGATTAATGTTCTACAAAGTTTATATAATTTATTTATAGAATACCTACTTTAAAAACTTAAAATTTGTTACTGCTTCCTATCTTAAAAACGAAAAATTTAATTTACATTGAAAAAAAAATAATTTCTATTTTTTATTAAAATTTTGATAAAGTTTTTAAAAGAACTTATTTTAGTTACGCATTATTCTTGTCATTATTAATTATTTACTGATGTTGCACATTATATTCAAAAATAAATTTTAGTTTATAATGCGCACATAACCTATTTTGTATTTCATATTAAAAAAGGTGGTCGACTACTAGCTATCGGACCGGTCGACTTTTAGAGTTAAGCGGTCGATTATTATAGCATTCGGATACTTTATTTTTAGCGCTAATTATCTATTTTCCCTGAACTTTCCTACTAACGCAAAATATTTAGTGATACATTAAATACATTTGAATTACTTCAATACATTTTATATATTTTATAACATTGATTGTTTATTTTTTTCTGGTTATTTCTGTTTTTTTTCTGTTTTTTCTGGGTTTATCTGGGTTATTCTAGGTTATTCTGGGTTTTTCTGGGTTTTTCTGGGTTTTTCTGGGTTATATGTAAAAAGAAGAGGAAGAAAAATTTAAAAAATTGTAACAGAGAGTTATAAAGCAAGTAAGGATTTCATTATATTTAAGATAATTAAAATTGTATATTCGTTTCTTATGGATTAATGTTCTACAAAGTTTATATAATTTATTTATAGAATACCTACTTTAAAAACTTAAAATTTGTTACTGCTTCCTATCTTAAAAACGAAAAATTTAATTTACATTGAAAAAAAAATAATTTCTATTTTTTATTAAAATTTTGATAAAGTTTTTAAAAGAACTTATTTTAGTTACGCATTATTCTTGTCATTATTAATTATTTACTGATGTTGCACATTATATTCAAAAATAAATTTTAGTTTATAATGCGCACATAACCTATTTTGTATTTCATATTAAAAAAGGTGGTCGACTACTAGCTATCGGACCGGTCGGCTTTTAGAGTTAAGCGGTCGATTATTATAGCATTCGGACACTTTATTTTTAGCGCTAATTATCTATTTTCCCTGAACTTTCCTACTAACGCAAAATATTTAGTGATACATTAAATACATTTGAATTACTTCAATACATTTTATATATTTTATAACATTGATTGTTTATTTTTTTCTGGTTATTTCTGTTTTTTTCTGTTTTTTCTGGGTTTATCTGGGTTATTCTAGGTTATTCTGGGTTTTTCTGGGTTTTTCTGGGTTTTCCTGGGTTTTTCTGGATTTTTCTGGGTTATATGTAAAAAGAAGAGCAAGAAAAATTTAAAAAATTGTAACAGAGAGTTATAAAGCAAGTAAGGATTTCATTATATTTAAGATAATTAAAATTGTATATTCGTTTCTTATGGATTAATGTTCTACAAAGTTTATATAATTTATTTTATAGAATACCTACTTTAAAAACTTAAAATTTGTTACTGCTTCCTATCTTAAGAACGAAAAATTTAATTTACATTGAAAAAAAATAATTTCTATTTTTTATTAAAATTTTGATAAAGTTTTTAAAAGAACTTATTTTAGTTACGCATTATTCTTGTCATTATTAATTATTTACTGATGTTGCACATTATATTCAAAAATAAATTTTAGTTTATAATGCGCACATAACCTATTTTGTATTTCATATTAAAAAAGGTGGTCGACTACTAGCTACCGGACCGGTCGACTTTTAGAGTTAAGCGGTCGATTATTATAGCATTCGGATACTTTATTTTTAGCGCTAATTATCTATTTTCCCTGAACTTTCCTACTAACGCAAAATATTTAGTGATACATTAAATACATTTGAATTACTTCAATACATTTTATATATTTTATAACATTGATTGTTTATTTTTTTCTGGTTATTTCTGTTTTTTTCTGTTTTTTCTGGGTTTATCTGGGTTATTCTAGGTTATTCTGGGGTTTTCTGGGTTTTCCTGGGTTTTTCTGGATTTTTCTGGGTTATATGTAAAAAGAAGAGCAAGAAAAATTTAAAAAATTGTAACAGAGAGTTATAAAGCAAGTAAGGATTTCATTATATTTAAGATAATTAAAATTGTATATTCGTTTCTTATGGATTAATGTTCTACAAAGTTTATATAATTTATTTTATAGAATACCTACTTTAAAAACTTAAAATTTGTTACTGCTTCCTATCTTGAAAACGAAAAATTTAATTTACCTTAGAAAAAAAATAATTTCTATTTTTTATTAAAATTTTGATAAAGTTTTTAAAAGAACTTATTTTAGTTACGCGTTATTCTTGTCATTATTAATTATTTACTGATGTTGCACATTATATTCAAAAATAAATTTTAGTTTGTAATGCGCACATAACCTATTTTGTATTTCATATTAAAAAAGGTGGTCGACTACTAGCTATCGGACCGGTCGACTTTTAGAGTTAAGCGGTCGATTATTATAGCATTCGGATACTTTATTTTTAGCGCTAATTATCTATTTTCCCTGAACTTTCCTACTAACGCAAAATATTTAGTGATACATTAAATACATTTGAATTACTTCAATGCATTTTGTATATTTTATAGCATTGATTGTTTATTTTTTTCTGGTTATTTCTGTTTTTTCCTGTTTTTTTCTGGGTTTATCTGGGTTATTCTGGGTTATTCTGGGTTTTTCTGGGCTTTTCTGGGTTTTCCTGGGTTTTCTGGGTTTTTCTGGGTTATATGTAAAAAGAAGAGGAAGAAAAATTTAAAACATTGTAACAGAGAGTTATAAAGCAAGTAAGGATTTCATTATATTTAAGATAATTAAAATTGTATATTCGTTTCTTATGGATTAATGTTCTACAAAGTTTATATAATTTATTTACAGAATACCTACTTTAAAAACTTAAAATTTGTTACTGCTTCCTATCTTAAAAACGAAAAATTTAATTTACATTGGAAAAAAAATAATTTCTATTTTTTATTAAAATTTTGATAAAGTGTTTAAAAGAACTTATTTTAGTTACGCATTATTCTTGTCATTATTAATTATTTACTGATGTTGCACATTATATTCAAAAATAAATTTTAGTTTATAATGCGGACATAACCTATTTTGTATTTCATATTAAAAAAGGTGGTCGACTACTAGCTATCGGACCGGTCGACTTTTAGAGTTAAGCGGTCGATTATTATAGCATTCGGACACTTTATTTTTAGCGCTAATTATCTATTTTCCCTGAACTTTCCTACTAACGCAAAATATTTAGTGATACATTAAATACATTTGAATTACTTCAATACATTTTATATATTTTATAACATTGATTGTTTATTTTTTTTCTGGTTATTTCGGTTTTTTTATGTTTTTTTTCTGGGTTTATCTGGGTTATTCTGGGTTATTCTGGGTTTTTCTGGGGTTTTCTGGGTTTCCCTGGGTTTTTCTGGGTTTTTCTGGGTTTTTCTGGGTTATATGTAAAAAGAAGAGGAAGAAAAATTTAAAAAATTGTAACAGAGAGTTATAAAACAAGAAAGGATTTCATTATATTTAAGATAATTAAAATTGTATATTCGTTTCTTATGGATTAATGTTCTACAATGTTTATATAATTTATTTATAGAATACCTACTTTAAAAACTTAAAATTTGTTACTGCTTCCTATCTTAAAAACGAAAAATTTAATTTACATTGGAAAAAAAATAATTTCTATTTTTTATTAAAATTTTGATATAGTTTTTAAAAGAACTTATTTTAGTTACGCATTATTCTTGTCATTATTAATTATTTACTGATGTTGTACATTATATTCAAAAATAAATTTTAGTTTGTAATGCGCACATAACCTATTTTGTATTTCATATTAAAAAATGTGGTCGACTACTAGCTATCGGACCGGTCGACTTTTAGAGTTAAGCGGTCGATTATTAAAGCATTCGGACACTTTATTTTTAGCGCTAATTACCTATTTTCCCTGAACTTTCGTACTAACGCAAAATATTTAGTGATACATTAAATACATTTGAATTACTTCAATACATTTTATATATTTTATAACATTGATTGTTTATTTTTTTCTGGTTATTTCTGTTTTTTTCTGGGTTTATCTGGGTTATTCTAGGTTATTCTGGGTTTTTCTGGGTTTTTCTGGGTTTTTCTGGGTATTCCTGGGTTTTTCTGGGTTTTTCTGGGTTATATGTAAAAAGAAGAGCAAGAAAAATTTAAAAAATTGTAACAGAGAGTTATAAAGCAAGTAAGGATTTCATTATATTTAAGATAATTAAAATTGTACATTCGTTTCTTATGGATTAATGTTCTACAAAGTTTATATAATTTATTTATAGAATACCTACTTTAAAAACTTAAAATTTGTTACTGCTTCCTATCTTAAAAACGAAAAATTTAATTTACATTGGAAAAAAAATAATTTCTATTTTTTATTAAAATTTTGATAAAGTTTTTAAAAGAACTTATTTTTGTTACGCGTTATTCTTGTCATTATTAATTATTTACTGATGTTGCACATTATATTCAAAAATAAATTTTAGTTTGTAATGCGCACATAACCTATTTTGTATTTCATATTAAAAAAGGTGGTCGACTACTAGCTATCGGACCGGTCGACTTTTAGAGTTAAGCGGTCGATTATTAAAGCATTCGGACACTTTATTTTTAGCGCTAATTATTTATTTTCCCTGAACTTTCCTACTAACGCAAAATATTTAGTGATACATTAAATATATTTGAATTACTTCAATACATATTATATATTTTATAACATTGATTGTTTATTTTTTTTCTGGTTACTTCTGTTTTTTTCTGTTTTTTCTGGGTTTATCTGGGTTATTCTGGGTTATTCTTGGTTTTTCTGGGTTTTTCTGGGTTTTCCTGGGTATTCCTGGGTTTTTCTGGGTTTTTCTGGGTTATATGTAAAAAGAAGAGCAAGAAAAATTTAAAAAATTGTAACAGAGAGTTATAAAGCAAGTAAGGATTTCATTATATTTAAGATAATTAAAATTGTACATTCGTTTCTTATGGATTAATGTTCTACAAAGTTTATATAATTTATTTATAGAATACCTACTTTAAAAACTTAAAATTTGTTACTGCTTCCTATCTTAAGAACGAAAAATTTAATTTACATTGAAAAAAAATAATTTCTATTTTTTATTAAAATTTTGATAAAGTTTTTAAAAGAACTTATTTTAGTTACGCATTATTCTTGTCATTATTAATTATTTACTGATGTTGCACATTATATTCAAAAATAAATTTTAGTTTATAATGCGCACATAACCTATTTTGTATTTCATATTAAAAAAGGTGGTCGACTACTAGCTACCGGACCGGTCGACTTTTAGAGTTAAGCGGTCGATTATTATAGCATTCGGATACTTTATTTTTAGCGCTAATTATCTATTTTCCCTGAACTTTCCTACTAACGCAAAATATTTAGTGATACATTAAATACATTTGAATTACTTCAATACATTTTATATATTTTATAACATTGATTGTTTATTTTTTTCTGGTTATTTCTGTTTTTTTCTGTTTTTTCTGGGTTTATCTGGGTTATTCTAGGTTATTCTGGGTTTTTCTGGGTTTTCCTGGGTTTTTCTGGATTTTTCTGGGTTATATGTAAAAAGAAGAGCAAGAAAAATTTAAAAAATTGTAACAGAGAGTTATAAAGCAAGTAAGGATTTCATTATATTTAAGATAATTAAAATTGTATATTCGTTTCTTATGGATTAATGTTCTACAAAGTTTATATAATTTATTTTATAGAATACCTACTTTAAAAACTTAAAATTTGTTACTGCTTCCTATCTTGAAAACGAAAAATTTAATTTACCTTAGAAAAAAAATAATTTCTATTTTTTATTAAAATTTTGATAAAGTTTTTAAAAGAACTTATTTTAGTTACGCGTTATTCTTGTCATTATTAATTATTTACTGATGTTGCACATTATATTCAAAAATAAATTTTAGTTTGTAATGCGCACATAACCTATTTTGTATTTCATATTAAAAAAGGTGGTCGACTACTAGCTATCGGACCGGTCGACTTTTAGAGTTAAGCGGTCGATTATTATAGCATTCGGATACTTTATTTTTAGCGCTAATTATCTATTTTCCCTGAACTTTCCTACTAACGCAAAATATTTAGTGATACATTAAATACATTTGAATTACTTCAATGCATTTTGTATATTTTATAGCATTGATTGTTTATTTTTTTCTGGTTATTTCTGTTTTTTCCTGTTTTTTTCTGGGTTTATCTGGGTTATTCTGGGTTATTCTGGGTTTTTCTGGGCTTTTCTGGGTTTTCCTGGGTTTTCTGGGTTTTTCTGGGTTATATGTAAAAAGAAGAGGAAGAAAAATTTAAAACATTGTAACAGAGAGTTATAAAGCAAGTAAGGATTTCATTATATTTAAGATAATTAAAATTGTATATTCGTTTCTTATGGATTAATGTTCTACAAAGTTTATATAATTTATTTACAGAATACCTACTTTAAAAACTTAAAATTTGTTACTGCTTCCTATCTTAAAAACGAAAAATTTAATTTACATTGGAAAAAAAATAATTTCTATTTTTTATTAAAATTTTGATAAAGTGTTTAAAAGAACTTATTTTAGTTACGCATTATTCTTGTCATTATTAATTATTTACTGATGTTGCACATTATATTCAAAAATAAATTTTAGTTTATAATGCGGACATAACCTATTTTGTATTTCATATTAAAAAAGGTGGTCGACTACTAGCTATCGGACCGGTCGACTTTTAGAGTTAAGCGGTCGATTATTATAGCATTCGGACACTTTATTTTTAGCGCTAATTATCTATTTTCCCTGAACTTTCCTACTAACGCAAAATATTTAGTGATACATTAAATACATTTGAATTACTTCAATACATTTTATATATTTTATAACATTGATTGTTTATTTTTTTTCTGGTTATTTCGGTTTTTTTATGTTTTTTTTCTGGGTTTATCTGGGTTATTCTGGGTTATTCTGGGTTTTTCTGGGGTTTTCTGGGTTTCCCTGGGTTTTTCTGGGTTTTTCTGGGTTTTTCTGGGTTATATGTAAAAAGAAGAGGAAGAAAAATTTAAAAAATTGTAACAGAGAGTTATAAAACAAGAAAGGATTTCATTATATTTAAGATAATTAAAATTGTATATTCGTTTCTTATGGATTAATGTTCTACAATGTTTATATAATTTATTTATAGAATACCTACTTTAAAAACTTAAAATTTGTTACTGCTTCCTATCTTAAAAACGAAAAATTTAATTTACATTGGAAAAAAAATAATTTCTATTTTTTATTAAAATTTTGATATAGTTTTTAAAAGAACTTATTTTAGTTACGCATTATTCTTGTCATTATTAATTATTTACTGATGTTGTACATTATATTCAAAAATAAATTTTAGTTTGTAATGCGCACATAACCTATTTTGTATTTCATATTAAAAAATGTGGTCGACTACTAGCTATCGGACCGGTCGACTTTTAGAGTTAAGCGGTCGATTATTAAAGCATTCGGACACTTTATTTTTAGCGCTAATTACCTATTTTCCCTGAACTTTCGTACTAACGCAAAATATTTAGTGATACATTAAATACATTTGAATTACTTCAATACATTTTATATATTTTATAACATTGATTGTTTATTTTTTTCTGGTTATTTCTGTTTTTTTCTGGGTTTATCTGGGTTATTCTAGGTTATTCTGGGTTTTTCTGGGTTTTTCTGGGTTTTTCTGGGTATTCCTGGGTTTTTCTGGGTTTTTCTGGGTTATATGTAAAAAGAAGAGCAAGAAAAATTTAAAAAATTGTAACAGAGAGTTATAAAGCAAGTAAGGATTTCATTATATTTAAGATAATTAAAATTGTACATTCGTTTCTTATGGATTAATGTTCTACAAAGTTTATATAATTTATTTATAGAATACCTACTTTAAAAACTTAAAATTTGTTACTGCTTCCTATCTTAAAAACGAAAAATTTAATTTACATTGGAAAAAAAATAATTTCTATTTTTTATTAAAATTTTGATAAAGTTTTTAAAAGAACTTATTTTTGTTACGCGTTATTCTTGTCATTATTAATTATTTACTGATGTTGCACATTATATTCAAAAATAAATTTTAGTTTGTAATGCGCACATAACCTATTTTGTATTTCATATTAAAAAAGGTGGTCGACTACTAGCTATCGGACCGGTCGACTTTTAGAGTTAAGCGGTCGATTATTAAAGCATTCGGACACTTTATTTTTAGCGCTAATTATTTATTTTCCCTGAACTTTCCTACTAACGCAAAATATTTAGTGATACATTAAATATATTTGAATTACTTCAATACATATTATATATTTTATAACATTGATTGTTTATTTTTTTTCTGGTTACTTCTGTTTTTTTCTGTTTTTTCTGGGTTTATCTGGGTTATTCTGGGTTATTCTTGGTTTTTCTGGGTTTTTCTGGGTTTTCCTGGGTTTTTCTGGGTTTTTCCGGGTTATATGTAAAAAGAAGAGCAAGAAAAATTTAAAAAATTGTAACAGAGAGTTATAAAACAAGAAAGGATTTCATTATATTTGAGATAATTAAAATTGTATATTCGTTTCTTATGGATTAATGTTCTACAAAGTTTATATAATTTATTTATAGAATACCTACTTTAAAAACTTAAAATTTGTTACTGCTTCCTATCTTAAAAACGAAAAATTTAATTTACATTGGAAAAAAAATAATTTCTATTTTTTATTAAAATTTTGATAAAGTTTTTAAAATAACTTATTTTAGTTACGCATTATTCTTGTCATTATTAATTATTTACTGATGTTGCACATTATATTCAAAAATAAATTTTAGTTTGTAATGCGCACATAACCTATTTTGTATTTCATATTAAAAAAGGTGGTCGACTACTAGCTATCGGACCGGTCGACTTT
Source organism: Andrena fulva (assembly GCA_946251845.1). Lineage (NCBI taxonomy): Eukaryota > Metazoa > Arthropoda > Insecta > Hymenoptera > Andrenidae > Andrena > Andrena fulva. The sequence continues at coordinate 42,250,601 of OX276329.1, forward strand.
TAGAGTTAAGCGGTCGATTATTAAAGCATTCGGACACTTTATTTTTAGCGCTAATTATTTATTTTCCCTGAACTTTCCTACTAACGCAAAATATTTAGTGATACATTAAATACATTTGAATTACTTCAATACAATTTATATATTTTATAACATTGATTGTTTATTTTTTTTCTGGTTATTTCTGTTTTTTCTGTTTTTTTCTGGGTTTATCTGGGTTATTCTGGGTTATTCTGGGTTTTTCTGGGTTTTTCTGGGTTTTTCTGGGTTTTTCTGGGTTATATGTAAAAAGAAGAGGAAGAAAATTTTAAAAAATTGTAACAGAGAGTTATAAAACAAGAAAGGATTTCATTATATTTAAGATAATTAAAATTGTATATTCGTTTCTTATGGATTAATGTTCTACAAAGTTTATATAATTTATTTATAGAATACCTGCTTTATAAACTTAAAATTTGTTACTGCTTCCTATCTTAAAAACGAAAAATTTAATTTACATTGGAAAAAAAATAATTTCTATTTTTTATTAAAATTTTGATAAAGTTTTTAAAATAACTTATTTTAGTTACGCATTATTCTTGTCATTATTAATTATTTACTGATGTTGCACATTATATTCAAAAATAAATTTTAGTTTGTAATGCGCACATAACCTATTTTGTATTTCATATTAAAAAAGGTGGTCGACTACTAGCTATCGGACCGGTCGACTTTTAGAGTTAAGCGGTCGATTATTAAAGCATTCGGACACTTTATTTTTAGCGCTAATTACCTATTTTCCCTGAACTTTCATACTAACGCAAAATATTTAGTGATACATTAAATACATTTGAATTACTTCAATACATTTTATATATTTTATAACATTGATTGTTTATTTTTTTTCTGGTTATTTCTGTTTTTTCTGGGTTTATCTGGGTTATTCTAGGTTATTCTGGGTTTTTCTGGGTTTTTCTGGGTTTTTCTGGGTATTCCTGGGTTTTTCTGGGTTTTTCTGGGTTATATGTAAAAAGAAGAGCAAGAAAAATTTAAAAAATTGTAACAGAGAGTTATAAAACAAGAAAGGATTTCATTATATTTAAGATAATTAAAATTGTATATTCGTTTCTTATGGATTAATGTTCTACAAAGTTTATATAATTTATTTATAGAATACCTACTTTAAAAACTTAAAATTTGTTACTGCTTCCTATCTTAAAAACGAAAAATTTAATTTACATTGGAAAAAAAATAATTTCTATTTTTTATTAAAATTTTGATAAAGTTTTTAAAATAACTTATTTTAGTTACGCATTATTCTTGTCATTATTAATTATTTACTGATGTTGCACATTATATTCAAAAATAAATTTTAGTTTGTAATGCGCACATAACCTATTTTGTATTTCATATTAAAAAAGGTGGTCGACTACTAGCTATCGGACCGGTCGACTTTTAGAGTTAAGCGGTCGATTATTAAAGCATTCGGACACTTTATTTTTAGCGCTAATTATTTATTTTCCCTGAACTTTCCTACTAACGCAAAATATTTAGTGATACATTAAATACATTTGAATTACTTCAATACAATTTATATATTTTATAACATTGATTGTTTATTTTTTTTCTGGTTATTTCTGTTTTTTCTGTTTTTTTCTGGGTTTATCTGGGTTATTCTGGGTTATTCTGGGTTTTTCTGGGTTTTTCTGGGTTTTTCTGGGTTTTTCTGGGTTATATGTAAAAAGAAGAGGAAGAAAATTTTAAAAAATTGTAACAGAGAGTTATAAAACAAGAAAGGATTTCATTATATTTAAGATAATTAAAATTGTATATTCGTTTCTTATGGATTAATGTTCTACAAAGTTTATATAATTTATTTATAGAATACCTGCTTTATAAACTTAAAATTTGTTACTGCTTCCTATCTTAAAAACGAAAAATTTAATTTACATTGGAAAAAAAATAATTTCTATTTTTTATTAAAATTTTGATAAAGTTTTTAAAATAACTTATTTTAGTTACGCATTATTCTTGTCATTATTAATTATTTACTGATGTTGCACATTATATTCAAAAATAAATTTTAGTTTGTAATGCGCACATAACCTATTTTGTATTTCATATTAAAAAAGGTGGTCGACTACTAGCTATCGGACCGGTCGACTTTTAGAGTTAAGCGGTCGATTATTAAAGCATTCGGACACTTTATTTTTAGCGCTAATTACCTATTTTCCCTGAACTTTCATACTAACGCAAAATATTTAGTGATACATTAAATACATTTGAATTACTTCAATACATTTTATATATTTTATAACATTGATTGTTTATTTTTTTTCTGGTTATTTCTGTTTTTTCTGGGTTTATCTGGGTTATTCTAGGTTATTCTGGGTTTTTCTGGGTTTTTCTGGGTTTTTCTGGGTATTCCTGGGTTTTTCTGGGTTTTTCTGGGTTATATGTAAAAAGAAGAGCAAGAAAAATTTAAAAAATTGTAACAGAGAGTTATAAAACAAGAAAGGATTTCATTATATTTAAGATAATTAAAATTGTATATTCGTTTCTTATGGATTAATGTTCTACAAAGTTTATATAATTTATTTATAGAATACCTACTTTAAAAACTTAAAATTTGTTACTGCTTCCTATCTTGAAAACGAAAAATTTAATTTACATTAGAAAAAAAATAATTTCTATTTTTTATTAAAATTTTGATAATGTTTTTAAAAGAACTCATTTTAGTTACGCATTATTCTTATCATTATTAATTATTTACTCATGTTGCACATTATATTCAAAAATAAATTTTAGTTTGTAATGCGCACATAACCTATTTTGTATTTCATATTAAAAAAGGTGGTCGACTACTAGCTATCGGACCGGTCGACTTTTAGAGTTAAGCGGTCGATTATTAAAGCATTCGGACACTTTATTTTTAGCGCTAATTATTTATTTTCCCTGAACTTTCCTACTAACGCAAAATATTTAGTGATACATTAAATATATTTGAATTACTTCAATACATTTTATATATTTTATAACATTGATTGTTTATTTTTTTTCTGGTTATTTCTGTTTTTTTTCTGTTTTTTTCTGGGTTTATCTGGGTTATTCTGGGTTATTCTGGGTTTTTCTGGGTTTTTCTGGGTTTTCCTGGGTTTTTCTGTGTTTTTCTGGGTTATATGTAAAAAGAAGAGGAAGAAAAATTTAAAAAATTGTAACAGAGAGATATAAAACAGGAAAGGATTTCATTATATTTAAGATAATTAAAATTGTATATTCGTTTCATATGGATTAATGTTCTACAAAGTTTATATAATTTATATATAGAATACCTACTTTAAAAACTTAAAATTTGTTACTGCTTGCTATCTTAAAAACGAAAAATTTAATTTACATTGGAAAAAAAATAATTTCTATTTTTTATTAAAATTTTGATAAAGTTTTTAAAAGAACTTATTTTTGTTACGCGTTATTCTTGTCATTATTAATTATTTACTGATGTTGCACATTATATTCAAAAATAAATTTTAGTTTGTAATGCGCACATAACCTATTTTGTATTTCATATTAAAAAAGGTGGTCGACTACTAGCTATCGGACCGGTCGACTTTTAGAGTTAAGCGGTCGATTATTAAAGCATTCGGACACTTTATTTTTAGCGCTAATTATTTATTTTCCCTGAACTTTCCTACTAACGCAAAATATTTAGTGATACATTAAATATATTTGAATTACTTCAATACATATTATATATTTTATAACATTGATTGTTTATTTTTTTTCTGGTTACTTCTGTTTTTTTCTGTTTTTTCTGGGTTTATCTGGGTTATTCTGGGTTATTCTTGGTTTTTCTGGGTTTTTCTGGGTTTTCCTGGGTTTTTCTGGGTTTTTCCGGGTTATATGTAAAAAGAAGAGCAAGAAAAATTTAAAAAATTGTAACAGAGAGTTATAAAACAAGAAAGGATTTCATTATATTTGAGATAATTAAAATTGTATATTCGTTTCTTATGGATTGATGTTCTACAAAGTTTATATAATTTATTTATAGAATACCTACTTTAAAAACTTAAAATTTGTTACTGCTTCCTATCTTAAAAACGAAAAATTTAATTTACATTGGAAAAAAAATAATTTCTATTTTTTATTAAAATTTTGATAAAGTTTTTAAAATAACTTATTTTAGTTACGCATTATTCTTGTCATTATTAATTATTTACTGATGTTGCACATTATATTCAAAAATAAATTTTAGTTTGTAATGCGCACATAACCTATTTTGTATTTCATATTAAAAAAGGTGGTCGACTACTAGCTATCGGACCGGTCGACTTTTAGAGTTAAGCGGTCGATTATTAAAGCATTCGGACACTTTATTTTTAGCGCTAATTATTTATTTTCCCTGAACTTTCCTACTAACGCAAAATATTTAGTGATACATTAAATATATTTGAATTACTTCAATACATTATATATATTTTATAACATTGATTGTTTATTTTTTTTCTGGTTATTTCTGTTTTTTCTGGGTTTATCTGGGTTATTCTAGGTTATTCTGGGTTTTTCTGGGTTTTTCTGGGTTTTTCTGGGTTTTTCTGGGTATTCCTGGGTTTTTCTGGGTTTTTCTGGGTTATATGTAAAAAGAAGAGCAAGAAAAATTTAAAAAATTGTAACAGAGAGTTATAAAACAAGAATGGATTTCATTATATTTAAGATAATTAAAATTGTATATTCGTTTCTTATGGATTAATGTTCTACAAAGTTTATATAATTTATTTATAGAATACCTACTTTAAAAACTTAAAATTTGTTACTGCTTCCTATCTTAAAAACTAAAATTTAATTTACATTGGAAAAAAAATAATTTCTATTTTTTATTAAAATTTTGATAAAGTTTTTAAAATAACTTATTTTAGTTACGCAGTATTCTTGTCATTATTAATTATTTACTGATGTTGCACATTATATTCAAAAATAAATTTTAGTTTGTAATGCGCACATAACCTATTTTGTATTTCATATTAAAAAAGGTGGTCGACTACTAGCTATCGGACCGGTCGACTTTTAGAGTTAAGCGGTCGATTATTAAAGCATTCGGACACTTTATTTTTAGCGCTAATTATTTATTTTCCCTGAACTTTCCTACTAACGCAAAATATTTAGTGATACATTAAATACATTTGAATTACTTCAATACAATTTATATATTTTATAACATTGATTGTTTATTTTTTTTCTGGTTATTTCTGTTTTTTCTGTTTTTTTCTGGGTTTATCTGGGTTATTCTGGGTTATTCTGGGTTTTTCTGGGTTTTTCTGGGTTTTTCTGGGTTTTTCTGGGTTATATGTAAAAAGAAGAGGAAGAAAATTTTAAAAAATTGTAACAGAGAGTTATAAAACAAGAAAGGATTTCATTATATTTAAGATAATTAAAATTGTATATTCGTTTCTTATGGATTAATGTTCTACAAAGTTTATATAATTTATTTATAGAATACCTGCTTTATAAACTTAAAATTTGTTACTGCTTCCTATCTTAAAAACGAAAAATTTAATTTACATTGGAAAAAAAATAATTTCTATTTTTTATTAAAATTTTGATAAAGTTTTTAAAATAACTTATTTTAGTTACGCATTATTCTTGTCATTATTAATTATTTACTGATGTTGCACATTATATTCAAAAATAAATTTTAGTTTGTAATGCGCACATAACCTATTTTGTATTTCATATTAAAAAAGGTGGTCGACTACTAGCTATCGGACCGGTCGACTTTTAGAGTTAAGCGGTCGATTATTAAAGCATTCGGACACTTTATTTTTAGCGCTAATTATTTATTTTCCCTGAACTTTCCTACTAACGCAAAATATTTAGTGATACATTAAATATATTTGAATTACTTCAATACATTTTATATATTTTATAACATTGATTGTTTATTTTTGTTCTGGTTATTTCTGTTTTTTCTGGGTTTATCTGGGTTATTCTAGGTTATTCTGGGTTTTTCTGGGTTTTTCTGGGTTTTTCTGGGTTTTTCTGGGGTTTTCTGGGTATTCCTGGGTTTTTCTGGGTTTTTCTGGGTTATATGTAAAAAGAAGAGCAAGAAAAATTTAAAAAATTGTAACAGAGAGTTATAAAACAAGAAAGGATTTCATTATATTTAAGATAATTAAAATTGTATATTCGTTTCTTATGGATTAATGTTCTACAAAGTTTATATAATTTATTTATAGAATACCTACTTTAAAAACTTAAAATTTGTTACTGCTTCCTATCTTAAAAACTAAAATTTAATTTACATTGGAAAAAAAATAATTTCTATTTTTTATTAAAATTTTGATAAAGTTTTTAAAATAACTTATTTTAGTTACGCAGTATTCTTGTCATTATTAATTATTTACTGATGTTGCACATTATATTCAAAAATAAATTTTAGTTTGTAATGCGCACATAACCTATTTTGTATTTCATATTAAAAAAGGTGGTCGACTACTAGCTATCGGACCGGTCGACTTTTAGAGTTAAGCGGTCGATTATTAAAGCATTCGGACACTTTATTTTTAGCGCTAATTATTTATTTTCCCTGAACTTTCCTACTAACGCAAAATATTTAGTGATACATTAAATACATTTGAATTACTTCAATACAATTTATATATTTTATAACATTGATTGTTTATTTTTTTTCTGGTTATTTCTGTTTTTTCTGTTTTTTTCTGGGTTTATCTGGGTTATTCTGGGTTATTCTGGGTTTTTCTGGGTTTTTCTGGGTTTTCCTGGGTTTTTCTGGGTTTTTCTGGGTTATATGTAAAAAGAAGAGGAAGAAAATTTTAAAAAATTGTAACAGAGAGATATAAAACAAGAAAGGGTTTCATTATATTTAAGATAATTAAAATTGTATATTCGTTTCATATGGATTAATGTTCTACAAAGGTTATATAATTTATATATTGAATACCTACTTTAAAAACTTAAAATTTGTTACTGCTTCCTATCTTAAAAACGAAAAATTTAATTTACATTGGAAAAAAAATAATTTCTATTTTTTATTAAAATTTTGATAAAGTTTTTAAAAGAACTTATTTTTGTTACGCGTTATTCTTGTCATTATTAATTATTTACTGATGTTGCACATTATATTCAAAAATAAATTTTAGTTTGTAATGCGCACATAACATAATTTGTATTTCATATTAAAAAAGGTGGTCGACTACTAGCTATCGGACCGGTCGACTTTTAGAGTTAAGCGGTCGATTATTAAAGCATTCGGACACTTTATTTTTAGCGCTAATTATTTATTTTCCCCGAACTTTCCTACTAACGCAAAATATTTAGTGATACATTAAATACATTTGAATTACTTCAATGCATTTTATATATTTTATAGCATTGATTGTTTATTTTTTTTCTGGTTATTTCTGTTTTTTTCTGGGTTTATCTGGGTTATTCTAGGTTATTCTGGGTTTTTCTGGGTTTTTCTGGGTTTTTCTGGGTATTCCTGGGTTTTTCTGGGTTTTTCTGGGTTATATGTAAAAAGAAGAGCAAGAAAAATTTAAAAAATTGTAACAGAGAGTTATAAAACAAGAAAGGATTTCATTATATTTAAGATAATTAAAATTGTATATTCGTTTCTTATGGATTAATGTTCTACAAAGTTTATATAATTTATTTATAGAATACCTACTTTAAAAACTTAAAATTTGTTACTGCTTCCTATCTTGAAAACGAAAAATTTAATTTACATTAGAAAAAAAATAATTTCTATTTTTTATTAAAATTTTGATAATGTTTTTAAAAGAACTCATTTTAGTTACGCATTATTCTTATCATTATTAATTATTTACTCATGTTGCACATTATATTCAAAAATAAATTTTAGTTTGTAATGCGCACATAACCTATTTTGTATTTCATATTAAAAAAGGTGGTCGACTACTAGCTATCGGACCGGTCGACTTTTAGAGTTAAGCGGTCGATTATTAAAGCATTCGGACACTTTATTTTTAGCGCTAATTATTTATTTTCCCCGAACTTTCCTACTAACGCAAAATATTTAGTGATACATTAAATACATTTGAATTACTTCAATGCATTTTATATATTTTATAGCATTGATTGTTTATTTTTTTCTGGTTATTTCTGTTTTTTCCTGTTTTTTTCTGGGTTTATCTGGGTTATTCTGGGTTATTCTTGGTTTTTCTGGGTTTTTCTGGGTTTTCCTGGGTTTTTCTGGGTTTTTCTGGGTTACATGTAAAAAGAAGAGCAAGAAAAATTTAAAAAATTGTAACAGAGAGTTATAAAACAAGAAAGGATTTCATTATATTTAAGATAATTAAAAGTGTATATTCGTTTCTTATGGATTAATGTTCTACAATGTTTATATAATTTATTTATAGAATACCTACTTTAAAAACTTAAAATTTGTTACTGCTTCCTATCTTAAAAACGAAAAATTTAATTTACATTGGAAAAAAAATAATTTCTATTTTTTATTAAAATTTTGATATAGTTTTTAAAAGAACTTATTTTAGTTACGCATTATTCTTGTCATTATTAATTATTTACTGATGTTGTACATTATATTCAAAAATAAATTTTAGTTTATAATGCGCACATAACCTATTTTGTATTTCATATTAAAAAAGGTGGTCGACTACTAGCTATCGGACCGGTCGACTTTTAGAGTTAAGCGGTCGATTATTATAGCATTCGGACACTTTATTTTTAGCGCTAATTATCTATTTTCCCCGAACTTTCCTACTAACGCAAAATATTTAGTGATACATTAAATACATTTGAATTACTTCAATACACTTTATATATTTTATAACATTGATTGTTTATTTTTTTTCTGGTTATTTCTGTTTTTTCCTGTTTTTTCTGGGTTTATCTGAGTTATTCTGGGTTATTCTTGGTTTTTCTGGGTTTTTCTGGGTTTTCCTGGGTTCTTCTGGGTTTTTCTGGGTTATATGTAAAAAGAAGAGCAAGAAAAATTTAAAAAATTGTAACAGAGAGTTATAAAACAAGAAAGGATTTCATTATATTTAAGATAATTAAAATTGTATATTCGTTTCTTATGGATTAATGTTGTACGAAGTTTATATAATTTATTTATAGAATACCTACTTTAAAAACTTAAAATTTGTTACTGCTTCCTATCTTAAAAACGAAAAATTTAATTTACATTGGAAAAAAAATAATTTCTATTTTTTATTAAAATTTTGATAAAGTTTTTAAAATAACTTATTTTAGTTACGCAGTATTCTTGTCATTATTAATTATTTACTGATGTTGCACATTATTTTCAAAAATAAATTTTAGTTTGTAATGCGCACATAACCTATTTTGTATTTCATATTAAAAAGGTGGTCGACTACTAGCTATCGGACCGGTCGACTTTTAGAGTTAAGCGGTCGATTATTAAAGCATTCGGACACTTTATTTTTAGCGCTAATTATTTATTTTCCCTGAACTTTCCTACTAACGCAAAATATTTAGTGATACATTAAATATATTTGAATTACTTCAATACATTTTATATATTTTATAACATTGATTGTTTATTTTTTTTCTGGTTATTTCTGTTTTTTTCTGTTTTTTCTGGGTTTATCTGGGTTATTCTGGGTTATTCTTGGTTTTTCTGGGTTTTTCTGGGTTTTCCTGGGTTTTTCTGGGTTTTTCTGGGTTATATGTAAAAAGAAGAGCAAGAAAAATTTAAAAAATTGTAACAGAGAGTTATAAAACAAGAAAGGATTTCATTATATTTAAGATAATTAAAATTGTATATTCGTTTCTTATGGATTAATGTTCTACAAAGTTTATATAATTTATTTATAGAATACCTACTTTAAAAACTTAAAATTTGTTACTGCTTCCTATCTTAAAAACGAAAAATTTAATTTACATTGGAAAAAAAATAATTTCTATTTTTTATTAAAATTTTGATAAAGTTTTTAAAATAACTTATTTTAGTTACGCAGTATTCTTGTCATTATTAATTATTTACTGATGTTTCACATTATATTCAAAAATAAATTTTAGTTTGTAATGCGCACATAACCTATTTTGTATTTCATATTAAAAAAGGTGGTCGACTACTAGCTATCGGACCGGTCGACTTTTAGAGTTAAGCGGTCGATTATTAAAGCATTCGGACACTTTATTTTTAGCGCTAATTATTTATTTTCCCCGAACTTTCCTACTAACGCAAAATATTTAGTGATACATTAAATACATTTGAATTACTTCAATACACTTTATATATTTTATAACATTGATTGTTTATTTTTTTTCTGGTTATTTCTGTTTTTTCCTGTTTTTTCTGGGTTTATCTGAGTTATTCTGGGTTATTCTTGGTTTTTCTGGGTTTTTCTGGGTTTTCCTGGGTTCTTCTGGGTTTTTCTGGGTTATATGTAAAAAGAAGAGCAAGAAAAATTTAAAAAATTGTAACAGAGAGTTATAAAACAAGAAAGGATTTCATTATATTTAAGATAATTAAAATTGTATATTCGTTTCTTATGGATTAATGTTGTACGAAGTTTATATAATTTATTTATAGAATACCTACTTTAAAAACTTAAAATTTGTTACTGCTTCCTATCTTAAAAACGAAAAATTTAATTTACATTGGAAAAAAAATAATTTCTATTTTTTATTAAAATTTTGATAAAGTTTTTAAAATAACTTATTTTAGTTACGCAGTATTCTTGTCATTATTAATTATTTACTGATGTTGCACATTATTTTCAAAAATAAATTTTAGTTTGTAATGCGCACATAACCTATTTTGTATTTCATATTAAAAAGGTGGTCGACTACTAGCTATCGGACCGGTCGACTTTTAGAGTTAAGCGGTCGATTATTAAAGCATTCGGACACTTTATTTTTAGCGCTAATTATTTATTTTCCCTGAACTTTCCTACTAACGCAAAATATTTAGTGATACATTAAATATATTTGAATTACTTCAATACATTTTATATATTTTATAACATTGATTGTTTATTTTTTTTCTGGTTATTTCTGTTTTTTCTGTTTTTTCTGGGTTTATCTGGGTTATTCTGGGTTATTCTTGGTTTTTCTGGGTTTTTCTGGGTTTTCCTGGGTTTTTCTGGGTTTTTCTGGGTTATATGTAAAAAGAAGAGCAAGAAAAATTTAAAAAATTGTAACAGAGAGTTATAAAACAAGAAAGGATTTCATTATATTTAAGATAATTAAAATTGTATATTCGTTTCTTATGGATTAATGTTCTACAAAGTTTATATAATTTATTTATAGAATACCTACTTTAAAAACTTAAAATTTGTTACTGCTTCCTATCTTAAAAACGAAAAATTTAATTTACATTGGAAAAAAAATAATTTCTATTTTTTATTAAAATTTTGATAAAGTTTTTAAAATAACTTATTTTAGTTACGCAGTATTCTTGTCATTATTAATTATTTACTGATGTTTCACATTATATTCAAAAATAAATTTTAGTTTGTAATGCGCACATAACCTATTTTGTATTTCATATTAAAAAATGTGGTCGACTACTAGCTATCGGACCGGTCGACTTTTAGAGTTAAGCGGTCGATTATTAAAGCATTCGGACACTTTATTTTTAGCGCTAATTACCTATTTTCCCTGAACTTTCGTACTAACGCAAAATATTTAGTGATACATTAAATACATTTGAATTACTTCAATACATTTTATATATTTTATAACATTGATTGTTTATTTTTTTTCTGGTTATTTCTGTTTTTTTCTGGGTTTATCTGGGTTATTCTAGGTTATTCTGGGTTTTTCTGGGTTTTTCTGGGTTTTTCTGGGTATTCCTGGGTTTTCTGGGTTTTTCTGGGTTATATGTAAAAAGAAGAGCAAGAAAAATTTAAAAAATTGTAACAGAGAGTTATAAAGCAAGTAAGGATTTCATTATATTTAAGATAATTAAAATTGTATATTCGTTTCTTATGGATTAATGTTCTACAAAGTTTATATAATTTATTTATAGAATACCTACTTTAAAAACTTAAAATTTGTTACTGCTTCCTATCTTAAAAACGAAAAATTTAATTTACATTGGAAAAAAAATAATTTCTATTTTTTATTAAAATTTTGATAAAGTTTTTAAAATAACTTATTTTAGTTACGCAGTATTCTTGTCATTATTAATTATTTACTGATGTTGCACATTATATTCAAAAATAAATTTCAGTTTGTAATGCGCACAAAACCTATTTTGTATTTCATATTAAAAAAGGTGGTCGACTACTAGCTATCGGACCGGTCGACTTTTAGAGTTAAGCGGTCGATTATTAAAGCATTCGGACACTTTATTTTTAGCGCTAATTATTTATTTTCCCTGAACTTTCCTACTAACGCAAAATATTTAGTGATACATTAAATACATTTGAATTACTTCAATACATTTTATATATTTTATAACATTGATTGTTTATTTTTTTCTGGTTATTTCTGTTTTTTTCTGTTTTTTCTGGGTTTATCTGGGTTATTCTAGGTTATTCTGGGTTTTTCTGGGTTTTCCTGGGTTTTTCTGGATTTTTCTGGGTTATATGTAAAAAGAAGAGCAAGAAAAATTTAAAAAATTGTAACAGAGAGTTATAAAGCAAGTAAGGATTTCATTATATTTAAGATAATTAAAATTGTATATTCGTTTCTTATGGATTAATGTTCTACAAAGTTTATATAATTTATTTTATAGAATACCTACTTTAAAAACTTAAAATTTGTTACTGCTTCCTATCTTGAAAACGAAAAATTTAATTTACCTTAGAAAAAAAATAATTTCTATTTTTTATTAAAATTTTGATAAAGTTTTTAAAAGAACTTATTTTAGTTACGCGTTATTCTTGTCATTATTAATTATTTACTGATGTTGCACATTATATTCAAAAATAAATTTTAGTTTGTAATGCGCACATAACCTATTTTGTATTTCATATTAAAAAAGGTGGTCGACTACTAGCTATCGGACCGGTCGACTTTTAGAGTTAAGCGGTCGATTATTATAGCATTCGGATACTTTATTTTTAGCGCTAATTATCTATTTTCCCTGAACTTTCCTACTAACGCAAAATATTTAGTGATACATTAAATACATTTGAATTACTTCAATGCATTTTGTATATTTTATAGCATTGATTGTTTATTTTTTTCTGGTTATTTCTGTTTTTTCCTGTTTTTTTCTGGGTTTATCTGGGTTATTCTGGGTTATTCTGGGTTTTTCTGGGCTTTTCTGGGTTTTCCTGGGTTTTCTGGGTTTTTCTGGGTTATATGTAAAAAGAAGAGGAAGAAAAATTTAAAACATTGTAACAGAGAGTTATAAAGCAAGTAAGGATTTCATTATATTTAAGATAATTAAAATTGTATATTCGTTTCTTATGGATTAATGTTCTACAAAGTTTATATAATTTATTTACAGAATACCTACTTTAAAAACTTAAAATTTGTTACTGCTTCCTATCTTAAAAACGAAAAATTTAATTTACATTGGAAAAAAAATAATTTCTATTTTTTATTAAAATTTTGATAAAGTGTTTAAAAGAACTTATTTTAGTTACGCATTATTCTTGTCATTATTAATTATTTACTGATGTTGCACATTATATTCAAAAATAAATTTTAGTTTATAATGCGGACATAACCTATTTTGTATTTCATATTAAAAAAGGTGGTCGACTACTAGCTATCGGACCGGTCGACTTTTAGAGTTAAGCGGTCGATTATTATAGCATTCGGACACTTTATTTTTAGCGCTAATTATCTATTTTCCCTGAACTTTCCTACTAACGCAAAATATTTAGTGATACATTAAATACATTTGAATTACTTCAATACATTTTATATATTTTATAACATTGATTGTTTATTTTTTTTCTGGTTATTTCGGTTTTTTTATGTTTTTTTTCTGGGTTTATCTGGGTTATTCTGGGTTATTCTGGGTTTTTCTGGGGTTTTCTGGGTTTCCCTGGGTTTTTCTGGGTTTTTCTGGGTTTTTCTGGGTTATATGTAAAAAGAAGAGGAAGAAAAATTTAAAAAATTGTAACAGAGAGTTATAAAACAAGAAAGGATTTCATTATATTTAAGATAATTAAAATTGTATATTCGTTTCTTATGGATTAATGTTCTACAATGTTTATATAATTTATTTATAGAATACCTACTTTAAAAACTTAAAATTTGTTACTGCTTCCTATCTTAAAAACGAAAAATTTAATTTACATTGGAAAAAAAATAATTTCTATTTTTTATTAAAATTTTGATATAGTTTTTAAAAGAACTTATTTTAGTTACGCATTATTCTTGTCATTATTAATTATTTACTGATGTTGTACATTATATTCAAAAATAAATTTTAGTTTGTAATGCGCACATAACCTATTTTGTATTTCATATTAAAAAATGTGGTCGACTACTAGCTATCGGACCGGTCGACTTTTAGAGTTAAGCGGTCGATTATTAAAGCATTCGGACACTTTATTTTTAGCGCTAATTACCTATTTTCCCTGAACTTTCGTACTAACGCAAAATATTTAGTGATACATTAAATACATTTGAATTACTTCAATACATTTTATATATTTTATAACATTGATTGTTTATTTTTTTCTGGTTATTTCTGTTTTTTTCTGGGTTTATCTGGGTTATTCTAGGTTATTCTGGGTTTTTCTGGGTTTTTCTGGGTTTTTCTGGGTATTCCTGGGTTTTTCTGGGTTTTTCTGGGTTATATGTAAAAAGAAGAGCAAGAAAAATTTAAAAAATTGTAACAGAGAGTTATAAAGCAAGTAAGGATTTCATTATATTTAAGATAATTAAAATTGTACATTCGTTTCTTATGGATTAATGTTCTACAAAGTTTATATAATTTATTTATAGAATACCTACTTTAAAAACTTAAAATTTGTTACTGCTTCCTATCTTAAAAACGAAAAATTTAATTTACATTGGAAAAAAAATAATTTCTATTTTTTATTAAAATTTTGATAAAGTTTTTAAAAGAACTTATTTTTGTTACGCGTTATTCTTGTCATTATTAATTATTTACTGATGTTGCACATTATATTCAAAAATAAATTTTAGTTTGTAATGCGCACATAACCTATTTTGTATTTCATATTAAAAAAGGTGGTCGACTACTAGCTATCGGACCGGTCGACTTTTAGAGTTAAGCGGTCGATTATTAAAGCATTCGGACACTTTATTTTTAGCGCTAATTATTTATTTTCCCTGAACTTTCCTACTAACGCAAAATATTTAGTGATACATTAAATATATTTGAATTACTTCAATACATATTATATATTTTATAACATTGATTGTTTATTTTTTTTCTGGTTACTTCTGTTTTTTTCTGTTTTTTCTGGGTTTATCTGGGTTATTCTGGGTTATTCTTGGTTTTTCTGGGTTTTTCTGGGTTTTCCTGGGTTTTTCTGGGTTTTTCCGGGTTATATGTAAAAAGAAGAGCAAGAAAAATTTAAAAAATTGTAACAGAGAGTTATAAAACAAGAAAGGATTTCATTATATTTGAGATAATTAAAATTGTATATTCGTTTCTTATGGATTAATGTTCTACAAAGTTTATATAATTTATTTATAGAATACCTACTTTAAAAACTTAAAATTTGTTACTGCTTCCTATCTTAAAAACGAAAAATTTAATTTACATTGGAAAAAAAATAATTTCTATTTTTTATTAAAATTTTGATAAAGTTTTTAAAATAACTTATTTTAGTTACGCATTATTCTTGTCATTATTAATTATTTACTGATGTTGCACATTATATTCAAAAATAAATTTTAGTTTGTAATGCGCACATAACCTATTTTGTATTTCATATTAAAAAAGGTGGTCGACTACTAGCTATCGGACCGGTCGACTTTTAGAGTTAAGCGGTCGATTATTAAAGCATTCGGACACTTTATTTTTAGCGCTAATTATTTATTTTCCCTGAACTTTCCTACTAACGCAAAATATTTAGTGATACATTAAATACATTTGAATTACTTCAATACAATTTATATATTTTATAACATTGATTGTTTATTTTTTTTCTGGTTATTTCTGTTTTTTCTGTTTTTTTCTGGGTTTATCTGGGTTATTCTGGGTTATTCTGGGTTTTTCTGGGTTTTTCTGGGTTTTTCTGGGTTTTTCTGGGTTATATGTAAAAAGAAGAGGAAGAAAATTTTAAAAAATTGTAACAGAGAGTTATAAAACAAGAAAGGATTTCATTATATTTAAGATAATTAAAATTGTATATTCGTTTCTTATGGATTAATGTTCTACAAAGTTTATATAATTTATTTATAGAATACCTGCTTTATAAACTTAAAATTTGTTACTGCTTCCTATCTTAAAAACGAAAAATTTAATTTACATTGGAAAAAAAATAATTTCTATTTTTTATTAAAATTTTGATAAAGTTTTTAAAATAACTTATTTTAGTTACGCATTATTCTTGTCATTATTAATTATTTACTGATGTTGCACATTATATTCAAAAATAAATTTTAGTTTGTAATGCGCACATAACCTATTTTGTATTTCATATTAAAAAAGGTGGTCGACTACTAGCTATCGGACCGGTCGACTTTTAGAGTTAAGCGGTCGATTATTAAAGCATTCGGACACTTTATTTTTAGCGCTAATTACCTATTTTCCCTGAACTTTCATACTAACGCAAAATATTTAGTGATACATTAAATACATTTGAATTACTTCAATACATTTTATATATTTTATAACATTGATTGTTTATTTTTTTTCTGGTTATTTCTGTTTTTTCTGGGTTTATCTGGGTTATTCTAGGTTATTCTGGGTTTTTCTGGGTTTTTCTGGGTTTTTCTGGGTATTCCTGGGTTTTTCTGGGTTTTTCTGGGTTATATGTAAAAAGAAGAGCAAGAAAAATTTAAAAAATTGTAACAGAGAGTTATAAAACAAGAAAGGATTTCATTATATTTAAGATAATTAAAATTGTATATTCGTTTCTTATGGATTAATGTTCTACAAAGTTTATATAATTTATTTATAGAATACCTACTTTAAAAACTTAAAATTTGTTACTGCTTCCTATCTTAAAAACGAAAAATTTAATTTACATTGGAAAAAAAATAATTTCTATTTTTTATTAAAATTTTGATAAAGTTTTTAAAATAACTTATTTTAGTTACGCATTATTCTTGTCATTATTAATTATTTACTGATGTTGCACATTATATTCAAAAATAAATTTTAGTTTGTAATGCGCACATAACCTATTTTGTATTTCATATTAAAAAAGGTGGTCGACTACTAGCTATCGGACCGGTCGACTTTTAGAGTTAAGCGGTCGATTATTAAAGCATTCGGACACTTTATTTTTAGCGCTAATTATTTATTTTCCCTGAACTTTCCTACTAACGCAAAATATTTAGTGATACATTAAATACATTTGAATTACTTCAATACAATTTATATATTTTATAACATTGATTGTTTATTTTTTTTCTGGTTATTTCTGTTTTTTCTGTTTTTTTCTGGGTTTATCTGGGTTATTCTGGGTTGTTCTGGGTTTTTCTGGGTTTTTCTGGGTTTTTCTGGGTTTTTCTGGGTTATATGTAAAAAGAAGAGGAAGAAAATTTTAAAAAATTGTAACAGAGAGTTATAAAACAAGAAAGGATTTCATTATATTTAAGATAATTAAAATTGTATATTCGTTTCTTATGGATTAATGTTCTACAAAGTTTATATAATTTATTTATAGAATACCTGCTTTATAAACTTAAAATTTGTTACTGCTTCCTATCTTAAAAACGAAAAATTTAATTTACATTGGAAAAAAAATAATTTCTATTTTTTATTAAAATTTTGATAAAGTTTTTAAAATAACTTATTTTAGTTACGCATTATTCTTGTCATTATTAATTATTTACTGATGTTGCACATTATATTCAAAAATAAATTTTAGTTTGTAATGCGCACATAACCTATTTTGTATTTCATATTAAAAAAGGTGGTCGACTACTAGCTATCGGACCGGTCGACTTTTAGAGTTAAGCGGTCGATTATTAAAGCATTCGGACACTTTATTTTTAGCGCTAATTACCTATTTTCCCTGAACTTTCATACTAACGCAAAATATTTAGTGATACATTAAATACATTTGAATTACTTCAATACATTTTATATATTTTATAACATTGATTGTTTATTTTTTTTCTGGTTATTTCTGTTTTTTCTGGGTTTATCTGGGTTATTCTAGGTTATTCTGGGTTTTTCTGGGTTTTTCTGGGTTTTTCTGGGTATTCCTGGGTTTTTCTGGGTTTTTCTGGGTTATATGTAAAAAGAAGAGCAAGAAAAATTTAAAAAATTGTAACAGAGAGTTATAAAACAAGAAAGGATTTCATTATATTTAAGATAATTAAAATTGTATATTCGTTTCTTATGGATTAATGTTCTACAAAGTTTATATAATTTATTTATAGAATACCTACTTTAAAAACTTAAAATTTGTTACTGCTTCCTATCTTGAAAACGAAAAATTTAATTTACATTAGAAAAAAAATAATTTCTATTTTTTATTAAAATTTTGATAATGTTTTTAAAAGAACTCATTTTAGTTACGCATTATTCTTATCATTATTAATTATTTACTCATGTTGCACATTATATTCAAAAATAAATTTTAGTTTGTAATGCGCACATAACCTATTTTGTATTTCATATTAAAAAAGGTGGTCGACTACTAGCTATCGGACCGGTCGACTTTTAGAGTTAAGCGGTCGATTATTAAAGCATTCGGACACTTTATTTTTAGCGCTAATTATTTATTTTCCCTGAACTTTCCTACTAACGCAAAATATTTAGTGATACATTAAATATATTTGAATTACTTCAATACATTTTATATATTTTATAACATTGATTGTTTATTTTTTTTCTGGTTATTTCTGTTTTTTTTCTGTTTTTTTCTGGGTTTATCTGGGTTATTCTGGGTTATTCTGGGTTTTTCTGGGTTTTTCTGGGTTTTCCTGGGTTTTTCTGTGTTTTTCTGGGTTATATGTAAAAAGAAGAGGAAGAAAAATTTAAAAAATTGTAACAGAGAGATATAAAACAGGAAAGGATTTCATTATATTTAAGATAATTAAAATTGTATATTCGTTTCATATGGATTAATGTTCTACAAAGTTTATATAATTTATATATAGAATACCTACTTTAAAAACTTAAAATTTGTTACTGCTTGCTATCTTAAAAACGAAAAATTTAATTTACATTGGAAAAAAAATAATTTCTATTTTTTATTAAAATTTTGATAAAGTTTTTAAAAGAACTTATTTTTGTTACGCGTTATTCTTGTCATTATTAATTATTTACTGATGTTGCACATTATATTCAAAAATAAATTTTAGTTTGTAATGCGCACATAACCTATTTTGTATTTCATATTAAAAAAGGTGGTCGACTACTAGCTATCGGACCGGTCGACTTTTAGAGTTAAGCGGTCGATTATTAAAGCATTCGGACACTTTATTTTTAGCGCTAATTATTTATTTTCCCTGAACTTTCCTACTAACGCAAAATATTTAGTGATACATTAAATATATTTGAATTACTTCAATACATATTATATATTTTATAACATTGATTGTTTATTTTTTTTCTGGTTACTTCTGTTTTTTTCTGTTTTTTCTGGGTTTATCTGGGTTATTCTGGGTTATTCTTGGTTTTTCTGGGTTTTTCTGGGTTTTCCTGGGTTTTTCTGGGTTTTTCCGGGTTATATGTAAAAAGAAGAGCAAGAAAAATTTAAAAAATTGTAACAGAGAGTTATAAAACAAGAAAGGATTTCATTATATTTGAGATAATTAAAATTGTATATTCGTTTCTTATGGATTGATGTTCTACAAAGTTTATATAATTTATTTATAGAATACCTACTTTAAAAACTTAAAATTTGTTACTGCTTCCTATCTTAAAAACGAAAAATTTAATTTACATTGGAAAAAAAATAATTTCTATTTTTTATTAAAATTTTGATAAAGTTTTTAAAATAACTTATTTTAGTTACGCATTATTCTTGTCATTATTAATTATTTACTGATGTTGCACATTATATTCAAAAATAAATTTTAGTTTGTAATGCGCACATAACCTATTTTGTATTTCATATTAAAAAAGGTGGTCGACTACTAGCTATCGGACCGGTCGACTTTTAGAGTTAAGCGGTCGATTATTAAAGCATTCGGACACTTTATTTTTAGCGCTAATTATTTATTTTCCCTGAACTTTCCTACTAACGCAAAATATTTAGTGATACATTAAATATATTTGAATTACTTCAATACATTATATATATTTTATAACATTGATTGTTTATTTTTTTTCTGGTTATTTCTGTTTTTTCTGGGTTTATCTGGGTTATTCTAGGTTATTCTGGGTTTTTCTGGGTTTTTCTGGGTTTTTCTGGGTTTTTCTGGGTATTCCTGGGTTTTTCTGGGTTTTTCTGGGTTATATGTAAAAAGAAGAGCAAGAAAAATTTAAAAAATTGTAACAGAGAGTTATAAAACAAGAATGGATTTCATTATATTTAAGATAATTAAAATTGTATATTCGTTTCTTATGGATTAATGTTCTACAAAGTTTATATAATTTATTTATAGAATACCTACTTTAAAAACTTAAAATTTGTTACTGCTTCCTATCTTAAAAACTAAAATTTAATTTACATTGGAAAAAAAATAATTTCTATTTTTTATTAAAATTTTGATAAAGTTTTTAAAATAACTTATTTTAGTTACGCAGTATTCTTGTCATTATTAATTATTTACTGATGTTGCACATTATATTCAAAAATAAATTTTAGTTTGTAATGCGCACATAACCTATTTTGTATTTCATATTAAAAAAGGTGGTCGACTACTAGCTATCGGACCGGTCGACTTTTAGAGTTAAGCGGTCGATTATTAAAGCATTCGGACACTTTATTTTTAGCGCTAATTATTTATTTTCCCTGAACTTTCCTACTAACGCAAAATATTTAGTGATACATTAAATACATTTGAATTACTTCAATACAATTTATATATTTTATAACATTGATTGTTTATTTTTTTTCTGGTTATTTCTGTTTTTTCTGTTTTTTTCTGGGTTTATCTGGGTTATTCTGGGTTATTCTGGGTTTTTCTGGGTTTTTCTGGGTTTTTCTGGGTTTTTCTGGGTTATATGTAAAAAGAAGAGGAAGAAAATTTTAAAAAATTGTAACAGAGAGTTATAAAACAAGAAAGGATTTCATTATATTTAAGATAATTAAAATTGTATATTCGTTTCTTATGGATTAATGTTCTACAAAGTTTATATAATTTATTTATAGAATACCTGCTTTATAAACTTAAAATTTGTTACTGCTTCCTATCTTAAAAACGAAAAATTTAATTTACATTGGAAAAAAAATAATTTCTATTTTTTATTAAAATTTTGATAAAGTTTTTAAAATAACTTATTTTAGTTACGCATTATTCTTGTCATTATTAATTATTTACTGATGTTGCACATTATATTCAAAAATAAATTTTAGTTTGTAATGCGCACATAACCTATTTTGTATTTCATATTAAAAAAGGTGGTCGACTACTAGCTATCGGACCGGTCGACTTTTAGAGTTAAGCGGTCGATTATTAAAGCATTCGGACACTTTATTTTTAGCGCTAATTATTTATTTTCCCTGAACTTTCCTACTAACGCAAAATATTTAGTGATACATTAAATATATTTGAATTACTTCAATACATTTTATATATTTTATAACATTGATTGTTTATTTTTGTTCTGGTTATTTCTGTTTTTTCTGGGTTTATCTGGGTTATTCTAGGTTATTCTGGGTTTTTCTGGGTTTTTCTGGGTTTTTCTGGGTTTTTCTGGGTTTTTCTGGGTTTTTCTGGGTATTCCTGGGTTTTTCTGGGTTTTTCTGGGTTATATGTAAAAAGAAGAGCAAGAAAAATTTAAAAAATTGTAACAGAGAGTTATAAAACAAGAAAGGATTTCATTATATTTAAGATAATTAAAATTGTATATTCGTTTCTTATGGATTAATGTTCTACAAAGTTTATATAATTTATTTATAGAATACCTACTTTAAAAACTTAAAATTTGTTACTGCTTCCTATCTTAAAAACTAAAATTTAATTTACATTGGAAAAAAAATAATTTCTATTTTTTATTAAAATTTTGATAAAGTTTTTAAAATAACTTATTTTAGTTACGCAGTATTCTTGTCATTATTAATTATTTACTGATGTTGCACATTATATTCAAAAATAAATTTTAGTTTGTAATGCGCACATAACCTATTTTGTATTTCATATTAAAAAAGGTGGTCGACTACTAGCTATCGGACCGGTCGACTTTTAGAGTTAAGCGGTCGATTATTAAAGCATTCGGACACTTTATTTTTAGCGCTAATTATTTATTTTCCCTGAACTTTCCTACTAACGCAAAATATTTAGTGATACATTAAATACATTTGAATTACTTCAATACAATTTATATATTTTATAACATTGATTGTTTATTTTTTTTCTGGTTATTTCTGTTTTTTCTGTTTTTTTCTGGGTTTATCTGGGTTATTCTGGGTTATTCTGGGTTTTTCTGGGTTTTTCTGGGTTTTCCTGGGTTTTTCTGGGTTTTTCTGGGTTATATGTAAAAAGAAGAGGAAGAAAATTTTAAAAAATTGTAACAGAGAGATATAAAACAAGAAAGGGTTTCATTATATTTAAGATAATTAAAATTGTATATTCGTTTCATATGGATTAATGTTCTACAAAGGTTATATAATTTATATATTGAATACCTACTTTAAAAACTTAAAATTTGTTACTGCTTCCTATCTTAAAAACGAAAAATTTAATTTACATTGGAAAAAAAATAATTTCTATTTTTTATTAAAATTTTGATAAAGTTTTTAAAAGAACTTATTTTTGTTACGCGTTATTCTTGTCATTATTAATTATTTACTGATGTTGCACATTATATTCAAAAATAAATTTTAGTTTGTAATGCGCACATAACCTAATTTGTATTTCATATTAAAAAAGGTGGTCGACTACTAGCTATCGGACCGGTCGACTTTTAGAGTTAAGCGGTCGATTATTAAAGCATTCGGACACTTTATTTTTAGCGCTAATTATTTATTTTCCCCGAACTTTCCTACTAACGCAAAATATTTAGTGATACATTAAATACATTTGAATTACTTCAATGCATTTTATATATTTTATAGCATTGATTGTTTATTTTTTTTCTGGTTATTTCTGTTTTTTTCTGGGTTTATCTGGGTTATTCTAGGTTATTCTGGGTTTTTCTGGGTTTTTCTGGGTTTTTCTGGGTATTCCTGGGTTTTTCTGGGTTTTTCTGGGTTATATGTAAAAAGAAGAGCAAGAAAAATTTAAAAAATTGTAACAGAGAGTTATAAAACAAGAAAGGATTTCATTATATTTAAGATAATTAAAATTGTATATTCGTTTCTTATGGATTAATGTTCTACAAAGTTTATATAATTTATTTATAGAATACCTACTTTAAAAACTTAAAATTTGTTACTGCTTCCTATCTTGAAAACGAAAAATTTAATTTACATTAGAAAAAAAATAATTTCTATTTTTTATTAAAATTTTGATAATGTTTTTAAAAGAACTCATTTTAGTTACGCATTATTCTTATCATTATTAATTATTTACTCATGTTGCACATTATATTCAAAAATAAATTTTAGTTTGTAATGCGCACATAACCTATTTTGTATTTCATATTAAAAAAGGTGGTCGACTACTAGCTATCGGACCGGTCGACTTTTAGAGTTAAGCGGTCGATTATTAAAGCATTCGGACACTTTATTTTTAGCGCTAATTATTTATTTTCCCCGAACTTTCCTACTAACGCAAAATATTTAGTGATACATTAAATACATTTGAATTACTTCAATGCATTTTATATATTTTATAGCATTGATTGTTTATTTTTTTCTGGTTATTTCTGTTTTTTCCTGTTTTTTTCTGGGTTTATCTGGGTTATTCTGGGTTATTCTTGGTTTTTCTGGGTTTTTCTGGGTTTTCCTGGGTTTTTCTGGGTTTTTCTGGGTTACATGTAAAAAGAAGAGCAAGAAAAATTTAAAAAATTGTAACAGAGAGTTATAAAACAAGAAAGGATTTCATTATATTTAAGATAATTAAAAGTGTATATTCGTTTCTTATGGATTAATGTTCTACAATGTTTATATAATTTATTTATAGAATACCTACTTTAAAAACTTAAAATTTGTTACTGCTTCCTATCTTAAAAACGAAAAATTTAATTTACATTGGAAAAAAAATAATTTCTATTTTTTATTAAAATTTTGATATAGTTTTTAAAAGAACTTATTTTAGTTACGCATTATTCTTGTCATTATTAATTATTTACTGATGTTGTACATTATATTCAAAAATAAATTTTAGTTTATAATGCGCACATAACCTATTTTGTATTTCATATTAAAAAAGGTGGTCGACTACTAGCTATCGGACCGGTCGACTTTTAGAGTTAAGCGGTCGATTATTATAGCATTCGGACACTTTATTTTTAGCGCTAATTATCTATTTTCCCCGAACTTTCCTACTAACGCAAAATATTTAGTGATACATTAAATACATTTGAATTACTTCAATACACTTTATATATTTTATAACATTGATTGTTTATTTTTTTTCTGGTTATTTCTGTTTTTTCCTGTTTTTTCTGGGTTTATCTGAGTTATTCTGGGTTATTCTTGGTTTTTCTGGGTTTTTCTGGGTTTTCCTGGGTTCTTCTGGGTTTTTCTGGGTTATATGTAAAAAGAAGAGCAAGAAAAATTTAAAAAATTGTAACAGAGAGTTATAAAACAAGAAAGGATTTCATTATATTTAAGATAATTAAAATTGTATATTCGTTTCTTATGGATTAATGTTGTACGAAGTTTATATAATTTATTTATAGAATACCTACTTTAAAAACTTAAAATTTGTTACTGCTTCCTATCTTAAAAACGAAAAATTTAATTTACATTGGAAAAAAAATAATTTCTATTTTTTATTAAAATTTTGATAAAGTTTTTAAAATAACTTATTTTAGTTACGCAGTATTCTTGTCATTATTAATTATTTACTGATGTTGCACATTATTTTCAAAAATAAATTTTAGTTTGTAATGCGCACATAACCTATTTTGTATTTCATATTAAAAAGGTGGTCGACTACTAGCTATCGGACCGGTCGACTTTTAGAGTTAAGCGGTCGATTATTAAAGCATTCGGACACTTTATTTTTAGCGCTAATTATTTATTTTCCCTGAACTTTCCTACTAACGCAAAATATTTAGTGATACATTAAATATATTTGAATTACTTCAATACATTTTATATATTTTATAACATTGATTGTTTATTTTTTTTCTGGTTATTTCTGTTTTTTTCTGTTTTTTCTGGGTTTATCTGGGTTATTCTGGGTTATTCTTGGTTTTTCTGGGTTTTTCTGGGTTTTCCTGGGTTTTTCTGGGTTTTTCTGGGTTATATGTAAAAAGAAGAGCAAGAAAAATTTAAAAAATTGTAACAGAGAGTTATAAAACAAGAAAGGATTTCATTATATTTAAGATAATTAAAATTGTATATTCGTTTCTTATGGATTAATGTTCTACAAAGTTTATATAATTTATTTATAGAATACCTACTTTAAAAACTTAAAATTTGTTACTGCTTCCTATCTTAAAAACGAAAAATTTAATTTACATTGGAAAAAAAATAATTTCTATTTTTTATTAAAATTTTGATAAAGTTTTTAAAATAACTTATTTTAGTTACGCAGTATTCTTGTCATTATTAATTATTTACTGATGTTTCACATTATATTCAAAAATAAATTTTAGTTTGTAATGCGCACATAACCTATTTTGTATTTCATATTAAAAAATGTGGTCGACTACTAGCTATCGGACCGGTCGACTTTTAGAGTTAAGCGGTCGATTATTAAAGCATTCGGACACTTTATTTTTAGCGCTAATTACCTATTTTCCCTGAACTTTCGTACTAACGCAAAATATTTAGTGATACATTAAATACATTTGAATTACTTCAATACATTTTATATATTTTATAACATTGATTGTTTATTTTTTTTCTGGTTATTTCTGTTTTTTTCTGGGTTTATCTGGGTTATTCTAGGTTATTCTGGGTTTTTCTGGGTTTTTCTGGGTTTTTCTGGGTATTCCTGGGTTTTCTGGGTTTTTCTGGGTTATATGTAAAAAGAAGAGCAAGAAAAATTTAAAAAATTGTAACAGAGAGTTATAAAGCAAGTAAGGATTTCATTATATTTAAGATAATTAAAATTGTATATTCGTTTCTTATGGATTAATGTTCTACAAAGTTTATATAATTTATTTATAGAATACCTACTTTAAAAACTTAAAATTTGTTACTGCTTCCTATCTTAAAAACGAAAAATTTAATTTACATTGGAAAAAAAATAATTTCTATTTTTTATTAAAATTTTGATAAAGTTTTTAAAATAACTTATTTTAGTTACGCAGTATTCTTGTCATTATTAATTATTTACTGATGTTGCACATTATATTCAAAAATAAATTTCAGTTTGTAATGCGCACAAAACCTATTTTGTATTTCATATTAAAAAAGGTGGTCGACTACTAGCTATCGGACCGGTCGACTTTTAGAGTTAAGCGGTCGATTATTAAAGCATTCGGACACTTTATTTTTAGCGCTAATTATTTATTTTCCCTGAACTTTCCTACTAACGCAAAATATTTAGTGATACATTAAATACATTTGAATTACTTCAATACATTTTATATATTTTATAACATTGATTGTTTATTTTTTTTCTGGTTATTTCTGTTTTTTTTCTGTTTTTTTCTGGGTTTATCTGGGTTATTCTGGGTTATTCTGGGTTTTTCTGGGTTTTTCTGGGTTTTCCTGGGTTTTTCTGTGTTTTTCTGGGTTATATGTAAAAAGAAGAGGAAGAAAAATTTAAAAAATTGTAACAGAGAGATATAAAACAAGAAAGGATTTCATTATATTTAAGATAATTAAAATTGTATATTCGTTTCATATGGATTAATGTTCTACAAAGTTTATATAATTTATATATAGAATACCTACTTTAAAAACTTAAAATTTGTTACTGCTTGCTATCTTAAAAACGAAAAATTTAATTTACATTGGAAAAAAAATAATTTCTATTTTTTATTAAAATTTTGATAAAGTTTTTAAAAGAACTTATTTTTGTTACGCGTTATTCTTGTCATTATTAATTATTTACTGATGTTGCACATTATATTCAAAAATAAATTTTAGTTTGTAATGCGCACATAACCTATTTTGTATTTCATATTAAAAAAGGTGGTCGACTACTAGCTATCGGACCGGTCGACTTTTAGAGTTAAGCGGTCGATTATTAAAGCATTCGGACACTTTATTTTTAGCGCTAATTATTTATTTTCCCTGAACTTTCCTACTAACGCAAAATATTTAGTGATACATTAAATACATTTGAATTACTTCAATACATTTTATATATTTTATAACATTGATTGTTTATTTTTTTTCTGGTTATTTCTGTTTTTTTTCTGTTTTTTTCTGGGTTTATCTGGGTTATTCTGGGTTATTCTGGGTTTTCTGGGTTTTTCTGGGTTTTCCTGGGTTTTTCTGTGTTTTTCTGGGTTATATGTAAAAAGAAGAGGAAGAAAAATTTAAAAAATTGTAACAGAGAGATATAAAACAAGAAAGGATTTCATTATATTTAAGATAATTAAAATTGTATATTCGTTTCATATGGATTAATGTTCTACAAAGTTTATATAATTTATATATAGAATACCTACTTTAAAAACTTAAAATTTGTTACTGCTTGCTATCTTAAAAACGAAAAATTTAATTTACATTGGAAAAAAAATAATTTCTATTTTTTATTAAAATTTTGATAAAGTTTTTAAAAGAACTTATTTTTGTTACGCGTTATTCTTGTCATTATTAATTATTTACTGATGTTGCACATTATATTCAAAAATAAATTTTAGTTTGTAATGCGCACATAACCTATTTTGTATTTCATATTAAAAAAGGTGGTCGACTACTAGCTATCGGACCGGTCGACTTTTAGAGTTAAGCGGTCGATTATTAAAGCATTCGGACACTTTATTTTTAGCGCTAATTATTTATTTTCCCTGAACTTTCCTACAAACGCAAAATATTTAGTGATACATTAAATATATTTGAATTACTTCAATACATTTTATATATTTTATAACATTGATTGTTTATTTTTTTTCTGGTTATTTCTGTTTTTTTCTGTTTTTTCTGGGTTTATCTGGGTTATTCTGGGTTATTCTTGGTTTTTCTGGGTTTTTCTGGGTTTTCCTGGGTTTTTCTGGGTTTTTCTGGGTTTTTCTGGCTTATATGTAAAAAGATGAGCAAGAAAAATTTAAAAAATTGTAACAGAGAGTTATAAAACAAGAAAGGATTTCATTATATTTAAGATAATTAAAATTGTATATTCGTTTCTTATGGATTAATGTTCTACAAAGTTTATATAATTTATTTATAGAATACCTGCTTTATAAACTTAAAATTTGTTACTGCTTCCTATCTTAAAAACGAAAAATTTAATTTACATTGGAAAAAAAATAATTTCTATTTTTTATTAAAATTTTGATAAAGTTTTTAAAATAACTTATTTTAGTTACGCATTATTCTTGTCATTATTAATTATTTACTGATGTTGCACATTATATTCAAAAATAAATTTTAGTTTGTAATGCGCACATAACCTATTTTGTATTTCATATTAAAAAAGGTGGTCGACTACTAGCTATCGGACCGGTCGACTTTTAGAGTTAAGCGGTCGATTATTAAAGCATTCGGACACATTATTTTTAGCGCTAATTACCTATTTTCCCTGAACTTTCATACTAACGCAAAATATTTAGTGATACATTAAATACATTTGAATTACTTCAATACATTTTATATATTTTATAACATTGATTGTTTATTTTTTTTCTGGTTATTTCTGTTTTTTTCTGGGTTTATCTGGGTTATTCTAGGTTATTCTGGGTTTTTCTGGGTTTTTCTGGGTTTTTCTGGGTATTCCTGGGTTTTTCTGGGTTTTTCTGGGTTATATGTAAAAAGAAGAGCAAGAAAAATTTAAAAAATTGTAACAGAGAGTTATAAAACAAGAAAGGATTTCATTATATTTAAGATAATTAAAATTGTATATTCGTTTCTTATGGATTAATGTTCTACAAAGTTTATATAATTTATTTATAGAATACCTACTTTAAAAACTTAAAATTTGTTACTGCTTCCTATCTTGAAAACGAAAAATTTAATTTACATTAGAAAAAAAATAATTTCTATTTTTTATTAAAATTTTGATAATGTTTTTAAAAGAACTCATTTTAGTTACGCATTATTCTTATCATTATTAATTATTTACTCATGTTGCACATTATATTCAAAAATAAATTTTAGTTTGTAATGCGCACATAACCTATTTTGTATTTCATATTAAAAAAGGTGGTCGACTACTAGCTATCGGACCGGTCGACTTTTAGAGTTAAGCGGTCGATTATTAAAGCATTCGGACACTTTATTTTTAGCGCTAATTATTTATTTTCCCTGAACTTTCCTACTAACGCAAAATATTTAGTGATACATTAAATACATTTGAATTACTTCAATGCATTTTATATATTTTATAGCATTGATTGTTTATTTTTTCTGGTTATTTCTGTTTTTTCCTGTTTTTTTCTGGGTTTATCTGGGTTATTCTGGGTTATTCTTGGTTTTTCTGGGTTTTTCTGGGTTTTCCTGGGTTTTTCTGGGTTTTTCTGGGTTACATGTAAAAAGAAGAGCAAGAAAAATTTAAAAAATTGTAACAGAGAGTTATAAAACAAGAAAGGATTTCATTATATTTAAGATAATTAAAATTGTATATTCGTTTCTTATGGATTAATGTTGTACGAAGTTTATATAATTTATTTATAGAATACCTACTTTAAAAACTTAAAATTTGTTACTGCTTCCTATCTTAAAAACGAAAAATTTAATTTACATTGGAAAAAAAATAATTTCTATTTTTTATTAAAATTTTGATAAAGTTTTTAAAAGAACTTATTTTTGTTACGCGTTATTCTTGTCATTATTAATTATTTACTGATGTTGCACATTACATTCAAAAATAAATTTTAGTTTGTAATGCGCACATAACCTATTTTGTATTTCATATTAAAAAAGGTGGTCGACTACTAGCTATCGGACCGGTCGACTTTTAGAGTTAAGCGGTCGATTATTAAAGCATTCGGACTCTTTATTTTTAGCGCTAATTACTTATTTTCCCTGAACTTTCCTACTAACCCAAAATATTTAGCGATACATTAAATATATTTGAATTACTTCAATACATTTTATATATTTTATAACATTGATTGTTTATTTTTTTCTGGTTATTTCTGTTTTTTTCTGTTTTTTCTGGGTTTATCTGGGTTATTCTAGGTTATTCTGGGTTTTTCTGGGTTTTTCTGGGTTTTCCTGGGGTTTTCTGGGTTTTTCTGGGTTATATGTAAAAAGAAGAGCAAGAAAAATTTAAAAAATTGTAACAGAGAGTTATAAAGCAAGTAAGGATTTCATTATATTTAAGATAATTAAAATTGTATATTCGTTTCTTATGGATTAATGTTCTACAAAGTTTATATAATTTATTTATAGAATACCTACTTTAAAAACTTAAAATTTGTTACTGCTTCCTATCTTGAAAACGAAAAATTTAATTTACATTAGAAAAAAATAATTTCTATTTTTTATTAAAATTTTCATAATGTTTTTAACAGAACTCATTTTAGTCACGCATTATTCTTGTCATTATTAATTATTTACTCATGTTGCACATTATATTCAAAAATATATTTTAGTTTGTAATGCGCACATAACCTATTTTGTATTTCATATTAAAAAAGGTGGTCGACTACTAGCTATCGGACCGGTCGACTTTTAGAGTTAAGCGGTCGATTATTAAAGCATTCGGACACTTTATTTTTAGCGCTAATTATCTATTTTCCCTGAACTTTCCTACTAACGCAAAATATTTAGTGATACATTAAATACATTTGAATTACTTCAATACATTTTATATATTTTATAACATTGATTGTTGATTTTTTTCTGGTTATTTCTGTTTTTTCTGGGTTTATCTGGGTTATTCTGGGTTATTCCGGGTTTTTCTGGGTTTTTCTGGGTTTTCCTGGGTTTTTCTGTGTTATTCTGGGTTTTTCTGGGTTATATGTAAAAAGAAGAGGAAGAAAAATTTAAAAAATTGTAACAGAGAGTTATAAAGCAAGTAAGGATTTCATTATATTTAAGATAATTAAAATT
Source organism: Andrena fulva (assembly GCA_946251845.1). Lineage (NCBI taxonomy): Eukaryota > Metazoa > Arthropoda > Insecta > Hymenoptera > Andrenidae > Andrena > Andrena fulva. The sequence goes on from OX276329.1 coordinate 42,282,004, forward strand.
GTATATTCGTTTCTTATGGATTAATGTTCTACAAAGTTTATATAATTTATTTATAGAATACCTACTTTAAAAACTTAAAATTTGTTACTGCTTCCTGTCTTAAAAACGAAAAATTTAATTTACATTGAAAAAAAAATAATTTCTATTTTTTATTAAAATTTTGATAAAGTTTTTAAAAGAGCTTATTTTAGTTACGCATTATTCTTGTCATTATTAATTATTTACTGATGTTGCACATTATATTCAAAAATAAATTTTAGTTTATAATGCGCACATAACCTATTTTGTATTTCAAATTAAAAAAGGTGGTCGACTACTAGCTATCGGACCGGTCGACTTTTAGAGTTAAGCGGTCGATTATTATAGCATTCGGACACTTTATTTTTAGCGCTAATTATCTATTTTCCCTGAACTTTCCTACTAACGCAAAATATTTAGTGATACATTAAATACATTTGAATTACTTCAATACATTTTATATATTTTATAACATTGATTGTTTATTTTTTTCTGGTTATTTCTGCTTTTTTCTGTTTTTTCTGGGTTTATCTGGGTTATTCTAGGTTATTCTGGGTTTTTCTGGGTTTTTCTGGGTTTTCCTGGGTTTTTCTGGGTTTTTCTGGGTTATATGTAAAAAGAAGAGCAAGAAAAATTTAAAAAATTGTAACAGAGAGTTATAAAGCAAGTAAGGATTTCATTATATTTAAGATAATTAAAATTGTATATTCGTTTCTTATGGATTAATGTTCTACAAAGTTTATATAATTTATTTTATAGAATATAAAAATGCTTATCACTGCAAAACTAAGCATTCTCGGACATATACGTATACCAACTTTTCTTATTATCTTGATGAGTAGAACCGACCTTCCAATATTGTCACAAAAAAAAAATAGTATAATATATAATATAATATAAATATAATATAATATATATTATAATATATAAATGCTTATATATTATTATTGTTACATGTATATATTTATTAACAATAATAATATATTCATAATATGCATTTTTATATTCCGTTAAATACCAGCCCGAAATATCTATTAAAGGGCAACCGCTGGGCTTCGTTAAATGCCATTTTTATCGATTATCATTTCGCCTTTGTTTTTTTCTTTATGCATTGCGTTTCGACCATTACGAAATTTCCGACTGTAATCTATCAATGGGTAAGTATCTACTAATTATATACCGAAATATCATTGTACGAAATATACATAAGTGTGCAAAATATAGAGCAAATGGCATCGACATCAAAAAGGAAGGGTGCAAGTGCACTGACCCCTTTTAAGACGGCATGGGAGGAAGCCTTCCTGGTTACCGAGTACAGAGGTGGTGCCAAATGTCTTGTATGTTACACCACATTTGCACAGGCCAAACAATTCAATTTAAAGCGGCACTACACTCGGCATCATGCGACTGTTTACAACCAGTTCACGGGTGTGGAACGTCTTAAAAAAATACAACTTTTAAAGGGACGAGCGCTACAGGAGGAGGAACACATCTCAGACGAAGTAAGTTATTTTACAATCTATGAATCATTCTATTCAATATTTGCGCTTTGTTTCAAGGTATTGTCTTGTGTTTATAATCATTTTAAAACTGATGGAATCCTTTATTCAAATATGCGCAATACAATTCCTTAATTTTAATTTTAACGTGTAATAACCCCGATTATCACTCATTGTTTTAAGATTCATTATACAGGGTGTCCCAAAAATGTCGCGTTTCCTTGAAAGGGGTGACTCAGGGGGTGATTTGAAACAACTTTTTCCTTAGCGAAAATATTGTCCGAAGCTTCGTTAAGGAGATATTAAGCAAAAACCCCGACCAATCAGAGCGCGCGCCTTCCGCCTGAGTTCCCGCGGTAGCGTTGGCTACGAGGTAGGCGACCGCGCTTGTGCTACGAACGTACGAACAAGCAAGTCGGCATGCATCGAAGAAAACCGCGTTACACAGTTTTTTTTTTAAAGCAGAATCTTAAATAAGAATAATTTGAAGTGAGAGGACAAGAAGTACGTAAATTTCGTTTTTAAATAAGGCATAAACGAAAAGGTAACGTAACAGAAAATGTACGACAAGTGATCGTAATTCGTTATTGAGGAAAAAATCCGTAGTTTAACAACGGCCAACACAACTAAATTTAAAAAATAATATTAGGTGTATGAATAAATTCTTTCCGACTGGAATTTCTATCGCGGTGGTATTCAGAAGCTGCCAGAAAAATGGCAAAAGGTAATAAACAATAATGGAAATTATTACGATGATCGAGTTGTTTTCATATTTTTTAAATCGAACTGTTATTGTACCCTAAAATCGGAAAGAATTTATTTTCACACCTAATAATCACCAATAAATTAAAGAAAACTCACCCTTTCGGACATTCCTTTCCTTGCTTTCCTTCCCTTTCCGGAAACCTGTGTCACTGGGTCACTGTACCGATCCTGGTTATCGGTGGACGAAAAGATTTATGGTTGGGTAGCGCCCAGTGCTCAGCTGATCACACTGCGTCCGGGTTAATGTACCGAATATTCACTTCACGGCACGGCTACTAACACTGATCACTGAATTTATTTTTCACGGAACGTGTTGTTCCTACGTTATAAAAATTGGTGGCCGCGAAAGGGGCCGATTACTGTTAATTACTGGGACGAGATTACTACTATTACCCGGCGAAAAGAAAACTCGTGGCAGACTGTCTCGGGCTATGCAGTCCGCTGCTGTGCAGCGATCAGATACGGATCCGACCGACGATCGTCAAAACAAAAGCGTAGGCTACGCTTGGTCAAATCGCTCTATCCCACTCGATCTCGTGTTTCGTTCGATCTCTTCGTCGCGCGGTGTGACAATGTATGTGGCAACTTCAGCCAATAACCAAAATACGTGTGCCCCGTCTTTAAAAGTGTGCCCAAATAGGTGACTCGACCAATCGTCACAGCAGCGGACTGCATAGCCCGAGACAGTCTGCCACGAGTTTTCTTTTCGCCGGGTAATAGTAGTAATCTCGTCCCAGTAATTAACAGTAATCGGCCCCTTTCGCGGCCACCAATTTTTATAACGTAGGAACAACACGTTCCGTGAAAAATAAATTCAGTGATCAGTGTTAGTAGCCGTGCCGTGAAGTGAATATTCGGTACATTAACCCGGACGCAGTGTGATCAGCTGAGCACTGGGCGCTACCCAACCATAAATCTTTTCGTCCACCGATAACCAGGATCGGTACAGTGACCCAGTGACACAGGTTTCCGGAAAGGGAAGGAAAGCAAGGAAAGGAATGTCCGAAAGGGTGAGTTTTCTTTAATTTATTGGTGATTATTAGGTGTGAAAATAAATTCTTTCCGATTTTAGGGTACAATAACAGTTCGATTTAAAAAATATGAAAACAACTCGATCATCGCAATAATTTCCATTATTGTTCATTACCTTTTGCCATTTTTCTGGCAGCTTCTGAATACCACCGCGATAGAAATTCCAGTCGGAAAGAATTTATTCATACACCTAATATTATTTTTTAAATTTAGTTGTGTTGGCCGTTGTTAAACTACGGATTTTTTCCTCAATAACGAATTACGATCACTTGTCGTACATTTTCTGTTACGTTACCTTTTCGTTTATGCCTTATTTAAAAACGAAATTTACGTACTTCTTGTCCTCTCACTTCAAATTATTCTTATTTAAGATTCTGCTTTAAAAAAAAAACTGTGTAACGCGGTTTTCTTCGATGCATGCCGACTTGCTTGTTCGTACGTTCGTAGCACAAGCGCGGTCGCCTACCTCGTAGCCAACGCTACCGCGGGAACTCAGGCGGAAGGCGCGCGCTCTGATTGGTCGGGTTTTTTGCTTAATATCTCCTTAACGAAGCTTCGGACAATATTTTCGCTAAGGAAAAAGTTGTTTCAAATCACCCCCTGAGTCACCCCTTTCAAGGAAACGCGACATTTTTGGGACACCCTGTAGTAACTCATTGTTTTGATCCTAGGAAAGTATCGCTGCAATAAAATCTAGTTATCAAATCGCGCTGGAAATAGCGAAGACATCCCGCCCATATACGGATGGAGAATTCATAAAGAGCTGTTTATTAGCGACAGTGGATAAAAATGCGCAGCAGTGTCAAATATACGAAGCGACCACTCTCTCGCGGATGACAGTCATGCGGCGGATACAAGAGATGGCTGCAGATGTGACGCGGCAATTGCGGGAGTTAGGGAAAACATTTATTGTTTATAGTTTGGCCCTGGATGAATCGACGGACATCTCCGGCACTCCACAAGTGGCAATTTTTATTCGGGGGGTTAACGAAAATTTAGTAGTAACTGAGGAACTGCTAGATTTTTCTTCGTTAGCAGAAACCACGACAGGAGAGGATATACTGTCTTGCGTGGAGGAGGCGGTTGATAATCACAAATTAGACTGGACCAAATTAGTGTCCGTCACTACTGATGGTGCTCCAGCGATGATTGGGAAACATCTTGGTTTCGTTGGCCGCCTCCGAAGCAAATTAAAAAATCTAGCAGTTCCTCAGGAAATTAGCGCAATGCACTGTGCGATACACCAGCAGAATTTGTGTGCAAAAAGTATAGAGATGGAACACGTTATGTCCGTTGTGACCAGAATAATTAATTATATTAAAATGAATAGTTTAAGACGTCGGCAGTTCAAAATTTTTTTAAAAGATATAGACGCAGACTTCAGGGAGATACCCCTGTATACGGAAATACGGTGGCTTAGCCGTGGAATAACATTAGATCGATTCTTCCACCTTCATAGCATTATTTCCGTTTTTTTGGAAATGTCAGGAAACCCTGCTCCCGAGTTAAAAAATACGGATTGGCTCTGTGATTTAGGATTTACTTCGGATGTGGCAGGCCATTTAAATATTTTAAATACACAAGAAAAGATAAGACCATATTTCAATTTTCTAACTTAATTTACGATTTTAAAACAAAAATTCAAGTATGGAACGCAGAGTTACAGACAAAAAATTTGCGCAATTTCCCAAAATTAAGATCAGTCATGACACAACATACTAATTTGGATCATTATGAAAGTATATTACAGAAGTTGGGTGATCAATTTGAAAACCGGTTTCAGGATTTCTATGCACTTCAAAATGATTTCAACATAGTTACCAGTCCACTAACTGTAAATATTGATACAGTGTCACCGGAATTGCAAACAGACTTGAGAAATTTAAGAGGTGACGTAGATATGAAAAAAAAAATTCAGGAGACTGATGGTATTGTTAATGTACCAAAACTTGAATATCCGTACTTGCACAAATGCGTCGCAAAAATATTATCAATATTTGGTTCTACATACGTGTGCGAGCAGTTATTTTCTACTATGAAGAGAGCGAAGTCGCCGTTCCGGACAGTCATGACGGATAATAATTTAAAATGTTCGTTGCTCTTGAGCCCAAATCGGACAATACAACCGAACATAGAATATCTGGTGCAACAGAAACGGCTACCGGCAACAAAGCGCGACAATCATTTTTTGTAATTGCATGTACCCCACCTAGTACCTTTCACAAAGTCTGCGTGTATTGTTCTGTGTATCCTTGTGTATATAATTTTTCAGTTATGTACATATTATGTATATATTATTATTGTTACATTTTCGTTAACTCCCCGTATATTGTTACGTGTATATATTTATTAGTTATGTAATTTTGTGCACAATGTTGTCCCACATATTTATAAACACCCTGTATATGTATCTTTGTGTATATAATTTTTCAGTTATGTACATATTATGTATATATTATTATTGTTACATTTTCTTTAACTCTCCGTATATTGTTAAATGTATATATTTATTAGTTATGTAATTTTTTGTGCTTGTAAATAACGCTAAGTGCAATGGTGGGCACCACATGCATGTACATATGTATATATTTATTTATATATCACTTTCTGACTTTTATATGTGCTACACATCCTTAATTAAAATTTGGTTTTCTTTGAGTCCGAGTTATTTATTTGTATAGTATTAACTTTCTAAATATTTTATGTGTCGGTGAAAAGATAAGTATTATTAGCAATAAATGTTTCATTATCAGTAAAATCGAACCGTCAAGTCATACCAAATTCCGGCAGTAGTAAATGTTTTGGAAATTTCATGACCCCCCTGAATTTTATTGCGCGACCTGTTCTGCACTGGGGCCCCACAAGGAACCAAGCCATATATACTTACGCTACGAGCCTACGAGCACGCACGTACACTATTGCAGTTCTCCTCACCGATTCTAAACTTAGCAACGGGACAAACGGGTTGCTCGCAGCTAGGCGCTAAAACAGCTCCCTTGTGCACCCCTGATTTAGACGATATACCTTAGTGGTCCCTGTCTCTAAACGGTCAATCCAGATTCCTGATCTCCTTGGCGATATACCTTAGTGGTCCCTATCTCAAGATGGTCAATCCAGATTCCTGATCTCCTTGGCGATGTACCTTAGCGGTCCCCATCTCAAGATGGTCAACTGCGTCCTCCTTATCTCTCAATTTAAACGAATCCCTCGCACCAAAAACTTACTAATTCGAGACCACGTCTCACCCCCTCCCTCTGCCCTTTAATTTGACTCCACTCTTACCCCTGTACCCATCCAGCTACTCCAAATCCGTCGGATTGAGTATTCCCATATAAAAACCCCAAAAATGTAATTGCGACGCATACTTTGCGCATTAGTCATCACTCAGTTATTTACTACGACGCAAATTTGGCGTACGTGCCATGGCGAATTACCGCTCTTACCCTTCATACCTGACATTCCAATCTTTACTATAAATACAAGGCCCACAGAGGCCGGAGCTCATTACCATGTTTACCATTTTTGCGACAAGTGTCAACTTAAACCTCGCGAATATAAAAGTGATAACGAATCGACGAATCTCATTTCATATTATATAAAATCAGTGCGAATCCTCAGAAGAAGGAGAACCACCTATTCTACTTATTGTAAGTCGTTATTACTATTATTATATAACATTGTATGTCACGTTCATCTATATTACTAATATTCTTTGCAAATCATATTATATTATATAATTATTCATTTATCACGTTTAATGCTGTTAAAGCCTATCGATTTATTTCGTTTCGTGCTTGCTGCTAAAGCCTATCGATTTATTTTCTATTACTTGCTTATTGCTTAAAGCCTATTGGCCTATTGCCTGTGTTTGCTCATCGTCAAAGCTTATTGACTAATTTGTATCGTCTACTTATTGTTAAGACCTATGGGTCTATTTTGTATTGCATCTTCATCACCACATATTCGAACGTATCAAAATATCATATATAAATCATATGTTCCTAACGGTATACGTCAAAACAAGACGGTACCCAAATAAACAAACGTTACTATTTCCTAAACACGCCTCGTATCATTGCAGAAATCCTACAATAATAAATATTACAATACATAACACGTCGGTACAACAGCTGATCTCGTTTCGCGAACACGAGAGCACTTGTTATGTTTACATGACTTTTCCCGAATCAGTGCATCTAAACGTAGTTCGCGGAATAACGCGAGCGGTTCTCTGAAACAAATGCAACAGTAAATCAAAACAAAGCTATTAGCGTCTTAACGGGAGTCTCCCAAATACACAATAACCATTTAAACCTTCCCTGGTCGTTTAGTGCCGCGAAATACATTTTCGTGCCGAGACGCCTGCCCAACTCGTGACGCGAAATACATTTTTGTGCCGAGGTTCCTACCCAACTCGTGTCGCGTAATACATTTTCGTGCCGAGACTCTTACCCTCCTCGTGTCGCGAAATACATTTTCGTGCCGAGGCTCCTACCCAACTCGTGTCGCGAAATACATTTTCGTGCCGAGACTCTTACCCTCCTCGTGTCGCGAAATACATTTTCGTGCCGAGGCTCCTACCCAACTCGTGTCGCGAAATACATTTTCGTGCCGAGACTCTTACCCTCCTTGTGTCGCGAAATACATTTTCGTGCCGAGACTCCTACCCAACTCGTGTCGCGAAATACATTTTCGTGCCGAGGCTCCTACCCAACTCGTGTCGCGAAATACATTTTCGTGCCGAGACTCTTACCCTCCTCGTGTCGCGAAATACATTTTCGTGCCGAGGCTCCTACCCAACTCGTGTCGCGAAATACATTTTCGTGCCGAGGCTCCTACCCGAATTTTGTGCTGCGAAATTCACTTTCGTGCCGAAACCTCCTCTTAACTTACCCTAACAATGTCATTCCCCTAAGACCTCAACCCGGGACGTGACAGTTGCACATTATATTCAAAAATAAATTTTAGTTTGTAATGCGCACATAACCTATTTTGTATTTCATATTAAAAAAGGTGGTCGACTACTAGCTATCGGCCCGGTCGACTTTTAAAGTTAAGCGGTCGATTATTAAAGCATTCGGACACTTTATTTTTAGCGCTAATTATTTATTTTCCCTGAACATTCCTACTAACGCAAAATATTTAGTGATACATTAAATACATTTGAATTACTTCAATACATTTTATATATTTTATAACATTGATTGTTTATTTTTTTTCTGGTTATTTCTGTTTTTTCTGTTTTTTTCTGGGTTTATCTGGGTTTTTCTGGGTTTTTCTGGGTTTTCCTGGGTTTTTCTGGGTTTTCCTGGGTTTTTCTGGGTTTTTCTGGGTTATATGTAAAAAGAAGAGCAAGAAAAATTTAAAAAATTGTAACAGAGAGATATAAAACAAGAAAGGATTTCATTATATTTAAGATAATTAAAATTGTATATTCGTTTCATATGGATTAATGTTCTACAAAGTTTATATAATTTATTTATAGAATACCTACTTTAAAAACTTAAAATTTGTTACTGCTTCCTATCTTAAAAACGAAAAATTTAATTTACATAGGAAAAAAAATAATTTCTATTTTTTATTAAAATTTTGATAAAGTTTTTAAAAGAACTTATTTTAGTTACGCGTTATTCTTGTCATTATTAATTATTTACTGATGTTGCACATTATATTCAAAAATAAATTTTAGTTTGTAATGCGCACATAACCTATTTTGTATTTCATATTAAAAAAGGTGGTCGACTACTTGCTATCGGCCCGGTCGACTTTTAAAGTTAAGCGGTCGATTATTAAAGCATTCGGACACTTTATTTTTAGCGCTAATTATTTATTTTCCCTGAACTTTCCTACTAACGCAAAATATTTAGTGATACATTAAATACATTTGAATTACTTCAATGCATTTTATATATTTTATAGCATTGATTGTTTATTTTTTTCTGGTTATTTCTGTTTTTTCCTGTTTTTTCTGGGTTTATCTGGGTTGTTCTGGGTTATTCTGGGTTTTTCTGGGTTTTTCTGGGTTTTCCTGGGTTTTTCTGGGTTTTTCTGGGTTTTTCTGGGTTTTCCTGGGTTTTTCTGGGTTTTTCTGGGTTATATGTAAAAAAAAGAGCAAGAAAAATTTAAAAAATTGTAACAGAGAGTTATAAAACAAGAAAGGATTTCATTATATTTAAGATAATTAAAATTGTATATTCGTTTCTTATGGATTAATGTTCTACAAAGTTTATATAATTTATTTATAGAATACCTACTTTAAAAACTTAAAATTTGTTACTGCTTCCTATCTTAAAAACGAAAAATTTAATTTACATTGGAAAAAAAATAATTTCTATTTTATTAAAATTTTGATAAAGTTTTTAAAATAACTTATTTTAGTTACGCAGTATTCTTGTCATTATTAATTATTTACTGATGTTTCACATTATATTCAAAAATAAATTTTAGTTTGTAAGGCGCACATAACCTATTTTGTATTTCATATTAAAAAATGTGGTCGACTACTAGCTATCGGACCGGTCGACTTTTAGAGTTAAGCGGTCGATTATTAAAACATTCGGACACTTTATTTTTAGCGCTAATTACCTATTTTCCCTGAACTTTCGTACTAACGCAAAATATTTAGTGATACATTAAATACATTTGAATTACTTCAATACATTTTATATATTTTATAACATTGATTGTTTATTTTTTTTCTGGTTATTTCTGTTTTTTCTGGGTTTATCTGGGTTATTCTCGGTTATTCTGGGTTTTTCTGGGTTTTTCTGGGTTTTTCTGGGTATTCCTGGGTTTTTCTGGGTTTTTCTGGGTTATATGTAAAAAGAAGAGCAAGAAAAATTTAAAAAATTGTAACAGAGAGTTATAAAGCAAGTAAGGATTTCATTATATTTAAGATAATTAAAATTGTATATTCGTTTCTTATGGATTAATGTTCTACAAAGTTTATATAATTTATTTATAGAATACCTACTTTAAAAACTTAAAATTTGTTACTGCTTCCTATCTTAAAAACAAAAAATTTAATTTACATTGGAAAAAAAATAATTTCTATTTTTTATTAAAATTTTGATAAAGTTTTTAAAATAACTTATTTTAGTTACGCAGTATTCTTGTCATTATTAATTATTTACTGATGTTGCACATTATATTCAAAAATAAATTTTAGTTTGTAATGCGCACATAACCTAATTTGTATTTCATATTAAAAAAGGTGGTCGACTACTAGCTATCGGACCGGTCGACTTTTAGAGTTAAGCGGTCGATTATTAAAGCATTCGGACACTTTATTTTTAGCGCTAATTATTTATTTTCCCTGAACTTTCCTACTAACGCAAAATATTTAGTGATACATTAAATACATTTGAATTACTTCAATACATTTTATATATTTTATAACATTGATTGTTTATTTTTTTCCTGGTTATTTCTGTTTTTTCTGTTTTTTTCTGGGTTTATCTGGGTTTTTCTGGGTTTTTCTGGGTTTTTCTGGGTTTTCCTGGGTTTTTCTGGGTTTTCCTGGGTTTTTCTGGGTTTTTCTGGGTTATATGTAAAAAGAAGAGCAAGAAAAATTTAAAAAATTGTAACAGAGAGATATAAAACAAGAAAGGATTTCATTATATTTAAGATAATTAAAATTGGATATTCGTTTCATATGGATTAATGTTCTACAAAGTTTATATAATTTATATATAGAATACCTACTTTAAAAACTTAAAATTTGTTACTGCTTCCTATCTTAAAAACGAAAAATTTAATTTACATTGGAAAAAAAATAATTTCTATTTTTTTTAAAATTTTGATAAAGTTTTTAAAATAACTTATTTTAGTTACGCAGTATTCTTGTCATTATTAATTATTTACTGATGTTGCACATTATATTCAAAAATAAATTTTAGTTTGTAACGCGCACATAACCTATTTTGTATTTCATATTAAAAAAGGTGGTCGACTACTAGCTATCGGACCGGTCGACTTTTAGAGTTAAGCGGTCGATTATTAAAGCATTCGGACTCTTTATTTTTAGCGCTAATTATTTATTTTCCCTGAACTTTCCTACTAACGCAAAATATTTAGCGATACATTAAATATATTTGAATTACTTCAATACATTTTATATATTTTATAACATTGATTGTTTATTTTTTTCTGGTTATTTCTGTTTTTTTCTGTTTTTTCTGGGTTTATCTGGATTATTCTAGGTTATTCTGGGTTTTTCTGGGTTTTTCTGGGTTTTTCTGGGTTTTGCTGGGTTTTTCTGGGTTATATGTAAAAAGAAGAGCAAGAAAAATTTAAAATATTGTAACAGAGAGTTATAAAGCAAATAAGGATTTCATTATATTTAAGATAATTAAAATTGTATATTCGTTTCTTATGGATTAATGTTCTACAAAGTTTATATAATTTATTTATAGAATACCTACTTTAAAAACTTAAAATTTGTTACTGCTTCCTATCTTAAAAACGAAAAATTTAATTTACATTGGAAAAAAAATAATTTCTACTTTTTATTAAAATTTTGATAAAGTTTTTAAAATAACTTATTTTAGTTACGCAGTATTCTTGTCATTACTAATTATTTACTGATGTTGCACATTATATTCAAAAATAAATTTTAGTTTGTAATGCGCACATAACCTATTTTGTATTTCATATTAAAAAAGGTGGTCGACTACTAGCTATCGGCCCGGTCGACTTTTAAAGTTAAGCGGTCGATTATTAAAGCATTCGGACACTTTATTTTTAGCGTTAATTATTTATTTTCCCTGAACTTTCCTACTAACGCAAAATATTTAGTGATACATTAAATATATTTGAATTACTTCAATACATTTTATATATTTTATAACATTGATTGTTTATTTTTTTTCTGGTTATTTCTGTTTTTTCTGTTTTTTCTGGGTTTACCTGGGTTATTCTAGGTTATTCTGGGTTTTTCTGGGTTTTTCTGGGTATTCCTGGGTTTTTCTGGGTTTTTCTGGGTTATATGTAAAAAGAAGAGCAAGAAAAATTTAAAAAATTGTAACAGAGAGTTATAAAGCAAGTAAGGATTTCATTATATTTAAGATAATTAAAATTGTATATTCGTTTCTTATGGATTAATGTTCTACAAAGTTTATATAATTTATTTATAGAATACCTACTTTAAAAACTTAAAATTTGTTACTGCTTCCTATCTTAAAAACAAAAAATTTAATTTACATTGGAAAAAAAATAATTTCTATTTTTTATTAAAATTTTGATAAAGTTTTTAAAAGAACTTATTTTTGTTACGCGTTATTCTTGTCATTATTAATTATTTACTGATGTTGCACATTATATTCAAAAATAAATTTTAGTTTGTAATGCGCACATAACCTAATTTGTATTTCATATTAAAAAAGGTGGTCGACTACTAGCTATCGGACCGGTCGACTTTTAGAGTTAAGCGGTCGATTATTAAAGCATTCGGACACTTTATTTTTAGCGCTAATTATTTATTTTCCCTGAACTTTCCTACTAACGCAAAATATTTAGTGATACATTAAATACATTTGAATTACTTCAATACATTTTATATATTTTATAACATTGATTGTTTATTTTTTTCCTGGTTATTTCTGTTTTTTCTGTTTTTTTCTGGGTTTATCTGGGTTTTTCTGGGTTTTTCTGGGTTTTTCTGGGTTTTCCTGGGTTTTTCTGGGTTTTCCTGGGTTTTTCTGGGTTTTTCTGGGTTATATGTAAAAAGAAGAGCAAGAAAAATTTAAAAAATTGTAACAGAGAGATATAAAACAAGAAAGGATTTCATTATATTTAAGATAATTAAAATTGGATATTCGTTTCATATGGATTAATGTTCTACAAAGTTTATATAATTTATATATAGAATACCTACTTTAAAAACTTAAAATTTGTTACTGCTTCCTATCTTAAAAACGAAAAATTTAATTTACATTGGAAAAAAAATAATTTCTATTTTTTTTAAAATTTTGATAAAGTTTTTAAAATAACTTATTTTAGTTACGCAGTATTCTTGTCATTATTAATTATTTACTGATGTTGCACATTATATTCAAAAATAAATTTTAGTTTGTAACGCGCACATAACCTATTTTGTATTTCATATTAAAAAAGGTGGTCGACTACTAGCTATCGGACCGGTCGACTTTTAGAGTTAAGCGGTCGATTATTAAAGCATTCGGACTCTTTATTTTTAGCGCTAATTATTTATTTTCCCTGAACTTTCCTACTAACGCAAAATATTTAGCGATACATTAAATATATTTGAATTACTTCAATACATTTTATATATTTTATAACATTGATTGTTTATTTTTTTCTGGTTATTTCTGTTTTTTTCTGTTTTTTCTGGGTTTATCTGGATTATTCTAGGTTATTCTGGGTTTTTCTGGGTTTTTCTGGGTTTTTCTGGGTTTTGCTGGGTTTTTCTGGGTTATATGTAAAAAGAAGAGCAAGAAAAATTTAAAATATTGTAACAGAGAGTTATAAAGCAAATAAGGATTTCATTATATTTAAGATAATTAAAATTGTATATTCGTTTCTTATGGATTAATGTTCTACAAAGTTTATATAATTTATTTATAGAATACCTACTTTAAAAACTTAAAATTTGTTACTGCTTCCTATCTTAAAAACGAAAAATTTAATTTACATTGGAAAAAAAATAATTTCTACTTTTTATTAAAATTTTGATAAAGTTTTTAAAATAACTTATTTTAGTTACGCAGTATTCTTGTCATTATTAATTATTTACTGATGTTGCACATTATATTCAAAAATAAATTTTAGTTTGTAATGCGCACATAACCTATTTTGTATTTCATATTAAAAAAGGTGGTCGACTACTAGCTATCGGCCCGGTCGACTTTTAAAGTTAAGCGGTCGATTATTAAAGCATTCGGACACTTTATTTTTAGCGTTAATTATTTATTTTCCCTGAACTTTCCTACTAACGCAAAATATTTAGTGATACATTAAATATATTTGAATTACTTCAATACATTTTATATATTTTATAACATTGATTGTTTATTTTTTTTCTGGTTATTTCTGTTTTTTCTGTTTTTTCTGGGTTTACCTGGGTTATTCTAGGTTATTCTGGGTTTTTCTGGGTTTTTCTGTGTTTTCCTGTGTTTTTCTGGGTTTTTCTGGGTTATATGTAAAAAGAAGAGCAAGAAAAATTTAAAAAATTGTAACAGAGAGTTATAAAACAAGAAAGGATTTCATTATATTTAAGATAATTAAAATTGTATATTCGTTTCTTATGGATTAATGTTCTACAAAGTTTATATAATTTATTTATAGAATACCTACTTTAAAAACTTAAAATTTGTTACTGCTTCCTATCTTAAAAACGAAAAATTTAATTTACATTGGAAAAAAAATAATTTCTATTTTTTATTAAAATTTTGATAAAGTTTTTAAAAGAACTTATTTTTGTTACGCGTTATTCTTGTCATTATTAATTATTTACTGATGTTGCACATTATATTCAAAAATAAATTTTAGTTTGTAACGCGCACATAACCTATTTTGTATTTCATATTAAAAAAGGTGGTCGACTACTAGCTATCGGACCGGTCGACTTTTAGAGTTAAGCGGTCGATTATTAAAGCATTCGGACTCTTTATTTTTAGCGCTAATTATCTATTTTCCCTGAACTTTCCTACTAACGCAAAATATTTAGTGATACATTAAATACATTTGAATTACTTCAATACATTTTATATATTTTATAACATTGATTGTTTATTTTTTTCTGGTTATTTCTGTTTTTTCTGGGTTTATCTGGGTTATTCTGGGTTATTCCGGGTTTTTCTGGGTTTTTCTGGGTTTTCCTGGGTTTTTCTGTGTTATTCTGGGTTTTTCTGGGTTATATGTAAAAAGAAGAGGAAGAAAAATTTAAAAAATTGTAACAGAGAGTTATAAAGCAAGTAAGGATTTCATTATATTTAAGATAATTAAAATTGTATATTCGTTTCTTATGGATTAATGTTCTACAAAGTTTATATAATTTATTTATAGAATACCTACTTTAAAAACTTAAAATTTGTTACTGCTTCCTGTCTTAAAAACGAAAAATTTAATTTACATTGAAAAAAAAATAATTTCTATTTTTTATTAAAATTTTGATAAAGTTTTTAAAAGAGCTTATTTTAGTTACGCATTATTCTTGTCATTATTAATTATTTACTGATGTTGCACATTATATTCAAAAATAAATTTTAGTTTATAATGCGCACATAACCTATTTTGTATTTCAAATTAAAAAAGGTGGTCGACTACTAGCTATCGGACCGGTCGACTTTTAGAGTTAAGCGGTCGATTATTATAGCATTCGGACACTTTATTTTTAGCGCTAATTATCTATTTTCCCTGAACTTTCCTACTAACGCAAAATATTTAGTGATACATTAAATACATTTGAATTACTTCAATACATTTTATATATTTTATAACATTGATTGTTTATTTTTTTCTGGTTATTTCTGCTTTTTTCTGTTTTTTCTGGGTTTATCTGGGTTATTCTAGGTTATTCTGGGTTTTTCTGGGTTTTTCTGGGTTTTCCTGGGTTTTTCTGGGTTTTTCTGGGTTATATGTAAAAAGAAGAGCAAGAAAAATTTAAAAAATTGTAACAGAGAGTTATAAAGCAAGTAAGGATTTCATTATATTTAAGATAATTAAAATTGTATATTCGTTTCTTATGGATTAATGTTCTACAAAGTTTATATAATTTATTTTATAGAATATAAAAATGCTTATCACTGCAAAACTAAGCATTCTCGGACATATACGTATACCAACTTTTCTTATTATCTTGATGAGTAGAACCGACCTTCCAATATTGTCACAAAAAAAAAATAGTATAATATATAATATAATATAAATATAATATAATATATATTATAATATATAAATGCTTATATATTATTATTGTTACATGTATATATTTATTAACAATAATAATATATTCATAATATGCATTTTTATATTCCGTTAAATACCAGCCCGAAATATCTATTAAAGGGCAACCGCTGGGCTTCGTTAAATGCCATTTTTATCGATTATCATTTCGCCTTTGTTTTTTTCTTTATGCATTGCGTTTCGACCATTACGAAATTTCCGACTGTAATCTATCAATGGGTAAGTATCTACTAATTATATACCGAAATATCATTGTACGAAATATACATAAGTGTGCAAAATATAGAGCAAATGGCATCGACATCAAAAAGGAAGGGTGCAAGTGCACTGACCCCTTTTAAGACGGCATGGGAGGAAGCCTTCCTGGTTACCGAGTACAGAGGTGGTGCCAAATGTCTTGTATGTTACACCACATTTGCACAGGCCAAACAATTCAATTTAAAGCGGCACTACACTCGGCATCATGCGACTGTTTACAACCAGTTCACGGGTGTGGAACGTCTTAAAAAAATACAACTTTTAAAGGGACGAGCGCTACAGGAGGAGGAACACATCTCAGACGAAGTAAGTTATTTTACAATCTATGAATCATTCTATTCAATATTTGCGCTTTGTTTCAAGGTATTGTCTTGTGTTTATAATCATTTTAAAACTGATGGAATCCTTTATTCAAATATGCGCAATACAATTCCTTAATTTTAATTTTAACGTGTAATAACCCCGATTATCACTCATTGTTTTAAGATTCATTATACAGGGTGTCCCAAAAATGTCGCGTTTCCTTGAAAGGGGTGACTCAGGGGGTGATTTGAAACAACTTTTTCCTTAGCGAAAATATTGTCCGAAGCTTCGTTAAGGAGATATTAAGCAAAAACCCCGACCAATCAGAGCGCGCGCCTTCCGCCTGAGTTCCCGCGGTAGCGTTGGCTACGAGGTAGGCGACCGCGCTTGTGCTACGAACGTACGAACAAGCAAGTCGGCATGCATCGAAGAAAACCGCGTTACACAGTTTTTTTTTTAAAGCAGAATCTTAAATAAGAATAATTTGAAGTGAGAGGACAAGAAGTACGTAAATTTCGTTTTTAAATAAGGCATAAACGAAAAGGTAACGTAACAGAAAATGTACGACAAGTGATCGTAATTCGTTATTGAGGAAAAAATCCGTAGTTTAACAACGGCCAACACAACTAAATTTAAAAAATAATATTAGGTGTATGAATAAATTCTTTCCGACTGGAATTTCTATCGCGGTGGTATTCAGAAGCTGCCAGAAAAATGGCAAAAGGTAATAAACAATAATGGAAATTATTACGATGATCGAGTTGTTTTCATATTTTTTAAATCGAACTGTTATTGTACCCTAAAATCGGAAAGAATTTATTTTCACACCTAATAATCACCAATAAATTAAAGAAAACTCACCCTTTCGGACATTCCTTTCCTTGCTTTCCTTCCCTTTCCGGAAACCTGTGTCACTGGGTCACTGTACCGATCCTGGTTATCGGTGGACGAAAAGATTTATGGTTGGGTAGCGCCCAGTGCTCAGCTGATCACACTGCGTCCGGGTTAATGTACCGAATATTCACTTCACGGCACGGCTACTAACACTGATCACTGAATTTATTTTTCACGGAACGTGTTGTTCCTACGTTATAAAAATTGGTGGCCGCGAAAGGGGCCGATTACTGTTAATTACTGGGACGAGATTACTACTATTACCCGGCGAAAAGAAAACTCGTGGCAGACTGTCTCGGGCTATGCAGTCCGCTGCTGTGCAGCGATCAGATACGGATCCGACCGACGATCGTCAAAACAAAAGCGTAGGCTACGCTTGGTCAAATCGCTCTATCCCACTCGATCTCGTGTTTCGTTCGATCTCTTCGTCGCGCGGTGTGACAATGTATGTGGCAACTTCAGCCAATAACCAAAATACGTGTGCCCCGTCTTTAAAAGTGTGCCCAAATAGGTGACTCGACCAATCGTCACAGCAGCGGACTGCATAGCCCGAGACAGTCTGCCACGAGTTTTCTTTTCGCCGGGTAATAGTAGTAATCTCGTCCCAGTAATTAACAGTAATCGGCCCCTTTCGCGGCCACCAATTTTTATAACGTAGGAACAACACGTTCCGTGAAAAATAAATTCAGTGATCAGTGTTAGTAGCCGTGCCGTGAAGTGAATATTCGGTACATTAACCCGGACGCAGTGTGATCAGCTGAGCACTGGGCGCTACCCAACCATAAATCTTTTCGTCCACCGATAACCAGGATCGGTACAGTGACCCAGTGACACAGGTTTCCGGAAAGGGAAGGAAAGCAAGGAAAGGAATGTCCGAAAGGGTGAGTTTTCTTTAATTTATTGGTGATTATTAGGTGTGAAAATAAATTCTTTCCGATTTTAGGGTACAATAACAGTTCGATTTAAAAAATATGAAAACAACTCGATCATCGCAATAATTTCCATTATTGTTCATTACCTTTTGCCATTTTTCTGGCAGCTTCTGAATACCACCGCGATAGAAATTCCAGTCGGAAAGAATTTATTCATACACCTAATATTATTTTTTAAATTTAGTTGTGTTGGCCGTTGTTAAACTACGGATTTTTTCCTCAATAACGAATTACGATCACTTGTCGTACATTTTCTGTTACGTTACCTTTTCGTTTATGCCTTATTTAAAAACGAAATTTACGTACTTCTTGTCCTCTCACTTCAAATTATTCTTATTTAAGATTCTGCTTTAAAAAAAAAACTGTGTAACGCGGTTTTCTTCGATGCATGCCGACTTGCTTGTTCGTACGTTCGTAGCACAAGCGCGGTCGCCTACCTCGTAGCCAACGCTACCGCGGGAACTCAGGCGGAAGGCGCGCGCTCTGATTGGTCGGGTTTTTTGCTTAATATCTCCTTAACGAAGCTTCGGACAATATTTTCGCTAAGGAAAAAGTTGTTTCAAATCACCCCCTGAGTCACCCCTTTCAAGGAAACGCGACATTTTTGGGACACCCTGTAGTAACTCATTGTTTTGATCCTAGGAAAGTATCGCTGCAATAAAATCTAGTTATCAAATCGCGCTGGAAATAGCGAAGACATCCCGCCCATATACGGATGGAGAATTCATAAAGAGCTGTTTATTAGCGACAGTGGATAAAAATGCGCAGCAGTGTCAAATATACGAAGCGACCACTCTCTCGCGGATGACAGTCATGCGGCGGATACAAGAGATGGCTGCAGATGTGACGCGGCAATTGCGGGAGTTAGGGAAAACATTTATTGTTTATAGTTTGGCCCTGGATGAATCGACGGACATCTCCGGCACTCCACAAGTGGCAATTTTTATTCGGGGGGTTAACGAAAATTTAGTAGTAACTGAGGAACTGCTAGATTTTTCTTCGTTAGCAGAAACCACGACAGGAGAGGATATACTGTCTTGCGTGGAGGAGGCGGTTGATAATCACAAATTAGACTGGACCAAATTAGTGTCCGTCACTACTGATGGTGCTCCAGCGATGATTGGGAAACATCTTGGTTTCGTTGGCCGCCTCCGAAGCAAATTAAAAAATCTAGCAGTTCCTCAGGAAATTAGCGCAATGCACTGTGCGATACACCAGCAGAATTTGTGTGCAAAAAGTATAGAGATGGAACACGTTATGTCCGTTGTGACCAGAATAATTAATTATATTAAAATGAATAGTTTAAGACGTCGGCAGTTCAAAATTTTTTTAAAAGATATAGACGCAGACTTCAGGGAGATACCCCTGTATACGGAAATACGGTGGCTTAGCCGTGGAATAACATTAGATCGATTCTTCCACCTTCATAGCATTATTTCCGTTTTTTTGGAAATGTCAGGAAACCCTGCTCCCGAGTTAAAAAATACGGATTGGCTCTGTGATTTAGGATTTACTTCGGATGTGGCAGGCCATTTAAATATTTTAAATACACAAGAAAAGATAAGACCATATTTCAATTTTCTAACTTAATTTACGATTTTAAAACAAAAATTCAAGTATGGAACGCAGAGTTACAGACAAAAAATTTGCGCAATTTCCCAAAATTAAGATCAGTCATGACACAACATACTAATTTGGATCATTATGAAAGTATATTACAGAAGTTGGGTGATCAATTTGAAAACCGGTTTCAGGATTTCTATGCACTTCAAAATGATTTCAACATAGTTACCAGTCCACTAACTGTAAATATTGATACAGTGTCACCGGAATTGCAAACAGACTTGAGAAATTTAAGAGGTGACGTAGATATGAAAAAAAAAATTCAGGAGACTGATGGTATTGTTAATGTACCAAAACTTGAATATCCGTACTTGCACAAATGCGTCGCAAAAATATTATCAATATTTGGTTCTACATACGTGTGCGAGCAGTTATTTTCTACTATGAAGAGAGCGAAGTCGCCGTTCCGGACAGTCATGACGGATAATAATTTAAAATGTTCGTTGCTCTTGAGCCCAAATCGGACAATACAACCGAACATAGAATATCTGGTGCAACAGAAACGGCTACCGGCAACAAAGCGCGACAATCATTTTTTGTAATTGCATGTACCCCACCTAGTACCTTTCACAAAGTCTGCGTGTATTGTTCTGTGTATCCTTGTGTATATAATTTTTCAGTTATGTACATATTATGTATATATTATTATTGTTACATTTTCGTTAACTCCCCGTATATTGTTACGTGTATATATTTATTAGTTATGTAATTTTGTGCACAATGTTGTCCCACATATTTATAAACACCCTGTATATGTATCTTTGTGTATATAATTTTTCAGTTATGTACATATTATGTATATATTATTATTGTTACATTTTCTTTAACTCTCCGTATATTGTTAAATGTATATATTTATTAGTTATGTAATTTTTTGTGCTTGTAAATAACGCTAAGTGCAATGGTGGGCACCACATGCATGTACATATGTATATATTTATTTATATATCACTTTCTGACTTTTATATGTGCTACACATCCTTAATTAAAATTTGGTTTTCTTTGAGTCCGAGTTATTTATTTGTATAGTATTAACTTTCTAAATATTTTATGTGTCGGTGAAAAGATAAGTATTATTAGCAATAAATGTTTCATTATCAGTAAAATCGAACCGTCAAGTCATACCAAATTCCGGCAGTAGTAAATGTTTTGGAAATTTCATGACCCCCCTGAATTTTATTGCGCGACCTGTTCTGCACTGGGGCCCCACAAGGAACCAAGCCATATATACTTACGCTACGAGCCTACGAGCACGCACGTACACTATTGCAGTTCTCCTCACCGATTCTAAACTTAGCAACGGGACAAACGGGTTGCTCGCAGCTAGGCGCTAAAACAGCTCCCTTGTGCACCCCTGATTTAGACGATATACCTTAGTGGTCCCTGTCTCTAAACGGTCAATCCAGATTCCTGATCTCCTTGGCGATATACCTTAGTGGTCCCTATCTCAAGATGGTCAATCCAGATTCCTGATCTCCTTGGCGATGTACCTTAGCGGTCCCCATCTCAAGATGGTCAACTGCGTCCTCCTTATCTCTCAATTTAAACGAATCCCTCGCACCAAAAACTTACTAATTCGAGACCACGTCTCACCCCCTCCCTCTGCCCTTTAATTTGACTCCACTCTTACCCCTGTACCCATCCAGCTACTCCAAATCCGTCGGATTGAGTATTCCCATATAAAAACCCCAAAAATGTAATTGCGACGCATACTTTGCGCATTAGTCATCACTCAGTTATTTACTACGACGCAAATTTGGCGTACGTGCCATGGCGAATTACCGCTCTTACCCTTCATACCTGACATTCCAATCTTTACTATAAATACAAGGCCCACAGAGGCCGGAGCTCATTACCATGTTTACCATTTTTGCGACAAGTGTCAACTTAAACCTCGCGAATATAAAAGTGATAACGAATCGACGAATCTCATTTCATATTATATAAAATCAGTGCGAATCCTCAGAAGAAGGAGAACCACCTATTCTACTTATTGTAAGTCGTTATTACTATTATTATATAACATTGTATGTCACGTTCATCTATATTACTAATATTCTTTGCAAATCATATTATATTATATAATTATTCATTTATCACGTTTAATGCTGTTAAAGCCTATCGATTTATTTCGTTTCGTGCTTGCTGCTAAAGCCTATCGATTTATTTTCTATTACTTGCTTATTGCTTAAAGCCTATTGGCCTATTGCCTGTGTTTGCTCATCGTCAAAGCTTATTGACTAATTTGTATCGTCTACTTATTGTTAAGACCTATGGGTCTATTTTGTATTGCATCTTCATCACCACATATTCGAACGTATCAAAATATCATATATAAATCATATGTTCCTAACGGTATACGTCAAAACAAGACGGTACCCAAATAAACAAACGTTACTATTTCCTAAACACGCCTCGTATCATTGCAGAAATCCTACAATAATAAATATTACAATACATAACACGTCGGTACAACAGCTGATCTCGTTTCGCGAACACGAGAGCACTTGTTATGTTTACATGACTTTTCCCGAATCAGTGCATCTAAACGTAGTTCGCGGAATAACGCGAGCGGTTCTCTGAAACAAATGCAACAGTAAATCAAAACAAAGCTATTAGCGTCTTAACGGGAGTCTCCCAAATACACAATAACCATTTAAACCTTCCCTGGTCGTTTAGTGCCGCGAAATACATTTTCGTGCCGAGACGCCTGCCCAACTCGTGACGCGAAATACATTTTTGTGCCGAGGTTCCTACCCAACTCGTGTCGCGTAATACATTTTCGTGCCGAGACTCTTACCCTCCTCGTGTCGCGAAATACATTTTCGTGCCGAGGCTCCTACCCAACTCGTGTCGCGAAATACATTTTCGTGCCGAGACTCTTACCCTCCTCGTGTCGCGAAATACATTTTCGTGCCGAGGCTCCTACCCAACTCGTGTCGCGAAATACATTTTCGTGCCGAGACTCTTACCCTCCTCGTGTCGCGAAATACATTTTCGTGCCGAGACTCCTACCCAACTCGTGTCGCGAAATACATTTTCGTGCCGAGGCTCCTACCCAACTCGTGTCGCGAAATACATTTTCGTGCCGAGACTCTTACCCTCCTCGTGTCGCGAAATACATTTTCGTGCCGAGGCTCCTACCCAACTCGTGTCGCGAAATACATTTTCGTGCCGAGGCTCCTACCCGAATTTTGTGCTGCGAAATTCACTTTCGTGCCGAAACCTCCTCTTAACTTACCCTAACAATGTCATTCCCCTAAGACCTCAACCCGGGACGTGACAGTTGCACATTATATTCAAAAATAAATTTTAGTTTGTAATGCGCACATAACCTATTTTGTATTTCATATTAAAAAAGGTGGTCGACTACTAGCTATCGGCCCGGTCGACTTTTAAAGTTAAGCGGTCGATTATTAAAGCATTCGGACACTTTATTTTTAGCGCTAATTATTTATTTTCCCTGAACATTCCTACTAACGCAAAATATTTAGTGATACATTAAATACATTTGAATTACTTCAATACATTTTATATATTTTATAACATTGATTGTTTATTTTTTTTCTGGTTATTTCTGTTTTTTCTGTTTTTTTCTGGGTTTATCTGGGTTTTTCTGGGTTTTTCTGGGTTTTCCTGGGTTTTTCTGGGTTTTCCTGGGTTTTTCTGGGTTTTTCTGGGTTATATGTAAAAAGAAGAGCAAGAAAAATTTAAAAAATTGTAACAGAGAGATATAAAACAAGAAAGGATTTCATTATATTTAAGATAATTAAAATTGTATATTCGTTTCATATGGATTAATGTTCTACAAAGTTTATATAATTTATTTATAGAATACCTACTTTAAAAACTTAAAATTTGTTACTGCTTCCTATCTTAAAAACGAAAAATTTAATTTACATAGGAAAAAAAATAATTTCTATTTTTTATTAAAATTTTGATAAAGTTTTTAAAAGAACTTATTTTAGTTACGCGTTATTCTTGTCATTATTAATTATTTACTGATGTTGCACATTATATTCAAAAATAAATTTTAGTTTGTAATGCGCACATAACCTATTTTGTATTTCATATTAAAAAAGGTGGTCGACTACTTGCTATCGGCCCGGTCGACTTTTAAAGTTAAGCGGTCGATTATTAAAGCATTCGGACACTTTATTTTTAGCGCTAATTATTTATTTTCCCTGAACTTTCCTACTAACGCAAAATATTTAGTGATACATTAAATACATTTGAATTACTTCAATGCATTTTATATATTTTATAGCATTGATTGTTTATTTTTTTCTGGTTATTTCTGTTTTTCCTGTTTTTTCTGGGTTTATCTGGGTTGTTCTGGGTTATTCTGGGTTTTTCTGGGTTTTTCTGGGTTTTCCTGGGTTTTTCTGGGTTTTTCTGGGTTTTTCTGGGTTTTCCTGGGTTTTTCTGGGTTTTTCTGGGTTATATGTAAAAAAAAGAGCAAGAAAAATTTAAAAAATTGTAACAGAGAGTTATAAAACAAGAAAGGATTTCATTATATTTAAGATAATTAAAATTGTATATTCGTTTCTTATGGATTAATGTTCTACAAAGTTTATATAATTTATTTATAGAATACCTACTTTAAAAACTTAAAATTTGTTACTGCTTCCTATCTTAAAAACGAAAAATTTAATTTACATTGGAAAAAAAATAATTTCTATTTTATTAAAATTTTGATAAAGTTTTTAAAATAACTTATTTTAGTTACGCAGTATTCTTGTCATTATTAATTATTTACTGATGTTTCACATTATATTCAAAAATAAATTTTAGTTTGTAAGGCGCACATAACCTATTTTGTATTTCATATTAAAAAATGTGGTCGACTACTAGCTATCGGACCGGTCGACTTTTAGAGTTAAGCGGTCGATTATTAAAACATTCGGACACTTTATTTTTAGCGCTAATTACCTATTTTCCCTGAACTTTCGTACTAACGCAAAATATTTAGTGATACATTAAATACATTTGAATTACTTCAATACATTTTATATATTTTATAACATTGATTGTTTATTTTTTTTCTGGTTATTTCTGTTTTTTCTGGGTTTATCTGGGTTATTCTCGGTTATTCTGGGTTTTTCTGGGTTTTTCTGGGTTTTTCTGGGTATTCCTGGGTTTTTCTGGGTTTTTCTGGGTTATATGTAAAAAGAAGAGCAAGAAAAATTTAAAAAATTGTAACAGAGAGTTATAAAGCAAGTAAGGATTTCATTATATTTAAGATAATTAAAATTGTATATTCGTTTCTTATGGATTAATGTTCTACAAAGTTTATATAATTTATTTATAGAATACCTACTTTAAAAACTTAAAATTTGTTACTGCTTCCTATCTTAAAAACAAAAAATTTAATTTACATTGGAAAAAAAATAATTTCTATTTTTTATTAAAATTTTGATAAAGTTTTTAAAATAACTTATTTTAGTTACGCAGTATTCTTGTCATTATTAATTATTTACTGATGTTGCACATTATATTCAAAAATAAATTTTAGTTTGTAATGCGCACATAACCTAATTTGTATTTCATATTAAAAAAGGTGGTCGACTACTAGCTATCGGACCGGTCGACTTTTAGAGTTAAGCGGTCGATTATTAAAGCATTCGGACACTTTATTTTTAGCGCTAATTATTTATTTTCCCTGAACTTTCCTACTAACGCAAAATATTTAGTGATACATTAAATACATTTGAATTACTTCAATACATTTTATATATTTTATAACATTGATTGTTTATTTTTTTCCTGGTTATTTCTGTTTTTTCTGTTTTTTTCTGGGTTTATCTGGGTTTTTCTGGGTTTTTCTGGGTTTTTCTGGGTTTTCCTGGGTTTTTCTGGGTTTTCCTGGGTTTTTCTGGGTTTTTCTGGGTTATATGTAAAAAGAAGAGCAAGAAAAATTTAAAAAATTGTAACAGAGAGATATAAAACAAGAAAGGATTTCATTATATTTAAGATAATTAAAATTGGATATTCGTTTCATATGGATTAATGTTCTACAAAGTTTATATAATTTATATATAGAATACCTACTTTAAAAACTTAAAATTTGTTACTGCTTCCTATCTTAAAAACGAAAAATTTAATTTACATTGGAAAAAAAATAATTTCTATTTTTTTTAAAATTTTGATAAAGTTTTTAAAATAACTTATTTTAGTTACGCAGTATTCTTGTCATTATTAATTATTTACTGATGTTGCACATTATATTCAAAAATAAATTTTAGTTTGTAACGCGCACATAACCTATTTTGTATTTCATATTAAAAAAGGTGGTCGACTACTAGCTATCGGACCGGTCGACTTTTAGAGTTAAGCGGTCGATTATTAAAGCATTCGGACTCTTTATTTTTAGCGCTAATTATTTATTTTCCCTGAACTTTCCTACTAACGCAAAATATTTAGCGATACATTAAATATATTTGAATTACTTCAATACATTTTATATATTTTATAACATTGATTGTTTATTTTTTTCTGGTTATTTCTGTTTTTTTCTGTTTTTTCTGGGTTTATCTGGATTATTCTAGGTTATTCTGGGTTTTTCTGGGTTTTTCTGGGTTTTTCTGGGTTTTGCTGGGTTTTTCTGGGTTATATGTAAAAAGAAGAGCAAGAAAAATTTAAAATATTGTAACAGAGAGTTATAAAGCAAATAAGGATTTCATTATATTTAAGATAATTAAAATTGTATATTCGTTTCTTATGGATTAATGTTCTACAAAGTTTATATAATTTATTTATAGAATACCTACTTTAAAAACTTAAAATTTGTTACTGCTTCCTATCTTAAAAACGAAAAATTTAATTTACATTGGAAAAAAAATAATTTCTACTTTTTATTAAAATTTTGATAAAGTTTTTAAAATAACTTATTTTAGTTACGCAGTATTCTTGTCATTACTAATTATTTACTGATGTTGCACATTATATTCAAAAATAAATTTTAGTTTGTAATGCGCACATAACCTATTTTGTATTTCATATTAAAAAAGGTGGTCGACTACTAGCTATCGGCCCGGTCGACTTTTAAAGTTAAGCGGTCGATTATTAAAGCATTCGGACACTTTATTTTTAGCGTTAATTATTTATTTTCCCTGAACTTTCCTACTAACGCAAAATATTTAGTGATACATTAAATATATTTGAATTACTTCAATACATTTTATATATTTTATAACATTGATTGTTTATTTTTTTTCTGGTTATTTCTGTTTTTTCTGTTTTTTCTGGGTTTACCTGGGTTATTCTAGGTTATTCTGGGTTTTTCTGGGTTTTTCTGGGTATTCCTGGGTTTTTCTGGGTTTTTCTGGGTTATATGTAAAAAGAAGAGCAAGAAAAATTTAAAAAATTGTAACAGAGAGTTATAAAGCAAGTAAGGATTTCATTATATTTAAGATAATTAAAATTGTATATTCGTTTCTTATGGATTAATGTTCTACAAAGTTTATATAATTTATTTATAGAATACCTACTTTAAAAACTTAAAATTTGTTACTGCTTCCTATCTTAAAAACAAAAAATTTAATTTACATTGGAAAAAAAATAATTTCTATTTTTTATTAAAATTTTGATAAAGTTTTTAAAAGAACTTATTTTTGTTACGCGTTATTCTTGTCATTATTAATTATTTACTGATGTTGCACATTATATTCAAAAATAAATTTTAGTTTGTAATGCGCACATAACCTAATTTGTATTTCATATTAAAAAAGGTGGTCGACTACTAGCTATCGGACCGGTCGACTTTTAGAGTTAAGCGGTCGATTATTAAAGCATTCGGACACTTTATTTTTAGCGCTAATTATTTATTTTCCCTGAACTTTCCTACTAACGCAAAATATTTAGTGATACATTAAATACATTTGAATTACTTCAATACATTTTATATATTTTATAACATTGATTGTTTATTTTTTTCCTGGTTATTTCTGTTTTTTCTGTTTTTTTCTGGGTTTATCTGGGTTTTTCTGGGTTTTTCTGGGTTTTTCTGGGTTTTCCTGGGTTTTTCTGGGTTTTCCTGGGGTTTTCTGGGTTTTTCTGGGTTATATGTAAAAAGAAGAGCAAGAAAAATTTAAAAAATTGTAACAGAGAGATATAAAACAAGAAAGGATTTCATTATATTTAAGATAATTAAAATTGGATATTCGTTTCATATGGATTAATGTTCTACAAAGTTTATATAATTTATATATAGAATACCTACTTTAAAAACTTAAAATTTGTTACTGCTTCCTATCTTAAAAACGAAAAATTTAATTTACATTGGAAAAAAAATAATTTCTATTTTTTTTAAAATTTTGATAAAGTTTTTAAAATAACTTATTTTAGTTACGCAGTATTCTTGTCATTATTAATTATTTACTGATGTTGCACATTATATTCAAAAATAAATTTTAGTTTGTAACGCGCACATAACCTATTTTGTATTTCATATTAAAAAAGGTGGTCGACTACTAGCTATCGGACCGGTCGACTTTTAGAGTTAAGCGGTCGATTATTAAAGCATTCGGACTCTTTATTTTTAGCGCTAATTATTTATTTTCCCTGAACTTTCCTACTAACGCAAAATATTTAGCGATACATTAAATATATTTGAATTACTTCAATACATTTTATATATTTTATAACATTGATTGTTTATTTTTTTCTGGTTATTTCTGTTTTTTTCTGTTTTTTCTGGGTTTATCTGGATTATTCTAGGTTATTCTGGGTTTTTCTGGGTTTTTCTGGGTTTTTCTGGGTTTTGCTGGGTTTTTCTGGGTTATATGTAAAAAGAAGAGCAAGAAAAATTTAAAATATTGTAACAGAGAGTTATAAAGCAAATAAGGATTTCATTATATTTAAGATAATTAAAATTGTATATTCGTTTCTTATGGATTAATGTTCTACAAAGTTTATATAATTTATTTATAGAATACCTACTTTAAAAACTTAAAATTTGTTACTGCTTCCTATCTTAAAAACGAAAAATTTAATTTACATTGGAAAAAAAATAATTTCTACTTTTTATTAAAATTTTGATAAAGTTTTTAAAATAACTTATTTTAGTTACGCAGTATTCTTGTCATTATTAATTATTTACTGATGTTGCACATTATATTCAAAAATAAATTTTAGTTTGTAATGCGCACATAACCTATTTTGTATTTCATATTAAAAAAGGTGGTCGACTACTAGCTATCGGCCCGGTCGACTTTTAAAGTTAAGCGGTCGATTATTAAAGCATTCGGACACTTTATTTTTAGCGTTAATTATTTATTTTCCCTGAACTTTCCTACTAACGCAAAATATTTAGTGATACATTAAATATATTTGAATTACTTCAATACATTTTATATATTTTATAACATTGATTGTTTATTTTTTTTCTGGTTATTTCTGTTTTTTCTGTTTTTTCTGGGTTTACCTGGGTTATTCTAGGTTATTCTGGGTTTTTCTGGGTTTTTCTGTGTTTTCCTGTGTTTTTCTGGGTTTTTCTGGGTTATATGTAAAAAGAAGAGCAAGAAAAATTTAAAAAATTGTAACAGAGAGTTATAAAACAAGAAAGGATTTCATTATATTTAAGATAATTAAAATTGTATATTCGTTTCTTATGGATTAATGTTCTACAAAGTTTATATAATTTATTTATAGAATACCTACTTTAAAAACTTAAAATTTGTTACTGCTTCCTATCTTAAAAACGAAAAATTTAATTTACATTGGAAAAAAAATAATTTCTATTTTTTATTAAAATTTTGATAAAGTTTTTAAAAGAACTTATTTTTGTTACGCGTTATTCTTGTCATTATTAATTATTTACTGATGTTGCACATTATATTCAAAAATAAATTTTAGTTTGTAATGCGCACATAACCTATTTTGTATTTCATATTAAAAAAGGTGGTCGACTACTAGCTATCGGACCGGTCGACTTTTAGGGTTAAGCGGTCGATTATTAAAGCATTCGGACACTTTATTTTTAGCGCTAATTATTTATTTTCCCTGAACTTTCCTACTAACGCAAAATATTTAGTGATACATTAAATACATTTGAATTACTTCAATACATTTTATATATTTTATAACATTGATTGTTTATTTTTTTCCTGGTTATTTCTGTTTTTTCTGTTTTTTTCTGGGTTTATCTGGGTTTTTCTGGGTTTTTCTGGGTTTTTCTGGGTTTTCCTGGGTTTTTCCGGGTTTTCCTGGGTTTTTCTGGGTTTTTCTGGGTTATATGTAAAAAGAAGAGCAAGAAAAATTTAAAAAATTGTAACAGAGAGATATAAAACAAGAAAGGATTTCATTATATTTAAGATAATTAAAATTGGATATTCGTTTCATATGGATTAATGTTCTACAAAGTTTATATAATTTATATATAGAATACCTACTTTAAAAACTTAAAATTTGTTACTGCTTCCTATCTTAAAAACGAAAAATTTAATTTACATTGGAAAAAAAATAATTTCTATTTTTTATTAAAATTTTGATAAAGTTTTTAAAAGAACTTATTTTTGTTACGCGTTATTCTTGTCATTATTAATTATTTACTGATGTTGCACATTATATTCAAAAATAAATTTTAGTTTGTAACGCGCACATAACCTATTTTGTATTTCATATTAAAAAAGGTGGTCGACTACTAGCTATCGGACCGGTCGACTTTTAGAGTTAAGCGGTCGATTATTAAAGCATTCGGACTCTTTATTTTTAGCGCTAATTATCTATTTTCCCTGAACTTTCCTACTAACGCAAAATATTTAGTGATACATTAAATACATTTGAATTACTTCAATACATTTTATATATTTTATAACATTGATTGTTGATTTTTTTCTGGTTATTTCTGTTTTTTCTGGGTTTATCTGGGTTATTCTGGGTTATTCCGGGTTTTTCTGGGTTTTTCTGGGTTTTCCTGGGTTTTTCTGTGTTATTCTGGGTTTTTCTGGGTTATATGTAAAAAGAAGAGGAAGAAAAATTTAAAAAATTGTAACAGAGAGTTATAAAGCAAGTAAGGATTTCATTATATTTAAGATAATTAAAATTGTATATTCGTTTCTTATGGATTAATGTTCTACAAAGTTTATATAATTTATTTATAGAATACCTACTTTAAAAACTTAAAATTTGTTACTGCTTCCTATCTTAAAAACAAAAAATTTAATTTACATTGGAAAAAAAATCATTTCTATTTTTTATTAAAATTTTGATAAAGTTTTTAAAATAACTTATTTTAGTTACGCAGTATTCTTGTCATTATTAATTATTTACTGATGTTGCACATTATATTCAAAAATAAATTTTAGTTTGTAATGCGCACATAACCTAATTTGTATTTCATATTAAAAAAGGTGGTCGACTACTAGCTATCGGACCGGTCGACTTTTAGAGTTAAGCGGTCGATTATTAAAGCATTCGGACACTTTATTTTTAGCGCTAATTATTTATTTTCCCTGAACTTTCCTACTAACGCAAAATATTTAGTGATACATTAAATACATTTGAATTACTTCAATACATTTTATATATTTTATAACATTGATTGTTTATTTTTTTCCTGGTTATTTCTGTTTTTTCTGTTTTTTTCTGGGTTTATCTGGGTTTTTCTGGGTTTTTCTGGGTTTTTCTGGGTTTTCCTGGGTTTTTCTGGGTTTTCCTGGGTTTTTCTGGGTTTTTCTGGGTTATATGTAAAAAGAAGAGCAAGAAAAATTTAAAAAATTGTAACAGAGAGATATAAAACAAGAAAGGATTTCATTATATTTAAGATAATTAAAATTGGATATTCGTTTCATATGGATTAATGTTCTACAAAGTTTATATAATTTATATATAGAATACCTACTTTAAAAACTTAAAATTTGTTACTGCTTCCTATCTTAAAAACGAAAAATTTAATTTACATTGGAAAAAAAATAATTTCTATTTTTTATTAAAATTTTGATAAAGTTTTTAAAAGAACTTATTTTTGTTACGCGTTATTCTTGTCATTATTAATTATTTACTGATGTTGCACATTATATTCAAAAATAAATTTTAGTTTGTAACGCGCACATAACCTATTTTGTATTTCATATTAAAAAAGGTGGTCGACTACTAGCTATCGGACCGGTCGACTTTTAGAGTTAAGCGGTCGATTATTAAAGCATTCGGACTCTTTATTTTTAGCGCTAATTATTTATTTTCCCTGAACTTTCCTACTAACGCAAAATATTTAGCGATACATTAAATATATTTGAATTACTTCAATACATTTTATATATTTTATAACATTGATTGTTTATTTTTTTCTGGTTATTTCTGTTTTTTTCTGTTTTTTCTGGGTTTATCTGGATTATTCTAGGTTATTCTGGGTTTTTCTGGGTTTTTCTGGGTTTTTCTGGGTTTTTCTGGGTTTTTCTGGGTTATATGTAAAAAGAAGAGCAAGAAAAATTTAAAAAATTGTAACAGAGAGTTATAAAGCAAGTAAGGATTTCATTATATTTAAGATAATTAAAATTGTATATTCGTTTCTTATGGATTAATGTTCTACAAAGTTTATATAATTTATTTATAGAATACCTACTTTAAAAACTTAAAATTTGTTACTGCTTCCTATCTTAAAAACGAAAAATTTAATTTACATTGGAAAAAAAATAATTTCTACTTTTTATTAAAATTTTGATAAAGTTTTTAAAATAACTTATTTTAGTTACGCAGTATTCTTGTCATTATTAATTATTTACTGATGTTGCACATTATATTCAAAAATAAATTTTAGTTTGTAATGCGCACATAACCTATTTTGTATTTCATATTAAAAAAGGTGGTCGACTACTAGCTATCGGCCCGGTCGACTTTTAAAGTTAAGCGGTCGATTATTAAAGCATTCGGACACTTTATTTTTAGCGTTAATTATTTATTTTCCCTGAACTTTCCTACTAACGCAAAATATTTAGTGATACATTAAATATATTTGAATTACTTCAATACATTTTATATATTTTATAATATTGATTGTTTATTTTTTTCTGGTTATTTCTGTTTTTTCTGTTTTTTCTGGGTTTATCTGGGTTATTCTAGGTTATTCTGGGTTTTTCTGGGTTTTTCTGGGTTTTTCTGGGTTTTTCTGGGTTTTTCTGGGTTATATGTAAAAAGAAGAGCAAGAAAAATTTAAAAAATTGTAACAGAGAGTTATAAAGCAAATAAGGATTTCATTATATTTAAGATAATTAAAATTGTATATTCGTTTCTTATGGATTAATGTTCTACCAAGTTTATATAATTTATTTATAGAATACCTACTTTAAAAACTTAAAATTTGTTACTGCTTCCTATCTTGAAAACGAAAAATTTAATTTACATTAGAAAAAAATAATTTCTATTTTTTATTAAAATTTTCATAATGTTTTTAACAGAACTCATTTTAGTCACGCATTATTCTTGTCATTATTAATTATTTACTCATGTTGCACATTATATTCAAAAATATATTTTAGTTTGTAATGCGCACATAACCTATTTTGTATTTCATATTAAAAAAGGTGGTCGACTACTAGCTATCAGACCGGTCGACTTTTAGAGTTAAGCGGTCGATTATTAAAGCATTCGGACACTTTATTTTTAGCGCTAATTATCTATTTTCCCTGAACATTCCTACTAACGCAAAATATTTAGTGATACATTAAATACATTTGAATTACTTCAATACATTTTATATATTTTAAAACATTGATTGTTGATTTTTTTTCTGGTTATTTCTGTTTTTTTCTGGGTTTATCTGGGTTATTCTGGGTCATTCTGGGTTTTTCTGGGTTTTTCTGGGTTTTCCTGGGTTTTTCTGGGTTTTTCTGGGTTTTTCTGGGTTATATGTAAAAAGAAGAGGAAGAAAAATTTAAAAAATTGTAACAGAGAGTTATAAAGCAAGTAAGGATTTCATTATATTTAAGATAATTAAAATTGTATATTCGTTTCTTATGGATTAATGTTCTACAAAGTTTATATAATTTATTTATAGAATACCTACTTTAAAAACTTAAAATTTGTTACTGCTTCCTATCTTAAAAACGAAAAATTTAATTTACATTGAAAAAAAAATAATTTCTATTTTTTATTAAAATTTTGATAAAGTTTTTAAAAGAACTTATTTTAGTTACGCATTATTCTTGTCATTATTAATTATTTACTGATGTTGCACATTATATTCAAAAATAAATTTTAGTTTATAATGCGCACATAACCTATTTTGTATTTCATATTAAAAAAGGTGGTCGACTACTAGCTATCGGACCGGTCGACTTTTAGAGTTAAGCGGTCGATTATTGTAGCATTCGGACAGTTTATTTTTAGCGCTAATTATCTATTTTCCCTGAACTTTCCTACTAACGCAAAATATTTAGTGATACATTAAATACATTTGAATTACTTCAATACATTTTATACATTTTATAACATTGATTGTTTATTTTTTTCTGGTTATTTCTGTTTTTTTCTGTTTTTTCTGGGTTTATCTGGGTTATTCTAGGTTATTCTGGGTTTTTCTGGGTTTTTCTGGGTTTTCCTGGGTTTTTCTGGATTTTTCTGGGTTATATGTAAAAAGAAGAGCAAGAAAAATTTAAAAAATTGTAACAGAGAGTTATAAAGCAAGTAAGGATTTCATTATATTTAAGATAATTAAAATTGTATATTCGTTTCTTATGGATTAATGTTCTACAAAGTTTATATAATTTATTTATAGAATACCTACTTTAAAAACTTAAAATTTGTTACTGCTTCCTATCTTAAAAACGAAAAATTTAATTTACATTGAAAAAAAAATAATTTCTATTTTTTATTAAAATTTTGATAAAGTTTTTAAAAGAACTTATTTTAGTTACGCATTATTCTTGTCATTATTAATTATTTACTGATGTTGCACATTATATTCAAAAATAAATTTTAGTTTATAATGCGCACATAACCTATTTTGTATTTCATATTAAAAAAGGTGGTCGACTACTAGCTATCGGACCGGTCGACTTTTAGAGTTAAGCGGTCGATTATTATAGCATTCGGACACTTTATTTTTAGCGCTAATTATCTATTTTCCCTGAACTTTCCTACTAACGCAAAATATTTAGTGATACATTAAATACATTTGAATTACTTCAATACATTTTATATATTTTATAACATTGATTGTTTATTTTTTTCTGGTTATTTCTGTTTTTTTCTGTTTTTTCTGGGTTTATCTGGGTTATTCTAGGTTATTCTGGGTTTTTCTGGGTTTTTCTGGGTTTTCCTGGGTTTTTCTGGATTTTTCTGGGTTATATGTAAAAAGAAGAGCAAGAAAAATTTAAAAAATTGTAACAGAGAGTTATAAAGCAAGTAAGGATTTCATTATATTTAAGATAATTAAAATTGTATATTCGTTTCTTATGGATTAATGTTCTACAAAGTTTATATAATTTATTTTATAGAATACCTACTTTAAAAACTTAAAATTTGTTACTGCTTCCTATCTTGAAAACGAAAAATTTAATTTACCTTAGAAAAAAAATAATTTCTATTTTTTATTAAAATTTTGATAAAGTTTTTAAAAGAACTTATTTTAGTTACGCGTTATTCTTGTCATTATTAATTATTTACTGATGTTGCACATTATATTCAAAAATAAATTTTAGTTTGTAATGCGCACATAACCTATTTTGTATTTCATATTAAAAAAGGTGGTCGACTACTAGCTATCGGCCCGGTCGACTTTTAAAGTTAAGCGGTCGATTATTGAAGCATTCGGACACTTTATTTTTAGCGCTAATTATTTATTTTCCCTGAACTTTCCTACTAACGCAAAATATTTAGTGATACATTAAATACATTTGAATTACTTCAATGCATTTTATATATTTTATAGCATTGATTGTTTATTTTTTTCTGGTTATTTCTGTTTTTTCCTGTTTTTTCTGGGTTTATCTGGGTTGTTCTGGGTTATTCTGGGTTTTTCTGGGTTTTTCTGGGTTTTCCTGGGTTTTTCTGGGTTTTTCTGGGTTATATGTAAAAAGAAGAGGAAGAAAAATTTAAAAAATTGTAACAGAGAGTTATAAAGCAAGTAAGGATTTCATTATATTTAAGATAATTAAAATTGTATATTCGTTTCTTATGGATTAATGTTCTACAAAGTTTATATAATTTATTTATAGAATACCTACTTTAAAAACTTAAAATTTGTTACTGCTTGCTATCTTAAAAACGAAAAATTTAATTTACATTGGAAAAAAAATAATTTCTATTTTTTATTAAAATTTTGATAAAGTTTTTAAAAGAACTTATTTTAGTTACGCATTATTCTTGTCATTATTAATTATTTACTGATGTTGCACATTATATTCAAAAATAAATTTTAGTTTATAATGCGCACATAACCTATTTTGTATTTCATATTAAAAAAGGTGGTCGACTACTAGCTATCGGACCGGTCGACTTTTAGAGTTAAGCGGTCGATTATTGTAGCATTCGGACACTTTATTTTTAGCGCTCATTATCTATTTTCCCTGAACTTTCCTACTAACGCAAAATATTTAGTGATACATTAAATACATTTGAATTACTTCAATACATTTTATATATTTTATAACATTGATTGTTTATTTTTTTCTGGTTATTTCTGTTTTTTTCTGTTTTTTCTGGGTTTATCTGGGTTATTCTAGGTTATTTTGGGTTTTTCTGGGTTTTTCTGGGTTTTCCTGGGTTTTTCTGGGTTTTTCTGGGTTATATGTAAAAAGAAGAGCAAGAAAAATTTAAAAAATTGTAACAGAGAGTTATAAAGCAAGTAAGGATTTCATTATATTTAAGATAATTAAAATTGTATATTCGTTTCTTATGGATTAATGTTCTACAAAGTTTATATAATTTATTTATAGAATACCTACTTTAAAAACTTAAAATTTGTTACTGCTTCCTATCTTAAAAACGAAAAATTTAATTTACATTGGAAAAAAAATAATTTCTATTTTTTATTAAAATTTTGATAAAGTTTTTAAAATAACTTATTTTAGTTACGCAGTATTCGTGTCATTATTAATTATTTACTGATGTTGCACATTATATTCAAAAATAAATTTTAGTTTGTAATGCGCACATAACCTATTTTGTATTTCATATTAAAAAAGGTGGTCGACTACTAGCTATCGGACCGGTCGACTTTTAGAGTTAAGCGGTCGATTATTAAAGCATTCGGACACTTTATTTTTAGCGCTAATTATTTATTTTCCCTGAACTTTCCTACTAACGCAAAATATTTAGTGATACATTAAATACATTTGAATTACTTCAATACATTTTATATATTTTATAACATTGATTGTTTATTTTTTTTCTGGTTATTTCTGTATTTTTTCTGTTTTTTTCTGGGTTTATCTGGGTTATTCTGGGTTATTCTTGGTTTTTCTGGGTTTTTCTGGGTTTTCCTGGGTTTTTCGGTGTTTTTCTGGGTTATATGTAAAAAGAAGAGGAAGAAAAATTTAAAAAATTGTAACAGAGAGATATAAAACAAGAAAGGATTTCATTATATGTAAGATAATTAAAATTGTATATTCGTTTCATATGGATTAATGTTCTACAATGTTTATATAATTTATATATAGAATACCTACTTTAAAAACTTAAAATTTGTTACTGCTTCCTATCTTAAAAACGAAAAATTGAATTTACATTGGAAAAAAAATAATTTCTATTTTTTATAAAAATTTTGATAAAGTTTTTAAAAGAACTTATTTTTGTTACGCGTTATTCTTGTCATTATTAATTATTTACTGATGTTGCACATTATATTCAAAAATAAATTTTAGTTTGTAATGCGCACATAACCTAATTTGTATTTCATATTAAAAAAGGTGGTCGACTACTAGCTATCGGACCGGTCGACTTTTAGAGTTAAGCGGTCGATTATTAAAGCATTCGGACACTTTATTTTTAGCGCTAATTATTTATTTTCCCCGAACTTTCCTACTAACGCAAAATATTTAGTGATACATTAAATACATTTGAATTACTTCAATGCATTTTATATATTTTATAGCATTGATTGTTTATTTTTTTCTGGTTATTTCTGTTTTTCCTGTTTTTTTCTGGGTTTATCTGGGTTATTCTGGGTTATTCTTGGTTTTTCTGGGTTTTTCTGGGTTTTCCTGGGTTTTTCTGGGTTTTTCTGGGTTATATGTAAAAAGAAGAGCAAGAAAAATTTAAAAAATTGTAACAGAGAGTTATAAAGCAAGTAAGGATTTCATTATATTTAAGATAATTAAAATTGTATATTCGTTTCTTATGGATTAATGTTCTACAAAGTTTATATAATTTATTTATAGAATACCTACTTTAAAAACTTAAAATTTGTTTCTGCTTCCTATCTTAAAAACGAAAAATTTAATTTACATTGGAAAAAAAATAATTTCTATTTTTTATTAAAATTTTGATAAAGTTTTTAAAATAACTTATTTTAGTTACGCAGTATTCTTGTCATTATTAATTATTTACTGATGTTGCACATTATATTCAAAAATAAATTTTAGTTTGTAATGCGCACATAACCTATTTTGTATTTCATATTAAAAAAGGTGGTCGACTACTAGCTATCGGACCGGTCGACTTTTAGAGTTAAGCGGTCGATTATTAAAGCATTCGGACACTTTATTTTTAGCGCTAATTATTTATTTTCCCTGAACTTTCCTACTAACGCAAAATATTTAGTGATACATTAAATACATTTGAATTACTTCAATACATTTTATATATTTTATAACATTGATTGTTTATTTTTTTTCTGGTTATTTCTGTTTTTTTCTGTTTTTTTCTGGGTTTATCTGGGTTATTCTGGGTTATTCTGGGTTTTTCTGGGTTTTTCTGGGTTTTCCTGGGTTTTTCGGTGTTTTTCTGGGTTATATGTTAAAAGAAGAGGAAGAAAAATTTAAAAAATTGTAACAGAGAGATATAAAACAAGAAAGGATTTCATTATATTTAAGATAATTAAAATTGTATATTCGTTTCATATGGATTAATGTTCTACAATGTTTATATAATTTATATATAGAATACCTACTTTAAAAACTTAAAATTTGTTACTGCTTCCTATCTTAAAAACGAAAAATTTAATTTACATTGGAAAAAAAATAATTTCTATTTTTTATTAAAATTTTGATAAAGTTTTTAAAAGAACTTATTTTTGTTACGCGTTATTCTTGTCATTATTAATTATTTACTGATGTTGCACATTATATTCAAAAATAAATTTTAGTTTGTAATGCACACATAACCTAATTTGTATTTCATATTAAAAAAGGTGGTCGACTACTAGCTATCGGACCGGTCGACTTTTAGAGTTAAGCGGTCGATTATTAAAGCATTCGGACACTTTATTTTTAGCGCTAATTATTTATTTTCCCTGAACTTTCCTACTAACGCAAAATATTTAGTGATACATTAAATACATTTGAATTACTTCAATGCATTTTATATATTTTATAGCATTGATTGTTTATTGTTTTCTGGTTATTTCTGTTTTTCCTGTTTTTTTCTGGGATTATCTGGGTTATTCTGGGTTATTCTTGGTTTTTCTGGGTTTTTCTGGGTTTTCCTGGGTTTTTCTGGGTTTTCCTGGGTTTTTCTGGGTTTTTCTGGGTTATATGTAAAAAGAAGAGCAAGAAAAATTTAAAAAATTGTAACAGAGAGTTATAAAGCAAGTAAGGATTTCATTATATTTAAGATAATTAAAATTGTATATTCGTTTCTTATGGATTAATGTTCTACAAAGTTTATATAATTTATTTATAGAATACCTACTTTAAAAACTTAAAATTTGTTTCTGCTTCCTATCTTAAAAACGAAAAATTTAATTTACATTGGAAAAAAAATAATTTCTATTTTTTATTAAAATTTTGATAAAGTTTTTAAAATAACTTATTTTAGTTACGCAGTATTCTTGTCATTATTAATTATTTACTGATGTTGCACATTATATTCAAAAATAAATTTTAGTTTGTAATGCGCACATAACCTATTTTGTATTTCATATTAAAAAAGGTGGTCGACTACTAGCTATCGGACCGGTCGACTTTTAGAGTTAAGCGGTCGATTATTAAAGCATTCGGACACTTTATTTTTAGCGCTAATTATTTATTTTCCCTGAACTTTCCTACTAACGCAAAATATTTAGTGATACATTAAATACATTTGAATTACTTCAATACATTTTATATATTTTATAACATTGATTGTTTATTTTTTTTCTGGTTATTTCTGTTTTTTTCTGTTTTTTTCTGGGTTTATCTGGGTTATTCTGGGTTATTCTGGGTTTTTCTGGGTTTTTCTGGGTTTTCCTGGGTTTTTCGGTGTTTTTCTGGGTTATATGTAAAAAGAAGAGGAAGAAAAATTTAAAAAATTGTAACAGAGAGATATAAAACAAGAAAGGATTTCATTATATTTAAGATAATTAAAATTTTATATTCGTTTCATATGGATTAATGTTCTACAATGTTTATATAATTTATATATAGAATACCTACTTTAAAAACTTAAAATTTGTTACTGCTTCCTATCTTAAAAACGAAAAATTTAATTTACATTGGAAAAAAAATAATTTCTATTTTTTATAAAAATTTTGATAAAGTTTTTAAAAGAACTTATTTTTGTTACGCGTTATTCTTGTCATTATTAATTATTTACTGATGTTGCACATTATATTCAAAAATAAATTTTAGTTTGTAATGCGCACATAACCTAATTTGTATTTCATATTAAAAAAGGTGGTCGACTACTAGCTATCGGACCGGTCGACTTTTCGAGTTAAGCGGTCGATTATTAAAGCATTCGGACACTTTATTTTTAGCGCTAATTATTTATTTTCCCTGAACTTTCCTACTAACGCAAAATATTTAGTGATACATTAAATACATTTGAATTACTTCAATGCATTTTATATATTTTATAGCATTGATTGTTTATTGTTTTCTGGTTATTTCTGTTTTTCCTGTTTTTTTCTGGGTTTATCTGGGTTATTCTGGGTTATTCTTGGTTTTTCTGGGTTTTTCTGGGTTTTCCTGGGTTTTTCTGGGGTTTTCTGGGTTATATGTAAAAAGAAGAGCAAGAAAAAATTAAAAAATTATAACAGAGAGTTATAAAGCATGTAAGGATTTCATTATATTTAAGATAATTAAAATTGTATATTCATTTCTTATGGATTAATGTTCTACAAAGTTTATATAATTTATTTATAGAATACCTAATTTAAAAACTTAAAATTTGTTACTGCTTCCTACCTTAAAAACGAAAAATTTAATTTACATTGGAAAAAAAATAATTTCTATTTTTTATTAAAATTTTGATATAGTTTTTAAAATAACTTATTTTAGTTACGCAGTATTCATGTCATTATTAATTATTTACTGATGTTGCACATTATATTCAAAAATAAATTTTAGTTTGTAATGCGCACATAACCTATTTTGTATTTCATATTAAAAAAGGTGGTCGAATACTAGCTATCGGACCGGTCGACTTTTAGAGTTATGCGGTCGATTATTAAAGCATTCGGACACTTTATTATTAGCGCTAATTATTTATTTTCCCTGAACTTTCCTACTAACGCAAAATATTTAGTGATACATTAAATATATTTGAATTACTTCAATACATTTTATATATTTTATAACATTGATTGTTTATTTTTTTTCTGGTTATTTCTGTTTTTTTCTGTTTTTTCTGGGTTTATCTGGGTTATTCTAGGTTATTCTGGGTTTTTCTGGGTTTTTCTGGGTTTTCCTGGGTTTTTCTGGGTTTTTCTGGGTTATATGTAAAAAGAAGAGGAAGAAAAATTTAAAAAATTGTAACAGAGAGTTATAAAACAAGAAAGGATTTCATTATATTTAAGATAATTAAAATTGTATATTCGTTTCTTATGGATTAATGTTCTACAAAGTTTATATAATTTATTTATAGAATACCTACTTTAAAAACTTAAAATTTGTTACTGCTTCCTATCTTAAAAACGAAAAATTTAATTTACATTGGAAAAAAAATAATTTCTATTTTTTATTAAAATTTTGATAAAGTTTTTAAAATAACTTATTTCAGTTACTCATTATTCTTGTCATTATTAATTATTTACTGATGTTGCCCATTATATTCAAAAATAAATTTTAGTTTGTAATGCGCACATAACCTATTTTGTATTTCATATTAAAAAAAGTGTTCGACTACTAGCTATCGGACCGGTCGACTTTTAGAGTTAAGCGGTCGATTATTAAAGCATTCGGACACTTTATTTTTTGGGCTAATTATTAATTTTCCCTGAACTTTCCTACTAACGCAAAATATTTAGTGATACATTAAATACATTTGAATTACTTCAATACATTTTATATATTTTATAACATTGTTTGTTTATTTTTTTTCTGGTTATTTCTGTTTTTTTTCTCTTTTTTTCTGGGTTTATCTGGGTTATTCTGGGTTATTCTGGGTTTTTCTGGGTTTTTCTGGGTTTTCCTGTGTTTTTTCAGGGTTTTTCAGGGTTTTTCTGGGTTTTTCTGGGTTATATGTAAAAAGAAGAGCAAGAAAAATTTAAAAAATTGTAACAGAGAGTTATAAAACAAGAAAGGATTTCATTATATTTAACATAATTAAATTTGTATATTCGTTTCTTATGGATTAATGTTCTACAAAGTTAATATAATTTATTTATAGAATACCTACTTTAAAAACTTAAAATTTGTTACTGCTTCCTATCTTAAAAACGAAAAACTTAATTTACTTTGAAAAAAAAATAATTTCTATTTTTTATTAAAATTTTGATATAGTTTTTAAAAGAACATATTTTAGTTACGCATTATTCTTGTCATTATTAATTATTTACTGATGTTGCTCATTATATTCAAAAATAAATTTTAGTTTGTAATGCGCACACAACCTATTTTGTATTTCATATTAAAAAAGGTGGTCGACTACTCGCTATCGGACCGGTCGACTTTTAGAGTTAAGCGGTCGATTATTAAAGCATTCGGACACTTTATTTTTAGCGCTAATTATTTATTTTCCCTGAACTTTCCTACTAACGCAAAATATTTAGTGATACATTAAATACATTTGAATTACTTCAATACATTTTATATATTTTATAACATTGATTGTTTATATTTTCTGGTTATTTCTGTTTTTTTCTGTTTTTTTCTAGGTTTATCTGGGTTATTCTGGGTTATTCTGGGTTTTTCTGGGTTTTTCTGGTTTTTCCTGGGTTTTTCTGGGTTTTTCTGGGTTTTTCTGGGTTATATGTAAAAAGAAGAGCAAGAAAAATTTAAAAAATTGTAACAGAGAGTTATAAAACAAGAAAGGATTTCATTACATTTAAGATAATTAAAATTGTATATTCGTTTCTTATGGATTAATGTTCTACAAAGTTTATATAATTTATTTATAGAATACCTACTTTAAAAACTTAAAATTTGTTACTGCTTCCTATCTTAAAAACGAAAAATTTAATTTACATTGGAAAAAAAATAATTTCTATTTTTTATTAAAATTTTGATAAAGTTTTTAAAAGAACTTATTTTAGTTACGCATTATTCTTGTCATTATTAATTATTTACTGATGTTGCACATTATATTCAAAAATAAATTTTAGTTTGTAATGCGCACATAACCTATTTTGTATTTCATATTAAAAAAGGTGGTCGACTACTAGCTATCGGACCGGTCGACTTTTAGAGTTAAGCGGTCGATTATCAAATCATTCGGACACTTTATTTTTAGCGCTAATTATTTATTTTCCCTGAACTTTCCTACTAACGCAAAATATTTAGTGATACATTAAATACATTTGAATTACTTCAATACATTTTATATATTTTATAACATTGATTGTTTATTTTTTTCTGGTTATTTCTGTTTTTTCTGTTTTTTTTTCTGGG
Organism: Andrena fulva; assembly: GCA_946251845.1. Lineage (NCBI taxonomy): Eukaryota > Metazoa > Arthropoda > Insecta > Hymenoptera > Andrenidae > Andrena > Andrena fulva. Next base: position 42,326,158 of record OX276329.1, read on the forward strand.
TTTATCTGGGTTATTCTGGGTTATTCTGGGTTTTTCTGGGTTTTTCTTGGTTTTCCTGGGTTTTTCTGGGTTTTTCTGGGTTATATGTAAAAAGAAGAGCAAGAAAAATTTAAAAAATTGTAACAGAGAGTTATAAAACAAGAAAGGATTTCATTATATTTAAGATAATTAAAATTGTATATTCGTTTCTTATGGATTAATGTTCTACAAAGTTTATATAATTTATATATAGAATACCTACTTTAAAAACTTAAAATTTGTTACTGCTTGCTATCTTGAAAACGAAAAATTTAATTTACATTAGAAAAAAAATAATTTCTATTTTTTATTACAATTTTGATAATGTTTTTAAAAGAACTCATTTTAGTTACGCATTATTCTTGTCATTATTAATTATTTACTGATGTTGCACATTATATTCAAAAATAAATTTTAGTTTGTAATGCGCACATAACCTATTTTGTATTTCATATTAAAAAAGGTGGTCGACTACTAGCTATCGGACCGGTCGACTTTTAGAGTTATGCGGTCGATTATTAAAGCATTCGGACACTTTATTATTAGCGCTAATTATTTATTTTCCCTGAACTTTCCTACTAACGCAAAATATTTAGTGATACATTAAATATATTTGAATTACTTCAATACATTTTATATATTTTATAACATTGATTGTTTATTTTTTTTCTGGTTATTTCTGTTTTTTTCTGTTTTTTCTGGGTATATCTGGGTTATTCTAGGTTATTCTGGGTTTTTCTGGGTTTTTCTGGGTTTTTCTGGGTTTTCCTGGGTTTTTCTGGGTTTTTCTGGGTTATATGTAAAAAGAAGAGCAAGAAAAATTTAAAAAATTGTAACAGAGAATTTTAAAACAAGAAAGGATTTCATTATATTTAAGATAATTAAAATGGTATATTCGTTTCTTATGGATTAATGTTCTACAAAGTTTATATAATTTATTTATAGAATACCTACTTTAAAAACTTAAAATTTGTTACTGCTTCCTATCTTAAAAACGAAAAATTTAATTTACATTGGAAAAAAAAAATTTCTATTTTTTATTAAAATTTTGATAAAGTTTTTAAAATAACTTATTTCAGTTACTCATTATTCTTGTCATTATTAATTATTTACTGATGTTGCCCATTATATTCAAAAATAAATTTTAGTTTGTAATGCGCACATAACCTATTTTGTATTTCATATTAAAAAAAGTGTTCGACTACTAGCTATCGGACCGGTCGACTTTTAGAGTTAAGCGGTCGATTATTAAAGCATTCGGACACTTTATTTTTTGCGCTAATTATTAATTTTCCCTGAACTTTCCTACTAACGCAAAATATTTAGTGATACATTAAATACATTTGAATTACTTCAATACATTTTATATATTTTATAACATTGTTTGTTTATTTTTTTTCTGGTTATTTCTGTTTTTTTTCTCTTTTTTTCTGGGTTTATCTGGGTTATTCTGGGTTATTCTGGGTTTTTCTGGGTTTTTCTGGGTTTTCCTGTGTTTTTTCAGGGTTTTTCAGGGTTTTTCTGGGTTTTTCTGGGTTTTATGTAAAAAGAAGAGCAAGAAAAATTTAAAAAATTGTAACAGAGAGTTATAAAACAAGAAAGGATTTCATTATATTTAACATAATTAAATTTGTATATTCGTTTCTTATGGATTAATGTTCTACAAAGTTAATATAATTTATTTATAGAATACCTACTTTAAAAACTTAAAATTTGTTACTGCTTCCTATCTTAAAAACGAAAAACTTAATTTACTTTGAAAAAAAAATAATTTCTATTTTTTATTAAAATTTTGATTAAGTTTTTAAAAGAACTTATTTTAGTTACGCATTATTCTTGTCGTTATTAATTATTTACTGATGTTGCACATTATATTCAAAAATAAATTTTAGTTTGTAATGCGCACATAACCTATTTTGTATTTCATATTAAAAAAGGTGGTCGACTACTAGCTATCGGAGGGGTCGACTTTTAGAGTTAAGCGGTCGATTATCAAATCATTCGGACACTTTATTTTTAGCGCTAATTATTTATTTTCCCTGAACTTTCCTACTAACGCAAAATATTTAGTGATACATTAAATACATTTGAGTTACTTCAATACATTTTATATATTTTATAACATTGATTGTTTATTTTTTTCTGGTTATTTCTGTTTTTTCTGTTTTTTTTCAGGGTTTATCTGGGTTATTCTGGGTTATTCTGGGTTTTTCTGGGTTTTTCTGGGTTTTCCTGGGTTTTTCTGGGTTTTTCTGGGTTATATGTAAAAAGAAGAGCAAGAAAAATTTAAAAAATTGTAACAGAGAGTTAAAAACAAGAAAGGATTTCATTATATTTAAGATAATTAAAATTGTATATTCGTTTCTTATGGATTAATGTTCTACAAAGTTTATATAATTTATTTATAGAATACCTACTTTAAAAACTTAAAATTTGATACTGCTTCCTATCTTAAAAACGAAAAATTTAATTTACATTGGAAAAAAAATAATTTCTATTTTTTATTAAAATTTTGATAAAGTTTTTAAAATAACTTATTTAAGTTACGCAGTATTCTTGTCATTATTAATTATTTACTGATGTTGCACATTATATTCAAAAATAAATTTTAGTTTGTAATGCGCACATAACCTATTTTGTATTTCATATTAAAAAAGGTGGTCGACTACTAGCTATCGGACCGGTCGACTTTTAGAGTTAAGCGGTCGATTATTAAAGCATTCGGACACTTTATTTTTAGCGCTAATTATTTATTTTCCCTGAACTTTCCTACTAACGCAAAATATTTAGTGATACATTAAATACATTTGAATTACTTCAATACATTTTATATATTTTATAACATTGATTGTTTATTTTTTTCTGGTTAATTCTGTTTTTTTTCTGGGTTTATCTGGGTTATTCTGGGTTATTCTGGGTTATTCTGGGTTTTTCTGGGTTTTTCTTGGTTTTCCTGGGTTTTTCTGGGTTATATGTAAAAAGAAGAGCAAGAAAAATTTAAAAAATTGTAACAGAGAGTTATAAAACAAGAAAGGATTTCATTATATTTAAGATAATTAAAATTGTATATTCGTTTCTTATGGATTAATGTTCTACAAAGTTTATATAATTTATTTATAGAATACCTACTTTAAAAACTTAAAATTTGTTACTGCTTCCTATCTTAAAAACGAAAAATTTAATTTACATTGGAAAAAAAATAATTTCTATTTTTTATTAAAATTTTGATAAAGTTTTTATAAGAACTTATTTTAGTACGCATTATTCTTGTCATTATTAATTATTTACTGATGTTGCACATTATATTCAAAAATAAATTTTAGTTTGTAATGCGCACATAACCTATTTTGTATTTCATATTAAAAAAGGTGGTCGACTACTAGCTATCGGAGGGGTCGACTTTTAGAGTTAAGCGGTCGATTATCAAATCATTCGGACACTTTATTTTTAGCGCTAATTATTTATTTTCCCTGAACTTTCCTACTAACGCAAAATATTTAGTGATACATTAAATACATTTGAATTACTTCAATACATTTTATATATTTTATAACATTGATTGTTTATTTTTTTCTGGGTATTTCTGTTTTTTTCTGGGTTTATCTGGGTTATTCTGGGTTATTCTGGGTTTTTCTGGGTTTTTCTGGGTTTTCCTGGGTTTTTCTGGGTTTTTCTGGGTTATATGTAAAAAGAAGAGCAAGAAAAATTTAAAAAATTGTAACAGAGAGTTAAAAACAAGAAAGGATTTCATTATATTTAAGATAATTAAAATTGTATATTCGTTTCTTATGGATTAATGTTCTACAAAGTTTATATAATTTATTTATAGAATACCTACTTTAAAAACTTAAAATTTGATACTGCTTCCTATCTTAAAAACGAAAAATTTAATTTACATTGGAAAAAAAATAATTTCTATTTTTTATTAAAATTTTGATAAAGTTTTTAAAATAACTTATTTAAGTTACGCAGTATTCTTGTCATTATTAATTATTTACTGATGTTGCACATTATATTCAAAAATAAATTTTAGTTTGTAATGCGCACATAACCTATTTTGTATTTCATATTAAAAAAGGTGGTCGACTACTAGCTATCGGACCGGTCGACTTTTAGAGTTAAGCGGTCGATTATTAAAGCATTCGGACACTTTATTTTTAGCGCTAATTATTTATTTTCCCTGAACTTTCCTACTAACGCAAAATATTTAGTGATACATTAAATACATTTGAATTACTTCAATACATTTTATATATTTTATAACATTGATTGTTTATTTTTTTCTGGTTAATTCTGTTTTTTTTCTGGGTTTATCTGGGTTATTCTGGGTTATTCTGGGTTATTCTGGGTTTTTCTGGGTTTTTCTTGGTTTTCCTGGGTTTTTCTGGGTTTTTCTGGGTTATATGTAAAAAGAAGAGCAAGAAAAATTTAAAAAATTGTAACAGAGAGTTATAAAACAAGAAAGGATTTCATTATATTTAAGATAATTAAAATTGTATATTCGTTTCTTATGGATTAATGTTCTACAAAGTTTATATAATTTATTTATAGAATACCTACTTTAAAAACTTAAAATTTGTTACTGCTTCCTATCTTAAAAACGAAAAATTTAATTTACATTGGAAAAAAAATAATTTCTATTTTTTATTAAAATTTTGATAAAGTTTTTATAAGAACTTATTTTAGTTACGCATTATTCTTGTCATTATTAATTATTTACTGATGTTGCACATTATATTCAAAAATAAATTTTAGTTTGTAATGCGCACATAACCTATTTTGTATTTCATATTAAAAAAGGTGGTCGACTACTAGCTATCGGAGGGGTCGACTTTTAGAGTTAAGCGGTCGATTATCAAATCATTCGGACACTTTATTTTTAGCGCTAATTATTTATTTTCCCTGAACTTTCCTACTAACGCAAAATATTTAGTGATACATTAAATATATTTGAATTACTTCAATACATTTTATATATTTTATAACATTGATTGTTTATTTTTTTTCTGGTTATTTCTGTTTTCTTCTGTTTTTTTCTGGGTTTATCTGGGTTATTCTAGGTTATTCTGGGTTTTTCTGGGTTTTCCTGGGTTTTTCTGGGGTTTTCTGGGTTATATGTAAAAAGAAGAGCAAGAAAAATTTAAAAAATTATAACAGAGAGTTATAAAGCATGTAAGGATTTCATTATATTTAAGATAATTAAAATTGTATATTCATTTCTTATGGATTAATGTTCTACAAAGTTTATATAATTTATTTATAGAATACCTAATTTAAAAACTTAAAATTTGTTACTGCTTCCTATCTTAAAAACGAAAAATTTAATTTACATTGGAAAAAAAATAATTTCTATTTTTTATTAAAATTTTGATATAGTTTTTAAAATAACTTATTTTAGTTACGCAGTATTCATGTCATTATTCATTATTTACTGATGTTGCACATTATATTCAAAAATAAATTTTAGTTTGTAATGCGCACATAACCTATTTTGTATTTCATATTAAAAAAGGTGGTCGAATACTAGCTATCGGACCGGTCGACTTTTAGAGTTATGCGGTCGATTATTAAAGCATTCGGACACTTTATTATTAGCGCTAATTATTTATTTTCCCTGAACTTTCCTACTAACGCAAAATATTTAGTGATACATTAAATATATTTGAATTACTTCAATACATTTTATATATTTTATAACATTGATTGTTTATTTTTTTTCTGGTTATTTCTGTTTTCTTCTGTTTTTTTCTGGGTTTATCTGGGTTATTCTAGGTTATTCTGGGTTTTTCTGGGTTTTTCTGGGTTTTTCTGGGTTTTCCTGGGTTTTTCTGGGTTTTTCTGGGTTATATGTAAAAAGAAGAGCAAGAAAAATTTAAAAAATTGTAACAGAGAATTTTAAAACAAGAAAGGATTTCATTATATTTAAGATAATTAAAATGGTATATTCGTTTCTTATGGATTAATGTTCTACGAAGTTTATATAATTTATTTATAGAATACCTACTTTAAAAACTTAAAATTTGTTACTGCTTCCTATCTTAAAAACGAAAAATTTAATTTACATTGGAAAAAAAATAATTTCTATTTTTTATTAAAATTTTGATAAAGTTTTTAAAAGAACTTATTTTAGTTACGCGTTATTTTTGCCATTATTAATTATTTACTGATGTTGCACATTATATTCAAAAATAAATTTTAGTTTGTAATGCGCACATAACCTATTTTGTATTTCATATTAAAAAAGGTGGTCGACTACTAGCTATCGGAGGGGTCGACTTTTAGAGTTAAGCGGTCGATTATCAAATCATTCGGACACTTTATTTTTAGCGCTAATTATTTATTTTCCCTGAACTTTCCTACTAACGCAAAATATTTAGTGATACATTAAATACATTTGAGTTACTTCAATACATTTTATATATTTTATAACATTGATTGTTTATTTTTTTCTGGTTATTTCTGTTTTTTCTGTTTTTTTTCAGGGTTTATCTGGGTTATTCTGGGTTATTCTGGGTTTTTCTGGGTTTTTCTGGGTTTTCCTGGGTTTTTCTGGGTTTTTCTGGGTTATATGTAAAAAGAAGAGCAAGAAAAATTTAAAAAATTGTAACAGAGAGTTAAAAACAAGAAAGGATTTCATTATATTTAAGATAATTAAAATTGTATATTCGTTTCTTATGGATTAATGTTCTACAAAGTTTATATAATTTATTTATAGAATACCTACTTTAAAAACTTAAAATTTGATACTGCTTCCTATCTTAAAAACGAAAAATTTAATTTACATTGGAAAAAAAATAATTTCTATTTTTTATTAAAATTTTGATAAAGTTTTTAAAATAACTTATTTAAGTTACGCAGTATTCTTGTCATTATTAATTATTTACTGATGTTGCACATTATATTCAAAAATAAATTTTAGTTTGTAATGCGCACATAACCTATTTTGTATTTCATATTAAAAAAGGTGGTCGACTACTAGCTATCGGACCGGTCGACTTTTAGAGTTAAGCGGTCGATTATTAAAGCATTCGGACACTTTATTTTTAGCGCTAATTATTTATTTTCCCTGAACTTTCCTACTAACGCAAAATATTTAGTGATACATTAAATACATTTGAATTACTTCAATACATTTTATATATTTTATAACATTGATTGTTTATTTTTTTCTGGTTAATTCTGTTTTTTTTCTGGGTTTATCTGGGTTATTCTGGGTTATTCTGGGTTATTCTGGGTTTTTCTGGGTTTTTCTTGGTTTTCCTGGGTTTTTCTGGGTTTTTCTGGGTTATATGTAAAAAGAAGAGCAAGAAAAATTTAAAAAATTGTAACAGAGAGTTATAAAACAAGAAAGGATTTCATTATATTTAAGATAATTAAAATTGTATATTCGTTTCTTATGGATTAATGTTCTACAAAGTTTATATAATTTATTTATAGAATACCTACTTTAAAAACTTAAAATTTGTTACTGCTTCCTATCTTAAAAACGAAAAATTTAATTTACATTGGAAAAAAAATAATTTCTATTTTTTATTAAAATTTTGATAAAGTTTTTATAAGAACTTATTTTAGTACGCATTATTCTTGTCATTATTAATTATTTACTGATGTTGCACATTATATTCAAAAATAAATTTTAGTTTGTAATGCGCACATAACCTATTTTGTATTTCATATTAAAAAAGGTGGTCGACTACTAGCTATCGGAGGGGTCGACTTTTAGAGTTAAGCGGTCGATTATCAAATCATTCGGACACTTTATTTTTAGCGCTAATTATTTATTTTCCCTGAACTTTCCTACTAACGCAAAATATTTAGTGATACATTAAATACATTTGAATTACTTCAATACATTTTATATATTTTATAAAATTGATTGTTTATTTTTTTCTGGTTATTTCTGTTTTTTTCTGGGTTTATCTGGGTTATTCTGGGTTATTCTGCGTTTTTCTGGGTTTTTCTGGGTTTTCCTGGGTTTTTCTGGGTTTTTCTGGGTTATATGTAAAAAGAAGAGCAAGAAAAATTTAAAAAATTGTAACAGAGAGTTAAAAACAAGAAAGGATTTCATTATATTTAAGATAATTAAAATTGTATATTCGTTTCTTATGGATTAATGTTCTACAAAGTTTATATAATTTATTTATAGAATACCTACTTTAAAAACTTAAAATTTGATACTGCTTCCTATCTTAAAAACGAAAAATTTAATTTACATTGGAAAAAAAATAATTTCTATTTTTTATTAAAATTTTGATAAAGTTTTTAAAATAACTTATTTAAGTTACGCAGTATTCTTGTCATTATTAATTATTTACTGATGTTGCACATTATATTCAAAAATAAATTTTAGTTTGTAATGCGCACATAACCTATTTTGTATTTCATATTAAAAAAGGTGGTCGACTACTAGCTATCGGACCGGTCGACTTTTAGAGTTAAGCGGTCGATTAATAAAGCATTCGGACACTTTATTTTTAGCGCTAATTATTTATTTTCCCTGAACTTTCCTACTAACGCAAAATATTTAGTGATACATTAAATACATTTGAATTACTTCAATACATTTTATATATTTTATAACATTGATTGTTTATTTTTTTCTGGTTAATTCTGTTTTTTTTCTGGGTTTATCTGGGTTATTCTGGGTTATTCTGGGTTATTCTGGGTTTTTCTGGGTTTTTCTTGGTTTTCCTGGGTTTTTCTGGGTTTTTCTGGGTTATATGTAAAAAGAAGAGCAAGAAAAATTTAAAAAATTGTAACAGAGAGTTATAAAACAAGAAAGGATTTCATTATATTTAAGATAATTAAAATTGTATATTCGTTTCTTATGGATTAATGTTCTACAAAGTTTATATAATTTATTTATAGAATACCTACTTTAAAAACTTAAAATTTGTTACTGCTTCCTATCTTAAAAACGAAAAATTTAATTTACATTGGAAAAAAAATAATTTCTATTTTTTATTAAAATTTTGATAAAGTTTTTATAAGAACTTATTTTAGTTACGCATTATTCTTGTCATTATTAATTATTTACTGATGTTGCACATTATATTCAAAAATAAATTTTAGTTTGTAATGCGCACACAACCTATTTTGTATTTCATATTAAAAAAGGTGGTCGACTACTAGCTATCAGACCGGTCGACTTTTAGAGTTAAGCGGTCGATTATTAAAGCATTCGGACACTTTATTTTTAGCGCTAATTATTTATTTTCCCTGAACTTTCGTACTAACGCAAAATATTTAGTGATACATTAAATACATTTGAATTACTTCAATACATTTTATATATTTTATAACATTGATTGTTTATTTTTTTCTGGTTATTTCTGATTTTTCTGTTTTTTTTCTGGGTTTATCTGGGTTATTCTGGGTTATTCTGGGTTTTTCTGGGTTTTTCTTGGTTTTCCAGGGTTTTTCTGGGTTTTTCTGGGTTATATGTAAAAAGAAGAGAAAGAAAAATTTAAAAAATTGTAACAGAGAGTTATAAAACAAGAAAGGATTTCATTATATTTAAGATAATTAAAATTGTATATTCGTTTCTTATGGATTAATGTTCTACAAAGTTTATATAATTTATTTATAGAATACCTACTTTAAAAACTTAAAATTTGTTACTGCTTCCTATCTTAAAAACGAAAAATTTAATTTACATTGGAAAAAAAATAATTTCTATTTTTTATTAAAATTTTGATAAAGTTTTTAAAAGAACTTATTTTAGTTACGCATTATACTTGTCATTATTAATTATTTACTGATGTTGCACATTATATTCAAAAATAAATTTTAGTTTGTAATGCGCACATAACCTATTTTGTATTTCATATTAAAAAAGGTGGTCGACTACTAGCTATCGGAGGGGTCGACTTTTAGAGTTAAGCGGTCGATTATCAAATCATTCGGACACTTTATTTTTAGCGCTAATTATTTATTTTCCCTGAACTTTCCTACTAACGCAAAATATTTAGTGATACATTAAATACATTTGAATTACTTCAATACATTTTATATATTTTATAACATTGATTGTTTATTTTTTTCTGGTTATTTCTGTTTTTTCTGTTTTTTTTCTGGGTTTATCTGGGTTATTCTGGGTTATTCTGGGTTTTTCTGGGTTTTTCTGGGTTTTCCTCGGTTTTTCTGGGTTTTTCTGGGTTATATGTAAAAAGAAGAGCAAGAAAAATTTAAAAAATTGTAACAGAGAGTTAAAAACAAGAAAGGATTTCATTATATTTAAGATAATTAAAATTGTATATTCGTTTCTTATGGATTAATGTTCTACAAAGTTTATATAATTTATTTATAGAATACCTACTTTAAAAACTTAAAATTTGATACTGCTTCCTATCTTAAAAACGAAAAATTTAATTTACATTGGAAAAAAAATAATTTCTATTTTTTATTAAAATTTTGATAAAGTTTTTAAAATAACTTATTTAAGTTACGCAGTATTCTTGTCATTATTAATTATTTACTGATGTTGCACATTATATTCAAAAATAAATTTTAGTTTGTAATGCGCACATAACCTATTTTGTATTTCATATTAAAAAAGGTGGTCGACTACTAGCTATCGGACCGGTCGACTTTTAGAGTTAAGCGGTCGATTATTAAAGCATTCGGACACTTTATTTTTAGCGCTAATTATTTATTTTCCCTGAACTTTCCTACTAACGCAAAATATTTAGTGATACATTAAATACATTTGAATTACTTCAATACATTTTATATATTTTATAACATTGATTGTTTATTTTTTTCTGGTTAATTCTGTTTTTTTTTCTGGGTTTATCTGGGTTATTCTGGGTTATTCTGGGTTATTCTGGGTTTTTCTGGGTTTTTCTTGGTTTTCCTGGGTTTTTCTGGGTTTTTCTGGGTTATATGTAAAAAGAAGAGCAAGAAAAATTTAAAAAATTGTAACAGAGAGTTATAAAACAAGAAAGGATTTCATTATATTTAAGATAATTAAAATTGTATATTCGTTTCTTATGGATTAATGTTCTACAAAGTTTATATAATTTATTTATAGAATACCTACTTTAAAAACTTAAAATTTGTTACTGCTTCCTATCTTAAAAACGAAAAATTTAATTTACATTGGAAAAAAAATAATTTCTATTTTTTATTAAAATTTTGATAAAGTTTTTATAAGAACTTATTTTAGTTACGCATTATTCTTGTCATTATTAATTATTTACTGATGTTGCACATTATATTCAAAAATAAATTTTAGTTTGTAATGCGCACACAACCTATATTGTATTTCATATTAAAAAAGGTGGTCGACTACTAGCTATCGGACCGGTCGACTTTTAGAGTTAAGCGGTCGATTATTAAAGCATTCGGACACTTTATTTTTAGCGCTAATTATTTATTTTCCCTGAACTTTCGTACTAACGCAAAATATTTAGTGATACATTAAATACATTTGAATTACTTCAATACATTTTATATATTTTATAACATTGATTGTTTATTTTTTTCTGGTTATTTCTGATTTTTCTGTTTTTTTTCTGGGTTTATCTGGGTTATTCTGGGTTATTCTGGGTTTTTCTGGGTTTTTCTTGGTTTTCCAGGGTTTTTCTGGGTTTTTCTGGGTTATATGTAAAAAGAAGAGCAAGAAAAATGTAAAAAATTGTAACAGAGAGTTATAAAACAAGAAAGGATTTCATTATATTTAAGATAATGAAAATTGTATATTCGTTTCTTATGGATTAATGTTCTACAAAGTTTATATAATTTATTTATAGAATACCTACTTTAAAAACTTAAAATTTGTTACTGCTTCCTATCTTAAAAACGAAAAATTTAATTTACATTGGAAAAAAAATAATTTCTATTTTTTATTAAAATTTTGATAAAGTTTTTAAAAGAACTTATTTTAGTTACGCGTTATTCTTGTCATTATTAATTATTTACTGATGTTGCACATTATATTCAAAAATAAATTTTAGTTTGTAATGCGCACATAACCTATTTTGTATTTCATATTAAAAAAGGTGGTCGACTACTAGCTATCGGACCGGTCGACTTTTAGAGTTAAGCGGTCGATTATTAAAGCATTCGGACACTTTATTTTTAGCGCTAATTATTTATTTTCCCTGAACTTTCCTACTAACGCAAAATATTTAGTGATACATTAAATACATTTGAATTACTTCAATACATTTTATATATTTTATAACATTGATTGTTTATTTTTTTTCTGGTTATTTCTGTTTTTTCTGTTTTTTTGGGTTTATCTGGGTTATTCTGGGTTATTCTTGGTTTTTCTGGGTTTTTCTGGGTTTTCCTGGATTTTTCTGGGTTTTTCTGGGTTATATGTAAAAAGAAGGAGGCCGGCCATGAGACACGCAAGGAGACGGACGTGCGTAGAGACGCTACGTCGATTCGGAACGACTGAAGGCGGGAAACCGCGCGGGCGACAGTCTGAGCGGTGTGAAGGGCACCATAGACTCTTCAGTATCGCCGGGGTGTAATTTGTTCGGAGTTAAGTGTCCTGTGGAACATGATATCTCAGTGGAAAGGCCGCCGAGTTCCACTGCAGAGAAAGTGACAGGCCAAGATGGCCGCCGCAGCCGTGTGAAACGATAATGTGCCCCGGGGAAGGATATGAACACATGGGGCGCAGAATAAGGACCTTCGGAGGAATAAAGGATATGTCCTAGATGCTCTGAGCACCACCTGGAATAAGTGGAAGGCACACATCCTGCAGGATAGTAGAAATTCGGCGAAGTTTGCTCACGGCCGGCCGTTGAGAAAAAGGGACTCCGACCAATAGCAGCGGAGAGGAAAGCTCATCGCCTAATCAGCGACGAGAAGACACTAGGAAGGAATCGTGATTGGAGGACGGGACGCAAGAGAATCCTGTCGGCCAACCAGGAGGAGTCAAACTCCCCGCGAAATGTGAATTGTCTGCGACCAACTTAGACTAAACGCCCTAAGGCACTTACGGAGGGCAATGAGGGCAGGCTCCTGGGCACAGAATCAGGTCCGGGAGATTTCCGGGAGTATTTTGATACCCTGGACACGTATCTGGTGTGTTTTAAACAATTCTGTGCGAATGTGTAATTTTAAGACTTTTAAAGTGAAAGTGACAGGTGAGGCTACGGCTCCCTGGTATCTCGGCGGATTTTCGAGGGAATGGAGACAGACACAGAACTGAGCTTGGTGTGCTCGATCGGGGGTGGCCCTGGTAACACTCTGGGAAGGGCTGAGCACCCTTGGATCAACGGAGGTGACCCCCTGGGGACTCTTCGGGTGTAAGGGGGGGGGGGGCTCCTACCATGAAGGCCATTGGGGAATTGACAACTAAGCCCTATTTTTAGGGCCCCCTCTAGATGCAGGGCACTCCCGGATCTAAGTAGACACCCAGCTTACGGGGCTCCGGCGCCTTGGAGCGAATATATCGATTTTTGGGGATTTTAGACGATTGGACTTAGTCTATGGGAAGAGGACGGATAGGGATGGCTGATAAGCCCTATTTCTGGGCCCGCTATTGTCTCCCGGAAGTCCTCACGAGTATTTTGACACCCTGGATATGGACCCCAGATTATAAATCGAACCAGGGGAGAATTTTTAAAATTTACTGAAATTTCTTCGTGCTGTAACTAAGTGCAGCTAAGTGACAGGCGAGGCCATGTGCACCGGAGAAGAGGACCGGAGAAGGGCTTCCAGTGCCGTGAGCGCCCTGAATGAGTCGGGAAGGTCGTTAGAACACCGGATGCGACTAGTGGGACCCACGGACCATCATTCGAGGGGCGGAGGCACCCGGGGTCCTTGTAGGATCACCGCAAGTGACAGGCTGGCCCTAAAAGTGGATTGGCGGGGACGGGTACCGAATGGCCTGATGAGCGGGAAAGGGAACACGCTGTCCCAGCCTCCAGGAAGGTGCATCATGGCAGCCCGGTGAGTCGTACCCAATGTTATTTTCTTTTCTTTCTCCCTCTGTAAGTTGTGTGGGAAGAGGGTCCGTTATCGGGCCTCGGCGTATAGGGCGTACAAACGGGCCCTGCGCTCTGCGCTTGGCGCTTTGTGCCTACGCGCCTTCATGCATCCCGAGTGGGAGAGGGAGAGAAGGATAGAGGGGACAAAGACAAGGAAAGGTGGATGGTACCCTAGCGAGAACAGGTGCTACGGGTGGCCCATGGAGTGTAGCCCCAGGGCAATTATGGATCGTGCGGCGAGATGACGGTCCTCCCGGGATGGCGTCCGGGTTGCAGTAGCCGCTGGACTAAACATCTGGGTCCGATAGTGGGTGAAATCCGCTGGGCGGTGGGGCCGTCGCCCCTGATACACTCAATGATCAATGTCTAGAATAAGCGGTGCCTCGGATGAAAATAACACCGCTTCTGGAAGTCGTTCAGCCATGGTTTGCCCCGTCAGCAGCAATCCATCGGTAAGAAATCAGACTGATGACACCGAGCTGAGGCAGCGGGCCGGTGTCACTGTGGGAGACGATATTTCGTCCTTGCACTATCCCGCAGAAGAAATCACAGCAGCCTGCGAAACTGGTATGCTTTTGGACTTCGATAAGGATAATCATTTGGATAATGTTAGGGCTGGGAGAGATGAGGAAGGGCCAATCAATGGCCAGGATGGAAAGGTAAGGAGGGATTCGTCGAAGAAGAGGACGGACGGATGGGAGACAGGCTCTCTTGCGAAGTTTATGGACGCAAGACTCGCGGAAGAGCGCGCGTTACGGGGGATTAAACCTCTTGAAATGAGTTGCACTGGTTCCTTAACGGCGGGGAAGGAGGGTTCGCGGCCACCCCCATATGGGAGGGTTGTGACTCCCTTAACTCCTAAGAAGAAGGAGGATCCCTCCGATTCCAGGGACGTGAGTAGCGTGGACCCGGAGGAGTCGGAATCGACCAACCCTGGGGTGGATACCCCTCCAGCTGGAGTTTTCTCCGGCAAATCTATTAAGAGGTCCCCCCCCCCCCTCGTCTAGAGCGGTCGGAGGGGAAACCATGTCGGTTTTGGAACCGGGGGTGCAAGGGGGTCGTAAACAGCGGCAATTGCAATTGGTGGACCTGATGGGACCTAGATCTAGGAGGAGGGATTCCCAGGACAAATCGAGGTTTGGGCCGGAGAAGAGGACGCTCCCGAGGATTAGATCAGCCTCAGCCACAAGAATTGAGGACGCGGGGCGGAAAAGGGGGGAGGGACTCTTCCCCAAGGATTTCAAGTTCGTGGTGCCGGCTGCTCCGTCTAACAGGGGCAAGGGGAAGGAGGACGAGAGAGGTCCTGACCTCAGCCCTGAGGCCAAGACGAGTAAGCTCCTGGCGGAGGTGGCCTCTTTTCTAAGTAGTCTGACCAAGACGTGCAATGACTTGGCGGAAGCGGTCAGGAATAAAAGGGTCAGCTCGATCAAGGGAGTCCTCGGATACGCGAAGGAGATGGCGGTGGGCTGCGAGAAAGCGGCGATCACGGTCGCTGAGGCTATGGCAGCCCATAATATTAAGAGGTGGCGGGGGAACCCTGGTACAGGGAAGATTGACCCTCCTGTAATGGTAGGGGAGACTAAGCAAGCAGTCCCCATGGACCGCCCTTGCCGTGCCCCTAAGGAGTCGAGAGACATAGGCACTCAGACGCAAGAAGACACCAATGGTAGGAAGGAACAGGAATCTCATTCGGAGCAGACCCCCATGGCAAAAGTGGACAGAAAGGGTAAGGGCAAACCCAAAAAGGATAGAGACAAGCCTAAAGCTCAGGTTCATGAAAGTAACCCCTCTAACGAGAAGCCTGCGGTCGTGAGAATGGAATCGGGACCGGGTAAAAAGAGACCACGGGAGAAGACCTCCCCCCAAGATGTTCGGGAGCAGTTCTCTAAAAAGAGGCTCTTTGCCGAGGTAGTGACGGATGGGTCGCCGCATTCCTCTAACCCGGGACCTACCCCTTCCCCCCGTAATAAGCCAGGGGACAGTAGGATAGAGGGAATGAGTCCTGTCAGTGGTACTGAGCGACCGCCGGGACCTGTGACGGAATGGTCGAAAATTCCGACAAAGGGCCAATTAAGGAGAGAGAAGAGGGATAAGCGGCTCCAAGTGCTTCAGGCCCAGAAGGAGCATCCGGAGAGTATGGTGAAATCGACCTCTAAAACTAAACCTAAACCTAAACTCAGGCCACCGAGGAAGAGGCCGGAGGCTGTACTTGTCAAGGTTCCCCAGGCTTCGTCTTACCTGGACACGTATAGGACCCTTCTCTCTAAGGAAAGGGAGACAATGCAGGAGGTGGTGGGAGTTAAGAAGACCAGGCTGGAGCACACCCTCCTAGAGCTAAATAGGAAATCGAACGCGAACTCGCTGGTGGGTGCCATCAGGGGAAAGTTTGCGTCCTCGGAAATTGAATGCCTCCCCTTGACAGAGAGGTCAGCGGTAGAAATTAAAGGGATAGACTCGATGGTGTAAGGGCCTGAGGTTCTGGAGGAACTGGCGAAAGCCGCGAAGGTCGACCCTAGCGTGGTAACGCTTAAGATGCTCAGACTAGGGCAGCTGGGCACTAAGTCAGCAGTGGTGGAACTCCCGACGAACGCGATGAGTGCGAACCCGGAAGGCCTGAGGTTCAGGGTAGGATTGACCATGGTCAAATGTAGGGTTCTCCCTAAGCTTAACAGGCGCTTCTTATGTCATGTCCTGGGGCATTTAGCACGGGAGTGTAAAGTGCCGCCGGATGGAGGGGAAATTTGTAGGAGGTGCGGTGGCAATGGTCACCAAATTGGGAATTGCCCGAACCCCCCGAGATGCATCATCTGTAGCAATAATGGGGTGACTGGGAGCAAAGCAGCCCATGTGACGGCCTCACTGAGCTGTCCCGCTAACAGGGTTGTTCCGGGGTTGGAGGCCCGGCAAGGGAAGCCGACAAGCCGCAAGAAGTAGGACCATGTCGAGGATTCTCCAAATCAACCTAAATAGGTGTCGCTTGGCTCAGGACATCTTGATACACAACGCCTCCTTGCTAAACGCGGATGTGGTCCTGATCTCCGAACCGTATAGGCAAATGGACACTTGGTTCAACGACGTGTCAGGAGATGCGTCCCTATGGATTACAGGTTTCAATGGGAAATATCCGATTATGACCCCTCCGTTATGCGCGGAGGGTGTGGTGGGGGCAGTCCTGGAAGGGACTGTTTTCATTAGCTGCTACTGCTCCCCGAAATGGAAGGTCCCGGAATTTGCCTCTTACCTAGGTGTCGTGGAAGGCCTGCTGGGGGAGGTTAGGACCCATGGTAGTGGGGTGGTTATAGCCGGGGACTTAAATGCGAAATCGCAGGCTTGGGGAGGCCCTAGGTCTGATAGCAAAGGCGATGCGGCAATGGAATTCCTCGCAAGAAATGGTATGGTGCCGACGAGGCTGAGGGAGTCGGCGACCTTCTTCCATCATAACAAGGGTACCTCGGTTGTGGATGTGATGGCGACAGACCGCTCCACTGCCCGAAATCTGGTGAAGAGTGAGGTATTGAAGCATACGACCTTCTAAGACCACCGGTATATCTTCCACACGATAGGGAGGACAAGAGGACAATCGAGTGCCCCTCCGGCGTGGGTCCAATACTCACTTAAAAACCTGGATTGCGGTGAGGTCCTCGAGAACTTCCAGAAACTGCTCCAACTCCACAGGAGCCCTTTCCTTGGTTCCGTCCGGGACCTGGTTGAGGAGAGCACGGCTGCGGGAAGCAAGGTACAGTTAGCTGAGCACCTGCAAGACCTGCTGGAGGAGGTCACAGCGACCTCGCTACCGGTGAAGAATTTCCCAAAAGGGACGCGGAAACCCAACTTTTGGTGGTCCCCGGAGATCGCGGATGCTAGGAGAGAGTCACTTAGGGCCAGGAGATGGTATCAGCGACGCCGCAAAAAAGGGTCCCCTGACACACATGATGCGAGAGTAGCATACTTTCAGGCCAAAAGGAAAGTTCAGGTCATGATCTGGCGATCGAAAGAGGCCCATTTTTCAAAAATGTGCGCGACAATTGATGAAGACCCCTGGGGTAAGCCCTATAAGGTGGTCATGTCGACGCTTAAGGGTCGCGCTCCAAAAACGATTATGACACCCGACCATGTGCGTGCCATTTTGGGCCATCTCTTCACCACTGAACCCCCAGTAGCTGCTCCCAGTGCTGGCCAAGGACTGATGGCTAGCTGGCTGGTTAGAGGATCGGTGGAGGACACGGTGCAATCCGTTGACCCGAGTCTGGTGAAGGAGGCTCTTGCAAAGATTAAGGTGGCGAAGGCTCCAGGGATCGATTCAGTTCCCACGGAAATTGCAGCATGTGTCGCCAGGAACCATCCGGATATCTTCGCAGATATGGTGAAGGATACCATCAGGAGAGGCTCTATCCCCTTGGCGTGGAAAAAGGCGAAGGTTGTACTACTGCCCAAGCCTGGGAAAGATCTAAACCGTCCGGGATCCTTCAGGCCAATAAGCATCCTCCCGGCCCTTAGCAAGGCATGGGAATACGCGATGAAGGGCCTGATGGAAAAGTACCTAGGAGAGGACCCCTTCCACCCCCTACAGTTTGGTTTTAGGAGGGGCGTGGGGACGGTAGAGGCCGCCCGTATGATCACGAGCTTCGCGACGGAGTGCGCCAGTAAGAATAGAGTATGCGCGATGGTGACCTTAGACGTGGAAAATGCATTTAACTCCTTGAGCTGGAAACGGATCCTTACGGAAGTGGCCAGAAGAGGGTTACCGTCACCGATCACGAGATTAATCGCTGATTACTTTAGTAATCGGAGCATCGTGGTCCATACTCCGGCAGAACAAGTGCAACTGGAGATCTGGGCAGGAGTGCCCCAGGGTTCGGTACTCGGGCCATACTTTTGGAACTTGGTATATGACGAGGTCCTTACTATTCTAAATAAGGACCCTTATGTTCGAGCGATTGCTTATGCAGACGATCTGGCAATTGTCATTTCCGCTAGGGATGTGGTCCAGCTTGAGGCTAAACTCGCTAACATTATGGCGCTGATGGAAGGATGGTTCCGTAGGACAGGTCTCCGTGTGGCAACAGCCAAAACGGAGGTGATTCTGTTAGCGGGCCTGAGAGGGGACAAGATCAGGGAATTCGAAGTTTTGGGGTCTAAGATCAACTCCAGGGAAGCGATAAAGTACCTCGGCATTGGACTGGATTGCCATAGAAAATTTAAGGCCCACCTTCTTGCGGTCACCACGAAAGGGAATAAGGTGATGGGGGCTTTATCGTCTCTGCTCCCGAATGTCAGGGGCCCTTCTGTGCACGCTAGGAGGCTCTTCTATAACATCTGGGAGTCGATCGTCCTGTACGCGTCGCCTGCTTGGGCCTCGGCCCTTAACATCGAAGCGAACAGGACAACACTCAGAAGAGCTCAGAGGACGGCACTTGTTAGAAGTACGGTATCTTACAGGTCGGTCGCGTACCAGGTGTTATGTGTTTTGGCGGGCGTAATGCCAGCCCGACTTAAGGTGGCCATGTACGCCAGGATATATGACCGGAAGTCTGAGCTCAAGGAAGACCCGGTAATTGTGGGGAATGATGCGCTCCTGGCAGCAAACCTCAGTGCCGTCAAGAAACAAGTGCTGGACGAGACCATGTGCAATTGGCAAGAAGAATGGGAGAATTTCGACCCGACAAATTGGACGAGGAGGATTGTCCCGTCAGTCGAGATTTTCGTAGGATTGAGCGGAACGAGATTCCAGCTCGATTTCTGGACTGCTCAGATTCTGACGTCCCATGGCTACTTTACTGCTTTCAAGAAAAGGATAGGGAAGTCCCTGATGGACTCCTGCAAGGACTGCGGTACCTTGTTTAGAGATGACGCGGAGCATGTCCTTACGGAGTGCCCGGCGTATAGTGAGGAGCGTGCCGCGTTGGCCCTGGCAATTGGAGCCCCCGTGGAGGCGCATACGGTGGTGAGCTTGGTCACAAGTACGGTGGATAGGTGGTCAGCCTTTAAAACCTTTGCGCATTCTGCCATGAACGATAGAGCGCAAAAAGAAAGGGCACAGGCTAAGGAGGAGCGCGAAGAGATAAACAAGCTTAGGAGGGCTGAGAGTGCCAGGAAAAGAGCCGAGACCTTGAGGCTAAGGGGTAAAAGGAAGAAGGTTAACCCCCACCAGCATAATGGTCACCAAGCGAAGAAGAGGAAACCCCTTCCCCCGCCGGCTCTACCGGCAGTGGGGATAGGTTAAGAGATAGGGCAGTGTTCGGCCAGTTTCAAGGGGAAGACGCTACAATACTTGTAGACAATTCTAAATAGATGACTGCACCCTGGTGTTGTATATTTTAACTACTGACAATCGTAAATGACAATTTTAATTTTACACGTACCTTACCGTACTTACCCTTCTGATCCGTTGTTATCCGGCTTAGACATGAAGTGGAACACCCTTCGTTTAGGGTATTTCGAGCTTTTAAATGACGAGGACTTAGTGGTCCGTGCTGGACAGGATATGGGGTAGGAAATATTAATTTCCATACAATACATATACATGAGGAGGAGATCCACCGACTTTCGCGGAAGAAAGGGTAGAAGCAATACCAAAAAGATCCTCCCGATCTTAAGGATCAGTAGGTGGTATTCCATAGGGTGGGGGGGGGGGGTTTTAGTGGGTATCCTGCTTTGGCAGCGAGTCCCACATAACCCAGACAACCCGTCTGGGTATGCATAAAGCATTTTCCCCCTCTGAAAGAAAAAAAAAAAAATATGTAAAAAGAAGAGCAAGAAAAATTTAAAAAATTGTAACAGAGAGTTATAAAACAAGAAAGGATTTCATTATATTTAAGATAATTAAAATTATATATTCGTTTCTAATGGATTAATGTTCTACAAAGTTTATATAATTTATTTATAGAATACCTACTTTAAAAACTTAAAATTTGTTACTGCTTCCTATCTTAAAAACGAAAAATTTAATTTACATTGGAAAAAAAATAATTTCTATTTTTTATTAAAATTTTGATAAAGTTTTTAAGAGAACTTATTTTAGTTACGCATTATTCTTGTCATTATTAATTATTTACTGATGTTGCACATTATATTCAAAAATAAATTTTAGTTTGTAATGCGCACATAACCTATTTTGAATTTCATACTAAAAAAGGTGGTCGACTACTAGCTATCGGACCGGTCGACTTTTAGAGCTAAGCGGTCGATTATTAAAGCATTCGGCGACTTTATTTTTAGCGCTAATTATTTATTTTCCCTGAACTTTCCTACTAACGCAAAATATTTAGTGATACATTAAATACATTTGAATTACTTCAATACATTTTATATATTTTATAACATTGATTGTTTATTTTTTCTGGTTATTTATTTTGTATTTCATATTAAAAAAGGTGGTCGTCGGACATGTCGGCGGCTGGCCAACCTAGTCCCGGGTTCGTGGGGACAACCCTACAGTCGTCGGACATGTCGGCGGCTGGGCAACTATGGCCCGTGGTCGTGGGGACGACCCTATAGTCGTCGGAAATGGCGGTGACGGGCCAATCTAGTCCCGGGTTCGTGGGGTCGACCCTATAGTCGTAGGACATGTCGGCGACTGGGCAAATATGGCCGGTGTTCGTGGGGACGACCCTATAGTCGTCGGAAATGGCGGTGACGGGCCAATCCAGTCCCGGGTTCGTGGGGTCGACCCTATAGTCGTAGGACATGTCGGCGGCGGGCCAACCTAGTCCCGGGGTCGGGACGACCCTATAGTCGTAGGACATGTCGGCGGCGGGCCAACCTAGTCCCGGGGTCGGGACGACCCTATAGTCGTCGGACATGTCGGCGAGTGGGTAACTATGGCCCGTGTTCGTGGGGACGACCCTATAGTCGTGGGACATGTCGGCGGCCGGCCAACCTAGTCCCGGGGTCGTGGGGACGACCCTATAGTCGTCGGACATGTCGGCGGAAGGGCAACTATGGCCCGTGGTCGTGGGGACGATCCTATCTTCGTCGGACATGTCGGCGGCTAGCCAACCTAGTCCCGGGGTGGTAGGGACGACCCTATAGTCGTCGGACATGACGGTGGCGGGCCAATCTGGTCCCGGGGTCTTGGGGACGACCCTATAGTCGTCGGAAATGGCGGTGACGGGCCAATCTAGTCCCGGGTTCGTGGGGACGACCCGATAGTCGTAGGACATGACGGTGGCGGGCCATTCTAGTCCCGGGGTCGTGGGGACGACCCTATAGTCGTCGGACATGTCGGCGGCTGGGCAACTATGGCCCGTGGTCGTGGGGACGACCCTATAGTCGTCGGAAATGGCGGTGACGGGCCAATCTAGTCCCGGGTTCGTGGGGTCGACCCTATAGTCGTAGGACATGTCGGCGACTGGGCAAATATGGCCGGTGTTCGTGGGGACGACCCTATAGTCGTCGGAAATGGCGGTGACGGGCCAATCTAGTCCCGGGTTCGTGGGGACGACCCTATAGTCGTAGGACATGACGGTGGCGGGCCATTCTAGTCCCGGGGTCGTGGGGACGACCCTATAGTCGTCGGACATGTCGGCGGCTGGGAAACTATGGCCCGTGGTCGTGGGGACGACCCTATAGTCGTCGGACATGTCGGCGGCTGGGCAACTATGGCCCGTGGCCGTGGGGACGACCCTATAGTCGTCGGACATGACGGTGGCGGGTCAACCTAGTCCCGGGGTCGTGGGGACGACCCAATAGTCGTCGGACATGTCGGCGACTGGGCAACTATGGCCGGTGTTCGTGGGGACGACCCTATAGTCGTCGGACATGTCGGCGACTGGGCAACTATGGCCGGTGTTCGTGGGGACGACCCTATAGTCGTCGGACATGTCGGCGGCTGGCCAACCTAGTCCCGGGGTGGTGGGGACGACTATAGAGTCGTCGGACATGTGGGCGACTGTGCAACTTTGGCCCGTGGTCGTGGGGACGACCCAATAGTCGGCGGACATGTCGGCGGCTGGCCAACCCAGTCCCGGGGTCGTAGGGACGACCCTATACTCGTCGGAAATGTCGGCTCCTTGCCAACCTGGTCTCGGGTTCGTGGGGACGACCCTATAGTCGTCGGACATGTCGGCGGCTGGGCAAGTTTGGCCCGGGGTCGTGGGGACGACCCTATAGTCGTAGGACATGTCGGCGGCCGGCCAACCTAGTCCCGGGGTCGTGGGGACGACCCTATAGTCGTCGGACATGTCGGCGGAAGGGCAACTATGGCCCGTGGCCGTGGGGACGACCCTATAGTGGTCGGACAAGTCGGGGACGGGCCATCCTAGTGCCGGGTTCGTGGGGACGACCCTATAGTCGTCGGACATGTCGGCGGCTGGGCAACTTTGGCCCGTGGTCGTGGGGACGACCCTATAGTCGTAGGACATGTCGGCGGAAGGGCAACTATGGCCCGTGGCCGTGGGGACGACCCTATAGTGGTCGGACAAGTCGGGGACGGGCCATCCTAGTGCCGGGTTCGTGGGGACGACCCTATAGTCGTCGGACATGTCGGCGGCTGGGCAACTTTGGCCCGTGGTCGTGGGGACGACCCAATAGTCGGCGGACATGTCGGCGGCTGACCAACCCAGTCCCGGGGTCGTGGGGACGACCCTATAGTCGTCGGAAATGTCGGCTCCTTGCCAACCTGGTCTCGGGTTCGTGGGGACGACCCTATAGTCGTCGGACATGTCGGCGGCTGGGCAAGTTCGGCCCGGGGTCGTAGGGACGACCCGATAGTCGACGGACAACACGGCGGCGGGCCAACCTAGTCCCGGGGTCGTGGATAAGACTCTATAGTCGTCGGACATGCCGGCGGCTGGGCAACTTTGGCCCGTGGTCGTGGGGACGACCCTATAGTCGTCGGAAATGGCGGTGACGGGCCAATCTAGTCCCGGGTTCGTGGGGTCGACTCTATAGTCGTAGGACATGTCGGCGACTGGGCAAATATGGCCGGTGTTCGTGGGGACGACCCTATAGTCGTCGGAAATGGCGGTGACGGGCCAATCTAGTCCCGGGTTCGTGGGGTCGACCCTATAGTCGTAGGACATGTCGGCGGCGGGCCAACCTAGTCCCGGGGTCGGGACGACCCTATAGTCGTCGGACATGTCGGCGACTGGGTAACTATGGCCCGTGTTCGTGGGGACGACCATATAGTCGTCGGACATGTCGGCGGCGGGCCAACCCAGTCCCGTGTTCGTGGGGACGACCCTATAGTCGTAGGACATGTCGGCAGCTGGGCAACTATGGCCCGTGGTCGTGGGGACGACCATATAGTCGTCGGACATGTCGGCGGCTGGCCAACCTAGTTCCGGGTTCGTGGGGACGACCCTATTGTCGTAGGACATGTCGGCGGCTGGGAAACTATGGCCCGTGGTCGTGGGGACGATCCTATCTTCGTCGGACATGTCGGCGGCTAGCCAACCTAGTCCCGGGGTGGTAGGGACGACCCTATAGTCGTCGGACATGACGGTGGCGGGCCAATCTGGTCCCGGGGTCTTGGGGACGACCCTATAGTCGTCGGAAATGGCGGTGACGGGCCAATCTAGTCCCGGGTTCGTGGGGACGACCCTATAGTCGTAGGACATGACGGTGGCGGGCCATTCTAGTCCCGGGGTCGTGGGGACGACCCTATAGTCGTCGGACATGTCGGCGGCTGGGAAACTATGGCCCGTGGTCGTGGGGACGACCCTATAGTCGTCGGACATGTCGGCGGCTGGGCAACTATGGCCCGTGGCCGTGGCGACGACCCTATAGTCGTCGGACATGTCGGTGGCGGGTCAACCTAGTCCCGGGGTCGTGGGGACGACCCAATAGTCGTGGGACATGTCGGCGACTGGGCAACTATGGCCGGTGTTCGTGGGGACGACCCTATAGTCGTCGGACATGTCGGTGACTGGGCAACTATGGCCGGTGTTCGTGGGGACGACCCTATAGTCGTCGGACATGTCGGCGGCTGGCCAACCTAGTCCCGGGTTCGTGGGGACAACCCTACAGTCGTCGGACATGTCGGCGGCTGGGCAACTATGGCCCGTGGTCGTGGGGACGACCCTATAGTCGTCGGAAATGGCGGTGACGGGCAAATCTAGTCCCGGGTTCGTGGGGTCGACCCTATAGTCGTAGGACATGTCGGCGACTGGGCAAATATGGCCGGTGTTCGTGGGGACGACCCTATAGTCGTCGGAAATGGCGGTGACGGGCCAATCCAGTCCCGGGTTCGTGGGGTCGACCCTATAGTCGTCGGACATGTCGGCGGCTGGGCAACTATGGCCCGTGGTCGTGGGGACGACCCTATAGTCGTCGGACATGTCGGCGGCTGGGCAACTTTGGCCCGTGGTCGTGGGGACGACCCTATAGTCGTCGCACGAGTCGGCGGCGGACCAACCTAGTCCCTGGGTTGTGGGGACCACCCTATAGTCGTCGGACATGACGGTGACGGGCCAACCTAGTCCCGGGGTCGTGGGGACGACCCTATAGTCGTCGCACATGTCGGCGGCGGGCCAATCTTGTCCCGGGGTCGCGGGAACGACCCTATAGTCGTCGGACAAGTCGGGGGCGGGCGAACCTAGTCCCGGTGTCATGGGGACGACACTATAATCGTCGGACATGTCGGCGGCGGGCCAACCTACTCCCAGGGTCGTGGGCACGACCCAATAGTCGTCCGACATGTCGGCGGTTGTCCAACCTAGTCCCGGGGTCGTGGGGACGACCCTGTAGTCGTCGGACATGACTGTGGCGGGGTAATCTAGTCCCGGGGTCGTGGGGACGACCCTATAGTCGTCGGACATGTCGGTGGCTAGCCAACCTAGCCCCGGGAACGTGGGGACGACCCTATAGTCGTCGGACATGTCGGCGGCGGGCCAACGTAGGTCCAGGGTCGTGGGGACGAGCCTACAGTCGTCGGACATGTCGGCGGCTGGCCAACCTACTCCCGGGGTGGTGGGGACGACCCTATAGTCGTCGGACATGACGGTAGCGGGCCAATCTATTCCCGGAGTAGTGGGGACGACCCTATAGTCGTAGGACATGTCGGCGGCGGGCCAACGTAGGTCCAGGGTCGTGGGGACGAGCCTATAGTCGTCGGACATGCCGGTGGCGGGACAATCTAGTCCCGGGGTCGTGGGGACGACACTATAGTCGTAGGACATGTCGGCGGCTGCGCAACTATGGCCCGTGGTCGTGGGGACGACCATATAGTCGTCGGACATGTCGGCGGCTGGCCAACCTAGTTCCGGGTTCGTGGGGACGACCCTATAATCGTAGGACATGTCGGCGGCGGGCCAACCTAGTCGGGGGGTCGTGGGGACGACCCTATAGTCGTCGGACATGTCGGCGGCGGGCCAACCCAGTCCCGTGTTCGTGGGGACGACCCTATAGTCGTAGGACATGTCGGCGGCTGGGCAACTATGGCCCGTGGTCGTGGGGACGACCATATAGTCGTCGGACATGTCGGCGGCTGGCCAATCTAGTCCCGGTGTCGTGGGGACGACACTATAGTCGTCGGACCTGTCGGCGGCGGGCCAACCTAGTCCAGGGGCCGTGGGGACGACCCTACAGTCGTCGGACATGTCGGCGGCGGGCCAACCCAGTCCAGTGTTCGTGGGGACGACCCTATAGTCGTCGGACATATCGGCGGCGGGCCAACGTAGGCCCAGGGTCGTGGGGACGACCATATAGTCGTCGGACATGTCGGCGGCTGGCCAACCTAGTTCCGGGTTCGTGGGGACGACCCTATAATCGTAGGACATGTCGGCGGCGGGCCAACCTAGTCGGGGGGTCGTGGGGACGACCCTATAGTCGTCGGACATGTCGGCGATTGGGCAACTATGGCCGGTGTTCGTGGGGACGACCCTATAGTCGTCGGACACGTCGGCGGCTGGCCAACCTACTCCCGGGGTGGTGGGGACGACCCTATAGTCGTCGGACATGACGGTAGCGGGCCAATCTAGTCCCGGAGTCGTGGGGACGACCCTATTGTCGTAGGACATGTCGGCGGCGGGCCAACCTAGTCCCGGGGTCGTGGAGACGACCCTATAGTCGTCGGACATGACGGTGTCGGGCCAATCTAGTTCCGGGGTCGTGCGGACGACCCTATAGTCGTCGGACATGTCGGCGGCTGGGCAAGTTTGGTCCGTGGTCGTGGGGACGACCCTATAGTCGTCGGACGAGTCGGCGGCGGGCCAACCTAGTCCCTGTGTCGTGGGGACGACCCTATAGTCGTCGGACATGACGGTGGCGGGCCAACCTAGTCTCGGTGTCGTGGGGACGACACTATAGCCGTCGGACATGTCGGCGGCGGGCCAACCTAGTCCAGGGGCCGTGGGGACGACCCTACAGTCGTCGGACATGTCGGCGGCGGGCCAACCCAGGCCCGTGTTAGTGGGGACGACCCTATAGTCGTCGGACATATCGGCGGCGGGCCAACGTAGGCCCTGTGTCGTGGGGACGACACTATAATCGTCGGACATGTCGGCGGCGGGCCAACCTACTCCCAGGGTCGTGGGCACGACCCTATAGTCGTCCGACATGTCGGCGGCTGTCCAACCTAGTCCCGGGGTCGTGCGGACGACCCTGTAGTCGTCGGACATGACGGTGGCGGGCTAATCTAGTCCCGGGGTCGTGGGGACGACCCTATAGTCGTCGGACATGTCGGTGGCAGGCCAACCTAGCCCCGGGGACGACCCTATAGTCTTCGGACATGTCGGCGGTGGGCCAACGTAGGTCCAGGGTCGTGGGGACGACCCTACAGTCGTCGGACATGTCGGCGGCGTGCAAACCCAGTTCCGGGTTAGCAGAGACGACCCTCGATTCGTCGGACATGTCGGCGGCGGGCCAACGTCGGCCCAGGGTCGTGGGGACGACCCTATAGTCGTCGGACGAGTCGGCGGCGGGCCAACCTAGTCCCTGGGTCGTGGGGACCACCCTATAGTCGTCGGACATGACGGTGGCGGGCCAACCTAGTCCCGGGGTCGTGGGGACGACCCTACAGTCGTCGGACATGTCGGCGGCTGGGCAACTATGGCCCGTGGTCGTGGGGACGACCATATAGTCGTCGGACATGTCGGCGACTGGCCAACCTAGTTCCGGGATCGTGGGGACGACCCTATAGTCGTAGGACATGTCGGCCGCGGGCCAACCTAGTCCCTGGGTCGTGGGGACGACCCTATAGTCGTCGGACATGACGGTGGCGGGCCAATCTAGTTCCGGGGTCGTGCGGACGACCCTATAGTCGTCGGACATGACGGTGGCGGGCCAATCTAGTCCCGTAGTCGTGGGGACGATTCTATAGTCGTCGGACATGTCGGCGGCTGGCCAAATTTGACCCGGGGTCGTGGGGACGACTCTATCGTCTTCGGACAGGTCGGTGGCTGGCCAACCTAGTCCCGGGGTCTTGGGGACGACCCTCTAGTCGTCGGACATGTCGGCGGCTGGCCAATCTAGTCCCGGTGTCGTGGGGACGACACTATAGTCGTCGGACATGTCAGCGGCGGGCCAACCTAGTCCAGGGGCCGTGGGGACGACCCTACAGTCGTCGGACATGTCGGCGGCGGGCCAACCCAGTCCAGTGTTCGTGGGGACGACCCTATAGTCGTCGGACATATCGGCGGCGGGCCAACGTAGGCCCAGGGTCGTGGGGACGACCCTATAGTCGTCGGACATGACGGTGGCGGGCCAACCTAGTCCCGGGGTGGTGGGGACGACCCTACAGTCGTCGGACATGTCGGCGGCTGGGCAAGTTTGGTCCGTGGTCGTGGGGACGACCCTATAGTCGTCGGACGAGTTCGGCGGCGGGCCAACCTAGTCCCTGGGTCGTGGGGACGACCCTATAGTCGTCGGACATGACGGTGGCGGGCCAACCTAGTCACTGGGTCGTGGGGACGACCCTATAGTCTCGGACATGACGGTGGCGGGCCAATATAGTCCCGGGGTCGTGGGGACGACCCTATAGTCGTCGGACATGTCGGCGGCTGGGCAAGTTTGGTCCGTGGTCGTGGGGACGACCCTATAGTCGTCGGACGAGTTCGGCGGCGGGCCAACCTAGTCCCTGGGTCGTGGGGACGACCCTATAGTCGTCGGACATGACGGTGGCGGGCCAACCTAGTCCCGGGGTCGTGGGGACGACCCTACAGTCGTCGGACATGTCGGCGACGGGCCAACCCAGTCCCGTGTTCGCGGGGACGACCCTATAGTCGTAGGACATGTCGGCGGCTGGGCAATTATGGCCCGTGGTCGTGGGGAAGTCCCTATAGTCGTCGGACGAGTCGGCGGCGGGCCAACCTAGTCACTGGGTCGTGGGGACGACCCTATAGTCTCGGACACGACGGTGGCGGGCCAATATAGTCCCGGGGTCGTGGGGACGACCCTATAGTCGTCGGACATGTCGGCGGCTGGGCAATTATGGCCCGTGGTCGTGGGGACGACCATATAGTCGTCGGACTTGTCGGCGGCTGGCCAACCTAGTTCCGGGTTCGTGGGGACGACCCTACAGTCGTCGGACATGTCGGCGACGGGCCAACCCAGTACCGTGTTCGCGGGGACGACCCTATAGTCGTAGGACATGTCGGCGGCTGGGCAATTATGGCCCGTGGTCGTGGGGACGACCATATAGTCGTCGGACTTGTCGGCGGCTGGCCAACCTAGTTCCGGGTTCGTGGGAACGACCCTATAGTCGTAGGACATGTCTGCGACGGGCCAACCTAGTTCCGGGTTCGTGGGGACGACCCTATAGTCGTAGGACATGTCGGCGGCGGGCCAACGTCGGCCCAGGGTCGTGGGGACGACCCTATAGTCGTCGGACATGTCGGCGGCTGGGCAACTTTGGCCCGGATTCGTGGGGACGACCCTATAGTCGTCGGACATGACGGTGGCGGGCCAATATAGTCCCGGGGTCATGGGGACGACCCTATAATCGTCGGACAAGTCGGGGGCGGGCCAACCTAGTCCCGGTGTCGTGGGGACGACACTATAGTCGTCGGACATGTCGGCGGCTGTCCAACCTAGTCCCGGGGTCGTGGGGACGACCCTGTAGTCGTCGGACATGACGGTGGCGGGCTAATCTAGTCCCGGGGTCGTGGGGACGACCCTATAGTCGTCGGACATGTCGGTGGCAGGCCAACCTAGCCCCGGGGACGTGGGGACGACCCTATAGTCGTCGGACATGTCGGCGGCTGGGCAAGTTTGGCCCGTGGTCGTGGGGACGACACTATAATCGTCGGACATGTCGGCGGCGGGCCAACCTACTCCCAGGGTCGTGGGCACGACCCTATAATCGTCCGACATGTCGGCGGCTGTCCAACCTAGTCCCCGGGTCGTGGGGACGACCCTGTAGTCGTCGGACATGACGGTGGCGGGCCAACCTAGTCCCGGGGTCGTGCGGACGACCCTACAGTCGTCGGACATGTCGGCGGCGGACCAACCCAGTCCCGTGTTCGTGGGGACGACCCTATAGTCGTAGGACATGTCGGCGGCTGGGCAACTATGGCCCGTGGTCGTGGGGACGACCATATAGTCGTCGGACATGTCGGCGACTGGCCAACCTAGTTCCGGGATCGTGGGGACGACCCTATAATCGTAGGACATGTCGGCCGCGGGCCAACCTAGTCCCTGGGTCGTGGGGACGACCCTATAGTCGTCGGACATGACGGTGGCGGGCCAACCTAGTCCAGGGGTCGTGGGGACCACCCTACAGTCGTCGGACATGTCGGCGGTGGGCCAACCTAGTCCCGGGGACGTGGGGACGACCCTATAGTCGTCGGACATGTCGGCGGCTGGGCAACTATGGCCCGTGGTCGTGGGGACGACCCTATAGTCGTCGGACATGTCGGCGGCTGGGCAACTTTGGCCCGTGGTCGTGGGGACGACCCTATAGTCGTCGGACATGACGGTGGCGGGCCAACCTAGTCCCGGGGTCGTGGGGACGACCCTATAGTCGTCGGACATGACGGTGGCGGGCGAATCTGGTCCCGGGGTCTTGGGGACGACCCTATTGTCGTCGGACGAGTCGGCGGCGGGCCAACCTAGTCCCGTGTTCGTTGGGACGACCCTATAGTCGTAGGACATGTCGGCGGCTGGGCAACTATGGCCCGTGGTCGTGGGGACGACCCTATAGTCGTCGGACATGACGGTGGCGGGCCAACCTAGTTCCGGGGTCGTGGGGACGACCCTATAGTCGTCGGACATGTCGGCGGCTGGGCAAGTTTGGCCCGTGGTCGTGGGGACGACCCCATAGTCGTCGGACAAGACGGTGGCGGGTCAACCTAGTCCCGGGGTTGTGGGGACGACCCTATAGTCGTCGGACATGTCGGCGGCTGGGCAGCTATGGCCCGTGGTCGTGGGGACGACCCTATAGTCGTCGGACGAGTCGGCGGCGGGCCAACCTAGTCCCTGGGTCGTGGGGACGACCCTATTGTCGTCGGACATGACGGTGGCGGGCCAACCTAGTCCCGGGGTCGTGGGGACGACCCTACAGACGTCGGACATGTCGGCGGCGGGCCAACGTAGGTCCAGGATCGTGGGGACGAGCCTACAGTCGTCGGACATGTCGGCGGCTGGCCAACCTAGTCCCGGGGTGGTGGGGACGACCCTATAGTCGTCGGACATGTCTGCGGCGGGCCAACCTAGTCCCTGGGTCGTGGGGACGACCCTATAGTCGTCGGACATGACGGTGGCGGGCCAACCTAGTCCCGGGGTCGTGGGGACGACCCTATAGTCGTCGGACATGTCGGCGGCGGGCCAACGTAGGTCCAGGGTCGTGGGGACGAGCCTACAGTCGTCGGACATGTCGGCGGCTGGCCAACCTAGTCCCGGGGTGGTGGGGACGACCCTATAGTCGTCGGACATGACGGTGGCGGGCCAATCTGGTCCCGGGGTCTTGGGGACGACCCTATAGTCGTCGGACGAGTCGGCGGCGGGCCAACCTAGTCCCGGGGTCGTGGGGACGACCCTATAGTCGTCGGATATGTCGGCGGCGGGCCAACGTAGGTCCAGGGTCGTGGGGACGAGCCTACAGTCGTCGGACATGTCGGCGGCTGGCCAACCTAGCCCGGGGTGGTGGGTACGACCCTATAGTCGTCGGACATGACGGTGGCGGGCCAATCTGGTCCCGGGGTCTTGGGGACGACCCTATAGTCGTCGGACGAGTCGGCGGCGGGCCAATCTGGTCCCGGGGTCTTGGGGACGACCCTATAGTCGTCGGACGAGTCGGCGGCGGGCCAACCTAGTCCCGGGGTCGTGGGGACGAGCCTACAGTCGTCGGACATGTCGGCGGCTGGCCAACCTAGTCCCGGGGTGGTGGGGACGACCCTATAGTCGTCGGACATGACGGTGGCGGGCCAATCTGGTCCCGGCGTCTTGGGGACGACCCTATAGTCGTCGGACATGACGGTGGCGGGCCAATCTAGTCCCGGGGTCGTGGGGACGACCCTATAGTCGTCGGACATGTCGGCGGCTGGGCATGTTTGGCCCGTGGTCGTGGGTCGACCCTATAGTCGTCGGACGAGTCGGCGGCGGGCCAACCTAGTCCCTGGGTCGAGGGGTCGACCCTATAGTCGTCGGACATGACGGTGGCGGGCCAACATAGTCCCTGGTTCGTGGGGACCCCCCTACAGTCGTCGGACATGTCGGCGGCGGGCCAACCTAGTCCCGGGGTTGTGGGGACGACCCTATAGTCGTCGGACATGTCGGCGGCTGGGCAGCTATGGCCCGTGGTCGTGGGGACGACCCTATAGTCGTCGGACGAGTCGGCGGCGGGCCAACCTAGTCCCTGGGTCGTGGGGACGACCCTATAGTCGTCGGACATGACGGTGGCGGGCCAACCTAGTCCCGGGGTCGTGGGGACGACCCTACAGTCGTCGGACATGTCGGCGACGGGCCAACCCAGTCCCGTGTTCGCGGGGACGACCCTATAGTCGTAGGACATGTCGGCGGCTGGGCAATTATGGCCCGTGGTCGTGGGGAAGTCCCTATAGTCGTCGGACGAGTTCGGCGGCGGGCCAACCTAGTCCCTGGGTCGTGGGGACGACCCTATAGTCGTCGGACATGACGGTGGCGGGCCAACCTAGTCCCGGGGTCGTGGGGACGACCCTACAGTCGTCGGACATGTCGGCGACGGGCCAACCCAGTCCCGTGTTCGCGGGGACGACCCTATAGTCGTCGGACATGTCGGCGGCTGGGCAATTATGGCCCGTGGTCGTGGGGAAGTCCCTATAGTCGTCGGACGAGTCGGCGGCGGCCCAACCTAGTCACTGGGTCGTGGGGACGACCCTATAGTCTCGGACACGACGGTGGCGGGCCAATATAGTCCCGGGGTCGTGGGGACGACCCTATAGTCGTCGGACATGTCGGCGGCTGGGCAATTATGGCCCGTGGTCGTGGGGACGACCATATAGTCGTCGGACTTGTCGGCGGCTGGCCAACCTAGTTCCGGGATCGTGGGGACGACCCTACAGTCGTCGGACATGTCGGCGACGGGCCAACCCAGTACCGTGTTCGCGGGGACGACCCTATAGTCGTAGGACATGTCGGCGGCTGGGCAATTATGGCCCGTGGTCGTGGGGACGACCATATAGTCGTCGGACTTGTCGGCGGCTGGCCAACCTAGTTCCGGGTTCGTGGGGACGACCCTATAGTCGTAGGACATGTCTGCGACGGGCCAACCTAGTTCCGGGTTCGTGGGGACGACCCTATAGTCGTAGGACATGTCGGCGGCGGGCCAACGTCGGCCCAGGATCGTGGGGACGACCCTATAGTCGTCGGACATGTCGGCGGCTGGGCAACTTTGGCCCGGATTCGTGGGGACGACCCTATAGTCGTCGGACATGACGGTGGCGGGCCAATATAGTCCCGGGGTCATGGGGACGACCCTATAGTCGTCGGACAAGTCGGGGGCGGGCCAACCTAGTCCCGGTGTCGTGGGGACGACACTATAGTCGTCGGACATGTCGGCGGCTGTCCAACCTAGTCCCGGGGTCGTGGGGACGACCCTGTAGTCGTCGGACATGACGGTGGCGGGCTAATCTAGTCCCGGGGTCGTGGGGACGACCCTATAGTCGTCGGACATGTCGGTGGCAGGCCAACCTAGCCCCGGGGACGTGGGGACGACCCTATAGTCGTCGGACATGTCGGCGGCTGGGCAAGTTTGGCCCGTGGTCGTGGGGACGACACTATAATCGTCGGACATGTCGGCGGCGGGCCAACCTACTCCCAGGGTCGTGGGCTCGACCCTATAATCGTCCGACATGTCGGCGGCTGTCCAACCTAGTCCCCGGGTCGTGGGGACGACCCTGTAGTCGTCGGACAAGACGGTGGCGGGCCAACCTAGTCCCGGGGTCGTGCGGACGACCCTACAGTCGTCGGACATGTCGGCGGCGGACCAACCCAGTCCCGTGTTCGTGGGGACGACCCTATAGTCGTAGGACATGTCGGCGGCTGGGCAACTATGGCCCGTGGTCGTGGGGACGACCATATAGTCGTCGGACATGTCGGCGACTGGCCAACCTAGTTCCGGGATCGTGGGGACGACCCTATAATCGTAGGACATGTCGGCCGCGGGCCAACCTAGTCGCTGGGTCGTGGGGACGACCCTATAGTCGTCGGACATGACGGTGGCGGGCCAACCTAGTCCAGGGGTCGTGGGGACCACCCTACAGTCGTCGGACATGTCGGCGGTGGGCCAACCTAGTCCCGGGGACGTGGGGACGACCCTATAGTCGTCGGACATGTCGGCGGCTGGGCAACTATGGCCCGTGGTCGTGGGGACGACCCTATAGTCGTCGGACATGTCGGCGGCTGGGCAACTTCGGCCCGTGGTCGTGGGGACGACCCTATAGTCGTCGGACGAGTCGGCGGCGGGCCAACCTAGTTCCGGGTTCGTGGGGACGACCCTATTGTCGTAGGACATGTCGGCGGCTGGGCAACTTTGGCCCGTGGTCGTGGGGACGACCCTATAGTCGTCGGACATGTCTGTGGCTGGCCAACCTAGCCCCGGGGACGTGGGGACGACCCTATAGTCGTCGGACATTTCGGCGGCTGGGCAACTATGGCCCGTGGTCGTGGTGACGAACCTATAGTCGTCGGACATGTCGGCGGCTGGCCAACCTAGTTCCGGGTTCGTGGGGACGACCCTACAGTCGTCGGACATGTCGGCGGCGGGCCAACCCAGTCCCGTGTTCGTTGGGACGACCCTATAGTCGTAGGCCATGTCGGCGGCTGGGCAACTATGGCCCGTGGTCGTGGCCAACCTAGTCCCGGGTTCGTGGGGACGACCCTATAGTCGTAGGACATGTCGGCGGCGGGTCAACATAGTTCCTGGTTCGTGGGGACCCCCCTACAGTCGTCGGACATGTCGGCGGCGGGCCAACCTAGTCCCGGGGTCGTGGGGACGACCCTACAGTCGTCGGACATGTCGGCGGCGGGCCAACCTAGTCCCTGGGTCGTGGGGACGACCCTATAGTCGTCGGACATGACGGTGGCGGGCCAACCTAGTCCCGGGGTCGTGGGGACGACCCTATAGTCGTCGGACATGACGGTGGCGGGCCAATCTGGTCCCGGGGTCTTGGGGACGACCCTATTGTCGTCGGACGAGTCGGCGGCGGGCCAACCTAGTCCCGTGTTCGTTGGGACGACCCTATAGTCGTAGGACATGTCGGCGGCTGGGCAACTATGGCCCGTGGTCGTGGGGACGACCCTATAGTCGTCGGACATGACGGTGGCGGGCCAACCTAGTTCCGGGGTCGTGGGGACGACCCTATAGTCGTCGGACATGTCGGCGGCTGGGCAAGTTTGGCCCGTGGTCGTGGGGACGACCCCATAGTCGTCGGACATGACGGTGGCGGGTCAACCTAGTCCCGGGGTCGTGGGGACGACCCTATAGTCGTCGGACATGTCGGCGGCGGGCCAACGTAGGTCCAGGGTCGTGGGGACGAGCCTACAGTCGTCGGACATGTCGGCGGCTGGCCAACCTAGTCCCGGGGTGGTGGGGACTACCCTATAGTCGTCGGACATGACGGTGGCGGGTCAACCTAGTCCCGGGGTCGTGGGGACGACCCTACAGTCGTCGGACATGTCGGCGGCGGGCCAACCTAGTCCCTGGGTCGTGGGGACGACCCTATAGTCGTCGGACATGTCGGCGGCTGGCCAACCTAGTCCCGGGGTGGTGGGGACGACCCTATAGTCGTCGGACATGACGGTGGCGGGCCAATCTGGTCCCGGGGTCTTGGGGACGACCCTATAGTCGTCGGACGAGTCGGCGGCGGGCCAACCTAGTCCCGGGGTCGTGGGGACGACCCTATAGTCGTCGGACATGTCGGCGGCGGGCCAACGTAGGTCCAGGGTCGTGGGGACGAGCCTACAGTCGTCGGACATGTCGGCGGCTGGGCAAGTTTGGCCCGTGGTCGTGGGGACGACACTATAATCGTCGGACATGTCGGCGGCGGGCCAACCTACTCCCAGGGTCGTGGGCACGACCCTATAATCGTCCGACATGTCGGCGGCTGTCCAACCTAGTCCCCGGGTCGTGGGGACGACCCTGTAGTCGTCGGACATGACGGTGGCGGGCCAACCTAGTCCCGGGGTCGTGCGGACGACCCTACAGTCGTCAGACATGTCGGCGGCGGACCAACCCAGTCCCGTGTTCGTGGGGACGACCCTATAGTCGTAGGACATGTCGGCGGCTGGGCAACTATGGCCCGTGGTCGTGGGGACGACCATATAGTCGTCGGACATGTCGGCGACTGGCCAACCTAGTTCTGGGTTCGTGGAGACGACCCTATTGTCGTAGGACATGTCGGCGGCTGGGCAACTTTGGCCCGTGGTCGTGGGGACGACCCTATAGTCGTCGGACATGTCTGTGGCTGGCCAACCTAGCCCCGGGGACGTGGGGACGACCCTATAGTCGTCGGACATTTCGGCGGCTGGGCAACTATGGCCCGTGGTCGTGGTGACGAACCTATAGTCGTCGGACATGTCGGCGGCTGGCCAACCTAGTTCCGGGTTCGTGGGGACGACCCTACAGTCGTCGGACATGTCGGCGGCGGGCCAACCCAGTCCCGTGTTCGTTGGGACGACCCTATAGTCGTCGGACATGTCGGCGGCGGGCCAACGTAGGTCCAGGTTCGTGGGGACGAGCCTACAGTCGTCGGACATGTCGGCGGCTGGCCAACCTAGTTCCGGGTTCGTGGGGACGACCCTATTGTCGTAGGACATGTCGGCGGCTGGGCAACTTTGGCCCGTGGTCGTGGGGACGACCCTATAGTCGTCGGACGAGTCGGCGGCGGGCCAACCTAGTCCCTGGGTCGTGGGGACGACCCTATAGTCTCGGACATGACGGTGGCGGGCCAATCTAGTCCCGGGGTCGTGGGGACGACCCTGTAGTCGTCGGACATGTCGGCGGCTGGGCAAGTTTGGTCCGTGGTCGTGGGGACGACCCTATAGTCGTCGGACGAGTCGGCTGCGGGCCAACCTAGTCCCGTGTTCGTGGGGACGACCCTATAGTCGTAGGACATGACGGCGGCTGGGCAATTATGGCCCGTGGTCGTGGGGACGACCATATAGTCGTCGGACATGTCGGCGGCTGGCCAACCTAGTCCCGGGGTGGTGGGGACGACGCTATAGTCGTCGGACATGACGGTGGCAACTCAATCTGGACCCGGGGTCTTGGGGTCGACCCTATAGTCGTCGGACGAGTCGGCGGCGGGCCAACCTAGTTCCTGGGTCGTGGGGACGACCCTATAGTCGTCGGACATGACGGTGGCGGGCCAATCTAGTCCCGGGGTCGTGGGGACGACCCTGTAGTCGTCGGACATGTCGGCGGCTGGGCAAGTTTGGCCCGTGGTCGTGGGGACGACCATATAGTCGTCGGACATGTCGGCGGCGGGCCAACCTAGTCCCTGGGTGGTGGGGACGACCCTATAGTCTCGGACATGACGGTGGCGGGCCAATCTAGTCCCGGGGTCGTGGGGACGACCCTGTAGTCGTCGGACATGTCGGCGGCTGGGCAAGTTTGGTCCGTGGTCGTGGGGACGACCCTATAGTCGTCGGACGAGTCGGCTGCGGGCCAACCTAGTCCCGTGTTCGTGGGGACGACCCTATAGTCGTAGGACATGTCGGCGGCTGGGCAATTATGGCCCGTGGTCGTGGGGACGACCATATAGTCGTCGGACATGTCGGCGGCTGGCCAACCTAGTCCCGGGGTGGTGGGGACGACGCTATAGTCGTCGGACATGACGGTGGCAACTCAATCTGGTCCCGGGGTCTTGGGGACGACCCTATAGTCGTCGGACGAGTCGGCGGCAGGCCAACCTAGTTCCTGGGTCGTGGGGACGACCCTATAGTCGTCGGACATGACGGTGGCGGGCCAACCTAGTCCCGGGGTCGTGGGGACGACCCTATAGTCGTCGGACATGTCGGCGGCGGGCCAACGTAGGTCCAGGGTCGTGGGGACGAGCCTACAGTCGTCGGACATGTCGGCGGCTGGCCAACCTAATCCCGGGGTCGTGGGGACGACCCTATAGTCGTCGAACGAGTCGGCGGCGGGCCAACCTAGTCCCTGGGTCGAGGGGTCGACCCTATAGTCGTCGGACATGACAGTGGCGGGCCAACCTAGTCCCGGGGTCGTGGGGACGACCCTACAGTCGTCGGACATGTCGGCGGCGGGCCAACCCAGTCCCGTGTTCCTGGGGACGACCCTATAGTCGTAGGACATGTCGGCAGCTGGGCAACTATGGCCCGTGGTCGTGGGGACGACCATATAGTCGTCGGACATGTCGGCGGCTGGCCAACCTAGTTCCGGGTTCGTGGGGACGACCCTATTGTCGTAGGACATGTCGGCGACTGGGCAACTTTGGCCCGTGGTCGTGGGGCGACCCTATAGTCGTCGGAAATGACGGTGGCGGGCCAACCTAGTCCCGGGGTCGTGGGGACAACCCTACAGTCCTCGGACATGTCGGCGACGGGCCAACCTAGTCCCGGGGACGTGGGGACGACCCTATAGTCGTCGGACATGTCGGCGGCTGGGCAACTATGGCCCGTGGTCGTGGGGACGACCCTATAGTCGTCGGAAATGACGGTGGCGGGCCAACCTAGTCCCGGGGTCGTGGGGACGACCCTACAGTCGTCGGACATGTCGGCGGCGGGCCAACGTAGGTCCAGGATCGTGGGGACGAGCCTACAGTCGTCGAACATGTCGGCGGCTGGCCAACCTAGTCCCGGGGTGGTGGGGACGACCCTATAGTCGTCGGACGAGTCGGCGGCGGGCCAACCTATTCCCTGGGTCGTGGGGACGACCCTATAGTCGTCGGACATGACGGTGGCGGGCCAACCTAGTCCCGGGGTCGTGGGCACGACCCTATAGTCGTCCGACATGTCGGCGGCAGGCCAACCTAGCCCCGGGGACGTGGGGACGACCCTATAGTCGTCGGACATGTCGGCGGCTGGGCAAGTTTGGCCCGTGGTCGTGGGGACGACACTATAATCGTCGGACATGTCGGCGGCGGGCCAACCTACTCCCAGGGTCGTGGGCACGACCCTATAATCGTCCGACATGTCGGCGGCTGTCCAACCTAGTCCCCGGGTCGTGGGGACGACCCTGTAGTCGTCGGACGAGTCGGCGGCGGGCCAACCTATTCCCTGGGTCGTGGGGACGACCCTATAGTCGTCGGACATGTCGGCGACTGGCCAACCTAGTTCCGGGTTCGTGGAGACGACCCTATTGTCGTAGGACATGTCGGCGGCTGGGCAACTTTGGCACGTGGTCGTGGGGACGACCCTATAGTCGTCGGACATGTCTGTGGCTGGCCAACCTAGCCCCGGGGACGTGGGGACGACCCTATAGTCGTCGGACATTTCGGCGGCTGGGCAACTATGGCCCGTGGTCGTGGTGACGAGCCTACAGTCGTCGGACATGTCGGCGGCTGGCCAACCTAGCCCGGGGTGGTGGGTACGACCCTATAGTCGTCGGACATGACGGTGGCGGGCCAATCTGGTCCTGGGGTCTTGGGGACGACCCTATAGTCGTCGGACGAGCCGGCGGCGGGCCAATCTGGTCCCGGGGTCTTGGGGACGACCCTATAGTCGTCGGACGAGTCGGCGGCGGGCCAACCTAGTCCCGGGGTCGTGGGGACGAGCCTACAGTCGTCGGACATGTCGGCGGCTGGCCAACCTAGTCCCGGGGTGGTGGGGACGACCCTATAGTCGTCGGACATGACGGTGGCGGGCCAATCTGGTCCCGGGGTCTTGGGGACGACCCTATAGTCGTCGGACGAGTCGGCGGCGGGCCAACCTAGTCCCGGGGTCGTGGGGACGACCCTATAGTCTTCGGACATGTCGGCGGCGGGCCAACGTAGGTCCAGGGTCGTGGGCACGAGCCTACAGTCGTCGGACATGTCGGCGGCTGGCCAACCTAGCCCGGGGTGGTGGGTACGACCCTATAGTCGTCGGACATGACGGTGGCGGGCCAATCTAGTCCCGGGGTCGTGGGGACGACCCTATAGTCGTCGGACATGTCGGCGGCTGGGCATGTTTGGCCCGTGGTCGTGGGTCGACCCTATAGTCGTCGGACGAGTCGGCGGCGGACCAACCTAGTCCCTGGGTCGAGGGGTCGACCCTATATTCGTCGGACATGACGGTGGCGGGCCAACCTAGTCCCGGGGTCGTGGGGACGACCCTACAGTCGTCGGACATGTCGGCGGCGGGCCAACCCAGCCCCGTGTTCGTGGGGACGACCCTATAGTCGTAGGACATGTCGGCAGCTGGGCAACTATGGCCCGTGGTCGTGGGGACGACCATATAGTCGTCGGACATGTCGGCGGCTGGCCAACCTAGTTCCGGGTTCGTGGGGACGACCCTATTGTCGTAGGACATGTCGGCGGCTGGGCAACTTTGGCCCGTGGTCGTGGGGACGACCCTATAGTCGTCGGACGAGTCGGCGGCGGGCCAACCTAGTCCCTGGGTCGTGGGGACGACCCTATAGTCTCGGACATGACGGTGGCGGGCCAATCTAGTCCCGGGGTCGTGGGGACGACCCTGTAGTCGTCGGACATGTCGGCGGCTGGGCAAGTTTGGTCCGTGGTCGTGGGGACGACCCTATAGTCGTCGGACGAGTCGGCTGCGGGCCAACCTAGTCCCGTGTTCGTGGGGACGACCCTATAGTCGTAGGACATGACGGCGGCTGGGCAATTATGGCCCGTGGTCGTGGGGACGACCATATAGTCGTCGGACATGACGGTGGCGGGCCAACCTAGTCCCGGGGTCGTGGGGACAACCCTACAGTCCTCGGACATGTCGGCGGCGGGCCAACCTAGTCCCGGGGACGTGGGGACGACCCTATAGTCGTCGGACATGTCGGCGGCTGGGCAACTATGGCCCGTGGTCGTGGGGACGACCCTATAGTCGTCGGAAATGACGGTGGCGGGCCAACCTAGTCCCGGGGTCGTGGGGACGACCCTACAGTCGTCGGACATGTCGGCGGCGGGCCAACGTAGGTCCAGGATCGTGGGGACGAGCCTACAGTCGTCGAACATGTCGGCGGCTGGCCAACCTAGTCCCGGGGTGGTGGGGACGACCCTATAGTCGTCGGACGAGTCGGCGGCGGGCCAACCTATTCCCTGGGTCGTGGGGACGACCCTATAGTCGTCGGACATGACGGTGGCGGGCCAACCTAGTCCCGGGGTCGTGGGCACGACCCTATAGTCGTCCGACATGTCGGCGGCAGGCCAACCTAGCCCCGGGGACGTGGGGACGACCCTATAGTCGTCGGACATGTCGGCGGCTGGGCAAGTTTGGCCCGTGGTCGTGGGGACGACACTATAATCGTCGGACATGTCGGCGGCGGGCCAACCTACTCCCAGGGTCGTGGGCACGACCCTATAATCGTCCGACATGTCGGCGGCTGTCCAACCTAGTCCCCGGGTCGTGGGGACGACCCTGTAGTCGTCGGACATGACGGTGGCGGGCCAACCTAGTCCCGGGGTCGTGCGGACGACCCTACAGTCGTCGGACATGTCGGCGGCGGACCAACCCATTCCCGTGTTCGTGGGGACGACCCTATAGTCGTAGGCCATGTCGGCGGCTGGGCAACTATGGCCCGTGGTCGTGGCCAACCTAGTTCCGGGTTCGTGGGGACGACCCTATAGTCGTAGGACATGTCGGCGGCGGGTCAACATAGTCCCTGGTTCGTGGGGACCCCCCTACAGTCGTCGGACATGTCGGCGGCGGGCCAACCCAGTCCCGTGTTCGTTGGGACGACCCTATAGTCGTAGGCCATGTCGGCGGCTGGGCAACTATGGCCCGTGGTCGTGGCCAACCTAGTTCCGGGTTCGTGGGGACGACCCTATAGTCGTAGGACATGTCGGCGGCGGGTCAACATAGTCCCTGGTTCGTGGGGACCCCCCTACAGTCGTCGGACATGTCGGCGGCGGGCCAACCTAGTCCCGGGGTCGTGGGGACGACCCTACAGTCGTCGGACATGTCGGCGGCGGGCCAACCCAGTCCCGTGTTCGTTGGGACGACCCTATAGTCGTAGGCCATGTCGGCGGCTGGGCAACTATGGCCCGTGGTCGTGGCCAACCTAGTTCCGGGTTCGTGGGGACGACCCTATAGTCGTAGGACATGTCGGCGTCGGGTCAACATAGTCCCTGGTTCGTGGGGACCCCCCTACAGTCGTCGGACATGTCGGCGGCGGGCCAACCTAGTCCCGGAGTCGTGGGGACGACCCTACAGTCGTCGGACATGTCGGCGGCGAGCCAACCTAGTCCCTGGGTCGTGGGGACGACCCTATAGTCGTCGGACATGACGGTGGCGGGCCAACCTAGTCCCGGGGTCGTGGGGACGACCCTATAGTCGTCGGACATGACGGTGGCGGGCCAATCTGGTCCCGGGGTCTTGGGGACGACCCTATAGTCGTCGGACGAGTCGGCGGCGGGCCAACCTAGTCCCGTGTTCGTTGGGACGACCCTATTGTCGTAGGACATGTCGGCGGCTGGGCAACTTTGGCCCGTGGTCGTGGGGACGACCCTATAGTCGTCGGACATGTCTGTGACTGGCCAACCTAGCCCCGGGGACGTGGGGACGACCCTATAGTCGTCGGACATTTCGGCGGCTGGGCAACTATGGCCCGTGGTCGTGGTGACGAACCTATAGTCGTCGGACATGTCGGCGGCTGGCCAACCTAGTTCCGGGTTCGTGGGGACGACCCTACAGTCGTCGGACATGTCGGCGGCGGGCCAACCCAGTCCCGTGTTCGTTGGGACGACCCTATAGTCGTAGGCCATGTCGGCGGCTGGGCAACTATGGCCCGTGGTCGTGGCCAACCTAGTTCCGGGTTCGTGGGGACGACCCTATAGTCGTAGGACATGTCGGCGGCGGGTCAACATAGTCCCTGGTTCGTGGGGACCCCCCTACAGTCGTCGGACATGTCGGCGGCGGGCCAACCTAGTCCCGGGGTCGTGGGGACGAC
Source organism: Andrena fulva (assembly GCA_946251845.1). Taxonomy (NCBI): domain Eukaryota; kingdom Metazoa; phylum Arthropoda; class Insecta; order Hymenoptera; family Andrenidae; genus Andrena; species Andrena fulva. Next base: position 42,369,544 of record OX276329.1, read on the forward strand.
CCTACAGTCGTCGGACATGTCGGCGGCGGGCCAACCTAGTCCCTGGGTCGTGGGGACGACCCTATAGTCGTCGGACATGACGGTGGCGGGCCAACCTAGTCCCGGGGTCGTGGGGACGACCCTATAGTCGTCGGACATGTCGGCGGCAGGGCAAGTTTGGCCCGTGGTCGTGGGGACGACCCCATAGTCGTCGGACATGACGGTGGCGGGTCAACCTAGTCCCGGGGTCGTGGGGACGACCCTACAGTCGTCGGACATGTCGACGGCGGGCCAACCCAGTCCCGTGTTCGTTGGGACGACCCTATAGTCGTAGGACATGTCGGCGGCTGGGCAACTATGGCCCGTGGTCGTGGGGACGACCATATAGTCGTCGGACATGTCGGCGGCTGGCCAACCTATTTCCGGGTACGTGGGGACGACCCTATAGTCGTAGGACATGTCTGCGGCGGGCCAACCTAGTCCCTGGGTCGTGGGGACGACCCTATAGTCGTCGGCCATGACGGTGGCGGGCCAACCTAGTCCCGGGGTCGTGGGGACGACCCTATAGTCGTCGGACATGTCGGCGGCGGGCCAACGTAGGTCCAGGGTCGTGGGGACGAGCCTACAGTCGTCGGACATGTCGGCGGCTGGCCAACCTAGTCCCGGGGTGGTGGGGACGACCCTATAGTCGTCGGACATGACGGTGGCGGGCCAATCTGGTCCCGGGGTCTTGGGGACGACCCTATAGTCGTCGGACGAGTCGGCGGCGGGCCAACCTAGTCCCGGGGTCGTGGGGACGACCCTATAGTCGTCGGACATGTCGGCGGCGGGCCAACGTAGGTCCAGGGTCGTGGGGACGAGCCTACAGTCGTCGGACATGTCGGCGGCTGGCCAACCTAGCCCGGGGTGGTGGGTACGACCCTATAGTCGTCGGACATGTCGGCGGCTGGCCAACCTAGTCCCGTGGTCGTGGGGACGACCCTATAGTCGTCGGACGAGTCGGCGGCGGGCCAACCTAGTCCCTGGGTCGTGGGGACGACCCTATAGTCTCGGACATGACGGTGGCGGGCCAATCTAGTCCCGGGGTCGTGGGGACGACCCTGTAGTCGTCGGACATGTCGGCGGCTGGGCAAGTTTGGTCCGTGGTCGTGGGGACGACCCTATAGTCGTCGGACGAGTCGGCTGCGGGCCAACCTAGTCCCGTGTTCGTGGGGACGACCCTATAGTCGTAGGACATGTCGGCGGCTGGGCAATTATGGCCCGTGGTCGTGGGGACGACCCTATAGTCGTCGGACATGACGGTGGCGGGCCAACCTAGTCCCGGGGTCGTGGGGACAACCCTACAGTCCTCGGACATGTCGGCGACGGGCCAACCTAGTCCCGGGGACGTGGGGACGACCCTATAGTCGTCGGACATGTCGGCGGCTGGGCAACTATGGCCCGTGGTCGTGGGGACGACCCTATAGTCGTCGGAAATGACGGTGGCGGGCCAACCTAGTCCCGGGGTCGTGGGGACGACCCTACAGTCGTCGGACATGTCGGCGGCGGGCCAACGTAGGTCCAGGATCGTGGGGACGAGCCTACAGTCGTCGAACATGTCGGCGGCTGGCCAACCTAGTCCCGGGGTGGTGGGGACGACCCTATAGTCGTCGGACGAGTCGGCGGCGGGCCAACCTATTCCCTGGGTCGTGGGGACGACCCTATAGTCGTCGGACATGACGGTGGCGGGCCAACCTAGTCCCGGGGTCGTGGGCACGACCCTATAGTCGTCCGACATGTCGGCGGCAGGCCAACCTAGCCCCGGGGACGTGGGGACGACCCTATAGTCGTCGGACATGTCGGCGGCTGGGCAAGTTTGGCCCGTGGTCGTGGGGACGACACTATAATCGTCGGACATGTCGGCGGCGGGCCAACCTACTCCCAGGGTCGTGGGCACGACCCTATAATCGTCCGACATGTCGGCGGCTGTCCAACCTAGTCCCCGGGTCGTGGGGACGACCCTGTAGTCGTCGGACGAGTCGGCGGCGGGCCAACCTATTCCCTGGGTCGTGGGGACGACCCTATAGTCGTCGGACATGTCGGCGACTGGCCAACCTAGTTCCGGGTTCGTGGAGACGACCCTATTGTCGTAGGACATGTCGGCGGCTGGGCAACTTTGGCACGTGGTCGTGGGGACGACCCTATAGTCGTCGGACATGTCTGTGGCTGGCCAACCTAGCCCCGGGGACGTGGGGACGACCCTATAGTCGTCGGACATTTCGGCGGCTGGGCAACTATGGCCCGTGGTCGTGGTGACGAGCCTACAGTCGTCGGACATGTCGGCGGCTGGCCAACCTAGCCCGGGGTGGTGGGTACGACCCTATAGTCGTCGGACATGACGGTGGCGGGCCAATCTGGTCCTGGGGTCTTGGGGACGACCCTATAGTCGTCGGACGAGCCGGCGGCGGGCCAATCTGGTCCCGGGGTCTTGGGGACGACCCTATAGTCGTCGGACGAGTCGGCGGCGGGCCAACCTAGTCCCGGGGTCGTGGGGACGAGCCTACAGTCGTCGGACATGTCGGCGGCTGGCCAACCTAGTCCCGGGGTGGTGGGGACGACCCTATAGTCGTCGGACATGACGGTGGCGGGCCAATCTGGTCCCGGGGTCTTGGGGACGACCCTATAGTCGTCGGACGAGTCGGCGGCGGGCCAACCTAGTCCCGGGGTCGTGGGGACGACCCTATAGTCTTCGGACATGTCGGCGGCGGGCCAACGTAGGTCCAGGGTCGTGGGCACGAGCCTACAGTCGTCGGACATGTCGGCGGCTGGCCAACCTAGTCCCGGGGTGGTGGGGACGACCCTATAGTCGTCGGACGAGTCGGCGGCTGGCCAACCTAGTTCCGGGTTCGTGGGGACGACCCTATTGTCGTAGGACATGTCGGCGGCTGGGCAACTTTGGCCCGTGGTCGTGGGGACGACCCTATAGTCGTCGGACGAGTCGGCGGCGGGCCAACCTAGTCCCTGGGTCGTGGGGACGACCCTATAGTCTCGGACATGACGGTGGCGGGCCAATCTAGTCCCGGGGTCGTGGGGACGACCCTGTAGTCGTCGGACATGTCGGCGGCTGGGCAAGTTTGGTCCGTGGTCGTGGGGACGACCCTATAGTCGTCGGACGAGTCGGCTGCGGGCCAACCTAGTCCCGTGTTCGTGGGGACGACCCTATAGTCGTAGGACATGTCGGCGGCTGGGCAATTATGGCCCGTGGTCGTGGGGACGACCATATAGTCGTCGGACATGTCGGCGGCTGGCCAACCTAGTCCCGGGGTGGTGGGGACGACGCTATAGTCGTCGGACATGACGGTGGCAACTCAATCTGGACCCGGGGTCTTGGGGTCGACCCTATAGTCGTCGGACGAGTCGGCGGCGGGCCAACCTAGTTCCTGGGTCGTGGGGACGACCCTATAGTCGTCGGACATGACGGTGGCGGGCCAACCTAGTCCCGGGGTCGTGGGGACGACCCTATAGTCGTCGGACATTTCGGCGGCGGGCCAACGTAGGTCCAGGGTCGTGGGGACGAGCCTACAGTCGTCGGACATGTCGGCGGCTGGCCAACCTAATCCCGGGGTCGTGGGGACGACCCTATAGTCGTCGAACGAGTCGGCGGCGGGCCAACCTAGTCCCTGGGTCGAGGGGTCGACCCTATAGTCGTCGGACATGACAGTGGGGGGCCAACCTAGTCCCGGGGTCGTGGGGACGACCCTATAGTCGTCGGACATGACGGTGGCGGGCCAACCTAGTCCCGGGGTCGTGGGGACGAGCCTACAGTCGTCGGACATGTCGGCGGCTGGCCAACCTAATCCCGGGGTCGTGGGGACGACCCTATAGTCGTCGGACGAGTCGGCGGCGGGCCAACCTAGTCCCTGGGTCGAGGGGTCGACCCTATAGTCGTCGGACATGACGGTGGCGGGCCAACCTAGTCCCGGGGTCGTGGGGACAACCCTACAGTCCTCGGACATGTCGGCGGCGGGCCAACCTAGTCCCGGGGACGTGGGGACGACCCTATAGTCGTCGGACATGTCGGCGGCTGGGCAACTATGGCCCGTGGTCGTGGGGACGACCCTATAGTCGTCGGAAATGACGGTGGCGGGCCAACCTAGTCCCGGGGTCGTGGGGACGACCCTACAGTCGTCGGACATGTCGGCGGCGGGCCAACGTAGGTCCAGGATCGTTGGGACGAGCCTACAGTCGTCGAACATGTCGGCGGCTGGCCAACCTAGTCCCGGGGTGGTGGGGACGACCCTATAGTCGTCGGACGAGTCGGCGGCGGGCCAACCTATTCCCTGGGTCGTGGGGACGACCCTATAGTCGTCGGACATGACGGTGGCGGGCCAACCTAGTCCCGGGGTCGTGGGCACGACCCTATAGTCGTCCGACATGTCGGCGGCAGGCCAACCTAGCCCCGGGGACGTGGGGACGACCCTATAGTCGTCGGACATGTCGGCGGCTGGGCAAGTTTGGCCCGTGGTCGTGGGGACGACACTATAATCGTCGGACATGTCGGCGGCGGGCCAACCTACTCCCAGGGTCGTGGGCACGACCCTATAATCGTCCGACATGTCGGCGGCTGTCCAACCTAGTCCCCGGGTCGTGGGGACGACCCTGTAGTCGTCGGACATGACGGTGGCGGGCCAACCTAGTCCCGGGGTCGTGCGGACGACCCTACAGTCGTCGGACATGTCGGCGGCGGACCAACCCATTCCCGTGTTCGTGGGGACGACCCTATAGTCGTAGGCCATGTCGGCGGCTGGGCAACTATGGCCCGTGGTCGTGGCCAACCTAGTTCCGGGTTCGTGGGGACGACCCTATAGTCGTAGGACATGTCGGCGGCGGGTCAACATAGTCCCTGGTTCGTGGGGACCCCCCTACAGTCGTCGGACATGTCGGCGGCGGGCCAACCCAGTCCCGTGTTCGTTGGGACGACCCTATAGTCGTAGGCCATGTCGGCGGCTGGGCAACTATGGCCCGTGGTCGTGGCCAACCTAGTTCCGGGTTCGTGGGGACGACCCTATAGTCGTAGGACATGTCGGCGGCGGGTCAACATAGTCCCTGGTTCGTGGGGACCCCCCTACAGTCGTCGGACATGTCGGCGGCGGGCCAACCTAGTCCCGGGGTCGTGGGGACGACCCTACAGTCGTCGGACATGTCGGCGGCGGGCCAACCCAGTCCCGTGTTCGTTGGGACGACCCTATAGTCGTAGGCCATGTCGGCGGCTGGGCAACTATGGCCCGTGGTCGTGGCCAACCTAGTTCCGGGTTCGTGGGGACGACCCTATAGTCGTAGGACATGTCGGCGGCGGGTCAACATAGTCCCTGGTTCGTGGGGACCCCCCTACAGTCGTCGGACATGTCGGCGGCGGGCCAACCTAGTCCCGGGGTCGTGGGGACGACCCTACAGTCGTCGGACATGTCGGCGGCGAGCCAACCTAGTCCCTGGGTCGTGGGGACGACCCTATAGTCGTCGGACATGACGGTGGCGGGCCAACCTAGTCCCGGGGTCGTGGGGACGACCCTATAGTCGTCGGACATGACGGTGGCGGGCCAATCTGGTCCCGGGGTCTTGGGGACGACCCTATAGTCGTCGGACGAGTCGGCGGCGGGCCAACCTAGTCCCGTGTTCGTTGGGACGACCCTATTGTCGTAGGACATGTCGGCGGCTGGGCAACTTTGGCCCGTGGTCGTGGGGACGACCCTATAGTCGTCGGACATGTCTGTGACTGGCCAACCTAGCCCCGGGGACGTGGGGACGACCCTATAGTCGTCGGACATTTCGGCGGCTGGGCAACTATGGCCCGTGGTCGTGGTGACGAACCTATAGTCGTCGGACATGTCGGCGGCTGGCCAACCTAGTTCCGGGTTCGTGGGGACGACCCTACAGTCGTCGGACATGTCGGCGGCGGGCCAACCCAGTCCCGTGTTCGTTGGGACGACCCTATAGTCGTAGGCCATGTCGGCGGCTGGGCAACTATGGCCCGTGGTCGTGGCCAACCTAGTTCCGGGTTCGTGGGGACGACCCTATAGTCGTAGGACATGTCGGCGGCGGGTCAACATAGTCCCTGGTTCGTGGGGACCCCCCTACAGTCGTCGGACATGTCGGCGGCGGGCCAACCTAGTCCCGGGGTCGTGGGGACGACCCTACAGTCGTCGGACATGTCGGCGGCGGGCCAACCTAGTCCCTGGGTCGTGGGGACGACCCTATAGTCGTCGGACATGACGGTGGCGGGCCAACCTAGTCCCGGGGTCGTGGGGACGACCCTATAGTCGTCGGACATGTCGGCGGCAGGGCAAGTTTGGCCCGTGGTCGTGGGGACGACCCCATAGTCGTCGGACATGACGGTGGCGGGTCAACCTAGTCCCGGGGTCGTGGGGACGACCCTACAGTCGTCGGACATGTCGACGGCGGGCCAACCCAGTCCCGTGTTCGTTGGGACGACCCTATAGTCGTAGGACATGTCGGCGGCTGGGCAACTATGGCCCGTGGTCGTGGGGACGACCATATAGTCGTCGGACATGTCGGCGGCTGGCCAACCTATTTCCGGGTACGTGGGGACGACCCTATAGTCGTAGGACATGTCGGCGGCGGGCCAACATAGTCCCTGGTTCGTGGGGACCCCCCTACAGTCGTCGGACATGACGGTGGCGGGCCAACCTAGTCCCGGGGTCGTGGGGACGACCCTACAGTCGTCGGACATGTCGGCGGCAGGCCAACGTAGGTCCAGGATCGTGGGGACGAGCCTACAGTCGTCGGACATGTCGGCGGCTGGCCAACCTAGTCCCGGGGTGGTGGGGACGACCCTATAGTCGTCGGACATGTCTGCGGCGGGCCAACCTAGTCCCTGGGTCGTGGGGACGACCCTATAGTCGTAGGACATGTCGGCGGCGGGTCAACATAGTCCCTGGTTCGTGGGGACCCCCCTACAGTCGTCGGACATGTCGGCGGCGGGCCAACCTAGTCCCGGGGTCGTGGGGACGACCCTACAGTCGTCGGACATGTCGGCGGCGGGCCAACCTAGTCCCTGGGTCGTGGGGACGACCCTATAGTCGTCGGACATGACGGTGGCGGGCCAACCTAGTCCCGGGGTCGTGGGGACGACCCTATAGTCGTCGGACATGTCGGCGGCAGGGCAAGTTTGGCCCGTGGTCGTGGGGACGACCCCATAGTCGTCGGACATGACGGTGGCGGGTCAACCTAGTCCCGGGGACGTGGGGACGACCCTATAGTCGTCGGACATGTCGGCGGCTGGGCAGCTATGGCCCGTGGTCGTGGGGACGACCCTATAGTCGTCGGAAATGACGGTGGCAACCCAATCTGGTCCCGGGGTCTTGGGGACGACCCTATAGTCGTCGGACGAGTCGGCGGCGGGCCAACCTAGTTCCGGGTTCGTGGGGACGACCCTACAGTCGTCGGACATGTCGGCGGCGGGCCAACGTAGGTCCAGGATCGTGGGGACGAGCCTACAGTCGTCGGACATGTCGGCGGCTGGCCAACCTAGTCCCGGGGTGGTGGGGACGACCCTATAGTCGTCGGACGAGTCGGCGGCGGGCCAACCTATTCCCTGGGTCGTGGGGACGACCCTATAGTCGTCGGACATGTCGGCGGCTGGGCAAGTTTGGTCCGTGGTCGTGGGGACGACCCTATTGTCGTAGGACATGTCGGCGGCTGGGCAACTTTGGCCCGTGGTCGTGGGGCGACCCTATAGTCGTCGGACATGACGGTGGCGGGCCAACCTAGTCCCGGGGTCGTGGGGACAACCCTACAGTCCTCGGACATGTCGACGGCGGGCCAACCTAGTCCCGGGGACGTGGGGACGACCCTATAGTCGTCGGACATGTCGGCGGCTGGGCAACTATGGCCCGTGGTCGTGGGGACGACCCTATAGTCGTCGGAAATGACGGTGGCGGGCCAACCTAGTCCCGGGGTCGTGGGGACGACCCTACAGTCGTCGGACATGTCGGCGGCGGGCCAACGTAGGTCCAGGATCGTGGGGACGAGCCTACAGTCGTCGGACATGTCGGCGGCTGGCCAACCTAGTCCGGGGTGGTGGGGACGACCCTATAGTCGTCGGACGAGTCGGCGGCGGGCCAACCTATTCCCTGGGTCGTGGGGACGACCCTATAGTCGTCGGACATGTTGGCGGCTGGGCATGTTTGGCCCGTGGTCGTGGGTCGACCCTATAGTCGTCGGACGAGTCGGCTGCGGGCCAACCTAGTCCCTGGGTCGAGGGGTCGACCCTATAGTCGTCGGACATGACGGTGGCGGGCCAACCTAGTCCCGGGGTCGTGGGGACGACCCTACAGTCGTCGGACATGTCGGCGGCGGGCCAACCCAGTCCCGTGTTCGTGGGGACGACCCTATAGTCGTAGGACATGTCGGCAGCTGGGCAACTATGGCCCGTGGTCGTGGGGACGACCATATAGTCGTCGGACATGTCGGCGGCTGGCCAACCTAGTTCCGGGTTCGTGGGGACGACCCTATTGTCGTAGGACATGTCGGCGGCTGGGCAACTTTGGCCCGTGGTCGTGGGGACGACCCTATAGTCGTCGGACGAGTCGGCGGCGGGCCAACCTAGTCCCTGGGTCGTGGGGACGACCCTATAGTCTCGGACATGACGGTGGCGGGCCAATCTAGTCCCGGGGTCGTGGGGACGACCCTATAGTCGTCGGACATGTCGGCGGCTGGGCAAGTTTGGTCCGTGGTCGTGGGGACGACCCTATAGTCGTCGGACGAGTCGGCTGCGGGCCAACCTAGTCCCGTGTTCGTGGGGACGACCCTATAGTCGTCGGACGAGTCGGCGGCGGGCCAACCTAGTCCCGTGGTCGTGGGGACGACCCGATAGTCGTCGGACATGGCGGCGACGGGCCAACCCAGTCCAGTGTTCGTGGGGACGACCCTATAGCCGTCGGACATGTCGGCGGCTGGCCAACCTAGTCCCGGGGTGGTGGGGACGACGCTATAGTCGTCGGACATGACGGTGGCAACCCAATCTGGTCACGGGGTCTTGGGGACGACCCTATAGTCGTCGGACGAGTCGGCGGCGGGCCAACCTAGTTCCTGGGTCGTGGGGACGACCCTATAGTCGTCGGACATGTCGGCGGCGGGCCAACGTAGGTCCAGGGTCGTGGGGACGACCGTATAGTCGTCGGACATGACGGTGGCGGGCCAACCTAGTCCCGGGGTCGTGGGGACGACCCTATAGTCGTCGGACATGTCGGCGGCGGGCCAACCTAGTCCCGGGGTCGTGGGGACAACCCTACAGTCCTCGGACATGTCGGCGGCGGGCCAACCTAGTCCCGGGGACGTGGGGACGACCCTATAGTCGTCGGACATGTCGGCGGCTGGGCAGCTATGGCCCGTGGTCGTGGGGACGACCCTATAGTCGTCGGAAATGACGGTGGCAACCCAATCTGGTCCCGGGGTCTTGGGGACGACCCTATAGTCGTCGGACGAGTCGGCGGCGGGCCAACCTAGTTCCGGGTTCGTGGGGACGACCCTACAGTCGTCGGACATGTCGGCGGCGGGCCAACGTAGGTCCAGGATCGTGGGGACGAGCCTACAGTCGTCGGACATGTCGGCGGCTGGCCAACCTAGTCCCGGGGTGGTGGGGACGACCCTATAGTCGTCGGAAGAGTCGGCGGCGGGCCAACCTATTCCCTGGGTCGTGGGGACGACCCTATAGTCGTCGGACATGTCGGCGGCTGGGCAAGTTTGGTCCGTGGTCGTGGGGACGACCCTATTGTCGTAGGACATGTCGGCGGCTGGGCAACTTTGGCCCGTGGTCGTGGGGCGACCCTATAGTCGTCGGACATGACGGTGGCGGGCCAACCTAGTCCCGGGGTCGTGGGGACAACCCTACAGTCCTCGGACATGTCGGCGGCGGGCCAACCTAGTCCCGGGGACGTGGGGACGACCCTATAGTCGTCGGACATGTCGGCGGCTGGGCAACTATGGCCCGTGGTCGTGGGGACGACCCTATAGTCGTCGGAAATGACGGTGGCGGGCCAACCTAGTCCCGGGGTCGTGGGGACGACCCTACAGTCGTCGGACATGTCGGCGGCGGGCCAACGTAGGTCCAGGATCGTGGGGACGAGCCTACAGTCGTCGGACATGTCGGCGGCTGGCCAACCTAGTCCCGGGGTGGTGGGGACGACCCTATAGTCGTCGGACGAGTCGGCGGCGGGCCAACCTATTCCCTGGGTCGTGGGGACGACCCTATAGTCGTCGGACATGTCGGCGGCTGGGCATGTTTGGCCCGTGGTCGTGGGTCGACCCTATAGTCGTCGGACGAGTCGGCTGCGGGCCAACCTAGTCCCTGGGTCGAGGGGTCGACCCTATAGTCGTCGGACATGACGGTGGCGGGCCAACCTAGTCCCGGGGTCGTGGGGACGACCCTACAGTCGTCGGACATGGCGGCGACGGGCCAACCCAGTCCCGTGTTCGTGGGGACGACCCTATAGTCGTAGGACATGTCGGCGGCTGTGCAATTATGGCCCGTGGTCGTGGGGACGACCATATAGTCGTCGGACATGTCGGCGGCTGGCCAACCTAGTCCCGGGGTGGTGGGGACGACGCTATAGTCGTCGGACATGACGGTGGCAACCCAATCTGGTCACGGGGTCTTGGGGACGACCCTATAGTCGTCGGACGAGTCGGCGGCGGGCCAACCTAGTTCCTGGGTCGTGGGGACGACCCTATAGTCGTCGGACATGTCGGCGGCGGGCCAACGTAGGTCCAGGGTCGTGGGGACGACCCTATAGTCGTCGGACATGACGGTGGCGGGCCAACCTAGTCCCGGGGTCGTGGGGACGACCCTATAGTCGTCGGACATGTCGGCGGCGGGCCAACCTAGTCCCGGGGTCGTGGGGACGACCCTATAGTCGTCGGACATGTCGGCGGCGGGCCAACGTAGGTCCAGGGTCGTGGGGACGAGCCTACAGTCGTCGGACATGTCGGCGGCTGGCCAACCTAGTCCCGGGGTGGTGGGGACGACCCTATAGTCGTCGGACATGACGTTGGCGGGCCAATCTAGTCCCGGGGTCGTGGGGACGACCCTATAGTCGTCGGACATGTCGGCGGCTGGCCAACCTAATCCCGGGTCGTGGGGACGACCCTATAGTCGTCGGACGAGTCGGCGGCGGGCCAACCTAGTCCCTGGGTCGAGGGGTCGACCCTATAGTCGTCGGACATGACGGTGGCGGGCCAACCTAGTCCCGGGGTCGTGGGGACGACCCTACAGTCGTCGGACATGTCGGCGGCGGGCCAACCCAGTCCCGTGTTCGTGGGGACGACCCTATAGTCGTAGGACATGTCGGCAGCTGGGCAACTATGGCCCGTGGTCGTGGGGACGACCATATAGTCGTCGGACATGTCGGCGGCTGGCCAACCTAGTTCCGGGTTCGTGGGGACGACCCTATTGTCGTAGGACATGTCGGCGGCTGGGCAACTATGGCCCGTGGTCGTGGGGCGACCCTATAGTCGTCGGACATGACGGTGGCGGGCCAACCTAGTCCCGGGGTCGTGGGGACAACCCTACAGTCCTCGGACATGTCGGCGGCGGGCCAACCTAGTCCCGGGGACGTGGGGACGACCCTATAGTCGTCGGACATGTCGGCGGCTGGGCAACTATGGCCCGTGGTCGTGGGGACGACCCTATAGTCGTCGGAAATGACGGTGGCGGGCCAACCTAGTCCCGGGGTCGTGGGGACGACCCTACAGTCGTCGGACATGTCGGCGGCGGGCCAACCCAGTCCCGTGTTCGTGGGGACGACCCTATAGTCGTAGGACATGTCGGCAGCTGGGCAACTATGGCCCGTGGTCGTGGGGACGACCATATAGTCGTCGGACATGTCGGCGGCTGGCCAACCTAGTTCCGGGTTCGTGGGGACGACCCTATTGTCGTAGGACATGTCGGCGGCTGGGCAACTTTGGCCCGTGGTCGTGGGGACGACCCTATAGTCGTCGGACGAGTCGGCGGCGGGCCAACCTAGTCCCTGGGTCGTGGGGACGACCCTATAGTCTCGGACATGACGGTGGCGGGCCAATCTAGTCCCGGGGTCGTGGGGACGACCCTATAGTCGTCGGACATGTCGGCGGCTGGGCAAGTTTGGTCCGTGGTCGTGGGGACGACCCTATAGTCGTCGGACGAGTCGGCTGCGGGCCAACCTAGTCCCGTGTTCGTGGGGACGACCCTATAGTGGTCGGACGAGTCGGCGGCGGGCCAACCTAGTCCCGTGGTCGTGGGGACGACCCGATAGTCGTCGGACATGACGGTGGCGGGCCAACCTAGTCCCGGGGTCGTGGGGACGACCCTACAGTCGTCGGACATGGCGGCGACGGGCCAACCCAGTCCCGTGTTCGTGGGGACGACCCTATAGTCGTTGGACATGTCGGCGGCTGTGCAATTATGGCCCGTGGTCGTGGGGACGACCATATAGTCGTCGGGCATGTCGGCGGCTGGCCAACCTAGTCCCGGGGTGGTGGGGACGACGCTATAGTCGTCGGACATGACGGTGGCAACCCAATCTGGTCACGGGGTCTTGGGGACGACCCTATAGTCGTCGGACGAGTCGGCGGCGGGCCAACCTAGTTCCTGGGTCGTGGGGACGACCCTATAGTCGTCGGACATGACGGTGGCGGGCCAACCTAGTCCCGGGGTCGTGGGGACGACCCTATAGTCGTCGGACATGTCGGCGGCGGGCCAACGTAGGTCCAGGGTCGTGGGGACGAGCCTACAGTCGTCGGACATGTCGGCGGCTGGCCAACCTAGTCCCGGGGTGGTGGGGACGACCCTATAGTCGTCGGACATGACGTTGGCGGGCCAATCTAGTCCCGGGGTCGTGGGGACGACCCTATAGTCGTCGGACATGACGGTGGCGGGCCAATCTGGTCCCGGGGTCGTGGGGACGACCCTATAGTCGTCGGACATGTCGGCGGCTGGGCAAGTTTGGTCCGTGGTCGTGGGGACGACCCTATAGTCGTCGGACGAGTCGGCTGCGGGCCAACCTAGTCCCGTGTTCGTGGGGACGACCCTATAGTCGTAGGACATGTCGGCGGCTGGGCAATTATGGCCCGTGGTCGTGGGGACGACCATATAGTCGTCGGACATGTCGGCGGCTGGCCAACTTAGTCCCGGGGTGGTGGGGACGACGCTATAGTCGTCGGACATGACGGTGGCAACCCAATCTGGTCCCGGGGTCTTGGGGACGACCCTATAGTCGTCGGACGAGTCGGCGGCGGGCCAACCTAGTTCCTGGGTCGTGGGGACGACCCTATAGTCGTCGGACATGACGGTGGCGGGCCAACCTAGTCCCAGGGTCGTGGGGACGACCCTATAGTCGTCGGACATGTCGGCGGCGGGCCAACGTAGGTCCAGGGTCGTGGGGACGAGCCTACAGTCGTCGGACATGTCGGCGGCTGGCCAACCTAATCCCGGGGTCGTGGGGACGACCCTATAGTCGTCGGACGAGTCGGCGGCGGGCCAACCTAGTCCCTGGGTCGAGGGGTCGACCCTATAGTCGTCGGACATGACGGTGGCGGGCCAACCTATTCCCGGGGTGGTGGGGACGACCCTATAGTCGTCGGACATGACGGTGGCGGGCCAATCTGGTCCCGGGGTCTTGGGGACGACCCTATAGTCGTCGGACGAGTCGGCGGCGGGCCAACCTAGTCCCGTGTTCGTTGGGACGACCCTATAGTCGTAGGACATGTCGGCGGCTGGGCAACTATGGCCCGTGGTCGTGGGGACGACCCTATAGTCGTCGGACATGACGGTGGCGGGCCAACCTAGTCCCGGGGTCGTGGGGACGACCCTACAGTCGTCGGACATGTCGGCGGCGGGCCAACGTAGGTCCAGGATCGTGGGGACGAGCCTACAGTCGTCGGACATGTCGGCGGCTGGCCAACCTAGTCCCGGGGTGGTGGGGACGACCCTATAGTCGTCGGACATGTCTGCGGCGGGCCAACCTAGTCCCGGGGTGGTGGGGACGACCCTATAGTCGTCGGACATGACGGTGGCGGGCCAATCTGGTCCCGGGGTCTTGGGGACGACCCTATAGTCGTCGGACGAGTCGGCGGCGGGCCAACCTAGTCCCGGGGTCGTGGGGACGACCCTATAGTCGTCGGACATGTCGGCGGCGGGCCAACGTAGGTCCAGGGTCGTGGGGACGAGCCTACAGTCGTCGGACATGTCGGCGGCTGGCCAACCTAGCCCGGGGTGGTGGGTACGACCCTATAGTCGTCGGACATGTCGGCGGCGGGCCAACCCAGTCCCGTGTGCGTGGGGACGACCCTATAGTCGTAGGACATGTCGGCAGCTGGGCAACTATGGCCCGTGGTCGTGGGGACGACCATATAGTCGTCGGACATGACGGTGGCGGGCCATTCTAGTCCCGGGGTCGTGGGGACGACCCTATAGTCGTCGGACATGTCGGCGGCTGGGCATGTTTGGCCCGTGGTCGTGGGTCGACCCTATAGTCGTCGGACGAGTCGGCGGCGGGCCAACCTAGTCCCTGGGTCGAGGGGTCGACCCTATAGTCGTCGGACATGACGGTGGCGGGCCAACCTAGTCCCGGGGTCGTGGGGACGACCCTACAGTCGTCGGACATGTCGGCGGCGGGCCAACCCAGTCCCGTGTTCGTGGGGACGACCCTATAGTCGTAGGACATGTCGGCAGCTGGGCAACTATGGCCCGTGGTCGTGGGGACGACCATATAGTCGTCGGACATGTCGGCGGCTGGCCAACCTAGTTCCGGGTTCGTGGGGACGACCCTATTGTCGTAGGACATGTCGGCGGCTGGGCAACTTTGGCCCGGGGTCGTGGGGACGACCCTATAGTCGTCGGACGAGTCGGCGGCGGGCCAACCTAGTCCCTGGGTCGAGGGGTCGACCCTATAGTCGTCGGACATGACGGTGGCGGGCCAACCTAGTCCGGGGGTCGTGGGGACGACCCTACAGTCGTCGGACATGTCGGCGGCGGGCCAACCCAGTCCCGTGTTCGTGGGGACGACCCTATAGTCGTAGGACATGTCGGCAGCTGGGCAACTATGGCCCGTGGTCGTGGGGACGACCATATAGTCGTCGGACATGTCGGCGGCTGGCCAACCTAGTTCCGGGTTCGTGGGGACGACCCTATTGTCGTAGGACATGTCGGCGGCTGGGCAACTTTGGCCCGTGGTCGTGGGGCGACCCTATAGTCGTCGGACATGACGGTGGCGGGCCAACCTAGTCCCGGGGTCGTGGGGACAACCCTACAGTCCTCGGACATGTCGGCGGCGGGCCAACCTAGTCCCGGGGACGTGGGGACGACCCTATAGTCGTCGGACATGTCGGCGGCTGGGCAACTATGGCCCGTGGTCGTGGGGACGACCCTATAGTCGTCGGAAATGACGGTGGCGGGCCAACCTAGTCCCGGGGTCGTGGGGACGACCCTACAGTCGTCGGACATGTCGGCGGCGGGCCAACGTAGGTCCAGGATCGTGGGGACGAGCCTACAGTCGTCGGACATGTCGGCGGCTGGCCAACCTAGTCCCGGGGTGGTGGGGACGACCCTATAGTCGTCGGACGAGTCGGCGGCGGGCCAACCTATTCCCTGGGTCGTGGGGACGACCCTATAGTCGTCGGACATGACGGTGGCGGGCCAACCTAGTCCCGGGGTCGTGGGCACGACCCTATAGTCGTCCGACATGTCGGCGGCAGGCCAACCTAGCCCCGGGGACGTGGGGACGACCCTATAGTCGTCGGACATGTCGGCGGCTGGGCAAGTTTGGCCCGTGGTCGTGGGGACGACACTATAATCGTCGGACATGTCGGCGGCGGGCCAACCTACTCCCAGGGTCGTGGGCACGACCCTATAATCGTCCGACATGTCGGCGGCTGTCCAACCTAGTCCCTGGGTCGTGGGGACGACCCTATAGTCGTCGGACATGACGGTGGCGGGCCAACCTAGTCCCGGGGTCGTGGGGACGACCCTATAGTCGTCGGACATGTCGGCGACTGGCCAACCTAGTTCCGGGATCGTGGGGACGACCCTATAATCGTAGGACATGTCGGCCGCGGGCCAACCTAGTCCCTGGGTCGTGGGGACGACCCTATAGTCGTCGGACATGACGGTGGCGGGCCAACCTAGTCCAGGGGTCGTGGGGACCACCCTACAGTCGTCGGACATGTCGGCGGTGGGCCAACCTAGTCCCTGGTTCGTGGGGACCCCCCTACAGTCGTCGGACATGTCGGCGGCGGGCCAACCTAGTCCCGGGGTCGTGAGGACGACCCTACAGTCGTCGGACATGTCTGCGGCGGGCCAACCTAGTCCCTGGGTCGTGGGGACGACCCTATAGTCGTCGGACATGACGGTGGCGGGCCAACCTAGTCCCGGGGTCGTGGGGACGACCCTATAGTCGTCGGACATGTCGGCGGCGGGCCAACGTAGGTCCAGGGTCGTGGGGACGAGCCTACAGTCGTCGAACATGTCGGCGGCTGGCCAACCTAGTCCCGGCGTGGTGGGGACGACCATATAGTCGTCGGACATGACGGTGGCGGGCCAATCTGTTCCCGGGGTCTTGGGGACGACCCTATAGTCGTCGGACGAGTCGGCGGCGGGCCAACCTAGTCCCTGGGTCGTGGGGACGACCCTATAGTCGTCGGACATGACGGTGGCGGGCCAACCTAGTCCCGGGGTCGTGGGGACGACCCTACAGTCGTCGGACATGTCGGCGGCGGGCCAACCCAGTCCCGTGTTCGTGGGGACGACCCTATAGTCGTAGGACATGTCGGCAGCTGGGCAACTATGGCCCGTGGTCGTGGGGACGACCATATAGTCGTCGGACATGTCGGCGGCTGGCCAACCTAGTCCCGGGGTGGTGGGGACGACGCTATAGTCGTCGGACATGACGGTGGCAACCCAATCTGGTCCCGGGGTCTTGGGGACGACCCTATAGTCGTCGGGCGAGTCGGCGGCGGGCCAACCTAGTTCCCGGGTCGTGGGGACGACCCTATAGTCGTCGGACATGACGGTGGCGGGCCAACCTAGTCCCGGGGTCGTGGGGACGACCCTATAGTCGTCGGACATGTCGGCGGCGGGCCAACGTAGGTCCAGGGTCGTGGGGACGAGCCTACAGTCGTCGGACATGTCGGCGGCTGGCCAACCTAATCCCGGGGTCGTGGGGACGACCCTATAGTCGTCGGACGAGTCGGTGGCGGGCCAACCTAGTCCCGGGGTCGTGGGGACAACCCTACAGTCCTCGGACATGTCGGCGGCGGGCCAGCCTATTCCCGGGGACGTGGGGACGACCCTATAGTCGTCGGACATGTCGGCGGCTGGGCAACTATGGCCCGTGGTCGTGGGGACGACCCTATAGTCGTCGGAAATGTCGGCGGCTGGGCAACTTTGGCCCGTGGTCGTGGGGCGACCCTATAGTCGTCGGACATGACGGTGGCGGGCCAACCTAGTCCCGGGGTCGTGGGGACAACCCTACAGTCCTCGGACATGTCGGCGGCGGGCCAACCTAGTCCCGGGGACGTGGGGACGACCCTATAGTCGTCGGACATGTCGGCGGCTGGGCAACTATGGCCCGTGGTCGTGGGGACGACCCTATAGTCGTCGGACGAGTCGGCGGCGGGCCAACCTATTCCCTGGGTCGTGGGGACAACCCTACAGTCCTCGGACATGTCGGCGGCGGGCCAACCTATTCCCGGGGACGTGGGGACGACCCTACAGTCGTCGGACATGTCGGCGGCGGGCCAACGTAGGTCCAGGATCGTGGGGACGAGCCTACAGTCGTCGGACATGTCGGCGGCTGGCCAACCTAGTCCGGGGTGGTGGGGACGACCCTATAGTCGTCGGACGAGTCGGCGGCGGGCCAACCTATTCCCTGGGTCGTGGGGACGACCCTATAGTCGTCGGACATGTTGGCGGCTGGGCATGTTTGGCCCGTGGTCGTGGGTCGACCCTATAGTCGTCGGACGAGTCGGCTGCGGGCCAACCTAGTCCCTGGGTCGAGGGGTCGACCCTATAGTCGTCGGACATGACGGTGGCGGGCCAACCTAGTCCCGGGGTCGTGGGGACGACCCTACAGTCGTCGGACATGTCGGCGGCGGGCCAACCCAGTCCCGTGTTCGTGGGGACGACCCTATAGTCGTAGGACATGTCGGCAGCTGGGCAACTATGGCCCGTGGTCGTGGGGACGACCATATAGTCGTCGGACATGTCGGCGGCTGGCCAACCTAGTTCCGGGTTCGTGGGGACGACCCTATTGTCGTAGGACATGTCGGCGGCTGGGCAACTTTGGCCCGTGGTCGTGGGGACGACCCTATAGTCGTCGGACGAGTCGGCGGCGGGCCAACCTAGTCCCTGGGTCGTGGGGACGACCCTATAGTCTCGGACATGACGGTGGCGGGCCAATCTAGTCCCGGGGTCGTGGGGACGACCCTATAGTCGTCGGACATGTCGGCGGCTGGGCAAGTTTGGTCCGTGGTCGTGGGGACGACCCTATAGTCGTCGGACGAGTCGGCTGCGGGCCAACCTAGTCCCGTGTTCGTGGGGACGACCCTATAGTCGTCGGACGAGTCGGCGGCGGGCCAACCTAGTCCCGTGGTCGTGGGGACGACCCGATAGTCGTCGGACATGACGGTGGCGGGCCAACCTAGTCCCGGGGTCGTGGGGACGACCCTACAGTCGTCGGACATGGCGGCGACGGGCCAACCCAGTCCCGTGTTCGTGGGGACGACCCTATAGTCGTAGGACATGTCGGCGGCTGTGCAATTATGGCCCGTGGTCGTGGGGACGACCATATAGCCGTCGGACATGTCGGCGGCTGGCCAACCTAGTCCCGGGGTGGTGGGGACGACGCTATAGTCGTCGGACATGACGGTGGCAACCCAATCTGGTCACGGGGTCTTGGGGACGACCCTATAGTCGTCGGACGAGTCGGCGGCGGGCCAACCTAGTTCCTGGGTCGTGGGGACGACCCTATAGTCGTCGGACATGTCGGCGGCGGGCCAACGTAGGTCCAGGGTCGTGGGGACGACCGTATAGTCGTCGGACATGACGGTGGCGGGCCAACCTAGTCCCGGGGTCGTGGGGACGACCCTATAGTCGTCGGACATGTCGGCGGCGGGCCAACCTAGTCCCGGGGTCGTGGGGACGACCCTATAGTCGTCGGACATGTCGGCGGCGGGCCAACGTAGGTCCAGGGTCGTGGGGACGAGCCTACAGTCGTCGGACATGTCGGCGGCTGGCCAACCTAGTCCCGGGGTGGTGGGGACGACCCTATAGTCGTCGGACATGACGTTGGCGGGCCAATCTAGTCCCGGGGTCGTGGGGACGACCCTATAGTCGTCGGACATGTCGGCGGCTGGCCAACCTAATCCCGGGTCGTGGGGACGACCCTATAGTCGTCGGACGAGTCGGCGGCGGGCCAACCTAGTCCCTGGGTCGAGGGGTCGACCCTATAGTCGTCGGACATGACGGTGGCGGGCCAACCTAGTCCCGGGGTCGTGGGGACGACCCTACAGTCGTCGGACATGTCGGCGGCTGGCCAACCTAGTTCCGGGTTCGTGGGGACGACCCTATTGTCGTAGGACATGTCGGCGGCTGGGCAACTATGGCCCGTGGTCGTGGGGCGACCCTATAGTCGTCGGACATGACGGTGGCGGGCCAACCTAGTCCCGGGGTCGTGGGGACAACCCTACAGTCCTCGGACATGTCGGCGGCGGGCCAACCTAGTCCCGGGGACGTGGGGACGACCCTATAGTCGTCGGACATGTCGGCGGCTGGGCAGCTATGGCCCGTGGTCGTGGGGACGACCCTATAGTCGTCGGAAATGACGGTGGCAACCCAATCTGGTCCCGGGGTCTTGGGGACGACCCTATAGTCGTCGGACGAGTCGGCGGCGGGCCAACCTAGTTCCGGGTTCGTGGGGACGACCCTACAGTCGTCGGACATGTCGGCGGCGGGCCAACGTAGGTCCAGGATCGTGGGGACGAGCCTACAGTCGTCGGACATGTCGGCGGCTGGCCAACCTAGTCCCGGGGTGGTGGGGACGACCCTATAGTCGTCGGAAGAGTCGGCGGCGGGCCAACCTATTCCCTGGGTCGTGGGGACGACCCTATAGTCGTCGGACATGTCGGCGGCTGGGCAAGTTTGGTCCGTGGTCGTGGGGACGACCCTATTGTCGTAGGACATGTCGGCGGCTGGGCAACTTTGGCCCGTGGTCGTGGGGCGACCCTATAGTCGTCGGACATGACGGTGGCGGGCCAACCTAGTCCCGGGGTCGTGGGGACAACCCTACAGTCCTCGGACATGTCGGCGGCGGGCCAACCTAGTCCCGGGGACGTGGGGACGACCCTATAGTCGTCGGACATGTCGGCGGCTGGGCAACTATGGCCCGTGGTCGTGGGGACGACCCTATAGTCGTCGGAAATGACGGTGGCGGGCCAACCTAGTCCCGGGGTCGTGGGGACGACCCTACAGTCGTCGGACATGTCGGCGGCGGGCCAACGTAGGTCCAGGATCGTGGGGACGAGCCTACAGTCGTCGGACATGTCGGCGGCTGGCCAACCTAGTCCCGGGGTGGTGGGGACGACCCTATAGTCGTCGGACGAGTCGGCGGCGGGCCAACCTATTCCCTGGGTCGTGGGGACGACCCTATAGTCGTCGGACATGTCGGCGGCTGGGCATGTTTGGCCCGTGGTCGTGGGTCGACCCTATAGTCGTCGGACGAGTCGGCTGCGGGCCAACCTAGTCCCTGGGTCGAGGGGTCGACCCTATAGTCGTCGGACATGACGGTGGCGGGCCAACCTAGTCCCGGGGTCGTGGGGACGACCCTACAGTCGTCGGACATGGCGGCGACGGGCCAACCCAGTCCCGTGTTCGTGGGGACGACCCTATAGTCGTAGGACATGTCGGCGGCTGTGCAATTATGGCCCGTGGTCGTGGGGACGACCATATAGTCGTCGGACATGTCGGCGGCTGGCCAACCTAGTCCCGGGGTGGTGGGGACGACGCTATAGTCGTCGGACATGACGGTGGCAACCCAATCTGGTCACGGGGTCTTGGGGACGACCCTATAGTCGTCGGACGAGTCGGCGGCGGGCCAACCTAGTTCCTGGGTCGTGGGGACGACCCTATAGTCGTCGGACATGTCGGCGGCGGGCCAACGTAGGTCCAGGGTCGTGGGGACGACCCTATAGTCGTCGGACATGACGGTGGCGGGCCAACCTAGTCCCGGGGTCGTGGGGACGACCCTATAGTCGTCGGACATGTCGGCGGCGGGCCAACCTAGTCCCGGGGTCGTGGGGACGACCCTATAGTCGTCGGACATGTCGGCGGCGGGCCAACGTAGGTCCAGGGTCGTGGGGACGAGCCTACAGTCGTCGGACATGTCGGCGGCTGGCCAACCTAGTCCCGGGGTGGTGGGGACGACCCTATAGTCGTCGGACGAGTCGGCGGCGGGCCAACCTATTCCCTGGGTCGTAGGGACGACCCTATAGTCGTCGGACATGTCGGCGGCTGGGCAAGTTTGGTCCGTGGTCGTGGGGACGACCCTATTGTCGTAGGACATGTCGGCGGCTGGGCAACTTTGGCCCGTGGTCGTGGGGCGACCCTATAGTCGTCGGACATGACGGTGGCGGGCCAACCTAGTCCCGGGGTCGTGGGGACAACCCTACAGTCCTCGGACATGTCGGCGGCGGGCCAACCTAGTCCCGGGGACGTGGGGACGACCCTATAGTCGTCGGACATGTCGGCGGCTGGGCAACTATGGCCCGTGGTCGTGGGGACGACCCTATAGTCGTCGGAAATGACGGTGGCGGGCCAACCTAGTCCCGGGGTCGTGGGGACGACCCTACAGTCGTCGGACATGTCGGCGGCGGGCCAACGTAGGTCCAGGATCGTGGGGACGAGCCTACAGTCGTCGGACATGTCGGCGGCTGGCCAACCTAGTCCCGGGGTGGTGGGGACGACCCTATAGTCGTCGGACGAGTCGGCGGCGGGCCAACCTATTCCCTGGGTCGTGGGGACGACCCTATAGTCGTCGGACATGTCGGCGGCTGGGCATGTTTGGCCCGTGGTCGTGGGTCGACCCTATAGTCGTCGGACGAGTCGGCTGCGGGCCAACCTAGTCCCTGGGTCGAGGGGTCGACCCTATAGTCGTCGGACATGACGGTGGCGGGCCAACCTAGTCCCGGGGTCGTGGGGACGACCCTACAGTCGTCGGACATGGCGGCGACGGGCCAACCCAGTCCCGTGTTCGTGGGGACGACCCTATAGTCGTCGGACATGTCGGCGGCTGGCCAACCTAATCCCGGGTCGTGGGGACGACCCTATAGTCGTCGGACGAGTCGGCGGCGGGCCAACCTAGTCCCTGGGTCGTGGGGACGACCCTATAGTCTCGGACATGACGGTGGCGGGCCAATCTAGTCCCGGGGTCGTGGGGACGACCCTATAGTCGTCGGACATGTCGGCGGCTGGGCAAGTTTGGTCCGTGGTCGTGGGGACGACCCTATAGTCGTCGGACGAGTCGGCTGCGGGCCAACCTAGTCCCGTGTTCGTGGGGACGACCCTATAGTGGTCGGACGAGTCGGCGGCGGGCCAACCTAGTCCCGTGGTCGTGGGGACGACCCGATAGTCGTCGGACATGACGGTGGCGGGCCAACCTAGTCCCGGGGTCGTGGGGACGACCCTACAGTCGTCGGACATGGCGGCGACGGGCCAACCCAGTCCCGTGTTCGTGGGGACGACCCTATAGTCGTTGGACATGTCGGCGGCTGTGCAATTATGGCCCGTGGTCGTGGGGACGACCATATAGTCGTCGGGCATGTCGGCGGCTGGCCAACCTAGTCCCGGGGTGGTGGGGACGACGCTATAGTCGTCGGACATGACGGTGGCAACCCAATCTGGTCACGGGGTCTTGGGGACGACCCTATAGTCGTCGGACGAGTCGGCGGCGGGCCAACCTAGTTCCTGGGTCGTGGGGACGACCCTATAGTCGTCGGACATGACGGTGGCGGGCCAACCTAGTCCCGGGGTCGTGGGGACGACCCTATAGTCGTCGGACATGTCGGCGGCGGGCCAACGTAGGTCCAGGGTCGTGGGGACGAGCCTACAGTCGTCGGACATGTCGGCGGCTGGCCAACCTAGTCCCGGGGTGGTGGGGACGACCCTATAGTCGTCGGACATGACGTTGGCGGGCCAATCTAGTCCCGGGGTCGTGGGGACGACCCTATAGTCGTCGGACATGACGGTGGCGGGCCAATCTGGTCCCGGGGTCGTGGGGACGACCCTATAGTCGTCGGACATGTCGGCGGCTGGGCAAGTTTGGTCCGTGGTCGTGGGGACGACCCTATAGTCGTCGGACGAGTCGGCTGCGGGCCAACCTAGTCCCGTGTTCGTGGGGACGACCCTATAGTCGTAGGACATGTCGGCGGCTGGGCAATTATGGCCCGTGGTCGTGGGGACGACCATATAGTCGTCGGACATGTCGGCGGCTGGCCAACTTAGTCCCGGGGTGGTGGGGACGACGCTATAGTCGTCGGACATGACGGTGGCAACCCAATCTGGTCCCGGGGTCTTGGGGACGACCCTATAGTCGTCGGACGAGTCGGCGGCGGGCCAACCTAGTTCCTGGGTCGTGGGGACGACCCTATAGTCGTCGGACATGACGGTGGCGGGCCAACCTAGTCCCGGGGTCGTGGGGACGACCCTATAGTCGTCGGACATGTCGGCGGCGGGCCAACGTAGGTCCAGGGTCGTGGGGACGAGCCTACAGTCGTCGGACATGTCGGCGGCTGGCCAACCTAATCCCGGGGTCGTGGGGACGACCCTATAGTCGTCGGACGAGTCGGCGGCGGGCCAACCTAGTCCCTGGGTCGAGGGGTCGACCCTATAGTCGTCGGACATGACGGTGGCGGGCCAACCTATTCCCGGGGTGGTGGGGACGACCCTATAGTCGTCGGACATGACGGTGGCGGGCCAATCTGGTCCCGGGGTCTTGGGGACGACCCTATAGTCGTCGGACGAGTCGGCGGCGGGCCAACCTAGTCCCGTGTTCGTTGGGACGACCCTATAGTCGTAGGACATGTCGGCGGCTGGGCAACTATGGCCCGTGGTCGTGGGGACGACCCTATAGTCGTCGGACATGACGGTGGCGGGCCAACCTAGTCCCGGGGTCGTGGGGACGACCCTACAGTCGTCGGACATGTCGGCGGCGGGCCAACGTAGGTCCAGGATCGTGGGGACGAGCCTACAGTCGTCGGACATGTCGGCGGCTGGCCAACCTAGTCCCGGGGTGGTGGGGACGACCCTATAGTCGTCGGACATGTCTGCGGCGGGCCAACCTAGTCCCGGGGTGGTGGGGACGACCCTATAGTCGTCGGACATGACGGTGGCGGGCCAATCTGGTCCCGGGGTCTTGGGGACGACCCTATAGTCGTCGGACGAGTCGGCGGCGGGCCAACCTAGTCCCGGGGTCGTGGGGACGACCCTATAGTCGTCGGACATGTCGGCGGCGGGCCAACGTAGGTCCAGGGTCGTGGGGACGAGCCTACAGTCGTCGGACATGTCGGCGGCTGGCCAACCTAGCCCGGGGTGGTGGGTACGACCCTATAGTCGTCGGACATGTCGGCGGCGGGCCAACCCAGTCCCGTGTGCGTGGGGACGACCCTATAGTCGTAGGACATGTCGGCAGCTGGGCAACTATGGCCCGTGGTCGTGGGGACGACCATATAGTCGTCGGACATGACGGTGGCGGGCCATTCTAGTCCCGGGGTCGTGGGGACGACCCTATAGTCGTCGGACATGTCGGTGGCTGGGCATGTTTGGCCCGTGGTCGTGGGTCGACCCTATAGTCGTCGGACGAGTCGGCGGCGGGCCAACCTAGTCCCTGGGTCGAGGGGTCGACCCTATAGTCGTCGGACATGACGGTGGCGGGCCAACCTAGTCCCGGGGTCGTGGGGACGACCCTACAGTCGTCGGACATGTCGGCGGCGGGCCAACCCAGTCCCGTGTTCGTGGGGACGACCCTATAGTCGTAGGACATGTCGGCAGCTGGGCAACTATGGCCCGTGGTCGTGGGGACGACCATATAGTCGTCGGACATGTCGGCGGCTGGCCAACCTAGTTCCGGGTTCGTGGGGACGACCCTATTGTCGTAGGACATGTCGGCGGCTGGGCAACTTTGGCCCGGGGTCGTGGGGACGACCCTATAGTCGTCGGACGAGTCGGCGGCGGGCCAACCTAGTCCCTGGGTCGAGGGGTCGACCCTATAGTCGTCGGACATGACGGTGGCGGGCCAACCTAGTCCGGGGGTCGTGGGGACGACCCTACAGTCGTCGGACATGTCGGCGGCGGGCCAACCCAGTCCCGTGTTCGTGGGGACGACCCTATAGTCGTAGGACATGTCGGCAGCTGGGCAACTATGGCCCGTGGTCGTGGGGACGACCATATAGTCGTCGGACATGTCGGCGGCTGGCCAACCTAGTTCCGGGTTCGTGGGGACGACCCTATTGTCGTAGGACATGTCGGCGGCTGGGCAACTTTGGCCCGTGGTCGTGGGGCGACCCTATAGTCGTCGGACATGACGGTGGCGGGCCAACCTAGTCCCGGGGTCGTGGGGACAACCCTACAGTCCTCGGACATGTCGGCGGCGGGCCAACCTAGTCCCGGGGACGTGGGGACGACCCTATAGTCGTCGGACATGTCGGCGGCTGGGCAACTATGGCCCGTGGTCGTGGGGACGACCCTATAGTCGTCGGAAATGACGGTGGCGGGCCAACCTAGTCCCGGGGTCGTGGGGACGACCCTACAGTCGTCGGACATGTCGGCGGCGGGCCAACGTAGGTCCAGGATCGTGGGGACGAGCCTACAGTCGTCGGACATGTCGGCGGCTGGCCAACCTAGTCCCGGGGTGGTGGGGACGACCCTATAGTCGTCGGACGAGTCGGCGGCGGGCCAACCTATTCCCTGGGTCGTGGGGACGACCCTATAGTCGTCGGACATGACGGTGGCGGGCCAACCTAGTCCCGGGGTCGTGGGCACGACCCTATAGTCGTCCGACATGTCGGCGGCAGGCCAACCTAGCCCCGGGGACGTGGGGACGACCCTATAGTCGTCGGACATGTCGGCGGCTGGGCAAGTTTGGCCCGTGGTCGTGGGGACGACACTATAATCGTCGGACATGTCGGCGGCGGGCCAACCTACTCCCAGGGTCGTGGGCACGACCCTATAATCGTCCGACATGTCGGCGGCTGTCCAACCTAGTCCCTGGGTCGTGGGGACGACCCTATAGTCGTCGGACATGACGGTGGCGGGCCAACCTAGTCCCGGGGTCGTGGGGACGACCCTATAGTCGTCGGACATGTCGGCGACTGGCCAACCTAGTTCCGGGATCGTGGGGACGACCCTATAATCGTAGGACATGTCGGCCGCGGGCCAACCTAGTCCCTGGGTCGTGGGGACGACCCTATAGTCG
The DNA here is from genome assembly GCA_946251845.1 of Andrena fulva. NCBI lineage: Eukaryota > Metazoa > Arthropoda > Insecta > Hymenoptera > Andrenidae > Andrena > Andrena fulva. Next base: position 42,396,015 of record OX276329.1, read on the forward strand.
TCGGACATGACGGTGGCGGGCCAACCTAGTCCAGGGGTCGTGGGGACCACCCTACAGTCGTCGGACATGTCGGCGGTGGGCCAACCTAGTCCCTGGTTCGTGGGGACCCCCCTACAGTCGTCGGACATGTCGGCGGCGGGCCAACCTAGTCCCGGGGTCGTGAGGACGACCCTACAGTCGTCGGACATGTCTGCGGCGGGCCAACCTAGTCCCTGGGTCGTGGGGACGACCCTATAGTCGTCGGACATGACGGTGGCGGGCCAACCTAGTCCCGGGGTCGTGGGGACGACCCTATAGTCGTCGGACATGTCGGCGGCGGGCCAACGTAGGTCCAGGGTCGTGGGGACGAGCCTACAGTCGTCGAACATGTCGGCGGCTGGCCAACCTAGTCCCGGCGTGGTGGGGACGACCATATAGTCGTCGGACATGACGGTGGCGGGCCAATCTGTTCCCGGGGTCTTGGGGACGACCCTATAGTCGTCGGACGAGTCGGCGGCGGGCCAACCTAGTCCCTGGGTCGTGGGGACGACCCTATAGTCGTCGGACATGACGGTGGCGGGCCAACCTAGTCCCGGGGTCGTGGGGACGACCCTACAGTCGTCGGACATGTCGGCGGCGGGCCAACCCAGTCCCGTGTTCGTGGGGACGACCCTATAGTCGTAGGACATGTCGGCAGCTGGGCAACTATGGCCCGTGGTCGTGGGGACGACCATATAGTCGTCGGACATGTCGGCGGCTGGCCAACCTAGTCCCGGGGTGGTGGGGACGACGCTATAGTCGTCGGACATGACGGTGGCAACCCAATCTGGTCCCGGGGTCTTGGGGACGACCCTATAGTCGTCGGGCGAGTCGGCGGCGGGCCAACCTAGTTCCCGGGTCGTGGGGACGACCCTATAGTCGTCGGACATGACGGTGGCGGGCCAACCTAGTCCCGGGGTCGTGGGGACGACCCTATAGTCGTCGGACATGTCGGCGGCGGGCCAACGTAGGTCCAGGGTCGTGGGGACGAGCCTACAGTCGTCGGACATGTCGGCGGCTGGCCAACCTAATCCCGGGGTCGTGGGGACGACCCTATAGTCGTCGGACGAGTCGGTGGCGGGCCAACCTAGTCCCGGGGTCGTGGGGACAACCCTACAGTCCTCGGACATGTCGGCGGCGGGCCAGCCTATTCCCGGGGACGTGGGGACGACCCTATAGTCGTCGGACATGTCGGCGGCTGGGCAACTATGGCCCGTGGTCGTGGGGACGACCCTATAGTCATCGGAAATGTCGGCGGCTGGGCAACTTTGGCCCGTGGTCGTGGGGCGACCCTATAGTCGTCGGACATGACGGTGGCGGGCCAACCTAGTCCCGGGGTCGTGGGGACAACCCTACAGTCCTCGGACATGTCGGCGGCGGGCCAACCTAGTCCCGGGGACGTGGGGACGACCCTATAGTCGTCGGACATGTCGGCGGCTGGGCAACTATGGCCCGTGGTCGTGGGGACGACCCTATAGTCGTCGGACGAGTCGGCGGCGGGCCAACCTATTCCCTGGGTCGTGGGGACAACCCTACAGTCCTCGGACATGTCGGCGGCGGGCCAACCTATTCCCGGGGACGTGGGGACGACCCTACAGTCGTCGGACATGTCGGCGGCGGGCCAACGTAGGTCCAGGATCGTGGGGACGACCCTATAGTCGTCGGACGAGTCGGCGGCGGGCCAACCTATTCCCTGGGTCGTGGGGACAACCCTACAGTCCTCGGACATGTCGGCGGCGGGCCAGCCTATTCCCGGGGACGTGGGGACGACCCTATAGTCGTCGGACATGTCGGCGGCTGGGCAACTATGGCCCGTGGTCGTGGGGACGACCCTATAGTCGTCGGACATGACGGTGGCGGGCCAACCTAGTCCCGGGGTGGTGGGGACGACCCTATAGTCGTCGGACATGTCTGCGGCGGGCCAACCTAGTCCCTGGGTCGTGAGGACGACCCTATAGTCGTCGGACATGACGGTGGCGGGCCAACCTAGTCCCGGGGTCGTGGGGACGACCCTACAGTCCTCGGACATGTCGGCGGCGGGCCAACCTATTCCCGGGGACGTGGGGACGACCCTATAGTCGTCGGACATGTCGGCGGCTGGGCAACTATGGCCCGTGGTCGTGGGGACGACCCTATAGTCGTCGGAAATGTCGGCGGCTGGGCAACTTTGGCCCGTGGTCGTGGGGCGACCCTATAGTCGTCGGACATGACGGTGGCGGGCCAACCTAGTCCCGGGGTCGTGGGGACGACCCTACAGTCGTCGGACATGTCGGCGGCGGGCCAACGTAGGTCCAGGATCGTGGGGACGAGCCTACAGTCGTCGGACATGTCGGCGGCTGGCCAACCTAGTCCCGGGGTGGTGGGGACGACCCTATAGTCGTCGGACATGACGTTGGCGGGCCAATCTAGTCCCGGGGTCGTGGGGACGACCCTATAGTCGTCGGACATGTCGGCGGCTGGCCAACCTAATCCCGGGTCGTGGGGACGACCCTATAGTCGTCGGACGAGTCGGCGGCGGGCCAACCTAGTCCCTGGGTCGAGGGGTCGACCCTATAGTCGTCGGACATGACGGTGGCGGGCCAACCTAGTCCCGGGGTCGTGGGGACGACCCTACAGTCGTCGGACATGTCGGCGGCTGGCCAACCTAGTTCCTGGTTCGTGGGGACGACCCTATTGTCGTAGGACATGTCGGCGGCTGGGCAACTATGGCCCGTGGTCGTGGGGCGACCCTATAGTCGTCGGACATGACGGTGGCGGGCCAACCTAGTCCCGGGGTCGTGGGGACAACCCTACAGTCCTCGGACATGTCGGCGGCGGGCCAACCTAGTCCCGGGGACGTGGGGACGACCCTATAGTCGTCGGACATGTCGGCGGCTGGGCAGCTATGGCCCGTGGTCGTGGGGACGACCCTATAGTCGTCGGAAATGACGGTGGCAACCCAATCTGGTCCCGGGGTCTTGGGGACGACCCTATAGTCGTCGGACGAGTCGGCGGCGGGCCAACCTAGTTCCGGGTTCGTGGGGACGACCCTACAGTCGTCGGACATGTCGGCGGCGGGCCAACGTAGGTCCAGGATCGTGGGGACGAGCCTACAGTCGTCGGACATGTCGGCGGCTGGCCAACCTAGTCCCGGGGTGGTGGGGACGACCCTATAGTCGTCGGAAGAGTCGGCGGCGGGCCAACCTATTCCCTGGGTCGTGGGGACGACCCTATAGTCGTCGGACATGTCGGCGGCTGGGCAAGTTTGGTCCGTGGTCGTGGGGACGACCCTATTGTCGTAGGACATGTCGGCGGCTGGGCAACTTTGGCCCGTGGTCGTGGGGCGACCCTATAGTCGTCGGACATGACGGTGGCGGGCCAACCTAGTCCCGGGGTCGTGGGGACAACCCTACAGTCCTCGGACATGTCGGCGGCGGGCCAACCTAGTCCCGGGGACGTGGGGACGACCCTATAGTCGTCGGACATGTCGGCGGCTGGGCAACTATGGCCCGTGGTCGTGGGGACGACCCTATAGTCGTCGGAAATGACGGTGGCGGGCCAACCTAGTCCCGGGGTCGTGGGGACGACCCTACAGTCGTCGGACATGTCGGCGGCGGGCCAACGTAGGTCCAGGATCGTGGGGACGAGCCTACAGTCGTCGGACATGTCGGCGGCTGGCCAACCTAGTCCCGGGGTGGTGGGGACGACCCTATAGTCGTCGGACGAGTCGGCGGCGGGCCAACCTATTCCCTGGGTCGTGGGGACGACCCTATAGTCGTCGGACATGTCGGCGGCTGGGCATGTTTGGCCCGTGGTCGTGGGTCGACCCTATAGTCGTCGGACGAGTCGGCTGCGGGCCAACCTAGTCCCTGGGTCGAGGGGTCGACCCTATAGTCGTCGGACATGACGGTGGCGGGCCAACCTAGTCCCGGGGTCGTGGGGACGACCCTACAGTCGTCGGACATGGCGGCGACGGGCCAACCCAGTCCCGTGTTCGTGGGGACGACCCTATAGTCGTAGGACATGTCGGCGGCTGTGCAATTATGGCCCGTGGTCGTGGGGACGACCATATAGTCGTCGGACATGTCGGCGGCTGGCCAACCTAGTCCCGGGGTGGTGGGGACGACGCTATAGTCGTCGGACATGACGGTGGCAACCCAATCTGGTCACGGGGTCTTGGGGACGACCCTATAGTCGTCGGACGAGTCGGCGGCGGGCCAACCTAGTTCCTGGGTCGTGGGGACGACCCTATAGTCGTCGGACATGTCGGCGGCGGGCCAACGTAGGTCCAGGGTCGTGGGGACGACCCTATAGTCGTCGGACATGACGGTGGCGGGCCAACCTAGTCCCGGGGTCGTGGGGACGACCCTATAGTCGTCGGACATGTCGGCGGCGGGCCAACATAGTCCCGGGGTCGTGGGGACGACCCTATAGTCGTCGGACATGTCGGCGGCGGGCCAACGTAGGTCCAGGGTCGTGGGGACGAGCCTACAGTCGTCGGACATGTCGGCGGCTGGCCAACCTAGTCCCGGGGTGGTGGGGACGACCCTATAGTCGTCGGACATGACGTTGGCGGGCCAATCTAGTCCCGGGGTCGTGGGGACGACCCTATTGTCGTCGGACATGTCGGCGGCTGGCCAACCTAATCCCGGGTCGTGGGGACGACCCTATAGTCGTCGGACGAGTCGGCGGCGGGCCAACCTAGTCCCTGGGTCGAGGGGTCGACCCTATAGTCGTCGGACATGACGGTGGCGGGCCAACCTAGTCCCGGGGTCGTGGGGACGACCCTACAGTCGTCGGACATGTCGGCGGCGGGCCAACCCAGTCCCGTGTTCGTGGGGACGACCCTATAGTCGTAGGACATGTCGGCAGCTGGGCAACTATGGCCCGTGGTCGTGGGGACGACCATATAGTCGTCGGACATGTCGGCGGCTGGCCAACCTAGTTCCGGGTTCGTGGGGACGACCCTATTGTCGTAGGACATGTCGGCGGCTGGGCAACTATGGCCCGTGGTCGTGGGGCGACCCTATAGTCGTCGGACATGACGGTGGCGGGCCAACCTAGTCCCGGGGTCGTGGGGACAACCCTACAGTCCTCGGACATGTCGGCGGCGGGCCAACCTAGTCCCGGGGACGTGGGGACGACCCTATAGTCGTCGGACATGTCGGCGGCTGGGCAACTATGGCCCGTGGTCGTGGGGACGACCCTATAGTCGTCGGACATGACGTTGGCGGGCCAATCTAGTCCCGGGGTCGTGGGGACGACCCTATTGTCGTCGGACATGTCGGCGGCTGGCCAACCTAATCCCGGGTCGTGGGGACGACCCTACAGTCGTCGGACATGTCGGCGGCGGGCCAACCCAGTCCCGTGTTCGTGGGGACGACCCTATAGTCGTAGGACATGTCGGCAGCTGGGCAACTATGGCCCGTGGTCGTGGGGACGACCATATAGTCGTCGGACATGTCGGCGGCTGACCAACCTAGTTCCGGGTTCGTGGGGACGACCCTATTGTCGTAGGACATGTCGGCGGCTGGGCAACTTTGGCCCGTGGTCGTGGGGACGACCCTATAGTCGTCGGACGAGTCGGCGGCGGGCCAACCTAGTCCCTGGGTCGTGGGGACGACCCTATAGTCTCGGACATGACGGTGGCGGGCCAATCTAGTCCCGGGGTCGTGGGGACGACCCTATAGTCGTCGGACATGTCGGCGGCTGGGCAAGTTTGGTCCGTGGTCGTGGGGACGACCCTATAGTCGTCGGACGAGTCGGCTGCGGGCCAACCTAGTCCCGTGTTCGTGGGGACGACCCTATAGTGGTCGGACGAGTCGGCGGCGGGCCAACCTAGTCCCGTGGTCGTGGGGACGACCCGATAGTCGTCGGACATGACGGTGGCGGGCCAACCTAGTCCCGGGGTCGTGGGGACGACCCTACAGTCGTCGGACATGGCGGCGACGGGCCAACCCAGTCCCGTGTTCGTGGGGACGACCCTATAGTCGTTGGACATGTCGGCGGCTGTGCAATTATGGCCCGTGGTCGTGGGGACGACCATATAGTCGTCGGGCATGTCGGCGGCTGGCCAACCTAGTCCCGGGGTGGTGGGGACGACGCTATAGTCGTCGGACATGACGGTGGCAACCCAATCTGGTCACGGGGTCTTGGGGACGACCCTATAGTCGTCGGACGAGTCGGCGGCGGGCCAACCTAGTTCCTGGGTCGTGGGGACGACCCTATAGTCGTCGGACATGACGGTGGCGGGCCAACCTAGTCCCGGGGTCGTGGGGACGACCCTATAGTCGTCGGACATGTCGGCGGCTGGGCAAGTTTGGTCCGTGGTCGTGGGGACGACCCTATAGTCGTCGGACGAGTCGGCTGCGGGCCAACCTAGTCCCGTGTTCGTGGGGACGACCCTATAGTGGTCGGACGAGTCGGTGGCGGGCCAATCTGGTCCCGGGGTCGTGGGGACGACCCTATAGTCGTCGGACATGTCGGCGGCTGGGCAAGTTTGGTCCGTGGTCGTGGGGACGACCCTATAGTCGTCGGACGAGTCGGCTGCGGGCCAACCTAGTCCCGTGTTCGTGGGGACGACCCTATAGTCGTAGGACATGTCGGCGGCTGGGCAATTATGGCCCGTGGTCGTGGGGACGACCATATAGTCGTCGGACATGTCGGCGGCTGGCCAACTTAGTCCCGGGGTGGTGGGGACGACGCTATAGTCGTCGGACATGACGGTGGCAACCCAATCTGGTCCCGGGGTCTTGGGGACGACCCTATAGTCGTCGGACGAGTCGGCGGCGGGCCAACCTAGTTCCTGGGTCGTGGGGACGACCCTATAGTCGTCGGACATGACGGTGGCGGGCCAACCTAGTCCCGGGGTCGTGGGGACGACCCTATAGTCGTCGGACATGTCGGCGGCGGGCCAACGTAGGTCCAGGGTCGTGGGGACGAGCCTACAGTCGTCGGACATGTCGGCGGCTGGCCAACCTAATCCCGGGGTCGTGGGGACGACCCTATAGTCGTCGGACGAGTCGGCGGCGGGCCAACCTAGTCCCTGGGTCGAGGGGTCGACCCTATAGTCGTCGGACATGACGGTGGCGGGCCAACCTATTCCCGGGGTGGTGGGGACGACCCTATAGTCGTCGGACATGACGGTGGCGGGCCAATCTGGTCCCGGGGTCTTGGGGACGACCCTATAGTCGTCGGACGAGTCGGCGGCGGGCCAACCTAGTCCCGTGTTCGTTGGGACGACCCTATAGTCGTAGGACATGTCGGCGGCTGGGCAACTATGGCCCGTGGTCGTGGGGACGACCCTATAGTCGTCGGACATGACGGTGGCGGGCCAACCTAGTCCCGGGGTCGTGGGGACGACCCTACAGTCGTCGGACATGTCGGCGGCGGGCCAACGTAGGTCCAGGATCGTGGGGACGAGCCTACAGTCGTCGGACATGTCGGCGGCTGGCCAACCTAGTCCCGGGGTGGTGGGGACGACCCTATAGTCGTCGGACATGTCTGCGGCGGGCCAACCTAGTCCCGGGGTGGTGGGGACGACCCTATAGTCGTCGGACATGACGGTGGCGGGCCAATCTGGTCCCGGGGTCTTGGGGACGACCCTATAGTCGTCGGACGAGTCGGCGGCGGGCCAACCTAGTCCCGTGTTCGTTGGGACGACCCTATAGTCGTAGGACATATCGGCGGCTGGGCAACTATGGCCCGTGGTCGTGGGGACGACCCTATAGTCGTCGGACATGACGGTGGCGGGATAACCTAGTCCCGGGGTCGTGGGGACGGCCCTACAGTCGTCGGACATGTCGGCGGCGGGCCAACGTAGGTCCAGGATCGTGGGGACGAGCCTACAGTCGTCGGACATGTCGGCGGCTGGCCAACCTAGTCCCGGGGTGGTGGGGACGACCCTATAGTCGTCGGACATGTCTGCGGCGGGCCAACCTAGTCCCTGGGTCGTGGGGACGACCCTATAGTCGTCGGACATGACGGTGGCGGGCCAATCTGGTCCCGGGGTCGTGGGGACGACCCTATAGTCGTCGGACATGTCGGCGGCTGGGCAACTTTGGCCCGTGGTCGTGGGGACGACCCTATAGTCGTCGGACGAGTCGGCGGCGGGCCAACCTAGTCCCTGGGTCGAGGGGTCGACCCTATAGTCGTCGGACATGACGGTGGCGGGCCAACCTAGTCCCGGGGTCGTGGGGACGACCCTACAGTCGTCGGACATGTCGGCGGCTGGCCAACCTAGTTCCTGGTTCGTGGGGACGACCCTATTGTCGTAGGACATGTCGGCGGCTGGGCAACTATGGCCCGTGGTCGTGGGGCGACCCTATAGTCGTCGGACATGACGGTGGCGGGCCAACCTAGTCCCGGGGTCGTGGGGACAACCCTACAGTCCTCGGACATGTCGGCGGCGGGCCAACCTAGTCCCGGGGACGTGGGGACGACCCTATAGTCGTCGGACATGTCGGCGGCTGGGCAGCTATGGCCCGTGGTCGTGGGGACGACCCTATAGTCGTCGGAAATGACGGTGGCAACCCAATCTGGTCCCGGGGTCTTGGGGACGACCCTATAGTCGTCGGACGAGTCGGCGGCGGGCCAACCTAGTTCCGGGTTCGTGGGGACGACCCTACAGTCGTCGGACATGTCGGCGGCGGGCCAACGTAGGTCCAGGATCGTGGGGACGAGCCTACAGTCGTCGGACATGTCGGCGGCTGGCCAACCTAGTCCCGGGGTGGTGGGGACGACCCTATAGTCGTCGGAAGAGTCGGCGGCGGGCCAACCTATTCCCTGGGTCGTGGGGACGACCCTATAGTCGTCGGACATGTCGGCGGCTGGGCAAGTTTGGTCCGTGGTCGTGGGGACGACCCTATTGTCGTAGGACATGTCGGCGGCTGGGCAACTTTGGCCCGTGGTCGTGGGGCGACCCTATAGTCGTCGGACATGACGGTGGCGGGCCAACCTAGTCCCGGGGTCGTGGGGACAACCCTACAGTCCTCGGACATGTCGGCGGCGGGCCAACCTAGTCCCGGGGACGTGGGGACGACCCTATAGTCGTCGGACATGTCGGCGGCTGGGCAACTATGGCCCGTGGTCGTGGGGACGACCCTATAGTCGTCGGAAATGACGGTGGCGGGCCAACCTAGTCCCGGGGTCGTGGGGACGACCCTACAGTCGTCGGACATGTCGGCGGCGGGCCAACGTAGGTCCAGGATCGTGGGGACGAGCCTACAGTCGTCGGACATGTCGGCGGCTGGCCAACCTAGTCCCGGGGTGGTGGGGACGACCCTATAGTCGTCGGACGAGTCGGCGGCGGGCCAACCTATTCCCTGGGTCGTGGGGACGACCCTATAGTCGTCGGACATGTCGGCGGCTGGGCATGTTTGGCCCGTGGTCGTGGGTCGACCCTATAGTCGTCGGACGAGTCGGCTGCGGGCCAACCTAGTCCCTGGGTCGAGGGGTCGACCCTATAGTCGTCGGACATGACGGTGGCGGGCCAACCTAGTCCCGGGGTCGTGGGGACGACCCTACAGTCGTCGGACATGGCGGCGACGGGCCAACCCAGTCCCGTGTTCGTGGGGACGACCCTATAGTCGTAGGACATGTCGGCGGCTGTGCAATTATGGCCCGTGGTCGTGGGGACGACCATATAGTCGTCGGACATGTCGGCGGCTGGCCAACCTAGTCCCGGGGTGGTGGGGACGACGCTATAGTCGTCGGACATGACGGTGGCAACCCAATCTGGTCACGGGGTCTTGGGGACGACCCTATAGTCGTCGGACGAGTCGGCGGCGGGCCAACCTAGTTCCTGGGTCGTGGGGACGACCCTATAGTCGTCGGACATGTCGGCGGCGGGCCAACGTAGGTCCAGGGTCGTGGGGACGACCCTATAGTCGTCGGACATGACGGTGGCGGGCCAACCTAGTCCCGGGGTCGTGGGGACGACCCTATAGTCGTCGGACATGTCGGCGGCGGGCCAACCTAGTCCCGGGGTCGTGGGGACGACCCTATAGTCGTCGGACATGTCGGCGGCGGGCCAACGTAGGTCCAGGGTCGTGGGGACGAGCCTACAGTCGTCGGACATGTCGGCGGCTGGCCAACCTAGTCCCGGGGTGGTGGGGACGACCCTATAGTCGTCGGACATGACGTTGGCGGGCCAATCTAGTCCCGGGGTCGTGGGGACGACCCTATTGTCGTCGGACATGTCGGCGGCTGGCCAACCTAATCCCGGGTCGTGGGGACGACCCTATAGTCGTCGGACGAGTCGGCGGCGGGCCAACCTAGTCCCTGGGTCGAGGGGTCGACCCTATAGTCGTCGGACATGACGGTGGCGGGCCAACCTAGTCCCGGGGTCGTGGGGACGACCCTACAGTCGTCGGACATGTCGGCGGCGGGCCAACCCAGTCCCGTGTTCGTGGGGACGACCCTATAGTCGTAGGACATGTCGGCAGCTGGGCAACTATGGCCCGTGGTCGTGGGGACGACCATATAGTCGTCGGACATGTCGGCGGCTGGCCAACCTAGTTCCGGGTTCGTGGGGACGACCCTATTGTCGTAGGACATGTCGGCGGCTGGGCAACTATGGCCCGTGGTCGTGGGGCGACCCTATAGTCGTCGGACATGACGGTGGCGGGCCAACCTAGTCCCGGGGTCGTGGGGACAACCCTACAGTCCTCGGACATGTCGGCGGCGGGCCAACCTAGTCCCGGGGACGTGGGGACGACCCTATAGTCGTCGGACATGTCGGCGGCTGGGCAACTATGGCCCGTGGTCGTGGGGACGACCCTATAGTCGTCGGACATGACGTTGGCGGGCCAATCTAGTCCCGGGGTCGTGGGGACGACCCTATTGTCGTCGGACATGTCGGCGGCTGGCCAACCTAATCCCGGGTCGTGGGGACGACCCTACAGTCGTCGGACATGTCGGCGGCGGGCCAACCCAGTCCCGTGTTCGTGGGGACGACCCTATAGTCGTAGGACATGTCGGCAGCTGGGCAACTATGGCCCGTGGTCGTGGGGACGACCATATAGTCGTCGGACATGTCGGCGGCTGACCAACCTAGTTCCGGGTTCGTGGGGACGACCCTATTGTCGTAGGACATGTCGGCGGCTGGGCAACTTTGGCCCGTGGTCGTGGGGACGACCCTATAGTCGTCGGACGAGTCGGCGGCGGGCCAACCTAGTCCCTGGGTCGTGGGGACGACCCTATAGTCTCGGACATGACGGTGGCGGGCCAATCTAGTCCCGGGGTCGTGGGGACGACCCTATAGTCGTCGGACATGTCGGCGGCTGGGCAAGTTTGGTCCGTGGTCGTGGGGACGACCCTATAGTCGTCGGACGAGTCGGCTGCGGGCCAACCTAGTCCCGTGTTCGTGGGGACGACCCTATAGTGGTCGGACGAGTCGGCGGCGGGCCAACCTAGTCCCGTGGTCGTGGGGACGACCCGATAGTCGTCGGACATGACGGTGGCGGGCCAACCTAGTCCCGGGGTCGTGGGGACGACCCTACAGTCGTCGGACATGGCGGCGACGGGCCAACCCAGTCCCGTGTTCGTGGGGACGACCCTATAGTCGTTGGACATGTCGGCGGCTGTGCAATTATGGCCCGTGGTCGTGGGGACGACCATATAGTCGTCGGGCATGTCGGCGGCTGGCCAACCTAGTCCCGGGGTGGTGGGGACGACGCTATAGTCGTCGGACATGACGGTGGCAACCCAATCTGGTCACGGGGTCTTGGGGACGACCCTATAGTCGTCGGACGAGTCGGCGGCGGGCCAACCTAGTTCCTGGGTCGTGGGGACGACCCTATAGTCGTCGGACATGACGGTGGCGGGCCAACCTAGTCCCGGGGTCGTGGGGACGACCCTATAGTCGTCGGACATGTCGGCGGCGGGCCAACGTAGGTCCAGGGTCGTGGGGACGAGCCTACAGTCGTCGGACATGTCGGCGGCTGGCCAACCTAGTCCCGGGGTGGTGGGGACGACCCTATAGTCGTCGGACATGACGTTGGCGGGCCAATCTAGTCCCGGGATCGTGGGGACGACCCTATAGTCGTCGGACATGACGGTGGCGGGCCAATCTGGTCCCGGGGTCGTGGGGACGACCCTATAGTCGTCGGACATGTCGGCGGCTGGGCAAGTTTGGTCCGTGGTCGTGGGGACGACCCTATAGTCGTCGGACGAGTCGGCTGCGGGCCAACCTAGTCCCGTGTTCGTGGGGACGACCCTATAGTCGTAGGACATGTCGGCGGCTGGGCAATTATGGCCCGTGGTCGTGGGGACGACCATATAGTCGTCGGACATGTCGGCGGCTGGCCAACTTAGTCCCGGGGTGGTGGGGACGACGCTATAGTCGTCGGACATGACGGTGGCAACCCAATCTGGTCCCGGGGTCTTGGGGACGACCCTATAGTCGTCGGACGAGTCGGCGGCGGGCCAACCTAGTTCCTGGGTCGTGGGGACGACCCTATAGTCGTCGGACATGACGGTGGCGGGCCAACCTAGTCCCGGGGTCGTGGGGACGACCCTATAGTCGTCGGACATGTCGGCGGCGGGCCAACGTAGGTCCAGGGTCGTGGGGACGAGCCTACAGTCGTCGGACATGTCGGCGGCTGGCCAACCTAATCCCGGGGTCGTGGGGACGACCCTATAGTCGTCGGACGAGTCGGCGGCGGGCCAACCTAGTCCCTGGGTCGAGGGGTCGACCCTATAGTCGTCGGACATGACGGTGGCGGGCCAACCTATTCCCGGGGTGGTGGGGACGACCCTATAGTCGTCGGACATGACGGTGGCGGGCCAATCTGGTCCCGGGGTCTTGGGGACGACCCTATAGTCGTCGGACGAGTCGGCGGCGGGCCAACCTAGTCCCGTGTTCGTTGGGACGACCCTATAGTCGTAGGACATGTCGGCGGCTGGGCAACTATGGCCCGTGGTCGTGGGGACGACCCTATAGTCGTCGGACATGACGGTGGCGGGCCAACCTAGTCCCGGGGTCGTGGGGACGACCCTACAGTCGTCGGACATGTCGGCGGCGGGCCAACGTAGGTCCAGGATCGTGGGGACGAGCCTACAGTCGTCGGACATGTCGGCGGCTGGCCAACCTAGTCCCGGGGTGGTGGGGACGACCCTATAGTCGTCGGACATGTCTGCGGCGGGCCAACCTAGTCCCGGGGTGGTGGGGACGACCCTATAGTCGTCGGACATGACGGTGGCGGGCCAATCTGGTCCCGGGGTCTTGGGGACGACCCTATAGTCGTCGGACGAGTCGGCGGCGGGCCAACCTAGTCCCGTGTTCGTTGGGACGACCCTATAGTCGTAGGACATATCGGCGGCTGGGCAACTATGGCCCGTGGTCGTGGGGACGACCCTATAGTCGTCGGACATGACGGTGGCGGGATAACCTAGTCCCGGGGTCGTGGGGACGGCCCTACAGTCGTCGGACATGTCGGCGGCGGGCCAACGTAGGTCCAGGATCGTGGGGACGAGCCTACAGTCGTCGGACATGTCGGCGGCTGGCCAACCTAGTCCCGGGGTGGTGGGGACGACCCTATAGTCGTCGGACATGTCTGCGGCGGGCCAACCTAGTCCCTGGGTCGTGGGGACGACCCTATAGTCGTCGGACATGACGGTGGCGGGCCAATCTGGTCCCGGGGTCGTGGGGACGACCCTATAGTCGTCGGACATGTCGGCGGCTGGGCAACTTTGGCCCGTGGTCGTGGGGACGACCCTATAGTCGTCGGACGAGTCGGCGGCGGGCCAACCTAGTCCCTGGGTCGAGGGGTCGACCCTATAGTCGTCGGACATGACGGTGGCGGGCCAACCTAGTCCCGGGGTCGTGGGGACGACCCTACAGTCGTCGGACATGTCGGCGGCGGGCCAACCCAGTCCCGTGTTCGTGGGGACGACCCTATAGTCGTAGGACATGTCGGCAGCCGGGCAACTATGGCCCGTGGTCGTGGGGACGACCATATAGTCGTCGGACATGTCGGCGGCTGGCCAACCTAGTTCCGGGTTCGTGGGGACGACCCTATTGTCGTAGGACATGTCGGCGGCTGGGCAACTTTGGCCCGTGGTCGTGGGGACGACCCTATAGTCGTCGGACGAGTCGGCGGCGGGCCAACATAGTCCCTGGGTCGTGGGGACGACCCTATAGTCTCGGACATGACGGTGGCGGGCCAATCTAGTCCCGGGGTCGTGGGGACGACCCTATAGTCGTCGGACATGTCGGCGGCGGGCCAACGTAGGTCCAGGGTCGTGGGGACGAGCCTACAGTCGTCGGACATGTCGGCGGCTGGCCAACCTAGTCCCGGGGTGGTGGGGACGACCCTATAGTCGTCGGACATGACGGTGGCGGGCCAATCTGGTCCCGGGGTCGTGGGGACGACCCTATAGTCGTCGGACATGTCGGCGGCTGGGCAAGTTTGGTCCGTGGTCGTGGGGACGACCCTATAGTCGTCGGACGAGTCGGCGGCTGGCCAACCTAGTCCCGGGGTGGTGGGGACGACCCTATAGTCGTCGGACGAGTCGGCGGCGGGCCAACCTATTCCCTGGGTCGTGGGGACGACCCTATAGTCGTCGGACATGTCGGCGGCTGGGCAAGTTTGGTCCGTGGTCGTGGGGACGACCCTATTGTCGTAGGACATGTCGGCGGCTGGGCAACTTTGGCCCGTGGTCGTGGGGCGACCCTATAGTCGTCGGACATGACGGTGGCGGGCCAACCTAGTCCCGGGGTCGTGGGGACAACCCTACAGTCCTCGGACATGTCGGCGGCGGGCCAACCTAGTCCCGGGGACGTGGGGACGACCCTATAGTCGTCGGACATGTCGGCGGCTGGGCAACTATGGCCCGTGGTCGTGGGGACGACCCTATAGTCGTCGGAAATGACGGTGGCGGGCCAACCTAGTCCCGGGGTCGTGGGGACGACCCTACAGTCGTCGGACATGTCGGCGGCGGGCCAACGTAGGTCCAGGATCGTGGGGACGAGCCTACAGTCGTCGGACATGTCGGCGGCTGGCCAACCTAGTCCCGGGGTGGTGGGGACGACCCTATAGTCGTCGGACGAGTCGGCGGCGGGCCAACCTATTCCCTGGGTCGTGGGGACGACCCTATAGTCGTCGGACATGTCGGCGGCTGGGCATGTTTGGCCCGTGGTCGTGGGTCGACCCTATAGTCGTCGGACGAGTCGGCTGCGGGCCAACCTAGTCCCTGGGTCGAGGGGTCGACCCTATAGTCGTCGGACATGACGGTGGCGGGCCAACCTAGTCCCGGGGTCGTGGGGACGACCCTACAGTCGTCGGACATGGCGGCGACGGGCCAACCCAGTCCCGTGTTCGTGGGGACGACCCTATAGTCGTAGGACATGTCGGCGGCTGTGCAATTATGGCCCGTGGTCGTGGGGACGACCATATAGTCGTCGGACATGTCGGCGGCTGGCCAACCTAGTCCCGGGGTGGTGGGGACGACGCTATAGTCGTCGGACATGACGGTGGCAACCCAATCTGGTCACGGGGTCTTGGGGACGACCCTATAGTCGTCGGACGAGTCGGCGGCGGGCCAACCTAGTTCCTGGGTCGTGGGGACGACCCTATAGTCGTCGGACATGTCGGCGGCGGGCCAACGTAGGTCCAGGGTCGTGGGGACGACCCTATAGTCGTCGGACATGACGGTGGCGGGCCAACCTAGTCCCGGGGTCGTGGGGACGACCCTATAGTCGTCGGACATGTCGGCGGCGGGCCAACCTAGTCCCGGGGTCGTGGGGACGACCCTATAGTCGTCGGACATGTCGGCGGCGGGCCAACGTAGGTCCAGGGTCGTGGGGACGAGCCTACAGTCGTCGGACATGTCGGCGGCTGGCCAACCTAGTCCCGGGGTGGTGGGGACGACCCTATAGTCGTCGGACATGACGTTGGCGGGCCAATCTAGTCCCGGGGTCGTGGGGACGACCCTATTGTCGTCGGACATGTCGGCGGCTGGCCAACCTAATCCCGGGTCGTGGGGACGACCCTATAGTCGTCGGACGAGTCGGCGGCGGGCCAACCTAGTCCCTGGGTCGAGGGGTCGACCCTATAGTCGTCGGACATGACGGTGGCGGGCCAACCTAGTCCCGGGGTCGTGGGGACGACCCTACAGTCGTCGGACATGTCGGCGGCGGGCCAACCCAGTCCCGTGTTCGTGGGGACGACCCTATAGTCGTAGGACATGTCGGCAGCTGGGCAACTATGGCCCGTGGTCGTGGGGACGACCATATAGTCGTCGGACATGTCGGCGGCTGGCCAACCTAGTTCCGGGTTCGTGGGGACGACCCTATTGTCGTAGGACATGTCGGCGGCTGGGCAACTATGGCCCGTGGTCGTGGGGCGACCCTATAGTCGTCGGACATGACGGTGGCGGGCCAACCTAGTCCCGGGGTCGTGGGGACAACCCTACAGTCCTCGGACATGTCGGCGGCGGGCCAACCTAGTCCCGGGGACGTGGGGACGACCCTATAGTCGTCGGACATGTCGGCGGCTGGGCAACTATGGCCCGTGGTCGTGGGGACGACCCTATAGTCGTCGGACATGACGTTGGCGGGCCAATCTAGTCCCGGGGTCGTGGGGACGACCCTATTGTCGTCGGACATGTCGGCGGCTGGCCAACCTAATCCCGGGTCGTGGGGACGACCCTACAGTCGTCGGACATGTCGGCGGCGGGCCAACCCAGTCCCGTGTTCGTGGGGACGACCCTATAGTCGTAGGACATGTCGGCAGCTGGGCAACTATGGCCCGTGGTCGTGGGGACGACCATATAGTCGTCGGACATGTCGGCGGCTGACCAACCTAGTTCCGGGTTCGTGGGGACGACCCTATTGTCGTAGGACATGTCGGCGGCTGGGCAACTTTGGCCCGTGGTCGTGGGGACGACCCTATAGTCGTCGGACGAGTCGGCGGCGGGCCAACCTAGTCCCTGGGTCGTGGGGACGACCCTATAGTCTCGGACATGACGGTGGCGGGCCAATCTAGTCCCGGGGTCGTGGGGACGACCCTATAGTCGTCGGACATGTCGGCGGCTGGGCAAGTTTGGTCCGTGGTCGTGGGGACGACCCTATAGTCGTCGGACGAGTCGGCTGCGGGCCAACCTAGTCCCGTGTTCGTGGGGACGACCCTATAGTGGTCGGACGAGTCGGCGGCGGGCCAACCTAGTCCCGTGGTCGTGGGGACGACCCGATAGTCGTCGGACATGACGGTGGCGGGCCAACCTAGTCCCGGGGTCGTGGGGACGACCCTACAGTCGTCGGACATGGCGGCGACGGGCCAACCCAGTCCCGTGTTCGTGGGGACGACCCTATAGTCGTTGGACATGTCGGCGGCTGTGCAATTATGGCCCGTGGTCGTGGGGACGACCATATAGTCGTCGGGCATGTCGGCGGCTGGCCAACCTAGTCCCGGGGTGGTGGGGACGACGCTATAGTCGTCGGACATGACGGTGGCAACCCAATCTGGTCACGGGGTCTTGGGGACGACCCTATAGTCGTCGGACGAGTCGGCGGCGGGCCAACCTAGTTCCTGGGTCGTGGGGACGACCCTATAGTCGTCGGACATGACGGTGGCGGGCCAACCTAGTCCCGGGGTCGTGGGGACGACCCTATAGTCGTCGGACATGTCGGCGGCGGGCCAACGTAGGTCCAGGGTCGTGGGGACGAGCCTACAGTCGTCGGACATGTCGGCGGCTGGCCAACCTAGTCCCGGGGTGGTGGGGACGACCCTATAGTCGTCGGACATGACGTTGGCGGGCCAATCTAGTCCCGGGATCGTGGGGACGACCCTATAGTCGTCGGACATGACGGTGGCGGGCCAATCTGGTCCCGGGGTCGTGGGGACGACCCTATAGTCGTCGGACATGTCGGCGGCTGGGCAAGTTTGGTCCGTGGTCGTGGGGACGACCCTATAGTCGTCGGACGAGTCGGCTGCGGGCCAACCTAGTCCCGTGTTCGTGGGGACGACCCTATAGTCGTAGGACATGTCGGCGGCTGGGCAATTATGGCCCGTGGTCGTGGGGACGACCATATAGTCGTCGGACATGTCGGCGGCTGGCCAACTTAGTCCCGGGGTGGTGGGGACGACGCTATAGTCGTCGGACATGACGGTGGCAACCCAATCTGGTCCCGGGGTCTTGGGGACGACCCTATAGTCGTCGGACGAGTCGGCGGCGGGCCAACCTAGTTCCTGGGTCGTGGGGACGACCCTATAGTCGTCGGACATGACGGTGGCGGGCCAACCTAGTCCCGGGGTCGTGGGGACGACCCTATAGTCGTCGGACATGTCGGCGGCGGGCCAACGTAGGTCCAGGGTCGTGGGGACGAGCCTACAGTCGTCGGACATGTCGGCGGCTGGCCAACCTAATCCCGGGGTCGTGGGGACGACCCTATAGTCGTCGGACGAGTCGGCGGCGGGCCAACCTAGTCCCTGGGTCGAGGGGTCGACCCTATAGTCGTCGGACATGACGGTGGCGGGCCAACCTATTCCCGGGGTGGTGGGGACGACCCTATAGTCGTCGGACATGACGGTGGCGGGCCAATCTGGTCCCGGGGTCTTGGGGACGACCCTATAGTCGTCGGACGAGTCGGCGGCGGGCCAACCTAGTCCCGTGTTCGTTGGGACGACCCTATAGTCGTAGGACATGTCGGCGGCTGGGCAACTATGGCCCGTGGTCGTGGGGACGACCCTATAGTCGTCGGACATGACGGTGGCGGGCCAACCTAGTCCCGGGGTCGTGGGGACGACCCTACAGTCGTCGGACATGTCGGCGGCGGGCCAACGTAGGTCCAGGATCGTGGGGACGAGCCTACAGTCGTCGGACATGTCGGCGGCTGGCCAACCTAGTCCCGGGGTGGTGGGGACGACCCTATAGTCGTCGGACATGTCTGCGGCGGGCCAACCTAGTCCCGGGGTGGTGGGGACGACCCTATAGTCGTCGGACATGACGGTGGCGGGCCAATCTGGTCCCGGGGTCTTGGGGACGACCCTATAGTCGTCGGACGAGTCGGCGGCGGGCCAACCTAGTCCCGTGTTCGTTGGGACGACCCTATAGTCGTAGGACATATCGGCGGCTGGGCAACTATGGCCCGTGGTCGTGGGGACGACCCTATAGTCGTCGGACATGACGGTGGCGGGATAACCTAGTCCCGGGGTCGTGGGGACGGCCCTACAGTCGTCGGACATGTCGGCGGCGGGCCAACGTAGGTCCAGGATCGTGGGGACGAGCCTACAGTCGTCGGACATGTCGGCGGCTGGCCAACCTAGTCCCGGGGTGGTGGGGACGACCCTATAGTCGTCGGACATGTCTGCGGCGGGCCAACCTAGTCCCTGGGTCGTGGGGACGACCCTATAGTCGTCGGACATGACGGTGGCGGGCCAATCTGGTCCCGGGGTCGTGGGGACGACCCTATAGTCGTCGGACATGTCGGCGGCTGGGCAACTTTGGCCCGTGGTCGTGGGGACGACCCTATAGTCGTCGGACGAGTCGGCGGCGGGCCAACCTAGTCCCTGGGTCGAGGGGTCGACCCTATAGTCGTCGGACATGACGGTGGCGGGCCAACCTAGTCCCGGGGTCGTGGGGACGACCCTACAGTCGTCGGACATGTCGGCGGCGGGCCAACCCAGTCCCGTGTTCGTGGGGACGACCCTATAGTCGTAGGACATGTCGGCAGCCGGGCAACTATGGCCCGTGGTCGTGGGGACGACCATATAGTCGTCGGACATGTCGGCGGCTGGCCAACCTAGTTCCGGGTTCGTGGGGACGACCCTATTGTCGTAGGACATGTCGGCGGCTGGGCAACTTTGGCCCGTGGTCGTGGGGACGACCCTATAGTCGTCGGACGAGTCGGCGGCGGGCCAACATAGTCCCTGGGTCGTGGGGACGACCCTATAGTCTCGGACATGACGGTGGCGGGCCAATCTAGTCCCGGGGTCGTGGGGACGACCCTATAGTCGTCGGACATGTCGGCGGCGGGCCAACGTAGGTCCAGGGTCGTGGGGACGAGCCTACAGTCGTCGGACATGTCGGCGGCTGGCCAACCTAGTCCCGGGGTGGTGGGGACGACCCTATAGTCGTCGGACATGACGGTGGCGGGCCAATCTGGTCCCGGGGTCGTGGGGACGACCCTATAGTCGTCGGACATGTCGGCGGCTGGGCAAGTTTGGTCCGTGGTCGTGGGGACGACCCTATAGTCGTCGGACGAGTCGGCGGCTGGCCAACCTAGTCCCGGGGTGGTGGGGACGACCCTATAGTCGTCGGACGAGTCGGCGGCGGGCCAACCTATTCCCTGGGTCGTGGGGACGACCCTATAGTCGTCGGACATGTCGGCGGCTGGGCATGTTTGGCCCGTGGTCGTGGGTCGACCCTATAGTCGTCGGACGAGTCGGCGGCGGGCCAACCTAGTCCCTGGGTCGAGGGGTCGACCCTATAGTCGTCGGACATGACGGTGGCGGGCCAACCTAGTCCCGGGGTCGTGGGGACGACCCTACAGTCGTCGGACATGTCGGCGGCGGGCCAACCCAGTCCCGTGTTCGTGGGGACGACCCTATAGTCGTAGGACATGTCGGCAGCCGGGCAACTATGGCCCGTGGTCGTGGGGACGACCATATAGTCGTCGGACATGTCGGCGGCTGGCCAACCTAGTTCCGGGTTCGTGGGGACGACCCTATTGTCGTAGGACATGTCGGCGGCTGGGCAACTTTGGCCCGTGGTCGTGGGGACGACCCTATAGTCGTCGGACGAGTCGGCGGCGGGCCAACATAGTCCCTGGGTCGTGGGGACGACCCTATAGTCTCGGACATGACGGTGGCGGGCCAATCTAGTCCCGGGGTCGTGGGGACGACCCTATAGTCGTCGGACATGTCGGCGGCGGGCCAACGTAGGTCCAGGGTCGTGGGGACGAGCCTACAGTCGTCGGACATGTCGGCGGCTGGCCAACCTAGTCCCGGGGTGGTGGGGACGACCCTATAGTCGTCGGACATGACGGTGGCGGGCCAATCTGGTCCCGGGGTCGTGGGGACGACCCTATAGTCGTCGGACATGTCGGCGGCTGGGCAAGTTTGGTCCGTGGTCGTGGGGACGACCCTATAGTCGTCGGACGAGTCGGCTGCGGGCCAACCTAGTCCCGTGTTCGTGGGGACGACCCTATAGTCGTAGGACATGTCGGCGGCTGGGCAATTATGGCCCGTCGTCGTGGGGACGACCATATAGTCGTCGGACATGTCGGCGGCTGGCCAACTTAGTCCCGGGGTGGTGGGGACGACGCTATAGTCGTCGGACATGACGGTGGCAACCCAATCTGGTCCCGGGGTCTTGGGGACGACCCTATAGTCGTCGGACGAGTCGGCGGCGGGCCAACCTAGTTCCTGGGTCGTGGGGACGACCCTATAGTCGTCGGACATGACGGTGGCGGGCCAACCTAGTCCCGGGGTCGTGGGGACGACCCTATAGTCGTCGGACATGTCGGCGGCGGGCCAACGTAGGTCCAGGGTCGTGGGGACGAGCCTACAGTCGTCGGACATGTCGGCGGCTGGCCAACCTAATCCCGGGGTCGTGGGGACGACCCTATAGTCGTCGGACGAGTCGGCGGCGGGCCAACCTAGTCCCTGGGTCGA
Organism: Andrena fulva; assembly: GCA_946251845.1. Lineage (NCBI taxonomy): Eukaryota > Metazoa > Arthropoda > Insecta > Hymenoptera > Andrenidae > Andrena > Andrena fulva. The sequence continues at coordinate 42,417,629 of OX276329.1, forward strand.
GGGGTCGACCCTATAGTCGTCGGACATGACGGTGGCGGGCCAACCTATTCCCGGGGTGGTGGGGACGACCCTATAGTCGTCGGACATGACGGTGGCGGGCCAATCTGGTCCCGGGGTCTTGGGGACGACCCTATAGTCGTCGGACGAGTCGGCGGCGGGCCAACCTAGTCCCGTGTTCGTTGGGACGACCCTATAGTCGTAGGACATGTCGGCGGCTGGGCAACTATGGCCCGTGGTCGTGGGGACGACCCTATAGTCGTCGGACATGACGGTGGCGGGCCAACCTAGTCCCGGGGTCGTGGGGACGACCCTACAGTCGTCGGACATGTCGGCGGCGGGCCAACGTAGGTCCAGGATCGTGGGGACGAGCCTACAGTCGTCGGACATGTCGGCGGCTGGCCAACCTAGTCCCGGGGTGGTGGGGACGACCCTATAGTCGTCGGACATGTCTGCGGCGGGCCAACCTAGTCCCGGGGTGGTGGGGACGACCCTATAGTCGTCGGACATGACGGTGGCGGGCCAATCTGGTCCCGGGGTCTTGGGGACGACCCTATAGTCGTCGGACGAGTCGGCGGCGGGCCAACCTAGTCCCGTGTTCGTTGGGACGACCCTATAGTCGTAGGACATATCGGCGGCTGGGCAACTATGGCCCGTGGTCGTGGGGACGACCCTATAGTCGTCGGACATGACGGTGGCGGGACAACCTAGTCCCGGGGTCGTGGGGACGACCCTACAGTCGTCGGACATGTCGGCGGCGGGCCAACGTAGGTCCAGGATCGTGGGGACGAGCCTACAGTCGTCGGACATGTCGGCGGCTGGCCAACCTAGTCCCGGGGTGGTGGGGACGACCCTATAGTCGTCGGACATGTCTGCGGCGGGCCAACCTAGTCCCTGGGTCGTGGGGACGACCCTATAGTCGTCGGACATGTCTGCGGCGGGCCAACCTAGTCCCTGGGTCGTGGGGACGACCCTATAGTCGTCGGACATGACGGTGGCGGGCCAACCTAGTCCCGGGGTCGTGGGGACGACCCTATAGTCGTCGGACATGTCGGCGGCGGGGCAAGTTTGGCCCGTGGTCGTGGGGACAACCCCATAGTCGTCGGACATGACGGTGGCGGGTCAACCTAGTCCCGGGGTCGTGGGGACGACCCTACAGTCGTCGGACATGTCGGCGGCGGGCCAACCCAGTCCCGTGTTCGTTGGGACGACCCTATAGTCGTAGGACATGTCGGCGGCTGGGCAACTATGGCCCGTGGTCGTGGGGACGACCATATAGTCTTCGGACATGTCGGCGGCTGGCCAACCTAGTTCCGGGTTCGTGGGGACGACCCTATAGTCGTAGGACATGTCGGCGGCGGGCCAACATAGTCCCTGGTTCGTGGGGACCCCCCTACAGTCGTCGGACATGTCGGCGGCGGGCCAACCTAGTCCCGGGGTTGTGGGGACGACCCTATAGTCGTCGGACATGTCGGCGGCTGGGCAACTATGGCCCGTGGTCGTGGGGACGACCCTATAGTCGTCGGACGAGTCGGCGGTGGGCCAACCTAGTCCCTGTGTCGTGGGGACGACCCTATAGTCGTCGGACATGACGGTGGCGGGCCAACCTAGTCCCGGGGTCGTGGGGACGACCCTACAGTCGTCGGACATGTCGGCGGCGGGCCAACGTAGGTCCAGGATCGTGGGGACGAGCCTACAGTCGTCGGACATGTCGGCGGCTGGCCAACCAAGTCCCGGGGTGGTGGGGACGACCCTATAGTCGTCGGACATGTCTGCGGCGGGCCAACCTAGTCCCTGGGTCGTGCGGACGACCCTATAGTCGTCGGACATGACGGTGGCGGGCCAACCTAGTCCCGGGGTCGTGGGGACGACCCTATAGTCGTCGGACATGTCGGCGGCGGGCCAACGTAGGTCCAGGGTCGTGGGGACGAGCCTACAGTCGTCGGACATGTCGGCGGCTGGCCAACCTAGTCCCGGGGTGGTGGGGACGACCCTATAGTCGTCGGACATGACGGTGGCGGGCCAATCTGGTCCCGGGGTCTTGGGGACGACCCTATAGTCGTCGGACGAGTCGGCGGCGGGCCAACCTAGTCCCGTGTTCGTTGGGACGACCCTATAGTCGTAGGACATGTCGGCGGCTGGGCAACTATGGCCCGTGGTCGTGGGGACGACCCTATAATCGTCGGACATGACGGTGGCGGGCCAACCTAGTCCCGGGGTCGTGGGGACGACCCTATAGTCGTCGGACATGTCGGCGGCTGGGCAAGTTTGGCCCATGGTCGTGGGGACGACCCCATAGTCGTCGGATATGACGGTGACGGGTCAACCTAGTCCCGGGGTCGTGGGGACGACCCTACAGTCGTCGGACATGTCGGCGGCGGGCTAACCCAGTCCCGTGTTCGTTGGGACGACCCTATAGTCGTCGGACATGATGGTGGCGGGCCAACCTAGTCCCGGGGTCGTGGGGACGACCCTACAGTCGTCGGACATGTCGGCGGCGGGCCAACCCAGTCCCGTGTTCGTGGGGACGACCCTATAGTCGTCGGACATGATGGTGGCGGGCCAATCTAGACCCGGGGTCGTGGGGACGACGCAATAGTCGTCGGACATGTCGGCGGTTGGCCAACTTTGGCCCGTGGTCGTGGGGACGACCCTATAGTCGTCGGACATGGCGGTGGCGGGCCAATCTATCCCCGGGGTCGTGGGGACGACCCTATAGTCGTCGGACATTTTGGCGGCTGGCCAACCTAGTCCCGGTGTCGTGGGGACGACCCTATAGTCGTCGGACATGATGGTGGCGGGCCAATCTAGACCCGGGGTCGCGGGGACGACCCAATAGTCGTCGGACAAGTCGGCGGCGGGCCAACCTATTCCCCGGGTCGTGGGGACGACCCTATAGTCGTCGGAACATGATGGTGGCGGCCCAATCTAGACCCGGGGTCGTGGGGACGACCCAATAGTCGTCGGACATGTCGGCGGCTGGCCAACTTGGGCCCGTGGTCGTGGGGACGACCCTATTGTCGTCGGACATGGCGGTGGCGGGCCAATCTATCCCCGGGGTCGTGGGGACGACCCTATAGTCGTCGGACATGTCGGCGGCGGGCGAACCTAGTCCCGGGGTCGTGGGGACGACCCTATAGTCGTCGGACATGTCGGCGGCTGGGCAACTTTGGCCGTGGTCGTGGGGACGACCCTATTGTCGTAGGACATGCCGACGGCATGCCAACCTAGTCCCGGGGTCGTAGGGACGACCCTATAGTCGTCGGACATGTCGGCGGCTGGGCAGCTTTGGCCCGTGGTCGTGGGGACGACCCTATAGTCGTCGGACATGTCGGCGGCTGGCCAACCTAGTCCCGGGGTCGTGGGGACGACCCGATAGTCGTCGGACATGTTGGCGGCTGGCCAACCTAGTCCCGGGGTCGTGGGGACGACTCTATAGTCGCCGGACAAGTCGGCGGCGGGTCATCCTAGTCCCGGGGTCGTGGGGACGACCCTGTAGTCGTCGGACATGTCGGCGGCAGGCCAACTTTGCCCCGTGGCCTTGGGGACGACCCTATACTGGTCGGACATGTCGGCAACTGGCCAACCTAGTCCCGGGGTGGTAGGGACGACCCTATAGTCGTCGGACAAGTCGGCGGCGGGCCAACCTAGTCCCGGGGTCGTGGGGAAGACCCTATAGTCGTCGGACATGTCGGCGGCTTGCCAACCTAGTCCCGGGTTCGTGGGGACGACCCTATAGTCGTTGGACATGTCTGCGGCTGGCCAACTTTGGCCCGGGGTCGTGGGGACGAACCTATAGCCGTCGGACATGTCGGCGGCTGGCCAACCTAGTCGCGGGGTGGTAGGGACGACCCTATAGTCGTCGGACAAGTCGGCGGCGGGCCAACCTAGTGCCGGGGTCGTGGGGAAGACCCTATAATCGTCGGACATGTCGGCGGCTTGCCAACCTAGTCCCGGGTTCGTGGGGACGACTCTATAGTCGTCGGACATGACGGCGGCTGGCCAACTTTGGCCCGTGGTCGTGGGGACGACCCTATAGTCGTCGGACATGACGGTGGCCGGCCAACTTTGGCCCGTGGTCGTGGGGACGACCCTATAGTCGTCGGACATGGCGGTGGCGGGCCAATCTATCACCAGGGTGGTAGGGACGACCCTATATTCGTCGGACAAGTCGGCGGCGGGCCAACCTAGTCACGGGGTCGTGGGGACGACCCTATAGTCGTCGGAAATGATGGTGGCGGGCCAATCTAGTCCCGGGGCCGTGGGGACGACCGTATAGTCGTCGGACATGGCGGTGGCGGGCCAATCTATCCCCGGGGTCGAGGGGACGACCCTATAGTCGTCGGACATGTTGGCGGCTGGCCAACCTAGTCCCGGTGTCGTGGGGACGAACCTATAGTCGTCGGACATGTCGGCGCCTGGGCAACTTTGGCCCGTGGTCATGGCGACGACCCTATAGTCGTCGGACATGTCGGCGGCTGGGCAACTTTGGCCCTGGTCGTGGGGACGACACTATAGTCGTAGGACATGCAGACGGCTTGCCAACCTAGTCCCGGGGACGTGGGGACGACCCTATAGTCGTCGGACATGTCGGCGGCTGGGCAGCTTTGGCCCGTGGTCGTGGGGACGACCCTATAGTCGTCGGAACATGATGGTGGCGGCCCAATCTAGACCCGGGGTCGTGGGGACGACCCAATAGTCGTCGGACATGTCGGCGGCTGGCCAACTTGGGCCCGTGGTCGTGGGGACGACCCTATTGTCGTCGGACATGGCGGTGGCGGGCCAATCTATCCCCGGGGTCGTGGGGACGACCCTATAGTCGTCGGACATGTTGGCGGCTGGCCAACCTAGTCCCGGTGTCGTGGGGCGACTCTATAGTCGTCGGACAAGTCGGCGGCGGGTCATCCTAGTCCCGGGGTCGTGGGGACGACCCAATAGTCGTCGGACATGTCGGCGGCTGGCCAACTTGGGCCCGTGGTCGTGGGGACGACCCTATTGTCGTCGGACATGGCGGTGGCGGGCCAATCTATCCCCGGGGTCGTGGGGACGACCCTATAGTCGTCGGACATGTTGGCGGCTGGCCAACCTAGTCCCGGTGTCGTGGGGCGACTCTATAGTCGTCGGACAAGTCGGCGGCGGGTCATCCTAGTCCCGGGGTCGTGGGGACGACCCTATAGTCGTCGGTCATGTCGGCGGCTGGGCATCTTTGGCCCGTGGTCGTGGGGACGACCCTATAGTCGTCGGACATGTCGGCGGCGGGCCAACCTAGTCCCGTGGTCGTGCGGACGACCCTATAGTCGTCGGAACATAATGGTGGCGGGCCAATCTAGACCCGGGGTCGTGGGGACGACCCTATAGTCGTCGGACATGATAGAGGCGGCCCAATCTACTCCCGGGGCCGTGGGGACGACCCTATAGTCGTCGGACATGATGGTGGCGGGCCAATCTAGACCCGGGGTCGTGGGGACGACCCAATAGTCGTCGGACAAGCCGGCGGCGGGCCAACCTAGTCCCGGGGTCGTGGGGACGACCCTATAGTCGTCGGAACATAATGGTGGCGGGCCAATCTAGACCCGGGGTCGTGGGGACAACCCTATAGTCGTCGGACATGATAGAGGCGGGCCAATCTAGTCCCGGGTTCGTGGGGACGACCCTATAGTCGTCGGACATGACGGTGGCGGGCCAATCTAGTCCCGGGGTCGTAGGGACGACCCTATAGTCGGCGGACATGATGGTGGTAGGCGAATCTAGTCCCGGGGCCGTGGGGACGACCGTATAGTCGTCGGACATGTCGGCGGCTGGCCAACCTACTCCCGGGGTCGTGGGGACGACCCTATAGTCGTCGGACATGATGATGGCGGGCCAAGCTATTCCCGGGGCCGTGGGGACGACCGTATAGTCGTCGGACATGTCGGCGGCTGGGCAACTTTGGCACGTGGTCTTGGGGACCACCCTATAGTCGTCGGACAAGTCGGCGGCGGGCCAATCCAGTCCCGGGGTCGTGGGGACGACCATATAGTCGCCGGACATGTCGGCGGCTGGGCAACTTTGGCCCGTGGTCGTGGGGACCACCCTATAGTCGTCGGACATGTCGGCGGCTGGGCAACTTTGGCCGTGGTCGTGGGGACGACACTATAGTCGTAGGACATGCAGACGGCTTGCCAACCTAGTCCCGGGGTCGTGGGGATGACACTATAGTCGTCGGACAAGTCGGCGGCGGGTCATCCTAGTCCCGGGGTCGTGGGGACGACCCTATAGTCGTCGGACAAGTCGGCGGCGGGCGAACCTAGTCCCGGGGTCGTGGTGACGACCCTATAGTCGTCGGACATGTCGGCGGCTGGGCAACTTTGGCCCGTGGTCGTGGAGACGACACTATGGTCGTCGGACAAGTCGGCGGCGGGTCATCCTAGTCCCGGGGTCGTGGGGACGACCCTATAGTCGTCGGACATGTCGGCGGCTGGCCAACCTAGTCCCGGTGTCGTGGGGACGAACCTATAGTCGTCGGACATGTCGGCGGCTGGCCAACCTAGTCCCGGGGTGGAAGGGACGACCCTATAGTCGTCGGACAAGTCGGCGGCTGGCCAACCTAGTACCGGGGTGGTAGGGACGACCCTATAGTCGTCGGACAAGTCGGCGGCGGGCCAACCTAGTCCCGGGGTCGTGGGGAAGACCCTATAATCGTCGGACATGTCGGCGGCTTGCCAACATAGTCCCGGGTTCGTGGGGACGACTCTATAGTCGTCGGACATGACGGCGGCTGGCCAACTTTGGCCCGTGGTCGTGGGGACGACCCTATAGTCGTCGGACATGACGGTGGCCGGCCAACTTTGGCCCGTGGTCGTGGGGACGACCCTATAGTCGTCGGACATGGCGGTGGCGGGCCAATCTATCACCAGGGTGGTAGGGACGACCCTATATTCGTCGGACAAGTCGGCGGCGGGCCAACCTAGTCACGGGGTCGTGGGGACGACCCTATAGTCGTCGGACATGATGGTGGCGGGCCAATCTAGTCCCGGGGCCGTGGGGACGACCGTATAGTCGTCGGACATGGCGGTGGCGGGTCAATCTATCCCCGGGGTCGAGGGGACGACCCTATAGTCGTCGGACATGTTGGCGGCTGGCCAACCTAGTCCCGGTGTCGTGGGGACGAACCTATAGTCGTCGGACATGTCGGCGCCTGGGCAACTTTGGCCCGTGGTCGTGGGGACGACCCTATAGTCGTCGGACAAGTCGGCGGCGGGCCAACCTAGTCACGGGGTCGTGGGGACGACCCTATAGTCGTCGGACATGATGGTGGCGGGCCAATCTAGTCCCGGGGCCGTGGGGACGACCGTATAGTCGTCGGCCATGGCGGTGGCGGGTCAATCTATCCCCGGGGTCGTGGGGACGACCCTATAGTCGTCGGACATGTCGGCGGCGGGCCAACGTAGGTCCAGGGTCGTGGGGACGAGCCTACAGTCGTCGGACATGTCGGCGGCTGGCCAACCTAGTCCCGGGGTGGTGGGGACGACCCTATAGTCGTCGGACATGACGGTGGCGGGCCAATCTGGTCCCGGGGTCTTGGGGACGACCCTATAGTCGTCGGACGAGTCGGCGGCGGGCCAACCTAGTCCCGTGTTCGTTGGGACGACCCTATAGTCGTAGGACATGTCGGCGGCTGGGCAACTATGGCCCGTGGTCGTGGGGACGACCCTATAATCGTCGGACATGACGGTGGCGGGCCAACCTAGTCCCGGGGTCGTGGGGACGACCCTATAGTCGTCGGACATGTCGGCGGCTGGGCAAGTTTGGCCCATGGTCGTGGGGACGACCCCATAGTCGTCGGATATGACGGTGACGGGTCAACCTAGTCCCGGGGTCGTGGGGACGACCCTACAGTCGTCGGACATGTCGGCGGCGGGCTAACCCAGTCCCGTGTTCGTTGGGACGACCCTATAGTCATAGGACATGTCGGCGGCTGGGCAACTATGGCCCGTGGTCGTGGGGACGACCATATAGTCTTCGGACATGTCGGCGGCTGGCCAACCTAGTTCCGGGTTCGTGGGGACGACCCTATAGTCGTAGGACATGTCGGCGGCGGGCCAACATAGTTCCTGGTTCGTGGGGACCCCCCTACAGTCGTCGGACATGTCGGCGGCGGGCCAACCTAGTCCCGGGGTTGTGGGGACGACCCTATAGTCGTCGGACATGTCGGCGGCTGGGCAACTATGGCCCGTGGTCGTGGGTCGACCCTATAGTCGTCGGACGAGTCGGCGGCGGGCCAACCTAGTCCCTGGGCCGAGGGGTCGACCCTATAGTCGTCGGACATGACGGTGGCGGGCCAACCTAGTCCCGGGGTCGTGGGGACGACCCTACAGTCGTCGGACATGTCGGCGGCGGGCCAACCCAGTCCCGTGTTCGTGGGGACGACCCTATAGTCGTCGGACATGATGGTGGCGGGCCAATCTAGACCCGGGGTCGTGGGGACGACGCAATAGTCGTCGGACATGTCGGCGGTTGGCCAACTTTGGCCCGTGGTCGTGGGGACGACCCTATAGTCGTCGGACATGGCGGTGGCGGGCCAATCTATCCCCGGGGTCGTGGGGACGACCCTATAGTCGTCGGACATTTTGGCGGCTGGCCAACCTAGTCCCGGTGTCGTGGGGACGACCCTATAGTCGTCGGACATGATGGTGGCGGGCCAATCTAGACCCGGGGTCGCGGGGACGACCCAATAGTCGTCGGACAAGTCGGCGGCGGGCCAACCTATTCCCCGGGTCGTGGGGACGACCCTATAGTCGTCGGAACATGATGGTGGCGGCCCAATCTAGACCCGGGGTCGTGGGGACGACCCAATAGTCGTCGGACATGTCGGCGGCTGGCCAACTTGGGCCCGTGGTCGTGGGGACGACCCTATTGTCGTCGGACATGGCGGTGGCGGGCCAATCTATCCCCGGGGTCGTGGGGACGACCCTATAGTCGTCGGACATGTCGGCGGCGGGCGAACCTAGTCCCGGGGTCGTGGGGACGACCCTATAGTCGTCGGACATGTCGGCGGCTGGGCAACTTTGGCCGTGGTCGTGGGGACGACCCTATTGTCGTAGGACATGCCGACGGCATGCCAACCTAGTCCCGGGGTCGTAGGGACGACCCTATAGTCGTCGGACATGTCGGCGGCTGGGCAGCTTTGGCCCGTGGTCGTGGGGACGACCCTATAGTCGTCGGACATGTCGGCGGCTGGCCAACCTAGTCCCGGGGTCGTGGGGACGACCCGATAGTCGTCGGACATGTTGGCGGCTGGCCAACCTAGTCCCGGGGTCGTGGGGACGACTCTATAGTCGCCGGACAAGTCGGCGGCGGGTCATCCTAGTCCCGGGGTCGTGGGGACGACCCTGTAGTCGTCGGACATGTCGGCGGCAGGCCAACTTTGCCCCGTGGCCTTGGGGACGACCCTATACTGGTCGGACATGTCGGCAACTGGCCAACCTAGTCCCGGGGTGGTAGGGACGACCCTATAGTCGTCGGACAAGTCGGCGGCGGGCCAACCTAGTCCCGGGGTCGTGGGGAAGACCCTATAGTCGTCGGACATGTCGGCGGCTTGCCAACCTAGTCCCGGGTTCGTGGGGACGACCCTATAGTCGTTGGACATGTCTGCGGCTGGCCAACTTTGGCCCGGGGTCGTGGGGACGAACCTATAGCCGTCGGACATGTCGGCGGCTGGCCAACCTAGTCGCGGGGTGGTAGGGACGACCCTATAGTCGTCGGACAAGTCGGCGGCGGGCCAACCTAGTGCCGGGGTCGTGGGGAAGACCCTATAATCGTCGGACATGTCGGCGGCTTGCCAACCTAGTCCCGGGTTCGTGGGGACGACTCTATAGTCGTCGGACATGACGGCGGCTGGCCAACTTTGGCCCGTGGTCGTGGGGACGACCCTATAGTCGTCGGACATGACGGTGGCCGGCCAACTTTGGCCCGTGGTCGTGGGGACGACCCTATAGTCGTCGGACATGGCGGTGGCGGGCCAATCTATCACCAGGGTGGTAGGGACGACCCTATATTCGTCGGACAAGTCGGCGGCGGGCCAACCTAGTCACGGGGTCGTGGGGACGACCCTATAGTCGTCGGAAATGATGGTGGCGGGCCAATCTAGTCCCGGGGCCGTGGGGACGACCGTATAGTCGTCGGACATGGCGGTGGCGGGCCAATCTATCCCCGGGGTCGAGGGGACGACCCTATAGTCGTCGGACATGTTGGCGGCTGGCCAACCTAGTCCCGGTGTCGTGGGGACGAACCTATAGTCGTCGGACATGTCGGCGCCTGGGCAACTTTGGCCCGTGGTCATGGCGACGACCCTATAGTCGTCGGACATGTCGGCGGCTGGGCAACTTTGGCCCTGGTCGTGGGGACGACACTATAGTCGTAGGACATGCAGACGGCTTGCCAACCTAGTCCCGGGGACGTGGGGACGACCCTATAGTCGTCGGACATGTCGGCGGCTGGGCAGCTTTGGCCCGTGGTCGTGGGGACGACCCTATAGTCGTCGGAACATGATGGTGGCGGCCCAATCTAGACCCGGGGTCGTGGGGACGACCCAATAGTCGTCGGACATGTCGGCGGCTGGCCAACTTGGGCCCGTGGTCGTGGGGACGACCCTATTGTCGTCGGACATGGCGGTGGCGGGCCAATCTATCCCCGGGGTCGTGGGGACGACCCTATAGACGTCGGACATGTTGGCGGCTGGCCAACCTAGTCCCGGTGTCGTGGGGCGACTCTATAGTCGTCGGACAAGTCGGCGGCGGGTCATCCTAGTCCCGGGGTCGTGGGGACGACCCAATAGTCGTCGGACATGTCGGCGGCTGGCCAACTTGGGCCCGTGGTCGTGGGGACGACCCTATTGTCGTCGGACATGGCGGTGGCGGGCCAATCTATCCCCGGGGTCGTGGGGACGACCCTATAGTCGTCGGACATGTTGGCGGCTGGCCAACCTAGTCCCGGTGTCGTGGGGCGACTCTATAGTCGTCGGACAAGTCGGCGGCGGGTCATCCTAGTCCCGGGGTCGTGGGGACGACCCTATAGTCGTCGGTCATGTCGGCGGCTGGGCATCTTTGGCCCGTGGTCGTGGGGACGACCCTATAGTCGTCGGACATGTCGGCGGCGGGCCAACCTAGTCCCGTGGTCGTGCGGACGACCCTATAGTCGTCGGAACATAATGGTGGCGGGCCAATCTAGACCCGGGGTCGTGGGGACGACCCTATAGTCGTCGGACATGATAGAGGCGGCCCAATCTACTCCCGGGGCCGTGGGGACGACCCTATAGTCGTCGGACATGATGGTGGCGGGCCAATCTAGACCCGGGGTCGTGGGGACGACCCAATAGTCGTCGGACAAGCCGGCGGCGGGCCAACCTAGTCCCGGGGTCGTGGGGACGACCCTATAGTCGTCGGAACATAATGGTGGCGGGCCAATCTAGACCCGGGGTCGTGGGGACAACCCTATAGTCGTCGGACATGATAGAGGCGGGCCAATCTAGTCCCGGGTTCGTGGGGACGACCCTATAGTCGTCGGACATGACGGTGGCGGGCCAATCTAGTCCCGGGGTCGTAGGGACGACCCTATAGTCGGCGGACATGATGGTGGTAGGCGAATCTAGTCCCGGGGCCGTGGGGACGACCGTATAGTCGTCGGACATGTCGGCGGCTGGCCAACCTACTCCCGGGGTCGTGGGGACGACCCTATAGTCGTCGGACATGATGATGGCGGGCCAAGCTATTCCCGGGGCCGTGGGGACGACCGTATAGTCGTCGGACATGTCGGCGGCTGGGCAACTTTGGCACGTGGTCTTGGGGACCACCCTATAGTCGTCGGACAAGTCGGCGGCGGGCCAATCCAGTCCCGGGGTCGTGGGGACGACCATATAGTCGCCGGACATGTCGGCGGCTGGGCAACTTTGGCCCGTGGTCGTGGGGACCACCCTATAGTCGTCGGACATGTCGGCGGCTGGGCAACTTTGGCCGTGGTCGTGGGGACGACACTATAGTCGTAGGACATGCAGACGGCTTGCCAACCTAGTCCCGGGGTCGTGGGGATGACACTATAGTCGTCGGACATGTCGGCGGCTGGCCAACCTAGTCGCGGGGTGGTAGGGACGACCCTATAGTCGTCGGACAAGTCGGCGGCGGGCCAACCTAGTGCCGGGGTCGTGGGGAAGACCCTATAATCGTCGGACATGTCGGCGGCTTGCCAACCTAGTCCCGGGTTCGTGGGGACGACTCTATAGTCGTCGGACATGACGGCGGCTGGCCAACTTTGGCCCGTGGTCGTGGGGACGACCCTATAGTCGTCGGACATGACGGTGGCCGGCCAACTTTGGCCCGTGGTCGTGGGGACGACCCTATAGTCGTCGGACATGGCGGTGGCGGGCCAATCTATCACCAGGGTGGTAGGGACGACCCTATATTCGTCGGACAAGTCGGCGGCGGGCCAACCTAGTCACGGGGTCGTGGGGACGACCCTATAGTCGTCGGAAATGATGGTGGCGGGCCAATCTAGTCCCGGGGCCGTGGGGACGACCGTATAGTCGTCGGACATGGCGGTGGCGGGCCAATCTATCCCCGGGGTCGAGGGGACGACCCTATAGTCGTCGGACATGTTGGCGGCTGGCCAACCTAGTCCCGGTGTCGTGGGGACGAACCTATAGTCGTCGGACATGTCGGCGCCTGGGCAACTTTGGCCCGTGGTCATGGCGACGACCCTATAGTCGTCGGACATGTCGGCGGCTGGGCAACTTTGGCCCTGGTCGTGGGGACGACACTATAGTCGTAGGACATGCAGACGGCTTGCCAACCTAGTCCCGGGGACGTGGGGACGACCCTATAGTCGTCGGACATGTCGGCGGCTGGGCAGCTTTGGCCCGTGGTCGTGGGGACGACCCTATAGTCGTCGGAACATGATGGTGGCGGCCCAATCTAGACCCGGGGTCGTGGGGACGACCCAATAGTCGTCGGACATGTCGGCGGCTGGCCAACTTGGGCCCGTGGTCGTGGGGACGACCCTATTGTCGTCGGACATGGCGGTGGCGGGCCAATCTATCCCCGGGGTCGTGGGGACGACCCTATAGTCGTCGGACATGTTGGCGGCTGGCCAACCTAGTCCCGGTGTCGTGGGGCGACTCTATAGTCGTCGGACAAGTCGGCGGCGGGTCATCCTAGTCCCGGGGTCGTGGGGACGACCCAATAGTCGTCGGACATGTCGGCGGCTGGCCAACTTGGGCCCGTGGTCGTGGGGACGACCCTATTGTCGTCGGACATGGCGGTGGCGGGCCAATCTATCCCCGGGGTCGTGGGGACGACCCTATAGTCGTCGGACATGTTGGCGGCTGGCCAACCTAGTCCCGGTGTCGTGGGGCGACTCTATAGTCGTCGGACAAGTCGGCGGCGGGTCATCCTAGTCCCGGGGTCGTGGGGACGACCCTATAGTCGTCGGTCATGTCGGCGGCTGGGCATCTTTGGCCCGTGGTCGTGGGGACGACCCTATAGTCGTCGGACATGTCGGCGGCGGGCCAACCTAGTCCCGTGGTCGTGCGGACGACCCTATAGTCGTCGGAACATAATGGTGGCGGGCCAATCTAGACCCGGGGTCGTGGGGACGACCCTATAGTCGTCGGACATGATAGAGGCGGCCCAATCTACTCCCGGGGCCGTGGGGACGACCCTATAGTCGTCGGACATGATGGTGGCGGGCCAATCTAGACCCGGGGTCGTGGGGACGACCCAATAGTCGTCGGACAAGCCGGCGGCGGGCCAACCTAGTCCCGGGGTCGTGGGGACGACCCTATAGTCGTCGGAACATAATGGTGGCGGGCCAATCTAGACCCGGGGTCGTGGGGACAACCCTATAGTCGTCGGACATGATAGAGGCGGGCCAATCTAGTCCCGGGTTCGTGGGGACGACCCTATAATCGTCGGACATGACGGTGGCGGGCCAATCTAGTCCCGGGGTCGTAGGGACGACCCTATAGTCGGCGGACATGATGGTGGTAGGCGAATCTAGTCCCGGGGCCGTGGGGACCACCGTATAGTCGTCGGACATGTCGGCGGCTGGCCAACCTACTCCCGGGCTCGTGGGGACGACCCTATAGTCGTCGGACATGATGATGGCGGGCCAAGCTATTCCCGGGGCCGTGGGGACGACCGTATAGTCGTCGGACATGTCGGCGGCTGGGCAACTTTGGCACGTGGTCTTGGGGACCACCCTATAGTCGTCGGACAAGTCGGCGGCGGGCCAATCCAGTCCCGGGGTCGTGGGGACGACCATATAGTCGCCGGACATGTCGGCGGCTGGGCAACTTTGGCCCGTGGTCGTGGGGACCACCCTATAGTCGTCGGACATGTCGGCGGCTGGGCAACTTTGGCCGTGGTCGTGGGGACGACACTATAGTCGTAGGACATGCAGACGGCTTGCCAACCTAGTCCCGGGGTCGTGGGGTGACACTATAGTCGTCGGACAAGTCGGCGGCGGGTCATCCTAGTCCCGGGGTCGTGGGGACGACCCTATAGTCGTCGGACAAGTCGGCGGCGGGCGAACCTAGTCCCGGGGTCGTGGTGACGACCCTATAGTCGTCGGACATGTCGGCGGCTGGGCAACTTTGGCCCGTGGTCGTGGAGACGACACTATGGTCGTCGGACAAGTCGGCGGCGGGTCATCCTAGTCCCGGGGTCGTGGGGACGACCCTATAGTCGTCGGACATGTCGGCGGCTGGCCAACCTAGTCCCGGTGTCGTGGGGACGAACCTATAGTCGTCGGACATGTCGGCGGCTGGCCAACCTAGTCCCGGGGTGGAAGGGACGACCCTATAGTCGTCGGACAAGTCGGCGGCTGGCCAACCTAGTCCCGGGGTGGTAGGGACGACCCTATAGTCGTCGGACAAGTCGGCGGCGGGCCAACCTAGTCCCGGGGTCGTGGGGAAGACCCTATAATCGTCGGACATGTCGGCGGCTTGCCAACATAGTCCCGGGTTCGTGGGGACGACTCTATAGTCGTCGGACATGACGGCGGCTGGCCAACTTTGGCCCGTGGTCGTGGGGACGACCCTATAGTCGTCGGACATGACGGTGGCCGGCCAACTTTGGCCCGTGGTCGTGGGGACGACCCTATAGTCGTCGGACATGGCGGTGGCGGGCCAATCTATCACCAGGGTGGTAGGGACGACCCTATATTCGTCGGACAAGTCGGCGGCGGGCCAACCTAGTCACGGGGTCGTGGGGACGACCCTATAGTCGTCGGACATGATGGTGGCGGGCCAATCTAGTCCCGGGGCCGTGGGGACGACCGTATAGTCGTCGGACATGGCGGTGGCGGGTCAATCTATCCCCGGGGTCGAGGGGACGACCCTATAGTCGTCGGACATGTTGGCGGCTGGCCAACCTAGTCCCGGTGTCGTGGGGACGAACCTATAGTCGTCGGACATGTCGGCGCCTGGGCAACTTTGGCCCGTGGTCGTGGGGACGACCCTATAGTCGTCGGACAAGTCGACGGCGCGCCAACCTAGTCCCGTGGTCGTGCGGGCGACCCTATAGTCGTCGGACATGTCGACGGCTGGCCAAGCTAGTCCCGGGGTCGTGGGGCCGAACCTATAGTCGTCGGACATGTCGGCGCCTGGGCAACTTTGGCCCGTGGTCGTGGGGACGACCCTATACTCGTCGGACAAGTCGGCGGCGGGTCATCCTAGTCCCGGGGTCGTGGGGACGACCGTATAGTCGTCGGACATGTCGGCGGCTGGCCAACCTAGTCCCGGGGCCGTGGGGACGACCGTATAGTCGTCGGACATGTCGGCGGCTGGCCAGCCTAGTCCCGGGGTCGTGGGGACGACCCTGTAGTCGTAGGACATGACGGTGGCGGGCCAATCTAGTCCCGGGGTCGTAGGGACGAGCCTATAGTCGTCGGACATGTCGGCGGCGGGCCAACATAGTCCCGGGGTGGTAGGGACGACCCTATAGTCGTCGGACAAGTCGGCGGCGGGCCATCCTAGTCCCGGGGTCGTGGGGACGACCCTATAGTCGTCGGACCTGTTGGCGGCTGGCCAACCTAGTCCCGGTGTCGTGGGGACGACCCTATAGTCGTCGGACATGATGGTGGCGGGCCAATCTAGACCCGGGGTCGTGGGGACGACCCAATAGTCGTCGGACAAGTCGGCGGCGGGCCAACCTATTCCCCGGGTCGTGGGGACGACCCTATCGTCGTCGGACAAGTCGGAGGCGGGCCATCCTAATCCCGGGGACGTGGGGACGACCCTATAGTCGTCGGACATGTTGGCGGCTGGCCTACCTAGTCCCGGAGTCGTGGGGACGACTCTATAGTCGTCGGACAAGTCGGCGGCGGGTCGCCCTAGTCCCGGGGTCGTGGGGACGACCCTATAGCCGTCGGACATGACGGTGGCGGGCCTATCTAGTCCCGGGGTCGTGGGGACGACCCTATAGTCGTCGGATATGTCTGCGGCTGGGCAGCTTTGGCCCGTGGTCGTGGGGACGACCCTATAGTCGTCGGACATGTCGGCGGCTTGCCAACCTAGCCTCGGGTTCGTGGGGACGACCCTATAGTCGTTGGACATGTCGGCGGCTGGCCAACTTTGGCCCGGGGTAGTGGGGACGAACCTATAGCCGTCGGACATGTCGGCGGCTGGCCAACCTAGTCCCGGGGCCGTGGGGACGACCCGATAGTCGTCGGACATGATAGTGGCGGGCCAATCTAGTCCCGGGTTCGTGGGGACGACCCTATAGTCGTCGGACATGTTGGCGGCTGGCCAACCTAGTCCCGGGGTCGTGGGGACGACCCTATAGTCGTCGGAAAATTCGGCGGCGGGCCAACCTAGTCCCAGGGTGGTAGGGACGACCCTATAGTCGTCGGACAAGTCGGCGGCGTGCCAACATAGTCCCGGGGTCGTGGGGACGACCCTATAGTCGTCGGACAAGTCGGCGGCGGGCCATCCTAGTCCCGGTGTCGTGGGTACGACCCTATAGTCGTCGGACAAGTTGGCGGCGGGCAATACTAGTCCCGGGGTCGTGGGGACGACCCTATCGTCGTCGGACAAGTCGGAGGCGGGCCATCCTAGTCCCGGGGTCGTGGGGACGACCCTATAGTCGTCGGACATGTTGGCGGCTGGCCAACCTAGTCCCGGGGTCGTGGGGACGACCCTATAGTCGTCGGACATGTCGGCGGCTGGCCAACCTAGTCCCGGGTTCGTGGGGACGACCCTATAGTCGTCGGACATGTCGGCGGCTGGCCAACTTTGGCCCGGGGTCGTGGGGACGACCCTATAGTCGTCGGACATGTTGGCCGCTGGCCAACCTAGTCCCGGGGTCGTGGGGACGACTCTATAGTCATCGGACAAGTCGGCGGCGGGTCATCCTAGTCCCGGGGTCGTGGGGACGACCCTATAGTCGTCGGACATGACGGTGGCGGGCCAATCTAGTCCCGTGGCCGTGGGGACGACCGTATAATCGTCGGACATGTCGGCGGCTGGCCAACCTAGTCCCGGGGTCGTGGGGACGAACCTATAGCCGTCGGACATGTCGGCGGCTGGCCGACCTAGTCCCGGGGCCGTGGGGACGACCCTATAGTCGTCGGACATGATAGTGGCGGGCCAATCTAGTCCCGGGTTCGTGGGGACGACCCTATAGCCGTCGGACATGACGGCGGCTGGCCAACTTTGGCCCGTGGTCGTGGGGACGACCCTATAGTCGTCGGACATGACGGTGGCGGGTCATCCTAGTCCCGGGGTCGTGGGGACGACCCTATAGTCGTCGGACATGACGGTGGCGGGCCAATCTAGTCCCGTGTCCGTGGGGACGACCGTATAATCGTCGGACATGTCGGCGGCTGGCCAACCTAGTCCCGGGGTCGTGGGGACGAACCTATAGCCGTCGGACATGTCGGCGGCTGGCCGACCTAGTCCCGGGGCCGTGGGGACGACCCTATAGTCGTCGGACATGATAGTGGCGGGCCAATCTAGTCCCGGGTTCGTGGGGACGACCCTATAGTCGTCGGACATGACGGCGGCTGGCCAACTTTGGCCCGTGGTCGTGGGGACGACCCTATAGTCGTCGGACATGACGGTGGCGGGCCAATCTAGTCCCAGGGCCGTGGGGACGACCTTATAGTCGTCGGACATGTCGGCGGCGGGCCAACGTAGGCCCGGGGTCGTGGGGACGACCCTATAGACGTCGGACATGTCGACGGCTGGCCAACCTAGTCCTGGGTTCGTGGGGACGACCAAATATTCGTCGGAATAGCCGGCGGCAGGCCAACGTGGGCCCAGGGTCGTAGGGACGACCCTATAGTCGTCGGAAAAGTCGGCGGCTGGCCAACCTAGTCCCGGGGTCGTAGGGACGACCCTATAGTCGCCGGACATGACGGTGGCGGGCCATCCTAGACCCGGGGTCGTGGGTACGACCCTATAGTCGTCGGAAAAGTCGGCGGCTGGCCAACCTAGTCCCGAGGTTGTAGGGACGACCCTATAGTCGCCGGACATGACGGTGGCGGGCCATCCTAGACCAGGGGTCGTGGGTACGACCCTATAGTCGTCGGACAAGTCGGCGGCGGGCCAATCTAGTTCCGGGGTCGTGGGGACGATCCTATAGTCGTCGGACATGACGGTGGCGGGCCAATCTAGTCCCAGGGCCGTGGGGACGACCCAATATTCGTCGAAATAGCCGGCGGCAGGCCAACGTAGGCCCAGGGTTGTTGGGACGACCCTATAGTCGTCGGAAAAGTCGGCGGCGGGCCAACCTAGTCACGGGGTCGTGGGGACGACCCTATAGTCGTCGGACATGTTGGCGGCTGGCCAACCTAGTCCCGGGGTCGAGGGAAGACTCTATAGTCGTCGGACAAGTCGGCGGCGGGTCGTCCTAGTCCCGGGGTCGTGGGGACGACCCTATAGTCGTCGGACATGACGGTGGCGGGCCTATCTAGTCCCGGGGCCGTGGGGACGACCCTATAGTCGTCGGACATGCGGGTGGCGGGCCAATCTAGTCCCGGGGTCGTGGGTACGACCCTATACTCGTCGGACATGACGGTGGCGGGCCAATCTAGTCCCGGGGCCGTGGGGACGACCCTATAGTCGTCGGACATGCGGGTGGCGGGCCAATCTAGTCCCGGGGTCGTGGGTACGACCCTATAGTCGTCGGACATGACGGTGGCGGGCCTATCTAGTCCCGGGGCCGTGGGGACGACCCTATAGTCGGCGGACATGCGGGTGGCGGGCCAATCTAGTCCCGGGGTCGTGGGTACGACCCTATACTCGTCGGACATGACGGTGGCGGGCCAATCTAGTCCCGGGGCCGTGGGGACGACCCTATAGTCGTCGGACATGTTGGCGGCTGGCCAACCTAGTCCCGGGGTCGTGGGGACGACCCTATAGTCGTCGGACATGTTGGCGGCGGGCCATCCTAGTCCCGGGGACGTGGGTACGACCCTATAGTCGTCGGAAAAGTCGGTGGCGGGCCATACTAGTCCCGGGGTCGTGGGGACGACCCTATCGTCGTCGGACAAGACGGAGGCGGGCCAACTTAGTCCCGGGGTCGTGGGGACGACCCTATAGTCGTCGGACATGTTGGCGGCTGGCCAACCTATTCCCGGGGTCGTGGGGACGACTCTATAGTCGTCGGACAAGTCGGCGGCGGGTCATCCTTGTCCCAGGGTCGTGGGGACGACCCTATAGTCGTCGTACATGACGGTGGCGGGCCTATCCAGTCCCGGGGCAGTGGGGACGACCCTATAGTCGTCGGACATGCGGGTGGCGGGCCAATCTAGTCCCGGGGTCGTGGGTACGACCCTATAGTCGTCGGACAAGTCGGCAGCGGGTCGTCCTAGTCCCGGGGTCGTGGGGACGACTCTATAGTCGTCGGAGAAGTCGGCGGCGGGTCATCCTTGTCCCAGGGTCGCGGGGACGACCCTATAGTCGTCGTACATGACGGTGGCGGGCCTATCCAGTCCCGGGGCCGTGGGGACGACCCTATAGTCGTCGGACATGCGGGTGGCGGGCCAATCTAGTCCCGGGGTCGTGGGGACGACCCTATAGTCGTCGGACATGATAGTGGCGGGCCAATCTAGTCCCGGGTTCGTGGGGACGACCCTATAGTCGTCGGACATGATAGTGGCGGGCCAATCTAGTCCCGGGTTCGTGGGGACGACCCTATAGTCGTCGGACATGTTGGCGGCTGGCCAACCTAGTCCCGGGGTCGTGGGGACGACTCTATAGTCGTTGACAAGTCGGCGGCGGGTCGTCCTAGTCCCGGGGTCGTGGGGACGACTCTATAGTCGTCGGACAAGTCGGCGGCGGGTCATCCTTGTCCCAGGGTCGTGGGGACGACCCTATAGTCGTCGTACATGACGGTGGCGGGCCTATCCAGTCCCGTGGCCGTGGGGACGACCCTATAGTCGTCGGACATGTTGGCGGCTGGCCAATCTAGTCCCGGGTTCGTGGGGACGACCCTATAGTCGTCGGACAAGTCGGCGGCTGGCCACCCTAGTCCCGGGGACGTGGGGACGACCCTATAGTCGTCGGACATGTCGGCGGCTGGCCAACCTAGTCCCGGGTTCGTGGGGACGACCCTATAGTCGTCGGACATGTCGGCGGCTGGGCAACTTTGGCCCGTGGTCGTGGGGACGATCCTATAGTCGTCGGACATGACGGTGGCGGGCCAATCTAGTCCCAGGGCCGTGGGGACGACCCTATAGTCGTCGGACATGTCGGCGGCGGGCCAATCTAGTCCCGGGGCCGTGGGGACGACCCTATAGTCGGCGGACATGCGGGTGGCGGGCCCGACTTAGTCCCGGGGTCGTGGGGACGACCCTATAGTCGTCGGACATGTTGGCGGCTGGCCAACCTATTCCCGGGGTCGTGGGGACGACTCTATAGTCGTCGGACAAGTCGGCGGCGGGTCATCCTTGTCCCAGGGTCGTGGGGACGTCCCTATAGTCGTCGGACATGACGGTGGCGGGCCAATCTAGTCCCGGGACCGTGGGAACGACCCTATAGTCGTCGGACATGTTGGCGGCTGGCCAACCTAGTCCCGGGGTCGTGGGGACGACCCTATAGTCGTCGGACATGTTGGCGGCGGGCCATCCTAGTCCCGGGGACGTGGGTACGACCCTATAGTCTTCGGAAAAGTCGGTGGCGGGCCATACTAGTCCCGGGGTCGTGGGGACGACCCTATCGTCGTCGGACAAGACGGAGGCGGGCCCGACTTAGTCCCGGGGTCGTGGGGACGACCCTATAGTCGTCGGACATGTTGGCGGCTGGCCAACCTATTCCCGGGGTCGTGGGGACGACTCTATAGTCGTCGGACAAGTCGGCGGCGGGTCATCCTTGTCCCAGGGTCGTGGGGACGACCCTATAGTCGTCGGACATGACGGTGGCGGGCCTATCCAGTCCCGGGGCCGTGGGGACGACCCTATAGTCGTCGGACATGCGGGTGGCGGGCCAATCTAGTCCCGGGGTCGTGGGTACGACCCTATACTCGTCGGACATGACGGTGGCGGGCCAATCTAGTCCCGGGGCCGTGGGGACGACCCTATAGTCGTCGGACATGATAGTGGCGGGCCAATCTAGTCCCGGGTTCGTGGGGACGACCCTATACTCGTCGGACATGACGGTGGCGGGCCAATCTAGTCCCGGGGCCGTGGGGACGACCCTATACTCGTCGGACATGTCGGCGGCTGGCCAACCTAGTCCCGGGTTCGTGGGGACGACCCTATAGTCGTCGGACATGTCGGCGGCTGGGCAACTTTGGCCCGTGGTCGTGGGGACGATCCTATAGTCGTCGGACATGACGGTGGCGGGCCAATCTAGTCCCAGGGCCGTGGGGACGACCCTATAGTCGTCGGACATGTCGGCGGCGGGCCAATCTAGTCCCGGGGCCGTGGGGACGACCCTATAGTCGGCGGACATGCGGGTGGCGGGCCCGACTTAGTCCCGGGGTCGTGGGGACGACCCTATAGTCGTCGGACATGTTGGCGGCTGGCCAACCTATTCCCGGGGTCGTGGGGACGACTCTATAGTCGTCGGACAAGTCGGCGGCGGGTCATCCTTGTCCCAGGGTCGTGGGGACGTCCCTATAGTCGTCGGACATGACGGTGGCGGGCCAATCTAGTCCCGGGACCGTGGGAACGACCCTATAGTCGTCGGACATGTTGGCGGCTGGCCAACCTAGTCCCGGGGTCGTGGGGACGACCCTATAGTCGTCGGACATGTTGGCGGCGGGCCATCCTAGTCCCGGGGACGTGGGTACGACCCTATAGTCTTCGGAAAAGTCGGTGGCGGGCCATACTAGTCCCGGGGTCGTGGGGACGACCCTATCGTCGTCGGACAAGACGGAGGCGGGCCCGACTTAGTCCCGGGGTCGTGGGGACGACCCTATAGTCGTCGGACATGTTGGCGGCTGGCCAACCTATTCCCGGGGTCGTGGGGACGACTCTATAGTCGTCGGACAAGTCGGCGGCGGGTCATCCTTGTCCCAGGGTCGTGGGGACGACCCTATAGTCGTCGGACATGACGGTGGCGGGCCTATCCAGTCCCGGGGCCGTGGGGACGACCCTATAGTCGTCGGACATGCGGGTGGCGGGCCAATCTAGTCCCGGGGTCGTGGGTACGACCCTATACTCGTCGGACATGACGGTGGCGGGCCAATCTAGTCCCGGGGCCGTGGGGACGACCCTATAGTCGTCGGACATGATAGTGGCGGGCCAATCTAGTCCCGGGTTCGTGGGGACGACCCTATACTCGTCGGACATGACGGTGGCGGGCCAATCTAGTCCCGGGGCCGTGGGGACGACCCTATAGTCGTCGGACATGACGGCGGCTGGCCAACATTGGCCCGTGGTCGTGGGGACGACCATATAGTCGTCGGACACATCGACGGCTGGCCATCTTTGGCCCGTAGTCGTGGGGACGACCCTATAGTCGTCGGACATGTTGGCGGCTGGCCAACCTAGTCCCGGGGTCGTGGGGACGACTCTATAGTCGTCGGACAAGTCGGCGGCGGGTCGTCCTAGTCCCGGGGTCGTGAGGACGACCCTATAGTCGTCGGACATGACGGTGGCGGGCCTATCTAGTCCCGTGGCCGTGGGGACGACCCTATAGTCGTCGGATATGCGGGTGGCGGGCCAATCTAGTCCCGGGGTCGTGGGTACGACCCTATACTCGTCGGACATGACGGTGGCGGGCCAATCTAGTTCCAGGGCCGTGGGGACGACCCTATAGCCGTCAGACATGTCGGCGGCTGGCCAACCTAGTCCCGGGGCCGTGGGGACGACGCTATAGTCGTCGGACATGATAGTGGCGGGCCAATCTAGTCCCGGGTTCGTGGGAACGACCCTATAGTCGTCGGACATGACGGCGGCTGGCCAACTTTGGCCCGTGGTCGTGGGGACGACCCTATAGTCGTCGGACATGACGGTGGCGGGCCAATCTAGCCCGGGGGTCGTGGGGACGACCCTATAGTCGTCGGACATGTCGGCAGCTGGCCAACCTAGTCCCGGGGTGGTAGGGACGACCCTATAGTCGTCGGACATGTCGGCGGCGGGCCAACCTAGTCCCGGGGTCGTGGGGACGACCCTATAGTCGTCGGACATGTCGGCGGCTGGGCAACTTTGGCCCGTGGTCGTGGGGACGACCCTATTGTCGTCGGACATGTCGGCGGCTTGCCAACCTAGTCCCGGGTTCGTGGGGACGACCCTATAGTCGTCGGACATGTCGGCGGCTGGCCAACTTTGGCCCGGGGTCGTGGGGACGACCCTATAGTCGTCGGAAAAGTCGGCGGCTGGCCAACCTAGTCCCAGGGTCGTAGGGACGACCCTATAGTCGTCGGACAAGTCGGCGGCGGGCAATACTAGTCCCGGGGTCGTGGGGATGACACTATCGTCGTCGGACAAGTCGGAGGCGGGCCATCCTAGTCCCGGGGTAGTGGGGACGACCCTATAGTCGTCGGACACGTTGGCGGCTGGCCAACCTAGTCCCGGGGTCGTGGGGACGACTCTATAGTCGTCGGACAAGTCGGCGGCGGGTCGTCCTAGTCCCGGGGTCGTGAGGACGACCCTATAGTCGTCGGACATGACGGTGGCGGGCCTATCTAGTCCCGGGGCCGTGGGGACGACCCTATAGTCGTCGGACATGCGGGTGGCGGGCCAATCTAGTCCCGGGGTCGTGGGTACGACCCTATAGTCGTCGGAAAAGTCGGCGGCTGGCCAACCTAGTCCCGGGGTCGTGGGGACGAACCTATAGCCGTCGGACAAGTCGGCGGCTGGCCAACCTAGTCCCGGGTTCGTGGGGACGACCCTATATTCGTCGGAATAGCCGGCGGCAGGCCATCGTAGGCCCAGGGTCGTAGGGACGACCCTATAGTCGTCGGAAAAGTCGGCGGCGGGCCAACCTAATCCCGGGGTCGTGGGGACTACCCTATAGTCGTCGGACATGGCGGTGGCGGGCCAATCTAGCCCGGGGGTCGTGGGGACGACCCTATAGTCGTCGGACATGATGGTGGCGGGCCAATCTAGACCCGGGGTCGTGGGGACGACCCAATAGTCGTCGGACATGCCGGCGGCTGGCCAACTTTGACCCGTGGTCATTGGGACGACCCTATGGTCGTCGGACATGTCGGCGGCTGGCCAACTTTGGCCCGTAGTCGTGGGGACGACCCAATATTCGTCGGAATAGCCGGCGGCAGGCCAACGTAGGCCCAGGGTCGTAGGGACGACCCTATAGTCGTCGGACAAGTCGGCGGCGGGCCAACCTAGTCCCGGGGTCGTGGGGAAGACCCTATAGTCGTCGGACATGTCGGCGGCTTGCCAACCTAGTCCCGGGTTCGTGGGGACGACCCTATAGTCGTCGGACATGTCGGCGGCTGTCCAACTTTGGCCCGGGGTCGTGGGGACGACCCTATAGTCGTCGGACCTGTCGGCGGCTGGGTAACTTTGGCCCGTGGTCGTGGGGACGACCCTACAGTCGTAGGACATGTCGACGGCTTGCCAACCTAGTCCCGGGGTCGTGGGGACGACCCTATAGTCGTCGGACATGTCGGCAGCTGGCCAACCTAGTCCCGGGGTGGTAGGGACGACCCTATAGTCGTCGGACATGTCGGCGGCTGGGCAACTTTGGCCCGGGGTCGTGGGGACGAACCTATAGCTGTCGGACATGTCGGCGGCTGGCCAACCTAGTTCCGGGGCCGTGGGGACGACCCTATATTCGTCGGAATAGCCGGCGGCAGGCCATCGTAGGCCCAGGGTCGTAGGGACGACCCTGCAGTCGTCGGAAAAGTCGGCGGCGGGCTAACCTAGTCCCGGGGTCGTGGGGACTACCCTATAGTCGTCGGACATCACGGTGGCGGGCCAATCAAGTCCCGGGGTCGTGGGGACGACCCTATAGTCGTCGGAAATGTCGGCGGCGGCCAACCTAGTCCCGGGGTCGTGGGGACGACCCTATAGTCGTCGGACATGTCGACGGCTGGGCAACTTTGGCCCGTGGTCGTGGGGACGACCCTATAGTCGTCGGACATGTCGGCGGCTGGCCAACATTGGCCCGTGGTCGTGGGGACGACCCTATGGTCGTCGGACATGACGGTGGCGGGCCAATCTAGTCCCAGGGCCGTGGGGACGACCCTATAGTCGTCGGACATGTCGGCGGCGGGCCAATCTAGTCCCAGGGCCGTGGGGACGACCTTATAGTCGTCGGACATGTCGGCGGCGGGCCAACGTAGGCCCGGGGTCGTGGGGACGACCCTATAGACGTCGGACATGTCGACGGCTGGCCAACCTAGTCCTGGGTTCGTGGGGACGACCCAATATTCGTCGAAATAGCCGGCGGCAGGCCAACGTAGGCCCGGGGTCGTGAGGACGACCCTATAGACGTCGGACATGTCGATGGCTGGCCAACCTAGTCCTGGGTTCGTGGGGACGACCCAATATTCGTCGAAATAGCCGGCGGCAGGCCAACGTAGGCCCAGGGTCGTAGGGACGACCCTATAGTCGTCGGAAAAGTCGGCGGCGCGCCAACATAGTCACGGGGTCGTGGGGACGACCCTATAGTCGTCGGACAAGTCGGCGGCGGGCGAACCTAGTCCCGGGGTCGTGGGGACGACCCTATAGTCGTCGGACATGTCGGCGGCTGGGCAACTTTGGCCCGTGGTCGTGGGGACGATCCTATAGTCGTCGGACATGACGGTGGCGGGCCAATCTAGTCCCAGGGTCGTAGGGACGACCCTATAGTCGCCGGACATGACGGTGGCGGGCCATCCTAGACCCGGGTTCGTGGGTACGACCCTATAGTCGTCGGAAAAGTCGGCGGCTGGCCAACCTAGTCCCGAGGTTGTAGGGACGACCCTATAGTCGTCGGAAAAGTCGGCGGCGCGCCAACATAGTCACGGGGTCGTGGGGACGACCCTATAGTCGTCGGACATGTCGGCGGCTGGGCAACTTTGGCCCGTGGTCGTGGGGACGATCCTATAGTCGTCGGACATGACGGTGGCGGGCCAATCTAGTCCCAGGGTCGTGGGGACGACCCTATAGTCGTCGGACATGTCGGCGGCTGGGCAACTTTGGCCCGTGGTCGTGGGGACGATCCTATAGTCGTCGGACATGACGGTGGCGGGCCAATCTAGTCCCAGGGTCGTAGGGACGACCCTATAGTCGCCGGACATGACGGTGGCGGGCCATCCTAGACCCGGGTTCGTGGGTACGACCCTATAGTCGTCGGAAAAGTCGGCGGCTGGCCAACCTAGTCCCGAGGTTGTAGGGACGACCCTATAGTCGCCGGACATGACGGTGGCGGGCCATCCTAGACCCGGGGTCGTGGGTACGACCCTATAGTCGTCGGACAAGTCGGCGGCGGGCCAATCTAGTCCCGGGGTCGTGGGGACGATCCTATAGTCGTCGGACATGACGGTGGCGGGCCAATCTAGTTCCAGGGCCGAGGGGACGACCCAATATTCGTCGAAATAGCCGGCGGCAGGCCAACGTAGGCCCAGGGTTGTAGGGACGACCCTATAGTCGTCGGACATGTCGGCGGCTTGCCAACCTAGTCCCGGGTTCGTGGGGACGACCCTATAGTCGTCGGACATGTCGGCGGCTGGCCAACTTTGGCCCGGGGTCGTGGGGACGACCCTACAGTCGTAGGACATGTCGACGGCTTGCCAACCTAGTCCCGGGGTCGTGGGGACGACCCTATAGTCGTCGGACATGTCGGCAGCTGGCCAACCTAGTCCCGGGGTGGTAGGGACGACCCTATAGTCGTCGGACATGTCGGCGGCTGGGCAACTTTGGCCCGGGGTCGTGGGGACGACCCTATAGACGTCGGACATGTCGACGGCTGGCCAACCTAGTCCTGGGTTCGTGGGGACGACCCAATATTCGTCGAAATAGCCGGCGGCAGGCCAACGTAGGCCCGGGGTCGTGAGGACGACCCTATAGACGTCGGACATGTCGATGGCTGGCCAACCTAGTCCTGGGTTCGTGGGGACGACCCAATATTCGTCGAAATAGCCGGCGGCAGGCCAACGTAGGCCCAGGGTCGTAGGGACGACCCTATAGTCGTCGGAAAAGTCGGCGGCGCGCCAACCTAGTCACGGGGTCGTGGGGACGACCCTATAGTCGTCGGACAAGTCGGCGGCGGGCGAACCTAGTCCCGGGGTCGTGGGGACGACCCTATAGTCGTCGGACATGTCGGCGGCTGGGCAACTTTGGCCCGTGGTCGTGGGGACGATCCTATAGTCGTCGGACATGACGGTGGCGGGCCAATCTAGTCCCAGGGTCGTAGGGACGACCCTATAGTCGCCGGACATGACGGTGGCGGGCCATCCTAGACCCGGGTTCGTGGGTACGACCCTATAGTCGTCGGAAAAGTCGGCGGCTGGCCAACCTAGTCCCGAGGTTGTAGGGACGACCCTATAGTCGCCGGACATGACGGTGGCGGGCCATCCTAGACCCGGGGTCGTGGGTACGACCCTATAGTCGTCGGACAAGTCGGCGGCGGGCCAATCTAGTCCCGGGGTCGTGGGGACGATCCTATAGTCGTCGGACATGACGGTGGCGGGCCAATCTAGTTCCAGGGCCGTGGGGACGACCCAATATTCGTCGAAATAGCCGGCGGCAGGCCAACGTAGGCCCAGGGTTGTAGGGACGACCCTATAGTCGTCGGAAAAGTCGGCGGCGGGCCAACCTAGTCACGGGGTCGTTGGGACGACCCTATAGTCGTCGGACAAGTCGGCGGCGGGCGAACCTAGTCCCGGGGTCGTGGGGACGACCCTATAGTCGTCGGACATGTCGGCGGCTGGGCAACTTTGGCCCGTGGTCGTGGGGACGATCCTATAGTCGTCGGACATGACGGTGGCGGGCCAATCTAGTCCCAGGGCCGTGGGGACGACCCTATAGTCGTCGGACATGTCGGCGGCGGGCCAATCTAGTCCCGGGGCCGTGGGGACGACCCTATAGTCGGCGGACATGCGGGTGGCGGGCCAATCTATTCCCGGGGTCGTGGGTACGACCCTATACTCGTCGGACATGACGGTGGCGGGCCAATCTAGTCCCGGGGCCGTGGGGACGACCCTATAGTCGTCGGACATGATAGTGGCGGGCCAATCTAGTCCCGGGTTCGTGGGGACGACCCTATACTCGTCGGACATGTTGGCGGCTGGCCAACCTAGTCCCGGGGTCGAGGGAAGACTCTATAGTCGTCGGACAAGTCGGCGGCGGGTCGTCCTAGTCCCGGGGTCGTGGGGACGACCCTATAGTCGTCGGACATGACGGTGGCGGGCCTATCTAGTCCCGGGGCCGTGGGGACGACCCTATAGTCGTCGGACATGCGGGTGGCGGGCCAATCTAGTCCCGGGGTCGTGGGTACGACCCTATACTCGTCGGACATGACGGTGGCGGGCCAATCTAGTCCCGGGGCCGTGGGGACGACCCTATAGTCGTCGGACATGCGGGTGGCGGGCCAATCTAGTCCCGGGGTCGTGGGTACGACCCTATAGTCGTCGGACATGACGGTGGCGGGCCAATCTAGTCCCGGGGCCGTGGGGACGACCCTATAGTCGTCGGACATGTTGGCGGCTGGCCAACCTAGTCCCGGGGTCGTGGGGACGACCCTATAGTCGTCGGACATGTTGGCGGCGGGCCATCCTAGTCCCGGGGACGTGGGTACGACCCTATAGTCGTCGGAAAAGTCGGTGGCGGGCCATACTAGTCCCGGGGTCGTGGGGACGACCCTATCGTCGTCGGACAAGACGGAGGCGGGCCAACTTAGTCCCGGGGTCGTGGGGACGACCCTATAGTCGTCGGACATGTTGGCGGCTGGCCAACCTATTCCCGGGGTCGTGGGGACGACTCTATAGTCGTCGGACAAGTCGGCGGCGGGTCATCCTTGTCCCAGGGTCGTTGGGACGACCCTATAGTCGTCGAACATGACGGTGGCGGGCCTATCCAGTCCCGGGGCCGTGGGGGCGACCCTATAGTCGTCGGACATGCGGGTGGCGGGCCAATCTAGTCCCGGGGTCGTGGGTACGACCCTATACTCGTCGGACATGACGGTGGCGGGCCAATCTAGTCCCAGGGCCGTGGGGACGACCCTATAGACGTCGGACATGTCGGCGGCGGGCCAATCTAGTCCCGGGGCCGTGGGGACGACCCTATAGTCGGCGGACATGCGGGTGGCGGGCCAATCTAGTCCCGGGGTCGTGGGTACGACCCTATACTCGTCGGACATGACGGTGGCGGGCCAATCTAGTCCCGGGGCCGTGGGGACGACCCTATAGTCGTCGGACATGATAGTTGCGGGCCAATCTAGTCCCGGGTTCGTGGGGACGACCCTATAGTCGTCGGACATGTTGGCGGCTGGCCAACCTAGTCCCGGGGTCGTGGGGACGACTCTATAGTCGTCGGACAAGTCGGCGGCGGGTCGTCCTAGTCCCGGGGTCGTGGGGACGACACTATACTCGTCGGACATGACGGTGGCGGGCCTATCTAGTCCCGGGGCCGTGGGGACGACCCTATAGTCGTCGGACATGCGGGTGGCGGGCCAATCTAGTCCCGGGGTCGTGGGTACGACCCTATAGTCGTCGGACATGACGGTGGCGGGCCTATCTAGTCCCGGGGCCGTGGGGACGACCCTATAGTCGTCGGAAATGCGGGTGGCGGGCCAATCTTGTCCCGGGGTCGTGGGTACGACCCTATACTCGTCGGACATGACGGTGGCGGGCCAACCTAGTTCCGGGGTCGTGGGGACGACCCTATAGTCGTTGGACATGTCGGCGGCTGGCCAACTTTGGCCCGGGGTCGTGGGGACGAACCTATAGCCGTCAGACATGTCGGCGGCTGGCCAACCTAGTCCCGGGGCCGTGGGGACGACGCTATAGTCGTCGGACATGATAGTGGCGGGCCAATCTAGTCCCGGGTTCGTGGGAACGACCCTATAGTCGTCGGACATGACGGCGGCTGGCCAACTTTGGCCCGTGGTCGTGGGGACGACCCTATAGTCGTCGGACATGTCGGCGGCTTGCCAACCTAGTCCCGGGTTCGTGGGGACGACCCTATAGTCGTCGGACATGTCGGCGGCTGGCCAACTTTGGCCCGGGGTCGTGGGGACGACCCTATAGTCGTCGGACATGACGGTGGCGGGCCTATCTAGTCCCGGGGCCGTGGGGACGACCCTATAGTCGTCGGACATGCGGGTGGCGGGCCAATCTAGTCCCGGGGTCGTGGGTACGACCCTATACTCGTCGGACATGACGGTGGCGTGCCAATCTAGTCCCGGGGCCGTGGGGACGACCCTATAGTCGTCGGACATGATAGTGGCGGGCCAATCTAGTCCCGGGTTCGTGGGGACGACCCTATACTCGTCGGACATGTTGGCGGCTGGCCAACCTAGTCCCGGGGTCGAGGGAAGACTCTATAGTCGTCGGACAAGTCGGCGGCGGGTCGTCCTAGTCCCGGGGTCGTGGGGACGACCCTATAGTCGTCGGACATGACGGTGGCGGGCCTATCTAGTCCCGGGGCCGTGGGGACGACCCTATAGTCGTCGGACATGCGGGTGGCGGGCCAATCTAGTCCCGGGGTCGTGGGTACGACCCTATACTCGTCGGACATGACGGTGGCGGGCCAATCTAGTCCCGGGGCCGTGGGGACGACCCTATAGTCGTCGGACATGCGGGTGGCGGGCCAATCTAGTCCCGGGGTCGTGGGTACGACCCTATAGTCGTCGGACATGACGGTGGCGGGCCAATCTAGTCCCGGGGCCGTGGGGACGACCCTATAGTCGTCGGACATGTTGGCGGCTGGCCAACCTAGTCCCGGGGTCGTGGGGACGACCCTATAGTCGTCGGACATGTTGGCGGCGGGCCATCCTAGTCCCGGGGACGTGGGTACGACCCTATAGTCGTCGGAAAAGTCGGTGGCGGGCCATACTAGTCCCGGGGTCGTGGGGACGACCCTATCGTCGTCGGACAAGACGGAGGCGGGCCAACTTAGTCCCGGGGTCGTGGGGACGACCCTATAGTCGTCGGACATGTTGGCGGCTGGCCAACCTATTCCCGGGGTCGTGGGGACGACTCTATAGTCGTCGGACAAGTCGGCGGCGGGTCATCCTTGTCCCAGGGTCGTTGGGACGACCCTATAGTCGTCGAACATGACGGTGGCGGGCCTATCCAGTCCCGGGGCCGTGGGGGCGACCCTATAGTCGTCGGACATGCGGGTGGCGGGCCAATCTAGTCCCGGGGTCGTGGGTACGACCCTATACTCGTCGGACATGACGGTGGCGGGCCAATCTAGTCCCAGGGCCGTGGGGACGACCCTATAGACGTCGGACATGTCGGCGGCGGGCCAATCTAGTCCCGGGGCCGTGGGGACGACCCTATAGTCGGCGGACATGCGGGTGGCGGGCCAATCTAGTCCCGGGGTCGTGGGTACGACCCTATACTCGTCGGACATGACGGTGGCGGGCCAATCTAGTCCCGGGGCCGTGGGGACGACCCTATAGTCGTCGGACATGATAGTTGCGGGCCAATCTAGTCCCGGGTTCGTGGGGACGACCCTATAGTCGTCGGACATGTTGGCGGCTGGCCAACCTAGTCCCGGGGTCGTGGGGACGACTCTATAGTCGTCGGACAAGTCGGCGGCGGGTCGTCCTAGTCCCGGGGTCGTGGGGACGACACTATACTCGTCGGACATGACGGTGGCGGGCCTATCTAGTCCCGGGGCCGTGGGGACGACCCTATAGTCGTCGGACATGCGGGTGGCGGGCCAATCTAGTCCCGGGGTCGTGGGTACGACCCTATAGTCGTCGGACATGACGGTGGCGGGCCTATCTAGTCCCGGGGCCGTGGGGACGACCCTATAGTCGTCGGAAATGCGGGTGGCGGGCCAATCTTGTCCCGGGGTCGTGGGTACGACCCTATACTCGTCGGACATGACGGTGGCGGGCCAACCTAGTTCCGGGGTCGTGGGGACGACCCTATAGTCGTTGGACATGTCGGCGGCTGGCCAACTTTGGCCCGGGGTCGTGGGGACGAACCTATAGCCGTCAGACATGTCGGCGGCTGGCCAACCTAGTCCCGGGGCCGTGGGGACGACGCTATAGTCGTCGGACATGATAGTGGCGGGCCAATCTAGTCCCGGGTTCGTGGGAACGACCCTATAGTCGTCGGACATGACGGCGGCTGGCCAACTTTGGCCCGTGGTCGTGGGGACGACCCTATAGTCGTCGGACATGTCGGCGGCTTGCCAACCTAGTCCCGGGTTCGTGGGGACGACCCTATAGTCGTCGGACATGTCGGCGGCTGGCCAACTTTGGCCCGGGGTCGTGGGGACGACCCTATAGTCGTCGGACATGACGGTGGCGGGCCTATCTAGTCCCGGGGCCGTGGGGACGACCCTATAGTCGTCGGACATGCGGGTGGCGGGCCAATCTAGTCCCGGGGTCGTGGGTACGACCCTATACTCGTCGGACATGACGGTGGCGTGCCAATCTAGTCCCGGGGCCGTGGGGACGACCCTATAGTCGTCGGACATGATAGTGGCGGGCCAATCTAGTCCCGGGTTCGTGGGGACGACCCTATATTTGTCGGACATGACGGTGGCGGGCCTATCTAGTCCCGGGGCCGTGGGGACGACCCTATAGTCGTCGGACATGCGGGTGGCGGGCCAATCTAGTCCCGGGGTCGTGGGTACGACCCTATAGTCGTCGGACATGACGGTGGCGGGCCTATCTAGTCCCGTGGCCGTGGGGACGACCCTATAGTCGTCGGACATGCGGGTGGCGGGCCAATCTAGTCCCGGGGTCGTGGGTACGACCCTATACTCGTCGGACATGACGGTGGCGGGCCAATCTAGTCCCGGGATCGTGGGGACGACCAATAGTCGTCGGACATGTCGGCGGCTGGCCAACTTTGGCCCGTGGTCGTGGGGACGACCCTATGGTCGTCGGACATGACGGTGGCGGCCCAATCTAGTCCCAGGGCCATGGGGACGACCCTATAGTCGTCGGACATGACGGCGGCGGGCCAATCTAGTCCCGGGGCCGTGGGGACGACCCTATAGTCGGCGGACATGCGGGTGGCGGGCCAATCTAGTCCCGGGGTCGTGGGTACGACCCTATACTCGTCGGACATGACGGTGGCGGGCCAATCTAGTCCCAGGGCCGTGGGGACGACCCTATAGACGTCGCACATGTCGGCGGCGGGCCAATCTAGTCCCGGGGCCGTGGGGACGACCCTATAGTCGGCGGACATGCGGGTGGCGGGCCAATCTAGTCCCGGGGTCGTGGGTACGACCCTATACTCGTCGGACATGACGGTGGCGGGCCAATCTAGTCCCGGGGCCGTGGGGACGACCCTATAGTCGTCGGACATGATAGTTGCGGGCCAATCTAGTCCCGGGTCCGTGGGGACGACCCTATAGTCGTCGGACATGTTGGCGGCTGGCCAACCTAGTCCCGGGGTCGTGGGGACGACTCTATAGTCGTCGGACAAGTCGGCGGCGGGTCGTCCTAGTCCCGGGGTCGTGGGGACGACCCTATACTCGTCGGACATGACGGTGGCGGGCCTATCTAGTCCCGGGGCCGTGGGGACGACCCTATAGTCGTCGGACATGCGGGTGGCGGGCCAATCTAGTCCCGGGGTCGTGGGTACGACCCTATAGTCGTCGGACATGACGGTGGCGGGCCTATCTAGTCCCGGGGCCGTGGGGACGACCCTATAGTCGTCGGAAATGCGGGTGGCGGGCCAATCTAGTCCCGGGGCCGTGGGGACGACCCTATAGTCGTCGGACATGCGGGTGGCGGGCCAATCTAGTCCCGGGTTCGTGGGAACGACCCTATAGTCGTTGGACATGTCGGCGGCTGGCCAACTTTGGCCCGGGGTCGTGGGGACGAACCTATAGCCGTCAGACATGTCGGCGGCTGGCCAACCTAGTCCCGGGGCCGTGGGGACGACGCTATAGTCGTCGGACATGATAGTGGCGGGCCAACCTAGTCCCGGGGTCGTGGGGACGACCCTATAGTCGTTGGACATGTCGGCGGCTGGCCAACTTTGGCCCGTGGTCGTGGGGACGACCCTATAGTCGTCGGACATGTCGGAGGCGGGCCAACCTAGTCCCAGGGTCGTTGGGACGACCCTATAGTCGTCGGACATGACGGTGTCGGGCCTATCTAGTCCCGGGGCCGTGGGGACGACACTATAGTCGTTGGACATGTCGGCGGCTGGCCAACTTTGGCCCGGGGTCGTGGGGACGAACCTATAGCCGTCAGACATGTCGGCGGCTGGCCAACCTAGTCCCGGGGCCGTGGGGACGACGCTATAGTCGTCGGACATGATAGTGGCGGGCCAATCTAGTCCCGGGTTCGTGGGAACGACCCTATAGTTGTCGGACATGCGGGTGGCGGGCCAATCTAGTCCCGGGTCCGTGGGGACGACCCTATAGTCGTCGGACATGTTGGCGGCTGGCCAACCTAGTCCCGGGGTCGTGGGGACGACTCTATAGTCGTCGGACAAGTCGGCGGCGGGTCGTCCTAGTCCCGGGGTCGTGGGGACGACCCTATACTCGTCGGACATGACGGTGGCGGGCCTATCTAGTCCCGGGGCCGTGGGGACGACCCTATAGTCGTCGGACATGCGGGTGGCGGGCCAATCTAGTCCCGGGGTCGTGGGTACGACCCTATAGTCGTCGGACATGACGGTGGCGGGCCTATCTAGTCCCGGGGCCGTGGGGACGACCCTATAGTCGTCGGAAATGCGGGTGGCGGGCCAATCTAGTCCCGGGGTCGTGGGTACGACCCTATACTCGTCGGACATGACGGTGGCGGGCCAACCTAGTTCCGGGGTCGTGGGGACGACCCTATAGTCGTTGGACATGTCGGCGGCTGGCCAACTTTGGCCCGGGGTCGTGGGGACGAACCTATAGCCGTCAGACATGTCGGCGGCTGGCCAACCTAGTCCCGGGGCCGTGGGGACGACGCTATAGTCGTCGGACATGATAGTGGCGGGCCAATCTAGTCCCGGGTTCGTGGGAACGACCCTATAGTCGTCGGACATGACGGCGGCTGGCCAACATTGGCTCGTGGTCGTGGGGACGACCCTATAGTCGTCGGACATGTCGGCGGCTTGCCAACCTAGTCCCGGGTTCGTGGGGACGACCCTATAGTCGTCGGACATGTCGACGGCTGGCCAACTTTGGCCCGGGGTCGTGGGGACGACTCTATAGTCGTCGGACATGACGGTGGCGGGCCTATCTAGTCCCGGGGCCGTGGGGACGACCCTATAGTCGTCGGACATGCGGGTGGCGGGCCAATCTAGTCCCGGGGTCGTGGGTACGACCCTATACTCGTCGGACATGACGGTGGCGGGCCAATCTAGTCCCGGGGCCGTGGGGACGACCCTATAGTCGTCGGACATGATAGTGGCGGGCCAATCTAGTCCCGGGTTCGTGGGGACGACCCTATACTTGTCGGACATGACGGTGGCGGGCCTATCTAGTCCCGGGGCCGTGGGGACGACCCTATAGTCGTCGGACATGCGGGTGGCGGGCCAATCTAGTCCCGGGGTCGTGGGTACGACCCTATACTCGTCGGACATGACGGTGGCGGGCCAACCTAGTCCCGGGGTCGTGGGGACGACCCTATAGTCGTTGGACATGTCGGCGGCTGGCCAACTTTGGCCCGGGGTCGTGGGGACGAACCTATAGCCGTCAGACATGTCGGCGGCTGGCCAACCTAGTCCCGGGGCCGTGGGGACGACGCTATAGTCGTCGGACATGATAGTGGCGGGCCAATCTAGTCCCGGGTTCGTGGGAACGACCCTATAGTCGTTGGACATGTCGGCGGCTGGCCAACTTTGGCCCGGGGTCGTGGGGACGAACCTATAGCCGTCAGACATGTCGGCGGCTGGCCAACCTAGTCCCGGGGCCGTGGGGACGACGCTATAGTCGTCGGACATGATAGTGGCGGGCCAACCTAGTCCCGGGGTCGTGGGGACGACCCTATAGTCGTTGGACATGTCGGCGGCTGGCCAACTTTGGCCCGTGGTCGTGGGGACGACCCTATAGTCGTCGGACATGTCGGAGGCGGGCCAACCTAGTCCCAGGGTCGTTGGGACGACCCTATAGTCGTCGGACATGACGGTGTCGGGCCTATCTAGTCCCGGGGCCGTGGGGACGACACAATAGTCGTTGGACATGTCGGCGGCTGGCCAACTTTGGCCCGGGGTCGTGGGGACGAACCTATAGCCGTCAGACATGTCGGCGGCTGGCCAACCTAGTCCCGGGGCCGTGGGGACGACGCTATAGTCGTCGGACATGATAGTGGCGGGCCAATCTAGTCCCGGGTTCGTGGGAACGACCCTATAGTCGTCGGACATGCGGGTGGCGGGCCAATCTAGTCCCGGGGTCGTGGGTACGACCCTATACTCGTCGGACATGACGGTGGCGAGCCAATCTAGTCCCGGGGCCGTGGGGACGACACAATAGTCGTCGGACATGTCGGCGGCTGGCCAACCTAGTCCCGGGGTCGTGGGGACGAACCTATAGCCGTCGGACAAGTCGGCGGCTGGCCAACCTAGTCCCGGGGTCGTGGGGACGACCCTATAGTCGTCGGACAAGTCGGCGGCGGGCCATCCTAGTCACGGGGTCGTGGGGACGACCCTATAGTCGTCGGACATGACGGTGGCGGGCCAATCCAGTCCCGGGGACGTGGGGACGACCCTATAGTCGTCGGACATGCGGGTGGCGGGCCAATCTAGTCCCGTGGTCGTGGGGACGACCCTATAGTCGTCGGACATGTCGGCGGCTGGCCAACATTGGCCCGTAGTCGTGGGGACGACCCTATAGTCGTCGGAAAAGTCGGCGGCGGGCCAACCTAATCCCAGGGTCGTGGGGACTACCCTATAGTCGTCGGACATGGCGGTGGCGGGCCAATCTAGCCCGGGGGTCGTGGGGACGACCCTATAGTCGTCGGACATGATAGTGGCGGGCCAATCTAGTCCCGGGTTCGTGGGGACGACCCTATAGTCGTCGGACATGACGGCGGCTGTCCAACTTTGGCCCGGGGTAATTGGGACGACCCTATGGTCGTCGGACATGTCGGCAGCTGGCCAACTTTGGCCCGTAGTCTTGGGGACGATCCTATAGTCGTCGGACATGACGGTGGCGGGACAATCTAGTCCCAAGGCCGTGGGGACAACCTTATAGTCGTCGGACATGTCGGCGGCGGGCCCACGTAGGCCCGGGGTCGTGGGGACGACCCTATAGACGTCGGACATGTCGACGGCTGGCCAACCTAGCCCTGGGTTCGAGGGGACGACCCAATATTCGTCGGAATAGCCGGCGGCAGGCCAACGTAGGCCCAGGGTCGTAGGGACAACCCTATAGTCGTCGGAAAAGTCGGCGGCGGGCCAACCTAGTCACGGGGTCGTGGGGACGACCCTATAGTCGTCGGACATGCCGGTGGCGGACCAATCTAGCCCGGGGGTCGTGGGGACGACCCTATAGTCGTCGGACATGTCGGCAGCTGGCCAACCTAGTCCCGGGGTGGTAGGGACGACCCTATAGTCGTCGGACATGTTGGCGGCGGGCCATCCTAGTCCCGGGGACGTGGGTACGACCCTATTGTCGTCGGAAAAGTCGGTGGCGGGCCATACTAGTCCCGGGGTCGTGGGGACGACCCTATCGTCGTCGGACAAGACGGAGGCGGGCCAACTTAGTCCCGGGGTCGTGGGGACGACCCTATAGTCGTCGGACATGTTGGCGGCTGGCCAACCTATTCCCGGGGTCGTGGGGACGACTCTATAGTCGTCGGACAAGTCGGCGGCGGGTCATCCTTGTCCCAGGGTCGTGGGGACGACCCTATAGTCGTCGTACATGACGGTGGCGGGCCTATCCAGTCCCGGGGCCGTGGGGACGACCCTATAGTCGTCGGACATGCGGGTGGCGGGCCAATCTAGTCCCGGGGTCGTGGGTACGACCCTATAGTCGTCGGACAAGTCGGCGGCGGGTCGTCCTAGTCCCGGGGTCGTGGGGACGACTCTATAGTCGTCGGAGAAGTCGGCGGCGGGTCATCCTTGTCCCAGGGTCGCGGGGACGACCCTATAGTCGTCGTACATGACGGTGGCGGGCCTATCCAGTCCCGGGGCCGTGGGGACGACCCTATAGTCGTCGGACATGCGGGTGGCGGGCCAATCTAGTCCCGGGGTCGTGGGGACGACCCTATAGTCGTCGGACATGATAGTGGCGGGCCAATCTAGTCCCGGGTTCGTGGGGACGACCCTATAGTCGTCGGACATGATAGTGGCGGGCCAATCTAGTCCCGGGTTCGTGGGGACGACCCTATAGTCGTCGGACATGTTGGCGGCTGGCCAACCTAGTCCCGGGGTCGTGGGGACGACTCTATAGTCGTTGACAAGTCGGCGGCGGGTCGTCCTAGTCCCGGGGTCGTGGGGACGACTCTATAGTCGTCGGACAAGTCGGCGGCGGGTCATCCTTGTCCCAGGGTCGTGGGGACGACCCTATAGTCGTCGTACATGACGGTGGCGGGCCTATCCAGTCCCGTGGCCGTGGGGACGACCCTATAGTCGTCGGACATGTTGGCGGCTGGCCAATCTAGTCCCGGGTTCGTGGGGACGACCCTATAGTCGTCGGACAAGTCGGCGGCTGGCCACCCTAGTCCCGGGGACGTGGGGACGACCCTATAGTCGTCGGACATGTCGGCGGCTGGCCAACCTAGTCCCGGGTTCGTGGGGACGACCCTATAGTCGTCGGACAAGTCGGCGGCTGGCCACCCTAGTCCCGGGGACGTGGGGACGACCCTATAGTCGTCGGACATGTCGGCGGCTGGCCAACCT
Source organism: Andrena fulva (assembly GCA_946251845.1). NCBI lineage: Eukaryota > Metazoa > Arthropoda > Insecta > Hymenoptera > Andrenidae > Andrena > Andrena fulva. Next base: position 42,456,967 of record OX276329.1, read on the forward strand.
AGTCCCGGGTTCGTGGGGACGACCCTATAGTCGTCGGACATGTCGGCGGCTGGGCAACTTTGGCCCGTGGTCGTGGGGACGATCCTATAGTCGTCGGACATGACGGTGGCGGGCCAATCTAGTCCCAGGGCCGTGGGGACGACCCTATAGTCGTCGGACATGTCGGCGGCGGGCCAATCTAGTCCCGGGGCCGTGGGGACGACCCTATAGTCGGCGGACATGCGGGTGGCGGGCCCGACTTAGTCCCGGGGTCGTGGGGACGACCCTATAGTCGTCGGACATGTTGGCGGCTGGCCAACCTATTCCCGGGGTCGTGGGGACGACTCTATAGTCGTCGGACAAGTCGGCGGCGGGTCATCCTTGTCCCAGGGTCGTGGGGACGTCCCTATAGTCGTCGGACATGACGGTGGCGGGCCAATCTAGTCCCGGGACCGTGGGAACGACCCTATAGTCGTCGGACATGTTGGCGGCTGGCCAACCTAGTCCCGGGGTCGTGGGGACGACCCTATAGTCGTCGGACATGTTGGCGGCGGGCCATCCTAGTCCCGGGGACGTGGGTACGACCCTATAGTCTTCGGAAAAGTCGGTGGCGGGCCATACTAGTCCCGGGGTCGTGGGGACGACCCTATCGTCGTCGGACAAGACGGAGGCGGGCCCGACTTAGTCCCGGGGTCGTGGGGACGACCCTATAGTCGTCGGACATGTTGGCGGCTGGCCAACCTATTCCCGGGGTCGTGGGGACGACTCTATAGTCGTCGGACAAGTCGGCGGCGGGTCATCCTTGTCCCAGGGTCGTGGGGACGACCCTATAGTCGTCGGACATGACGGTGGCGGGCCTATCCAGTCCCGGGGCCGTGGGGACGACCCTATAGTCGTCGGACATGCGGGTGGCGGGCCAATCTAGTCCCGGGGTCGTGGGTACGACCCTATACTCGTCGGACATGACGGTGGCGGGCCAATCTAGTCCCGGGGCCGTGGGGACGACCCTATAGTCGTCGGACATGATAGTGGCGGGCCAATCTAGTCCCGGGTTCGTGGGGACGACCCTATACTCGTCGGACATGACGGTGGCGGGCCAATCTAGTCCCGGGGCCGTGGGGACGACCCTATAGTCGTCGGACATGACGGCGGCTGGCCAACATTGGCCCGTGGTCGTGGGGACGACCATATAGTCGTCGGACACATCGACGGCTGGCCATCTTTGGCCCGTAGTCGTGGGGACGACCCTATAGTCGTCGGACATGTTGGCGGCTGGCCAACCTAGTCCCGGGGTCGTGGGGACGACTCTATAGTCGTCGGACAAGTCGGCGGCGGGTCGTCCTAGTCCCGGGGTCGTGAGGACGACCCTATAGTCGTCGGACATGACGGTGGCGGGCCTATCTAGTCCCGTGGCCGTGGGGACGACCCTATAGTCGTCGGATATGCGGGTGGCGGGCCAATCTAGTCCCGGGGTCGTGGGTACGACCCTATACTCGTCGGACATGACGGTGGCGGGCCAATCTAGTTCCAGGGCCGTGGGGACGACCCTATAGCCGTCAGACATGTCGGCGGCTGGCCAACCTAGTCCCGGGGCCGTGGGGACGACGCTATAGTCGTCGGACATGATAGTGGCGGGCCAATCTAGTCCCGGGTTCGTGGGAACGATCCTATAGTCGTCGGACATGACGGCGGCTGGCCAACTTTGGCCCGTGGTCGTGGGGACGACCCTATAGTCGTCGGACATGACGGTGGCGGGCCAATCTAGCCCGGGGGTCGTGGGGACGACCCTATAGTCGTCGGACATGTCGGCAGCTGGCCAACCTAGTCCCGGGGTGGTAGGGACGACCCTATAGTCGTCGGACATGTCGGCGGCGGGCCAACCTAGTCCCGGGGTCGTGGGGACGACCCTATAGTCGTCGGACATGTCGGCGGCTGGGCAACTTTGGCCCGTGGTCGTGGGGACGACCCTATAGTCGTCGGACATGTCGGCGGCTTGCCAACCTAGTCCCGGGTTCGTGGGGACGACCCTATAGTCGTCGGACATGTCGGCGGCTGGCCAACTTTGGCCCGGGGTCGTGGGGACGACCCTATAGTCGTCGGAAAAGTCGGCGGCTGGCCAACCTAGTCCCAGGGTCGTAGGGACGACCCTATAGTCGTCGGACAAGTCGGCGGCGGGCAATACTAGTCCCGGGGTCGTGGGGATGACACTATCGTCGTCGGACAAGTCGGAGGCGGGCCATCCTAGTCCCGGGGTAGTGGGGACGACCCTATAGTCGTCGGACACGTTGGCGGCTGGCCAACCTAGTCCCGGGGTCGTGGGGACGACTCTATAGTCGTCGGACAAGTCGGCGGCGGGTCGTCCTAGTCCCGGGGTCGTGAGGACGACCCTATAGTCGTCGGACATGACGGTGGCGGGCCTATCTAGTCCCGGGGCCGTGGGGACGACCCTATAGTCGTCGGACATGCGGGTGGCGGGCCAATCTAGTCCCGGGGTCGTGGGTACGAGCCTATAGTCGTCGGAAAAGTCGGCGGCTGGCCAACCTAGTCCCGGGGTCGTGGGGACGAACCTATAGCCGTCGGACAAGTCGGCGGCTGGCCAACCTAGTCCCGGGTTCGTGGGGACGACCCTATATTCGTCGGAATAGCCGGCGGCAGGCCATCGTAGGCCCAGGGTCGTAGGGACGACCCTATAGTCGTCGGAAAAGTCGGCGGCGGGCCATCCTAATCCCGGGGTCGTGGGGACTACCCTATAGTCGTCGGACATGGCGGTGGCGGGCCAATCTAGCCCGGGGGTCGTGGGGACGACCCTATAGTCGTCGGACATGATGGTGGCGGGCCAATCTAGACCCGGGGTCGTGGGGACGACCCAATAGTCGTCGGACATGCCGGCGGCTGGCCAACTTTGACCCGTGGTCATTGGGACGACCCTATGGTCGTCGGACATGTCGGCGGCTGGCCAACTTTGGCCCGTAGTCGTGGGGACGACCCAATATTCGTCGGAATAGCCGGCGGCAGGCCAACGTAGGCCCAGGGTCGTAGGGACGACCCTATAGTCGTCGGACAAGTCGGCGGCGGGCCAACCTAGTCCCGGGGTCGTGGGGAAGACCCTATAGTCGTCGGACATGTCGGCGGCTTGCCAACCTAGTCCCGGGTTCGTGGGGACGACCCTATAGTCGTCGGACATGTCGGCGGCTGTCCAACTTTGGCCCGGGGTCGTGGGGACGACCCTATAGTCGTCGGACCTGTCGGCGGCTGGGTAACTTTGGCCCGTGGTCGTGGGGACGACCCTACAGTCGTAGGACATGTCGACGGCTTGCCAACCTAGTCCCGGGGTCGTGGGGACGACCCTATAGTCGTCGGACATGTCGGCAGCTGGCCAACCTAGTCCCGGGGTGGTAGGGACGACCCTATAGTCGTCGGACATGTCGGCGGCTGGGCAACTTTGGCCCGGGGTCGTGGGGACGAACCTATAGCTGTCGGACATGTCGGCGGCTGGCCAACCTAGTTCCGGGGCCGTGGGGACGACCCTATATTCGTCGGAATAGCCGGCGGCAGGCCATCGTAGGCCCAGGGTCGTAGGGACGACCCTGCAGTCGTCGGAAAAGTCGGCGGCGGGCTAACCTAGTCCCGGGGTCGTGGGGACTACCCTATAGTCGTCGGACATCACGGTGGCGGGCCAATCAAGTCCCGGGGTCGTGGGGACGACCCTATAGTCGTCGGAAATGTCGGCGGCGGCCAACCTAGTCCCGGGGTCGTGGGGACGACCCTATAGTCGTCGGACATGTCGACGGCTGGGCAACTTTGGCCCGTGGTCGTGGGGACGACCCTATAGTCGTCGGACATGTCGGCGGCTGGCCAACATTGGCCCGTGGTCGTGGGGACGACCCTATGGTCGTCGGACATGACGGTGGCGGGCCAATCTAGTCCCAGGGCCGTGGGGACGACCCTATAGTCGTCGGACATGTCGGCGGCGGGCCAACGTAGGCCCGGGGTCGTGGGGACGACCCTATAGACGTCGGACATGTCGACGGCTGGCCAACCTAGTCCTGGGTTCGTGGGGACGACCCAATATTCGTCGAAATAGCCGGCGGCAGGCCAACGTAGGCCCGGGGTCGTGAGGACGACCCTATAGACGTCGGACATGTCGATGGCTGGCCAACCTAGTCCTGGGTTCGTGGGGACGACCCAATATTCGTCGAAATAGCCGGCGGCAGGCCAACGTAGGCCCAGGGTCGTAGGGACGACCCTATAGTCGTCGGAAAAGTCGGCGGCGGGCCAATCTAGTCCCGGGGTCGTGGGGACGATCCTATAGTCGTCGGACATGACGGTGGCGGGCCAATCTAGTTCCAGGGCCGTGGGGACGACCCAATATTCGTCGAAATAGCCGGCGGCAGGCCAACGTAGGCCCAGGGTTGTAGGGACGACCCTATAGTCGTCGGACATGTCGGCGGCTTGCCAACCTAGTCCCGGGTTCGTGGGGACGACCCTATAGTCGTCGGACATGTCGGCGGCTGGCCAACTTTGGCCCGGGGTCGTGGGGACGACCCTACAGTCGTAGGACATGTCGACGGCTTGCCAACCTAGTCCCGGGGTCGTGGGGACGACCCTATAGTCGTCGGACATGTCGGCAGCTGGCCAACCTAGTCCCGGGGTGGTAGGGACGACCCTATAGTCGTCGGACATGTCGGCGGCTGGGCAACTTTGGCCCGGGGTCGTGGGGACGACCCTATAGACGTCGGACATGTCGACGGCTGGCCAACCTAGTCCTGGGTTCGTGGGGACGACCCAATATTCGTCGAAATAGCCGGCGGCAGGCCAACGTAGGCCCGGGGTCGTGAGGACGACCCTATAGACGTCGGACATGTCGATGGCTGGCCAACCTAGTCCTGGGTTCGTGGGGACGACCCAATATTCGTCGAAATAGCCGGCGGCAGGCCAACGTAGGCCCAGGGTCGTAGGGACGACCCTATAGTCGTCGGAAAAGTCGGCGGCGCGCCAACCTAGTCACGGGGTCGTGGGGACGACCCTATAGTCGTCGGACAAGTCGGCGGCGGGCGAACCTAGTCCCGGGGTCGTGGGGACGACCCTATAGTCGTCGGACATGTCGGCGGCTGGGCAACTTTGGCCCGTGGTCGTGGGGACGATCCTATAGTCGTCGGACATGACGGTGGCGGGCCAATCTAGTCCCAGGGTCGTAGGGACGACCCTATAGTCGCCGGACATGACGGTGGCGGGCCATCCTAGACCCGGGTTCGTGGGTACGACCCTATAGTCGTCGGAAAAGTCGGCGGCTGGCCAACCTAGTCCCGAGGTTGTAGGGACGACCCTATAGTCGCCGGACATGACGGTGGCGGGCCATCCTAGACCCGGGGTCGTGGGTACGACCCTATAGTCGTCGGACAAGTCGGCGGCGGGCCAATCTAGTCCCGGGGTCGTGGGGACGATCCTATAGTCGTCGGACATGACGGTGGCGGGCCAATCTAGTTCCAGGGCCGTGGGGACGACCCAATATTCGTCGAAATAGCCGGCGGCAGGCCAACGTAGGCCCAGGGTTGTAGGGACGACCCTATAGTCGTCGGAAAAGTCGGCGGCGGGCCAACCTAGTCACGGGGTCGTGGGGACGACCCTATAGTCGTCGGACAAGTCGGCGGCGGGCGAACCTAGTCCCGGGGTCGTGGGGACGACCCTATAGTCGTCGGACATGTCGGCGGCTGGGCAACTTTGGCCCGTGGTCGTGGGGACGATCCTATAGTCGTCGGACATGACGGTGGCGGGCCAATCTAGTCCCAGGGCCGTGGGGACGACCCTATAGTCGTCGGACATGTCGGCGGCGGGCCAATCTAGTCCCGGGGCCGTGGGGACGACCCTATAGTCGGCGGACATGCGGGTGGCGGGCCAATCTATTCCCGGGGTCGTGGGTACGACCCTATACTCGTCGGACATGACGGTGGCGGGCCAATCTAGTCCCGGGGCCGTGGGGACGACCCTATAGTCGTCGGACATGATAGTGGCGGGCCAATCTAGTCCCGGGTTCGTGGGGACGACCCTATACTCGTCGGACATGTTGGCGGCTGGCCAACCTAGTCCCGGGGTCGAGGGAAGACTCTATAGTCGTCGGACAAGTCGGCGGCGGGTCGTCCTAGTCCCGGGGTCGTGGGGACGACCCTATAGTCGTCGGACATGACGGTGGCGGGCCTATCTAGTCCCGGGGCCGTGGGGACGACCCTATAGTCGTCGGACATGCGGGTGGCGGGCCAATCTAGTCCCGGGGTCGTGGGTACGACCCTATACTCGTCGGACATGACGGTGGCGGGCCAATCTAGTCCCGGGGCCGTGGGGACGACCCTATAGTCGTCGGACATGCGGGTGGCGGGCCAATCTAGTCCCGGGGTCGTGGGTACGACCCTATAGTCGTCGGACATGACGGTGGCGGGCCAATCTAGTCCCGGGGCCGTGGGGACGACCCTATAGTCGTCGGACATGTTGGCGGCTGGCCAACCTAGTCCCGGGGTCGTGGGGACGACCCTATAGTCGTCGGACATGTTGGCGGCGGGCCATCCTAGTCCCGGGGACGTGGGTACGACCCTATAGTCGTCGGAAAAGTCGGTGGCGGGCCGTACTAGTCCCGGGGTCGTGGGGACGACCCTATCGTCGTCGGACAAGACGGAGGCGGGCCAACTTAGTCCCGGGGTCGTGGGGACGACCCTATAGTCGTCGGACATGTTGGCGGCTGGCCAACCTATTCCCGGGGTCGTGGGGACGACTCTATAGTCGTCGGACAAGTCGGCGGCGGGTCATCCTTGTCCCAGGGTCGTGGGGACGACCCTATAGTCGTCGGACATGACGGTGGCGGGCCTATCCAGTCCCGGGGCCGTGGGGGCGACCCTATAGTCGTCGGACATGCGGGTGGCGGGCCAATCTAGTCCCGGGGTCGTGGGTACGACCCTATACTCGTCGGACATGACGGTGGCGGGCCAATCTAGTCCCGGGGCCGTGGGGACGACCCTATAGTCGTCGGACATGATAGTGGCGGGCCAATCTAGTCCCGGGTTCGTGGGGACGACCCTATACTCGTCGGACATGACGGTGGCGGGCCTATCTAGTCCCGGGGCCGTGGGGACGACCCTATAGTCGTCGGACATGCGGGTGGCGGGCCAATCTAGTCCCGGGGTCGTGGGTACGACCCTATAGTCGTCGGACATGACGGTGGCGGGCCTATCTAGTCCCGTGGCCGTGGGGACGACCCTATAGTCGTCGGACATGCGGGTGGCGGGCCAATCTAGTCCCGGGGTCGTGGGTACGACCCTATACTCGTCGGACATGACGGTGGCGGGCCAATCTAGTCCCGGGGTCGTGGGGACGACCAATAGTCGTCGGACATGTCGGCGGCTGGCCAACTTTGGCCCGTGGTCGTGGGGACGACCCTATGGTCGTCGGACATGACGGTGGCGGCCCAATCTAGTCCCAGGGCCATGGGGACGACCCTATAGTCGTCGGACATGACGGCGGCGGGCCAATCTAGTCCCGGGGTCGTGGGTACGACCCTATAGTCGTCGGACATGACGGTGGCGGGCCTATCTAGTCCCGTGGCCGTGGGGACGACCCTATAGTCGTCGGACATGCGGGTGGCGGGCCAATCTAGTCCCGGGGTCGTGGGTACGACCCTATACTCGTCGGACATGACGGTGGCGGGCCAATCTAGTCCCGGGGTCGTGGGGACGACCAATAGTCGTCGGACATGTCGGCGGCTGGCCAACTTTGGCCCGTGGTCGTGGGGACGACCCTATGGTCGTCGGACATGACGGTGGCGGCCCAATCTAGTCCCAGGGCCATGGGGACGACCCTATAGTCGTCGGACATGACGGCGGCGGGCCAATCTAGTCCCGGGGCCGTGGGGACGACCCTATAGTCGGCGGACATGCGGGTGGCGGGCCAAACTAGTCCCGGGGTCGTGGGTACGACCCTATACTCGTCGGACATGACGGTGGCGGGCCAATCTAGTCCCGGGGCCGTGGGGACGACCCTATAGTCGTCGGACATGCGGGTGGCGGGCCAATCTAGTCCCGGGGTCGTGGGTACGACCCTATACTCGTCGGACATGACGGTGGCGGGCCAATCTAGTCCCAGGGCCGTGGGGACGACCCTATAGACGTCGGACATGTCGGCGGCGGGCCAATCTAGTCCCGGGGCCGTGGGGACGACCCTATAGTCGGCGGACATGCGGGTGGCGGGCCAATCTAGTCCCGGGGTCGTGGGTACGACCCTATACTCGTCGGACATGACGGTGGCGGGCCAATCTAGTCCCGGGGCCGTGGGGACGACCCTATAGTCGTCGGACATGATAGTTGCGGGCCAATCTAGTCCCGGGTTCGTGGGGACGACCCTATAGTCGTCGGACATGTTGGCGGCTGGCCAACCTAGTCCCGGGGTCGTGGGGACGACTCTATAGTCGTCGGACAAGTCGGCGGCGGGTCGTCCTAGTCCCGGGGTCGTGGGGACGACACTATACTCGTCGGACATGACGGTGGCGGGCCTATCTAGTCCCGGGGCCGTGGGGACGACCCTATAGTCGTCGGACATGCGGGTGGCGGGCCAATCTAGTCCCGGGGTCGTGGGTACGACCCTATAGTCGTCGGACATGACGGTGGCGGGCCTATCTAGTCCCGGGGCCGTGGGGACGACCCTATAGTCGTCGGAAATGCGGGTGGCGGGCCAATCTAGTCCCGGGGTCGTGGGTACGACCCTATACTCGTCGGACATGACGGTGGCGGGCCAACCTAGTTCCGGGGTCGTGGGGACGACCCTATAGTCGTTGGACATGTCGGCGGCTGGCCAACTTTGGCCCGGGGTCGTGGGGACGAACCTATAGCCGTCAGACATGTCGGCGGCTGGCCAACCTAGTCCCGGGGCCGTGGGGACGACGCTATAGTCGTCGGACATGATAGTGGCGGGCCAATCTAGTCCCGGGTTCGTGGGAACGACCCTATAGTCGTCGGACATGACGGCGGCTGGCCAACTTTGGCCCGTGGTCGTGGGGACGACCCTATAGTCGTCGGACATGACGGCGGCTGGCCAACTTTGGCCCGTGGTCGTGGGGACGACCCTATAGTCGTCGGACATGTCGGCGGCTTGCCAACCTAGTCCCGGGTTCGTGGGGACGACCCTATAGTCGTCGGACATGTCGGCGGCTGGCCAACTTTGGCCCGGGGTCGTGGGGACGACCCTATAGTCGTCGGACATGACGGTGGCGGGCCTATCTAGTCCCGGGGCCGTGGGGACGACCCTATAGTCGTCGGACATGCGGGTGGCGGGCCAATCTAGTCCCGGGGTCGTGGGTACGACCCTATACTCGTCGGACATGACGGTGGCGGGGCAATCTAGTCCCGGGGCCGTGGGGACGACCCTATAGTCGTCGGACATGATAGTGGCGGGCCAATCTAGTCCCGGGTTCGTGGGGACGACCCTATACTTGTCGGACATGACGGTGGCGGGCCTATCTAGTCCCGGGGCCGTGGGGACGACCCTATAGTCGTCGGACATGCGGGTGGCGGGCCAATCTAGTCCCGGGGTCGTGGGTACGACCCTATACTCGTCGGACATGACGGTGGCGGGCCAATCTAGTCCCGGGGCCGTGGGGACGACCCTATAGTCGTCGGACATGATAGTGGCGGGCCAATCTAGTCCCGGGTTCGTGGGGACGACCCTATACTTGTCGGACATGACGGTGGCGGGCCTATCTAGTCCCGGGGCCGTGGGGACGACCCTATAGTCGTCGGACATGCGGGTGGCGGGCCAATCTAGTCCCGGGGTCGTGGGTACGACCCTATACTCGTCGGACATGACGGTGGCGGGCCAACCTAGTCCCGGGGTCGTGGGGACGACCCTATAGTCGTTGGACATGTCGGCGGCTGGCCAACTTTGGCCCGGGGTCGTGGGGACGAACCTATAGCCGTCAGACATGTCGGCGGCTGGCCAACCTAGTCCCGGGGCCGTGGGGACGACGCTATAGTCGTCGGACATGATAGTGGCGGGCCAATCTAGTCCCGGGTTCGTGGGAACGACCCTATAGTCGTTGGACATGTCGGCGGCTGGCCAACTTTGGCCCGGGGTCGTGGGGACGAACCTATAGCCGTCAGACATGTCGGCGGCTGGCCAACCTAGTCCCGGGGCCGTGGGGACGACGCTATAGTCGTCGGACATGATAGTGGCGGGCCAACCTAGTCCCGGGGTCGTGGGGACGATCCTATAGTCGTCGGACATGACGGTGGCGGGCCAATCTAGTTCCAGGGCCGTGGGGACGACCCAATATTCGTCGAAATAGCCGGCGGCAGGCCAACGTAGGCCCAGGGTTGTAGGGACGACCCTATAGTCGTCGGACATGTCGGCGGCTTGCCAACCTAGTCCCGGGTTCGTGGGGACGACCCTATAGTCGTCGGACATGTCGGCGGCTGGGCAACTTTGGCCCGGGGTCGCGGGGACGACCCTATAGACGTCGGACATGTCGACGGCTGGCCAACCTAGTCCTGGGTTCGTGGGGACGACCCAATATTCGTCGAAATAGCCGGCGGCAGGCCAACGTAGGCCCGGGGTCGTGAGGACGACCCTATAGACGTCGGACATGTCGATGGCTGGCCAACCTAGTCCTGGGTTCGTGGGGACGACCCAATATTCGTCGAAATAGCCGGCGGCAGGCCAACGTAGGCCCAGGGTCGTAGGGACGACCCTATAGTCGTCGGAAAAGTCGGCGGCGCGCCAACCTAGTCACGGGGTCGTGGGGACGACCCTATAGTCGTCGGACAAGTCGGCGGCGGGCGAACCTAGTCCCGGGGTCGTGGGGACGACCCTATAGTCGTCGGACATGTCGGCGGCTGGGCAACTTTGGCCCGTGGTCGTGGGGACGATCCTATAGTCGTCGGACATGACGGTGGCGGGCCAATCTAGTCCCAGGGTCGTAGGGACGACCCTATAGTCGCCGGACATGACGGTGGCGGGCCATCCTAGACCCGGGTTCGTGGGTACGACCCTATAGTCGTCGGAAAAGTCGGCGGCTGGCCAACCTAGTCCCGAGGTTGTAGGGACGACCCTATAGTCGCCGGAAATGACGGTGGCGGGCCATCCTAGACCCGGGGTCGTGGGTACGACCCTATAGTCGTCGGACAAGTCGGCGGCGGGCCAATCTAGTCCCGGGGTCGTGGGGACGATCCTATAGTCGTCGGACATGACGGTGGCGGGCCAATCTAGTTCCAGGGCCGTGGGGACGACCCAATATTCGTCGAAATAGCCGGCGGCAGGCCAACGTAGGCCCAGGGTTGTAGGGACGACCCTATAGTCGTCGGAAAAGTCGGCGGCGGGCCAACCTAGTCACGGGGTCGTGGGGACGACCCTATAGTCGTCGGACAAGTCGGCGGCGGGCGAACCTAGTCCCGGGGTCGTGGGGACGACCCTATAGTCGTCGGACATGTCGGCGGCTGGGCAACTTTGGCCCGTGGTCGTGGGGACGATCCTATAGTCGTCGGACATGACGGTGGCGGGCCAATCTAGTCCCAGGGCCGTGGGGACGACCCTATAGTCGTCGGACATGTCGGCGGCGGGCCAATCTAGTCCCGGGGCCGTGGGGACGACCCTATAGTCGGCGGACATGCGGGTGGCGGGCCAATCTATTCCCGGGGTCGTGGGTACGACCCTATACTCGTCGGACATGACGGTGGCGGGCCAATCTAGTCCCGGGGCCGTGGGGACGACCCTATAGTCGTCGGACATGATAGTGGCGGGCCAATCTAGTCCCGGGTTCGTGGGGACGACCCTATACTCGTCGGACATGTTGGCGGCTGGCCAACCTAGTCCCGGGGTCGAGGGAAGACTCTATAGTCGTCGGACAAGTCGGCGGCGGGTCGTCCTAGTCCCGGGGTCGTGGGGACGACCCTATAGTCGTCGGACATGACGGTGGCGGGCCTATCTAGTCCCGGGGCCGTGGGGACGACCCTATAGTCGTCGGACATGCGGGTGGCGGGCCAATCTAGTCCCGGGGTCGTGGGTACGACCCTATACTCGGCGGACATGACGGTGGCGGGCCAATCTAGTCCCGGGGCCGTGGGGACGACCCTATAGTCGTCGGACATGCGGGTGGCGGGCCAATCTAGTCCCGGGGTCGTGGGTACGACCCTATAGTCGTCGGACATGACGGTGGCGGGCCAATCTAGTCCCGGGGCCGTGGGGACGACCCTATAGTCGGCGGACATGCGGGTGGCGGGCCAATCTATTCCCGGGGTCGTGGGTACGACCCTATACTCGTCGGACATGACGGTGGCGGGCCAATCTAGTCCCGGGGCCGTGGGGACGACCCTATAGTCGTCGGACATGATAGTGGCGGGCCAATCTAGTCCCGGGTTCGTGGGGACGACCCTATACTCGTCGGACATGTTGGCGGCTGGCCAACCTAGTCCCGGGGTCGAGGGAAGACTCTATAGTCGTCGGACAAGTCGGCGGCGGGTCGTCCTAGTCCCGGGGTCGTGGGGACGACCCTATAGTCGTCGGACATGACGGTGGCGGGCCTATCTAGTCCCGGGGCCGTGGGGACGACCCTATAGTCGTCGGACATGCGGGTGGCGGGCCAATCTAGTCCCGGGGTCGTGGGTACGACCCTATACTCGGCGGACATGACGGTGGCGGGCCAATCTAGTCCCGGGGCCGTGGGGACGACCCTATAGTCGTCGGACATGCGGGTGGCGGGCCAATCTAGTCCCGGGGCCGTGGGGACGACCCTATAGTCGTCGGACATGATAGTGGCGGGCCAATCTAGTCCCGGGTTCGTGGGGACGACCCTATACTCGTCGGACATGACGGTGGCGGGCCTATCTAGTCCCGGGGCCGTGGGGACGACCCTATAGTCGTCGGACATGCGGGTGGCGGGCCAATCTAGTCCCGGGGTCGTGGGTACGACCCTATACTCGTCGAACATGACGGTGGCGGGCCAATCTAGTCCCGGGGTCGTGGGGACGACCAATAGTCGTCGGACATGTCGGCGGCAGGCCAACGTAGGCCCGGGGTCGTGAGGACGACCCTATAGACGTCGGACATGTCGATGGCTGGCCAACCTAGTCCTGGGTTCGTGGGGACGACCCAATATTCGTCGAAATAGCCGGCGGCAGGCCAACGTAGGCCCAGGGTCGTAGGGACGACCCTATAGTCGTCGGAAAAGTCGGCGGCGCGCCAACCTAGTCACGGGGTCGTGGGGACGACCCTATAGTCGTCGGACAAGTCGGCGGCGGGCGAACCTAGTCCCGGGGTCGTGGGGACGACCCTATAGTCGTCGGACATGTCGGCGGCTGGGCAACTTTGGCCCGTGGTCGTGGGGACGATCCTATAGTCGTCGGACATGACGGTGGCGGGCCAATCTAGTCCCAGGGTCGTAGGGACGACCCTATAGTCGCCGGACATGACGGTGGCGGGCCATCCTAGACCCGGGTTCGTGGGTACGACCCTATAGTCGTCGGAAAAGTCGGCGGCTGGCCAACCTAGTCCCGAGGTTGTAGGGACGACCCTATAGTCGCCGGAAATGACGGTGGCGGGCCATCCTAGACCCGGGGTCGTGGGTACGACCCTATAGTCGTCGGACAAGTCGGCGGCGGGCCAATCTAGTCCCGGGGTCGTGGGGACGATCCTATAGTCGTCGGACATGACGGTGGCGGGCCAATCTAGTTCCAGGGCCGTGGGGACGACCCAATATTCGTCGAAATAGCCGGCGGCAGGCCAACGTAGGCCCAGGGTTGTAGGGACGACCCTATAGTCGTCGGAAAAGTCGGCGGCGGGCCAACCTAGTCACGGGGTCGTGGGGACGACCCTATAGTCGTCGGACAAGTCGGCGGCGGGCGAACCTAGTCCCGGGGTCGTGGGGACGACCCTATAGTCGTCGGACATGTCGGCGGCTGGGCAACTTTGGCCCGTGGTCGTGGGGACGATCCTATAGTCGTCGGACATGACGGTGGCGGGCCAATCTAGTCCCAGGGCCGTGGGGACGACCCTATAGTCGTCGGACATGTCGGCGGCGGGCCAATCTAGTCCCGGGGCCGTGGGGACGACCCTATAGTCGGCGGACATGCGGGTGGCGGGCCAATCTATTCCCGGGGTCGTGGGTACGACCCTATACTCGTCGGACATGACGGTGGCGGGCCAATCTAGTCCCGGGGCCGTGGGGACGACCCTATAGTCGTCGGACATGATAGTGGCGGGCCAATCTAGTCCCGGGTTCGTGGGGACGACCCTATACTCGTCGGACATGTTGGCGGCTGGCCAACCTAGTCCCGGGGTCGAGGGAAGACTCTATAGTCGTCGGACAAGTCGGCGGCGGGTCGTCCTAGTCCCGGGGTCGTGGGGACGACCCTATAGTCGTCGGACATGACGGTGGCGGGCCTATCTAGTCCCGGGGCCGTGGGGACGACCCTATAGTCGTCGGACATGCGGGTGGCGGGCCAATCTAGTCCCGGGGTCGTGGGTACGACCCTATACTCGGCGGACATGACGGTGGCGGGCCAATCTAGTCCCGGGGCCGTGGGGACGACCCTATAGTCGTCGGACATGCGGGTGGCGGGCCAATCTAGTCCCGGGGTCGTGGGTACGACCCTATAGTCGTCGGACATGACGGTGGCGGGCCAATCTAGTCCCGGGGCCGTGGGGACGACCCTATAGTCGGCGGACATGCGGGTGGCGGGCCAATCTATTCCCGGGGTCGTGGGTACGACCCTATACTCGTCGGACATGACGGTGGCGGGCCAATCTAGTCCCGGGGCCGTGGGGACGACCCTATAGTCGTCGGACATGATAGTGGCGGGCCAATCTAGTCCCGGGTTCGTGGGGACGACCCTATACTCGTCGGACATGTTGGCGGCTGGCCAACCTAGTCCCGGGGTCGAGGGAAGACTCTATAGTCGTCGGACAAGTCGGCGGCGGGTCGTCCTAGTCCCGGGGTCGTGGGGACGACCCTATAGTCGTCGGACATGACGGTGGCGGGCCTATCTAGTCCCGGGGCCGTGGGGACGACCCTATAGTCGTCGGACATGCGGGTGGCGGGCCAATCTAGTCCCGGGGTCGTGGGTACGACCCTATACTCGGCGGACATGACGGTGGCGGGCCAATCTAGTCCCGGGGCCGTGGGGACGACCCTATACTCGTCGGACATGACGGTGGCGGGCCAATCTAGTCCCGGGGCCGTGGGGACGACCCTATAGTCGTCGGACATGATAGTGGCGGGCCAATCTAGTCCCGGGTTCGTGGGGACGACCCTATACTCGTCGGACATGACGGTGGCGGGCCTATCTAGTCCCGGGGCCGTGGGGACGACCCTATAGTCGTCGGACATGCGGGTGGCGGGCCAATCTAGTCCCGGGGTCGTGGGTACGACCCTATACTCGTCGGACATGACGGTGGCGGGCCAATCTAGTCCCGGGGTCGTGGGGACGACCAATAGTCGTCGGACATGTCGGCGGCAGGCCAACGTAGGCCCGGGGTCGTGAGGACGACCCTATAGACGTCGGACATGTCGATGGCTGGCCAACCTAGTCCTGGGTTCGTGGGGACGACCCAATATTCGTCGAAATAGCCGGCGGCAGGCCAACGTAGGCCCAGGGTCGTAGGGACGACCCTATAGTCGTCGGAAAAGTCGGCGGCGCGCCAACCTAGTCACGGGGTCGTGGGGACGACCCTATAGTCGTCGGACAAGTCGGCGGCGGGCGAACCTAGTCCCGGGGTCGTGGGGACGACCCTATAGTCGTCGGACATGTCGGCGGCTGGGCAACTTTGGCCCGTGGTCGTGGGGACGATCCTATAGTCGTCGGACATGACGGTGGCGGGCCAATCTAGTCCCAGGGTCGTAGGGACGACCCTATAGTCGCCGGACATGACGGTGGCGGGCCATCCTAGACCCGGGTTCGTGGGTACGACCCTATAGTCGTCGGAAAAGTCGGCGGCTGGCCAACCTAGTCCCGAGGTTGTAGGGACGACCCTATAGTCGCCGGAAATGACGGTGGCGGGCCATCCTAGACCCGGGGTCGTGGGTACGACCCTATAGTCGTCGGACAAGTCGGCGGCGGGCCAATCTAGTCCCGGGGTCGTGGGGACGATCCTATAGTCGTCGGACATGACGGTGGCGGGCCAATCTAGTTCCAGGGCCGTGGGGACGACCCAATATTCGTCGAAATAGCCGGCGGCAGGCCAACGTAGGCCCAGGGTTGTAGGGACGACCCTATAGTCGTCGGAAAAGTCGGCGGCGGGCCAACCTAGTCACGGGGTCGTGGGGACGACCCTATAGTCGTCGGACAAGTCGGCGGCGGGCGAACCTAGTCCCGGGGTCGTGGGGACGACCCTATAGTCGTCGGACATGTCGGCGGCTGGGCAACTTTGGCCCGTGGTCGTGGGGACGATCCTATAGTCGTCGGACATGACGGTGGCGGGCCAATCTAGTCCCAGGGCCGTGGGGACGACCCTATAGTCGTCGGACATGTCGGCGGCGGGCCAATCTAGTCCCGGGGCCGTGGGGACGACCCTATAGTCGGCGGACATGCGGGTGGCGGGCCAATCTATTCCCGGGGTCGTGGGTACGACCCTATACTCGTCGGACATGACGGTGGCGGGCCAATCTAGTCCCGGGGCCGTGGGGACGACCCTATAGTCGTCGGACATGATAGTGGCGGGCCAATCTAGTCCCGGGTTCGTGGGGACGACCCTATACTCGTCGGACATGTTGGCGGCTGGCCAACCTAGTCCCGGGGTCGAGGGAAGACTCTATAGTCGTCGGACAAGTCGGCGGCGGGTCGTCCTAGTCCCGGGGTCGTGGGGACGACCCTATAGTCGTCGGACATGACGGTGGCGGGCCTATCTAGTCCCGGGGCCGTGGGGACGACCCTATAGTCGTCGGACATGCGGGTGGCGGGCCAATCTAGTCCCGGGGTCGTGGGTACGACCCTATACTCGGCGGACATGACGGTGGCGGGCCAATCTAGTCCCGGGGCCGTGGGGACGACCCTATAGTCGTCGGACATGCGGGTGGCGGGCCAATCTAGTCCCGGGGTCGTGGGTACGACCCTATAGTCGTCGGACATGACGGTGGCGGGCCAATCTAGTCCCGGGGCCGTGGGGACGACCCTATAGTCGTCGGACAGGTTGGCGGCTGGCCAACCTAGTCCCGGGGTCGTGGGGACGACCCTATAGTCGTCGGACATGTTGGCGGCGGGCCATCCTAGTCCCGGGGACGTGGGTACGACCCTATAGTCGTCGGAAAAGTCGGTGGCGGGCCATACTAGTCCCGGGGTCGTGGGGACGACCCTATCGTCGTCGGACAAGACGGAGGCGGGCCAACTTAGTCCCGGGGTCGTGGGGACGACCCTATAGTCGTCGGACATGTTGGCGGCTGGCCAACCTATTCCCGGGGTCGTGGGGACGACTCTATAGTCGTCGGACAAGTCGGCGGCGGGTCATCCTTGTCCCAGGGTCGTGGGGACGACCCTATAGTCGTCGGACATGACGGTGGCGGGCCTATCCAGTCCCGGGGCCGTGGGGGCGACCCTATAGTCGTCGGACATGCGGGTGGCGGGCCAATCTAGTCCCGGGGTCGTGGGTACGACCCTATACTCGTCGGACATGACGGTGGCGGGCCAATCTAGTCCCGGGGCCGTGGGGACGACCCTATAGTCGTCGGACATGATAGTGGCGGGCCAATCTAGTCCCGGGTTCGTGGGGACGACCCTATACTCGTCGGACATGACGGTGGCGGGCCTATCTAGTCCCGGGGCCGTGGGGACGACCCTATAGTCGTCGGACATGCGGGTGGCGGGCCAATCTAGTCCCGGGGTCGTGGGTACGACCCTATAGTCGTCGGACATGACGGTGGCGGGCCTATCTAGTCCCGTGGCCGTGGGGACGACCCTATAGTCGTCGGACATGCGGGTGGCGGGCCAATCTAGTCCCGGGGTCGTGGGTACGACCCTATACTCGTCGGACATGACGGTGGCGGGCCAATCTAGTCCCGGGGTCGTGGGGACGACCAATAGTCGTCGGACATGTCGGCGGCTGGCCAACTTTGGCCCGTGGTCGTGGGGACGACCCTATGGTCGTCGGACATGACGGTGGCGGCCCAATCTAGTCCCAGGGCCATGGGGACGACCCTATAGTCGTCGGACATGACGGCGGCGGGCCAATCTAGTCCCGGGGCCGTGGGGACGACCCTATAGTCGGCGGACATGCGGGTGGCGGGCCAAACTAGTCCCGGGGTCGTGGGTACGACCCTATACTCGTCGGACATGACGGTGGCGGGCCAATCTAGTCCCGGGGCCGTGGGGACGACCCTATAGTCGTCGGACATGCGGGTGGCGGGCCAATCTAGTCCCGGGGTCGTGGGTACGACCCTATACTCGTCGGACATGACGGTGGCGGGCCAATCTAGTCCCAGGGCCGTGGGGACGACCCTATACTCGTCGGACATGACGGTGGCGGGCCAACCTAGTTCCGGGGTCGTGGGGACGACCCTATAGTCGTTGGACATGTCGGCGGCTGGCCAACTTTGGCCCGGGGTCGTGGGGACGAACCTATAGCCGTCAGACATGTCGGCGGCTGGCCAACCTAGTCCCGGGGCCGTGGGGACGACGCTATAGTCGTCGGACATGATAGTGGCGGGCCAATCTAGTCCCGGGTTCGTGGGAACGACCCTATAGTCGTCGGACATGACGGCGGCTGGCCAACTTTGGCCCGTGGTCGTGGGGACGACCCTATAGTCGTCGGACATGTCGGCGGCTTGCCAACCTAGTCCCGGGTTCGTGGGGACGACCCTATAGTCGTCGGACATGTCGGCGGCTGGCCAACTTTGGCCCGGGGTCGTGGGGACGACCCTATAGTCGTCGGACATGACGGTGGCGGGCCTATCTAGTCCCGGGGCCGTGGGGACGACCCTATAGTCGTCGGACATGCGGGTGGCGGGCCAATCTAGTCCCGGGGTCGTGGGTACGACCCTATACTCGTCGGACATGACGGTGGCGGGGCAATCTAGTCCCGGGGCCGTGGGGACGACCCTATAGTCGTCGGACATGATAGTGGCGGGCCAATCTAGTCCCGGGTTCGTGGGGACGACCCTATACTTGTCGGACATGACGGTGGCGGGCCTATCTAGTCCCGGGGCCGTGGGGACGACCCTATAGTCGTCGGACATGCGGGTGGCGGGCCAATCTAGTCCCGGGGTCGTGGGTACGACCCTATACTCGTCGGACATGACGGTGGCGGGCCAACCTAGTCCCGGGGTCGTGGGGACGACCCTATAGTCGTTGGACATGTCGGCGGCTGGCCAACTTTGGCCCGGGGTCGTGGGGACGAACCTATAGCCGTCAGACATGTCGGCGGCTGGCCAACCTAGTCCCGGGGCCGTGGGGACGACGCTATAGTCGTCGGACATGATAGTGGCGGGCCAATCTAGTCCCGGGTTCGTGGGAACGACCCTATAGTCGTTGGACATGTCGGCGGCTGGCCAACTTTGGCCCGGGGTCGTGGGGACGAACCTATAGCCGTCAGACATGTCGGCGGCTGGCCAACCTAGTCCCGGGGCCGTGGGGACGACGCTATAGTCGTCGGACATGATAGTGGCGGGCCAACCTAGTCCCGGGGTCGTGGGGACGACCCTATAGTCGTTGGACATGTCGGCGGCTGGCCAACTTTGGCCCGTCGTCGTGGGGACGACCCTATAGTCGTCGGACATGTCGGAGGCGGGCCAACCTAGTCCCAGGGTCGTTGGGACGACCCTATAGTCGTCGGACATGACGGTGTCGGGCCTATCTAGTCCCGGGGCCGTGGGGACGACACAATAGTCGTTGGACATGTCGGCGGCTGGCCAACTTTGGCCCGGGGTCGTGGGGACGAACCTATAGCCGTCAGACATGTCGGCGGCTGGCCAACCTAGTCCCGGGGCCGTGGGGACGACGCTATAGTCGTCGGACATGATAGTGGCGGGCCAATCTAGTCCCGGGTTCGTGGGAACGACCCTATAGTTGTCGGACATGCGGGTGGCGGGCCAATCTAGTCCCGGGTCCGTGGGGACGACCCTATAGTCGTCGGACATGTTGGCGGCTGGCCAACCTAGTCCCGGGGTCGTGGGGACGACTCTATAGTCGTCGGACAAGTCGGCGGCGGGTCGTCCTAGTCCCGGGGTCGTGGGGACGACCCTATACTCGTCGGACATGACGGTGGCGGGCCTATCTAGTCCCGGGGCCGTGGGGACGACCCTATAGTCGTCGGACATGCGGGTGGCGGGCCAATCTAGTCCCGGGGTCGTGGGTACGACCCTATAGTCGTCGGACATGACGGTGGCGGGCCTATCTAGTCCCGGGGCCGTGGGGACGACCCTATAGTCGTCGGAAATGCGGGTGGCGGGCCAATCTAGTCCCGGGGTCGTGGGTACGACCCTATACTCGTCGGACATGACGGTGGCGGGCCAACCTAGTTCCGGGGTCGTGGGGACGACCCTATAGTCGTTGGACATGTCGGCGGCTGGCCAACTTTGGCCCGGGGTCGTGGGGACGAACCTATAGCCGTCAGACATGTCGGCGGCTGGCCAACCTAGTCCCGGGGCCGTGGGGACGACGCTATAGTCGTCGGACATGATAGTGGCGGGCCAATCTAGTCCCGGGTTCGTGGGAACGACCCTATAGTCGTCGGACATGACGGCGGCTGGCCAACTTTGGCTCGTGGTCGTGGGGACGACCCTATAGTCGTCGGACATGTCGGCGGCTTGCCAACCTAGTCCCGGGTTCGTGGGGACGACCCTATAGTCGTCGGACATGTCGACGGCTGGCCAACTTTGGCCCGGGGTCGTGGGGACGACTCTATAGTCGTCGGACATGACGGTGGCGGGCCTATCTAGTCCCGGGGCCGTGGGGACGACCCTATAGTCGTCGGACATGCGGGTGGCGGGCCAATCTAGTCCCGGGGTCGTGGGTACGACCCTATACTCGTCGGACATGACGGTGGCGGGCCAATCTAGTCCCGGGGCCGTGGGGACGACCCTATAGTCGTCGGACATGATAGTGGCGGGCCAATCTAGTCCCGGGTTCGTGGGGACGACCCTATACTTGTCGGACATGACGGTGGCGGGCCTATCTAGTCCCGGGGCCGTGGGGACGACCCTATAGTCGTCGGACATGCGGGTGGCGGGCCAATCTAGTCCCGGGGTCGTGGGTACGACCCTATACTCGTCGGACATGACGGTGGCGGGCCAACCTAGTCCCGGGGTCGTGGGGACGACCCTATAGTCGTTGGACATGTCGGCGGCTGGCCAACTTTGGCCCGGGGTCGTGGGGACGAACCTATAGCCGTCAGACATGTCGGCGGCTGGCCAACCTAGTCCCGGGGCCGTGGGGACGACGCTATAGTCGTCGGACATGATAGTGGCGGGCCAATCTAGTCCCGGGTTCGTGGGAACGACCCTATAGTCGTTGGACATGTCGGCGGCTGGCCAACTTTGGCCCGGGGTCGTGGGGACGAACCTATAGCCGTCAGACATGTCGGCGGCTGGCCAACCTAGTCCCGGGGCCGTGGGGACGACGCTATAGTCGTCGGACATGATAGTGGCGGGCCAACCTAGTCCCGGGGTCGTGGGGACGACCCTATAGTCGTTGGACATGTCGGCGGCTGGCCAACTTTGGCCCGTGGTCGTGGGGACGACCCTATAGTCGTCGGACATGTCGGAGGCGGGCCAACCTAGTCCCAGGGTCGTTGGGACGACCCTATAGTCGTCGGACATGACGGTGTCGGGCCTATCTAGTCCCGGGGCCGTGGGGACGACACAATAGTCGTTGGACATGTCGGCGGCTGGCCAACTTTGGCCCGGGGTCGTGGGGACGAACCTATAGCCGTCAGACATGTCGGCGGCTGGCCAACCTAGTCCCGGGGCCGTGGGGACGACGCTATAGTCGTCGGACATGATAGTGGCGGGCCAATCTAGTCCCGGGTTCGTGGGAACGACCCTATAGTCGTCGGACATGCGGGTGGCGGGCCAATCTAGTCCCGGGGTCGTGGGTACGACCCTATACTCGTCGGACATGACGGTGGCGAGCCAATCTAGTCCCGGGGCCGTGGGGACGACACAATAGTCGTCGGACATGTCGGCGGCTGGCCAACCTAGTCCCGGGGTCGTGGGGACGAACCTATAGCCGTCGGACAAGTCGGCGGCTGGCCAACCTAGTCCCGGGGTCGTGGGGACGACCCTATAGTCGTCGGACAAGTCGGCGGCGGGCCATCCTAGTCACGGGGTCGTGGGGACGACCCTATAGTCGTCGGACATGACGGTGGCGGGCCAATCCAGTCCCGGGGACGTGGGGACGACCCTATAGTCGTCGGACATGCGGGTGGCGGGCCAATCTAGTCCCGTGGTCGTGGGGACGACCCTATAGTCGTCGGACATGTCGGCGGCTGGCCAACATTGGCCCGTAGTCGTGGGGACGACCCTATAGTCGTCGGAAAAGTCGGCGGCGGGCCAACCTAATCCCAGGGTCGTGGGGACTACCCTATAGTCGTCGGACATGGCGGTGGCGGGCCAATCTAGCCCGGGGGTCGTGGGGACGACCCTATAGTCGTCGGACATGATGGTGGCGGGCCAATCTAGACCCGGGGTCGTGGGGACGACCCAATAGTCGTCGGACATGTCGGCGGCTGGCCAACTTAGACCCGTGGTCATTGGGACGACCCTATGGTCGTCGGACATGTCGGCAGCTGGCCAACTTTGGCCCGTAGTCGTGGGGACGATCCAATAGTCGTCGGACATGACGGTGGCGGGACAATCTAGTCCCAGGGCCGTGGGGACAACCTTATAGTCGTCGGACATGTCGGCGGCGGGCCAACGTAGGCCCGGGGTCGTGGGGACGACCCTATAGACGTCGGACATGTCGACGGCTGGCCAACCTAGTCCTGGGTTCGAGGGGACGACCCAATATTCGTCGGAATAGCCGGCGGCAGGCCAACGTAGGCCCAGGGTCGTAGGGACGACCCTATAGTCGTCGGAAAAGTCGGCGGCGGGCCAACCTAGTCACGGGGTCGTGGGGACGACCCTGTAGTCGTCGGACATGCGGGTGGCGGGCCAATCTAGTCCCGGGGCCGTGGGTACGACCCTATACTCGTCGGACATGACGGTGGCGGGCCAATCTAGTCCCGGGGCCGTGGGGACGACCCTATAGTCGTCGGACATGATAGTGGCGGGCCAATCTAGTCCCGGGTTCGTGGGGACGACCCTATAGTCGTCGGACATGACGGCGGCTGTCCAACTTTGGCCCGGGGTAATTGGGACGACCCTATGGTCGTCGGACATGTCGGCAGCTGGCCAACTTTGGCCCGTAGTCTTGGGGACGATCCTATAGTCGTCGGACATGACGGTGGCGGGACAATCTAGTCCCAGGGCCGTGGGGACAACCTTATAGTCGTCGGACATGTCGGCGGCGGGCCCACGTAGGCCCGGGGTCGTGGGGACGACCCTATAGACGTCGGACATGTCGACGGCTGGCCAACCTAGCCCTGGGTTCGAGGGGACGACCCAATATTCGTCGGAATAGCCGGCGGCAGGCCAACGTAGGCCCAGGGTCGTAGGGACAACCCTATAGTCGTCGGAAAAGTCGGCGGCGGGCCAACCTAGTCACGGGGTCGTGGGGACGACCCTATAGTCGTCGGACATGCCGGTGGCGGACCAATCTAGCCCGGGGGTCGTGGGGACGACCCTATAGTCGTCGGACATGTCGGCAGCTGGCCAACCTAGTCCCGGGGTGGTAGGGACGACCCTATAGTCGTCGGACAAGTCGGCGGCGGGCCAACCTAGTCCCGGGGTCGTGGGGAAGACCCTATAGTCGTCGGACATGTCGGCGGCTTGCCAACCTAGTCCCGGGTTCGTGGGGACGACCCTATAGTCGACGGACATGTCGGCGGCTGTCCAACTTTGGCCCGGGGTCGTGGGGACGACCCTATAGTCGTCGGACATGTCGGCGGCTGGGTAACTTAGGCCCGTGGTCGTGGGGACGATCCTATAGTCGTAGGACATGTCGACGGCTTGCCAACCTAGTCCCGGGGTCGTGGGGACGACCCTATAGTCGTCGGACATGTCGGCGGCTGGCCAACTTTGGCCCGTAGTCGTGGGGACGACCCTATAGTCGTCGGACATGCGGGTGGCGGGCTAATCTAGTCCCGGGGTCGTGGGGACGACCCTATAGTCGTCGGACATGATAGTGGCGGGCCAATCTAGTCCCGGGTTCGTGGGGACGACCCTATAGTCGTCGGACATGACGGCGGCTGGCCAACTTTGGCCCGTGGTCGTGGGGACGACCCTATAGTTGTCGGACATGTCGGCGGCTGGCCAACTTTGGCCCGTAGTCGTGGGGACGACCCTATAGTCGTCGGACATGTCGGCGGCTGGGCAGCTTTGGCCCGTGGTCGTGGGGACGACCCTATAGCCGTCGGACATGTCGGCGGCGGGCCAACGTAGGCCCGTGGTCGTGGGGACGACCCTATAGTCGTCGGACATGATGGTGGCGGGCCAATCTAGACCCGGGGTCGTGGGGACGACCCAATAGTCGTCGGACAT
This sequence comes from Andrena fulva, assembly GCA_946251845.1. Classification (NCBI taxonomy): domain Eukaryota; kingdom Metazoa; phylum Arthropoda; class Insecta; order Hymenoptera; family Andrenidae; genus Andrena; species Andrena fulva. The sequence continues at coordinate 42,481,538 of OX276329.1, forward strand.
GTCGGCGGCTGGCCAACTTAGACCCGTGGTCATTGGGACGACCCTATGGTCGTCGGACATGTCGGCAGCTGGCCAACTTTGGCCCGTAGTCGTGGGGACGATCCAATAGTCGTCGGACATGACGGTGGCGGGACAATCTAGTCCCAGGGCCGTGGGGACAACCTTATAGTCGTCGGACATGTCGGCGGCGGGCCAACGTAGGCCCGGGGTCGTGGGGACGACCCTATAGACGTCGGACATGTCGACGGCTGGCCAACCTAGTCCTGGGTTCGAGGGGACGACCCAATATTCGTCGGAATAGCCGGCGGCAGGCCAACGTAGGCCCAGGGTCGTAGGGACGACCCTATAGTCGTCGGAAAAGTCGGCGGCGGGCCAACCTAGTCACGGGGTCGTGGGGACGACCCTGTAGTCGTCGGACATGCGGGTGGCGGGCCAATCTAGTCCCGGGGCCGTGGGTACGACCCTATACTCGTCGGACATGACGGTGGCGGGCCAATCTAGTCCCGGGGCCGTGGGGACGACCCTATAGTCGTCGGACATGATAGTGGCGGGCCAATCTAGTCCCGGGTTCGTGGGGACGACCCTATAGTCGTCGGACATGACGGCGGCTGTCCAACTTTGGCCCGGGGTAATTGGGACGACCCTATGGTCGTCGGACATGTCGGCAGCTGGCCAACTTTGGCCCGTAGTCTTGGGGACGATCCTATAGTCGTCGGACATGACGGTGGCGGGACAATCTAGTCCCAGGGCCGTGGGGACAACCTTATAGTCGTCGGACATGTCGGCGGCGGGCCCACGTAGGCCCGGGGTCGTGGGGACGACCCTATAGACGTCGGACATGTCGACGGCTGGCCAACCTAGCCCTGGGTTCGAGGGGACGACCCAATATTCGTCGGAATAGCCGGCGGCAGGCCAACGTAGGCCCAGGGTCGTAGGGACAACCCTATAGTCGTCGGAAAAGTCGGCGGCGGGCCAACCTAGTCACGGGGTCGTGGGGACGACCCTATAGTCGTCGGACATGCCGGTGGCGGACCAATCTAGCCCGGGGGTCGTGGGGACGACCCTATAGTCGTCGGACATGTCGGCAGCTGGCCAACCTAGTCCCGGGGTGGTAGGGACGACCCTATAGTCGTCGGACAAGTCGGCGGCGGGCCAACCTAGTCCCGGGGTCGTGGGGAAGACCCTATAGTCGTCGGACATGTCGGCGGCTTGCCAACCTAGTCCCGGGTTCGTGGGGACGACCCTATAGTCGACGGACATGTCGGCGGCTGTCCAACTTTGGCCCGGGGTCGTGGGGACGACCCTATAGTCGTCGGACATGTCGGCGGCTGGGTAACTTAGGCCCGTGGTCGTGGGGACGATCCTATAGTCGTAGGACATGTCGACGGCTTGCCAACCTAGTCCCGGGGTCGTGGGGACGACCCTATAGTCGTCGGACATGTCGGCGGCTGGCCAACTTTGGCCCGTAGTCGTGGGGACGACCCTATAGTCGTCGGACATGCGGGTGGCGGGCTAATCTAGTCCCGGGGTCGTGGGGACGACCCTATAGTCGTCGGACATGATAGTGGCGGGCCAATCTAGTCCCGGGTTCGTGGGGACGACCCTATAGTCGTCGGACATGACGGCGGCTGGCCAACTTTGGCCCGTGGTCGTGGGGACGACCCTATAGTTGTCGGACATGTCGGCGGCTGGCCAACTTTGGCCCGTAGTCGTGGGGACGACCCTATAGTCGTCGGACATGTCGGCGGCTGGGCAGCTTTGGCCCGTGGTCGTGGGGACGACCCTATAGCCGTCGGACATGTCGGCGGCGGGCCAACGTAGGCCCGTGGTCGTGGGGACGACCCTATAGTCGTAGGACATGTCGACGGCTTGCCAACCTAGTCCCGGGGTCGTGGGGACGACCCTATAGTCGTCGGACATGTCGGCAGCTGGCCAACCTAGTCCCGGGGTGGTAGGGTCGACCCTATAGTCGTCGGACATGTCGGCGGCTGGGCAACTTTGGCCCGGGGTCGTGGGGACGAACCTATAGTCGTCGGACATGTCGGCGGTTGGCCAACCTAGTCCCGGGGCCGTGGGGACGACCCTATAGTCGTCGGACATGATAGTGGCGGGCCAATCTAGTCCCGCGTTCGTGGGAACGACCCTATAGTCGTCGGACATGACGGCGGCTGGCCAACTTTGGCCCGTGGTCGTGGGGACGACCCTATAGTCGTCGGACATGATGGTGGCGGGCCAATCTAGACCCGGGGGTCGTGGGGACGACCCTATAGTCGTCGGACATGTCGGCAGCTGGCCAACCTAGTCCCGGGGTGGTAGGGACGACCCTATAGTCGTCGGACAAGTCGGCGGCGGGCCAACCTAGTCCCGGGGTCGTGGGGAAGACCCTATAGCCGTCGGACATGTCGGCGGCTTGCCAACCTAGTCCCGGGTTCGTGGGGACGACCCTATAGTCGTCGGACATGTCGGCGGCTGGGTAACTTTGGCCCGTGGTCGTGGGGACGATCCTATAATCGTAGGATATGTCGACGGCTTGCCAACCTAGTCCCGGGGTCGTGGGGACGAACCTATAGTCGTCGGACATGTCGACGGCTGGGCAACTTTGGCCCGTGGTCGTGGGGACGACCCTATAGTCGTCGGACATGTCGGCGGCTGGCCAACATTGGCCCGTAGTCGTGGGGACGACCCTATAGTCGTCGGACATGTCGGCTGCTGGCCAAGTTTGGCCCGTAGTCGTGGGGACGACCCTATAGTCGTAGGACATGTCGACGGCATGCCAACCTAGTCCCGGGGTCGTGGGGACGACCCTATAGTCGTCGGACATGATAGTGGCGGGCCAACTTGGCCCGTAGTCGTGGGTACGACCCTATACTCGTCGGACATGACGGTGGCGGGCCATTCTAGTCCCGGGGCCGTGGGGACGACCCTATAGTCGTCGGACATGATAGTGGCGGGCCAATCTAGTCCCGGGTTCGTGGGGATGACCCTATAGTCGTAGGACATGTCGACGGCTTGCAGACCTAGTCCCGGGGTCGTGGGGACGCCCCTATAGTCGTTGGACATGTCGGCGGCTGGCCAACTTTGGCCCGGGGTCGTGGGGACGAACCTATAGCCGTCAGACATGTCGGCGGCTGGCCAACCTAGTCCCGGGGTGGTAGGGACGACCCTATAGTCGTCGACAAGTCGGCGGCGGGCCAACCTAGTCCCGGGGTCGTGGGGAAGACCCTATAGTCGTCGGAAAAGTCGGCGGCGGGCCGACCTAGTCACGGGGTCGTGGGGACGACCCTATAGTCGTCGGACATGCGGGTGGCGGGCCAATCTAGTCCCGGGGCCGTGGGTACGACCCTATACTCGTCGGACATGACGGTGGCGGGCCAACGTAGGCCCGGGGTCGTGGGGACGACCCTATAGACGTCGGACATGTCGACGGCTGGCCAACCTAGCCCTGGGTTCGAGGGGACGACCCAATATTCGTCGGAATAGCCGGCGGCAGGCCAACGTAGGCCCAGGGTCGTAGGGACGACCCTATAGTCGTCGGAAAAGTCGGCGGCGGGCCAACCTAGTCACGGGGTCGTGGGGACGACCCTATAGTCGTCGGACATGCGGGTGGCGGGCCAATCTAGTCCCGGGGCCGTGGGTACGACCCTATACTCGTCGGACATGACGGTGGCGGGCCAATCTAGTCCCGGGGCCGTGGGGACGACCCTATAGTCGTCGGACATGATAGTGGCGGGCCAATCTAGTCCCGGGTTCGTGGGGACGACCCTATAGTCGTCGGACATGACGGCGGCTGGCCAACTTTGGCCCGTGGTCGTGGGGACGACCCTATAGTCGTCGGACATGTCGGCGGCTGGCCAACTTTGGCCCGTAGTCGTGGGGACGACCCTATAGTCGTCGGACATGTCGGCGGCTGGGCAGCTTTGGCCCGTGGTCGTGGGGACGACCCTATAGCCGTCGGACATGATGGTGGCGGGCCAATCTAGACCCGGGGTCGTGGGGACGACCCAATAGTCGTCGGACATGTCGGCGGCTGGCCAACTTTGACCCGTGGTCATTGGGACGACCCTATGGTCGTCGGACATGCCGGCAGCTGGCCAACTTTGGCCCGTAGTCGTGGGGACGATCCTATAGTCGTCGGACATGACGGTGGCGGGACAATCTAGTCCCAGGGCCGTGGGGACGACCTTATAGTCGTCGGACATGTCGGCGGCGGGCCAACGTAGGCCCGGGGTCGTGGGGACGACCCTATAGACGTCGGACATGTCGACGGCTGGCCAACCTAGTCCTGGGTTCGAGGGGACGACCCAATATTCGTCGGAATAGCCGGCGGCAGGCCAACGTAGGCCCAGGGTCGTAGGGACGACCCTATAGTCGTCGGAAAAGTCGGCGGCGGGCCAACCTAGTCACGGGGTCGTGGGGACGACCCTATAGTCGTCGGACATGCGGGTGGCGGGCCAATCTAGTCCCGGGGCCGTGGGTACGACCCTATACTCGTCGGACATGACGGTGGCGGGCCAATCTAGTCCCGGGGCCGTGGGGACGACCCTATAGTCGTCGGACATGATAGTGGCGGGCCAATCTAGTCCCGGGTTCGTGGGGACGACCCTATAGTCGTCGGACATGACGGCGGCTGGCCAACTTTGGCCCGTGGTCGTGGGGACGACCCTATAGTCGTCGGACATGTCGGCGGCTGGCCAACTTTGGCCCGTAGTCGTGGGGACGACCCTATAGTCGTCGGACATGTCGGCGGCTCGGCAGCTTTGGCCCGTGGTCGTGGGGACGACCCTATAGCCGTCGGACATGACGGTGGCGGGCCAATCTAGACCCGGGGTCGTGGAGACGACCCAATATTCGTCGGACATGTCGGCGGCTGGCCAACTTTGACCCGTGGTCATTGGGACGACCCTATGGTCGTCGGACATGTCGGCAGCTGGCCAACTTTGGCCCGTAGTCGTGGGGACGATCCTATAGTCGTCGGACATGACGGTGGCGGGACAATCTAGTCCCAGGGCCGTGGGGACGACCTTATAGTCGTCGGACATGTCGGCGGCGGGCCAACGTAGGCCCGGGGTCGTGGGGACGACCCTATAGACGTAGGACATGTCGACGGCTGGCCAACCTAGTCCTGGGTTCGAGGGGACGACCCAATATTCGTCGGAATAGCCGGCGGCAGGCCAACGTAGGCCCAGGGTCGTAGGGACGACCCTATAGTCGTCGGAAAAGTCGGCGGCGGGCCAACCTAGTCACGGGGTCGTGGGGACGACCCTATAGTCGTCGGACATGCGGGTGGCGGGCCAATCTAGTCCCGGGGCCGTGGGTACGACCCTATACTCGTCGGACATGACGGTGGCGGGCCAATCTAGTCCCGGGGCCGTGGGGACGACCCTATAGTCGTCGGACATGATAGTGGCGGGCCAATCTAGTCCCGGGTTCGTGGGGACGACCCTATAGTCGTCGGACATGACGGCGGCTGGCCAACTTTGGCCCGTGGTCGTGGGGACGACCCTATAGTCGTCGGACATGTCGGCGGCTGGCCAACTTTGGCCCGTAGTCGTGGGGACGACCCTATAGTCGTCGGACATGTCGGCGGCTGGGCAGCTTTGGCCCGTGGTCGTGGGGACGACCCTATAGCCGTCGGACATGATGGTGGCGGGCCAATCTAGACCCGGGGTCGTGGGGACGACCCAATAGTCGTCGGACATGTCGGCGGCTGGCCAACTTTGACCCGTGGTCATTGGGACGACCCTATGGTCGTCGGACATGTCGGCAGCTGGCCAACTTTGGCCCGTAGTCGTGGGGACGATCCTATAGTCGTCGGACATGACGGTGGCGGGACAATCTAGTCCCAGGGCCGTGGGGACGACCTTATAGTCGTCGGACATGTCGGCGGCGGGCCAACGTAGGCCCGGGGTCGTGGGGACGATTCTATAGACGTCGGACATGTCGACGGCTGGCCAACCTAGTCCTGGGTTCGAGGGGACGACCCAATATTCGTCGGAATAGCCGGCGGCAGGCCAACGTAGGCCCAGGGTCGTAGGGACGACCCTATAGTCGTCGGAAAAGTCTGCGGCGGGCCAACCTAGTCACGGGGTCGTGGGGACTACCCTATAGTCGTCGGACATGCGGGTGGCGGGCCAATCTAGTCCCGGGGCCGTGGGTACGACCCTATACTCGTCGGACATGACGGTGTCGGGCCAATCTAGTCCCGGGGCCGTGGGGACGACCCTATAGTCGTCGGACATGATAGTGGCGGGCCAATCTAGTCCCGGGTTCGTGGGGACACCCTATAGTCGTCGGACATGACGGCGGCAGGCCAACTTTGGCCCGTGGTCGTGGGGACGACCCTATAGTCGTCGGACATGTCGGCGGCTGGCCAACTTTGGCCCGTAGTCGTGGGGACGACCCTATAGTCGTCGGACATGTCGGCGGCTGGGCAGCTTTGGCCCGTGGTCGTGGGGACGACCCTATAGCCGTCGGACATGATGGTGGCGGGCCAATCTAGACCCGGGGTCGTGGGGACGACCCAATAGTCGTCGGACACGTCGGCGGCTGGCCAACTTTGACCCGTGGTCATTGGGACGACCCTATGGTCGTCGGACATGTCGGCAGCTGGCCAACTTTGGCCCGTAGTCGTGGGGACGATCCTATAGTCGTCGGACATGACGGTGGCGGGACAATCTAGTCCCAGGGCCGTGGGGACGACCTTATAGTCGTCGGACATGTCGGCGGCGGGCCAACGTAGGCCCGGGGTCGTGGGGACGACCCTATAGACGTCGGACATGTCGACGGCTGGCCAACCTAGTCCTGGGTTCGAGGGGACGACCCAATATTCGTCGGAATAGCCGGCGGCAGGCCAACGTAGGCCCAGGGTCGTAGGGACGACCCTATAGTCGTCGGAAAAGTCGGCGGCGGGCCAACCTAGTCACGGGGTCGTGGGGACGACCTTATAGTCGTCGGACATGCGGGTGGCGGGCCAATCTAGTCCCGGGGCCGTGGGTACGACCCTATACTCGTTGGACATGACGGTGGCGGGCCAATCTAGTCCCGGGGCCGTGGGGACGACCCTATAGGCGTCGGACATGATAGTGGCGGGCCAATCTAGTCCCGGGTTCGTGGGGACGACCCTATAGTCGTCGGACATGACGGCGGCTGGCCAACTTTGGCCCGTGGTCGTGGGGACGACCCTATAGACGTCGGACATGTCGGCGGCTGGCCAACTTTGGCCCGTAGTCGTGGGGACGTCCCTATAGTCGTCGGACATGTCGGCGGCTGGGCAGCTTTGGCCCGTGGTCGTGGGGACGACCCTATAGCCGTCGGACATGATGGTGGCGGGCCAATCTAGACCCGGGGTCGAGGGGACGACCCAATAGTCGTCGGACATGTCGGCGGCTGGCCAACTTTGACCCGTGGTCATTGGGACGACCCTATGGTCGTCGGACATGTCGGCAGCTGGCCAACTTTGGCCCGTAGTCGTGGGGACGATCCTATAGTCGTCGGACATGACGGTGGCGGGACAATCTAGTCCCAGGGCCGTGGGGACGACCTTATAGTCGTCGGACATGTCGGCGGCGGGCCAACGTAGGCCCGGGGTCGTGGGGACGACCCTATAGACGTCGGACATGTCGACGGCTGGCCAACCTAGTCCTGGGTTCGAGGGGACGACCCAATATTCGTCGAAATAGCCGGCGGCAGGCCAACGTAGGCCCAGGGTCGTAGGGACGACCCTATAGTCGTCGGAAAAGTCGGCGGCGGGCCAACCTAGTCACGGGGTCGTGGGGACGACCCTATAGTCGTCGGACATGCGGGTGGCGGGCCAATCTAGTCCCGGGGCCGTGGGTACGACCCTATACTCGTCGGACATGACGGTGGCGGGCCAATCTAGTCCCGGGGCCGTGGGGACGACCCTATAGTCGTCGGACATGATAGTGGCGGGCCAATCTAGTCCCGGGTTCGTGGGGACGACCCTATAGTCGTCGGACATGACGGCGGCTGGCCAACTTTGGCCCGTGGTCGTGGGGACGACCCTATCGTCGGACATGTCGGCGGCTGGCCAACTTTGGCCCGTAGTCGTGGGGACGACCCTATAGTCGTCGGACATGTCGGCGGCTGGGCAGCTTTGGCCCGTCGTCGTGGGGACGACCCTATAGCCGTCGGACATGATGGTGGCGGGCCAATCTAGACCCGGGGTCGTGGGGACGACCCAATAGTCGTCGGACATGTCGGCGGCTGGCCAACTTTGACCCGTGGTCATTGGGACGACCCTATGGTCGTCGGACATGTCGGCAGCTGGCCAACTTTGGCCCGTAGTCGTGGGGACGATCCTATAGTCGTCGGACATGACGGTGGCGGGACAATCTAGTCCCAGGGCCGTGGGGACGACCTTATAGTCGTCGGACATGTCGGCGGCGGGCCAACGTAGGCCCGGGGTCGTGGGGACGACCCTATAGACGTCGGACATGTCGACGGCTGGCCAACCTAGTCCTGGGTTCGAGGGGACGACCCAATATTCGTCGGAATAGCCGGCGGCAGGCCAACGTAGGCCCAGGGTCGTAGGGACGACCCTATAGTCGTCGGAAAAGTCGGCGGCGGGCCAACCTAGTCACGGGGTCGTGGGGACGACCCTATAGTCGTCGGACATGCGGGTGGCGGGCCAATCTAGTCCCGGGGCCGTGGGTACGACCCTATACTCGTCGGACATGACGGTGGCGGGCCAATCTAGTCCCGGGGCCCTGGGGACGACCCTATAGTCGTCGGACATGATAGTGGCGGGCCAATCTAGTCCCGGGTTCGTGGGGACGACCCTATAGTCGTCGGACATGACGGCGGCTGGCCAACTTTGGCCCGTGGTCGTGGGGACGACCCTATAGTCGTCGGACATGTCGGCGGCTGGCCAACTTCGGCCCGTAGTCGTGGGGACGACCCTATAGTCGTCGGACATGTCGGCGGCTGGGCAGCTTTGGCCCGTGGTCGTGGGGACGACCCTATAGCCGTCGGACATGATGGTGGCGGGCCAATCTAGACCCGGGGTCGTGGGGACGACCCAATAGTCGTCGGACATGTCGGCGGCTGGCCAACTTTGACCCGTGGTCATTGGGACGACCCTATGGTCGTCGGACATGTCGGCAGCTGGCCAACTTTGGCCCGTAGTCGTGGGGACGATCCTATAGTCGTCGGACATGACGGTGGCGGGACAATCTAGTCCCAGGGCCGTGGGGACGACCTTATAGTCGTCGGACATGTCGGCGGCGGGCCAACGTAGGCCCGGGGTCGTGGGGACGACCCTATAGACGTCGGACATGTCGACGGCTGGCCAACCTAGTCCTGGGTTCGAGGGGACGACCCAATATTCGTCGGAATAGCCGGCGGCAGGCCAACGTAGGCCCAGGGTCGTAGGGACGACCCTATAGTCGTCGGAAAAGTCGGCGGCGGGCCAACCTAGTCACGGGGTCGTGGGGACGACCCTATACTCGTCGGACATGCGGGTGGCGGGCCAATCTAGTCCCGGGGCCGTGGGTACGACCCTATACTCATCGGACATGACGGTGACGGGCCAATCTAGTCCCGGGGCCGTGGGGACGACCCTATAGTCGTCGGACATGATAGTGGCGGGCCAATCTAGTCCCGGGTTCGTGGGGACGACCCTATAGTCGTCGGACATGACGGCGGCTGGCCAACTTTGGCCCGTGGTCGTGGGGACGACCCTATAGTCGTCGGACATGTCGGCGGCTGGGCAGCTTTGGCCCGTGGTCGTGGGGACGACCCTATAGCCGTCGGACATGATGGTGGCGGGCCAATCTAGACCCGGGGTCGTGGGGACGACCCAATAGTCGTCGGACATGTCGGCGGCTGGCCAACTTTGACCCGTGGTCATTGGGACGACCCTATGGTCGTCGGACATGTCGGCAGCTGGCCAACTTTGGCCCGTAGTCGTGGGGACGATCCTATAGTCGTCGGACATGACGGTGGCGGGACAATCTAGTCCCAGGGCCGTGGGGACGACCTTATAGTCGTCGGACATGTCGGCGGCGGGCCAACGTAGGCCCGGGGTCGTGGGGACGACCCTATAGACGTCGGACATGGCGGTGGCGGGCCAATCTAGCCCAGGGGTCGTGGGGACGACCCTATAGTCGTCGGACATGATGGTGGCGGGCCAATCTAGACCCGGGGTCGTGGGGACGACCCAATAGTCGTCGGACATGTCGGCGGCTGGCCAACTTTGACCCGTGGTCATTGGGACGACCCTATGGTCGTCGGACATGACGGTGGCGGGACAATCTAGTCCCAGGGCCGTGGGGACAACCTTATAGTCGTCGGACATGTCGGCGGCGGGCCAACGTAGGCCCGGGGTCGTGGGGACGACCCTATAGTCGTCGGAAAAGTCGGCGGCGGGCCAACCTAGTCCCAGGGTCGTGGGGACTACCCTATAGTCGTCGGACATGGCGGTGGCGGGCCAATCTAGCCCAGGGGTCGTGGGGACGACCCTATAGTCGTCGGACATGATGGTGGCGGGCCAATCAAGACCCGGGGTCGTGGGGACGACCCAATAGTCGTCGGACATGTCGGCGGCTGGCCAACTTTGACCCGTGGTCATTGGGACGACCCTATGGTCGTCGGACATGTCGGCAGCTGGCCAACTTTGGCCCGTAGTCTTGGGGACGATCCTATAGTCGTCGGACATGACGGTGGCGGGACAATCTAGTCCCAGGGCCGTGGGGACAACCTTATAGTCGTCGGACATGTCGGCGGCGGGCCAACGTAGGCCCGGGGTCGTGGGGACGACCCAATAGTCGTCGGACATGTCGGCGGCTGGCCAACTTTGACCCGTGGTCATTGGGACGACCCTATGGTCGTCGGACATGTCGGCAGCTGGCCAACTTTGGCCCGTAGTCGTGGGGACGACCCTATAGTCGTCGGAAAAGTCGGCGGCGGGCCAACCTAGTCCCAGGGTCGTGGGGACTACCCTATAGTCGTCGGACATGGCGGTGGCGGGCCAATCTAGCCCAGGGGTCGTGGGGACGACCCTATAGTCGTCGGACATGATGGTGGCGGGCCAATCTAGACCCGGGGTCGTGGGGACGACCCAATAGTCGTCGGACATGTCGGCGGCTGGCCAACTTTGACCCGTGGTCATTGGGACGACCCTATGGTCGTCGGACATGTCGGCAGCTGGCCAACTTTGGCCCGTAGTCTTGGGGACGATCCTATAGTCGTCGGACATGACGGTGGCGGGACAATCTAGTCCCAGGGCCGTGGGGACAACCTTATAGTCGTCGGACATGTCGGCGGCGGGCCAACGTAGGCCCGGGGTCGTGGGGACGACCCTATAGACGTCGGACATGTCGACGGCTGGCCAACCTAGTCCTGGGTTCGAGGGGACGACCCATTATTCGTCGGAATAGCCGGCGGCAGGCCAACGTAGGCCCAGGGTCGTAGGGACGACCCTATAGTCGTCGGAAAAGTCGGCGGCGGGCCAACCTAGTCACGGGGTCCTGGGGACGACCCTATAGTCGTCGGACATGACGGTGGCGGGCCAATCTAGCCCGGGGGTCGTGGGGACGACCCTATAGTCGTCGGACATGTCGGCAGCTGGCCAACCTAGTCCCGGGGTGGTAGGGACGACCCAATAGTCGTCGGACATGTCGGCGGCTGGCCAACTTTGACCCGTGGTCATTGGGACGACCCTATGGTCGTCGGACATGTCGGCAGCTGGCCAACTTTGGCCCGTAGTCTTGGGGACGATCCTATAGTCGTCGGACATGACGGTGGCGGGACAATCTAGTCCCAGGGCCGTGGGGACAACCTTATAGTCGTCGGACATGTCGGCGGCGGGCCAACGTAGGCCCGGGGTCGTGGGGACGACCCTATAGACGTCGGACATGTCGACGGCTGGCCAACCTAGTCCTGGGTTCGAGGGGACGACCCATTATTCGTCGGAATAGCCGGCGGCAGGCCAACGTAGGCCCAGGGTCGTAGGGACGACCCTATAGTCGTCGGAAAAGTCGGCGGCGGGCCAACCTAGTCACGGGGTCCTGGGGACGACCCTATAGTCGTCGGACATGACGGTGGCGGGCCAATCTAGCCCGGGGGCCGTGGGGACAACCTTATAGTCGTCGGACATGTCGGCGGCTTGCCAACCTAGTCCCGGGTTCGTGGGGACGACCCTATAGTCGTCGGACATGTCGGCGGCTGTCCAACTTTGGCCCGGGGTCGTGGGGACGACCCTATAGTCGTCGGACATGTCGGCGGCTGGGTAACTTTGGCCCGTGGTCGTGGGGACGATCCTATAGTCGTAGGACATGTCGACGGCTTGCCAACCTAGTCCCGGGGTCGTGGGAACGACCCTATAGTCGTCGGACATGTCGGCGGCTGGCCAACTTTGGCCCGTAGTCGTGGGGACGACCCTATAGTCGTCGGACATGCGGGTGGCGGGCTAATCTAGTCCCGGGGTCGTGGGGACGACCCTATAGTCGTCGGACATGATAGTGGCGGGCCAATCTAGTCCCGGGTTCGTGGGGACGACCCTATAGTCGTCGGACATGACGGCGGCTGGCCAACTTTGGCCCGTGGTCGTGGGGACGACCCTATAGTTGTCGGACATGTCGGTGGCTGGCCAACTTTGGCCCGTAGTCGTGGGGACGACCCAATAGTCGTCGGACATGTCGGCGGCTGGGCAGCTTTGGCCCGTGGTCGTGGGGACGACCCTATAGCAGTCGGACATGTCGGCGGCGGGCCAACGTAGGCCCGTGGTCGTGGGGACGACCCTATAGTCGTCGGACATGTCGGCAGCTGGCCAACCTAGTCCCGGGGTGGTAGGGACGACCCTATAGTCGTCGGACATGTCGGCGGCTGGGCAACTTTGGCCCGGGGTCGTGGGGACGACCCTATAGTCGTCGGACATGTCGGCGGCTGGGTAACTTTGGCCCGTGGTCGTGGGGACGATCCTATAGTCGTAGGACATGTCGACGGCTTGCCAACCTAGTCCCGGGGTCGTGGGGACGACCCTATAGTCGTCGGACATGTCGGCAGCTGGCCAACTTAGTCCCGGGGTGGTAGGGACGACCCTATAGTCGTCGGACATGTCGGCGGCTGGGCAACTTTGGCCCGGGGTCGTGGGGACGAACCTATAGCCGTCGGACATGTCGGCGGCTGGCCAACCTAGTTCCGGGGCCGTGGGGACGACCCTATATTCGTCGGAATAGCCGGCGGCAGGCCATCGTAGGCCCAGGGTCGTAGGGACGACCCTGTAGTCGTCGGAAGAGTCGGCGGCGGGCTAACCTAGTCCCGGGGTCGTGGGGACTACCCTATAGTCGTCGGACATCACGGTGGCGGGCCAATCAAGTCCCGGGGTCGTGGGGACGACCCTATAGTCGTCGGAAAAGTCGGCGGCGGCCAACCTAGTCTCGGGGTCGTGGGGACGACCCTATAGTCGTCGGACATGTCGACGGCTGGGCAACTTTGGCCCGTGGTCGTGGGGACGACCCTATAGTCGTCGGACATGTCGGCGGCTGGCCAACATTGGCCCGTAGTCGTGGGGACGACCCTATAGTCGTCGGACATGTCGGCGGCTGGCCAACTTTGGCCCGTAGTCGTGGGGACGACCCTATAGTCGTAGGACATGTCGACGGCATGCCAACCTAGTCCCGGGGTCGTGGGGACGACCCTATAGTCGTCGGACATGATAGTGGCGGGCCAATCTAGTCCCGGGTTCGTGGGGGACTACCCTATAGTCGTCGGACATGACGGCGGCTGGCCAACTTTGGCCCGTGGTCGTGGGGACGACCCTATAGCCGTCGGACATGTCGGCGGCGGGCCAACGTAGGCCCGTGGTCGTGGGGACGACCCTATAGTCGTAGGACATGTCGACGGCTTGCCAACCTAGTCCCGGGGTCGTGGGGACGACCCTATAGTCGTCGGACATGTCGGCAGCTGGCCAACCTAGTCCCGGGGTGGTAGGGACGACCCTATAGTCGTCGGACATGTCGGCGGCTGGGCAACTTTGGCCCGGGGTCGTGGGGACGAACCTATAGTCGTCGGACATGTCGGCGGTTGCCCAACCTAGTCCCGGGGCCGCGGGGACGACCCTATAGTCGTCGGACATGATAGTGGCGGGCCAATCTAGTCCCTCGTTCGTGGGAACGACCCTATAGTCGTCGGACATGACGGCGGCTGGCCAACTTTGGCCCGTGGTCGTGGGGACGACCCTATAGTCGTCGGACATGTCGGCAGCTGGCCAACCTAGTCCCGGGGTGGTTGGGACGACCCTATAGTCGTCGGACAAGTCGGCGGCGGGCCAACCTAGTCCCGGGGTCGTGGGGAAGACCCTATAGTCGTCGGACATGTCGGCGGCTTGCCAACCTAGTCCCGGGTTCGTGGGGACGACCCTATAGTCGTCGGACATGTCGGCGGCTGTCCAACTTTGGCCCGGGGTCGTGGGGACGACCATATAGTCGTCGGACATGTCGGCGGCTGGGCAACTTTGGCCCGTGGTCGTGGGGACGACCCTATAGTCGTAGGACATGTCGACGGCTTGCCAACCTAGTCCCGGGTTCGTGGGGACGACCCTATAGTCGTCGGACATGTCGGCGGCTGTCCAACTTTGGCCCGGGGTCGTGGGGACGACCCTATAGTCGTCGGACATGTCGGCGGCTGGGCAGCTTTGGCCCGTGGTCGTGGGGACGACCCTATAGCCGTCGGACATGATGGTGGCGGGCCAATCTAGACCCGGGGTCGTGGGGACGACCCAATAGTCGTCGGACACGTCGGCGGCTGGCCAACTTTGACCCGTAGTCGTGGGGACGACCCTATAGTCGTAGGACATGTCGACGGCATGCCAACCTAGTCCCGGGGTCGTGGGGACGACCCTATAGTCGTCGGACATGATAGTGGCGGGCCAATCTAGTCCCGGGTTCGTGGGGGACTACCCTATAGTCGTCGGACATGACGGCGGCTGGCCAACTTTGGCCCGTGGTCGTGGGGACGACCCTATAGCCGTCGGACATGTCGGCGGCGGGCCAACGTAGGCCCGTGGTCGTGGGGACGACCCTATAGTCGCAGGACATGTCGACGGCTTGCCAACCTAGTCCCGGGGTCGTGGGGACGACCCTATAGTCGTCGGACATGTCGGCAGCTGGCCAACCTAGTCCCGGGGTCGTGGGGACGACCCTATAGTCGTCGGACATGATAGTGGCGGGCCAATCTAGTCCCGGGTTCGTGGGGGACTACCCTATAGTCGTCGGACATGACGGCGGCTGGGCAACTTTGGCCCGGGGTCGTGGGGACGAACCTATAGCCGTCGGACAAGTCGGCGGCTGGCCAACCTAGTCCCGGGCTCGTGGGGACGACCCTATATTCGTCGGAATAGCCGGCGGCAGGCCATCGTAGGCCCAGGGTCGTAGGGACGACCCTATAGTCGTCGGAAAAGTCGGCGGCGGGCCAACCTAGTCCCGGGGTCGTGGGGACTACCCTATAGTCGTCGGACATCACGGTGGCGGGCCAATCAAGTCCCGGGGTCGTGGGGACGACCCTATAGTCGTCGGAAAAGTCGGCGGCGGCCAACCTAGTCCCGGGGTCGTGGGGACGACCCTATAGTCGTCGGACATGTCGACGGCTGGGCAACTTTGGCCCGTGGTCGTGGGGACGACCCTATAGTCGTCGGACATGTCGGCGGCTGGCCAACATTGGCCCGTAGTCGTGGGGACGACCCTATAGTCGTCGGACATGTCGGCGGCTGGCCAACTTTGGCCCGTAGTCGTGGGGACGACCCTATAGTCGTAGGACATGTCGACGGCATGCCAACCTAGTCCCGGGGTCGTGGGGACGACCCTATAGTCGTCGGACATGATAGTGGCGGGCCAATCTAGTCCCGGGTTCGTGGGGGACTACCCTATAGTCGTCGGACATGACGGCGGCTGGCCAACTTTGGCCCGTGGTCGTGGGGACGACCCTATAGCCGTCGGACATGTCGGCGGCGGGCCAACGTAGGCCCGTGGTCGTGGGGACGACCCTATAGTCGTAGGACATGTCGACGGCTTGCCAACCTAGTCCCGGGGTCGTGGGGACGACCCTATAGTCGTCGGACATGTCGGCAGCTGGCCAACCTAGTCCCGGGGTGGTAGGGACGACCCTATAGTCGTCGGACATGTCGGCGGCTGGGCAACTTTGGCCCGGGGTCGTGGGGACGAACCTATAGTCGTCGGACATGTCGGCGGTTGCCCAACCTAGTCCCGGGGCCGCGGGGACGACCCTATAGTCGTCGGACATGATAGTGGCGGGCCAATCTAGTCCCGCGTTCGTGGGAACGACCCTATAGTCGTCGGACATGACGGCGGCTGGCCAACTTTGGCCCGTGGTCGTGGGGACGACCCTATAGTCGTCGGACATGTCGGCAGCTGGCCAACCTAGTCCCGGGGTGGTAGGGACGACCCTATAGTCGTCGGACAAGTCGGCGGCGGGCCAACCTAGTCCCGGGGTCGTGGGGAAGACCCTATAGTCGTCGGACATGTCGGCGGCTTGCCAACCTAGTCCCGGGTTCGTGGGGACGACCCTATAGTCGTCGGACATGTCGGCGGCTGTCCAACTTTGGCCCGGGGTCGTGGGGACGACCATATAGTCGTCGGACATGTCGGCGGCTGGGCAACTTTGGCCCGTGGTCGTGGGGACGACCCTATAGTCGTAGGACATGTCGACGGCTTGCCAACCTAGTCTCGGGGTCGTGGGGACGACCCTATAGTCGTCGGACATGTCGGCAGCTGGCCAACCTAGTCCCGGGGTGGTAGGGACGACCCTATAGTCGTCGGACATGTCGGCGGCTGGGCAACTTTGGCCCGGGGTCGTGGGGACGAACCTATAGCCGTCGGACAAGTCGGCGGCTGGCCAACCTAGTCCCGGGCTCGTGGGGACGACCCTATATTCGTCGGAATAGCCGGCGGCAGGCCGTCGTAGGCCCAGGGTCGTAGGGACGACCCTATAGTCGTCGGAAAAGTCGGCGGCGGGCCAACCTAGTCCCGGGGTCGTGGGGACTACCCTATAGTCGTCGGACATGGCGGTGGCGGGACAATCTAGTCCCAGGGCCGTGGGGACGACCTTATAGTCGTCGGACATGTCGGCGGCGGGCCAACGTAGGCCCGGGGTCGTGGGGACGACCCTATAGACGTCGGACATGTCGACGGCTGGCCAACCTAGTCCTTGGTTCGAGGGGACGACCCAATATTCGTCGGAATAGCCGGCGGCAGGCCAACGTAGGCCCAGGGTCGTAGGGACGACCCTATAGTCGTCGGAAAAGTCGGCGGCGGGCCAACCTAGTCACGGGGTCGTGGGGACGACCCTATAGTCGTCGGACATGCGGGTGGCGGGCCAATCTAGTCCCGGGGCCGTGGGTACGACCCTATACTCGTCGGACATGACGGTGGCGGGCCAATCTAGTCCCGGGGCCGTGGGGACGACCCTATAGTCGTCGGACATGATAGTGGCGGGCCAATCTAGTCCCGGGTTCGTGGGGACGACCCTATAGTCGTCGGACATGACGGCGGCTGGCCAACTTTGGCCCGTGGTCGTGGGGACGACCCAATAGTCGTCGGACACGTCGGCGGCTGGCCAACTTTGACCCGTGGTCATTGGGACGACCCTATGGTCGTCGGACATGTCGGCAGCTGGCCAACTTTGGCCCGTAGTCGTGGGGACGATCCTATAGTCGTCGGACATGACGGTGGCGGGACAATCTAGTCCCAGGGCCGTGGGGACGACCTTATAGTCGTCGGACATGTCGGCGGCGGGCCAACGTAGGCCCGGGGTCGTGGGGACGACCCTATAGACGTCGGACATGTCGACGGCTGGCCAACCTAGTCCTGGGTTCGAGGGGACGACCCAATATTCGTCGGAATAGCCGGCGGCAGGCCAACGTAGGCCCAGGGTCGTAGGGACGACCCTATAGTCGTCGGAAAAGTCGGCGGCGGGCCAACCTAGTCACGGGGTCGTGGGTACGACCCTATACTCGTTGGACATGACGGTGGCGGGCCAATCTAGTCCCGGGGCCGTGGGGACGACCCTATAGGCGTCGGACATGATAGTGGCGGGCCAATCTAGTCCCGGGTTCGTGGGGACGACCCTATAGTCGTCGGACATGACGGCGGCTGGCCAACTTTGGCCCGTGGTCGTGGGGACGACCCTATAGTCGTCGGACATGTCGGCGGCTGGCCAACTTTGGCCCGTAGTCGTGGGGACGACCCTATAGTCGTCGGACATGTCGGCGGCTGGGCAGCTTTGGCCCGTGGTCGTGGGGACGACCCTATAGCCGTCGGACATGATGGTGGCGGGCCAATCTAGACCCGGGGTCGTGGGGACGACCCAATAGTCGTCGGACATGTCGGCGGCTGGCCAACTTTGACCCGTGGTCATTGGGACGACCCTATGGTCGTCGGACATGTCGGCAGCTGGCCAACTTTGGCCCGTAGTCGTGGGGACGATCCTATAGTCGTCGGAAAAGTCGGCGGCGGGCCAACCTAGTCACGGGGTCGTGGGGACGACCCTATAGTCGTCGGTCATGCGGGTGGCGGGCCAATCTAGTCCCGGGGCCGTGGGTACGACCCTATACTCGTCGGACATGACGGTGGCGGGCCAATCTAGTCCCGGGGCCGTGGGGACGACCCTATAGTCGTCGGACATGATAGTGGCGGGCCAATCTAGTCCCGGGTTCGTGGGGACGACCCTATAGTCGTCGGACATGACGGCGGCTGGCCAACTTTGGCCCGTGGTCGTGGGGACGACCCTATAGTCGTCGGACATGTCGGCGGCTGGCCAACTTTGGCCCGTAGTCGTGGGGACGACCCTATAGTCGTCGGACATGTCGGCGGCTGGGCAGCTTTGGCCCGTGGTCGTGGGGACGACCCTATAGCCGTCGGACATGATGGTGGCGGGCCAATCTAGACCCGGGGTCGTGGGGACGACCCAATAGTCGTCGGACATGTCGGCGGCTGGCCAACTTTGACCCGTGGTCATTGGGACGACCCTATGGTCGTCGGACATGCCGGCAGCTGGCCAACTTTGGCCCGTAGTCGTGGGGACGATCCTATAGTCGTCGGACATGACGGTGGCGGGACAATCTAGTCCCAGGGCCGTGGGGACGACCTTATAGTCGTCGGACATGTCGGCGGCGGGCCAACGTAGGCCCGGGGTCGTGGGGACGACCCTATAGACGTCGGACATGTCGACGGCTGGCCAACCTAGTCCTGGGTTCGAGGGGACGACCCAATATTCGTCGGAATAGCCGGCGGCAGGCCAACGTAGGCCCAGGGTCGTAGGGACGACCCTATAGTCGTCGGAAAAGTCGGCGGCGGGCCAACCTAGTCACGGGGTCGTGGGGACGACCCTATAGTCGTCGGACATGCGGGTGGCGGGCCAATCTAGTCCCGGGGCCGTGGGTACGACCCTATACTCGTCGGACATGACGGTGGCGGGCCAATCTAGTCCCGGGGCCGTGGGGACGACCCTATAGTCGTCGGACATGATAGTGGCGGGCCAATCTAGTCCCGGGTTCGTGGGGACGACCCTATAGTCGTCGGACATGACGGCGGCTGGCCAACTTTGGCCCGTGGTCGTGGGGACGACCCTATAGTCGTCGGACATGTCGGCGGCTGGCCAACTTTGGCCCGTAGTCGTGGGGACGACCCTATAGTCGTCGGACATGTCGGCGGCTCGGCAGCTTTGGCCCGTGGTCGTGGGGACGACCCTATAGCCGTCGGACATGACGGTGGCGGGCCAATCTAGACCCGGGGTCGTGGAGACGACCCAATATTCGTCGGACATGTCGGCGGCTGGCCAACTTTGACCCGTGGTCATTGGGACGACCCTATGGTCGTCGGACATGTCGGCAGCTGGCCAACTTTGGCCCGTAGTCGTGGGGACGATCCTATAGTCGTCGGACATGACGGTGGCGGGACAATCTAGTCCCAGGGCCGTGGGGACGACCTTATAGTCGTCGGACATGTCGGCGGCGGGCCAACGTAGGCCCGGGGTCGTGGGGACGACCCTATAGACGTAGGACATGTCGACGGCTGGCCAACCTAGTCCTGGGTTCGAGGGGACGACCCAATATTCGTCGGAATAGCCGGCGGCAGGCCAACGTAGGCCCAGGGTCGTAGGGACGACCCTATAGTCGTCGGAAAAGTCGGCGGCGGGCCAACCTAGTCACGGGGTCGTGGGGACGACCCTATAGTCGTCGGACATGCGGGTGGCGGGCCAATCTAGTCCCGGGGCCGTGGGTACGACCCTATACTCGTCGGACATGACGGTGGCGGGCCAATCTAGTCCCGGGGCCGTGGGGACGACCCTATAGTCGTCGGACATGATAGTGGCGGGCCAATCTAGTCCCGGGTTCGTGGGGACGACCCTATAGTCGTCGGACATGACGGCGGCTGGCCAACTTTGGCCCGTGGTCGTGGGGACGACCCTATAGTCGTCGGACATGTCGGCGGCTGGCCAACTTTGGCCCGTAGTCGTGGGGACGACCCTATAGTCGTCGGACATGTCGGCGGCTGGGCAGCTTTGGCCCGTGGTCGTGGGGACGACCCTATAGCCGTCGGACATGATGGTGGCGGGCCAATCTAGACCCGGGGTCGTGGGGACGACCCAATAGTCGTCGGACATGTCGGCGGCTGGCCAACTTTGACCCGTGGTCATTGGGACGACCCTATGGTCGTCGGACATGTCGGCAGCTGGCCAACTTTGGCCCGTAGTCGTGGGGACGATCCTATAGTCGTCGGACATGACGGTGGCGGGACAATCTAGTCCCAGGGCCGTGGGGACGACCTTATAGTCGTCGGACATGTCGGCGGCGGGCCAACGTAGGCCCGGGGTCGTGGGGACGATCCTATAGACGTCGGACATGTCGACGGCTGGCCAACCTAGTCCTGGGTTCGAGGGGACGACCCAATATTCGTCGGAATAGCCGGCGGCAGGCCAACGTAGGCCCAGGGTCGTAGGGACGACCCTATAGTCGTCGGAAAAGTCTGCGGCGGGCCAACCTAGTCACGGGGTCGTGGGGACTACCCTATAGTCGTCGGACATGCGGGTGGCGGGCCAATCTAGTCCCGGGGCCGTGGGTACGACCCTATACTCGTCGGACATGACGGTGTCGGGCCAATCTAGTCCCGGGGCCGTGGGGACGACCCTATAGTCGTCGGACATGATAGTGGCGGGCCAATCTAGTCCCGGGTTCGTGGGGACACCCTATAGTCGTCGGACATGACGGCGGCAGGCCAACTTTGGCCCGTGGTCGTGGGGACGACCCTATAGTCGTCGGACATGTCGGCGGCTGGCCAACTTTGGCCCGTAGTCGTGGGGACGACCCTATAGTCGTCGGACATGTCGGCGGCTGGGCAGCTTTGGCCCGTGGTCGTGGGGACGACCCTATAGCCGTCGGACATGATGGTGGCGGGCCAATCTAGACCCGGGGTCGTGGGGACGACCCAATAGTCGTCGGACACGTCGGCGGCTGGCCAACTTTGACCCGTGGTCATTGGGACGACCCTATGGTCGTCGGACATGTCGGCAGCTGGCCAACTTTGGCCCGTAGTCGTGGGGACGATCCTATAGTCGTCGGACATGACGGTGGCGGGACAATCTAGTCCCAGGGCCGTGGGGACGACCTTATAGTCGTCGGACATGTCGGCGGCGGGCCAACGTAGGCCCGGGGTCGTGGGGACGACCCTATAGACGTCGGACATGTCGACGGCTGGCCAACCTAGTCCTGGGTTCGAGGGGACGACCCAATATTCGTCGGAATAGCCGGCGGCAGGCCAACGTAGGCCCAGGGTCGTAGGGACGACCCTATAGTCGTCGGAAAAGTCGGCGGCGGGCCAACCTAGTCACGGGGTCGTGGGGACGACCTTATAGTCGTCGGACATGCGGGTGGCGGGCCAATCTAGTCCCGGGGCCGTGGGTACGACCCTATACTCGTTGGACATGACGGTGGCGGGCCAATCTAGTCCCGGGGCCGTGGGGACGACCCTATAGGCGTCGGACATGATAGTGGCGGGCCAATCTAGTCCCGGGTTCGTGGGGACGACCCTATAGTCGTCGGACATGACGGCGGCTGGCCAACTTTGGCCCGTGGTCGTGGGGACGACCCTATAGACGTCGGACATGTCGGCGGCTGGCCAACTTTGGCCCGTAGTCGTGGGGACGTCCCTATAGTCGTCGGACATGTCGGCGGCTGGGCAGCTTTGGCCCGTGGTCGTGGGGACGACCCTATAGCCGTCGGACATGATGGTGGCGGGCCAATCTAGACCCGGGGTCGAGGGGACGACCCAATAGTCGTCGGACATGTCGGCGGCTGGCCAACTTTGACCCGTGGTCATTGGGACGACCCTATGGTCGTCGGACATGTCGGCAGCTGGCCAACTTTGGCCCGTAGTCGTGGGGACGATCCTATAGTCGTCGGACATGACGGTGGCGGGACAATCTAGTCCCAGGGCCGTGGGGACGACCTTATAGTCGTCGGACATGTCGGCGGCGGGCCAACGTAGGCCCGGGGTCGTGGGGACGACCCTATAGACGTCGGACATGTCGACGGCTGGCCAACCTAGTCCTGGGTTCGAGGGGACGACCCAATATTCGTCGAAATAGCCGGCGGCAGGCCAACGTAGGCCCAGGGTCGTAGGGACGACCCTATAGTCGTCGGAAAAGTCGGCGGCGGGCCAACCTAGTCACGGGGTCGTGGGGACGACCCTATAGTCGTCGGACATGCGGGTGGCGGGCCAATCTAGTCCCGGGGCCGTGGGTACGACCCTATACTCGTCGGACATGACGGTGGCGGGCCAATCTAGTCCCGGGGCCGTGGGGACGACCCTATAGTCGTCGGACATGATAGTGGCGGGCCAATCTAGTCCCGGGTTCGTGGGGACGACCCTATAGTCGTCGGACATGACGGCGGCTGGCCAACTTTGGCCCGTGGTCGTGGGGACGACCCTATCGTCGGACATGTCGGCGGCTGGCCAACTTTGGCCCGTAGTCGTGGGGACGACCCTATAGTCGTCGGACATGTCGGCGGCTGGGCAGCTTTGGCCCGTCGTCGTGGGGACGACCCTATAGCCGTCGGACATGATGGTGGCGGGCCAATCTAGACCCGGGGTCGTGGGGACGACCCAATAGTCGTCGGACATGTCGGCGGCTGGCCAACTTTGACCCGTGGTCATTGGGACGACCCTATGGTCGTCGGACATGTCGGCAGCTGGCCAACTTTGGCCCGTAGTCGTGGGGACGATCCTATAGTCGTCGGACATGACGGTGGCGGGACAATCTAGTCCCAGGGCCGTGGGGACGACCTTATAGTCGTCGGACATGTCGGCGGCGGGCCAACGTAGGCCCGGGGTCGTGGGGACGACCCTATAGACGTCGGACATGTCGACGGCTGGCCAACCTAGTCCTGGGTTCGAGGGGACGACCCAATATTCGTCGGAATAGCCGGCGGCAGGCCAACGTAGGCCCAGGGTCGTAGGGACGACCCTATAGTCGTCGGAAAAGTCGGCGGCGGGCCAACCTAGTCACGGGGTCGTGGGGACGACCCTATAGTCGTCGGACATGCGGGTGGCGGGCCAATCTAGTCCCGGGGCCGTGGGTACGACCCTATACTCGTCGGACATGACGGTGGCGGGCCAATCTAGTCCCGGGGCCCTGGGGACGACCCTATAGTCGTCGGACATGATAGTGGCGGGCCAATCTAGTCCCGGGTTCGTGGGGACGACCCTATAGTCGTCGGACATGACGGCGGCTGGCCAACTTTGGCCCGTGGTCGTGGGGACGACCCTATAGTCGTCGGACATGTCGGCGGCTGGCCAACTTCGGCCCGTAGTCGTGGGGACGACCCTATAGTCGTCGGACATGTCGGCGGCTGGGCAGCTTTGGCCCGTGGTCGTGGGGACGACCCTATAGCCGTCGGACATGATGGTGGCGGGCCAATCTAGACCCGGGGTCGTGGGGACGACCCAATAGTCGTCGGACATGTCGGCGGCTGGCCAACTTTGACCCGTGGTCATTGGGACGACCCTATGGTCGTCGGACATGTCGGCAGCTGGCCAACTTTGGCCCGTAGTCGTGGGGACGATCCTATAGTCGTCGGACATGACGGTGGCGGGACAATCTAGTCCCAGGGCCGTGGGGACGACCTTATAGTCGTCGGACATGTCGGCGGCGGGCCAACGTAGGCCCGGGGTCGTGGGGACGACCCTATAGACGTCGGACATGTCGACGGCTGGCCAACCTAGTCCTGGGTTCGAGGGGACGACCCAATATTCGTCGGAATAGCCGGCGGCAGGCCAACGTAGGCCCAGGGTCGTAGGGACGACCCTATAGTCGTCGGAAAAGTCGGCGGCGGGCCAACCTAGTCACGGGGTCGTGGGGACGACCCTATACTCGTCGGACATGCGGGTGGCGGGCCAATCTAGTCCCGGGGCCGTGGGTACGACCCTATACTCATCGGACATGACGGTGACGGGCCAATCTAGTCCCGGGGCCGTGGGGACGACCCTATAGTCGTCGGACATGATAGTGGCGGGCCAATCTAGTCCCGGGTTCGTGGGGACGACCCTATAGTCGTCGGACATGACGGCGGCTGGCCAACTTTGGCCCGTGGTCGTGGGGACGACCCTATAGTCGTCGGACATGTCGGCGGCTGGGCAGCTTTGGCCCGTGGTCGTGGGGACGACCCTATAGCCGTCGGACATGATGGTGGCGGGCCAATCTAGACCCGGGGTCGTGGGGACGACCCAATAGTCGTCGGACATGTCGGCGGCTGGCCAACTTTGACCCGTGGTCATTGGGACGACCCTATGGTCGTCGGACATGTCGGCAGCTGGCCAACTTTGGCCCGTAGTCGTGGGGACGATCCTATAGTCGTCGGACATGACGGTGGCGGGACAATCTAGTCCCAGGGCCGTGGGGACGACCTTATAGTCGTCGGACATGTCGGCGGCGGGCCAACGTAGGCCCGGGGTCGTGGGGACGACCCTATAGACGTCGGACATGGCGGTGGCGGGCCAATCTAGCCCAGGGGTCGTGGGGACGACCCTATAGTCGTCGGACATGATGGTGGCGGGCCAATCTAGACCCGGGGTCGTGGGGACGACCCAATAGTCGTCGGACATGTCGGCGGCTGGCCAACTTTGACCCGTGGTCATTGGGACGACCCTATGGTCGTCGGACATGACGGTGGCGGGACAATCTAGTCCCAGGGCCGTGGGGACAACCTTATAGTCGTCGGACATGTCGGCGGCGGGCCAACGTAGGCCCGGGGTCGTGGGGACGACCCTATAGTCGTCGGAAAAGTCGGCGGCGGGCCAACCTAGTCCCAGGGTCGTGGGGACTACCCTATAGTCGTCGGACATGGCGGTGGCGGGCCAATCTAGCCCAGGGGTCGTGGGGACGACCCTATAGTCGTCGGACATGATGGTGGCGGGCCAATCAAGACCCGGGGTCGTGGGGACGACCCAATAGTCGTCGGACATGTCGGCGGCTGGCCAACTTTGACCCGTGGTCATTGGGACGACCCTATGGTCGTCGGACATGTCGGCAGCTGGCCAACTTTGGCCCGTAGTCTTGGGGACGATCCTATAGTCGTCGGACATGACGGTGGCGGGACAATCTAGTCCCAGGGCCGTGGGGACAACCTTATAGTCGTCGGACATGTCGGCGGCGGGCCAACGTAGGCCCGGGGTCGTGGGGACGACCCAATAGTCGTCGGACATGTCGGCGGCTGGCCAACTTTGACCCGTGGTCATTGGGACGACCCTATGGTCGTCGGACATGTCGGCAGCTGGCCAACTTTGGCCCGTAGTCGTGGGGACGACCCTATAGTCGTCGGAAAAGTCGGCGGCGGGCCAACCTAGTCCCAGGGTCGTGGGGACTACCCTATAGTCGTCGGACATGGCGGTGGCGGGCCAATCTAGCCCAGGGGTCGTGGGGACGACCCTATAGTCGTCGGACATGATGGTGGCGGGCCAATCTAGACCCGGGGTCGTGGGGACGACCCAATAGTCGTCGGACATGTCGGCGGCTGGCCAACTTTGACCCGTGGTCATTGGGACGACCCTATGGTCGTCGGACATGTCGGTAGCTGGCCAACTTTGGCCCGTAGTCTTGGGGACGATCCTATAGTCGTCGGACATGACGGTGGCGGGACAATCTAGTCCCAGGGCCGTGGGGACAACCTTATAGTCGTCGGACATGTCGGCGGCGGGCCAACGTAGGCCCGGGGTCGTGGGGACGACCCTATAGACGTCGGACATGTCGACGGCTGGCCAACCTAGTCCTGGGTTCGAGGGGACGACCCATTATTCGTCGGAATAGCCGGCGGCAGGCCAACGTAGGCCCAGGGTCGTAGGGACGACCCTATAGTCGTCGGAAAAGTCGGCGGCGGGCCAACCTAGTCACGGGGTCCTGGGGACGACCCTATAGTCGTCGGACATGACGGTGGCGGGCCAATCTAGCCCGGGGGTCGTGGGGACGACCCTATAGTCGTCGGACATGTCGGCAGCTGGCCAACCTAGTCCCGGGGTGGTAGGGACGACCCAATAGTCGTCGGACATGTCGGCGGCTGGCCAACTTTGACCCGTGGTCATTGGGACGACCCTATGGTCGTCGGACATGTCGGCAGCTGGCCAACTTTGGCCCGTAGTCTTGGGGACGATCCTATAGTCGTCGGACATGACGGTGGCGGGACAATCTAGTCCCAGGGCCGTGGGGACAACCTTATAGTCGTCGGACATGTCGGCGGCGGGCCAACGTAGGCCCGGGGTCGTGGGGACGACCCTATAGACGTCGGACATGTCGACGGCTGGCCAACCTAGTCCTGGGTTCGAGGGGACGACCCATTATTCGTCGGAATAGCCGGCGGCAGGCCAACGTAGGCCCAGGGTCGTAGGGACGACCCTATAGTCGTCGGAAAAGTCGGCGGCGGGCCAACCTAGTCACGGGGTCCTGGGGACGACCCTATAGTCGTCGGACATGACGGTGGCGGGCCAATCTAGCCCGGGGGCCGTGGGGACAACCTTATAGTCGTCGGACATGTCGGCGGCTTGCCAACCTAGTCCCGGGTTCGTGGGGACGACCCTATAGTCGTCGGACATGTCGGCGGCTGTCCAACTTTGGCCCGGGGTCGTGGGGACGACCCTATAGTCGTCGGACATGTCGGCGGCTGGGTAACTTTGGCCCGTGGTCGTGGGGACGATCCTATAGTCGTAGGACATGTCGACGGCTTGCCAACCTAGTCCCGGGGTCGTGGGAACGACCCTATAGTCGTCGGACATGTCGGCGGCTGGCCAACTTTGGCCCGTAGTCGTGGGGACGACCCTATAGTCGTCGGACATGCGGGTGGCGGGCTAATCTAGTCCCGGGGTCGTGGGGACGACCCTATAGTCGTCGGACATGATAGTGGCGGGCCAATCTAGTCCCGGGTTCGTGGGGACGACCCTATAGTCGTCGGACATGACGGCGGCTGGCCAACTTTGGCCCGTGGTCGTGGGGACGACCCTATAGTTGTCGGACATGTCGGTGGCTGGCCAACTTTGGCCCGTAGTCGTGGGGACGACCCAATAGTCGTCGGACATGTCGGCGGCTGGGCAGCTTTGGCCCGTGGTCGTGGGGACGACCCTATAGCAGTCGGACATGTCGGCGGCGGGCCAACGTAGGCCCGTGGTCGTGGGGACGACCCTATAGTCGTCGGACATGTCGGCAGCTGGCCAACCTAGTCCCGGGGTGGTAGGGACGACCCTATAGTCGTCGGACATGTCGGCGGCTGGGCAACTTTGGCCCGGGGTCGTGGGGACGACCCTATAGTCGTCGGACATGTCGGCGGCTGGGTAACTTTGGCCCGTGGTCGTGGGGACGATCCTATAGTCGTAGGACATGTCGACGGCTTGCCAACCTAGTCCCGGGGTCGTGGGGACGACCCTATAGTCGTCGGACATGTCGGCAGCTGGCCAACTTAGTCCCGGGGTGGTAGGGACGACCCTATAGTCGTCGGACATGTCGGCGGCTGGGCAACTTTGGCCCGGGGTCGTGGGGACGAACCTATAGCCGTCGGACATGTCGGCGGCTGGCCAACCTAGTTCCGGGGCCGTGGGGACGACCCTATATTCGTCGGAATAGCCGGCGGCAGGCCATCGTAGGCCCAGGGTCGTAGGGACGACCCTGTAGTCGTCGGAAGAGTCGGCGGCGGGCTAACCTAGTCCCGGGGTCGTGGGGACTACCCTATAGTCGTCGGACATCACGGTGGCGGGCCAATCAAGTCCCGGGGTCGTGGGGACGACCCTATAGTCGTCGGAAAAGTCGGCGGCGGCCAACCTAGTCTCGGGGTCGTGGGGACGACCCTATAGTCGTCGGACATGTCGACGGCTGGGCAACTTTGGCCCGTGGTCGTGGGGACGACCCTATAGTCGTCGGACATGTCGGCGGCTGGCCAACATTGGCCCGTAGTCGTGGGGACGACCCTATAGTCGTCGGACATGTCGGCGGCTGGCCAACTTTGGCCCGTAGTCGTGGGGACGACCCTATAGTCGTAGGACATGTCGACGGCATGCCAACCTAGTCCCGGGGTCGTGGGGACGAGCCTATAGTCGTCGGACATGATAGTGGCGGGCCAATCTAGTCCCGGGTTCGTGGGGGACTACCCTATAGTCGTCGGACATGACGGCGGCTGGCCAACTTTGGCCCGTGGTCGTGGG
This sequence comes from Andrena fulva, assembly GCA_946251845.1. Lineage (NCBI taxonomy): Eukaryota > Metazoa > Arthropoda > Insecta > Hymenoptera > Andrenidae > Andrena > Andrena fulva. The sequence goes on from OX276329.1 coordinate 42,510,247, forward strand.
GACGACCCTATAGCCGTCGGACATGTCGGCGGCGGGCCAACGTAGGCCCGTGGTCGTGGGGACGACCCTATAGTCGTAGGACATGTCGACGGCTTGCCAACCTAGTCCCGGGGTCGTGGGGACGACCCTATAGTCGTCGGACATGTCGGCAGCTGGCCAACCTAGTCCCGGGGTGGTAGGGACGACCCTATAGTCGTCGGACATGTCGGCGGCTGGGCAACTTTGGCCCGGGGTCGTGGGGACGAACCTATAGTCGTCGGACATGTCGGCGGTTGCCCAACCTAGTCCCGGGGCCGCGGGGACGACCCTATAGTCGTCGGACATGATAGTGGCGGGCCAATCTAGTCCCTCGTTCGTGGGAACGACCCTATAGTCGTCGGACATGACGGCGGCTGGCCAACTTTGGCCCGTGGTCGTGGGGACGACCCTATAGTCGTCGGACATGTCGGCAGCTGGCCAACCTAGTCCCGGGGTGGTTGGGACGACCCTATAGTCGTCGGACAAGTCGGCGGCGGGCCAACCTAGTCCCGGGGTCGTGGGGAAGACCCTATAGTCGTCGGACATGTCGGCGGCTTGCCAACCTAGTCCCGGGTTCGTGGGGACGACCCTATAGTCGTCGGACATGTCGGCGGCTGTCCAACTTTGGCCCGGGGTCGTGGGGACGACCATATAGTCGTCGGACATGTCGGCGGCTGGGCAACTTTGGCCCGTGGTCGTGGGGACGACCCTATAGTCGTAGGACATGTCGACGGCTTGCCAACCTAGTCCCGGGTTCGTGGGGACGACCCTATAGTCGTCGGACATGTCGGCGGCTGTCCAACTTTGGCCCGGGGTCGTGGGGACGACCCTATAGTCGTCGGACATGTCGGCGGCTGGGCAGCTTTGGCCCGTGGTCGTGGGGACGACCCTATAGCCGTCGGACATGATGGTGGCGGGCCAATCTAGACCCGGGGTCGTGGGGACGACCCAATAGTCGTCGGACACGTCGGCGGCTGGCCAACTTTGACCCGTAGTCGTGGGGACGACCCTATAGTCGTAGGACATGTCGACGGCATGCCAACCTAGTCCCGGGGTCGTGGGGACGACCCTATAGTCGTCGGACATGATAGTGGCGGGCCAATCTAGTCCCGGGTTCGTGGGGGACTACCCTATAGTCGTCGGACATGACGGCGGCTGGCCAACTTTGGCCCGTGGTCGTGGGGACGACCCTATAGCCGTCGGACATGTCGGCGGCGGGCCAACGTAGGCCCGTGGTCGTGGGGACGACCCTATAGTCGCAGGACATGTCGACGGCTTGCCAACCTAGTCCCGGGGTCGTGGGGACGACCCTATAGTCGTCGGACATGTCGGCAGCTGGCCAACCTAGTCCCGGGGTCGTGGGGACGACCCTATAGTCGTCGGACATGATAGTGGCGGGCCAATCTAGTCCCGGGTTCGTGGGGGACTACCCTATAGTCGTCGGACATGACGGCGGCTGGGCAACTTTGGCCCGGGGTCGTGGGGACGAACCTATAGCCGTCGGACAAGTCGGCGGCTGGCCAACCTAGTCCCGGGCTCGTGGGGACGACCCTATATTCGTCGGAATAGCCGGCGGCAGGCCATCGTAGGCCCAGGGTCGTAGGGACGACCCTATAGTCGTCGGAAAAGTCGGCGGCGGGCCAACCTAGTCCCGGGGTCGTGGGGACTACCCTATAGTCGTCGGACATCACGGTGGCGGGCCAATCAAGTCCCGGGGTCGTGGGGACGACCCTATAGTCGTCGGAAAAGTCGGCGGCGGCCAACCTAGTCCCGGGGTCGTGGGGACGACCCTATAGTCGTCGGACATGTCGACGGCTGGGCAACTTTGGCCCGTGGTCGTGGGGACGACCCTATAGTCGTCGGACATGTCGGCGGCTGGCCAACATTGGCCCGTAGTCGTGGGGACGACCCTATAGTCGTCGGACATGTCGGCGGCTGGCCAACTTTGGCCCGTAGTCGTGGGGACGACCCTATAGTCGTAGGACATGTCGACGGCATGCCAACCTAGTCCCGGGGTCGTGGGGACGACCCTATAGTCGTCGGACATGATAGTGGCGGGCCAATCTAGTCCCGGGTTCGTGGGGGACTACCCTATAGTCGTCGGACATGACGGCGGCTGGCCAACTTTGGCCCGTGGTCGTGGGGACGACCCTATAGCCGTCGGACATGTCGGCGGCGGGCCAACGTAGGCCCGTGGTCGTGGGGACGACCCTATAGTCGTAGGACATGTCGACGGCTTGCCAACCTAGTCCCGGGGTCGTGGGGACGACCCTATAGTCGTCGGACATGTCGGCAGCTGGCCAACCTAGTCCCGGGGTGGTAGGGACGACCCTATAGTCGTCGGACATGTCGGCGGCTGGGCAACTTTGGCCCGGGGTCGTGGGGACGAACCTATAGTCGTCGGACATGTCGGCGGTTGCCCAACCTAGTCCCGGGGCCGCGGGGACGACCCTATAGTCGTCGGACATGATAGTGGCGGGCCAATCTAGTCCCGCGTTCGTGGGAACGACCCTATAGTCGTCGGACATGACGGCGGCTGGCCAACTTTGGCCCGTGGTCGTGGGGACGACCCTATAGTCGTCGGACATGTCGGCAGCTGGCCAACCTAGTCCCGGGGTGGTAGGGACGACCCTATAGTCGTCGGACAAGTCGGCGGCGGGCCAACCTAGTCCCGGGGTCGTGGGGAAGACCCTATAGTCGTCGGACATGTCGGCGGCTTGCCAACCTAGTCCCGGGTTCGTGGGGACGACCCTATAGTCGTCGGACATGTCGGCGGCTGTCCAACTTTGGCCCGGGGTCGTGGGGACGACCATATAGTCGTCGGACATGTCGGCGGCTGGGCAACTTTGGCCCGTGGTCGTGGGGACGACCCTATAGTCGTAGGACATGTCGACGGCTTGCCAACCTAGTCTCGGGGTCGTGGGGACGACCCTATAGTCGTCGGACATGTCGGCAGCTGGCCAACCTAGTCCCGGGGTGGTAGGGACGACCCTATAGTCGTCGGACATGTCGGCGGCTGGGCAACTTTGGCCCGGGGTCGTGGGGACGAACCTATAGCCGTCGGACAAGTCGGCGGCTGGCCAACCTAGTCCCGGGCTCGTGGGGACGACCCTATATTCGTCGGAATAGCCGGCGGCAGGCCGTCGTAGGCCCAGGGTCGTAGGGACGACCCTATAGTCGTCGGAAAAGTCGGCGGCGGGCCAACCTAGTCCCGGGGTCGTGGGGACTACCCTATAGTCGTCGGACATGGCGGTGGCGGGACAATCTAGTCCCAGGGCCGTGGGGACGACCTTATAGTCGTCGGACATGTCGGCGGCGGGCCAACGTAGGCCCGGGGTCGTGGGGACGACCCTATAGACGTCGGACATGTCGACGGCTGGCCAACCTAGTCCTTGGTTCGAGGGGACGACCCAATATTCGTCGGAATAGCCGGCGGCAGGCCAACGTAGGCCCAGGGTCGTAGGGACGACCCTATAGTCGTCGGAAAAGTCGGCGGCGGGCCAACCTAGTCACGGGGTCGTGGGGACGACCCTATAGTCGTCGGACATGCGGGTGGCGGGCCAATCTAGTCCCGGGGCCGTGGGTACGACCCTATACTCGTCGGACATGACGGTGGCGGGCCAATCTAGTCCCGGGGCCGTGGGGACGACCCTATAGTCGTCGGACATGATAGTGGCGGGCCAATCTAGTCCCGGGTTCGTGGGGACGACCCTATAGTCGTCGGACATGACGGCGGCTGGCCAACTTTGGCCCGTGGTCGTGGGGACGACCCTATAGTCGTCGGACATGTCGGCGGCTGGCCAACTTTGGCCCGTAGTCGTGGGGACGACCCTATAGTCGTCGGACATGTCGGCGGCTGGGCAGCTTTGGCCCGTGGTCGTGGGGACGACCCTATAGCCGTCGGACATGATGGTGGCGGGCCAATCTAGACCCGGGGTCGTGGGGACGACCCAATAGTCGTCGGACACGTCGGCGGCTGGCCAACTTTGACCCGTGGTCATTGGGACGACCCTATGGTCGTCGGACATGTCGGCAGCTGGCCAACTTTGGCCCGTAGTCGTGGGGACGATCCTATAGTCGTCGGACATGACGGTGGCGGGACAATCTAGTCCCAGGGCCGTGGGGACGACCTTATAGTCGTCGGACATGTCGGCGGCGGGCCAACGTAGGCCCGGGGTCGTGGGGACGACCCTATAGACGTCGGACATGTCGACGGCTGGCCAACCTAGTCCTGGGTTCGAGGGGACGACCCAATATTCGTCGGAATAGCCGGCGGCAGGCCAACGTAGGCCCAGGGTCGTAGGGACGACCCTATAGTCGTCGGAAAAGTCGGCGGCGGGCCAACCTAGTCACGGGGTCGTGGGTACGACCCTATACTCGTTGGACATGACGGTGGCGGGCCAATCTAGTCCCGGGGCCGTGGGGACGACCCTATAGGCGTCGGACATGATAGTGGCGGGCCAATCTAGTCCCGGGTTCGTGGGGACGACCCTATAGTCGTCGGACATGACGGCGGCTGGCCAACTTTGGCCCGTGGTCGTGGGGACGACCCTATAGTCGTCGGACATGTCGGCGGCTGGCCAACTTTGGCCCGTAGTCGTGGGGACGACCCTATAGTCGTCGGACATGTCGGCGGCTGGGCAGCTTTGGCCCGTGGTCGTGGGGACGACCCTATAGCCGTCGGACATGATGGTGGCGGGCCAATCTAGACCCGGGGTCGTGGGGACGACCCAATAGTCGTCGGACATGTCGGCGGCTGGCCAACTTTGACCCGTGGTCATTGGGACGACCCTATGGTCGTCGGACATGTCGGCAGCTGGCCAACTTTGGCCCGTAGTCGTGGGGACGATCCTATAGTCGTCGGAAAAGTCGGCGGCGGGCCAACCTAGTCACGGGGTCGTGGGGACGACCCTATAGTCGTCGGACATGCGGGTGGCGGGCCAATCTAGTCCCGGGGCCGTGGGTACGACCCTATACTCGTCGGACATGACGGTGGCGGGCCAATCTAGTCCCGGGGCCGTGGGGACGACCCTATAGTCGTCGGACATGATAGTGGCGGGCCAATCTAGTCCCGGGTTCGTGGGGACGACCCTATAGTCGTCGGACATGACGGCGGCTGGCCAACTTTGGCCCGTGGTCGTGGGGACGACCCTATAGTCGTCGGACATGTCGGCGGCTGGCCAACTTTGGCCCGTAGTCGTGGGGACGACCCTATAGTCGTCGGACATGTCGGCGGCTGGGCAGCTTTGGCCCGTCGTCGTGGGGACGACCCTATAGCCGTCGGACATGATGGTGGCGGGCCAATCTAGACCCGGGGTCGTGGGGACGACCCAATAGTCGTCGGACATGTCGGCGGCTGGCCAACTTTGACCCGTGGTCATTGGGACGACCCTATGGTCGTCGGACATGTCGGCAGCTGGCCAACTTTGGCCCGTAGTCGTGGGGACGATCCTATAGTCGTCGGACATGACGGTGGCGGGACAATCTAGTCCCAGGGCCGTGGGGACGACCTTATAGTCGTCGGACATGTCGGCGGCGGGCCAACGTAGGCCCGGGGTCGTGGGGACGACCCTATAGACGTCGGACATGTCGACGGCTGGCCAACCTAGTCCTGGGTTCGAGGGGACGACCCAATATTCGTCGGAATAGCCGGCGGCAGGCCAACGTAGGCCCAGGGTCGTAGGGACGACCCTATAGTCGTCGGAAAAGTCGGCGGCGGGCCAACCTAGTCACGGGGTCGTGGGGACGACCCTATAGTCGTCGGACATGCGGGTGGCGGGCCAATCTAGTCCCGGGGCCGTGGGTACGACCCTATACTCGTCGGATATGACGGTGGCGGGCCAATCTAGTCCCGGGGCCGTGGGGACGACCCTATAGTCGTCGGACATGATAGTGGCGGGCCAATCTAGTCCCGGGTTCGTGGGGACGACCCTATAGTCGTCGGACATGTCGGCGGCTGGCCAACTTTGGCCCGTAGTCGTGGGGACGACCCTATAGTCGTCGGACATGTCGGCGGCTGGGCAGCTTTGGCCCGTGGTCGTGGGGACGACCCTATAGCCGTCGGACATGATGGTGGCGGGCCAATCTAGACCCGGGGTCGTGGGGACGACCCAATAGTCGTCGGACATGTCGGCGGCTGGCCAACTTTGACCCGTGGTCATTGGGACGACCCTATGGTCGTCGGACATGTCGGCAGCTGGCCAACTTTGGCCCGTAGTCGTGGGGACGATCCTATAGTCGTCGGACATGACGGTGGCGGGACAATCTAGTCCCAGGGCCGTGGGGACGACCTTATAGTCGTCGGACATGTCGGCGGCGGGCCAACGTAGGCCCGGGGTCGTGGGGACGACCCTATAGACGTCGGACATGTCGACGGCTGGCCAACCTAGTCCTGGGTTCGAGGGGACGACCCAATATTCGTCGGAATAGCCGGCGGCAGGCCAACGTAGGCCCAGGGTCGTAGGGACGACCCTATAGTCGTCGGAAAAGTCGGCGGCGGGCCAACCTAGTCACGGGGTCGTGGGGACGACCCTATAGTCGTCGGACATGCGGGTGGCGGGCCAATCTAGTCCCGGGGCCGTGGGTACGACCCTATACTCGTCGGACATGTCGGCGGCTGGGCAGCTTTGGCCCGTGGTCGTGGGGACGACCCCATAGCCGTCGGACATGATGGTGGCGGGCCAATCTAGACCCGGGGTCGTGGGGACGACCCAATAGTCGTCGGACATGTCGGCGGCTGGCCAACTTTGACCCGTGGTCATTGGGACGACCCTATGGTCGTCGGACATGTCGGCAGCTGGCCAACTTTGGCCCGTAGTCGTGGGGACGATCCTATAGTCGTCGGACATGACGGTGGCGGGACAATCTAGTCCCAGGGCCGTGGGGACGACCTTATAGTCGTCGGACATGTCGGCGGCGGGCCAACGTAGGCCCGGGGTCGTGGGGACGACCCTATAGACGTCGGACATGTCGACGGCTGGCCAACCTAGTCCTGGGTTCGAGGGGACGACCCAATATTCGTCGGAATAGCCGGCGGCAGGCCAACGTAGGCCCAGGGTCGTAGGGACGACCCTATAGTCGTCGGAAATGTCGGCGGCGGGCCAACCTAGTCACGGGGTCGTGGGGACGACCCTATAGTCGTCGGACATGCGGGTGGCGGGCCAATCTAGTCCCGGGGCCGTGGGTACGACCCTATACTCGTCGGACATGACGGTGGCGGGCCAATCTAGTCCCGGGGCCGTGGGGACGACCCTATAGTCGTCGGACATGATAGTGGCGGGCCAATCTAGTCCCGGGTTCGTGGGGACGACCCTATAGTCGTCGGACATGACGGCGGCTGGCCAACTTTGGCCCGTGGTCGTGGGGACGACCCTATAGTCGTCGGACATGTCGGCGGCTGGCCAACTTCGGCCCGTAGTCGTGGGGACGACCCTATAGTCGCGGACATGTCGGCGGCTGGGCAGCTTTGGCCCGTGGTCGTGGGGACGACCCTATAGCCGTCGGACATGATGGTGGCGGGCCAATCTAGACCCGGGGTCGTGGGGACGACCCAATAGTCGTCGGACATGTCGGCGGCTGGCCAACTTTGACCCGTGGTCATTGGGACGACCCTATGGTCGTCGGACATGTCGGCAGCTGGCCAACTTTGGCCCGTAGTCGTGGGGACGATCCTATAGTCGTCGGACATGACGGTGGCGGGACAATCTAGTCCCAGGGCCGTGGGGACGACCTTATAGTCGTCGGACATGTCGGCGGCGGGCCAACGTAGGCCCGGGGTCGTGGGGACGACCCTATAGACGTCGGACATGTCGACGGCTGGCCAACCTAGTCCTGGGTTCGAGGGGACGACCCAATATTCGTCGGAATAGCCGGCGGCAGGCCAACGTAGGCCCAGGGTCGTAGGGACGACCCTATAGTCGTCGGAAAAGTCGGCGGCGGGCCAACCTAGTCACGGGGTCGTGGGGACGACCCTATACTCGTCGGACATGCGGGTGGCGGGCCAATCTAGTCCCGGGGCCGTGGGTACGACCCTATACTCGTCGGACATGACGGTGACGGGCCAATCTAGTCCCGGGGCCGTGGGGACGACCCTATAGTCGTCGGACATGATAGTGGCGGGCCAATCTAGTCCCGGGTTCGTGGGGACGACCCTATAGTCGTCGGACATGACGGCGGCTGGCCAACTTTGGCCCGTGGTCGTGGGGACGACCCTATAGTCGTCGGACATGTCGGCGGCTGGGCAGCTTTGGCCCGTGGTCGTGGGGACGACCCTATAGCCGTCGGACATGATGGTGGCGGGCCAATCTAGACCCGGGGTCGTGGGGACGACCCAATAGTCGTCGGACATGTCGGCGGCTGGCCAACTTTGACCCGTGGTCATTGGGACGACCCTACGGTCGTCGGACATGTCGGCAGCTGGCCAACTTTGGCCCGTAGTCGTGGGGACGATCCTATAGTCGTCGGACATGACGGTGGCGGGACAATCTAGTCCCAGGGCCGTGGGGACGACCTTATAGTCGTCGGACATGTCGGCGGCGGGCCAACGTAGGCCCGGGGTCGTGGGGACGACCCTATAGACGTCGGACATGGCGGTGGCGGGCCAATCTAGCCCAGGGGTCGTGGGGACGACCCTATAGTCGTCGGACATGATGGTGGCGGGCCAATCTAGACCCGGGGTCGTGGGGACGACCCAATAGTCGTCGGACATGTCGGCGGCTGGCCAACTTTGACCCGTGGTCATTGGGACGACCCTATGGTCGTCGGACATGTCGGCAGCTGGCCAACTTTGGCCCGTAGTCTTGGGGACGATCCTATAGTCGTCGGACATGACGGTGGCGGGACAATCTAGTCCCAGGGCCGTGGGGACAACCTTATAGTCGTCGGACATGTCGGCGGCGGGCCAACGTAGGCCCGGGGTCGTGGGGACGACCCTATAGTCGTCGGAAAAGTCGGCGGCGGGCCAACCTAGTCCCAGGGTCGTGGGGACTACACTATAGTCGTCGGACATGGCGGTGGCGGGCCAATCTAGCCCAGGGGTCGTGGGGACGACCCTATAGTCGTCGGACATGATGGTGGCGGGCCAATCAAGACCCGGGGTCGTGGGGACGACCCAATAGTCGTCGGACATGTCGGCGGCTGGCCAACTTTGACCCGTGGTCATTGGGACGACCCTATGGTCGTCGGACATGTCGGCAGCTGGCCAACTTTGGCCCGTAGTCTTGGGGACGATCCTATAGTCGTCGGACATGACGGTGGCGGGACAATCTAGTCCCAGGGCCGTGGGGACAACCTTATAGTCGTCGGACATGTCGGCGGCGGGCCAACGTAGGCCCGGGGTCGTGGGGACGACCCAATAGTCGTCGGACATGTCGGCGGCTGGCCAACTTTGACCCGTGGTCATTGGGACGACCCTATGGTCGTCGGACATGTCGGCAGCTGGCCAACTTTGGCCCGTAGTCGTGGGGACGACCCTATAGTCGTCGGAAAAGTCGGCGGCGGGCCAACCTAGTCCCAGGGTCGTGGGGACTACCCTATAGTCGTCGGACATGGCGGTGGCGGGCCAATCTAGCCCAGGGGTCGTGGGGACGACCCTATAGTCGTCGGACATGATGGTGGCGGGCCAATCTAGACCCGGGGTCGTGGGGACGACCCAATAGTCGTCGGACATGTCGGCGGCTGGCCAACTTTGACCCGTGGTCATTGGGACGACCCTATGGTCGTCGGACATGTCGGCAGCTGGCCAACTTTGGCCCGTAGTCTTGGGGACGATCCTATAGTCGTCGGACATGACGGTGGCGGGACAATCTAGTCCCAGGGCCGTGGGGACAACCTTATAGTCGTCGGACATGTCGGCGGCGGGCCAACGTAGGCCCGGGGTCGTGGGGACGACCCTATAGACGTCGGACATGTCGACGGCTGGCCAACCTAGTCCTGGGTTCGAGGGGACGACCCATTATTCGTCGGAATAGCCGGCGGCAGGCCAACGTAGGCCCAGGGTCGTAGGGACGACCCTATAGTCGTCGGAAAAGTCGGCGGCGGGCCAACCTAGTCACGGGGTCGTGGGGACGACCCTATAGTCGTCGGACATGACGGTGGCGGGCCAATCTAGCCCGGGGGTCGTGGGGACGACCCTATAGTCGTCGGACATGTCGGCAGCTGGCCAACCTAGTCCCGGGGTGGTAGGGACGACCCTATAGTCGTCGGACAAGTCGGCGGCGGGCCAACCTAGTCCCGGGGTCGTGGGGAAGACCCTATAGTCGTCGGACATGTCGGCGGCTTGCCAACCTAGTCCCGGGTTCGTGGGGACGACCCTATAGTCGTCGGACATGTCGGCGGCTGTCCAACTTTGGACCGGGGTCGTGGGGACGACCCTATAGTCGTCGGACATGTCGGCGGCTGGGTAACTTTGGCCCGTGGTCGTGGGGACGATCCTATAGTCGTAGGACATGTCGACGGCTTGCCAACCTAGTCCCGGGGTCGTGGGGACGACCCTATAGTCGTCGGACATGTCGGCGGCTGGCCAACTTTGGCCCGTAGTCGTGGGGACGACCCTATAGTCGTCGGACATGCGGGTGGCGGGCTAATCTAGTCCCGGGGTCGTGGGGACGACCCTATAGTCGTCGGACATGATAGTGGCGGGCCAATCTATTCCCGGGTTCGTGGGGACGACCCTATAGTCGTCGGACATGACGGCGGCTGGCCAACTTTGGCCCGTGGTCGTGGGGACGACCCTATAGTTGTCGGACATGTCGGCGGCTGGCCAACTTTGGCCCGTAGTCGTGGGGACGACCCAATAGTCGTCGGACATGTCGGCGGCTGGGCAGCTTTGGCCCGTGGTCGTGGGGACGACCCTATAGCAGTCGGACATGTCGGCGGCGGGCCAACGTAGGCCCGTGGTCGTGGGGACGACCCTATAGTCGTCGGACATGTCGGCAGCTGGCCAACCTAGTCCCGGGGTGGTAGGGACGACCCTATAGTCGTCGGACATGTCGGCGGCTGGGCAACTTTGGCCCGGGGTCGTGGGGACGACCCTATAGTCGTCGGACATGTCGGCGGCTGGGTAACTTTGGCCCGTGGTCGTGGGGACGATCCTATAGTCGTAGGACATGTCGACGGCTTGCCAACCTAGTCCCGGGGTCGTGGGGACGACCCTATAGTCGTCGGACATGTCGGCAGCTGGCCAACTTAGTCCCGGGGTGGTAGGGACGACCCTATAGTCGTCGGACATGTCGGCGGCTGGGCAACTTTGGCCCGGGGTCGTGGGGACGAACCTATAGCCGTCGGACATGTCGGCGGCTGGCCAACCTAGTTCCGGGGCCGTGGGGACGACCCTATATTCGTCGGAATAGCCGGCGGCAGGCCATCGTAGGCCCAGGGTCGTAGGGACGACCCTGTAGTCGTCGGAAGAGTCGGCGGCGGGCTAACCTAGTCCCGGGGTCGTGGGGACTACCCTATAGTCGTCGGACATCACGGTGGCGGGCCAATCAAGTCCCGGGGTCGTGGGGACGACCCTATAGTCGTCGGAAAAGTCGGCGGCGGCCAACCTAGTCTCGGGGTCGTGGGGACGACCCTATAGTCGTCGGACATGTCGACGGCTGGGCAACTTTGGCCCGTGGTCGTGGGGACGACCCTATAGTCGTCGGACATGTCGGCGGCTGGCCAACATTGGCCCGTAGTCGTGGGGACGACCCTATAGTCGTCGGACATGTCGGCGGCTGGCCAACTTTGGCCCGTAGTCGTGGGGACGACCCTATAGTCGTAGGACATGTCGACGGCATGCCAACCTAGTCCCGGGGTCGTGGGGACGACCCTATAGTCGTCGGACATGATAGTGGCGGGCCAATCTAGTCCCGGGTTCGTGGGGGACTACCCTATAGTCGTCGGACATGACGGCGGCTGGCCAACTTTGGCCCGTGGTCGTGGGGACGACCCTATAGCCGTCGGACATGTCGGCGGCGGGCCAACGTAGGCCCGTGGTCGTGGGGACGACCCTATAGTCGTAGGACATGTCGACGGCTTGCCAACCTAGTCCCGGGGTCGTGGGGACGACCCTATAGTCGTCGGACATGTCGGCAGCTGGCCAACCTAGTCCCGGGGTGGTAGGGACGACCCTATAGTCGTCGGACATGTCGGCGGCTGGGCAACTTTGGCCCGGGGTCGTGGGGACGAACCTATAGTCGTCGGACATGTCGGCGGTTGCCCAACCTAGTCCCGGGGCCGCGGGGACGACCCTATAGTCGTCGGACATGATAGTGGCGGGCCAATCTAGTCCCTCGTTCGTGGGAACGACCCTATAGTCGTCGGACATGACGGCGGCTGGCCAACTTTGGCCCGTGGTCGTGGGGACGACCCTATAGTCGTCGGACATGTCGGCAGCTGGCCAACCTAGTCCCGGGGTGGTTGGGACGACCCTATAGTCGTCGGACAAGTCGGCGGCGGGCCAACCTAGTCCCGGGGTCGTGGGGAAGACCCTATAGTCGTCGGACATGTCGGCGGCTTGCCAACCTAGTCCCGGGTTCGTGGGGACGACCCTATAGTCGTCGGACATGTCGGCGGCTGTCCAACTTTGGCCCGGGGTCGTGGGGACGACCATATAGTCGTCGGACATGTCGGCGGCTGGGCAACTTTGGCCCGTGGTCGTGGGGACGACCCTATAGTCGTAGGACATGTCGACGGCTTGCCAACCTAGTCTCGGGGTCGTGGGGACGACCCTATAGTCGTCGGACATGTCGGCAGCTGGCCAACCTAGTCCCGGGGTGGTAGGAACGACCCTATAGTCGTCGGACATGTCGGCGGCTGGGCAACTTTGGCCCGGGGTCGTGGGGACGAACCTATAGCCGTCGGACAAGTCGGCGGCTGGCCAACCTAGTCCCGGGCTCGTGGGGACGACCCTATATTCGTCGGAATAGCCGGCGGCAGGCCATCGTAGGCCCAGGGTCGTAGGGACGACCCTATAGTCGTCGGAAAAGTCGGCGGCGGGCCAACCTAGTCCCGGGGTCGTGGGGACTACCCTATAGTCGTCGGACATCACGGTGGCGGGCCAATCAAGTCCCGGGGTCGTGGGGACGACCCTATAGTCGTCGGAAAAGTCGGCGGCGGCCAACCTAGTCCCGGGGACGACCCTATAGTCGTCGGACATGTCGACGGCTGGGCAACTTTGGCCCGTGGTCGTGGGGACGACCCTATAGTCGTCGGACATGTCGGCGGCTGGCCAACATTGGCCCGTAGTCGTGGGGACGACCCTATAGTCGTCGGACATGTCGGCGGCCGGCCAACTTTGGCCCGTAGTCGTGGGGACGACCCTATAGTCGTAGGACATGTCGACGGCATGCCAACCTAGTCCCGGGGTCGTGGGGACTACCCTATAGTCGTCGGACATGGCGGTGGCGGGCCAATCTAGCCCGGGGGTCGTGGGGACGACCCTATAGTCGTCGGACATGATGGTGGCGGGCCAATCTAGACCCGGGGTCGTGGGGACGATCCAATAGTCGTCGGACATGTCGGCGGCTGGCCAACTTTGACCCGTGGTCATTGGGACGACCCTATGGTCGTCGGACATGTCGGCAGCTGGCCAACTTTGGCCCGTAGTCGTGGGGACGATCCTATAGTCGTCGGACATGACGGTGGCGGGACAATCTAGTCCCAGGGCCGTGGGGACAACCTTATAGTCGTCGGACATGTCGGCGGTGGGCCAACGTAGGCCCGGGGTCGTGGGGACGACCCTATAGACGTCGGACATGTCGACGGCTGGCCCACCTAGTCCTGGGTTCGAGGGGACGACCCAATATTCGTCGGAATAGCCGGCGGCAGGCCAACGTAGGCCCAGGGTCGTAGGGACGACCCTATAGTCGTCGGAAAAGTCGGCGGCGGGCCAACCTAGTCACGGGGTCGTGGGGACGACCCTATAGTCGTCGGACATGCGGGTGGCGGGCCAATCTAGTCCCGGGGCCGTGGGTACGACCCTATACTCGTCGGACATGACGGTGGCGGGCCAATCTAGTTGCGGGGCCGTGGGGACGACCCTATAGTCGTCGGACATGATAGTGGCGGGCCAATCTAGTCCCGGGTTCGTGGGGACGACCCTATAGTCGTCGGACATGACGGCGGCTGGCCAACTTTGGCCCGTGGTCGTGGGGACGACCCTATAGTCGTCGGACATGTCGGCAGCTGGCCAACCTAGTCCCGGGGTGGTAGGGACGACCCTATAGTCGTCGGACATGTCGGCGGCTGGGCAACTTTGGCCCGGGGTCGTGGGGACGAACCTATAGCCGTCGGTCAAGTCGGCGGCTGGCCAACCTAGTCCCGGGTTCGTGAGGATGACCCTATATTCGTCGGAATAGCCGGCGGCAGGCCATCGTAGGCCCAGGGTGGTAGGGACGACCCTATAGTCGTCGGAAAAGTCGGCGGCGGGCCAACCTAGTCCCGGGGTCGTGGGGACTACCCTATAGTCGTCGGACATGGCGGTGGCGGGCCAATCTAGCCCGGGGGTCGTGGGGACGACCCTATAGTCGTCGGACATGATGGTGGCGGGCCAATCTAGACCCGGGGTCGTGGGGAAGACCCTATAGTCGTCGGACATGTCGGCGGCTTGCCAACCTAGTCCCGGGTTCGTGGGGACGACCCTATAGTCGTCGGACATGTCGGCGGCTGTCCAACTTTGGCCCGGGGTCGTGGGGACGACCATATAGTCGTCGGACATGTCGGCGGCTGGGCAACTTTGGCCCGTGGTCGTGGGGACGACCCTATAGTCGTAGGACATGTCGACGGCTTGCCAACCTAGTCTCGGGGTCGTGGGGACGACCCTATAGTCGTCGGACATGACGGCGGCTGGCCAACTTTGGCCCGTGGTCGTGGGGACGACCCTATAGTCGTCGGACATGTCGGCAGCTGGCCAACCTAGTCCCGGGGTGGTAGGGACGACCCTATAGTCGTCGGACATGTCGGCGGCTGGGCAACTTTGGCCCGGGGTCGTGGGGACGAACCTATAGCCGTCGGTCAAGTCGGCGGCTGGCCAACCTAGTCCCGGGTTCGTGAGGACGACCCTATATTCGTCGGAATAGCCGGCGGCAGGCCATCGTAGGCCCAGGGTGGTAGGGACGACCCTATAGTCGTCGGAAAAGTCGGCGGCGGGCCAACCTAGTCCCGGGGTCGTGGGGACTACCCTATAGTCGTCGGACATGGCGGTGGCGGGCCAATCTAGCCCGGGGGTCGTGGGGACGACCCTATAGTCGTCGGACATGATGGTGGCGGGCCAATCTAGACCCGGGGTCGTGGGGAAGACCCTATAGTCGTCGGACATGTCGGCGGCTTGCCAACCTAGTCCCGGGTTCGTGGGGACGACCCTATAGTCGTCGGACATGTCGGCGGCTGTCCAACTTTGGCCCGGGGTCGTGGGGACGACCATATAGTCGTCGGACATGTCGGCGGCTGGGCAACTTTGGCCCGTGGTCGTGGGGACGACCCTATAGTCGTAGGACATGTCGACGGCTTGCCAACCTAGTCTCGGGGTCGTGGGGACGACCCTATAGTCGTCGGACATGTCGGCAGCTGGCCAACCTAGTCCCGGGGTGGTAGGGACGACCCTATAGTCGTCGGACATGTCGGCGGCTGGGCAACTTTGGCCCGGGGTCGTGGGGACGAACCTATAGTCGTCGGACATGTCGGCGGTTGCCCAACCTAGTCCCGGGGCCGCGGGGACGACCCTATAGTCGTCGGACATGATAGTGGCGGGCCAATCTAGTCCCGCGTTCGTGGGAACGACCCTATAGTCGTCGGACATGACGGCGGCTGGCCAACTTTGGCCCGTGGTCGTGGGGACGACCCTATAGTCGTCGGACATGTCGGCAGCTGGCCAACCTAGTCCCGGGGTGGTAGGGACGACCCTATAGTCGTCGGACAAGTCGGCGGCGGGCCAACCTAGTCCCGGGGTCGTGGGGAAGACCCTATAGTCGTCGGACATGTCGGCGGCTTGCCAACCTAGTCCCGGGTTCGTGGGGACGACCCTATAGTCGTCGGACATGTCGGCGGCTGTCCAACTTTGGCCCGGGGTCGTGGGGACGACCATATAGTCGTCGGACATGTCGGCGGCTGGGCAACTTTGGCCCGTGGTCGTGGGGACGACCCTATAGTCGTTGGACATGTCGACGGCTTGCCAACCTAGTCTCGGGGTCGTGGGGACGACCCTATAGTCGTCGGACATGTCGGCAGCTGGCCAACCTAGTCCCGGGGTGGTAGGGACGACCCTATAGTCGTCGGACATGTCGGCGGCTGGGCAACTTTGGCCCGGGGTCGTGGGGACGAACCTATAGCCGTCGGACAAGTCGGCGGCTGGCCAACCTAGTCCCGGGCTCGTGGGGACGACCCTATATTCGTCGGAATAGCCGGCGGCAGGCCATCGTAGGCCCAGGGTCGTAGGGACGACCCTATAGTCGTCGGAAAAGTCGGCGGCGGGCCAACCTAGTCCCGGGGTCGTGGGGACTACCCTATAGTCGTCGGACATGGCGGTGGCGGGCCAATCTAGCCCGGGGGTCGTGGGGACGACCCTATAGTCGTCGGACATGATGGTGGCGGGCCAATCTAGACCCGGGGTCGTGGGGACGATCCAATAGTCGTCGGACATGTCGGCGGCTGGCCAACTTTGACCCGTGGTCATTGGGACGACCCTATGGTCGTCGGACATGTCGGCAGCTGGCCAACTTTGGCCCGTAGTCGTGGGGACGATCCTATAGTCGTCGGACATGACGGTGGCGGGACAATCTAGTCCCAGGGCCGTGGGGACAACCTTATAGTCGTCGGACATGTCGGCGGCGGGCCAACGTAGGCCCGGGGTCGTGGGGACGACCCTATAGACGTCGGACATGTCGACGGCTGGCCAACCTAGTCCTGGGTTCGAGGGGACGACCCAATATTCGTCGGAATAGCCGGCGGCAGGCCAACGTAGGCCCAGGGTCGTAGGGACGACCCTATAGTCGTCGGAAAAGTCGGCGGCGGGCCAACCTAGTCACGGGGTCGTGGGGACGACCCTATAGTCGTCGGACATGCGGGTGGCGGGCCAATCTAGTCCCGGGGCCGTGGGTACGACCCTATACTCGTCGGACATGACGGTGGCGGGCCAATCTAGTTGCGGGGCCGTGGGGACGACCCTATAGTCGTCGGACATGATAGTGGCGGGCCAATCTAGTCCCGGGTTCGTGGGGACGACCCTATAGTCGTCGGACATGACGGCGGCTGGCCAACTTTGGCCCGTGGTCGTGGGGACGACCCTATAGTCGTCGGACATGTCGGCAGCTGGCCAACCTAGTCCCGGGGTGGTAGGGACGACCCTATAGTCGTCGGACATGTCGGCGGCTGGGCAACTTTGGCCCGGGGTCGTGGGGACGAACCTATAGCCGTCGGTCAAGTCGGCGGCTGGCCAACCTAGTCCCGGGTTCGTGAGGACGACCCTATATTCGTCGGAATAGCCGGCGGCAGGCCATCGTAGGCCCAGGGTGGTAGGGACGACCCTATAGTCGTCGGAAAAGTCGGCGGCGGGCCAACCTAGTCCCGGGGTCGTGGGGACTACCCTATAGTCGTCGGACATGGCGGTGGCGGGCCAATCTAGCCCGGGGGTCGTGGGGACGACCCTATAGTCGTCGGACATGATGGTGGCGGGCCAATCTAGACCCGGGGTCGTGGGGAAGACCCTATAGTCGTCGGACATGTCGGCGGCTTGCCAACCTAGTCCCGGGTTCGTGGGGACGACCCTATAGTCGTCGGACATGTCGGCGGCTGTCCAACTTTGGCCCGGGGTCGTGGGGACGACCATATAGTCGTCGGACATGTCGGCGGCTGGGCAACTTTGGCCCGTGGTCGTGGGGACGACCCTATAGTCGTAGGACATGTCGACGGCTTGCCAACCTAGTCTCGGGGTCGTGGGGACGACCCTATAGTCGTCGGACATGTCGGCAGCTGGCCAACCTAGTCCCGGGGTGGTAGGGACGACCCTATAGTCGTCGGACATGTCGGCGGCTGGGCAACTTTGGCCCGGGGTCGTGGGGACGAACCTATAGTCGTCGGACATGTCGGCGGTTGCCCAACCTAGTCCCGGGGCCGCGGGGACGACCCTATAGTCGTCGGACATGATAGTGGCGGGCCAATCTAGTCCCTCGTTCGTGGGAACGACCCTATAGTCGTCGGACATGACGGCGGCTGGCCAACTTTGGCCCGTGGTCGTGGGGACGACCCTATAGTCGTCGGACATGTCGGCAGCTGGCCAACCTAGTCCCGGGGTGGTAGGGACGACCCTATAGTCGTCGGACATGTCGGCGGCTGGGCAACTTTGGCCCGGGGTCGTGGGGACGAACCTATAGCCGTCGGACAAGTCGGCGGCTGGCCAACCTAGTCCCGGGCTCGTGGGGACGACCCTATATTCGTCGGAATAGCCGGCGGCAGGCCATCGTAGGCCCAGGGTCGTAGGGACGACCCTATAGTCGTCGGAAAAGTCGGCGGCGGGCCAACCTAGTCCCGGGGTCGTGGGGACTACCCTATAGTCGTCGGACATCACGGTGGCGGGCCAATCAAGTCCCGGGGTCGTGGGGACGACCCTATAGTCGTCGGAAAAGTCGGCGGCGGCCAACCTAGTCCCGGGGTCGTGGGGACGACCCTATAGTCGTCGGACATGTCGACGGCTGGGCAACTTTGGCCCGTGGTCGTGGGGACGACCCTATAGTCGTCGGACATGTCGGCGGCTGGCCAACATTGGCCCGTAGTCGTGGGGACGACCCTATAGTCGTCGGACATGTCGGCGGCTGGCCAACTTTGGCCCGTAGTCGTGGGGACGACCCTATAGTCGTAGGACATGTCGACGGCATGCCAACCTAGTCCCGGGGTCGTGGGGACGACCCTATAGTCGTCGGACATGATAGTGGCGGGCCAATCTAGTCCCGGGTTCGTGGGAACGACCCTATAGTCGTCGGACATGACGGCGGCTGGCCAACTTTGGCCCGTGGTCGTGGGGACGACCCTATAGTCGTAGGACATGTCGACGGCTTGCCAACCTAGTCCCGGGGTCGTGGGGACGACCCTATAGTCGTCGGACATGTCGGCAGCTGGCCAACCTAGTCCCGGGGTGGTAGGGACGACCCTATAGTCGTCGGACATGTCGGCGGCTGGGCAACTTTGGCCCGGGGTCGTGGGGACGAACCTATAGTCGTCGGACATGTCGGCGGTTGCCCAACCTAGTCCCGGGGCCGCGGGGACGACCCTATAGTCGTCGGACATGATAGTGGCGGGCCAATCTAGTCCCGCGTTCGTGGGAACGACCCTATAGTCGTCGGACATGACGGCGGCTGGCCAACTTTGGCCCGTGGTCGTGGGGACGACCCTATAGTCGTCGGACATGTCGGCAGCTGGCCAACCTAGTCCCGGGGTGGTAGGGACGACCCTATAGTCGTCGGACATGATAGTGGCGGGCCAATCTAGTCCCGGGTTCGTGGGGACGACCCTATAGTCGTCGGACATGACGGCGGCTGGCCAACTTTGGCCCGTGGTCGTGGGGACGACCCTATAGTCGTCGGACATGTCGGCAGCTGGCCAACCTAGTCCCGGGGTGGTAGGGACGACCCTATAGTCGTCGGACATGTTGGCGGCTGGGCAACTTTGGCCCGGGGTCGTGGGGACGAACCTATAGCCGTCGGTCAAGTCGGCGGCTGGCCAACCTAGTCCCGGGTTCGTGAGGACGACCCTATATTCGTCGGAATAGCCGGCGGCAGGCCATCGTAGGCCCAGGGTGGTAGGGACGACCCTATAGTCGTCGGAAAAGTCGGCGGCGGGCCAACCTAGTCCCGGGGTTGTGGGGACTACCCTATAGTCGTCGGACATGGCGGTGGCGGGCCAATCTAGCCCGGGGGTCGTGGGGACGACCCTATAGTCGTCGGACATGATGGTGGCGGGCCAATCTAGACCCGGGGTCGTGGGGACGACCCAATAGTCGTCGGACATGTCGGCGGCTGGCCAACTTTGACCCGTGGTCATTGGGACGACCCTATGGTCGTCGGACATGTCGGCAGCTGGCCAACTTTGGCCCGTAGTCGTGGGGACGATCCTATAGTCGTCGGACATGACGGTGGCGGGACAATCTAGTCCCAGGGCCGTGGGGACAACCTTATAGTCGTCGGACATGTCGGCGGCGGGCCAACGTAGGCCCGGGGTCGTGGGGACGACCCTATAGACGTCGGACATGTCGACGGCTGGCCAACCTAGTCCTGGGTTCGAGGGGACGACCCAATATTCGTCGGAATAGCCGGCGGCAGGCCAACGTAGGCCCAGGGTCGTAGGGACGACCCTATAGTCGTCGGAAAAGTCGGCGGCGGGCCAACCTAGTCACGGGGTCGTGGGGACGACCCTATAGTCGTCGGACATGCGGGTGGCGGGCCAATCTAGGCCCGGGGCCGTGGGTACGACCCTATACTCGTCGGACATGACGGTGGCGGGCCAATCTAGTTGCGGGGCCGTGGGGACGACCCTATAGTCGTCGGACATGATAGTGGCGGGCCAATCTAGTCCCGGGTTCGTGGGGACGACCCTATAGTCGTCGGACATGACGGCGGCTGGCCAACTTTGGCCCGTGGTCGTGGGGACGACCCTATAGTCGTCGGACATGTCGGCAGCTGGCCAACCTAGTCCCGGGGTGGTAGGGACGACCCTATAGTCGTCGGACATGTCGGCGGCTGGGCAACTTTGGCCCGGGGTCGTGGGGACGAACCTATAGCCGTCGGTCAAGTCGGCGGCTGGCCAACCTAGTCCCGGGTTCGTGAGGACGACCCTATATTCGTCGGAATAGCCGGCGGCAGGCCATCGTAGGCCCAGGGTGGTAGGGACGACCCTATAGTCGTCGGAAAAGTCGGCGGCGGGCCAACCTAGTCCCGGGGTCGTGGGGACTACCCTATAGTCGTCGGACATGGCGGTGGCGGGCCAATCTAGCCCGGGGGTCGTGGGGACGACCCTATAGTCGTCGGACATGATGGTGGCGGGCCAATCTAGACCCGGGGTCGTGGGGAAGACCCTATAGTCGTCGGACATGTCGGCGGCTTGCCAACCTAGTCCCGGGTTCGTGGGGACGACCCTATAGTCGTCGGACATGTCGGCGGCTGTCCAACTTTGGCCCGGGGTCGTGGGGACGACCATATAGTCGTCGGACATGTCGGCGGCTGGGCAACTTTGGCCCGTGGTCGTGGGGACGACCCTATAGTCGTAGGACATGTCGACGGCTTGCCAACCTAGTCTCGGGGTCGTGGGGACGACCCTATAGTCGTCGGACATGTCGGCAGCTGGCCAACCTAGTCCCGGGGTGGTAGGGACGACCCTATAGTCGTCGGACATGTCGGCGGCTGGGCAACTTTGGCCCGGGGTCGTGGGGACGAACCTATAGTCGTCGGACATGTCGGCGGTTGCCCAACCTAGTCCCGGGGCCGCGGGGACGACCCTATAGTCGTAGGACATGTCGACGGCTTGCCAACCTAGTCTCGGGGTCGTGGGGACGACCCTATAGTCGTCGGACATGTCGGCAGCTGGCCAACCTAGTCCCGGGGTGGTAGGGACGACCCTATAGTCGTCGGACATGTCGGCGGCTGGGCAACTTTGGCCCGGGGTCGTGGGGACGAACCTATAGTCGTCGGACATGTCGGCGGTTGCCCAACCTAGTCCCGGGGCCGCGGGGACGACCCTATAGTCGTCGGACATGATAGTGGCGGGCCAATCTAGTCCCGCGTTCGTGGGAACGACCCTATAGTCGTCGGACATGACGGCGGCTGGCCAACTTTGGCCCGTGGTCGTGGGGACGACCCTATAGTCGTCGGACATGTCGGCAGCTGGCCAACCTAGTCCCGGGGTGGTAGGGACGACCCTATAGTCGTCGGACAAGTCGGCGGCGGGCCAACCTAGTCCCGGGGTCGTGGGGAAGACCCTATAGTCGTCGGACATGTCGGCGGCTTGCCAACCTAGTCCCGGGTTCGTGGGGACGACCCTATAGTCGTCGGACATGTCGGCGGCTGTCCAACTTTGGCCCGGGGTCGTGGGGACGACCATATAGTCGTCGGACATGTCGGCGGCTGGGCAACTTTGGCCCGTGGTCGTGGGGACGACCCTATAGTCGTTGGACATGTCGACGGCTTGCCAACCTAGTCTCGGGGTCGTGGGGACGACCCTATAGTCGTCGGACATGTCGGCAGCTGGCCAACCTAGTCCCGGGGTGGTAGGGACGACCCTATAGTCGTCGGATATGTCGGCGGCTGGGCAACTTTGGCCCGGGGTCGTGGGGACGAACCTATAGCCGTCGGACAAGTCGGCGGCTGGCCAACCTAGTCCCGGGCTCGTGGGGACGACCCTATATTCGTCGGAATAGCCGGCGGCAGGCCATCGTAGGCCCAGGGTCGTAGGGACGACCCTATAGTCGTCGGAAAAGTCGGCGGCGGGCCAACCTAGTCCCGGGGTCGTGGGGACTACCCTATAGTCGTCGGACATGGCGGTGGCGGGCCAATCTAGCCCGGGGGTCGTGGGGACGACCCTATAGTCGTCGGACATGATGGTGGCGGGCCAATCTAGACCCGGGGTCGTGGGGACGATCCAATAGTCGTCGGACATGTCGGCGGCTGGCCAACTTTGACCCGTGGTCATTGGGACGACCCTATGGTCGTCGGACATGTCGGCAGCTGGCCAACTTTGGCCCGTAGTCGTGGGGACGATCCTATAGTCGTCGGACATGACGGTGGCGGGACAATCTAGTCCCAGGGCCGTGGGGACAACCTTATAGTCGTCGGACATGTCGGCGGCGGGCCAACGTAGGCCCGGGGTCGTGGGGACGACCCTATAGACGTCGGACATGTCGACGGCTGGCCAACCTAGTCCTGGGTTCGAGGGGACGACCCAATATTCGTCGGAATAGCCGGCGGCAGGCCAACGTAGGCCCAGGGTCGTAGGGACGACCCTATAGTCGTCGGAAAAGTCGGCGGCGGGCCAACCTAGTCACGGGGTCGTGGGGACGACCCTATAGTCGTCGGACATGCGGGTGGCGGGCCAATCTAGTCCCGGGGCCGTGGGTACGACCCTATACTCGTCGGACATGACGGTGGCGGGCCAATCTAGTTGCGGGGCCGTGGGGACGACCCTATAGTCGTCGGACATGATAGTGGCGGGCCAATCTAGTCCCGGGTTCGTGGGGACGACCCTATAGTCGTCGGACATGACGGCGGCTGGCCAACTTTGGCCCGTGGTCGTGGGGACGACCCTATAGTCGTCGGACATGTCGGCAGCTGGCCAACCTAGTCCCGGGGTGGTAGGGACGACCCTATAGTCGTCGGACATGTCGGCGGCTGGGCAACTTTGGCCCGGGGTCGTGGGGACGAACCTATAGCCGTCGGTCAAGTCGGCGGCTGGCCAACCTAGTCCCGGGTTCGTGAGGACGACCCTATATTCGTCGGAATAGCCGGCGGCAGGCCATCGTAGGCCCAGGGTGGTAGGGACGACCCTATAGTCGTCGGAAAAGTCGGCGGCGGGCCAACCTAGTCCCGGGGTCGTGGGGACTACCCTATAGTCGTCGGACATGGCGGTGGCGGGCCAATCTAGCCCGGGGGTCGTGGGGACGACCCTATAGTCGTCGGACATGATGGTGGCGGGCCAATCTAGACCCGGGGTCGTGGGGAAGACCCTATAGTCGTCGGACATGTCGGCGGCTTGCCAACCTAGTCCCGGGTTCGTGGGGACGACCCTATAGTCGTCGGACATGTCGGCGGCTGTCCAACTTTGGCCCGGGGTCGTGGGGACGACCATATAGTCGTCGGACATGTCGGCGGCTGGGCAACTTTGGCCCGTGGTCGTGGGGACGACCCTATAGTCGTAGGACATGTCGACGGCTTGCCAACCTAGTCTCGGGGTCGTGGGGACGACCCTATAGTCGTCGGACATGTCGGCAGCTGGCCAACCTAGTCCCGGGGTGGTAGGGACGACCCTATAGTCGTCGGACATGTCGGCGGCTGGGCAACTTTGGCCCGGGGTCGTGGGGACGAACCTATAGTCGTCGGACATGTCGGCGGTTGCCCAACCTAGTCCCGGGGCCGCGGGGACGACCCTATAGTCGTCGGACATGATAGTGGCGGGCCAATCTAGTCCCTCGTTCGTGGGAACGACCCTATAGTCGTCGGACATGACGGCGGCTGGCCAACTTTGGCCCGTGGTCGTGGGGACGACCCTATAGTCGTCGGACATGTCGGCAGCTGGCCAACCTAGTCCCGGGGTGGTAGGGACGACCCTATAGTCGTCGGACATGTCGGCGGCTGGGCAACTTTGGCCCGGGGTCGTGGGGACGAACCTATAGCCGTCGGACAAGTCGGCGGCTGGCCAACCTAGTCCCGGGCTCGTGGGGACGACCCTATATTCGTCGGAATAGCCGGCGGCAGGCCATCGTAGGCCCAGGGTCGTAGGGACGACCCTATAGTCGTCGGAAAAGTCGGCGGCGGGCCAACCTAGTCCCGGGGTCGTGGGGACTACCCTATAGTCGTCGGACATCACGGTGGCGGGCCAATCAAGTCCCGGGGTCGTGGGGACGACCCTATAGTCGTCGGAAAAGTCGGCGGCGGCCAACCTAGTCCCGGGGTCGTGGGGACGACCCTATAGTCGTCGGACATGTCGACGGCTGGGCAACTTTGGCCCGTGGTCGTGGGGACGACCCTATAGTCGTCGGACATGTCGGCGGCTGGCCAACATTGGCCCGTAGTCGTGGGGACGACCCTATAGTCGTCGGACATGTCGGCGGCTGGCCAACTTTGGCCCGTAGTCGTGGGGACGACCCTATAGTCGTAGGACATGTCGACGGCATGCCAACCTAGTCCCGGGGTCGTGGGGACGACCCTATAGTCGTCGGACATGATAGTGGCGGGCCAATCTAGTCCCGGGTTCGTGGGAACGACCCTATAGTCGTCGGACATGACGGCGGCTGGCCAACTTTGGCCCGTGGTCGTGGGGACGACCCTATAGTCGTAGGACATGTCGACGGCATGCCAACCTAGTCCCGGGGTCGTGGGGACGACCCTATAGTCGTCGGACATGATAGTGGCGGGCCAATCTAGTCCCGGGTTCGTGGGAACGACCCTATAGTCGTCGGACATGTCGGCAGCTGGCCAACCTAGTCCCGGGGTGGTAGGGACGACCCTATAGTCGTCGGACATGTCGGCGGCTGGGCAACTTTGGCCCGGGGTCGTGGGGACGAACCTATAGTCGTCGGACATGTCGGCGGTTGCCCAACCTAGTCCCGGGGCCGCGGGGACGACCCTATAGTCGTCGGACATGATAGTGGCGGGCCAATCTAGTCCCGCGTTCGTGGGAACGACCCTATAGTCGTCGGACATGACGGCGGCTGGCCAACTTTGGCCCGTGGTCGTGGGGACGACCCTATAGTCGTCGGACATGTCGGCAGCTGGCCAACCTAGTCCCGGGGTGGTAGGGACGACCCTATAGTCGTCGGACAAGTCGGCGGCGGGCCAACCTAGTCCCGGGGTCGTGGGGAAGACCCTATAGTCGTCGGACATGTCGGCGGCTTGCCAACCTAGTCCCGGGTTCGTGGGGACGACCCTATAGTCGTCGGACATGTCGGCGGCTGTCCAACTTTGGCCCGGGGTCGTGGGGACGACCATATAGTCGTCGGACATGTCGGCGGCTGGGCAACTTTGGCCCGTGGTCGTGGGGACGACCCTATAGTCGTAGGACATGTCGACGGCTTGCCAACCTAGTCTCGGGGTCGTGGGGACGACCCTATAGTCGTCGGACATGTCGGCAGCTGGCCAACCTAGTCCCGGGGTGGTAGGGACGACCCTATAGTCGTCGGACATGTCGGCGGCTGGGCAACTTTGGCCCGGGGTCGTGGGGACGAACCTATAGCCGTCGGACAAGTCGGCGGCTGGCCAACCTAGTCCCGGGCTCGTGGGGACGACCCTATATTCGTCGGAATAGCCGGCGGCAGGCCATCGTAGGCCCAGGGTCGTAGGGACGACCCTATAGTCGTCGGAAAAGTCGGCGGCGGGCCAACCTAGTCCCGGGGTCGTGGGGACTACCCTATAGTCGTCGGACATGGCGGTGGCGGGCCAATCTAGCCCGGGGGTCGTGGGGACGACCCTATAGTCGTCGGACATGATGGTGGCGGGCCAATCTAGACCCGGGGTCGTGGGGACGATCCAATAGTCGTCGGACATGTCGGCGGCTGGCCAACTTTGACCCGTGGTCATTGGGACGACCCTATGGTCGTCGGACATGTCGGCAGCTGGCCAACTTTGGCCCGTAGTCGTGGGGACGATCCTATAGTCGTCGGACATGACGGTGGCGGGACAATCTAGTCCCAGGGCCGTGGGGACAACCTTATAGTCGTCGGACATGTCGGCGGCGGGCCAACGTAGCCCCGGGGTCGTGGGGACGACCCTATAGACGTCGGACAAGTCGGCGGCTGGCCAACCTAGTCCTGGGTTCGTGGGGACGACCCAATATTCGTCGGAATAGGCGGCGGCAGGCCAACGTAGGCCCAGGGTCGTAGGGACGACCCTATAGTCGTCGGAAAAGTCGACGGCTTGCCAACCTAGTCCCGGGGTCGTGGGGACGACCCTATAGTCGTCGGACATGTCGGCAGCTGGCCAACCTAGTCCCGGGGTGGTAGGGACAATCTAGTCCCGGGGCCGTGGGAACGACCCTATAGTCGTCGGACATGATAGTGGCGGGCCAATCTAGTCCCGGGTTCGTGGGGACGACCCTATAGTCGTCGGACATGACGGCGGCTGGCCAACTTTGGCCCGTGGTCGTGGGGACGACCCTATAGTCGTCGGACATGTCGGCGGCTGTCCAACTTTGGCCCGGGGTCGTGGGGACGACCCTATAGTCGTCGGACATGTCGGCGGCTGGGCAACTTTGGCCCGTGGTCGTGGGGACGACCCTATAGTCGTAGGACATGTCGACGGCTTGCCAACCTAGTCCCGGGGTCGTGGGGACGACCCTATAGTCGTCGGACATGTCGGCAGCTGGCCAACCTAGTCCCGGGGTGGTAGGGACGACCCTATAGTCGTCGGACATGTCGGCGGCTGGGCAACTTTGGCCCGGGGTCGTGGGGACGAACCTATAGCCGTCGGACAAGTCGGCGGTTGGCCAACCTAGTCCCGGGTTCGTGGGGACGACCCTATATTCGTCGGAATAGCCGGCGGCAGGCCATCGTAGGCCCAGGGTCGTAGGGACGACCCTATAGTCGTCGGAAAAGTCGGCGGCGGGCCAACCAATCCCGGGGTCGTGGGGACTACCCTATAGTCGTCGGACATGGCGGTGGCGGGCCAATCTAGCCCGGGGGTCGTGGGGACGACCCTATAGTCGTCGGACATGTCGGCAGCTGGCCAACCTAGTCCCGGGGTGGTAGGGACAATCTAGTCCCGGGGCCGTGGGAACGACCCTATAGTCGTCGGACATGATGGTGGCGGGCCAATCTAGACCCGGGGTCGTGGGGACGACCCAATAGTCGTCGGACATTTCGGCGGCTGGCCAACTTTGACCCGTGGTCATTGGGACGACCCTATGGTCATCGGACATGTCGGCAGCTGGCCAACTTTGGCCCGTAGTCGTGGGGACGATCCTATAGTCGTCGGACATGACGGTGGCGGGCCAATCTAGTCCCAGGGCCGTGGGGACGACCTTATAGTCGTCGGACATGTCGGTGGCGGGCCAATCTAGCCCGTAGTCGTGGGAACGATCCTACAGTCGTCGGACATGACGGTGGCGGGCCAATCTAGTCCCGGGTTCGTGGGGACCAACCTATAGTCGTCGGACATGACGGCGGCTGGGCAACTTTGGCCCGGGGTCGTGGGGACGAACCTATAGCCGTCGGACAAGTCGGCGGCTGGCCAACCTAGTCCTGGGTTCGTGGGGACGACCCAATATTCGTCGGAATAGGCGGCGGCAGGCCAACGTAGGCCCAGGGTCGTAGGGACGACCCTATAGTCGTCGGAAAAGTCGGCGGCGGGCCAACCTAGTCACGGGGTCGTGGGCACGACCCTATAGTCGTCGGACATGATAGTGGCGGGCCAATCTAGTCCCGGGTTCGTGGGGACGACCCTATATTCGTCGGAATAGCCGGCGGCAGGCCATCGTAGGCCCAGGGTCGTAGGGACGACCCTATAGTCGTCGGAAAAGTCGGCGCCGGGCCAACCTAGTCCCGGGGTCGTGGGGACTACCCTATAGTCGTCGGACATGATAGTGGCGGGCCAATCTAGTCCCGGGGTCGTGGGGACGACCCTATAGTCGTCGGACATGTCGGCGGCTGGCCAAATTTGACCCGTGGTCATGGGGACGACCCTATGGTCGTCGGACATGTCGGCAGCTGGCCAACTTTGGCCCGTAGTCGTGGGGACGATCCTATAGTCGTCGGACATGGCGGTGGCGGGCCAATCTAGTCCCAGGGCCGTGGGGACGACCCTATAGTCGTCGGACATGATAGTGGCGGGCCAATCTAGTTCCGGCTTCGTGGGGACGACCCTATAGTCGTCGGACATGTCGACGGCTGGGCAACTTTGGCCCGTGGTCGTGGGGACGACCCTATAGTCGTCGGACATGTCGGCGGCTGGCCAACATTGGCCCGTAGTCGTGGGGACGACCCTATAGTCGTCGGACATGTCGGCGGCTGGCCAACTTTGGCCCGTAGTCGTGGGGACGACCCTATAGTCGTAGGACATGTCGACGGCATGCCAGCCTAGTCCCGGGGTCGTGGGGACGACCCTATAGTCGTCGGACATGATAGTGGCGGGCCAATCTAGTCCCGGGTTCGTGGGGGACTACCCTATAGTCGTCGGACATGACGGCGGCTGGCCAACTTTGGCCCGTGGTCGTGGGGACGACCCTATAGCCGTCGGACATGTCGGCGGCGGGCCAACGTAGGCCCGTGGTCGTGGGGACGACCCTATAGTCGTAGGACATGTCGACGGCTTGCCAACCTAGTCCCGGGGTCGTGGGGACGACCCTATAGTCGTCGGACATGTCGGCAGCTGGCCAACCTAGTCCCGGGGTGGTAGGGACGACCCTATAGTCGTCGGACATGTCGGCGGCTGGGCAACTTTGGCCCGGGGTCGTGGGGACGAACCTATAGTCGTCGGACATGTCGGCGGTTGCCCAACCTAGTCCCGGGGCCGCGGGGACGACCCTATAGTCGTCGGACATGATAGTGGCGGGCCAATCTAGTCCCGCGTTCGTGGGAACGACCCTATAGTCGTCGGACATGACGGCGGCTGGCCAACTTTGGCCCGTGATCGTGGGTACGACCCTATAGTCGTCGGACATGTCGGCAGCTGGCCAACCTAGTCCCGGGGTGGTAGGGACGACCCTATAGTCGTCGGACAAGTCGGCGGCGGGCCAACCTAGTCCCGGGGTCGTGGGGAAGACCCTATAGTCGTCGGACATGTCGGCGGCTTGCCAACCTAGTCCCGGGTTCGTGGGGACGACCCTATAGTCGTCGGACATGTCGGCGGCTGTCCAACTTTGGCCCGGGGTCGTGGGGACGACCATATAGTCGTCGGACATGTCGGCGGCTGGGCAACTTTGGCCCGTGGTCGTGGGGACGACCCTATAGTCGTAGGACATGTCGACGGCTTGCCAACCTAGTCTCGGGGTCGTGGGGACGACCCTATAGTCGTCGGACATGTCGGCAGCTGGCCAACCTAGTCCCGGGGTGGTAGGGACGACCCTATAGTCGTCGGACATGTCGGCGGCTGGGCAACTTTGGCCCGGGGTCGTGGGGACGAACCTATAGCCGTCGGACAAGTCGGCGGCTGGCCAACCTAGTCCCGGGCTCGTGGGGACGACCCTATATTCGTCGGAATAGCCGGCGGCAGGCCATCGTAGGCCCAGGGTCGTAGGGACGACCCTATAGTCGTCGGAAAAGTCGGCGGCGGGCCAACCTAGTCCCGGGGTCGTGGGGACTACCCTATAGTCGTCGGACATGGCGGTGGCGGGCCAATCTAGCCCGGGGGTCGTGGGGACGACCCTATAGTCGTCGGACATGATGGTGGCGGGCCAATCTAGACCCGGGGTCGTGGGGACGATCCAATAGTCGTCGGACATGTCGGCGGCTGGCCAACTTTGACCCGTGGTCATTGGGACGACCCTATGGTCGTCGGACATGTCGGCAGCTGGCCAACTTTGGCCCGTAGTCGTGGGGACGATCCTATAGTCGTCGGACATGACGGTGGCGGGACAATCAAGTCCCAGGGCCGTGGGGACAACCTTATAGTCGTCGGACATGTCGGCGGCGGGCCAACGTAGGCCCGGGGTCGTGGGGACGACCCTATAGACGTCGGACATGTCGACGGCTGGCCAACCTAGTCCTGGGTTCGAGGGGACGACCCAATATTCGTCGGAATAGCCGGCGGCAGGCCAACGTAGGCCCAGGGTCGTAGGGACGACCCTATAGTCGTCGGAAAAGTCGGCGGCAGGCCAACCTAGTCACGGGGTCGTGGGGACGACCCTATAGTCGTCGGACATGCGGGTGGCGGGCCAATCTAGTCCCGGGGCCGTGGGTACGACCCTATACTCGTCGGACATGACGGTGGCGGGCCAATCTAGTTGCGGGGCCGTGGGGACGACCCTATAGTCGTCGGACATGATAGTGGCGGGCCAATCTAGTCCCGGGTTCGTGGGGACGACCCTATAGTCGTCGGACATGACGGCGGCTGGCCAACTTTGGCCCGTGGTCGTGGGGACGACCCTATAGTCGTCGGACATGTCGGCAGCTGGCCAACCTAGTCCCGGGGTGGTAGGGACGACCCTATAGTCGTCGGACATGTCGGCGGCTGGGCAACTTTGGCCCGGGGTCGTGGGGACGAACCTATAGCCGTCGGTCAAGTCGGCGGCTGGCCAACCTAGTCCCGGGTTCGTGAGGACGACCCTATATTCGTCGGAATAGCCGCCGGCAGGCCATCGTAGGCCCAGGGTGGTAGGGACGACCCTATAGTCGTCGGAAAAGTCGGCGGCGGGCCAACCTAGTCCCGGGGTCGTGGGGACTACCCTATAGTCGTCGGACATGGCGGTGGCGGGCCAATCTAGCCCGGGGGTCGTGGGGACGACCCTATAGTCGTCGGACATGATGGTGGCGGGCCAATCTAGACCCGGGGTCGTGGGGACGACCCAATAGTCGTCGGACATGTCGGCGGCTGGCCAACTTTGACCCGTGGTCATTGGGACGACCCTATGGTCGTCGGACATGTCGGCAGCTGGCCAACTTTGGCCCGTAGTCGTGGGGACGATCCTATAGTCGTCGGACATGACGGTGGCGGGCCAATCTAGTCCCGGGTTCGTGGGGACGACCCTATAGTCGTCGGACATGACGGCGGCTGGGCAACTTTGGCCCGGGGTCGTGGGGACGAACCTATAGCCGTCGGACAAGTCGGCGGCTGGCCAACCTAGTCCTGGGTTCGTGGGGACTACCCAATATTCGTCGGAATAGGCGGCGGCAGGCCAACGTAGGCCCAGGGTCGTAGGGACGACCCTATAGTCGTCGGAAAAGTCGACGGCTTGCCAACCTAGTCCCGGGGTCGTGGGGACGACCCTATAGTCGTCGGACATGTCTGCAGCTGGCCAACCTAGTCCCGGGGTGGTAGGGACAATCTAGTCCCGGGGCCGTGGGAACGACCCTATAGTCGTCGGACATGATAGTGGCGGGCCAATCTAGTCCCGGGTTCGTGGGGACGACCCTATAGTCGTCGGACATGACGGCGGCTGGCCAACTTTGGCCCGTGGTCGTGGGGACGACCCTATAGTCGTCGGACATGTCGGCGGCTGTCCAACTTTGGCCCGGGGTCGTGGGGACGACCCTATAGTCGTCGGACATGTCGGCGGCTGGGCAACTTTGGCCCGTGGTCGTGGGGACGACCCTATAGTCGTAGGACATGTCGACGGCTTGCCAACCTAGTCCCGGGGTCGTGGGGACGACCCTATAGTCGTCGGACATGTCGGCAGCTGGCCAACCTAGTCCCGGGGTGGTAGGGACGACCCTATAGTCGTCGGACATGTCGGCGGCTGGGCAACTTTGGCCCGGGGTCGTGGGGACGAACCTATAGCCGTCGGACAAGTCGGCGGTTGGCCAACCTAGTCCCGGGTTCGTGGGGACGACCCTATATTCGTCGGAATAGCCGGCGGCAGGCCATCGTAGGCCCAGGGTCGTAGGGACCACCCTATAGTCGTCGGAAAAGTCGGCGGCGGGCCAACCAATCCCGGGGTCGTGGGGACTACCCTATAGTCGTCGGACATGGCGGTGGCGGGCCAATCTAGCCCGGGGGTCGTGGGGACGACCCTATAGTCGTCGGACATGATGGTGGCGGGCCAATCTAGACCCGGGGTCGTGGGGACGACCCAATAGTCGTCGGACATGTCGGCGGCTGGCCAACTTTGACCCGTGGTCATTGGGACGACCCTATGGTCATCGGACATGTCGGCAGCTGGCCAACTTTGGCCCGTAGTCGTGGGGACGATCCTATAGTCGTCGGACATGACGGTGGCGGGCCAATCTAGTCCCAGGGCCGTGGGGACGACCTTATAGTCGTCGGACATGTCGGTGGCGGGCCAATCTAGCCCGTAGTCGTGGGGACGATCCTATAGTCGTCGGACATGACGGTGGCGGGCCAATCTAGACCCGGGTTCGTGGGGACCAACCTATAGTCGTCGGACATGACGGCGGCTGGGCAACATTGGCCCGGGGTCGTGGGGACGAACCTATAGCCGTCGGACAAGTCGGCGGCTGGCCAACCTAGTCCTGGGTTCGTGGGGACGACCCAATATTCGTCGGAATAGGCGGCGGCAGGCCAACGTAGGCCCAGGGTCGTAGGGACGACCCTATAGTCGTCGGAAAAGTCGGCGGCGGGCCAACCTAGTCACGGGGTCGTGGGCACGACCCTATAGTCGTCGGACATGATAGTGGCGGGCCAATCTAGTCCCGGGTTCGTGGGGACGACCCTATATTCGTCGGAATAGCCGGCGGCAGGCCATCGTAGGCCCAGGGTCGTAGGGACGACCCTATAGTCGTCGGAAAAGTCGGCGCCGGGCCAACCTAGTCCCGGGGTCGTGGGGACTACCCTATAGTCGTCGGACATGATAGTGGCGGGCCAATCTAGTCCCGGGGTCGTGGGGACGACCCTATAGTCGTCGGACATGTCGGCGGCTGGCCAAATTTGACCCGTGGTCATGGGGACGACCCTATGGTCGTCGGACATGTCGGCAGCTGGCCAACTTTGGCCCGTAGTCGTGGGGACGATCCTATAGTCGTCGGACATGGCGGTGGCGGGCCAATCTAGTCCCAGGGCCGTGGGGACGACCCTATATTCGTCGGAATAGCCGGCGGCAGGCCATCGTAGGCCCAGGGTCGTAGGGACGACCCTATAGTCGTCGGAAAAGTCGGCGGCGGGCCAACCTAGTCCCGGGGTCGTGGGGACTACCCTATAGTCGTCGGACATGGCGGTGGCGGGCCAATCTAGCCCGGGGGTCGTGGGGACGACCCTATAGTCGTCGGACATGATGGTGGCGGGCCAATCTAGACCCGGGGTCGTGGGGACGATCCAATAGTCGTCGGACATGTCGGCGGCTGGCCAACTTTGACCCGTGGTCATTGGGACGACCCTATGGTCGTCGGACATGTCGGCAGCTGGCCAACTTTGGCCCGTAGTCGTGGGGACGATCCTATAGTCGTCGGACATGACGGTGGCGGGACAATCAAGTCCCAGGGCCGTGGGGACAACCTTATAGTCGTCGGACATGTCGGCGGCGGGCCAACGTAGGCCCGGGGTCGTGGGGACGACCCTATAGACGTCGGACATGTCGACGGCTGGCCAACCTAGTCCTGGGTTCGAGGGGACGACCCAATATTCGTCGGAATAGCCGGCGGCAGGCCAACGTAGGCCCAGGGTCGTAGGGACGACCCTATAGTCGTCGGAAAAGTCGGCGGCAGGCCAACCTAGTCACGGGGTCGTGGGGACGACCCTATAGTCGTCGGACATGCGGGTGGCGGGCCAATCTAGTCCCGGGGCCGTGGGTACGACCCTATACTCGTCGGACATGACGGTGGCGGGCCAATCTAGTTGCGGGGCCGTGGGGACGACCCTATAGTCGTCGGACATGATAGTGGCGGGCCAATCTAGTCCCGGGTTCGTGGGGACGACCCTATAGTCGTCGGACATGACGGCGGCTGGCCAACTTTGGCCCGTGGTCGTGGGGACGACCCTATAGTCGTCGGACATGTCGGCAGCTGGCCAACCTAGTCCCGGGGTGGTAGGGACGACCCTATAGTCGTCGGACATGTCGGCGGCTGGGCAACTTTGGCCCGGGGTCGTGGGGACGAACCTATAGCCGTCGGTCAAGTCGGCGGCTGGCCAACCTAGTCCCGGGTTCGTGAGGACGACCCTATATTCGTCGGAATAGCCGCCGGCAGGCCATCGTAGGCCCAGGGTGGTAGGGACGACCCTATAGTCGTCGGAAAAGTCGGCGGCGGGCCAACCTAGTCCCGGGGTCGTGGGGACTACCCTATAGTCGTCGGACATGGCGGTGGCGGGCCAATCTAGCCCGGGGGTCGTGGGGACGACCCTATAGTCGTCGGACATGATGGTGGCGGGCCAATCTAGACCCGGGGTCGTGGGGACGACCCAATAGTCGTCGGACATGTCGGCGGCTGGCCAACTTTGACCCGTGGTCATTGGGACGACCCTATGGTCGTCGGACATGTCGGCAGCTGGCCAACTTTGGCCCGTAGTCGTGGGGACGATCCTATAGTCGTCGGACATGACGGTGGCGGGACAATCTAGTCCCGGGTTCGTGGGGACGACCCTATAGTCGTCGGACATGACGGCGGCTGGGCAACTTTGGCCCGGGGTCGTGGGGACGAACCTATAGCCGTCGGACAAGTCGGCGGCTGGCCAACCTAGTCCTGGGTTCGTGGGGACTACCCAATATTCGTCGGAATAGGCGGCGGCAGGCCAACGTAGGCCCAGGGTCGTAGGGACGACCCTATAGTCGTCGGAAAAGTCGACGGCTTGCCAACCTAGTCCCGGGGTCGTGGGGACGACCCTATAGTCGTCGGACATGTCTGCAGCTGGCCAACCTAGTCCCGGGGTGGTAGGGACAATCTAGTCCCGGGGCCGTGGGAACGACCCTATAGTCGTCGGACATGATAGTGGCGGGCCAATCTAGTCCCGGGTTCGTGGGGACGACCCTATAGTCGTCGGACATGACGGCGGCTGGCCAACTTTGGCCCGTGGTCGTGGGGACGACCCTATAGTCGTCGGACATGTCGGCGGCTGTCCAACTTTGGCCCGGGGTCGTGGGGACGACCCTATAGTCGTCGGACATGTCGGCGGCTGGGCAACTTTGGCCCGTGGTCGTGGGGACGACCCTATAGTCGTAGGACATGTCGACGGCTTGCCAACCTAGTCCCGGGGTCGTGGGGACGACCCTATAGTCGTCGGACATGTCGGCAGCTGGCCAACCTAGTCCCGGGGTGGTAGGGACGACCCTATAGTCGTCGGACATGTCGGCGGCTGGGCAACTTTGGCCCGGGGTCGTGGGGACGAACCTATAGCCGTCGGACAAGTCGGCGGTTGGCCAACCTAGTCCCGGGTTCGTGGGGACGACCCTATATTCGTCGGAATAGCCGGCGGCAGGCCATCGTAGGCCCAGGGTCGTAGGGACCACCCTATAGTCGTCGGAAAAGTCGGCGGCGGGCCAACCAATCCCGGGGTCGTGGGGACTACCCTATAGTCGTCGGACATGGCGGTGGCGGGCCAATCTAGCCCGGGGGTCGTGGGGACGACCCTATAGTCGTCGGACATGATGGTGGCGGGCCAATCTAGACCCGGGGTCGTGGGGACGACCCAATAGTCGTCGGACATGTCGGCGGCTGGCCAACTTTGACCCGTGGTCATTGGGACGACCCTATGGTCATCGGACATGTCGGCAGCTGGCCAACTTTGGCCCGTAGTCGTGGGGACGATCCTATAGTCGTCGGACATGACGGTGGCGGGCCAATCTAGTCCCAGGGCCGTGGGGACGACCTTATAGTCGTCGGACATGTCGGTGGCGGGCCAATCTAGCCCGTAGTCGTGGGGACGATCCTATAGTCGTCGGACATGACGGTGGCGGGCCAATCTAGACCCGGGTTCGTGGGGACCAACCTATAGTCGTCGGACATGACGGCGGCTGGGCAACATTGGCCCGGGGTCGTGGGGACGAACCTATAGCCGTCGGACAAGTCGGCGGCTGGCCAACCTAGTCCTGGGTTCGTGGGGACGACCCAATATTCGTCGGAATAGGCGGCGGCAGGCCAACGTAGGCCCAGGGTCGTAGGGACGACCCTATAGTCGTCGGAAAAGTCGGCGGCGGGCCAACCTAGTCACGGGGTCGTGGGCACGACCCTATAGTCGTCGGACATGATAGTGGCGGGCCAATCTAGTCCCGGGTTCGTGGGGACGACCCTATATTCGTCGGAATAGCCGGCGGCAGGCCATCGTAGGCCCAGGGTCGTAGGGACGACCCTATAGTCGTCGGAAAAGTCGGCGCCGGGCCAACCTAGTCCCGGGGTCGTGGGGACTACCCTATAGTCGTCGGACATGATAGTGGCGGGCCAATCTAGTCCCGGGGTCGTGGGGACGACCCTATAGTCGTCGGACATGTCGGCGGCTGGCCAAATTTGACCCGTGGTCATGGGGACGACCCTATGGTCGTCGGACATGTCGGCAGCTGGCCAACTTTGGCCCGTAGTCGTGGGGACGATCCTATAGTCGTCGGACATGGCGGTGGCGGGCCAATCTAGTCCCAGGGCCGTGGGGACGACCTTATAGTCGTCGGACATGTCGGCGGCGGGCCAAAGTAGGCCCGGGGTCGTGGGGACGACCCTGTAGACGTCGGACATGTCGACGGCTTGCCAACCTAGTCCCGGGGTCGTGGGGACGACCCTATAGTCGTCGGACATGTCGGCATCTGGCCAACCTAGTCCCGGGGTGGTAGGGACGACCCTATAGCCGTCGGACATGTCGGCGGCTGGGCAACTTTGGCCCGGGGTCGTGGGGACGAACCTATAGCCGTCGGACATGTCGGCGGTTGGCCAACCCAGTCCCGGGGCCGTGGGGACGACCCTATAGTCGTCGGACATGGCGGTGGCGGGCCAATCTAGCCCGGGGGTCGTGGGGACGACCCTATAGTCGTCGGACATGTCGGCGGCTGGGCAACTTTGGCCCGGGGTCGTGGGGACGAACCTATAGCCGTCGGACAAGTCGGCGGCTGGCCAACCTAGTCCCGGGTTCGTGGGGACGACCCTATATTCGTCGGAATAGCCGGCGGCAGGCCATCGTAGGCCCAGGGTCGTAGGGACGACCCTATAGTCGTCGGAAAAGTCGGCGGCGGGCCAACCTAGTCCCGGGGTCGTGGGGACTACCCTATAGTCGTCGGACATGGCGGTGGCGGGCCAATCTAGCCCGGGGGTCGTGGGGACGACCCTATAGTCGTCGGACATGATAGTGGCGGGCCAATCTAGTCCCGGCTTCGTGGGGACGACCCTATAGTCGTCGGACATGACGGCGGCTGGCCAACTTTGGCCCGTGGTCGTGGGGACGTCCCTATAGTAGTCGGACATGACGGTGGCGGGCCAGTCTAGCCAGGGGGTCGTGGGGATGACCCTATTGTCGTCGGACATGTCGGCAGCTGGCCAACCTAGTCCCGGGGTGGTAGGGACGACCCTATAGTCGTCGGACAAGTCGGCGGCTGGCCAACCTAGTCCCGGGTTCGTGGGGACGATCCTATATTCGTCGGAATAGCCGGCGGCAGGCCAACGTAGGCCCAGGATCGTAGGGACGACCCTATAGTCGTCGGAAAAGTCGGCGGCGGGCCAACCTAGTCCCGGGGTCGTGGGGACGACCCAATAGTCGTCGGACATGTCGGCGGCTGGCCAACTTTGACCCGTGGTCATGGGGACGACCCTATGGTCGTCGGACATGTCGGCAGCTGGCCAACTTTGGCCCGTAGTCGTGGGGACGATCCTATAGTCGTCGGACATGTCGGCGGCTGGGCAACTTTGGCCCGTGGTCGAGGGGACGACCCTATCGTCGTCGGACAAGTCGGAGGCGGGCCATCCTAGCCCCGGGGTCGTGGGGACGACCCTATAGTCGTCGGACATGTTGGCGGCTGGCCAACCTAGTCCCGGGGTCGTGGGGACGACTCTATAATCGTCGGACAAGTCGGCGGCGGGTCGTCCTAGTCCCGGGGTCGTGAGGACAACCCTATAGTCGTCGGACATGACGGTGGCGGGCCTATCTATTCCCGGGGCCGTGGGGACGACCCCATAGTCGTCGGACAAGTCTGCGGCTGGCCAACCTAGTACCGGGGTCGTTGGGACGATCCTGTAGTCGTCGGAAATGACGGTGGCGGGCCAATCTAGTCCCGGGGTCGTGGGGACGACCCTGTAGTCGTCGGACATGTCGGCGGCTGGCCAACCGAGTCCTGGGGTCGTGGGGACGACCCTATAATCGTTGGAAATGTTGGCGGCGGGCCAACGTAGGCCGAGGGTAGTCGGGGCGACCCTACAGTCGTCGAACATGACGGTGGCGGGCTAATCTAGTTCCGGGGTAGTGGGGACGACCCTATAGCCGTCGGACAAGTCGGCAGCGGGCCAACCTAGTCCGGGGAAGTGGGGACGACCCTATAGTCGTCGGACATGTCGGCGACTGGGCAACTTTGGCCCGTGGTCGTGGGGACGACCCTATAGTCGTCGGACATGTCGGCAGCTGGGCAACGTAGGCGCAGGGTTGTGAGGACGACCCTGCAGTCGTCGGACATGTCGGCGGTTGGCCAACCTAGTCCCGGGTTCGTGGGTGTGGGTGACGGGAAAGTGAAATACTGCAGGTTTATCGTAATACTTGTGGAGTTTTATTCACGACGTCGAACAGGCAACGGTGTCGTCCGTCCCGTTCGCTGGTTTCGTCTCGACTCCTTTGTGGGCTCTCGGCGCGGATCTTTCGGGGACCGTCGTCTCTCGCGCCATAAAGGATGTTTATACAATAACGTATCGACGACGGTCCTCGCCGCTTTCCGAGAACCCTCAAGTTGCAATCTTAGCGCGACGCATCGGCGCCGAAATTCGATGCGTCGCCGACATCGTTGATGTCGCCGATGGCCAGACTCAACGCCTGGTCGTAATGAGACGGCGTGCTCGTTGCACGTGCCGCCACATCACCCCCCTTGGTGAAATTAAGGGTGCGCTCGCACTTATAACTACTATACACACATATACATATATACATATATACACCTTACCAACTACTATGTACATGCTTACAACTAGGACGCGTTCGCGGATTCCGTGTTTACGCCACATCTACGTACTTGCGTTGTAGCGATCGGGGAATCGTACGCGTCTTCCCGACCGTGTCGTTCGGTCGGTCGCTTTATCCGCAATGGTCTCTGCGGGGACCACCTGCGGAGTCGATCTCCGCGGTTCGTCCTGCCCTTCGTCTCGCAGCAGGTACGCGGGTTTCAAGCGGTCCAACGACACTGGAATAACTCGGTTTTTAACACGGATGTTAAAGTGTTTCGAGTGTCGCTGGATTATTTCGTATGGACCGTCGTATGCCGGTTGCAAGGAGCACTTGACTCCGCCGTGTCGCACGAACGCGTGCGACGCTGTTGACAAGTCCTTGAAAATAAATGTCTTCTTGTCTCCGTGGCGCGATGCCGGAGACGGTCGTAGACCACGGAAATGCTGGCGAAGCCGCGAAACGAACGCCTCTCCCTCATCGATGGGGGCTCGCGAGTCGGCTAAAAATTCACCCGGTAGGCGAATCGGTTCGCCATAAATCATCTCCGCGGGCGTTGCTTGGATGTCGTCCTTCCAGACAGCTCGAATGCCTAAGAGAACGACAGGCAGTGAATCTGCCCATCCCGTGTCGGCGTGGCAAACAATCGCGGATTTTAATTGCCGATGGAATCGTTCCACCATACCGTTCGCTGCGGGATGGTACGCGGTCGTGCGCAGGTGCTGTGTGCCGATTAAGCGCGACAACTGCTGAAACAACGCCGATTCAAACTGTCGACCCTGATCGGTCGTGAGTCGTTGAGGTGTTCCGAACCTCGAAATCCAACCGGAGAATAGCGCGTAAGCCACCGTTTCAGCGGTGATATCCTCGACGGGGAAAGCCTCCGGCCATCGCGTAAAACGGTCGACGCATGTTACGCAATATCGGTAACCCTTCGAAATCGGCAAAGGAC
The DNA here is from genome assembly GCA_946251845.1 of Andrena fulva. Classification (NCBI taxonomy): domain Eukaryota; kingdom Metazoa; phylum Arthropoda; class Insecta; order Hymenoptera; family Andrenidae; genus Andrena; species Andrena fulva. The sequence continues at coordinate 42,550,543 of OX276329.1, forward strand.
CGACGATGTCCACGTGTAAGTGTTCGAAACGGGACGAGGGTGCTTGGAATCGGCCGACCGGAGTAGACACGTGTCTGCTTGTCTTCGCTCGCTGGCACGGTACGCACGCTCGTGCCCAGGTTTTGCTATCCTTTTGGATACCCGGCCACACGAAACGCTGTGATACGAGTCTCGCGGTTGCCTTAGCTCCAGGATGCGCGAGATCATGCAATGACGCGAACGCTTGACGGCGGAATGGCTTCGTAACAAACGGTCGCAACGAGGAGGTCGCGGAATCGCAATATAATTCGATATTCGTCCCGGGCAACGTGACCTTCTTTAGGGCAAGGGACGAATCTGAGCGTAGGAGCGCGTGCAACTCCTCGTCCAATTGCTGTGATTCGGCAAGTTTCGCGTAATCTAACGCCGGCGATATCTCCGCGATCCGCGATAACGCATCGGCAACGACGTTTTCCTTACCGGACACGTGCCGGACATCGGTGGAAAATTGCCCGATCAAGTCGAGATAACGGAACTGCCGCGGAGTGTGTTTCTCCGGTTTCTGCGCGAACGCGAAAGTCAGCGGCTTATGATCGGTGAAAATCGTGAACACGCGACCCTCAACCATATGCCGGAAAAATCTGACGGCTTTATATATCGCCAAAAGCTCCCGATCATATGGGCTGTAATTCCGCTCGGCTCCCGTTAGCTTCTTGGTAAAGAAAGCTAAGGGTTGCCATCCGTCGCGCGACCGCTGCTGTAGCGCAGCGCCTACCGTAAAGTCCGAAGCATCCGCAAAAATTGCCAGGGGCAGCGTGACATCGGGATGCGCCAGGAGGGCTGCACGTGCGAGGCTCTCCTTGCATCGGTCGAAAGCCTCGATCCTGTCCGCTGTCCACTCGACGGGAGCTCGACCCTTGACGTTCCCCTGTAGGGCTGCGTTGAGAGGTGCCTGGGTCCCGGCAGCCTCCGGCACGAACCGTCGGTAAAAATTCAGCATGCCCAAGAACTGCCGCAGCTGTTTGACGGTCTCCGGGCGCGGAAAGGTTCGAATCGCTTCGACCTTCTGCGGAAGCGGCCGAGTGCCCTGTGCAGACACCGCGTACCCCAGGAAAGTCACTTCTGGAGCACCGAAAACGCACTTCCGCGAGTTCACCAATACGCCGTACTCACTCAGACGACCGAACAATTCACGTAAATGGCGCTCGTGTTCCTCGTTGGAACTGGACGCCACGAGGATGTCGTCGATGTACACGTAGCACCACTCGAAGCCACGCAACACCTCGTCCATGAACCGCTGAAAAGTCTGGGCCGCGTTTCGTAGTCCAAACGACATGTATGGGAACTCGAACAACCCGAACGGTGTCGTGATCGCGGTCTTCGGTATATCCTCCGGATGCACCGGGATCTGGTTGTATGCGCGCACCAGATCGACCGTCGAGAACATTGTCTTGCCGGACAAACATTGTGCGAAATCCTCGATGTGCGGCACAGGATATTTATCCGGAATTGTCCTCGCGTTCATCCCGCGATAATCACCGACCAGTCGCCATTCCTCTGGATCCTCTTTGTTGGTTTCCTTGGGAACCGCGTTGACCTTCTTGGGAACTGCGTTGTTTCTTTTGGGAACTGCGTTGGTTTTCTTGAGAACCATGTGCAGGCCCGACGACCAGCAGCTCTCAGATCGGCGCGCCGTTCCGTCGTTCACCATTCTCTCGAATTCGGCTTTCGCAATCCTCAATTTATCGGGAGCTAGACGTCGAGGTTTGCAGGACACGGGTGGACCAGGCGTGGTCCGAATGTGGTGACACGTCGCGTGTTTAATTTTACGATGTCCTCCCGACGGCCGCGTGACATCCGGGAACTCGGCGAGAATCGCGTGATATCTCGTTTCTCCGGCTATTGCTTTGACGCTACCGGAACGGCCTGCGACGACGCGCCCAACCGTGGACAACGTAGTGACGCCGTCGATTAGTCTCTTGGAGCGTAGATCGACGAGGAGGCCGTAGAAACCCAGAAAATCCGCTCCGATGATGGGTGTCGTGACGTCCGCGATGACGAATCGCCACGAAAAATCCCGTCGTAGCCCGAGATTTAGGTGAAAAGTAACACACCCGTACGTCGAAATCGTTGAGCCGTTTGCCGCGTAAAGCTCGTACGTGGACTTCTCACGTAACCCGCGCACCCGCGAGCGCGGAAAAACGCACAGATCGGATCCGGTATCCACCATAAATGTAAGTTTCGTATCGCGATCTGTGACGAATAGGCGGTTGGTGGTAGGCTCGGAATCGCTTGCCGCCATTAACGATCGGCCTGACCGTTTCCCGACAGGAACGTGCATGGATCGCGGCACTTTCTCGCGCGTGCCCCGAGCTTCCGGTGGTACCAGCATAAACCATCGTCGGGGATGTTCTCCCGACTGTGGTCGCGCGATTGCGAGGCACCGCGGCGTCGTCCTCGGGACTTCGAACGCGCCCGGCGGAAATTGTCTTTGCTCAAGCGAAGGGCCGCGATTTCGCGACGAAGTTCGGATAATTCCGCATGAAGATCGTCTTTCGGCCTCGATGCGGCAGCGATCTGGGCGCCCGGCGCTACTTCCATTACCGCGTCGGCGAGGGCGGCGAGCTCGTCCAGGGGCTCACTCTGTCGCGTGACGAGAACGGCGTGCACCCCTCTCGGAAGGCGGCCCATCCAGAGGGTCTTCAAAAAACTATCCGTCACAGTATCGCCCGCGAGGTTCTGCAAACGCCTTAGAAAAATCGAGGGCCTTCGGTCGCCGATCTCCTCGTGTTCCAGCAGGCGTCGTATATTCTGTTCCTTCGAGTCCGATAATCGCCGAATCAGTTCCGTCTTCAACTTATCGTACATACCCGTCGCCGGCGGGTTATTGATAATGTCGATCACCACGTCGGCGTACTTATTCTCCAGATTCGCGCTAACGTAGTGGTATTTCGTCGAATCCTGCGTAATTCCAGACAGGACGAATTGCGACTCGAGTTGCCGGAACCATGTTGTCGGGTTCTTCTCCCAAAACGGCGGGACCCGAATGGAAACACGCGCTACCGCCGGTGGAGGTGCGGCGGTTGTCGCCTCGGCGTCGTTCGCAGGGAACATCTCCAGACTGCTCGAGGAGTCCGTCCCCGGATTGCTCGCGGTGGCCGCCTCTGGATCGTCCGTGGGGTCCACCATCGCAGTCGGTTCACTTAGTCAAAAAGTTCGCACTTTCCACGTTCCACACTACGCGAACGTTGTACAATAGAAAACACTAATCTGCCTTTACGCGACAGATCACGTCGGGGTCACCAATTATGTGGGTGACGGGAAAGTGAAATACTGCAGGTTTATCGTAATACTTGTGGAGTTTTATTCACGACGTCGAACAGGCAACGGTGTCGTCCGTCCCGTTCGCTGGTTTCGTCTCGACTCCTTTGTGGGCTTTCGGCGCGGATCTTTCGGGGACCGTCGTCTCTCGCGCCATAAAGGATGTTTATACAATAACGTATCGACGACGGTCCTCGCCGCTTTCCGAGAACCCTCAAGTTGCAATCTTAGCGCGACGCATCGGCGCCGAAATTCGATGCGTCGCCGACATCGTTGATGTCGCCGATGGCCAGACTCAACGCCTGGTCGTAATGAGACGGCGTGCTCGTTGCACGTGCCGCCACATCACCCCCCTTGGTGAAATTAAGGGTGCGCTCGCACTTATAACTACTATACACACATATACATATATACATATATACACCTTACCAACTACTATGTACATGCTTACAACTAGGACGCGTTCGCGGATTCCGTGTTTACGCCACATCTACGTACTTGCGTTGTAGCGATCGGGGAATCGTACGCGTCTTCCCGACCGTGTCGTTCGGTCGGTCGCTTTATCCGCAATGGTCTCTGCGGGGACCACCTGCGGAGTCGATCTCCGCGGTTCGTCCTGCCCTTCGTCTCGCAGCAGGTACGCGGGTTTCAAGCGGTCCAACGACACTGGAATAACTCGGTTTTTAACACGGATGTTAAAGTGTTTCGAGTGTCGCTGGATTATTTCGTATGGACCGTCGTATGCCGGTTGCAAGGAGCACTTGACTCCGCCGTGTCGCACGAACGCGTGCGACGCTGTTGACAAGTCCTTGAAAATAAATGTCTTCTTGTCTCCGTGGCGCGATGCCGGAGACGGTCGTAGACCACGGAAATGCTGGCGAAGCCGCGAAACGAACGCCTCTCCCTCATCGATGGGGGCTCGCGAGTCGGCTAAAAATTCACCCGGTAGGCGAATCGGTTCGCCATAAATCATCTCCGCGGGCGTTGCTTGGATGTCGTCCTTCCAGACAGCTCGAATGCCTAAGAGAACGACAGGCAGTGAATCTGCCCATCCCGTGTCGGCGTGGCAAACAATCGCGGATTTTAATTGCCGATGGAATCGTTCCACCATACCGTTCGCTGCGGGATGGTACGCGGTCGTGCGCAGGTGCTGTGTGCCGATTAAGCGCGACAACTGCTGAAACAACGCCGATTCAAACTGTCGACCCTGATCGGTCGTGAGTCGTTGAGGTGTTCCGAACCTCGAAATCCAACCGGAGAATAGCGCGTAAGCCACCGTTTCAGCGGTGATATCCTCGACGGGGAAAGCCTCCGGCCATCGCGTAAAACGGTCGACGCATGTTACGCAATATCGGTAACCCTTCGAAATCGGCAAAGGACCGACGATGTCCACGTGTAAGTGTTCGAAACGGGACGAGGGTGCTTGGAATCGGCCGACCGGAGTAGACACGTGTCTGCTTGTCTTCGCTCGCTGGCACGGTACGCACGCTCGTGCCCAGGTTTTGCTATCCTTTTGGATACCCGGCCACACGAAACGCTGTGATACGAGTCTCGCGGTTGCCTTAGCTCCAGGATGCGCGAGATCATGCAATGACGCGAACGCTTGACGGCGGAATGGCTTCGTAACAAACGGTCGCAACGAGGAGGTCGCGGAATCGCAATATAATTCGATATTCGTCCCGGGCAACGTGACCTTCTTTAGGGCAAGGGACGAATCTGAGCGTAGGAGCGCGTGCAACTCCTCGTCCAATTGCTGTGATTCGGCAAGTTTCGCGTAATCTAACGCCGGCGATATCTCCGCGATCCGCGATAACGCATCGGCAACGACGTTTTCCTTACCGGACACGTGCCGGACATCGGTGGAAAATTGCCCGATCAAGTCGAGATAACGGAACTGCCGCGGAGTGTGTTTCTCCGGTTTCTGCGCGAACGCGAAAGTCAGCGGCTTATGATCGGTGAAAATCGTGAACACGCGACCCTCAACCATATGCCGGAAAAATCTGACGGCTTTATATATCGCCAAAAGCTCCCGATCATATGGGCTGTAATTCCGCTCGGCTCCCGTTAGCTTCTTGGTAAAGAAAGCTAAGGGTTGCCATCCGTCGCGCGACCGCTGCTGTAGCGCAGCGCCTACCGTAAAGTCCGAAGCATCCGCAAAAATTGCCAGGGGCAGCGTGACATCGGGATGCGCCAGGAGGGCTGCACGTGCGAGGCTCTCCTTGCATCGGTCGAAAGCCTCGATCCTGTCCGCTGTCCACTCGACGGGAGCTCGACCCTTGACGTTCCCCTGTAGGGCTGCGTTGAGAGGTGCCTGGGTCCCGGCAGCCTCCGGCACGAACCGTCGGTAAAAATTCAGCATGCCCAAGAACTGCCGCAGCTGTTTGACGGTCTCCGGGCGCGGAAAGGTTCGAATCGCTTCGACCTTCTGCGGAAGCGGCCGAGTGCCCTGTGCAGACACCGCGTACCCCAGGAAAGTCACTTCTGGAGCACCGAAAACGCACTTCCGCGAGTTCACCAATACGCCGTACTCACTCAGACGACCGAACAATTCACGTAAATGGCGCTCGTGTTCCTCGTTGGAACTGGACGCCACGAGGATGTCGTCGATGTACACGTAGCACCACTCGAAGCCACGCAACACCTCGTCCATGAACCGCTGAAAAGTCTGGGCCGCGTTTCGTAGTCCAAACGACATGTATGGGAACTCGAACAACCCGAACGGTGTCGTGATCGCGGTCTTCGGTATATCCTCCGGATGCACCGGGATCTGGTTGTATGCGCGCACCAGATCGACCGTCGAGAACATTGTCTTGCCGGACAAACATTGTGCGAAATCCTCGATGTGCGGCACAGGATATTTATCCGGAATTGTCCTCGCGTTCATCCCGCGATAATCACCGACCAGTCGCCATTCCTCTGGATCCTCTTTGTTGGTTTCCTTGGGAACCGCGTTGACCTTCTTGGGAACTGCGTTGTTTCTTTTGGGAACTGCGTTGGTTTTCTTGAGAACCATGTGCAGGCCCGACGACCAGCAGCTCTCAGATCGGCGCGCCGTTCCGTCGTTCACCATTCTCTCGAATTCGGCTTTCGCAATCCTCAATTTATCGGGAGCTAGACGTCGAGGTTTGCAGGACACGGGTGGACCAGGCGTGGTCCGAATGTGGTGACACGTCGCGTGTTTAATTTTACGATGTCCTCCCGACGGCCGCGTGACATCCGGGAACTCGGCGAGAATCGCGTGATATCTCGTTTCTCCGGCTATTGCTTTGACGCTACCGGAACGGCCTGCGACGACGCGCCCAACCGTGGACAACGTAGTGACGCCGTCGATTAGTCTCTTGGAGCGTAGATCGACGAGGAGGCCGTAGAAACCCAGAAAATCCGCTCCGATGATGGGTGTCGTGACGTCCGCGATGACGAATCGCCACGAAAAATCCCGTCGTAGCCCGAGATTTAGGTGAAAAGTAACACACCCGTACGTCGAAATCGTTGAGCCGTTTGCCGCGTAAAGCTCGTACGTGGACTTCTCACGTAACCCGCGCACCCGCGAGCGCGGAAAAACGCACAGATCGGATCCGGTATCCACCATAAATGTAAGTTTCGTATCGCGATCTGTGACGAATAGGCGGTTGGTGGTAGGCTCGGAATCGCTTGCCGCCATTAACGATCGGCCTGACCGTTTCCCGACACGAACGTGCATGGATCGCGGCACTTTCTCGCGCGTGCCCCGAGCTTCCGGTGGTACCAGCATAAACCATCGTCGGGGATGTTCTCCCGACTGTGGTCGCGCGATTGCGAGGCACCGCGGCGTCGTCCTCGGGACTTCGAACGCGCCCGGCGGAAATTGTCTCTGCCCAAGCGAAGGGCCGCGATTTCGCGACGAAGTTCGGATAATTCCGCATGAAGATCGTCTTTCGGCCTCGATGCGGCAGCGACCTGGGCGCCCGGCGCTACTTCCATTACCGCGTCGGCGAGGGCGGCGAGCTCGTCCAGGGGCTCACTCTGTCGCGTGACGAGAACGGCGTGCACCCCTCTCGGAAGGCGGCCCATCCAGAGGGTCTTCAAAAAACTATCCGTCACAGTATCGCCCGCGAGGTTCTGCAAACGCCTTAGAAAAATCGAGGGCCTTCGGTCGCCGATCTCCTCGTGTTCCAGCAGGCGTCGTATATTCTGTTCCTTCGAGTCCGATAATCGCCGAATCAGTTCCGTCTTCAACTTATCGTACATACCCGTCGCCGGCGGGTTATTGATAATGTCGATCACCACGTCGGCGTACTTATTCTCCAGATTCGCGCTAACGTAGTGGTATTTCGTCGAATCCTGCGTAATTCCAGACAGGACGAATTGCGACTCGAGTTGCCGGAACCATGTTGTCGGGTTCTTCTCCCAAAACGGCGGGACCCGAATGGAAACACGCGCTACCGCCGGTGGAGGTGCGGCGGTTGTCGCCTCGGCGTCGTTCGCAGGGAACATCTCCAGACTGCTCGAGGAGTCCGTCCCCGGATTGCTCGCGGTGGCCGCCTCTGGATCGTCCGTGGGGTCCACCATCGCAGTCGGTTCACTTAGTCAAAAAGTTCGCACTTTCCACGTTCCACACTACGCGAACGTTGTACAATAGAAAACACTAATCTGCCTTTACGCGACAGATCACGTCGGGGTCACCAATTATGTGGGTGACGGGAAAGTGAAATACTGCAGGTTTATCGTAATACTTGTGGAGTTTTATTCACGACGTCGAACAGGCAACGGTGTCGTCCGTCCCGTTCGCTGGTTTCGTCTCGACTCCTTTGTGGGCTCTCGGCGCGGATCTTTCGGGGACCGTCGTCTCTCGCGCCATAAAGGATGTTTATACAATAACGTATCGACGACGGTCCTCGCCGCTTTCCGAGAACCCTCAAGTTGCAATCTTAGCGCGACGCATCGGCGCCGAAATTCGATGCGTCGCCGACATCGTTGATGTCGCCGATGGCCAGACTCAACGCCTGGTCGTAATGAGACGGCGTGCTCGTTGCACGTGCCGCCACATCACCCCCCTTGGTGAAATTAAGGGTGCGCTCGCACTTATAACTACTATACACACATATACATATATACATATATACACCTTACCAACTACTATGTACATGCTTACAACTAGGACGCGTTCGCGGATTCCGTGTTTACGCCACATCTACGTACTTGCGTTGTAGCGATCGGGGAATCGTACGCGTCTTCCCGACCGTGTCGTTCGGTCGGTCGCTTTATCCGCAATGGTCTCTGCGGGGACCACCTGCGGAGTCGATCTCCGCGGTTCGTCCTGCCCTTCGTCTCGCAGCAGGTACGCGGGTTTCAAGCGGTCCAACGACACTGGAATAACTCGGTTTTTAACACGGATGTTAAAGTGTTTCGAGTGTCGCTGGATTATTTCGTATGGACCGTCGTATGCCGGTTGCAAGGAGCACTTGACTCCGCCGTGTCGCACGAACGCGTGCGACGCTGTTGACAAGTCCTTGAAAATAAATGTCTTCTTGTCTCCGTGGCGCGATGCCGGAGACGGTCGTAGACCACGGAAATGCTGGCGAAGCCGCGAAACGAACGCCTCTCCCTCATCGATGGGGGCTCGCGAGTCGGCTAAAAATTCACCCGGTAGGCGAATCGGTTCGCCATAAATCATCTCCGCGGGCGTTGCTTGGATGTCGTCCTTCCAGACAGCTCGAATGCCTAAGAGAACGACAGGCAGTGAATCTGCCCATCCCGTGTCGGCGTGGCAAACAATCGCGGATTTTAATTGCCGATGGAATCGTTCCACCATACCGTTCGCTGCGGGATGGTACGCGGTCGTGCGCAGGTGCTGTGTGCCGATTAAGCGCGACAACTGCTGAAACAACGCCGATTCAAACTGTCGACCCTGATCGGTCGTGAGTCGTTGAGGTGTTCCGAACCTCGAAATCCAACCGGAGAATAGCGCGTAAGCCACCGTTTCAGCGGTGATATCCTCGACGGGGAAAGCCTCCGGCCATCGCGTAAAACGGTCGACGCATGTTACGCAATATCGGTAACCCTTCGAAATCGGCAAAGGACCGACGATGTCCACGTGTAAGTGTTCGAAACGGGACGAGGGTGCTTGGAATCGGCCGACCGGAGTAGACACGTGTCTGCTTGTCTTCGCTCGCTGGCACGGTACGCACGCTCGTGCCCAGGTTTTGCTATCCTTTTGGATACCCGGCCACACGAAACGCTGTGATACGAGTCTCGCGGTTGCCTTAGCTCCAGGATGCGCGAGATCATGCAATGACGCGAACGCTTGACGGCGGAATGGCTTCGTAACAAACGGTCGCAACGAGGAGGTCGCGGAATCGCAATATAATTCGATATTCGTCCCGGGCAACGTGACCTTCTTTAGGGCAAGGGACGAATCTGAGCGTAGGAGCGCGTGCAACTCCTCGTCCAATTGCTGTGATTCGGCAAGTTTCGCGTAATCTAACGCCGGCGATATCTCCGCGATCCGCGATAACGCATCGGCAACGACGTTTTCCTTACCGGACACGTGCCGGACATCGGTGGAAAATTGCCCGATCAAGTCGAGATAACGGAACTGCCGCGGAGTGTGTTTCTCCGGTTTCTGCGCGAACGCGAAAGTCAGCGGCTTATGATCGGTGAAAATCGTGAACACGCGACCCTCAACCATATGCCGGAAAAATCTGACGGCTTTATATATCGCCAAAAGCTCCCGATCATATGGGCTGTAATTCCGCTCGGCTCCCGTTAGCTTCTTGGTAAAGAAAGCTAAGGGTTGCCATCCGTCGCGCGACCGCTGCTGTAGCGCAGCGCCTACCGTAAAGTCCGAAGCATCCGCAAAAATTGCCAGGGGCAGCGTGACATCGGGATGCGCCAGGAGGGCTGCACGTGCGAGGCTCTCCTTGCATCGGTCGAAAGCCTCGATCCTGTCCGCTGTCCACTCGACGGGAGCTCGACCCTTGACGTTCCCCTGTAGGGCTGCGTTGAGAGGTGCCTGGGTCCCGGCAGCCTCCGGCACGAACCGTCGGTAAAAATTCAGCATGCCCAAGAACTGCCGCAGCTGTTTGACGGTCTCCGGGCGCGGAAAGGTTCGAATCGCTTCGACCTTCTGCGGAAGCGGCCGAGTGCCCTGTGCAGACACCGCGTACCCCAGGAAAGTCACTTCTGGAGCACCGAAAACGCACTTCCGCGAGTTCACCAATACGCCGTACTCACTCAGACGACCGAACAATTCACGTAAATGGCGCTCGTGTTCCTCGTTGGAACTGGACGCCACGAGGATGTCGTCGATGTACACGTAGCACCACTCGAAGCCACGCAACACCTCGTCCATGAACCGCTGAAAAGTCTGGGCCGCGTTTCGTAGTCCAAACGACATGTATGGGAACTCGAACAACCCGAACGGTGTCGTGATCGCGGTCTTCGGTATATCCTCCGGATGCACCGGGATCTGGTTGTATGCGCGCACCAGATCGACCGTCGAGAACATTGTCTTGCCGGACAAACATTGTGCGAAATCCTCGATGTGCGGCACAGGATATTTATCCGGAATTGTCCTCGCGTTCATCCCGCGATAATCACCGACCAGTCGCCATTCCTCTGGATCCTCTTTGTTGGTTTCCTTGGGAACCGCGTTGACCTTCTTGGGAACTGCGTTGTTTCTTTTGGGAACTGCGTTGGTTTTCTTGAGAACCATGTGCAGGCCCGACGACCAGCAGCTCTCAGATCGGCGCGCCGTTCCGTCGTTCACCATTCTCTCGAATTCGGCTTTCGCAATCCTCAATTTATCGGGAGCTAGACGTCGAGGTTTGCAGGACACGGGTGGACCAGGCGTGGTCCGAATGTGGTGACACGTCGCGTGTTTAATTTTACGATGTCCTCCCGACGGCCGCGTGACATCCGGGAACTCGGCGAGAATCGCGTGATATCTCGTTTCTCCGGCTATTGCTTTGACGCTACCGGAACGGCCTGCGACGACGCGCCCAACCGTGGACAACGTAGTGACGCCGTCGATTAGTCTCTTGGAGCGTAGATCGACGAGGAGGCCGTAGAAACCCAGAAAATCCGCTCCGATGATGGGTGTCGTGACGTCCGCGATGACGAATCGCCACGAAAAATCCCGTCGTAGCCCGAGATTTAGGTGAAAAGTAACACACCCGTACGTCGAAATCGTTGAGCCGTTTGCCGCGTAAAGCTCGTACGTGGACTTCTCACGTAACCCGCGCACCCGCGAGCGCGGAAAAACGCACAGATCGGATCCGGTATCCACCATAAATGTAAGTTTCGTATCGCGATCTGTGACGAATAGGCGGTTGGTGGTAGGCTCGGAATCGCTTGCCGCCATTAACGATCGGCCTGACCGTTTCCCGACACGAACGTGCATGGATCGCGGCACTTTCTCGCGCGTGCCCCGAGCTTCCGGTGGTACCAGCATAAACCATCGTCGGGGATGTTCTCCCGACTGTGGTCGCGCGATTGCGAGGCACCGCGGCGTCGTCCTCGGGACTTCGAACGCGCCCGGCGGAAATTGTCTCTGCCCAAGCGAAGGGCCGCGATTTCGCGACGAAGTTCGGATAATTCCGCATGAAGATCGTCTTTCGGCCTCGATGCGGCAGCGACCTGGGCGCCCGGCGCTACTTCCATTACCGCGTCGGCGAGGGCGGCGAGCTCGTCCAGGGGCTCACTCTGTCGCGTGACGAGAACGGCGTGCACCCCTCTCGGAAGGCGGCCCATCCAGAGGGTCTTCAAAAAACTATCCGTCACAGTATCGCCCGCGAGGTTCTGCAAACGCCTTAGAAAAATCGAGGGCCTTCGGTCGCCGATCTCCTCGTGTTCCAGCAGGCGTCGTATATTCTGTTCCTTCGAGTCCGATAATCGCCGAATCAGTTCCGTCTTCAACTTATCGTACATACCCGTCGCCGGCGGGTTATTGATAATGTCGATCACCACGTCGGCGTACTTATTCTCCAGATTCGCGCTAACGTAGTGGTATTTCGTCGAATCCTGCGTAATTCCAGACAGGACGAATTGCGACTCGAGGTGCCGGAACCATGTTGTCGGGTTCTTCTCCCAAAACGGCGGGACCCGAATGGAAACACGCGCTACCGCCGGTGGAGGTGCGGCGGTTGTCGCCTCGGCGTCGTTCGCAGGGAACATCTCCAGACTGCTCGAGGAGTCCGTCCCCGGATTGCTCGCGGTGGCCGCCTCTGGATCGTCCGTGGGGTCCACCATCGCAGTCGGTTCACTTAGTCAAAAAGTTCGCACTTTCCACGTTCCACACTACGCGAACGTTGTACAATAGAAAACACTAATCTGCCTTTACGCGACAGATCACGTCGGGGTCACCAATTATGTGGGTGACGGGAAAGTGAAATACTGCAGGTTTATCGTAATACTTGTGGAGTTTTATTCACGACGTCGAACAGGCAACGGTGTCGTCCGTCCCGTTCGCTGGTTTCGTCTCGACTCCTTTGTGGGCTCTCGGCGCGGATCTTTCGGGGACCGTCGTCTCTCGCGCCATAAAGGATGTTTATACAATAACGTATCGACGACGGTCCTCGCCGCTTTCCGAGAACCCTCAAGTTGCAATCTTAGCGCGACGCATCGGCGCCGAAATTCGATGCGTCGCCGACATCGTTGATGTCGCCGATGGCCAGACTCAACGCCTGGTCGTAATGAGACTGCGTGCTCGTTGCACGTGCCGCCACATGGGGAAGACCCTATAGCCGTCCGACCTGTCGGCGGCTGGGCAACTTTGGCCCGTGGTCGTGGCGACGACCCTAAAATCGCCGGACATATCGGCGGCTGGGCAACGTTGGCCCGTGGTCGTGGGGACGACCCTGTAGTCGTCGGACAAGTCGGTGGCTGGACAACTTTGGCGCGGAGTCGTGGGGTCGACCCTATATTCGTCGGACATGTCGCCGGCTGGCCAACCTTGTCCCGGGTTCGTGTTGACGACCCTATAGTCGTCGGAAATGTCGGCGGCTGGCCAGCTTCTACCCGGGGTCGTGGGGACGCAACCTATATTCGTCGGACATGTCGGCGGCTGGCCATCCTTGTCCCGGGTTCGTGTTGACGACCCTATAGTCGTCGGACATGACGGTGGCTGTCCAACCTAGTCCCGGATTCGTGGGGAAGACCCTATAATCGTCGGACAAGTCGGCGGCGGGCCAACCTAGTCCCGGGGAAGTGGTGACGACCCTATAGTCGTCGGACAAGTCGGCGGCGGGCCAACCTAGTCCCGGGGAAGTGGGGACGACCCTATAGTCGTCGGACATGTCGGCGGCTGGCCAACCTTGTCCCGGGTTCGTGTTGACGACCCTATTGTCGTCGGACATGTCGGCGGCTGGCCAACCTTGTCCCGGGTTCGTGGGGACGACCCTATAGTCGTCGGACAAGTCGGCGGCGAGGCAACCTAGTCCCGGGTTCGTGGGGAAGACCCTATAATCGTCGGACATGTCAGCGCAGGGCAACTTTGGCCCGGGTTCGTGGGGACGACCCTATTGTCATCGGACATGTCGGCGGCTGGCCAACTTTGGACCGTGGTCCTGGGGACGACACTATTCTGGCTGGACATGACGGTGGCGGGCCTATCTAGTGCCGGGGTCGTGGGGACGACCCTATAGTCGTCGGACATGTCGGCGGCTGGCCAACCTAGTCCCGGGGTCGTGGGGACAACCCTATAGTCGTCGGACAAGTCGGCGGCGAGGCAACCTAGTCCCGCCGTCGTGGGGACGACCCTATAGTCGTCGGACGTGTCGGCGGCTTGGCAACTTTGGCCCCTGGTCGTGGGGACAACCCTATAATCGTCGGACATGTCGGCAGCTGGCCAACTATGATCCGGGCTCGTGGGGACGACCCTATAGTCGTCGGACATGTCGGCGGCTGGCCAACCTAGTCCCGGGGTCGTGGGGACAACCCTATAGTCGTCGGACAAGTCGGCGGCGAGGCAACCTAGTCCCGCCGTCGTGGGGACGACCCTATAGTCGTCGGACGTGTCGGCGGCTTGGCAACTTTGGCCCCTGGTCGTGGGGACAACCCTATAATCGTCGGACATGTCGGCAGCTGGCCAACTATGATCCGGGCTCGTGGGGACGACCCTATAGTCGTCGGACATGACGGTGGCGTGCCTATCTAGTCCCGGGGCCGTGGGGGCGACCCTATAGTCGTCGGACATGTCGGCGGCGGGCCAGCGTAGGCCCAGGGTCGTTGGGTCGGCCCTATAGTCGTCGGACAAGTCGGCGGCAGGCCAACCTAGCCCCGGGGTCGTGGGGACTACCCTATAGTCGTCGGACATGACGGCGGCGGGCGAACCTAGTCCCGTGGTCGTGGGGACGACCCTATAGTCGTCGGACATGTCGGCGGCTGGGTAACTTTGGCCCGTGGTCGTGGGGACGATCCTATAGTCGTAGGACATGTCGACGGCTTGCCAACCTAGTCCCGGGGTCGTGGGGACGACCCTATAGTCGTCGGACATGTCGGCGGCTGGCCAACTTTGGCCCGTAGTCGTGGGGACGACCCTATAGTCGTCGGACATGCGGGTGGCGGGCTAATCTAGTCCCGGGGTCGTGGGGACGACCCTATAGTCGTCGGACATGATAGTGACGGGCCAATCTAGTCCCGGGTTCGTGGGGACGACCCTATAGTCGTCGGACATGTCGACGACTTGCCAACCTAGTTCCGGGGTCGTGGGGACGACCCTATAGTCGTCGGACATGTCGGCGGCTGGGCAGCTTTGGCCCGTGGTCGTGGGAACGACCCTATAGTCGTCGGACATGTCGGCCGCTGGGCAGCTTTGGCCCGTGGTCGTGGGGACGACCCTATAGCCGTCGGACATGATGGTGGCGGGCCAATCTAGACCCGGGGTCGTGGGGACGACCCAATAGTCGTCGGACATGTCGGCGGCTGGCCAACTTTGACCCGTGGTCATTGGGACGACCCTATAGTCGTCGGACATGTCGGCGGCTGGGCAACTTTGGCCCGTGGTCGTGGGCACGACCCTATAGTCGTAGGACATGTCGACGACTTGCCAACCTAGTTCCGGGGTCGTGGGGACGACCCTATAGTCGTCGGACATGTCGGCGGCTGGGCAGCTTTGGCCCGTGGTCGTGGGAACGACCCTATAGTCGTCGGACATGTCGGCCGCTGGGCAGCTTTGGCCCGTGGTCGTGGGGACGACCCTATAGCCGTCGGACATGATGGTGGCGGGCCAATCTAGACCCGGGGTCGTGGGGACGACCCAATAGTCGTCGGACATGTCGGCGGCTGGCCAACTTTGACCCGTGGTCATTGGGACGACCCTATGGTGGTCGGACATGTCGGCAGCTGGCCAACTTTGGCCCGTAGTCGTGGGGACGATCCTATAGTCGTCGGACATGACGGTGGCGGGACAATCTAGTCCCAGGGCCGTGGGGACGACCTTATAGTCGTCGGACATGTCGGCGGCGGGCCAACGTAGGCCCGGGGTCGTGGGGACGACCCTATAGTCGTCGGAAAAGTCGGCGGCGGGCCAACCTAATCCCAGGGTCGTGGAGACTACCCTATAGTCGTCGGACATGGCGGTGGCGGGCCAATCTAGCCCGGGGGTCGTGGGGAAGACCCTATAGACGTCGGACATGTCGACGGCTGGCCAACCTAGTCCTGGGTTCGAGGGGACGACCCAATATTCGTCGGAATAGCCGGCGGCAGGCCAACGTAGGCCCAGGGTCGTAGGGACGACCCTATAGTCGTCGGAAAAGTCGGCGGCGGGCCAACCTAGTCACGGGGTCGTGGGGACGACCCTATAGTCGTCGGACATGATGGTGGCGGGCCAATCTAGACCCGGGGTCGTGGGGACGACCCAATAGTCGTCGGACATGTCGGCGGCTGGCCAACTTTGACCCGTGGTCATTGGGACGACCCTATGGTCGTCGGACATGTCGGCAGCTGGCCAACTTTGGCCCGTAGTCTTGGGGACGATCCTATAGTCGTCGGACATGACGGTGGCAGGACAATCTAGTCCCAGGGCCGTGGGGACAAACTTATAGTCGTCGGACATGTCGGCGGCGGGCCAACGTAGGCCCGGGGTCGTGGGGACGACCCTATAGACGTCGGACATGTCGACGGCTGGCCAACCTAGTCCTGGGTTCGAGGGGACGACCCAATATTCGTCGGAATAGCCGGCGGCAGGCCAACGTAGGCCCAGGGTCGTAGGGACGACCCTATAGTCGTCGGAAAAGTCGGCGGCGGGCCAACCTAGTCACGGGGTCGTGGGGACGACCCTATAGTCGTCGGACATGACGGTGGCGGGCCAGTCTAGCCCGGGGGTCGTGGGGACGACCCTATAGTCGTCGGACATGTCGGCAGCTGGCCAACCTAGTCCCGGGGTGGTAGGGACGATCCTATAGTCGTCGGGCAAGCCGGCGGCGGGCCAACCTAGTCCCGGGGTCGTGGGGAAGACCCTATAGTCGTCGGACATGTCGGCGGCTTGCCAACCTAGTCCCGGGTTCGTGGGGACGACCCTATAGTCGTCGGACATGTCGGCGGCTGTCCAACTTTGGCCCGGGGTCGTGGGGACGACCCTATAGTCGTCGGACATGTCGGCGGCTGGGTAACTTTGGCCCGTGGTCGTGGGGACGATCCTATAGTCGTAGGACATGTCGACGGCTTGCCAACCTAGTCCCGGGGTCGTGGGGACGACCCTATAGTCGTCGGACATGTCGGCGGCTGGCCAACTTTGGCCCGTAGTCGTGGGGACGACCCTATAGTCGTCGGACATGCGGGTGGCGGGCTAATCTAGTCCCGGGGTCGTGGGGACGACCCTATAGTCGTCGGACATGATAGTGACGGGCCAATCTAGTCCCGGGTTCGTGGGGACGACCCTATAGTCGTCGGACATGACGGCGGCTGGCCAACTTTGGCCCGTGGTCGTGGGGACGACCCTATAGTTGTCGGACATGTCGGCGGCTGGCCAACTTTGGCCCGTAGTCGTGGGGACGACCCTATAGTCGTCGGACATGTCGGCGGCTGGGCAGCTTTGGCCCGTGGTCGTGGGGACGACCCTATAGCCGTCGGACATGTCGGCGGCTGGCCAACTTTGGCCCGTAGTCGTGGGGACGACCCTATAGTCGTCGGACATGTCGGCGGCTGGGCAGCTTTGGCCCGTGGTCGTGGGGACGACCCTATAGTCGTCGGACATGTCGGCGGCTGGGCAACTTTGGCCCGGGGTCGTGGGGACGAACCTATAGTCGTCGGACATGTCGGCGGTTGCCCAACCTAGCCCCGGGGTCGTGGGGACTACCCTATAGTCGTCGGACATGACGGTGGCGGGCCAAACAAATCCCGGGGTCGTGGGGACGACCCTATAGTCGTAGGACATGTCGACGGCTTGCCAACCTAGTTCCGGGGTCGTGGGGACTACCCTATAGTCGTCGGACATGACGGAGGCGGGCCAATCAAGACCCGGGGTCGTGGGGACTACCCTATAGTCGTCGGACATGTCGGCGGCTGGTCAACTGTTGCCCGTGGTCGTGGGGACGACCCTATATTCGTAGGACATGTCGACGGCTTGCCAACCTAGTCCCGGGGTCGTGGGGACGACCCTATAGTCGTCGGACATGTCGGCGGCTGGGCAACTTTGGCCCGTGGTCGTGGGCACGACCCTATAGTCGTAGGACATGTCGACGACTTGCCAACCTAGTTCCGGGGTCGTGGGGACGACCCTATAGTCGTCGGACATGTCGGCGGCTGGGCAGCTTTGGCCCGTGGTCGTGGGGACGACCCTATAGTCGTCGGACATGTCGGCGGCTTGCCAACCTAGTCCCGGGTTCGAGGGGACGACCCTATAGTCGTTGGACATGACGGTGGCGGGCCAATCAAGTCCCCGGGTCGTGGGGACGACCCTATTGTCCTCGGACATGTCGGCGGCTGGCCAATCTAGTCCCGGGGTCGTGGGGACGACCCTATAGTCGTCGGACATGTCGGTGGCTGGCCAACTTTGGCCCGTTGGCGTGGGGACGACACTACAGTTGTTGGACATGACGGGGGCGGGCCAATCTAGTCCCGGGGTCGTGGGGACGACCCTATAGTCGTCGGACATGTCGGTGGCTGGCCAACTTTGGCCCGTTGGCGTGGGGACGACACTACAGTTGTTGGACATGACGGGGGCGGGCCAATCTAGCCCCGGGGTCGTGGGGACGACCCTATAGTCGTCGGACATGTCGGCGGCTGGGCAGCTTTGGCCCGTGGTCGTGGGGACGACCCTATAGTCGTCGGACATGTCGGCGGCTGGGCAGCTTTGGCCCGTGGTCGTGGGGACGACCCTATAGTCGTTGGACATGACGGTGGCGGGTCAATCAAGTCCCCGGGTCGTGGGGACGACCCTATTGTCCTCGGACATGTCGGCGGCTGGCCAATCTAGTCCCGGGGTCGTGGGGACGACCCTATAGTCGTCGGACATGTCGGTGGCTGGCCAACTTTGGCCCGTTGGCGTGGGGACGACACTACAGTTGTTGGACACGACGGGGGCGGGCCAATCTAGCCCCGGGGCCGTGGGGACGACCCTATAGTCGTCGGACATGTCGGCGGCAGGCCAACTTTGGCCCGTTGTCGTGGGGACGACACTACAGTTGTTGGACATGACGGGGGCGGGCCAATCTAGCCCCGGGGCCGTGGGGACGACCATATAGTCGTCGGACAAGTCGGCGGCAGGCCAACCTAGCCCCGGGGTCGTGGGGACTACCCTATAGTCGTCGGACATGACGGTGGCTGGTCAACTGTTTCCCGTGGTCGTGGGGACGACCCTATATTCGTAGGACATGTCGACGGCTTGCCAACCTAGTCCCGGGGTCGTGGGGACGACCCTATAGTCGTCGGACATGTCGGCGGCTGGGCAACTTTGGCCCGTGGTCGTGGGCACGACCCTATAGTCGTAGGACATGTCGACGACTTGCCAACCTAGTTCCGGGGTCGTGGGGACGACCCTATAGTCGTCGGACATGTCGGCGGCTGGGCAGCTTTGGCCCGTGGTCGTGGGGACGACCCTATAGTCGTCGGACATGTCGGCGGCTGGGCAGCTTTGGCCCGTGGTCGTGGGGACGACCCTATAGTCGTTGGACATGACGGTGGCGGGTCAATCAAGTCCCCGGGTCGTGGGGACGACCCTATTGTCCTCGGACATGTCGGCGGCTGGCCAATCTAGTCCCGGGGTCGTGGGGCCGACCCTATAGTCGTCGGACATGTCGGTGGCTGGCCAACTTTGGCCCGTTGGCGTGGGGACGACACTACAGTTGTTGGACACGACGGGGGCGGGCCAATCTAGCCCCGGGGCCGTGGGGACGACCCTATAGTCGTCGGACATGTCGGCGGCAGGCCAACTTTGGCCCGTTGTCGTGGGGACGACACTACAGTTGTTGGACATGACGGGGGCGGGCCAATCTAGCCCCGGGGCCGTGGGGACGACCATATAGTCGTCGGACAAGTCGGCGGCGGGCGAACCTAGTCCCGTGGTCGTGGGGACGACCCTATAGTCGTCGGACATGTCGGCGGCTTGCCAACCTAGTCCCGGGGTCGTGGGGACTACCCTATAGTCGTCGGACATGACGGTGGCGGGCCAATCAAGTCCCGGGGACGTGGGGACGACCCTATAGTCGTCGGACATGTCGGCGGCTGGCGAATCTAGTCCCGGGGTCGTGGGGACGACCCTATAGTCGTCGGACATGTCGGCGGCTGGCCAATCTAGTCCCGGGGTCGTGGGGACGACCCTATAGTCTTCGGACATGTCGGCGGCTGGCCAACTTTGGCCCGTTGTCGTGGGGACGACACTACAGTTGTTGGACATGACGGGGGCGGGCAAATCTAGCCCCGGGGCCGTGGGGACGACCCTATAGTCGTCGGACAAGTCGGCGGCGGGCGCACCTAGTCCCGTGGTCGTGGGGACGACCCTATAGTCGTCGGACATGTCGGCGGCTTGCCAACCTAGTCCCGGGGTCGTGGGGACGACCCTATATTCGTCGGAATAGCCGGCGGCGGGCCAACGTCGGCCCAGGTTCGTAGGGACGACCCTATAGTCATCGGAAAAGTCGGCGGCAGGCCAACCTAGCCCCGGGGTCGTGGGGACTACCCTATAGTCGTCGGACATGACGGTGGCGGGCCAATCAAATCCCGGGGTCGTGGGGTCGACCCTATAGTCGTAGGACATGTCGACGGCTTGCCAACCTAGTCCCGGGGTCGTGGGGACTACCCTATAGTCGTCGGACATGACGGTGGCGGGCCAATCAAGACCCGGGGTCGTGGGGACGACCCTATAGTCGTCGGACATGTCGGCGGCTGGCCAATCTAGTACCGGGGTCGTGGGGACGACCCTATAGTCGTCGGATATGTCGGCGGCTGGCCAACCTAGTACCGGGGTGGTAGGCACGACCCTATAGTCGTCGGACAAGTCGGCGCCGGGCCATCCTAGTCCTGGGGTCGTGGGGACGACCCTATAGTCGTTGGACATGTCGGCGGCGGGCCAACGTATGCCCAGGGTCGTAGGGACGAACCGATAGACGTCGGATATGACGGTGGCGGGCCAACCTAGTCCCGGGGTCGTGGGGACGACCCTATATTCGTCGGAATAGCCGGCGGCGGGCCAACATTGGCCCAGGTTCGTAGGGACGACCCTATAGTCATCGGAAAAGTCGGCGGCAGGCCAACCTAGCCCCGGGGTCGTGGGGACTACCCTATAGTCGTCGGACATGACGGTGGCGGGCCAATCAAATCCCGGGGTCGTGGGGACGACCCTATAGTCGTCGGAAAAGTCGGCGGCGGGCCAACCTAGTCACGGGGTCGTGGGGACGACCCTATAGTCGTCGGACATGCGGGTGGCGGGCCAATCTAGTCCCGGGGCCGTGGGTACGACCCTATACTCGTCGGACATGACGGTGGCGGGCCAATCTAGTCCCGGGGCCGTGGGGACGACCCTATAGTCGTCGGACATGATAGTGGCGGGCCAATCTAGTCCCGGGTTCGTGGGGACGACCCTATAGTCGTCGGACATGACGGCGGCTGGCCAACTTTGGCCCGTGGTCGTGGGGACGACCCTATAGTCGTCGGACATGTCGGCGGCTGGCCAACTTTGGCCCGTAGTCGTGGGGACGACCCTATAGTCGTCGGACATGTCGGCCGCTGGGCAGCTTTGGCCCGTGGTCGTGGGGACGACCCTATAGCCGTCGGACATGATGGTGGCGGGCCAATCTAGACCCGGGGTCGTGGGGACGACCCAATAGTCGTCGGACATGTCGGCGGCTGGCCAACTTTGACCCGTGGTCATTGGGACGACCCTATGGTCGTCGGACATGTCGGCAGCTGGCCAACTTTGGCCCGTAGTCGTGGGGACGATCCTATAGTCGTCGGACATGACGGTGGCGGGACAATCTAGTCCCAGGGCCGTGGGGACGACCTTATAGTCGTCGGACATGTCGGCGGCGGGCCAACGTAGGCCCGGGGTCGTGGGGACGACCCTATAGTCGTCGGAAAAGTCGGCGGCGGGCCAACCTAATCCCAGGGTCGTGGGGACTACCCTATAGTCGTCGGACATGGCGGTGGCGGGCCAATCTAGCCCGGGGGTCGTGGGGACGACCCTATAGTCGTCGGACATGATGGTGGCGGGCCAATCTAGACCCGGGGTCGTGGGGACGACCCAATAGTCGTCGGACATGTCGGCGGCTGGCCAACTTTGACCCGTGGTCATTGGGACGACCCTATGGTCGTCGGACATGTCGGCAGCTGGCCAACTTTGGCCCGTAGTCTTGGGGACGATCCTATAGTCGTCGGACATGTCGACGGCTGGCCAACCTAGTCCTGGGTTCGAGGGGACGACCCAATATTCGTCGGAATAGCCGGCGGCAGGCCAACGTAGGCCCAGGGTCGTAGGGACGACCCTATAGTCGTCGGAAAAGTCGGCGGCGGGCCAACCTAGTCACGGGGTCGTGGGGACGACCCTATAGTCGTCGGACATGACGGTGGCGGGCCAATCTAGCCCGGGGGTCGTGGGGACGACCCTATAGTCGTCGGACATGTCGGCAGCTGGCCAACCTAGTCCCGGGGTGGTAGGGACGATCCTATAGTCGTCGGACAAGTCGGCGGCGGGCCAACCTAGTCCCGGGGTCGTGGGGAAGACCCTATAGTCGTCGGACATGCGGGTGGCGGGCTAATCTAGTCCCGGGGTCGTGGGGACGACCCTATAGTCGTCGGACATGATAGTGACGGGCCAATCTAGTCCCGGGTTCGTGGGGACGACCCTATAGTCGTCGGACATGACGGCGGCTGGCCAACTTTGGCCCGTGGTCGTGGGGACGACCCTATAGTTGTCGGACATGTCGGCGGCTGGCCAACTTTGGCCCGTAGTCGTGGGGACGACCCTATAGTCGTCGGACATGTCGGCGGCTGGGCAGCTTTGGCCCGTGGTCGTGGGGACGACCCTATAGCCGTCGGACATGTCGGCGGCGGGCCAACGTAGGCCCGTGGTCGTGGGGACGACCCTATAGTCGTAGGACATGTCGACGGCTTGCCAACCTAGTCCCGGGGTCGTGGGGACGACCCTATAGTCGTCGGACATGTCGGCAGCTGGCCAACCTAGTCCCGGGGTGGTAGGGACGACCCTATAGTCGTCGGACATGTCGGCGGCTGGGCAACTTTGGCCCGGGGTCGTGGGGACGAACCTATAGTCGTCGGACATGTCGGCGGTTGCCCAACCTAGCCCCGGGGTCGTGGGGACTACCCTATAGTCGTCGGACATGTCGGCGGCTGGTCAACTGTTGCCCGTGGTCGTGGGGACGACCCTATATTCGTAGGACATGTCGACGGCTTGCCAACCTAGTCCCGGGGTCGTGGGGACGACCCTATAGTCGTCGGACATGTCGGCGGCTGGGCAACTTTGGCCCGTGGTCGTGGGCACGACCCTATAGTCGTAGGACATGTCGACGACTTGCCAACCTAGTTCCGGGGTCGTGGGGACGACCCTATAGTCGTCGGACATGTCGGCGGCAGGGCAGCTTTGGCCCGTGGTCGTGGGGACGACCCTATAGTCGTCGGACATGTCGGCGGCTTGCCAACCTAGTCCCGGGTTCGAGGGTACGACCCTATAGTCGTTGGACATGACGGTGGCGGGCCAATCAAGTCCCCGGGTCGTGGGGACGACCCTATTGTCCTAGGACATGTCGGCGGCTGGCCAATCTAGTCCCGGGGTCGTGGGGACGACCCTATAGTCGTCGGACATGTCGGTGGCTGGCCAACTTTGGCCCGTTGGCGTGGGGACGACACTACAGTTGTTGGACATGACGGGGGCGGACCAATCTAGCCCCGGGGCCGTGGGGACGACCCTATAGTCGTCGGACATGTCGGCGGCAGGCCAACTTTGGCCCGTTGTCGTGGGGACGACACTACAGTTGTTGGACATGACGGGGGCGGGCCAATCTAGCCCCGGGGCCGTGGAGACGACCATATAGTCGTCGGACAAGTCGGCGGCGGGCGAACCTAGTCCCGTGGTCGTGGCGACGACCCTATAGTCATCGGAAAAGTCGGCGGCAGGCCAACCTAGCCCCGGGGTCGTGGGGACTACCCTATAGTCGTCGGACATGACGGTGGCGGGCCAATCAAATCCCGGGGTCGTGGGGACGACCCTATAGTCGTCGGAAAAGTCGGCGGCGGGCCAACCTAGTCACGGGGTCGTGGGGACGACCCTATAGTCGTCGGACATGCGGGTGGCGGGCCAATCTAGTCCCGGGGCCGTGGGTACGGCCCTATACTCGTCGGACATGACGGTGGCGGGCCAATCTAGTCCCGGGGCCGTGGGGACGACCCTATAGTCGTCGGACATGATAGTGGCGGGCCAATCTAGTCCCGGGTTCGTGGGGACGACCCTATAGTCGTCGGACATGACGGCGGCTGGCCAACTTTGGCCCGTGGTCGTGGGGACGACCCTATAGTCGTCGGACATGTCGGCGGCTGGCCAACTTTGGCCCGTAGTCGTGGGGACGACCCTATAGTCGTCGGACATGTCGGCCGCTGGGCAGCTTTGGCCCGTGGTCGTGGGGACGACCCTATAGCCGTCGGACATGATGGTGGCGGGCCAACTTTGACCCGTGGTCATTGGGACGACCCTATGGTCGTCGGACATGTCGGCAGCTGGCCAACTTTGGCCCGTAGTCGTGGGGACGATCCTATAGTCGTCGGACATGACGGTGGCGGGACAATCTAGTCCCAGGGCCGTGGGGACGACCTTATAGTCGTCGGACATGTCGGCGGCGGGCCAACGTAGGCCCGGGGTCGTGGGGACGACCCTATAGTCGTCGGAAAAGTCGGCGGCGGGCCAACCTAATCCCAGGGTCGTGGGGACTACCCTATAGTCGTCGGACATGGCGGTGGCGGGCCAATCTAGCCCGGGGGTCGTGGGGACGACCCTATAGTCGTCGGACATGATGGTGGCGGGCCAATCTAGACCCGGGGTCGTGGGGACGACCCAATAGTCGTCGGACATGTCGGCGGCTGGCCAACTTTGACCCGTGGTCATTGGGACGACCCTATGGTCGTCGGACATGTCGGCAGCTGGCCAACTTTGGCCCGTAGTCTTGGGGACGATCCTATAGTCGTCGGACATGACGGTGGCGGGACAATCTAGTCCCAGGGCCGTGGGGACAACCTTATAGTCGTCGGACATGTCGGCGGCGGGCCAACGTAGGCCCGGGGTCGTGGGGACGACCCTATAGACGTCGGACATGTCGACGGCTGGCCAACCTAGTCCTGGGTTCGAGGGGACGACCCAATATTCGTCGGAATAGCCGGCGGCAGGCCAACGTAGGCCCAGGGTCGTAGGGACGACCCTATAGTCGTCGGACATGATAGTGACGGGCCAATCTAGACCCGGGTTCGTGGGGACGACCCTATAGTCGTCGGACATGACGGCGGCTGGCCAACTTTGGCCCGTGGTCGTGGGGACGACCCTATAGTTGTCGGACATGTCGGCGGCTGGCCAACTTTGGCCCGTAGTCGTGGGGACGACCCTATAGTCGTCGGACATGTCGGCGGCTGGGCAGCTTTGGCCCGTGGTCGTGGGGACGACCCTATAGCCGTCGGACATGTCGGCGGCGGGCCAACGTAGGCCCGTGGTCGTGGGGACGACCCTATAGTCGTAGGACATGTCGACGGCTTGCCAACCTAGTCCCGGGGTCGTGGGGACGACCCTATAGTCGTCGGACATGTCGGCAGCTGGCCAACCTAGTCCCGGGGTGGTAGGGACGACCCTATAGTCGTCGGACATGTCGGCGGCTGGGCAACTTTGGCCCGGGGTCGTGGGGACGAACCTATAGTCGTCGGACATGTCGGCGGTTGCCCAACCTAGCCCCGGGGTCGTGGGGACTACCCTATAGTCGTCGGGCATGACGGTGGCGGGCCAAACAAATCCCGGGGTCGTGGGGACGACCCTATAGTCGTAGGACATGTCGACGGCTTGCCAACCTAGTCCCGGTGTCGTGGGGACTACCCTATAGTCGTCGGACATGACGGTGGCGGGCCAATCAAGACCCGGGGTCGTGGGGACTACCCTATAGTCGTCGGACATGTCGGCGGCTGGTCAACTGTTGCCCGCGGTCGTGGGGACGACCCTATATTCGTAGGACATGTCGACGACTTGCCAACCTAGTTCCGGGGTCGTGGGGACGACCCTATAGTCGTCGGACATGTCGGCGGCTGGGCAGCTTTGGCCCGTGGTCGTGGGGACGACCCTATAGTCGTCGGACATGTCGGCGGCTTGCCAACCTAGTCCCGGGTTCGAGGGTACGACCCTATAGTCGTTGGACATGACGGTGGCGGGCCAATCAAGTCCCCGGGTCGTGGGGACGACCCTATTGTCCTAGGACATGTCGGCGGCTGGCCAATCTAGTCCCGGGGTCGTGGGGACGACCCTATAGTCGTCGGACATGTCGGTGGCTGGCCAACTTTGGCCCGTTGGCGTGGGGACGACACTACAGTTGTTGGACATGACGGGGGCGGGCCAATCTAGCCCCGGGGCCGTGGGGACGACCCTATAGTCGTCGGACATGTCGGCGGCAGGCCAACTTTGGCCCGTTGTCGTGGGGACGACACTACAGTTGTTGGACATGACGGGGGCGGGCCAATCTAGCCCCGGGGTCGTGGGGACGACCCTATAGTCGTCGGACATGTCGGCGGCTGGCGAATCTAGTCCCGGGGTCGTGGGGACGACCCTATAGTCGTCGGACATGTCGGCGGCTGGCCAATCTAGTCACGGGGTCGTGGGGACGACCCTATAGTCTTCGGACATGTCGGCGGCTGGCCAACTTTGGCCCGTTGTCGTGGGGACGACACTACAGTTGTTGGACATAACGGGGGCGGGCCAATCTAGCCCCGGGGCCGTGGGGACGACCCTATAGTCGTCGGACAAGTCGGCGGCGGGCGCACCTAGTCCCGTGGTCGTGGGGACGACCCTATAGTCATCGGAAAAGTCGGCGGCGGGCCAATCTAGCCCCGGGGCCGTGGGGACGACCATATAGTCGTCGGACAAGTCGGCGGCGGGCGAACCTAGTCCCGTGGTCGTGGGGACGACCCTATAGTCGTCGGACATGTCGGCGGCTTGCCAACCTAGTCCCGGGGTCGTGGGGACTACCCTATAGTCGTCGGACATGACGGTGGCGGGCCAATCAAGTCCCGGGGTCGTGGGGACGACCCTATAGTCGTCGGACATGTCGGCGGCTGGCGAATCTAGTCCCGGGGTCGTGGGGACGACCCTATAGTCGTAGGACATGTCGACGGCTTGCCAACCTAGTCCCGGGGTGGTAGGGACGACCCTATAGTCGTCGGACAAGTCGGCGGCGGGCCAACCTAGTCCCGGGGTCGTGGGGAAGACCCTATAGTCGTCGGACATGTCGGCGGCTTGCCAACCTAGTCCCGGGTTCGTGGGGACGACCCTATAGTCGTCGGACATGTCGGCGGCTGTCCAAATTTGGCCCGGGGTCGTGGGGACGACCCTATAGTCGTCGGACATGTCGGCGGCTGGGCAACTTTGGCCAGTGGTCGTGGGGACGACCCTATAGTCGTAGGACATGTCGACGGCTTGCCAACCTAGTCCCGGGGTCGTGGGGACGACCCTATAGTCGTCGGACATGTCGGCAGCTGGCCAACCTAGTCCCGGGGTGGTAGGGACGACCCTATAGTCGTCGGACAAGTCGGCGGCGGGCCAACCTAGTCCCGGGGTCGTGGGGAAGACCCTATAGTCGTCGGACATGTCGGCGGCTTGCCAACCTAGTCCCGGGTTCGTGGGGACGACCCTATAGTCGTCGGACATGTCGGCAGCTGGCCAACCTAGTCCCGGGGTGGTAGGGACGAACCTATAGTCGTCGGACATGTCGGCGGCTGGGCAACTTTGGCCCGGGGTCGTGGGGACGAACCTATAGTCGTCGGACATGTCGGCGGTTGGCCAACCTAGTCCCGGGGCCGTGGGGACGACCCTATAGTCGTCGGACATGATAGTGGCGGGCCAATCTAGTCCCGCGTTCGTGGGAACGACCCTATAGTCGTCGGACATGACGGCGGCTGGCCAACTTTGGCCCGTGGTCGTGGGGACGACCCTATAGTCGTCGGACATGTCGGCAGCTGGCCAACCTAGTCCCGGGGTGGTAGGGACGACCCTATAGTCGTCGGACAAGTCGGCGGCGGGCCAACCTAGTCCCGGGGTCGTGGGGAAGACCCTATAGTCGTCGGACAAGTCGGCGGCGGGCGAACCTAGTCCCGTGGTCGTGGGGACGACCCTATAGTCGTCGGACATGTCGGCGGCTTGCCAACCTAGTCCCGGGGTCGTGGGGACTACCCTATAGTCGTCGGACATGACGGTGGCGGGCCAATCAAGTCCCGGGGTCGTGGGGACGACCCTATAGTCGTAGGACATGTCGGCGGTTGGCCAACCTAGTCCCGGGGCCGTGGGGACGACCCTATAGTCGTCGGACATGATAGTGGCGGGCCAATCTAGTCCCGCGTTCGTGGGGACGACCCTATAGTCGTCGGACATGTCGGCAGCTGGCCAACCTAGTCCCGGGGTGGTAGGGACGACCCTATAGTCGTCGGACAAGTCGGCGGCGGGCCAACCTAGTCCCGGGGTCGTGGGGAAGACCCTATAGTCGTCGGACAAGTCGGCGGCGGGCGAACCTAGTCCCGTGGTCGTGGGGACGACCCTATAGTCGTCGGACATGTCGGCGGCTTGCCAACCTAGTCCCGGGGTCGTGGGGACTACCCTATAGTCGTCGGACATGTCGGTGGCGGGCCAATCAAGTCCCGGGGTCGTGGGGACGACCCTATAGTCGTCGGACATGTCGGCGGCTGGCGAATCTAGTCCCGGGGTCGTGGGGACGACCCTATAGTCGTAGGACATGTCGACGGCTTGCCAACCTAGTCCCGGGGTGGTAGGGACGACCCTATAGTCGTCGGACAAGTCGGCGGCGGGCCAACCTAGTCCCGGGGTCGTGGGGAAGACCCTATAGTCGTCGGACATGTCGGCGGCTTGCCAACCTAGTCCCGGGTTCGTGGGGACGACCCTATAGTCGTCGGACATGTCGGCGGCTGTCCAAATTTGGCCCGGGGTCGTGGGGACGACCCTATAGTCGTCGGACATGTCGGCGGCTGGGCAACTTTGGCCAGTGGTCGTGGGGACGACCCTATAGTCGTAGGACATGTCGACGGCTTGCCAACCTAGTCCCGGGGTCGTGGGGACGACCCTATAGTCGTCGGACATGATGGTGGCGGGCCAATCTAGACCCGGGGTCGTGGGGACGACCCAATAGTCGTCGGACATGTCGGCGGCTGGCCAACTTTGACCCGTGGTCATTGGGACGACCCTATGGTCGTCGGACATGTCGGCAGCTGGCCAACTTTGGCCCGTAGTCGTGGGGACGATCCTATAGTCGTCGGACATGACGGTGGCGGGCCAATCTAGTCCCGGGTTCGTGGGGACGACCCTATAGTCGTCGGACATGTCGGCGGCTGGTCAACTGTTGCCCGCGGTCGTGGGGACGACTCTATATTCGTAGGACATGTCGACGACTTGCCAACCTAGTTCCGGGGTCGTGGGGACGACCCTATAGTCGTCGGACATGTCGGCGGCTGGGCAGCTTTGGCCCGTGGTCGTGGGGACGACCCTATAGTCGTCGGACATGTCGGCGGCTTGCCAACCTAGTCCCGGGTTCGAGGGTACGACCCTATAGTCGTTGGACATGACGGTGGCGGGCCAATCAAGTCCCCGGGTCGTGGGGACGACCCTATTGTCCTAGGACATGTCGGCGGCTGGCCAATCTAGTCCCGGGGTCGTGGGGACGACCCTATAGTCGTCGGACATGTCGGTGGCTGGCCAACTTTGGCCCGTTGGCGTGGGGACGACACTACAGTTGTTGGACATGACGGGGGCGGGCCAATCTAGCCCCGGGGCCGTGGGGACGACCCTATAGTCGTCGGACATGTCGGCGGCAGGCCAACTTTGGCCCGTTGTCGTGGGGACGACACTACAGTTGTTGGACATGACGGGGGCGGGCCAATCTAGCCCCGGGGTCGTGGGGACGACCCTATAGTCGTCGGACATGTCGGCGGCTGGCGAATCTAGTCCCGGGGTCGTGGGGACGACCCTATAGTCGTCGGACATGTCGGCGGCTGGCCAATCTAGTCACGGGGTCGTGGGGACGACCCTATAGTCTTCGGACATGTCGGCGGCTGGCCAACTTTGGCCCGTTGTCGTGGGGACGACACTACAGTTGTTGGACATAACGGGGGCGGGCCAATCTAGCCCCGGGGCCGTGGGGACGACCCTATAGTCGTCGGACAAGTCGGCGGCGGGCGCACCTAGTCCCGTGGTCGTGGGGACGACCCTATAGTCATCGGAAAAGTCGGCGGCGGGCCAATCTAGCCCCGGGGCCGTGGGGACGACCATATAGTCGTCGGACAAGTCGGCGGCGGGCGAACCTAGTCCCGTGGTCGTGGGGACGACCCTATAGTCGTCGGACATGTCGGCGGCTTGCCAACCTAGTCCCGGGGTCGTGGGGACTACCCTATAGTCGTCGGACATGACGGTGGCGGGCCAATCAAGTCCCGGGGTCGTGGGGACGACCCTATAGTCGTCGGACATGTCGGCGGCTGGCGAATCTAGTCCCGGGGTCGTGGGGACGACCCTATAGTCGTAGGACATGTCGACGGCTTGCCAACCTAGTCCCGGGGTGGTAGGGACGACCCTATAGTCGTCGGACAAGTCGGCGGCGGGCCAACCTAGTCCCGGGGTCGTGGGGAAGACCCTATAGTCGTCGGACATGTCGGCGGCTTGCCAACCTAGTCCCGGGTTCGTGGGGACGACCCTATAGTCGTCGGACATGTCGGCGGCTGTCCAAATTTGGCCCGGGGTCGTGGGGACGACCCTATAGTCGTCGGACATGTCGGCGGCTGGGCAACTTTGGCCAGTGGTCGTGGGGACGACCCTATAGTCGTAGGACATGTCGACGGCTTGCCAACCTAGTCCCGGGGTCGTGGGGACGACCCTATAGTCGTCGGACATGTCGGCAGCTGGCCAACCTAGTCCCGGGGTGGTAGGGACGACCCTATAGTCGTCGGACAAGTCGGCGGCGGGCCAACCTAGTCCCGGGGTCGTGGGGAAGACCCTATAGTCGTCGGACATGTCGGCGGCTTGCCAACCTAGTCCCGGGTTCGTGGGGACGACCCTATAGTCGTCGGACATGTCGGCAGCTGGCCAACCTAGTCCCGGGGTGGTAGGGACGAACCAATAGTCGTCGGACATGTCGGCGGCTGGGCAACTTTGGCCCGGGGTCGTGGGGACGAACCTATAGTCGTCGGACATGTCGGCGGTTGGCCAACCTAGTCCCGGGGCCGTGGGGACGACCCTATAGTCGTCGGACATGATAGTGGCGGGCCAATCTAGTCCCGCGTTCGTGGGAACGACCCTATAGTCGTCGGACATGACGGCGGCTGGCCAACTTTGGCCCGTGGTCGTGGGGACGACCCTATAGTCGTCGGACATGTCGGCAGCTGGCCAACCTAGTCCCGGGGTGGTAGGGACGACCCTATAGTCGTCGGACAAGTCGGCGGCGGGCCAACCTAGTCCCGGGGTCGTGGGGAAGACCCTATAGTCGTCGGACATGTCGGCGGCTGTCCAAATTTGGCCCGGGGTCGTGGGGACGACCCTATAGTCGTCGGACATGTCGGCGGCTGGGCAACTTTGGCCAGTGGTCGTGGGGACGACCCTATAGTCGTAGGACATGTCGACGGCTTGCCAACCTAGTCCCGGGGTCGTGGGGACGACCCTATAGTCGTCGGACATGATGGTGGCGGGCCAATCTAGACCCGGGGTCGTGGGGACGACCCAATAGTCGTCGGACATGTCGGCGGCTGGCCAACTTTGACCCGTGGTCATTTGGACGACCCTATGGTCGTCGGACATGTCGGCAGCTGGCCAACTTTGGCCCGTAGTCGTGGGGACGATCCTATAGTCGTCGGACATGACGGTGGCGGGCCAATCTAGTCCCGGGTTCGTGGGGACGACCCTATAGTCGTCGGACATGACGGCGGCTGGGCAACTTTGGCCCGGGGTCGTGGGGACGAACCTATAGCCGTCGGACAAGTCGGCGGCTGGCCAACCTAGTCCTGGGTTCGTGGGGACGACCCAATATTCGTCGGAATAGGCGGCGGCAGGCCAACGTAGGCCCAGGGTCGTGGGGACGACCCTATAGTCGTCGGAAAAGTCGGCGCCGGGCCAACCTAGTCCCGGGGTCGTGGGGACTACCCTATAGTCGTCGGACATGATAGTGGCGGGCCAATCTAGTCCCGGGGTCGTGGGGACGACCCTATAGTCGTCGGACATGTCGGCGGCTGGCCAACTTTGACCCGTGGTCATGGGGACGACCCTATGGTCGTCGGACATGTCGGCAGCTGGCCAACTTTGGCCCGTAGTCGTGGGGACGATCCTATAGTCGTCGGACATGACGGTGGCGGGCCAATCTAGTCCCAGGGCCGTGGGGACGACCTTATAGTCGTCGGACATGTCGGCGGCGGGCCAAAGTAGGCCCGGGGTCGTGGGGACGACCCTGTAGACGTCGGACATGTCGACGGCTGGCCAATCTAGTCCTGGGTTGGTGGGGACGACCCAATTTTCGTCGGAATAGCCGGCGGCAGGCCAACGTAGGCCCAGGGTCGTAGGGACGACCCTATAGTCGTAGGACATGTCGACGGCTTGCCAACCTAGTCCCGGGGTCGTGGGGACGACCCTATAGTCGTCGGACATGTCGGCATCTGGCCAACCTAGTCCCGGGGTGGTAGGGACGACCCTATAGCCGTCGGACATGTCGGCGGCTGGGCAACTTTGGCCCGGGGTCGTGGGGACGAACCTATAGCCGTCGGACATGTCGGCGGTTGGCCAACCCAGTCCCGGGGCCGTGGGGACGACCCTATAGTCGTCGGACATGGCGGTGGCGGGCCAATCTAGCCCGGGGGTCGTGGGGACGACCCTATAGTCGTCGGACATGATGGTGGCGGGCCAATCTAGACCCGGGGTCGTGGGGACGACCCAATAGTCGTCGGACATGTCGGCGGCTGGCCAACTTTGGCCCGTGGTCGTGGGGACGACCCTATATTCTTCGGACATGTCGGCGGCTGGCCAACTTTGGCCCGTGGTCGTGGGGACGACCCTATAGTCGTCGGACATGTCGGCGGCTGTCCAACTTTGGCCCGGGGTCGTGGGGACGACCCTATAGTCGTCGGACATGTCGGCGGCTGGGCAATTTTGGCCCGTAGTCGTGGGGACGATCCTATAGTCGTCGGACATGACGGTGGCGGGCCAATCTAGTCCCAGGGCCGTGGGGACGACCTTATAGTCGTCGGACATGTCGGTGGCGGGCCAATCTAGCCCGTAGTCGTGGGGACGATCCTATAGTCGTCGGACATGACGGTGGCGGGCCAATCTAGTCCCGGGTTCGTGGGGACGACCCTATAGTCGTCGGACATGACGGCGGCTGGGCAACTTTGGCCCGGGGTCGTGGGGACGAACCTATAGCCGTCGGACAAGTCGGCGGCTGGCCAACCTAGTCCTGGGTTCGTGGGGACGACCCAATATTCGTCGGAATAGGCGGCGGCAGGCCAACGTAGGCCCAGGGTCGTAGGGACGACCCTATAGTCGTCGGAAAAGTCGGCGGCGGGCCAACCTAGTCACGGGGTCGTGGGCACGACCCTATAGTCGTCGGACATGATAGTGGCGGGCCAATCTAGTCCCGGGTTCGTGGGGACGACCCTATATTCGTCGGAATAGCCGGCGGCAGGCCATCGTAGGCCCAGGGTCGTAGGGACGACCCTATAGTCGTCGGAAAAATCGGCGCCGGGCCAACCTAGTCCCGGGGTCGTGGGGACTACCCTATAGTCGTCGGACATGATAGTGGCGGGCCAATCTACTCCCGGGGTCGTGGGGACGACCCTATAGTCGTCGGACATGTCGGCGGCTGGCCAACTTTGACCCGTGGTCATGGGGACGACCCTATGGTCGTCGGACATGTCGGCAGCTGGCCAATCTAGTCCTGGGTTCGTGGGGACGACCCAATATTCGTCGGAATAGCCGGCGGCAGGCCAACGTAGGCCCAGGGTCGTAGGGACGACCCTATAGTCGTAGGACATGTCGACGGCTTGCCAACCTAGTCCCGGGGTCGTGGGGACGACCCTATAGTCGTCGGACAAGTCGGCGGCTGGCCAACCTAGTCCCGGGTTCGTGGGGACGATCCTATATTCGTCGGAATAGCCGGCGGCAGGCCAACGTAGGCCCAGGATCGTAGGGACGACCCTATAGTCGTCGGAAAAGTCGGCGGCGGGCCAACCTAGTCCCGGGGTCGTGGGGACGACCCAATAGTCGTCGGACATGTCGGCGGCTGGCCAACTTTGACCCGTGGTCATGGGGACGACCCTATGGTCGTCGGACATGTCGGCAGCTGGCCAACTTTGGCCCGTAGTCGTGGGGACGATCCTATAGTCGTCGGACATGTCGGCGGCTGGGCAACTTTGGCCCGTGGTCGAGGGGACGACCCTATCGTCGTCGGACAAGTCGGAGGCGGGCCATCCTAGCCCCGGGGTCGTGGGGACGACCCTATAGTCGTCGGACATGTTGGCGGCTGGCCAACCTAGTCCCGGGGTCGTGGGGACGACTCTATAATCGTCGGACAAGTCGGCGGCGGGTCGTCCTAGTCCCGGGGTCGTGAGGACAACCCTATAGTCGTCGGACATGACGGTGGCGGGCCTATCTATTCCCGGGGCCGTGGGGACGACCCCATAGTCGTCGGACAAGTCTGCGGCTGGCCAACCTAGTACCGGGGTCGTTGGGACGATCCTGTAGTCGTCGGAAATGACGGTGGCGGGCCAATCTAGTCCCGGGGTCGTGGGGACGACCCTGTAGTCGTCGGACATGTCGGCGGCTGGCCAACCGAGTCCTGGGGTCGTGGGGACGACCCTATAATCGTTGGAAATGTTGGCGGCGGGCCAACGTAGGCCGAGGGTAGTCGGGGCGACCCTACAGTCGTCGAACATGACGGTGGCGGGCTAATCTAGTTCCGGGGTAGTGGGGACGACCCTATAGCCGTCGGACAAGTCGGCAGCGGGCCAACCTAGTCCGGGGAAGTGGGGACGACCCTATAGTCGTCGGACATGTCGGCGACTGGGCAACTTTGGCCCGTGGTCGTGGGGACGACCCTATAGTCGTCGGACATGTCGGCAGCTGGGCAACGTAGGCGCAGGGTTGTGAGGACGACCCTGCAGTCGTCGGACATGTCGGCGGTTGGCCAACCTAGTCCCGGGTTCGTGGGTGTGGGTGACGGGAAAGTGAAATACTGCAGGTTTATCGTAATACTTGTGGAGTTTTATTCACGACGTCGAACAGGCAACGGTGTCGTCCGTCCCGTTCGCTGGTTTCGTCTCGACTCCTTTGTGGGCTCTCGGCGCGGATCTTTCGGGGACCGTCGTCTCTCGCGCCATAAAGGATGTTTATACAATAACGTATCGACGACGGTCCTCGCCGCTTTCCGAGAACCCTCAAGTTGCAATCTTAGCGCGACGCATCGGCGCCGAAATTCGATGCGTCGCCGACATCGTTGATGTCGCCGATGGCCAGACTCAACGCCTGGTCGTAATGAGACGGCGTGCTCGTTGCACGTGCCGCCACATCACCCCCCTTGGTGAAATTAAGGGTGCGCTCGCACTTATAACTACTATACACACATATACATATATACATATATACACCTTACCAACTACTATGTACATGCTTACAACTAGGACGCGTTCGCGGATTCCGTGTTTACGCCACATCTACGTACTTGCGTTGTAGCGATCGGGGAATCGTACGCGTCTTCCCGACCGTGTCGTTCGGTCGGTCGCTTTATCCGCAATGGTCTCTGCGGGGACCACCTGCGGAGTCGATCTCCGCGGTTCGTCCTGCCCTTCGTCTCGCAGCAGGTACGCGGGTTTCAAGCGGTCCAACGACACTGGAATAACTCGGTTTTTAACACGGATGTTAAAGTGTTTCGAGTGTCGCTGGATTATTTCGTATGGACCGTCGTATGCCGGTTGCAAGGAGCACTTGACTCCGCCGTGTCGCACGAACGCGTGCGACGCTGTTGACAAGTCCTTGAAAATAAATGTCTTCTTGTCTCCGTGGCGCGATGCCGGAGACGGTCGTAGACCACGGAAATGCTGGCGAAGCCGCGAAACGAACGCCTCTCCCTCATCGATGGGGGCTCGCGAGTCGGCTAAAAATTCACCCGGTAGGCGAATCGGTTCGCCATAAATCATCTCCGCGGGCGTTGCTTGGATGTCGTCCTTCCAGACAGCTCGAATGCCTAAGAGAACGACAGGCAGTGAATCTGCCCATCCCGTGTCGGCGTGGCAAACAATCGCGGATTTTAATTGCCGATGGAATCGTTCCACCATACCGTTCGCTGCGGGATGGTACGCGGTCGTGCGCAGGTGCTGTGTGCCGATTAAGCGCGACAACTGCTGAAACAACGCCGATTCAAACTGTCGACCCTGATCGGTCGTGAGTCGTTGAGGTGTTCCGAACCTCGAAATCCAACCGGAGAATAGCGCGTAAGCCACCGTTTCAGCGGTGATATCCTCGACGGGGAAAGCCTCCGGCCATCGCGTAAAACGGTCGACGCATGTTACGCAATATCGGTAACCCTTCGAAATCGGCAAAGGACCGACGATGTCCACGTGTAAGTGTTCGAAACGGGACGAGGGTGCTTGGAATCGGCCGACCGGAGTAGACACGTGTCTGCTTGTCTTCGCTCGCTGGCACGGTACGCACGCTCGTGCCCAGGTTTTGCTATCCTTTTGGATACCCGGCCACACGAAACGCTGTGATACGAGTCTCGCGGTTGCCTTAGCTCCAGGATGCGCGAGATCATGCAATGACGCGAACGCTTGACGGCGGAATGGCTTCGTAACAAACGGTCGCAACGAGGAGGTCGCGGAATCGCAATATAATTCGATATTCGTCCCGGGCAACGTGACCTTCTTTAGGGCAAGGGACGAATCTGAGCGTAGGAGCGCGTGCAACTCCTCGTCCAATTGCTGTGATTCGGCAAGTTTCGCGTAATCTAACGCCGGCGATATCTCCGCGATCCGCGATAACGCATCGGCAACGACGTTTTCCTTACCGGACACGTGCCGGACATCGGTGGAAAATTGCCCGATCAAGTCGAGATAACGGAACTGCCGCGGAGTGTGTTTCTCCGGTTTCTGCGCGAACGCGAAAGTCAGCGGCTTATGATCGGTGAAAATCGTGAACACGCGACCCTCAACCATATGCCGGAAAAATCTGACGGCTTTATATATCGCCAAAAGCTCCCGATCATATGGGCTGTAATTCCGCTCGGCTCCCGTTAGCTTCTTGGTAAAGAAAGCTAAGGGTTGCCATCCGTCGCGCGACCGCTGCTGTAGCGCAGCGCCTACCGTAAAGTCCGAAGCATCCGCAAAAATTGCCAGGGGCAGCGTGACATCGGGATGCGCCAGGAGGGCTGCACGTGCGAGGCTCTCCTTGCATCGGTCGAAAGCCTCGATCCTGTCCGCTGTCCACTCGACGGGAGCTCGACCCTTGACGTTCCCCTGTAGGGCTGCGTTGAGAGGTGCCTGGGTCCCGGCAGCCTCCGGCACGAACCGTCGGTAAAAATTCAGCATGCCCAAGAACTGCCGCAGCTGTTTGACGGTCTCCGGGCGCGGAAAGGTTCGAATCGCTTCGACCTTCTGCGGAAGCGGCCGAGTGCCCTGTGCAGACACCGCGTACCCCAGGAAAGTCACTTCTGGAGCACCGAAAACGCACTTCCGCGAGTTCACCAATACGCCGTACTCACTCAGACGACCGAACAATTCACGTAAATGGCGCTCGTGTTCCTCGTTGGAACTGGACGCCACGAGGATGTCGTCGATGTACACGTAGCACCACTCGAAGCCACGCAACACCTCGTCCATGAACCGCTGAAAAGTCTGGGCCGCGTTTCGTAGTCCAAACGACATGTATGGGAACTCGAACAACCCGAACGGTGTCGTGATCGCGGTCTTCGGTATATCCTCCGGATGCACCGGGATCTGGTTGTATGCGCGCACCAGATCGACCGTCGAGAACATTGTCTTGCCGGACAAACATTGTGCGAAATCCTCGATGTGCGGCACAGGATATTTATCCGGAATTGTCCTCGCGTTCATCCCGCGATAATCACCGACCAGTCGCCATTCCTCTGGATCCTCTTTGTTGGTTTCCTTGGGAACCGCGTTGACCTTCTTGGGAACTGCGTTGTTTCTTTTGGGAACTGCGTTGGTTTTCTTGAGAACCATGTGCAGGCCCGACGACCAGCAGCTCTCAGATCGGCGCGCCGTTCCGTCGTTCACCATTCTCTCGAATTCGGCTTTCGCAATCCTCAATTTATCGGGAGCTAGACGTCGAGGTTTGCAGGACACGGGTGGACCAGGCGTGGTCCGAATGTGGTGACACGTCGCGTGTTTAATTTTACGATGTCCTCCCGACGGCCGCGTGACATCCGGGAACTCGGCGAGAATCGCGTGATATCTCGTTTCTCCGGCTATTGCTTTGACGCTACCGGAACGGCCTGCGACGACGCGCCCAACCGTGGACAACGTAGTGACGCCGTCGATTAGTCTCTTGGAGCGTAGATCGACGAGGAGGCCGTAGAAACCCAGAAAATCCGCTCCGATGATGGGTGTCGTGACGTCCGCGATGACGAATCGCCACGAAAAATCCCGTCGTAGCCCGAGATTTAGGTGAAAAGTAACACACCCGTACGTCGAAATCGTTGAGCCGTTTGCCGCGTAAAGCTCGTACGTGGACTTCTCACGTAACCCGCGCACCCGCGAGCGCGGAAAAACGCACAGATCGGATCCGGTATCCACCATAAATGTAAGTTTCGTATCGCGATCTGTGACGAATAGGCGGTTGGTGGTAGGCTCGGAATCGCTTGCCGCCATTAACGATCGGCCTGACCGTTTCCCGACACGAACGTGCATGGATCGCGGCACTTTCTCGCGCGTGCCCCGAGCTTCCGGTGGTACCAGCATAAACCATCGTCGGGGATGTTCTCCCGACTGTGGTCGCGCGATTGCGAGGCACCGCGGCGTCGTCCTCGGGACTTCGAACGCGCCCGGCGGAAATTGTCTCTGCCCAAGCGAAGGGCCGCGATTTCGCGACGAAGTTCGGATAATTCCGCATGAAGATCGTCTTTCGGCCTCGATGCGGCAGCGACCTGGGCGCCCGGCGCTACTTCCATTACCGCGTCGGCGAGGGCGGCGAGCTCGTCCAGGGGCTCACTCTGTCGCGTGACGAGAACGGCGTGCACCCCTCTCGGAAGGCGGCCCATCCAGAGGGTCTTCAAAAAACTATCCGTCACAGTATCGCCCGCGAGGTTCTGCAAACGCCTTAGAAAAATCGAGGGCCTTCGGTCGCCGATCTCCTCGTGTTCCAGCAGGCGTCGTATATTCTGTTCCTTCGAGTCCGATAATCGCCGAATCAGTTCCGTCTTCAACTTATCGTACATACCCGTCGCCGGCGGGTTATTGATAATGTCGATCACCACGTCGGCGTACTTATTCTCCAGATTCGCGCTAACGTAGTGGTATTTCGTCGAATCCTGCGTAATTCCAGACAGGACGAATTGCGACTCGAGTTGCCGGAACCATGTTGTCGGGTTCTTCTCCCAAAACGGCGGGACCCGAATGGAAACACGCGCTACCGCCGGTGGAGGTGCGGCGGTTGTCGCCTCGGCGTCGTTCGCAGGGAACATCTCCAGACTGCTCGAGGAGTCCGTCCCCGGATTGCTCGCGGTGGCCGCCTCTGGATCGTCCGTGGGGTCCACCATCGCAGTCGGTTCACTTAGTCAAAAAGTTCGCACTTTCCACGTTCCACACTACGCGAACGTTGTACAATAGAAAACACTAATCTGCCTTTACGCGACAGATCACGTCGGGGTCACCAATTATGTGGGTGACGGGAAAGTGAAATACTGCAGGTTTATCGTAATACTTGTGGAGTTTTATTCACGACGTCGAACAGGCAACGGTGTCGTCCGTCCCGTTCGCTGGTTTCGTCTCGACTCCTTTGTGGGCTCTCGGCGCGGATCTTTCGGGGACCGTCGTCTCTCGCGCCATAAAGGATGTTTATACAATAACGTATCGACGACGGTCCTCGCCGCTTTCCGAGAACCCTCAAGTTGCAATCTTAGCGCGACGCATCGGCGCCGAAATTCGATGCGTCGCCGACATCGTTGATGTCGCCGATGGCCAGACTCAACGCCTGGTCGTAATGAGACTGCGTGCTCGTTGCACGTGCCGCCACATGGGGAAGACCCTATAGCCGTCCGACCTGTCGGCGGCTGGGCAACTTTGGCCCGTGGTCGTGGCGACGACCCTAAAATCGCCGGACATATCGGCGGCTGGGCAACGTTGGCCCGTGGTCGTGGGGACGACCCTGTAGTCGTCGGACAAGTCGGTGGCTGGACAACTTTGGCGCGGAGTCGTGGGGTCGACCCTATATTCGTCGGACATGTCGCCGGCTGGCCAACCTTGTCCCGGGTTCGTGTTGACGACCCTATAGTCGTCGGAAATGTCGGCGGCTGGCCAGCTTCTACCCGGGGTCGTGGGGACGCAACCTATATTCGTCGGACATGTCGGCGGCTGGCCATCCTTGTCCCGGGTTCGTGTTGACGACCCTATAGTCGTCGGACATGACGGTGGCTGTCCAACCTAGTCCCGGATTCGTGGGGAAGACCCTATAATCGTCGGACAAGTCGGCGGCGGGCCAACCTAGTCCCGGGGAAGTGGTGACGACCCTATAGTCGTCGGACAAGTCGGCGGCGGGCCAACCTAGTCCCGGGGAAGTGGGGACGACCCTATAGTCGTCGGACATGTCGGCGGCTGGCCAACCTTGTCCCGGGTTCGTGTTGACGACCCTATTGTCGTCGGACATGTCGGCGGCTGGCCAACCTTGTCCCGGGTTCGTGGGGACGACCCTATAGTCGTCGGACAAGTCGGCGGCGAGGCAACCTAGTCCCGGGTTCGTGGGGAAGACCCTATAATCGTCGGACATGTCAGCGCAGGGCAACTTTGGCCCGGGTTCGTGGGGACGACCCTATTGTCATCGGACATGTCGGCGGCTGGCCAACTTTGGACCGTGGTCCTGGGGACGACACTATTCTGGCTGGACATGACGGTGGCGGGCCTATCTAGTGCCGGGGTCGTGGGGACGACCCTATAGTCGTCGGACATGTCGGCGGCTGGCCAACCTAGTCCCGGGGTCGTGGGGACAACCCTATAGTCGTCGGACAAGTCGGCGGCGAGGCAACCTAGTCCCGCCGTCGTGGGGACGACCCTATAGTCGTCGGACGTGTCGGCGGCTTGGCAACTTTGGCCCCTGGTCGTGGGGACAACCCTATAATCGTCGGACATGTCGGCAGCTGGCCAACTATGATCCGGGCTCGTGGGGACGACCCTATAGTCGTCGGACATGTCGGCGGCTGGCCAACCTAGTCCCGGGGTCGTGGGGACAACCCTATAGTCGTCGGACAAGTCGGCGGCGAGGCAACCTAGTCCCGCCGTCGTGGGGACGACCCTATAGTCGTCGGACGTGTCGGCGGCTTGGCAACTTTGGCCCCTGGTCGTGGGGACAACCCTATAATCGTCGGACATGTCGGCAGCTGGCCAACTATGATCCGGGCTCGTGGGGACGACCCTATAGTCGTCGGACATGACGGTGGCGTGCCTATCTAGTCCCGGGGCCGTGGGGGCGACCCTATAGTCGTCGGACATGTCGGCGGCGGGCCAGCGTAGGCCCAGGGTCGTTGGGTCGGCCCTATAGTCGTCGGACAAGTCGGCGGCAGGCCAACCTAGCCCCGGGGTCGTGGGGACTACCCTATAGTCGTCGGACATGACGGCGGCGGGCGAACCTAGTCCCGTGGTCGTGGGGACGACCCTATAGTCGTCGGACATGTCGGCGGCTGGGTAACTTTGGCCCGTGGTCGTGGGGACGATCCTATAGTCGTAGGACATGTCGACGGCTTGCCAACCTAGTCCCGGGGTCGTGGGGACGACCCTATAGTCGTCGGACATGTCGGCGGCTGGCCAACTTTGGCCCGTAGTCGTGGGGACGACCCTATAGTCGTCGGACATGCGGGTGGCGGGCTAATCTAGTCCCGGGGTCGTGGGGACGACCCTATAGTCGTCGGACATGATAGTGACGGGCCAATCTAGTCC
The DNA here is from genome assembly GCA_946251845.1 of Andrena fulva. Taxonomy (NCBI): domain Eukaryota; kingdom Metazoa; phylum Arthropoda; class Insecta; order Hymenoptera; family Andrenidae; genus Andrena; species Andrena fulva. The sequence goes on from OX276329.1 coordinate 42,592,639, forward strand.
CGGGTTCGTGGGGACGACCCTATAGTCGTCGGACATGTCGACGACTTGCCAACCTAGTTCCGGGGTCGTGGGGACGACCCTATAGTCGTCGGACATGTCGGCGGCTGGGCAGCTTTGGCCCGTGGTCGTGGGAACGACCCTATAGTCGTCGGACATGTCGGCCGCTGGGCAGCTTTGGCCCGTGGTCGTGGGGACGACCCTATAGCCGTCGGACATGATGGTGGCGGGCCAATCTAGACCCGGGGTCGTGGGGACGACCCAATAGTCGTCGGACATGTCGGCGGCTGGCCAACTTTGACCCGTGGTCATTGGGACGACCCTATAGTCGTCGGACATGTCGGCGGCTGGGCAACTTTGGCCCGTGGTCGTGGGCACGACCCTATAGTCGTAGGACATGTCGACGACTTGCCAACCTAGTTCCGGGGTCGTGGGGACGACCCTATAGTCGTCGGACATGTCGGCGGCTGGGCAGCTTTGGCCCGTGGTCGTGGGAACGACCCTATAGTCGTCGGACATGTCGGCCGCTGGGCAGCTTTGGCCCGTGGTCGTGGGGACGACCCTATAGCCGTCGGACATGATGGTGGCGGGCCAATCTAGACCCGGGGTCGTGGGGACGACCCAATAGTCGTCGGACATGTCGGCGGCTGGCCAACTTTGACCCGTGGTCATTGGGACGACCCTATGGTGGTCGGACATGTCGGCAGCTGGCCAACTTTGGCCCGTAGTCGTGGGGACGATCCTATAGTCGTCGGACATGACGGTGGCGGGACAATCTAGTCCCAGGGCCGTGGGGACGACCTTATAGTCGTCGGACATGTCGGCGGCGGGCCAACGTAGGCCCGGGGTCGTGGGGACGACCCTATAGTCGTCGGAAAAGTCGGCGGCGGGCCAACCTAATCCCAGGGTCGTGGAGACTACCCTATAGTCGTCGGACATGGCGGTGGCGGGCCAATCTAGCCCGGGGGTCGTGGGGAAGACCCTATAGACGTCGGACATGTCGACGGCTGGCCAACCTAGTCCTGGGTTCGAGGGGACGACCCAATATTCGTCGGAATAGCCGGCGGCAGGCCAACGTAGGCCCAGGGTCGTAGGGACGACCCTATAGTCGTCGGAAAAGTCGGCGGCGGGCCAACCTAGTCACGGGGTCGTGGGGACGACCCTATAGTCGTCGGACATGATGGTGGCGGGCCAATCTAGACCCGGGGTCGTGGGGACGACCCAATAGTCGTCGGACATGTCGGCGGCTGGCCAACTTTGACCCGTGGTCATTGGGACGACCCTATGGTCGTCGGACATGTCGGCAGCTGGCCAACTTTGGCCCGTAGTCTTGGGGACGATCCTATAGTCGTCGGACATGACGGTGGCAGGACAATCTAGTCCCAGGGCCGTGGGGACAAACTTATAGTCGTCGGACATGTCGGCGGCGGGCCAACGTAGGCCCGGGGTCGTGGGGACGACCCTATAGACGTCGGACATGTCGACGGCTGGCCAACCTAGTCCTGGGTTCGAGGGGACGACCCAATATTCGTCGGAATAGCCGGCGGCAGGCCAACGTAGGCCCAGGGTCGTAGGGACGACCCTATAGTCGTCGGAAAAGTCGGCGGCGGGCCAACCTAGTCACGGGGTCGTGGGGACGACCCTATAGTCGTCGGACATGACGGTGGCGGGCCAGTCTAGCCCGGGGGTCGTGGGGACGACCCTATAGTCGTCGGACATGTCGGCAGCTGGCCAACCTAGTCCCGGGGTGGTAGGGACGATCCTATAGTCGTCGGGCAAGCCGGCGGCGGGCCAACCTAGTCCCGGGGTCGTGGGGAAGACCCTATAGTCGTCGGACATGTCGGCGGCTTGCCAACCTAGTCCCGGGTTCGTGGGGACGACCCTATAGTCGTCGGACATGTCGGCGGCTGTCCAACTTTGGCCCGGGGTCGTGGGGACGACCCTATAGTCGTCGGACATGTCGGCGGCTGGGTAACTTTGGCCCGTGGTCGTGGGGACGATCCTATAGTCGTAGGACATGTCGACGGCTTGCCAACCTAGTCCCGGGGTCGTGGGGACGACCCTATAGTCGTCGGACATGTCGGCGGCTGGCCAACTTTGGCCCGTAGTCGTGGGGACGACCCTATAGTCGTCGGACATGCGGGTGGCGGGCTAATCTAGTCCCGGGGTCGTGGGGACGACCCTATAGTCGTCGGACATGATAGTGACGGGCCAATCTAGTCCCGGGTTCGTGGGGACGACCCTATAGTCGTCGGACATGACGGCGGCTGGCCAACTTTGGCCCGTGGTCGTGGGGACGACCCTATAGTTGTCGGACATGTCGGCGGCTGGCCAACTTTGGCCCGTAGTCGTGGGGACGACCCTATAGTCGTCGGACATGTCGGCGGCTGGGCAGCTTTGGCCCGTGGTCGTGGGGACGACCCTATAGCCGTCGGACATGTCGGCGGCTGGCCAACTTTGGCCCGTAGTCGTGGGGACGACCCTATAGTCGTCGGACATGTCGGCGGCTGGGCAGCTTTGGCCCGTGGTCGTGGGGACGACCCTATAGTCGTCGGACATGTCGGCGGCTGGGCAACTTTGGCCCGGGGTCGTGGGGACGAACCTATAGTCGTCGGACATGTCGGCGGTTGCCCAACCTAGCCCCGGGGTCGTGGGGACTACCCTATAGTCGTCGGACATGACGGTGGCGGGCCAAACAAATCCCGGGGTCGTGGGGACGACCCTATAGTCGTAGGACATGTCGACGGCTTGCCAACCTAGTTCCGGGGTCGTGGGGACTACCCTATAGTCGTCGGACATGACGGAGGCGGGCCAATCAAGACCCGGGGTCGTGGGGACTACCCTATAGTCGTCGGACATGTCGGCGGCTGGTCAACTGTTGCCCGTGGTCGTGGGGACGACCCTATATTCGTAGGACATGTCGACGGCTTGCCAACCTAGTCCCGGGGTCGTGGGGACGACCCTATAGTCGTCGGACATGTCGGCGGCTGGGCAACTTTGGCCCGTGGTCGTGGGCACGACCCTATAGTCGTAGGACATGTCGACGACTTGCCAACCTAGTTCCGGGGTCGTGGGGACGACCCTATAGTCGTCGGACATGTCGGCGGCTGGGCAGCTTTGGCCCGTGGTCGTGGGGACGACCCTATAGTCGTCGGACATGTCGGCGGCTTGCCAACCTAGTCCCGGGTTCGAGGGGACGACCCTATAGTCGTCGGACATGTCGGTGGCTGGCCAACTTTGGCCCGTTGGCGTGGGGACGACACTACAGTTGTTGGACATGACGGGGGCGGGCCAATCTAGCCCCGGGGTCGTGGGGACGACCCTATAGTCGTCGGACATGTCGGCGGCTGGGCAGCTTTGGCCCGTGGTCGTGGGGACGACCCTATAGTCGTCGGACATGTCGGCGGCTGGGCAGCTTTGGCCCGTGGTCGTGGGGACGACCCTATAGTCGTTGGACATGACGGTGGCGGGTCAATCAAGTCCCCGGGTCGTGGGGACGACCCTATTGTCCTCGGACATGTCGGCGGCTGGCCAATCTAGTCCCGGGGTCGTGGGGACGACCCTATAGTCGTCGGACATGTCGGTGGCTGGCCAACTTTGGCCCGTTGGCGTGGGGACGACACTACAGTTGTTGGACACGACGGGGGCGGGCCAATCTAGCCCCGGGGCCGTGGGGACGACCCTATAGTCGTCGGACATGTCGGCGGCAGGCCAACTTTGGCCCGTTGTCGTGGGGACGACACTACAGTTGTTGGACATGACGGGGGCGGGCCAATCTAGCCCCGGGGCCGTGGGGACGACCATATAGTCGTCGGACAAGTCGGCGGCAGGCCAACCTAGCCCCGGGGTCGTGGGGACTACCCTATAGTCGTCGGACATGACGGTGGCTGGTCAACTGTTTCCCGTGGTCGTGGGGACGACCCTATATTCGTAGGACATGTCGACGGCTTGCCAACCTAGTCCCGGGGTCGTGGGGACGACCCTATAGTCGTCGGACATGTCGGCGGCTGGGCAACTTTGGCCCGTGGTCGTGGGCACGACCCTATAGTCGTAGGACATGTCGACGACTTGCCAACCTAGTTCCGGGGTCGTGGGGACGACCCTATAGTCGTCGGACATGTCGGCGGCTGGGCAGCTTTGGCCCGTGGTCGTGGGGACGACCCTATAGTCGTCGGACATGTCGGCGGCTGGGCAGCTTTGGCCCGTGGTCGTGGGGACGACCCTATAGTCGTTGGACATGACGGTGGCGGGTCAATCAAGTCCCCGGGTCGTGGGGACGACCCTATTGTCCTCGGACATGTCGGCGGCTGGCCAATCTAGTCCCGGGGTCGTGGGGCCGACCCTATAGTCGTCGGACATGTCGGTGGCTGGCCAACTTTGGCCCGTTGGCGTGGGGACGACACTACAGTTGTTGGACACGACGGGGGCGGGCCAATCTAGCCCCGGGGCCGTGGGGACGACCCTATAGTCGTCGGACATGTCGGCGGCAGGCCAACTTTGGCCCGTTGTCGTGGGGACGACACTACAGTTGTTGGACATGACGGGGGCGGGCCAATCTAGCCCCGGGGCCGTGGGGACGACCATATAGTCGTCGGACAAGTCGGCGGCGGGCAAACCTAGTCCCGTGGTCGTGGGGACGACCCTATAGTCGTCGGACATGTCGGCGGCTTGCCAACCTAGTCCCGGGGTCGTGGGGACTACCCTATAGTCGTCGGACATGACGGTGGCGGGCCAATCAAGTCCCGGGGACGTGGGGACGACCCTATAGTCGTCGGACATGTCGGCGGCTGGCGAATCTAGTCCCGGGGTCGTGGGGACGACCCTATAGTCGTCGGACATGTCGGCGGCTGGCCAATCTAGTCCCGGGGTCGTGGGGACGACCCTATAGTCTTCGGACATGTCGGCGGCTGGCCAACTTTGGCCCGTTGTCGTGGGGACGACACTACAGTTGTTGGACATGACGGGGGCGGGCAAATCTAGCCCCGGGGCCGTGGGGACGACCCTATAGTCGTCGGACAAGTCGGCGGCGGGCGCACCTAGTCCCGTGGTCGTGGGGACGACCCTATAGTCGTCGGACATGTCGGCGGCTTGCCAACCTAGTCCCGGGGTCGTGGGGACGACCCTATATTCGTCGGAATAGCCGGCGGCGGGCCAACGTCGGCCCAGGTTCGTAGGGACGACCCTATAGTCATCGGAAAAGTCGGCGGCAGGCCAACCTAGCCCCGGGGTCGTGGGGACTACCCTATAGTCGTCGGACATGACGGTGGCGGGCCAATCAAATCCCGGGGTCGTGGGGTCGACCCTATAGTCGTAGGACATGTCGACGGCTTGCCAACCTAGTCCCGGGGTCGTGGGGACTACCCTATAGTCGTCGGACATGACGGTGGCGGGCCAATCAAGACCCGGGGTCGTGGGGACGACCCTATAGTCGTCGGACATGTCGGCGGCTGGCCAATCTAGTACCGGGGTCGTGGGGACGACCCTATAGTCGTCGGATATGTCGGCGGCTGGCCAACCTAGTACCGGGGTGGTAGGCACGACCCTATAGTCGTCGGACAAGTCGGCGCCGGGCCATCCTAGTCCTGGGGTCGTGGGGACGACCCTATAGTCGTTGGACATGTCGGCGGCGGGCCAACGTATGCCCAGGGTCGTAGGGACGAACCGATAGACGTCGGATATGACGGTGGCGGGCCAACCTAGTCCCGGGGTCGTGGGGACGACCCTATATTCGTCGGAATAGCCGGCGGCGGGCCAACATTGGCCCAGGTTCGTAGGGACGACCCTATAGTCATCGGAAAAGTCGGCGGCAGGCCAACCTAGCCCCGGGGTCGTGGGGACTACCCTATAGTCGTCGGACATGACGGTGGCGGGCCAATCAAATCCCGGGGTCGTGGGGACGACCCTATAGTCGTCGGAAAAGTCGGCGGCGGGCCAACCTAGTCACGGGGTCGTGGGGACGACCCTATAGTCGTCGGACATGCGGGTGGCGGGCCAATCTAGTCCCGGGGCCGTGGGTACGACCCTATACTCGTCGGACATGACGGTGGCGGGCCAATCTAGTCCCGGGGCCGTGGGGACGACCCTATAGTCGTCGGACATGATAGTGGCGGGCCAATCTAGTCCCGGGTTCGTGGGGACGACCCTATAGTCGTCGGACATGACGGCGGCTGGCCAACTTTGGCCCGTGGTCGTGGGGACGACCCTATAGTCGTCGGACATGTCGGCGGCTGGCCAACTTTGGCCCGTAGTCGTGGGGACGACCCTATAGTCGTCGGACATGTCGGCCGCTGGGCAGCTTTGGCCCGTGGTCGTGGGGACGACCCTATGGCCGTCGGACATGATGGTGGCGGGCCAATCTAGACCCGGGGTCGTGGGGACGACCCAATAGTCGTCGGACATGTCGGCGGCTGGCCAACTTTGACCCGTGGTCATTGGGACGACCCTATGGTCGTCGGACATGTCGGCAGCTGGCCAACTTTGGCCCGTAGTCGTGGGGACGATCCTATAGTCGTCGGACATGACGGTGGCGGGACAATCTAGTCCCAGGGCCGTGGGGACGACCTTATAGTCGTCGGACATGTCGGCGGCGGGCCAACGTAGGCCCGGGGTCGTGGGGACGACCCTATAGTCGTCGGAAAAGTCGGCGGCGGGCCAACCTAATCCCAGGGTCGTGGGGACTACCCTATAGTCGTCGGACATGGCGGTGGCGGGCCAATCTAGCCCGGGGGTCGTGGGGACGACCCTATAGTCGTCGGACATGATGGTGGCGGGCCAATCTAGACCCGGGGTCGTGGGGACGACCCAATAGTCGTCGGACATGTCGGCGGCTGGCCAACTTTGACCCGTGGTCATTGGGACGACCCTATGGTCGTCGGACATGTCGGCAGCTGGCCAACTTTGGCCCGTAGTCTTGGGGACGATCCTATAGTCGTCGGACATGTCGACGGCTGGCCAACCTAGTCCTGGGTTCGAGGGGACGACCCAATATTCGTCGGAATAGCCGGCGGCAGGCCAACGTAGGCCCAGGGTCGTAGGGACGACCCTATAGTCGTCGGAAAAGTCGGCGGCGGGCCAACCTAGTCACGGGGTCGTGGGGACGACCCTATAGTCGTCGGACATGACGGTGGCGGGCCAATCTAGCCCGGGGGTCGTGGGGACGACCCTATAGTCGTCGGACATGTCGGCAGCTGGCCAACCTAGTCCCGGGGTGGTAGGGACGATCCTATAGTCGTCGGACAAGTCGGCGGCGGGCCAACCTAGTCCCGGGGTCGTGGGGAAGACCCTATAGTCGTCGGAGATGCGGGTGGCGGGCTAATCTAGTCCCGGGGTCGTGGGGACGACCCTATAGTCGTCGGACATGATAGTGACGGGCCAATCTAGTCCCGGGTTCGTGGGGACGACCCTATAGTCGTCGGACATGACGGCGGCTGGCCAACTTTGGCCCGTGGTCGTGGGGACGACCCTATAGTTGTCGGACATGTCGGCGGCTGGCCAACTTTGGCCCGTAGTCGTGGGGACGACCCTATAGTCGTCGGACATGTCGGCGGCTGGGCAGCTTTGGCCCGTGGTCGTGGGGACGACCCTATAGCCGTCGGACATGTCGGCGGCGGGCCAACGTAGGCCCGTGGTCGTGGGGACGACCCTATAGTCGTAGGACATGTCGACGGCTTGCCAACCTAGTCCCGGGGTCGTGGGGACGACCCTATAGTCGTCGGACATGTCGGCAGCTGGCCAACCTAGTCCCGGGGTGGTAGGGACGACCCTATAGTCGTCGGACATGTCGGCGGCTGGGCAACTTTGGCCCGGGGTCGTGGGGACGAACCTATAGTCGTCGGACATGTCGGCGGTTGCCCAACCTAGCCCCGGGGTCGTGGGGACTACCCTATAGTCGTCGGACATGTCGGCGGCTGGTCAACTGTTGCCCGTGGTCGTGGGGACGACCCTATATTCGTAGGACATGTCGACGGCTTGCCAACCTAGTCCCGGGGTCGTGGGGACGACCCTATAGTCGTCGGACATGTCGGCGGCTGGGCAACTTTGGCCCGTGGTCGTGGGCACGACCCTATAGTCGTAGGACATGTCGACGACTTGCCAACCTAGTTCCGGGGTCGTGGGGACGACCCTATAGTCGTCGGACATGTCGGCGGCAGGGCAGCTTTGGCCCGTGGTCGTGGGGACGACCCTATAGTCGTCGGACATGTCGGCGGCTTGCCAACCTAGTCCCGGGTTCGAGGGTACGACCCTATAGTCGTTGGACATGACGGTGGCGGGCCAATCAAGTCCCCGGGTCGTGGGGACGACCCTATTGTCCTAGGACATGTCGGCGGCTGGCCAATCTAGTCCCGGGGTCGTGGGGACGACCCTATAGTCGTCGGACATGTCGGTGGCTGGCCAACTTTGGCCCGTTGGCGTGGGGACGACACTACAGTTGTTGGACATGACGGGGGCGGACCAATCTAGCCCCGGGGCCGTGGGGACGACCCTATAGTCGTCGGACATGTCGGCGGCAGGCCAACTTTGGCCCGTTGTCGTGGGGACGACACTACAGTTGTTGGACATGACGGGGGCGGGCCAATCTAGCCCCGGGGCCGTGGAGACGACCATATAGTCGTCGGACAAGTCGGCGGCGGGCGAACCTAGTCCCGTGGTCGTGGCGACGACCCTATAGTCATCGGAAAAGTCGGCGGCAGGCCAACCTAGCCCCGGGGTCGTGGGGACTACCCTATAGTCGTCGGACATGACGGTGGCGGGCCAATCAAATCCCGGGGTCGTGGGGACGACCCTATAGTCGTCGGAAAAGTCGGCGGCGGGCCAACCTAGTCACGGGGTCGTGGGGACGACCCTATAGTCGTCGGACATGCGGGTGGCGGGCCAATCTAGTCCCGGGGCCGTGGGTACGGCCCTATACTCGTCGGACATGACGGTGGCGGGCCAATCTAGTCCCGGGGCCGTGGGGACGACCCTATAGTCGTCGGACATGATAGTGGCGGGCCAATCTAGTCCCGGGTTCGTGGGGACGACCCTATAGTCGTCGGACATGACGGCGGCTGGCCAACTTTGGCCCGTGGTCGTGGGGACGACCCTATAGTCGTCGGACATGTCGGCGGCTGGCCAACTTTGGCCCGTAGTCGTGGGGACGACCCTATAGTCGTCGGACATGTCGGCCGCTGGGCAGCTTTGGCCCGTGGTCGTGGGGACGACCCTATAGCCGTCGGACATGATGGTGGCGGGCCAACTTTGACCCGTGGTCATTGGGACGACCCTATGGTCGTCGGACATGTCGGCAGCTGGCCAACTTTGGCCCGTAGTCGTGGGGACGATCCTATAGTCGTCGGACATGACGGTGGCGGGACAATCTAGTCCCAGGGCCGTGGGGACGACCTTATAGTCGTCGGACATGTCGGCGGCGGGCCAACGTAGGCCCGGGGTCGTGGGGACGACCCTATAGTCGTCGGAAAAGTCGGCGGCGGGCCAACCTAATCCCAGGGTCGTGGGGACTACCCTATAGTCGTCGGACATGGCGGTGGCGGGCCAATCTAGCCCGGGGGTCGTGGGGACGACCCTATAGTCGTCGGACATGATGGTGGCGGGCCAATCTAGACCCGGGGTCGTGGGGACGACCCAATAGTCGTCGGACATGTCGGCGGCTGGCCAACTTTGACCCGTGGTCATTGGGACGACCCTATGGTCGTCGGACATGTCGGCAGCTGGCCAACTTTGGCCCGTAGTCTTGGGGACGATCCTATAGTCGTCGGACATGACGGTGGCGGGACAATCTAGTCCCAGGGCCGTGGGGACAACCTTATAGTCGTCGGACATGTCGGCGGCGGGCCAACGTAGGCCCGGGGTCGTGGGGACGACCCTATAGACGTCGGACATGTCGACGGCTGGCCAACCTAGTCCTGGGTTCGAGGGGACGACCCAATATTCGTCGGAATAGCCGGCGGCAGGCCAACGTAGGCCCAGGGTCGTAGGGACGACCCTATAGTCGTCGGACATGATAGTGACGGGCCAATCTAGACCCGGGTTCGTGGGGACGACCCTATAGTCGTCGGACATGACGGCGGCTGGCCAACTTTGGCCCGTGGTCGTGGGGACGACCCTATAGTTGTCGGACATGTCGGCGGCTGGCCAACTTTGGCCCGTAGTCGTGGGGACGACCCTATAGTCGTCGGACATGTCGGCGGCTGGGCAGCTTTGGCCCGTGGTCGTGGGGACGACCCTATAGCCGTCGGACATGTCGGCGGCGGGCCAACGTAGGCCCGTGGTCGTGGGGACGACCCTATAGTCGTAGGACATGTCGACGGCTTGCCAACCTAGTCCCGGGGTCGTGGGGACGACCCTATAGTCGTCGGACATGTCGGCAGCTGGCCAACCTAGTCCCGGGGTGGTAGGGACGACCCTATAGTCGTCGGACATGTCGGCGGCTGGGCAACTTTGGCCCGGGGTCGTGGGGACGAACCTATAGTCGTCGGACATGTCGGCGGTTGCCCAACCTAGCCCCGGGGTCGTGGGGACTACCCTATAGTCGTCGGGCATGACGGTGGCGGGCCAAACAAATCCCGGGGTCGTGGGGACGACCCTATAGTCGTAGGACATGTCGACGGCTTGCCAACCTAGTCCCGGGGTCGTGGGGACTACCCTATAGTCGTCGGACATGACGGTGGCGGGCCAATCAAGACCCGGGGTCGTGGGGACTACCCTATAGTCGTCGGACATGTCGGCGGCTGGTCAACTGTTGCCCGCGGTCGTGGGGACGACCCTATATTCGTAGGACATGTCGACGACTTGCCAACCTAGTTCCGGGGTCGTGGGGACGACCCTATAGTCGTCGGACATGTCGGCGGCTGGGCAGCTTTGGCCCGTGGTCGTGGGGACGACCCTATAGTCGTCGGACATGTCGGCGGCTTGCCAACCTAGTCCCGGGTTCGAGGGTACGACCCTATAGTCGTTGGACATGACGGTGGCGGGCCAATCAAGTCCCCGGGTCGTGGGGACGACCCTATTGTCCTAGGACATGTCGGCGGCTGGCCAATCTAGTCCCGGGGCCGTGGGGACGACCCTATAGTCGTCGGACATGTCGGCGGCAGGCCAACTTTGGCCCGTTGTCGTGGGGACGACACTACAGTTGTTGGACATGACGGGGGCGGGCCAATCTAGCCCCGGGGCCGTGGGGACGACCATATAGTCGTCGGACAAGTCGGCGGCGGGCGAACCTAGTCCCGTGGTCGTGGGGACGACCCTATAGTCGTCGGACATGTCGGCGGCTTGCCAACCTAGTCCCGGGGTCGTGGGGACTACCCTATAGTCGTCGGACATGACGGTGGCGGGCCAATCAAGTCCCGGGGACGTGGGGACGACCCTATAGTCGTCGGACATGTCGGCGGCTGGCGAATCTAGTCCCGGGGTCGTGGGGACGACCCTATAGTCGTCGGACATGTCGGCGGCTGGCCAATCTAGTCCCGGGGTCGTGGGGACGACCCTATAGTCTTCGGACATGTCGGCGGCTGGCCAACTTTGGCCCGTTGTCGTGGGGACGACACTACAGTTGTTGGACATGACGGGGGCGGGCAAATCTAGCCCCGGGGCCGTGGGGACGACCCTATAGTCGTCGGACAAGTCGGCGGCGGGCGCACCTAGTCCCGTGGTCGTGGGGACGACCCTATAGTCGTCGGACATGTCGGCGGCTTGCCAACCTAGTCCCGGGGTCGTGGGGACGACCCTATATTCGTCGGAATAGCCGGCGGCGGGCCAACGTCGGCCCAGGTTCGTAGGGACGACCCTATAGTCATCGGAAAAGTCGGCGGCAGGCCAACCTAGCCCCGGGGTCGTGGGGACTACCCTATAGTCGTCGGACATGACGGTGGCGGGCCAATCAAATCCCGGGGTCGTGGGGTCGACCCTATAGTCGTAGGACATGTCGACGGCTTGCCAACCTAGTCCCGGGGTCGTGGGGACTACCCTATAGTCGTCGGACATGACGGTGGCGGGCCAATCAAGACCCGGGGTCGTGGGGACGACCCTATAGTCGTCGGACATGTCGGCGGCTGGCCAATCTAGTACCGGGGTCGTGGGGACGACCCTATAGTCGTCGGATATGTCGGCGGCTGGCCAACCTAGTACCGGGGTGGTAGGCACGACCCTATAGTCGTCGGACAAGTCGGCGCCGGGCCATCCTAGTCCTGGGGTCGTGGGGACGACCCTATAGTCGTTGGACATGTCGGCGGCGGGCCAACGTATGCCCAGGGTCGTAGGGACGAACCGATAGACGTCGGATATGACGGTGGCGGGCCAACCTAGTCCCGGGGTCGTGGGGACGACCCTATATTCGTCGGAATAGCCGGCGGCGGGCCAACATTGGCCCAGGTTCGTAGGGACGACCCTATAGTCATCGGAAAAGTCGGCGGCAGGCCAACCTAGCCCCGGGGTCGTGGGGACTACCCTATAGTCGTCGGACATGACGGTGGCGGGCCAATCAAATCCCGGGGTCGTGGGGACGACCCTATAGTCGTCGGAAAAGTCGGCGGCGGGCCAACCTAGTCACGGGGTCGTGGGGACGACCCTATAGTCGTCGGACATGCGGGTGGCGGGCCAATCTAGTCCCGGGGCCGTGGGTACGACCCTATACTCGTCGGACATGACGGTGGCGGGCCAATCTAGTCCCGGGGCCGTGGGGACGACCCTATAGTCGTCGGACATGATAGTGGCGGGCCAATCTAGTCCCGGGTTCGTGGGGACGACCCTATAGTCGTCGGACATGACGGCGGCTGGCCAACTTTGGCCCGTGGTCGTGGGGACGACCCTATAGTCGTCGGACATGTCGGCGGCTGGCCAACTTTGGCCCGTAGTCGTGGGGACGACCCTATAGTCGTCGGACATGTCGGCCGCTGGGCAGCTTTGGCCCGTGGTCGTGGGGACGACCCTATGGCCGTCGGACATGATGGTGGCGGGCCAATCTAGACCCGGGGTCGTGGGGACGACCCAATAGTCGTCGGACATGTCGGCGGCTGGCCAACTTTGACCCGTGGTCATTGGGACGACCCTATGGTCGTCGGACATGTCGGCAGCTGGCCAACTTTGGCCCGTAGTCGTGGGGACGATCCTATAGTCGTCGGACATGACGGTGGCGGGACAATCTAGTCCCAGGGCCGTGGGGACGACCTTATAGTCGTCGGACATGTCGGCGGCGGGCCAACGTAGGCCCGGGGTCGTGGGGACGACCCTATAGTCGTCGGAAAAGTCGGCGGCGGGCCAACCTAATCCCAGGGTCGTGGGGACTACCCTATAGTCGTCGGACATGGCGGTGGCGGGCCAATCTAGCCCGGGGGTCGTGGGGACGACCCTATAGTCGTCGGACATGATGGTGGCGGGCCAATCTAGACCCGGGGTCGTGGGGACGACCCAATAGTCGTCGGACATGTCGGCGGCTGGCCAACTTTGACCCGTGGTCATTGGGACGACCCTATGGTCGTCGGACATGTCGGCAGCTGGCCAACTTTGGCCCGTAGTCTTGGGGACGATCCTATAGTCGTCGGACATGTCGACGGCTGGCCAACCTAGTCCTGGGTTCGAGGGGACGACCCAATATTCGTCGGAATAGCCGGCGGCAGGCCAACGTAGGCCCAGGGTCGTAGGGACGACCCTATAGTCGTCGGAAAAGTCGGCGGCGGGCCAACCTAGTCACGGGGTCGTGGGGACGACCCTATAGTCGTCGGACATGACGGTGGCGGGCCAATCTAGCCCGGGGGTCGTGGGGACGACCCTATAGTCGTCGGACATGTCGGCAGCTGGCCAACCTAGTCCCGGGGTGGTAGGGACGATCCTATAGTCGTCGGACAAGTCGGCGGCGGGCCAACCTAGTCCCGGGGTCGTGGGGAAGACCCTATAGTCGTCGGACATGCGGGTGGCGGGCTAATCTAGTCCCGGGGTCGTGGGGACGACCCTATAGTCGTCGGACATGATAGTGACGGGCCAATCTAGTCCCGGGTTCGTGGGGACGACCCTATAGTCGTCGGACATGACGGCGGCTGGCCAACTTTGGCCCGTGGTCGTGGGGACGACCCTATAGTTGTCGGACATGTCGGCGGCTGGCCAACTTTGGCCCGTAGTCGTGGGGACGACCCTATAGTCGTCGGACATGTCGGCGGCTGGGCAGCTTTGGCCCGTGGTCGTGGGGACGACCCTATAGCCGTCGGACATGTCGGCGGCGGGCCAACGTAGGCCCGTGGTCGTGGGGACGACCCTATAGTCGTAGGACATGTCGACGGCTTGCCAACCTAGTCCCGGGGTCGTGGGGACGACCCTATAGTCGTCGGACATGTCGGCAGCTGGCCAACCTAGTCCCGGGGTGGTAGGGACGACCCTATAGTCGTCGGACATGTCGGCGGCTGGGCAACTTTGGCCCGGGGTCGTGGGGACGAACCTATAGTCGTCGGACATGTCGGCGGTTGCCCAACCTAGCCCCGGGGTCGTGGGGACTACCCTATAGTCGTCGGACATGTCGGCGGCTGGTCAACTGTTGCCCGTGGTCGTGGGGACGACCCTATATTCGTAGGACATGTCGACGGCTTGCCAACCTAGTCCCGGGGTCGTGGGGACGACCCTATAGTCGTCGGACATGTCGGCGGCTGGGCAACTTTGGCCCGTGGTCGTGGGCACGACCCTATAGTCGTAGGACATGTCGACGACTTGCCAACCTAGTTCCGGGGTCGTGGGGACGACCCTATAGTCGTCGGACATGTCGGCGGCAGGGCAGCTTTGGCCCGTGGTCGTGGGGACGACCCTATAGTCGTCGGACATGTCGGCGGCTTGCCAACCTAGTCCCGGGTTCGAGGGTACGACCCTATAGTCGTTGGACATGACGGTGGCGGGCCAATCAAGTCCCCGGGTCGTGGGGACGACCCTATTGTCCTAGGACATGTCGGCGGCTGGCCAATCTAGTCCCGGGGTCGTGGGGACGACCCTATAGTCGTCGGACATGTCGGTGGCTGGCCAACTTTGGCCCGTTGGCGTGGGGACGACACTACAGTTGTTGGACATGACGGGGGCGGACCAATCTAGCCCCGGGGCCGTGGGGACGACCCTATAGTCGTCGGACATGTCGGCGGCAGGCCAACTTTGGCCCGTTGTCGTGGGGACGACACTACAGTTGTTGGACATGACGGGGGCGGGCCAATCTAGCCCCGGGGCCGTGGAGACGACCATATAGTCGTCGGACAAGTCGGCGGCGGGCGAACCTAGTCCCGTGGTCGTGGCGACGACCCTATAGTCATCGGAAAAGTCGGCGGCAGGCCAACCTAGCCCCGGGGTCGTGGGGACTACCCTATAGTCGTCGGACATGACGGTGGCGGGCCAATCAAATCCCGGGGTCGTGGGGACGACCCTATAGTCGTCGGAAAAGTCGGCGGCGGGCCAACCTAGTCACGGGGTCGTGGGGACGACCCTATAGTCGTCGGACATGCGGGTGGCGGGCCAATCTAGTCCCGGGGCCGTGGGTACGGCCCTATACTCGTCGGACATGACGGTGGCGGGCCAATCTAGTCCCGGGGCCGTGGGGACGACCCTATAGTCGTCGGACATGATAGTGGCGGGCCAATCTAGTCCCGGGTTCGTGGGGACGACCCTATAGTCGTCGGACATGACGGCGGCTGGCCAACTTTGGCCCGTGGTCGTGGGGACGACCCTATAGTCGTCGGACATGTCGGCGGCTGGCCAACTTTGGCCCGTAGTCGTGGGGACGACCCTATAGTCGTCGGACATGTCGGCCGCTGGGCAGCTTTGGCCCGTGGTCGTGGGGACGACCCTATAGCCGTCGGACATGATGGTGGCGGGCCAACTTTGACCCGTGGTCATTGGGACGACCCTATGGTCGTCGGACATGTCGGCAGCTGGCCAACTTTGGCCCGCAGTCGTGGGGACGATCCTATAGTCGTCGGACATGACGGTGGCGGGACAATCTAGTCCCAGGGCCGTGGGGACGACCTTATAGTCGTCGGACATGTCGGCGGCGGGCCAACGTAGGCCCGGGGTCGTGGGGACGACCCTATAGTCGTCGGAAAAGTCGGCGGCGGGCCAACCTAATCCCAGGGTCGTGGGGACTACCCTATAGTCGTCGGACATGGCGGTGGCGGGCCAATCTAGCCCGGGGGTCGTGGGGACGACCCTATAGTCGTCGGACATGATGGTGGCGGGCCAATCTAGACCCGGGGTCGTGGGGACGACCCAATAGTCGTCGGACATGTCGGCGGCTGGCCAACTTTGACCCGTGGTCATTGGGACGACCCTATGGTCGTCGGACATGTCGGCAGCTGGCCAACTTTGGCCCGTAGTCTTGGGGACGATCCTATAGTCGTCGGACATGACGGTGGCGGGACAATCTAGTCCCAGGGCCGTGGGGACAACCTTATAGTCGTCGGACATGTCGGCGGCGGGCCAACGTAGGCCCGGGGTCGTGGGGACGACCCTATAGACGTCGGACATGTCGACGGCTGGCCAACCTAGTCCTGGGTTCGAGGGGACGACCCAATATTCGTCGGAATAGCCGGCGGCAGGCCAACGTAGGCCCAGGGTCGTAGGGACGACCCTATAGTCGTCGGACATGATAGTGACGGGCCAATCTAGACCCGGGTTCGTGGGGACGACCCTATAGTCGTCGGACATGACGGCGGCTGGCCAACTTTGGCCCGTGGTCGTGGGGACGACCCTATAGTTGTCGGACATGTCGGCGGCTGGCCAACTTTGGCCCGTAGTCGTGGGGACGACCCTATAGTCGTCGGACATGTCGGCGGCTGGGCAGCTTTGGCCCGTGGTCGTGGGGACGACCCTATAGCCGTCGGACATGTCGGCGGCGGGCCAACGTAGGCCCGTGGTCGTGGGGACGACCCTATAGTCGTAGGACATGTCGACGGCTTGCCAACCTAGTCCCGGGGTCGTGGGGACGACCCTATAGTCGTCGGACATGTCGGCAGCTGGCCAACCTAGTCCCGGGGTGGTAGGGACGACCCTATAGTCGTCGGACATGTCGGCGGCTGGGCAACTTTGGCCCGGGGTCGTGGGGACGAACCTATAGTCGTCGGACATGTCGGCGGTTGCCCAACCTAGCCCCGGGGTCGTGGGGACTACCCTATAGTCGTCGGGCATGACGGTGGCGGGCCAAACAAATCCCGGGGTCGTGGGGACGACCCTATAGTCGTAGGACATGTCGACGGCTTGCCAACCTAGTCCCGGGGTCGTGGGGACTACCCTATAGTCGTCGGACATGACGGTGGCGGGCCAATCAAGACCCGGGGTCGTGGGGACTACCCTATAGTCGTCGGACATGTCGGCGGCTGGTCAACTGTTGCCCGCGGTCGTGGGGACGACCCTATATTCGTAGGACATGTCGACGACTTGCCAACCTAGTTCCGGGGTCGTGGGGACGACCCTATAGTCGTCGGACATGTCGGCGGCTGGGCAGCTTTGGCCCGTGGTCGTGGGGACGACCCTATAGTCGTCGGACATGTCGGCGGCTTGCCAACCTAGTCCCGGGTTCGAGGGTACGACCCTATAGTCGTTGGACATGACGGTGGCGGGCCAATCAAGTCCCCGGGTCGTGGGGACGACCCTATTGTCCTAGGACATGTCGGCGGCTGGCCAATCTAGTCCCGGGGTCGTGGGGACGACCCTATAGTCGTCGGACATGTCGGTGGCTGGCCAACTTTGGCCCGTTGGCGTGGGGACGACACTACAGTTGTTGGACATGACGGGGGCGGGCCAATCTAGCCCCGGGGCCGTGGGGACGACCCTATAGTCGTCGGACATGTCGGCGGCAGGCCAACTTTGGCCCGTTGTCGTGGGGACGACACTACAGTTGTTGGACATGACGGGGGCGGGCCAATCTAGCCCCGGGGTCGTGGGGACGACCCTATAGTCGTCGGACATGTCGGCGGCTGGCGAATCTAGTCCCGGGGTCGTGGGGACGACCCTATAGTCGTCGGACATGTCGGCGGCTGGCCAATCTAGTCACGGGGTCGTGGGGACGACCCTATAGTCTTCGGACATGTCGGCGGCTGGCCAACTTTGGCCCGTTGTCGTGGGGACGACACTACAGTTGTTGGACATAACGGGGGCGGGCCAATCTAGCCCCGGGGCCGTGGGGACGACCCTATAGTCGTCGGACAAGTCGGCGGCGGGCGCACCTAGTCCCGTGGTCGTGGGGACGACCCTATAGTCATCGGAAAAGTCGGCGGCGGGCCAATCTAGCCCCGGGGCCGTGGGGACGACCATATAGTCGTCGGACAAGTCGGCGGCGGGCGAACCTAGTCCCGTGGTCGTGGGGACGACCCTATAGTCGTCGGACATGTCGGCGGCTTGCCAAACTAGTCCCGGGGTCGTGGGGACTACCCTATAGTCGTCGGACATGACGGTGGCGGGCCAATCAAGTCCCGGGGTCGTGGGGACGACCCTATAGTCGTCGGACATGTCGGCGGCTGGCGAATCTAGTCCCGGGGTCGTGGGGACGACCCTATAGTCGTAGGACATGTCGACGGCTTGCCAACCTAGTCCCGGGGTGGTAGGGACGACCCTATAGTCGTCGGACAAGTCGGCGGCGGGCCAACCTAGTCCCGGGGTCGTGGGGAAGACCCTATAGTCGTCGGACATGTCGGCGGCTTGCCAACCTAGTCCCGGGTTCGTGGGGACGACCCTATAGTCGTCGGACATGTCGGCGGCTGTCCAAATTTGGCCCGGGGTCGTGGGGACGACCCTATAGTCGTCGGACATGTCGGCGGCTGGGCAACTTTGGCCAGTGGTCGTGGGGACGACCCTATAGTCGTAGGACATGTCGACGGCTTGCCAACCTAGTCCCGGGGTCGTGGGGACGACCCTATAGTCGTCGGACATGTCGGCAGCTGGCCAACCTAGTCCCGGGGTGGTAGGGACGACCCTATAGTCGTCGGACAAGTCGGCGGCGGGCCAACCTAGTCCCGGGGTCGTGGGGAAGACCCTATAGTCGTCGGACATGTCGGCGGCTTGCCAACCTAGTCCCGGGTTCGTGGGGACGACCCTATAGTCGTCGGACATGTCGGCAGCTGGCCAACCTAGTCCCGGGGTGGTAGGGACGAACCTATAGTCGTCGGACATGTCGGCGGCTGGGCAACTTTGGCCCGGGGTCGTGGGGACGAACCTATAGTCGTCGGACATGTCGGCGGTTGGCCAACCTAGTCCCGGGGCCGTGGGGACGACCCTATAGTCGTCGGACATGATAGTGGCGGGCCAATCTAGTCCCGCGTTCGTGGGAACGACCCTATAGTCGTCGGACATGACGGCGGCTGGCCAACTTTGGCCCGTGGTCGTGGGGACGACCCTATAGTCGTCGGACATGTCGGCAGCTGGCCAACCTAGTCCCGGGGTGGTAGGGACGACCCTATAGTCGTCGGACAAGTCGGCGGCGGGCCAACCTAGTCCCGGGGTCGTGGGGAAGACCCTATAGTCGTCGGACAAGTCGGCGGCGGGCGAACCTAGTCCCGTGGTCGTGGGGACGACCCTATAGTCGTCGGACATGTCGGCGGCTTGCCAACCTAGTCCCGGGGTCGTGGGGACTACCCTATAGTCGTCGGACATGACGGTGGCGGGCCAATCAAGTCCCGGGGTCGTGGGGACGACCCTATAGTCGTCGGACATGTCGGCGGCTGGCGAATCTAGTCCCGGGGTCGTGGGGACGACCCTATAGTCGTAGGACATGTCGACGGCTTGCCAACCTAGTCCCGGGGTGGTAGGGACGACCCTATAGTCGTCGGACAAGTCGGCGGCGGGCCAACCTAGTCCCGGGGTCGTGGGGAAGACCCTATAGTCGTCGGACATGTCGGCGGCTTGCCAACCTAGTCCCGGGTTCGTGGGGACGACCCTATAGTCGTCGGACATGTCGGCGGCTGTCCAAATTTGGCCCGGGGTCGTGGGGACGACCCTATAGTCGTCGGACATGTCGGCGGCTGGGCAACTTTGGCCAGTGGTCGTGGGGACGACCCTATAGTCGTAGGACATGTCGACGGCTTGCCAACCTAGTCCCGGGGTCGTGGGGACGACCCTATAGTCGTCGGACATGATGGTGGCGGGCCAATCTAGACCCGGGGTCGTGGGGACGACCCAATAGTCGTCGGACATGTCGGCGGCTGGCCAACTTTGACCCGTGGTCATTGGGACGACCCTATGGTCGTCGGACATGTCGGCAGCTGGCCAACTTTGGCCCGTAGTCGTGGGGACGACCCTATAGTCGTCGGACATGTCGGCCGCTGGGCAGCTTTGGCCCGTGGTCGTGGGGACGACCCTATAGCCGTCGGACATGATGGTGGCGGGCCAACTTTGACCCGTGGTCATTGGGACGACCCTATGGTCGTCGGACATGTCGGCAGCTGGCCAACTTTGGCCCGTAGTCGTGGGGACGATCCTATAGTCGTCGGACATGACGGTGGCGGGACAATCTAGTCCCAGGGCCGTGGGGACGACACTACAGTTGTTGGACATGACGGGGGCGGACCAATCTAGCCCCGGGGCCGTGGGGACGACCCTATAGTCGTCGGACATGTCGGCGGCAGGCCAACTTTGGCCCGTTGTCGTGGGGACGACACTACAGTTGTTGGACATGACGGGGGCGGGCCAATCTAGCCCCGGGGCCGTGGAGACGACCATATAGTCGTCGGACAAGTCGGCGGCGGGCGAACCTAGTCCCGTGGTCGTGGCGACGACCCTATAGTCATCGGAAAAGTCGGCGGCAGGCCAACCTAGCCCCGGGGTCGTGGGGACTACCCTATAGTCGTCGGACATGACGGTGGCGGGCCAATCAAATCCCGGGGTCGTGGGGACGACCCTATAGTCGTCGGAAAAGTCGGCGGCGGGCCAACCTAGTCACGGGGTCGTGGGGACGACCCTATAGTCGTCGGACATGCGGGTGGCGGGCCAATCTAGTCCCGGGGCCGTGGGTACGGCCCTATACTCGTCGGACATGACGGTGGCGGGCCAATCTAGTCCCGGGGCCGTGGGGACGACCCTATAGTCGTCGGACATGATAGTGGCGGGCCAATCTAGTCCCGGGTTCGTGGGGACGACCCTATAGTCGTCGGACATGACGGCGGCTGGCCAACTTTGGCCCGTGGTCGTGGGGACGACCCTATAGTCGTCGGACATGTCGGCGGCTGGCCAACTTTGGCCCGTAGTCGTGGGGACGACCCTATAGTCGTCGGACATGTCGGCCGCTGGGCAGCTTTGGCCCGTGGTCGTGGGGACGACCCTATAGCCGTCGGACATGATGGTGGCGGGCCAACTTTGACCCGTGGTCATTGGGACGACCCTATGGTCGTCGGACATGTCGGCAGCTGGCCAACTTTGGCCCGTAGTCGTGGGGACGATCCTATAGTCGTCGGACATGACGGTGGCGGGACAATCTAGTCCCAGGGCCGTGGGGACGACCTTATAGTCGTCGGACATGTCGGCGGCGGGCCAACGTAGGCCCGGGGTCGTGGGGACGACCCTATAGTCGTCGGAAAAGTCGGCGGCGGGCCAACCTAATCCCAGGGTCGTGGGGACTACCCTATAGTCGTCGGACATGGCGGTGGCGGGCCAATCTAGCCCGGGGGTCGTGGGGACGACCCTATAGTCGTCGGACATGATGGTGGCGGGCCAATCTAGACCCGGGGTCGTGGGGACGACCCAATAGTCGTCGGACATGTCGGCGGCTGGCCAACTTTGACCCGTGGTCATTGGGACGACCCTATGGTCGTCGGACATGTCGGCAGCTGGCCAACTTTGGCCCGTAGTCTTGGGGACGATCCTATAGTCGTCGGACATGACGGTGGCGGGACAATCTAGTCCCAGGGCCGTGGGGACAACCTTATAGTCGTCGGACATGTCGGCGGCGGGCCAACGTAGGCCCGGGGTCGTGGGGACGACCCTATAGACGTCGGACATGTCGACGGCTGGCCAACCTAGTCCTGGGTTCGAGGGGACGACCCAATATTCGTCGGAATAGCCGGCGGCAGGCCAACGTAGGCCCAGGGTCGTAGGGACGACCCTATAGTCGTCGGACATGATAGTGACGGGCCAATCTAGACCCGGGTTCGTGGGGACGACCCTATAGTCGTCGGACATGACGGCGGCTGGCCAACTTTGGCCCGTGGTCGTGGGGACGACCCTATAGTTGTCGGACATGTCGGCGGCTGGCCAACTTTGGCCCGTAGTCGTGGGGACGACCCTATAGTCGTCGGACATGTCGGCGGCTGGGCAGCTTTGGCCCGTGGTCGTGGGGACGACCCTATAGCCGTCGGACATGTCGGCGGCGGGCCAACGTAGGCCCGTGGTCGTGGGGACGACCCTATAGTCGTAGGACATGTCGACGGCTTGCCAACCTAGTCCCGGGGTCGTGGGGACGACCCTATAGTCGTCGGACATGTCGGCAGCTGGCCAACCTAGTCCCGGGGTGGTAGGGACGACCCTATAGTCGTCGGACATGTCGGCGGCTGGGCAACTTTGGCCCGGGGTCGTGGGGACGAACCTATAGTCGTCGGACATGTCGGCGGTTGCCCAACCTAGCCCCGGGGTCGTGGGGACTACCCTATAGTCGTCGGGCATGACGGTGGCGGGCCAAACAAATCCCGGGGTCGTGGGGACGACCCTATAGTCGTAGGACATGTCGACGGCTTGCCAACCTAGTCCCGGGGTCGTGGGGACTACCCTATAGTCGTCGGACATGACGGTGGCGGGCCAATCAAGACCCGGGGTCGTGGG
This sequence comes from Andrena fulva, assembly GCA_946251845.1. NCBI lineage: Eukaryota > Metazoa > Arthropoda > Insecta > Hymenoptera > Andrenidae > Andrena > Andrena fulva. The sequence continues at coordinate 42,615,391 of OX276329.1, forward strand.
GACTACCCTATAGTCGTCGGACATGTCGGCGGCTGGTCAACTGTTGCCCGCGGTCGTGGGGACGACCCTATATTCGTAGGACATGTCGACGACTTGCCAACCTAGTTCCGGGGTCGTGGGGACGACCCTATAGTCGTCGGACATGTCGGCGGCTGGGCAGCTTTGGCCCGTGGTCGTGGGGACGACCCTATAGTCGTCGGACATGTCGGCGGCTTGCCAACCTAGTCCCGGGTTCGAGGGTACGACCCTATAGTCGTTGGACATGACGGTGGCGGGCCAATCAAGTCCCCGGGTCGTGGGGACGACCCTATTGTCCTAGGACATGTCGGCGGCTGGCCAATCTAGTCCCGGGGTCGTGGGGACGACCCTATAGTCGTCGGACATGTCGGTGGCTGGCCAACTTTGGCCCGTTGGCGTGGGGACGACACTACAGTTGTTGGACATGACGGGGGCGGGCCAATCTAGCCCCGGGGCCGTGGGGACGACCCTATAGTCGTCGGACATGTCGGCGGCAGGCCAACTTTGGCCCGTTGTCGTGGGGACGACACTACAGTTGTTGGACATGACGGGGGCGGGCCAATCTAGCCCCGGGGTCGTGGGGACGACCCTATAGTCGTCGGACATGTCGGCGGCTGGCGAATCTAGTCCCGGGGTCGTGGGGACGACCCTATAGTCGTCGGACATGTCGGCGGCTGGCCAATCTAGTCACGGGGTCGTGGGGACGACCCTATAGTCTTCGGACATGTCGGCGGCTGGCCAACTTTGGCCCGTTGTCGTGGGGACGACACTACAGTTGTTGGACATAACGGGGGCGGGCCAATCTAGCCCCGGGGCCGTGGGGACGACCCTATAGTCGTCGGACAAGTCGGCGGCGGGCGCACCTAGTCCCGTGGTCGTGGGGACGACCCTATAGTCATCGGAAAAGTCGGCGGCGGGCCAATCTAGCCCCGGGGCCGTGGGGACGACCATATAGTCGTCGGACAAGTCGGCGGCGGGCGAACCTAGTCCCGTGGTCGTGGGGACGACCCTATAGTCGTCGGACATGTCGGCGGCTTGCCAAACTAGTCCCGGGGTCGTGGGGACTACCCTATAGTCGTCGGACATGACGGTGGCGGGCCAATCAAGTCCCGGGGTCGTGGGGACGACCCTATAGTCGTCGGACATGTCGGCGGCTGGCGAATCTAGTCCCGGGGTCGTGGGGACGACCCTATAGTCGTAGGACATGTCGACGGCTTGCCAACCTAGTCCCGGGGTGGTAGGGACGACCCTATAGTCGTCGGACAAGTCGGCGGCGGGCCAACCTAGTCCCGGGGTCGTGGGGAAGACCCTATAGTCGTCGGACATGTCGGCGGCTTGCCAACCTAGTCCCGGGTTCGTGGGGACGACCCTATAGTCGTCGGACATGTCGGCGGCTGTCCAAATTTGGCCCGGGGTCGTGGGGACGACCCTATAGTCGTCGGACATGTCGGCGGCTGGGCAACTTTGGCCAGTGGTCGTGGGGACGACCCTATAGTCGTAGGACATGTCGACGGCTTGCCAACCTAGTCCCGGGGTCGTGGGGACGACCCTATAGTCGTCGGACATGTCGGCAGCTGGCCAACCTAGTCCCGGGGTGGTAGGGACGACCCTATAGTCGTCGGACAAGTCGGCGGCGGGCCAACCTAGTCCCGGGGTCGTGGGGAAGACCCTATAGTCGTCGGACATGTCGGCGGCTTGCCAACCTAGTCCCGGGTTCGTGGGGACGACCCTATAGTCGTCGGACATGTCGGCAGCTGGCCAACCTAGTCCCGGGGTGGTAGGGACGAACCTATAGTCGTCGGACATGTCGGCGGCTGGGCAACTTTGGCCCGGGGTCGTGGGGACGAACCTATAGTCGTCGGACATGTCGGCGGTTGGCCAACCTAGTCCCGGGGCCGTGGGGACGACCCTATAGTCGTCGGACATGATAGTGGCGGGCCAATCTAGTCCCGCGTTCGTGGGAACGACCCTATAGTCGTCGGACATGACGGCGGCTGGCCAACTTTGGCCCGTGGTCGTGGGGACGACCCTATAGTCGTCGGACATGTCGGCAGCTGGCCAACCTAGTCCCGGGGTGGTAGGGACGACCCTATAGTCGTCGGACAAGTCGGCGGCGGGCCAACCTAGTCCCGGGGTCGTGGGGAAGACCCTATAGTCGTCGGACAAGTCGGCGGCGGGCGAACCTAGTCCCGTGGTCGTGGGGACGACCCTATAGTCGTCGGACATGTCGGCGGCTTGCCAACCTAGTCCCGGGGTCGTGGGGACTACCCTATAGTCGTCGGACATGACGGTGGCGGGCCAATCAAGTCCCGGGGTCGTGGGGACGACCCTATAGTCGTCGGACATGTCGGCGGCTGGCGAATCTAGTCCCGGGGTCGTGGGGACGACCCTATAGTCGTAGGACATGTCGACGGCTTGCCAACCTAGTCCCGGGGTGGTAGGGACGACCCTATAGTCGTCGGACAAGTCGGCGGCGGGCCAACCTAGTCCCGGGGTCGTGGGGAAGACCCTATAGTCGTCGGACATGTCGGCGGCTTGCCAACCTAGTCCCGGGTTCGTGGGGACGACCCTATAGTCGTCGGACATGTCGGCGGCTGTCCAAATTTGGCCCGGGGTCGTGGGGACGACCCTATAGTCGTCGGACATGTCGGCGGCTGGGCAACTTTGGCCAGTGGTCGTGGGGACGACCCTATAGTCGTAGGACATGTCGACGGCTTGCCAACCTAGTCCCGGGGTCGTGGGGACGACCCTATAGTCGTCGGACATGATGGTGGCGGGCCAATCTAGACCCGGGGTCGTGGGGACGACCCAATAGTCGTCGGACATGTCGGCGGCTGGCCAACTTTGACCCGTGGTCATTGGGACGACCCTATGGTCGTCGGACATGTCGGCAGCTGGCCAACTTTGGCCCGTAGTCGTGGGGACGATCCTATAGTCGTCGGACATGACGGTGGCGGGCCAATCTAGTCCCGGGTTCGTGGGGACGACCCTATAGTCGTCGGACATGTCGGCGGCTGGTCAACTGTTGCCCGCGGTCGTGGGGACGACCCTATATTCGTAGGACATGTCGACGACTTGCCAACCTAGTTCCGGGGTCGTGGGGACGACCCTATAGTCGTCGGACATGTCGGCGGCTGGGCAGCTTTGGCCCGTGGTCGTGGGGACGACCCTATAGTCGTCGGACATGTCGGCGGCTTGCCAACCTAGTCCCGGGTTCGAGGGTACGACCCTATAGTCGTTGGACATGACGGTGGCGGGCCAATCAAGTCCCCGGGTCGTGGGGACGACCCTATTGTCCTAGGACATGTCGGCGGCTGGCCAATCTAGTCCCGGGGTCGTGGGGACGACCCTATAGTCGTCGGACAGGTCGGTGGCTGGCCAACTTTGGCCCGTTGGCGTGGGGACGACACTACAGTTGTTGGACATGACGGGGGCGGGCCAATCTAGCCCCGGGGCCGTGGGGACGACCCTATAGTCGTCGGACATGTCGGCGGCAGGCCAACTTTGGCCCGTTGTCGTGGGGACGACACTACAGTTGTTGGACATGACGGGGGCGGGCCAATCTAGCCCCGGGGTCGTGGGGACGACCCTATAGTCGTCGGACATGTCGGCGGCTGGCGAATCTAGTCCCGGGGTCGTGGGGACGACCCTATAGTCGTCGGACATGTCGGCGGCTGGCCAATCTAGTCACGGGGTCGTGGGGACGACCCTATAGTCTTCGGACATGTCGGCGGCTGGCCAACTTTGGCCCGTTGTCGTGGGGACGACACTACAGTTGTTGGACATAACGGGGGCGGGCCAATCTAGCCCCGGGGCCGTGGGGACGACCCTATAGTCGTCGGACAAGTCGGCGGCGGGCGCACCTAGTCCCGTGGTCGTGGGGACGACCCTATAGTCATCGGAAAAGTCGGCGGCGGGCCAATCTAGCCCCGGGGCCGTGGGGACGACCATATAGTCGTCGGACAAGTCGGCGGCGGGCGAACCTAGTCCCGTGGTCGTGGGGACGACCCTATAGTCGTCGGACATGTCGGCGGCTTGCCAACCTAGTCCCGGGGTCGTGGGGACTACCCTATAGTCGTCGGACATGACGGTGGCGGGCCAATCAAGTCCCGGGGTCGTGGGGACGACCCTATAGTCGTCGGACATGTCGGCGGCTGGCGAATCTAGTCCCGGGGTCGTGGGGACGACCCTATAGTCGTAGGACATGTCGACGGCTTGCCAACCTAGTCCCGGGGTGGTAGGGACGACCCTATAGTCGTCGGACAAGTCGGCGGCGGGCCAACCTAGTCCCGGGGTCGTGGGGAAGACCCTATAGTCGTCGGACATGTCGGCGGCTTGCCAACCTAGTCCCGGGTTCGTGGGGACGACCCTATAGTCGTCGGACATGTCGGCGGCTGTCCAAATTTGGCCCGGGGTCGTGGGGACGACCCTATAGTCGTCGGACATGTCGGCGGCTGGGCAACTTTGGCCAGTGGTCGTGGGGACGACCCTATAGTCGTAGGACATGTCGACGGCTTGCCAACCTAGTCCCGGGGTCGTGGGGACGACCCTATAGTCGTCGGACATGTCGGCAGCTGGCCAACCTAGTCCCGGGGTGGTAGGGACGACCCTATAGTCGTCGGACAAGTCGGCGGCGGGCCAACCTAGTCCCGGGGTCGTGGGGAAGACCCTATAGTCGTCGGACATGTCGGCGGCTTGCCAACCTAGTCCCGGGTTCGTGGGGACGACCCTATAGTCGTCGGACATGTCGGCAGCTGGCCAACCTAGTCCCGGGGTGGTAGGGACGAACCAATAGTCGTCGGACATGTCGGCGGCTGGGCAACTTTGGCCCGGGGTCGTGGGGACGAACCTATAGTCGTCGGACATGTCGGCGGTTGGCCAACCTAGTCCCGGGGCCGTGGGGACGACCCTATAGTCGTCGGACATGATAGTGGCGGGCCAATCTAGTCCCGCGTTCGTGGGAACGACCCTATAGTCGTCGGACATGACGGCGGCTGGCCAACTTTGGCCCGTGGTCGTGGGGACGACCCTATAGTCGTCGGACATGTCGGCAGCTGGCCAACCTAGTCCCGGGGTGGTAGGGACGACCCTATAGTCGTCGGACAAGTCGGCGGCGGGCCAACCTAGTCCCGGGGTCGTGGGGAAGACCCTATAGTCGTCGGACATGTCGGCGGCTGTCCAAATTTGGCCCGGGGTCGTGGGGACGACCCTATAGTCGTCGGACATGTCGGCGGCTGGGCAACTTTGGCCAGTGGTCGTGGGGACGACCCTATAGTCGTAGGACATGTCGACGGCTTGCCAACCTAGTCCCGGGGTCGTGGGGACGACCCTATAGTCGTCGGACATGATGGTGGCGGGCCAATCTAGACCCGGGGTCGTGGGGACGACCCAATAGTCGTCGGACATGTCGGCGGCTGGCCAACTTTGACCCGTGGTCATTTGGACGACCCTATGGTCGTCGGACATGTCGGCAGCTGGCCAACTTTGGCCCGTAGTCGTGGGGACGATCCTATAGTCGTCGGACATGACGGTGGCGGGCCAATCTAGTCCCGGGTTCGTGGGGACGACCCTATAGTCGTCGGACATGACGGCGGCTGGGCAACTTTGGCCCGGGGTCGTGGGGACGAACCTATAGCCGTCGGACAAGTCGGCGGCTGGCCAACCTAGTCCTGGGTTCGTGGGGACGACCCAATATTCGTCGGAATAGGCGGCGGCAGGCCAACGTAGGCCCAGGGTCGTGGGGACGACCCTATAGTCGTCGGAAAAGTCGGCGCCGGGCCAACCTAGTCCCGGGGTCGTGGGGACTACCCTATAGTCGTCGGACATGATAGTGGCGGGCCAATCTAGTCCCGGGGTCGTGGGGACGACCCTATAGTCGTCGGACATGTCGGCGGCTGGCCAACTTTGACCCGTGGTCATGGGGACGACCCTATGGTCGTCGGACATGTCGGCAGCTGGCCAACTTTGGCCCGTAGTCGTGGGGACGATCCTATAGTCGTCGGACATGACGGTGGCGGGCCAATCTAGTCCCAGGGCCGTGGGGACGACCTTATAGTCGTCGGACATGTCGGCGGCGGGCCAAAGTAGGCCCGGGGTCGTGGGGACGACCCTGTAGACGTCGGACATGTCGACGGCTGGCCAATCTAGTCCTGGGTTGGTGGGGACGACCCAATTTTCGTCGGAATAGCCGGCGGCAGGCCAACGTAGGCCCAGGGTCGTAGGGACGACCCTATAGTCGTAGGACATGTCGACGGCTTGCCAACCTAGTCCCGGGGTCGTGGGGACGACCCTATAGTCGTCGGACATGTCGGCATCTGGCCAACCTAGTCCCGGGGTGGTAGGGACGACCCTATAGCCGTCGGACATGTCGGCGGCTGGGCAACTTTGGCCCGGGGTCGTGGGGACGAACCTATAGCCGTCGGACATGTCGGCGGTTGGCCAACCCAGTCCCGGGGCCGTGGGGACGACCCTATAGTCGTCGGACATGGCGGTGGCGGGCCAATCTAGCCCGGGGGTCGTGGGGACGACCCTATAGTCGTCGGACATGATGGTGGCGGGCCAATCTAGACCCGGGGTCGTGGGGACGACCCAATAGTCGTCGGACATGTCGGCGGCTGGCCAACTTTGGCCCGTGGTCGTGGGGACGACCCTATATTCTTCGGACATGTCGGCGGCTGGCCAACTTTGGCCCGTGGTCGTGGGGACGACCCTATAGTCGTCGGACATGTCGGCGGCTGTCCAACTTTGGCCCGGGGTCGTGGGGACGACCCTATAGTCGTCGGACATGTCGGCGGCTGGGCAATTTTGGCCCGTAGTCGTGGGGACGATCCTATAGTCGTCGGACATGACGGTGGCGGGCCAATCTAGTCCCAGGGCCGTGGGGACGACCTTATAGTCGTCGGACATGTCGGCGGCTTGCCAACCTAGTCCCGGGGTCGTGGGGACTACCCTATAGTCGTCGGACATGACGGTGGCGGGCCAATCAAGTCCCGGGGTCGTGGGGACGACCCTATAGTCGTCGGACATGTCGGCGGCTGGCGAATCTAGTCCCGGGGTCGTGGGGACGACCCTATAGTCGTAGGACATGTCGACGGCTTGCCAACCTAGTCCCGGGGTGGTAGGGACGACCCTATAGTCGTCGGACAAGTCGGCGGCGGGCCAACCTAGTCCCGGGGTCGTGGGGAAGACCCTATAGTCGTCGGACATGTCGGCGGCTTGCCAACCTAGTCCCGGGTTCGTGGGGACGACCCTATAGTCGTCGGACATGTCGGCGGCTGTCCAAATTTGGCCCGGGGTCGTGGGGACGACCCTATAGTCGTCGGACATGTCGGCGGCTGGGCAACTTTGGCCAGTGGTCGTGGGGACGACCCTATAGTCGTAGGACATGTCGACGGCTTGCCAACCTAGTCCCGGGGTCGTGGGGACGACCCTATAGTCGTCGGACATGTCGGCAGCTGGCCAACCTAGTCCCGGGGTGGTAGGGACGACCCTATAGTCGTCGGACAAGTCGGCGGCGGGCCAACCTAGTCCCGGGGTCGTGGGGAAGACCCTATAGTCGTCGGACATGTCGGCGGCTTGCCAACCTAGTCCCGGGTTCGTGGGGACGACCCTATAGTCGTCGGACATGTCGGCAGCTGGCCAACCTAGTCCCGGGGTGGTAGGGACGAACCAATAGTCGTCGGACATGTCGGCGGCTGGGCAACTTTGGCCCGGGGTCGTGGGGACGAACCTATAGTCGTCGGACATGTCGGCGGTTGGCCAACCTAGTCCCGGGGCCGTGGGGACGACCCTATAGTCGTCGGACATGATAGTGGCGGGCCAATCTAGTCCCGCGTTCGTGGGAACGACCCTATAGTCGTCGGACATGACGGCGGCTGGCCAACTTTGGCCCGTGGTCGTGGGGACGACCCTATAGTCGTCGGACATGTCGGCAGCTGGCCAACCTAGTCCCGGGGTGGTAGGGACGACCCTATAGTCGTCGGACAAGTCGGCGGCGGGCCAACCTAGTCCCGGGGTCGTGGGGAAGACCCTATAGTCGTCGGACATGTCGGCGGCTGTCCAAATTTGGCCCGGGGTCGTGGGGACGACCCTATAGTCGTCGGACATGTCGGCGGCTGGGCAACTTTGGCCAGTGGTCGTGGGGACGACCCTATAGTCGTAGGACATGTCGACGGCTTGCCAACCTAGTCCCGGGGTCGTGGGGACGACCCTATAGTTGTCGGACATGATGGTGGCGGGCCAATCTAGACCCGGGGTCGTGGGGACGACCCAATAGTCGTCGGACATGTCGGCGGCTGGCCAACTTTGACCCGTGGTCATTTGGACGACCCTATGGTCGTCGGACATGTCGGCAGCTGGCCAACTTTGGCCCGTAGTCGTGGGGACGATCCTATAGTCGTCGGACATGACGGTGGCGGGCCAATCTAGTCCCGGGTTCGTGGGGACGACCCTATAGTCGTCGGACATGACGGCGGCTGGGCAACTTTGGCCCGGGGTCGTGGGGACGAACCTATAGCCGTCGGACAAGTCGGCGGCTGGCCAACCTAGTCCTGGGTTCGTGGGGACGACCCAATATTCGTCGGAATAGGCGGCGGCAGGCCAACGTAGGCCCAGGGTCGTGGGGACGACCCTATAGTCGTCGGAAAAGTCGGCGCCGGGCCAACCTAGTCCCGGGGTCGTGGGGACTACCCTATAGTCGTCGGACATGATAGTGGCGGGCCAATCTAGTCCCGGGGTCGTGGGGACGACCCTATAGTCGTCGGACATGTCGGCGGCTGGCCAACTTTGACCCGTGGTCATGGGGACGACCCTATGGTCGTCGGACATGTCGGCAGCTGGCCAACTTTGGCCCGTAGTCGTGGGGACGATCCTATAGTCGTCGGACATGACGGTGGCGGGCCAATCTAGTCCCAGGGCCGTGGGGACGACCTTATAGTCGTCGGACATGTCGGCGGCGGGCCAAAGTAGGCCCGGGGTCGTGGGGACGACCCTGTAGACGTCGGACATGTCGACGGCTGGCCAATCTAGTCCTGGGTTGGTGGGGACGACCCAATTTTCGTCGGAATAGCCGGCGGCAGGCCAACGTAGGCCCAGGGTCGTAGGGACGACCCTATAGTCGTAGGACATGTCGACGGCTTGCCAACCTAGTCCCGGGGTCGTGGGGACGACCCTATAGTCGTCGGACATGTCGGCATCTGGCCAACCTAGTCCCGGGGTGGTAGGGACGACCCTATAGCCGTCGGACATGTCGGCGGCTGGGCAACTTTGGCCCGGGGTCGTGGGGACGAACCTATAGCCGTCGGACATGTCGGCGGTTGGCCAACCCAGTCCCGGGGCCGTGGGGACGACCCTATAGTCGTCGGACATGGCGGTGGCGGGCCAATCTAGCCCGGGGGTCGTGGGGACGACCCTATAGTCGTCGGACATGATGGTGGCGGGCCAATCTAGACCCGGGGTCGTGGGGACGACCCAATAGTCGTCGGACATGTCGGCGGCTGGCCAACTTTGGCCCGTGGTCGTGGGGACGACCCTATATTCTTCGGACATGTCGGCGGCTGGCCAACTTTGGCCCGTGGTCGTGGGGACGACCCTATAGTCGTCGGACATGTCGGCGGCTGTCCAACTTTGGCCCGGGGTCGTGGGGACGACCCTATAGTCGTCGGACATGTCGGCGGCTGGGCAATTTTGGCCCGTAGTCGTGGGGACGATCCTATAGTCGTCGGACATGACGGTGGCGGGCCAATCTAGTCCCAGGGCCGTGGGGACGACCTTATAGTCGTCGGACATGTCGGTGGCGGGCCAATCTAGCCCGTAGTCGTGGGGACGATCCTATAGTCGTCGGACATGACGGTGGCGGGCCAATCTAGTCCCGGGTTCGTGGGGACGACCCTATAGTCGTCGGACATGACGGCGGCTGGGCAACTTTGGCCCGGGGTCGTGGGGACGAACCTATAGCCGTCGGACAAGTCGGCGGCTGGCCAACCTAGTCCTGGGTTCGTGGGGACGACCCAATATTCGTCGGAATAGGCGGCGGCAGGCCAACGTAGGCCCAGGGTCGTAGGGACGACCCTATAGTCGTCGGAAAAGTCGGCGGCGGGCCAACCTAGTCACGGGGTCGTGGGCACGACCCTATAGTCGTCGGACATGATAGTGGCGGGCCAATCTAGTCCCGGGTTCGTGGGGACGACCCTATATTCGTCGGAATAGCCGGCGGCAGGCCATCGTAGGCCCAGGGTCGTAGGGACGACCCTATAGTCGTCGGAAAAATCGGCGCCGGGCCAACCTAGTCCCGGGGTCGTGGGGACTACCCTATAGTCGTCGGACATGATAGTGGCGGGCCAATCTACTCCCGGGGTCGTGGGGACGACCCTATAGTCGTCGGACATGTCGGCGGCTGGCCAACTTTGACCCGTGGTCATGGGGACGACCCTATGGTCGTCGGACATGTCGGCAGCTGGCCAATCTAGTCCTGGGTTCGTGGGGACGACCCAATATTCGTCGGAATAGCCGGCGGCAGGCCAACGTAGGCCCAGGGTCGTAGGGACGACCCTATAGTCGTAGGACATGTCGACGGCTTGCCAACCTAGTCCCGGGGTCGTGGGGACGACCCTATAGTCGTCGGACATGTCGGCATCTGGCCAACCTAGTCCCGGGGTGGTAGGGACGACCCTATAGCCGTCGGACATGTCGGCGGCTGGGCAACTTTGGCCCGGGGTCGTGGGGACGAACCTATAGCCGTCGGACATGTCGGCGGTTGGCCAACCCAGTCCCGGGGCCGTGGGGACGACCCTATAGTCGTCGGACATGGCGGTGGCGGGCCAATCTAGCCCGGGGGTCGTGGGGACGACCCTATAGTCGTCGGACAATTCGGCGGCTGGCCAACCTAGTCCCGGGTTCGTGGGGACGACCCTATATTCGTCGGAATAGCCGGCGGCAGGCCAACGTAGGCCCAGGGTCGTAGAGACGACCCTATAGTCGTCGGAAAAGTCGGCGGCGGGCCAACATAGTCCCGGGGTCGTGGGGACTACCCTATAGTCGTCGGACATGTCGGCAGCTGGCCAACTATGATCCGGGCTCGTGGGGACGACCCTATAGTCGTCGGACATGACGGTGGCGGGCCTATCTAGTCCCGGGGCCGTGGGGGCGACCCTATAGTCGTCGGACATGTCGGCGGCGGGCCAGCGTAGGCCCAGGGTCGTTGGGTCGGCCCTATAGTCGTAGGACATGTCGACGGTTTGCCAACCTAGTCCCGGGGTCGTGGGGACGACCCTATAGACGTCGGACATGTCGGCAGCTGGCCAACCTAGTCCCGGGGTGGTAGGGACGACCCAATAGTCGTCGGACATGTCGGCGGCTGGCCAACTTTGGCCCGGGGTCGTGGGGACGACCCTATAGTCGTCGGACAATTCGGCGGCGAGGCAACCTAGTCCCGCGGTCGTGGGGACGACCCTATAGTCGTCGGACGTGTCGGCGGCTTGGCAACTTTGGCCCCTGGTCGTGGGGACAACCCTATAATCGTCGGACATGTCGGCAGCTGGCCAACTATGATCCGGGCTCGTGGGGACGACCCTATAGTCGTCGGACATGACGGTGGCGGGCCTATCTAGTCCCGGGGCCGTGGGGGCGACCCTATAGTCGTCGGACATGTCGGCGGCGGGCCAACGTAGGCCCAGGGTCGTAGGGACGACCCTATAGTCGTAGGACATGTCGACGGCTTGCCAACCTAGTCCCGGGGTCGTGGGGACGACCCTATAGTCGTCGGACATGTCGGCATCTGGCCAACCTAGCCCCGGGGTGGTAGGGACGACCCTATAGCCGTCGGACATGTCGGCGGCTGGGCAACTTTGGCCCGGGGTCGTGGGGACGAACCTATAGCCGTCGGACATGTCGGCGGTTGGCCAACCCAGTCCCGGGGCCGTGGGGACGACCCTATAGTCGTCGGACATGGCGGTGGCGGGCCAATCTAGCCCGGGGGTCGTGGGGACGACCCTATAGTCGTCGGACAAGTCGGCGGCTGGCCAACCTAGTCCCGGGTTCGTGGGGACGACCCTATATTCGTCGGAATAGCCGGCGGCAGGCCAACGTAGGCCCAGGGTCGTAGAGACGACCCTATAGTCGTCGGAAAAGTCGGCGGCGGGCCAACATAGTCCCGGGGTCGTGGGGACTACCCTATAGTCGTCGGACATGTCGGCAGCTGGCCAACTATGATCCGGGCTCGTGGGGACGACCCTATAGTCGTCGGACATGACGGTGGCGGGCCTATCTAGTCCCGGGGCCGTGGGGGCGACCCTATAGTCGTCGGACATGTCGGCGGCGGGCCAGCGTAGGCCCAGGGTCGTTGGGTCGGCCCTATAGTCGTAGGACATGTCGACGGTTTGCCAACCTAGTCCCGGGGTCGTGGGGACGACCCTATAGACGTCGGACATGTCGGCAGCTGGCCAACCTAGTCCCGGGGTGGTAGGGACGACCCAATAGTCGTCGGACATGTCGGCGGCTGGCCAACTTTGGCCCGGGGTCGTGGGGACGACCCTATAGTCGTCGGACAATTCGGCGGCGAGGCAACCTAGTCCCGCGGTCGTGGGGACGACCCTATAGTCGTCGGACGTGTCGGCGGCTTGGCAACTTTGGCCCCTGGTCGTGGGGACAACCCTATAATCGTCGGACATGTCGGCAGCTGGCCAACTATGATCCGGGCTCGTGGGGACGACCCTATAGTCGTCGGACATGACGGTGGCGGGCCTATCTAGTCCCGGGGCCGTGGGGGCGACCCTATAGTCGTCGGACATGTCGGCGGCGGGCCAGCGTAGGCCCAGGGTCGTTGGGTCGGCCCTATAGTCGTCGGACAAGTCGGCGGCAGGCCAACCTAGCCCCGGGGTCGTGGGGACTACCCTATAGTCGTCGGACATGACGGCGGCGGGCGAACCTAGTCCCGTGTTCGTGGGGACGACCCTATAGTCGTCGGACATGTCGGCGGCTTGCCAACCTAGTCCCGGGGTCGTGGGGACTACCCTATAGTCGTCGGACATGACGGTGGCAGGCCAATCAAGTCCCGGGGTCGTGGGGACGACCCTATAGTCGTCGGACATGTCGGCGGCTGGCCAATCTAGTCCCGCGGTCGTGGGGACGACCCTATAGTAGTCGGATATGTCGGCGGCTGGCCAACCCAGTACCGGTGTGGTAGGCACGACCCTATAGTCGTCGGACAAGTCGGCGCCGGGCCATCCTAGTCCCGGGGTCGTGGGGACGACCCTATAGTCGTCGGACATGTCGGCGGCTGGTCAACTTTGGCCCGTGGTCGTGGGGACGAACCAATAGCCGTCGGACATGTCGGCGGCTGGACCACCTAGTCCCGGGGCCGTGTGGACGACCCTATAGTCGTCGGACATGATAGTGGCGGTCCAATCTTGTCCCGGGTTCGTGGGGACGACCCTATAGTCGTCGGACATGACGGCGGTTGGCCAACTTTGGCCCGGGGTGGTAGGGACGACCCTATAGTCGTCGGACAAGTTGGCGGCGGGCCAACCTAGTCCCGGGTTCGTGGGGATGACCCTATAGTCGTCGGACATGTCGGCGGCTGGGCAACTTTGGCCCGTGGTCGTGGGGACGACCCTATAGTCGTAGGGCATGTCGACGGCTTGCCAACCTAGTCCCGGGGTCGTGGGGACGACCCTATAGTCGTCGGATATGTCGGCGGCTGGGCAGCTTTGGCCCGTGGTCGTGGGGACGACCCTATAGTCGTCGGACATGTCGGCGGCTTGCCAACCTAGTCCCGGGTTCGTGGGGACGACCCTATAGTCGTTGTACATGTCGGCGGCTGGCCAACTTTGGCCCGGGGTCGTGGGGACGGCCCTATAGACGTCGGTCATGTCGACGGCTGGCCAACCTAGTCCCGGGTTCGTGGGGACGACCCTATATTCGTCGGAATAGCCGGCGGCGGGCCAACGTCGGCCCAGGGTCGTAGGGACGACCCTATAGTCATCGGAAAAGTCGGCGCCAGACCAACCTAGCCCCGGGGTCGTGGGGACGACCCCATAGTCGTCGGACAAGTCTGCGGCTGGCCAACCTAGTCCCGGGGTCGTGGGGACGACCCTGTAGTCGTCGGACATATCGGCGGCGGGCCAACGTAGGCCCAGGTTCGTAGGGACGACACTATAGTCGCCGGAAAAGTCGGTGGCAGGCAAACTTAGTCCCGGGGTCGTGGGGTCGGCCCTATAGTCGTCGGACAAGTCGGCGGCAGGCCAACCTAGCCCCGGGGTCGTGGGGACTACCCTATAGTCGTCGGACAAGTCGGCGGCAGGCCAACCTAGCCCCGGGGTCGTGGGGACTACCCTATAGTCGTCGGACATGTCGGCGGCTTGCCAACCTAGTCCCGGGTTCGTGGGGACGAACCTATAGTCGTTGTACATGTCGGCGGCTGGCCAACTTTGGCCCGGGGTCGTGGGGACGGCCCTATAGACGTCGGTCATGTCGACGGCTGGCCAACCTAGTCCCGGGTTCGTGGGGACAACCCTATATTCGTCGGAATAGCCGGCGGCGGGCCAACGTCGGCCCAGGGTCGTAGGGACGACCCTATAGTCATCGGAAAAGTCGGCGGCAGACCAACCTAGCCCCGGGGTCGTGGGGACTACCCTATAGTCGTCGGACATGTCGGCGGCTGGCCAACTTTGGCCCGTTGTCGTGGGGACGACACTACAGTTGTTGGACATGACGGGGGCGGGCCAATCTAGCCCCGGGGCCGTGGGGACGACCCTATAGTCGTCGGACAAGTCGGCGGCGGGCGAACCTAGTCCCGTGGTCGTGGGGACGACCCTATAGTCGTCGGACATGTCGGCGGCTGGGCAACTCTGGCCCGTGGTCGTGGGGACGACCCTATAGTCGTAGGACATGTCGACGGCTTGCCAACCTAGTCCCGGGGTCGTGGGGACGACCCTATTGTCGTCGGACATGACGGTGGCGGGCCAATCAAATCCCGGGAACGTGGGGACGACCCTATAGTCGTCGGACATGTCGGCGGCTGGCCAATCTAGTACCGGGGTCATGGGGACGACCCTATAGTCGTCGGATATGTCGGCGGCTGGCCAACCTAGTACGGGGGTGGTAGGCACGACCCTATAGTCGTCGGACAAGTCGGCGCCGGGCCATCCTAGTCCCGGGGTCGTGGGGACGACCCTATAGTCGTCGGACATGTCGGCGGCTGGGCAACTCTGACCGGTGGTCGTGGGGACGACCCAATAGTCGTAGGACATGTCGACGGCTTGCCAACCTAGTCCCGGGGTCGTGGGGACGACCCTATAGTCGTCGGACATGTCGGCGGCTGGCCAATCTAGTCCCGGGGTCGTGGGGACGGCCCTATAGACGTCGGACATGTCGGCGGCTGGCCAACTTTGGCCCGTTGTCGTGGGGACGACACCCACAGTTGTTGGACATGACGGGGGCGGGCCAATCTAGCCCCGGGGCCGTGGGGACGACCCTATAGTCGTCGGACATGATAGTGGCGGGCCAATCTAGTCCCGGCTTCGTGGGGACGACCCTATAGTCGTCGGACATGACGGCGGCTGGCCAACTTTGGCCCGTGGTCGTGGGGACGTCCCTATAGTAGTCGGACATGACGGTGGCGGGCCAATCTAGCCAGCGGGTCGTGGGGACGACCCTATAGTCGTCGGACATGTCGGCAGCTGGCCAACCTAGTCCCGGGGTAGTAGGGACGACCCTATAGTCGTCGGACAAGTCGGCGGCTGGCCAACCTAGTCCCGGGTTCGTGGGGACGATCCTATATTCGTCGGAATAGCCGGCGGCAGGCCAACGTAGGCCCAGGATCGTAGGGACGACCCTATAGTCGTCGGAAAGGCGGCGGCGGGCCAACCTAGTCCCGGGGTCGTGGGGACGACCCAATAGTCGTCGGACATGTCGGCGGCTGGCCAACTTTGACCCGTGGTCATGGGGACGACCCTATGGTCGTCGGACATGTCGGCAGCTGGCCAACTTTGGCCCGTAGTCGTGGGGACGATCCTATAGTCGTCGGACATGTCGGCGGCTGGGCAACTTTGGCCCGTGGTCGAGGGGACGACCCTATCGTCGTCGGACAAGTCGGAGGCGGGCCATCCTAGTCCCGGGGCCGTGGGGGCGACCCTATAGTCGTCGGACATGCGGGTGGCGGGCCAATCTAGTCCCGGGGTCGTGGGTACGACCCTATACTCGTCGGACATGACGGTGGCGGGCCAATCAAGTCCCGGGGTCGTGGGGACGCCCCAATAGTCGTCGGACATGTCGGCGGCTGGCCAACTTTGGCCCGTGGTCGTGGGGACGATCATATGGTCGTCGGACATGACGGTGGCGGGCCAATCTAGTCCCAGGGCCGTGGGGACGACCCTATAGTCGTCGGACATGTCGGCGGCGGGCCAACCTAGTACCGGGGTCGTTGGGACGATCCTGTGGTCGTCGGAAATGACGGTGGCGGGCCAATCTAGTCCCGGGGTCGTGGGGACGACCCTGTAGTCGTCGGACATGTCGGCGGCTGGCCAACCGAGTCCTGGGGTCGTGGGGACGACCCTATAATCGTTGGAAATGTTGGCGGCGGGCCAACGTAGGCCGAGGGTAGTCGGGGCGACCCTACAGTCGTCGAACATGACGGTGGCGGGCTAATCTAGTTCCGGGGTAGTGGGGACGACCCTATAGCCGTCGGACAAGTCGGCAGCGGGCCAACCTAGTCCGGGGAAGTGGAGACGACCCTATAGTCGACGGACATGTCGGCGACTGGGCAACTTTGGCCCGTGGTCGTGGGGACGACCCTATAGTCGTCGGACATGTCGGCAGCTGGGCAACGTAGGCGCAGGGTTGTGAGGACGACCCTGCAGTCGTCGGACATGTCAGCGGTTGGCCAACCTAGTCCCGGGTTCGTGGGGAAGACCCTATAGCCGTCCGACCTGTCGGCGGCTGGGCAACTTTGGCCCGTGGTCGTGGCGACGACCCTAAAATCGCCGGACATATCGGCGGCTGGGCAACGTTGGCCCGTGGTCGTGGGGACGACCCTGTAGTCGTCGGACAAGTCGGTGGCTGGACAACTTTGGCGCGGAGTCGTGGGGTCGACCCTATATTCGTCGGACATGTCGCCGGCTGGCCAACCTTGTCCCGGGTTCGTGTTGACGACCCTATAGTCGTCGGAAATGTCGGCGGCTGGCCAGCGTCTACCCGGGGTCGTGGGGACGCAACCTATATTCGTCGGACATGTCGGCGGCTGGCCATCCTTGTCCCGGGTTCGTGTTGACGACCCTATAGTCGTCGGACATGACAGTGGCTGTCCAACCTAGTCCCGGATTCGTGGGGAAGACCCTATAATCGTCGGACAAGTCGGCGGCGGGCCAACCTAGTCCCGGGGAAGTGGTGACGACCCTATAGTCGTCGGACATGTCGGCGGCTGGGCAGCTTTGGCCCGTGGTCGTGGGGACGACCCTATAGTCGTCGGACATGTCGGCGGCTGGCCAACCTAGTACCGGGGTGGTAGGCACGACCCTATAGTCGTCGGACAAGTCGGCGCCGGGCCATCCTAGTCCCGGGGTCGTGGGGACGACCCTATAGTCGTCGGACATGTCGGCGGCTGGTCAACTTTGGCCCGTGGTCGTGGGGACGAACCAATAGCCGTCGGACATGTCGGCGGCTGGCCAACTTTGGCCTGTGGTCGTGGGGACGACCCTATAATCGTCGGACATGTCGGCGGCTGGGCAACTTTGGCCCGTGGTCGTGGGGACGACCCTATAGTCGTAGGACATGTCGACGGCTTGCCAACCTAGTCCCGGGGTCGTAGGCACGACCCTATAGTCGTCGGACATGTCGGCGGCAGGGCAACTTTGGCCCGTGGTCGTGGGGACGACCCTATAGTCGTAGGACATGTCGACGGCTTGCCAACCTAGTCCCGGGGTCGTGGGGACGACCCTATAGTCGTCGGACATGTCGGCGACTGGGCAACTTTGGCCCGTGGTCGTGGGGACGACCCTATAGTCGTCGGACATGTCGGCAGCTGGGCAACGTAGGCGCAGGGTTGTGAGGACGACCCTGCAGTCGTCGGACATGTCAGCGGTTGGCCAACCTAGTCCCGGGTTCGTGGGGAAGACCCTATAGCCGTCCGACCTGTCGGCGGCTGGGCAACTTTGGCCCGTGGTCGTGGCGGCGACCCTAAAATCGCCGGACATATCGGCGGCTGGGCAACGTTGGCCCGTGGTCGTGGGGACGACCCTGTAGTCGTCGGACAAGTCGGTGGCTGGACAACTTTGGCGCGGAGTCGTGGGGTCGACCCTATATTCGTCGGACATGTCGCCGGCTGGCCAACCTTGTCCCGGGTTCGTGTTGACGACCCTATAGTCGTCGGAAATGTCGGCGGCTGGCCAGCGTCTACCCGGGGTCGTGGGGACGCAACCTATATTCGTCGGACATGTCGGCGGCTGGCCATCCTTGTCCCGGGTTCGTGTTGACGACCCTATAGTCGTCGGACATGACAGTGGCTGTCCAACCTAGTCCCGGATTCGTGGGGAAGACCCTATAATCGTCGGACAAGTCGGCGGCGGGCCAACCTAGTCCCGGGGAAGTGGTGACGACCCTATAGTCGTCGGACATGTCGGCGGCTGGGCAGCTTTGGCCCGTGGTCGTGGGGACGACCCTATAGTCGTCGGACATGTCGGCGGCTGGCCAACCTAGTACCGGGGTGGTAGGCACGACCCTATAGTCGTCGGACAAGTCGGCGCCGGGCCATCCTAGTCCCGGGGTCGTGGGGACGACCCTATAGTCGTCGGACATGTCGGCGGCTGGTCAACTTTGGCCCGTGGTCGTGGGGACGAACCAATAGCCGTCGGACATGTCGGCGGCTGGCCAACTTTGGCCTGTGGTCGTGGGGACGACCCTATAGTCGTCGGACATGTCGGCGGCTGGGCAACTTTGGCCCGTGGTCGTGGGGACGACCCTATAGTCGTAGGACATGTCGACGGCTTGCCAACCTAGTCCCGGGGTCGTAGGCACGACCCTATAGTCGTCGGACATGTCGGCGGCAGGGCAACTTTGGCCCGTGGTCGTGGGGACGACCCTATAGTCGTAGGACATGTCGACGGCTTGCCAACCTAGTCCCGGGGTCGTGGGGACGACCCTATAGTCGTCGGACATGTCGGCGGCTGGGCAGCTTTGGCCCGTGGTCGTGGGGACGACCCTATAGTCGTCGGACATGTCGGCGGCTGGCCAACCTAGTACCGGGGTGGTAGGCACGACCCTATAGTCGTCGGACAAGTCGGCGCCGGGCCATCCTAGTCCCGGGGTCGTGGGGACGACCCTATAGTCGTCGGACAGGTCGGCGGCGGGCCAACGTATGCCCAGGGTCGTAGGGACGAACCGATAGACGTCGGATATGACGGTGGCGGGCCAACCTAGTCCCGGGGTCGTGGGGACGACCCTATGGTCGTCGGACATGTCGGCGGCTGGCCAACCTAGCCCCGTGGTCGTGGGGACCACTCTATGGTCGTCGGACATGTCGGCGGCTGGCCAACTTTGGCCCGTAGTCGTGGGGACGATCCTATAGTCGTCGGACATGACGGTGGCGGGCCAATCTAGTCCCGGTGCCGTGGGGACGACCGTATAGTCGTCGGACATGTCGGCGGCTGGCCAACCTAGCCCCGTGGTCGTGGGGACCACTCTATGGTCGTCGGACATGTCGGCGGCTGGCCAACTTTGGCCCGTTGTCGTGGCGACGACACTACAGTTGTTGGACATGACGGGGGCGGGCCAATCTAGCCCCGGGGCCGTGGGGACGACCCTATAGTCGTCGGACATGTCGGCGGCTGGGTAATCTAGTCCCGGGGTCGTGGGGACGACCCTATAGTCGTCGGACATGTCGGCGGCTGGCCAACTTTGGCCCGTTGTCGTGGGGACGACACTACAGTTGTTGGACATGACGGGGGCGGGCCAATCTAGCCCCGGGGCCGTGGGGACGACCCTATAGTCGTCGGACAAGTCGGCGGCGGGCGAACCTAGTCCCGTGGTCGTGGGGACGACCCTATAGTCATCGGAAAAGTCGGCGGCTGGCCAACCTAGCCCCGGGGTCGTGGGGACGACCCTATAGTCGTCGGACATGTCGGCGGCTGGGCAACTCTGGCCCGTGGTCGTGGGGACGACCCTATAGTCGTAGGACATGTCGACGGCTTGCCAACCTAGTCCCGGGGTCGTGGGGACGACCCTATATTCGTCGGAATAGCCGGCGGCGGGCCAACGTCGGCCCAGGTTCGTAGGGACGACCCTATAGTCATCGGAAAAGTCGGCGGCAGGCCAACCTAGCCCCGGGGTCGTGGGGACTACCCTATAGTCGTCGGACATGACGGTGGCGGGCCAATCTAGTCCCGGCTTCGTGGGGACGACCCTATAGTCGTCGGACATGACGGCGGCTGGCCAACTTTGGCCCGTGGTCGTGGGGACGTCCCTATAGTAGTCGGACATGACGGTGGCGGGCCAATCTAGCCAGCGGGTCGTGGGGACGACCCTATAGTCGTCGGACATGTCGGCAGCTGGCCAACCTAGTCCCGGGGTGGTAGGGACGACCCTATAGTCGTCGGACAAGTCGGCGGCTGGCCAACCTAGTCCCGGGTTCGTGGGGACGATCCTATATTCGTCGGAATAGCCGGCGGCAGGCCAACGTAGGCCCAGGATCGTAGGGACGACCCTATAGTCGTCGGAAAGGCGGCGGCGGGCCAACCTAGTCCCGGGGTCGTGGGGACGACCCAATAGTCGTCGGACATGTCGGCGGCTGGCCAACTTTGACCCGTGGTCATGGGGACGACCCTATGGTCGTCGGACATGTCGGCAGCTGGCCAACTTTGGCCCGTAGTCGTGGGGACGATCCTATAGTCGTCGGACATGTCGGCGGCTGGGCAACTTTGGCCCGTGGTCGAGGGGACGACCCTATCGTCGTCGGACAAGTCGGAGGCGGGCCATCCTAGTCCCGGGGCCGTGGGGGCGACCCTATAGTCGTCGGACATGCGGGTGGCGGGCCAATCTAGTCCCGGGGTCGTGGGTACGACCCTATACTCGTCGGACATGACGGTGGCGGGCCAATCAAGTCCCGGGGTCGTGGGGACGCCCCAATAGTCGTCGGACATGTCGGCGGCTGGCCAACTTTGGCCCGTGGTCGTGGGGACGATCATATGGTCGTCGGACATGACGGTGGCGGGCCAATCTAGTCCCAGGGCCGTGGGGACGACCCTATAGTCGTCGGACATGTCGGCGGCGGGCCAACCTAGTACCGGGGTCGTTGGGACGATCCTGTGGTCGTCGGAAATGACGGTGGCGGGCCAATCTAGTCCCGGGGTCGTGGGGACGACCCTGTAGTCGTCGGACATGTCGGCGGCTGGCCAACCGAGTCCTGGGGTCGTGGGGACGACCCTATAATCGTTGGAAATGTTGGCGGCGGGCCAACGTAGGCCGAGGGTAGTCGGGGCGACCCTACAGTCGTCGAACATGACGGTGGCGGGCTAATCTAGTTCCGGGGTAGTGGGGACGACCCTATAGCCGTCGGACAAGTCGGCAGCGGGCCAACCTAGTCCGGGGAAGTGGAGACGACCCTATAGTCGACGGACATGTCGGCGACTGGGCAACTTTGGCCCGTGGTCGTGGGGACGACCCTATAGTCGTCGGACATGTCGGCAGCTGGGCAACGTAGGCGCAGGGTTGTGAGGACGACCCTGCAGTCGTCGGACATGTCAGCGGTTGGCCAACCTAGTCCCGGGTTCGTGGGGAAGACCCTATAGCCGTCCGACCTGTCGGCGGCTGGGCAACTTTGACCCGTGGTCGTGGCGACGACCCTAAAATCGCCGGACATATCGGCGGCTGGGCAACGTTGGCCCGTGGTCGTGGGGACGACCCTGTAGTCGTCGGACAAGTCGGTGGCTGGACAACTTTGGCGCGGAGTCGTGTGGTCGACCCTATATTCGTCGGACATGTCGCCGGCTGGCCAACCTTGTCCCGGGTTCGTGTTGACGACCCTATAGTCGTCGGAAATGTCGGCGGCTGGCCAGCGTCTACCCGGGGTCGTGGGGACGCAACCTATATTCGTCGGACATGTCGGCGGCTGGCCATCCTTGTCCCGGGTTCGTGTTGACGACCCTATAGTCGTCGGACATGACAGTGGCTGTCCAACCTAGTCCCGGATTCGTGGGGAAGACCCTATAATCGTCGGACAAGTCGGCGGCGGGCCAACCTAGTCCCGGGGAAGTGGTGACGACCCTATAGTCGTCGGACATGTCGGCGGCTGGGCAGCTTTGGCCCGTGGTCGTGGGGACGACCCTATAGTCGTCGGACATGTCGGCGGCTGGCCAACATAGTACCGGGGTGGTAGGCACGACCCTATAGTCGTCGGACAAGTCGGCGCCGGGCCATCCTAGTCCCGGGGTCGTGGGGACGACCCTATAGTCGTCGGACATGTCGGCGGCTGGTCAACTTTGGCCCGTGGTCGTGGGGACGAACCAATAGCCGTCGGACATGTCGGCGGCTGGCCAACTTTGGCCTGTGGTCGTGGGGACGACCCTATAGTCGTCGGACATGTCGGCGGCTGGGCAACTTTGGCCCGTGGTCGTGGGGACGACCCTATAGTCGTAGGACATGTCGACGGCTTGCCAACCTAGTCCCGGGGTCGTAGGCACGACCCTATAGTCGTCGGACATGTCGGCGGCAGGGCAACTTTGGCCCGTGGTCGTGGGGACGACCCTATAGTCGTAGGACATGTCGACGGCTTGCCAACCTAGTCCCGGGGTCGTGGGGACGACCCTATAGTCGTCGGACATGTCGGCGGCTGGGCAGCTTTGGCCCGTGGTCGTGGGGACGACCCTATAGTCGTCGGACATGTCGGCGGCTGGCCAACCTAGTACCGGGGTGGTAGGCACGACCCTATAGTCGTCGGACAAGTCGGCGCCGGGCCATCCTAGTCCCGGGGTCGTGGGGACGACCCTATAGTCGTCGGACAGGTCGGCGGCGGGCCAACGTATGCCCAGGGTCGTAGGGACGAACCGATAGACGTCGGATATGACGGTGGCGGGCCAACCTAGTCCCGGGGTCGTGGGGACGACCCTATAGTCGTCGGACATGACGGTGGCGGGCGAATCTAGTCCCGGTGCCGTGGGGACGACCGTATAGTCGTCGGACATGTCGGCGGCTGGCCAACCTAGCCCCGTGGTCGTGGGGACCACTCTATGGTCGTCGGACATGTCGGCGGCTGGCCAACTTTGGCCCGTAGTCGTGGGGACGATCCTATAGTCGTCGGACATGACGGTGGCGGGCCAATCTAGTCCCGGTGCCGTGGGGACGACCGTATAGTCGTCGGACATGTCGGCGGCTGGCCAACCTAGCCCCGTGGTCGTGGGGACCACTCTATGGTCGTCGGACATGTCGGCGGCTGGCCAACTTTGGCCCGTTGTCGTGGCGACGACACTACAGTTGTTGGACATGACGGGGGCGGGCCAATCTAGCCCCGGGGCCGTGGGGACGACCCTATAGTCGTCGGACATGTCGGCGGCTGGGTAATCTAGTCCCGGGGTCGTGGGGACGACCCTATAGTCGTCGGACATGTCGGCGGCTGGCCAACTTTGGCCCGTTGTCGTGGGGACGACACTACAGTTGTTGGACATGACGGGGGCGGGCCAATCTAGCCCCGGGGCCGTGGGGACGACCCTATAGTCGTCGGACATGTCGGCGGCTGGGCAACTCTGGCCCGTGGTCGTGGGGACGACCCTATAGTCGTAGGACATGTCGACGGCTTGCCAACCTAGTCCCGGGGTCGTGGGGACGACCCTATATTCGTCGGAATAGCCGGCGGCGGGCCAACGTCGGCCCAGGTTCGTAGGGACGACCCTATAGTCATCGGAAAAGACGGCGGCAGGCCAACCTAGCCCCGGGGTCGTGGGGACTACCCTATAGTCGTCGGACATGACGGTGGCGGGCCAATCAAATCCCGGGGTCGTGGGGACGACCCTATAGTCGTCGGACATGTCGGCGGCTGGCCAATCTAGTACCGGGGTCGTGGGGACGACCCTATAGTCGTCGGATATGTCGGCGGCTGGCCAACCTAGTACCGGGGTGGTAGGCACGACCCTATAGTCGTCGGACAAGTCGGCGCCGGGCCATCCTAGTCCCGGTGTCGTGGGGACGACCCTATAGTCGTCGGACAGGTCGGCGGCGGGCCAACGTATGCCCAGGGTCGTAGGGACGAACCGATAGACGTCGGATATGACGGTGGCGGGCCAACCTAGTCCCGGGGTCGTGGGGACGACCCTATAGTCGTCGGACATGACGGTGGCGGGCCAATCTAGTCCCGGGGTCGTGGGGACGATCCAATACTCGTTGGACATGACGGTGGCTGGCCAATCTAGTTCCGGGGTGGTAGGGACGACCCTATAGTCGTCGGACATGTCGGCGGCGGGCCAACTTTGGCCCGTGGTCGTGGGGACGACCCTATAGTCGTCGGATATGATGGTGGCGGGCCAATCTAGTCCCGGGTTCGAGGGGACGACCCTATAGTCGTCGGACATGGCGGTGGCGGGCTAATCTAGTCCCGGGTTCGTGGGGACGACCCTATAGTCGTCGGACAAGTCGGCGGCGGGCCAACCTAGTCCCGGGGTCGTGGGGACGACCCTATAGTCGTCGGACATGTCGGCGGCGGGCCAACCTAGTCCCGGGGTCGTGGGGGCGACCCTATAGTCGTCGGACATGTCGGCGGCGGGCCAACTTTGGCCCGTGGTCGTGGGGACGACCCTATAGTCGTCGGATATGATGGTGGCGGGCCAATCTAGTCCCGGGTTCGTGGGGACGACCCTATAGTCGTCGGACATGTTGGCGGCGGGCCAACCTAGTCCCGGGGTCGTGGGGACGACCCTATAGTCGTCGGACATGTCGGAGGCTTGCCAACCTAGTCCCTGGGTGGTAGGGACGACCCTATAGTCGTCGAACATGTCGGCGGCTGGCCAATGTAGTCCCGGGTTCGTGGGGACGACCCTATAGTCGTCGGACATGTTGGCGGCGGGTCAACCTAATCCCGGGTTCGTGGGGACGACCCTATAGTCGTCGGATATGTCGGAGGCTGGCCAACCTAGTCCCGGGGTGGTAGGGACGACCCTATAGTCGTCGGACATGGCGGTGGCGGGCCAATCTAGTCCCAGGGCCGTGGGGACGACCCTATGGTCGTCGGACAAGTCGGCGGCGAGCCAACCTAGTCCCGGGGTCGTGGGGACGACCCTATAGTCGTCGGAAAAGTCGGCGGCCGGCCAACCTAGTGCCGGGGTGGTGGGGACGGCCCTATAGTCGTCGGACATGTCGGCGGCTGGCCAACTATGGCCCGTTGTCGTGGGGACGACCCTATAGTCGTCGGACATGGCGGTGGCTGGGCAACTTTGGCCCGTGGTCGTGGGGACGACCCTATAGTCGTCGGACAAGACGGCGGCGGGCCAATCTAGTTCCGGGTTCGAGGGGACGACCCTATAGTCGTCAGATATGTCGGAGGCTGGCCAACCTAGTCCCGGGGTGGTAGGGACGACCCTATAGTCGTCGGACAAGTCGGCGGCGGGCCATCCTAGTCCTGTGGCCGTGGGGACGACCCTATAGTCGTCGGACATGTTGGCCGCGGGCCAACCTAGTCCCGGGATCGTGGGGACGACCCTATAGTCGTCAGATATGTCGGAGGCTGGCCAACCTAGTCCCGGGGTGGTAGGGACGACCCTATAGTCGTCGGACAAGTCGGCGGCGGGCCATCCTAGTCCTGTGGCCGTGGGGACGACCCTATAGTCGTCGGACATGTTGGCCGCGGGCCAACCTAGTCCCGGGATCGTGGGGACGACCCTATAGTCGTCGGACAAGACGGCGGCGGGCCAATCTAGTTCCGGGTTCGAGGGGACGACCCTATAGTCGTCAGATATGTCGGAGGCTGGCCAACCTAGTCCCGGGGTGGTAGGGACGACCCTATAGTCGTCGGACATGGCGGTGGCGGGCCAATCTAGTCCCGGGTTCGTGGGGACGACCCTATAGTCGTCGGACAAGTCGGCGGCGGGCCAACCTAGTCCCGGGGTCGTGGGGACGACCCTATAGTCGTCGGACATGTCGGCGGCGGGCCAACCTAGTCCCGGGGTCGTGGGGGCGACCCTATAGTCGTCGGAAATGTCGGCGGCTGGCCAACTTTGGCCTGTGGTCGTGGGTACGACCCTATAGTCGTCGGACCAGTCGGCGGTGGGCCAACCTAGTCCCGGGGTCGTGGGGACGACCCTACAGTCGTCGGACATGGCGTTGGCGGGCCAATCTAGTCCCAGGTCCGTGGGGACGACCCTATAGTCGTCGGACATGCCGGCGGCTGGGCAACTTTGGCCCGTGGTCGTGGGGACGACCCTATAGTCGTCGGTCAAGTCGGCGGCGAGCCAACCTAGTCCCGGGGTCGTGGGGACGACTCTATAGTCGTCGGACATGGCGGTGGCGGGCCAATCTAGTCCCAGGGCCGTGGGGACGACCCTATGGTCGTCGGACAAGTCGGCGGCGAGCCAACCTAGTCCCGGGGTCGTGGGGACGACCCTATAGTCGTCGGAAAAGTCGGCGGCCGGCCAACCTAGTGCCGGGGTGGTGGGGACGGCCCTATAGTCGTCGGACATGTCGGCGGCTGGCCAACTATGGCCCGTTGTCGTGGGGACGACCCTATAGTCGTCGGACATGGCGGTGGCTGGGCAACTTTGGCCCGTGGTCGTGGGGACGACCCCATAGTCGTCGGACAAGACGGCGGCGGGCCAATCTAGTTCCGGGTTCGAGGGGACGACCCTATAGTCGTCAGATATGTCGGAGGCTGGCCAACCTAGTCCCGGGGTGGTAGGGACGACCCTATAGTCGTCGGACAAGTCGGCGGCGGGCCATCCTAGTCCTGTGGCCGTGGGGACGACCCTATAGTCGTCGGACATGTTGGCCGCGGGCCAACCTAGTCCCGGGATCGTGGGGACGACCCTATAGTCGTCGGACATGATGGTGGCGGGCCAATCTAGTCCCGGGGTGGTAGGGACAACCCTATAGTCGTCGGACAAGTAGGCGGCGGGCCAACCTAGTCCCGGTGTCGTGGGGACGACCCTATACTCGTCGGACATGACGGGGGCGGGCCAATCTAGCCCCGGGGCCGTGGGGACGACCCTATAGTCGTCGGACATGTCGGCGGCTGGCCAATCTAGTCCCGGGGTCGTGGGGACGACCCTATAGTCTTCGGACATGTCGGCGGCTGGCCAACTTTGGCCCGTTGTCGTGGGGACGACACTACAGTTGTTGGACATGACGGGGGCGGGCCAATCTAGCCCCGGGGCCGTGAGGACGACCCTATAGTCGTCGGACATGTCGGCGGCGGGCCAACCTAGTCCCGGGGTCGTGGGGACGACCCTATAGTCGTCGAACATGTCGGCGCTTGGCCAATCTAGTCCCGGGGTCGTGGGGACGACCCTATAGTCGTCGGACATGGCGGTGGCGGGCCAATCTAGTCCCGGGGTCGTGGGGACGACCCTATAGTCGTCGGATAAGTCGGAGGCTGGCCAACCTAGTCCCGGGGTGGTAGGGACGACCCTATAGTCGTCGGACATGTCGGCGGCGGGCCAACTTTGGCCCGTGGTCGTGGGGACGACCCTATAGTCGTCGGATATGATGGTGGCGGGCCAATCTAGTCCCGGGTTCGTGGGGACGACCCTATAGTCGTCGGACAAGTCGGCGGCGGGCCAACCTAGTCCCGGGGTCGTGGGGACGACCCTATAGTCGTCGGACATGTCGGCGGCGGGCCAACCTAGTCCCGGGGTCGTGGGGGCGACCCTATAGTCGTCGGACATGTCGGCGGCGGGCCAACTTTGGCCCGTGGTCGTGGGGACGACCCTATAGTCGTCGGATATGATGGTGGCGGGCCAATCTAGTCCCGGGTTCGTGGGGACGACCCTATAGTCGTCGGACATGTTGGCGGCGGGCCAACCTAGTCCCGGGGTCGTGGGGACGACCCTATAGTCGTCGGACATGTCGGAGGCTTGCCAACCTAGTCCCTGGGTGGTAGGGACGACCCTATAGTCGTCGAACATGTCGGCGGCTGGCCAATCTAGTCCCGGGTTCGTGGGGACGACCCTATAGTCGTCGGACATGTTGGCGGCGGGTCAACCTAATCCCGGGTTCGTGGGGACGACCCTATAGTCGTCGGATATGTCGGAGGCTGGCCAACCTAGTCCCGGGGTGGTAGGGACGACCCTATAGTCGTCGGACATGGCGGTGGCGGGCCAATCTAGTCCCAGGGCCGTGGGGACGACCCTATGGTCGTCGGACAAGTCGGCGGCGAGCCAACCTAGTCCCGGGGTCGTGGGGACGACCCTATAGTCGTCGGAAAAGTCGGCGGCCGGCCAACCTAGTGCCGGGGTGGTGGGGACGGCCCTATAGTCGTCGGACATGTCGGCGGCTGGCCAACTATGGCCCGTTGTCGTGGGGACGACCCTATAGTCGTCGGACATGGCGGTGGCTGGGCAACTTTGGCCCGTGGTCGTGGGGACGACCCTATAGTCGTCGGAAAAGACGGCGGCGGGCCAATCTAGTTCCGGGTTCGAGGGGACGACCCTATAGTCGTCAGATATGTCGGAGGCTGGCCAACCTAGTCCCGGGGTGGTAGGGACGACCCTATAGTCGTCGGACAAGTCGGCGGCGGGCCATCCTAGTCCTGTGGCCGTGGGGACGACCCTATAGTCGTCGGACATGTTGGCCGCGGGCCAACCTAGTCCCGGGATCGTGGGGACGACCCTATAGTCGTCGGACATGATGGTGGCGGGCCAATCTAGTCCCGGGGTTGTAGGGACAACCCTATAGTCGTCAGACAAGCCGGCGGCGGGCCGTCCTAGTCCCGGGGTCGTGGGGACGCCCCTATACTCGTCGGACATGAAGGTGGCGGGCCAATCTAGTTCCGGGGTCGTGGGGACGACCCTATAGTCGTCGGACATGTTGGCGGCGGGTCAACCTAATCCCGGGGTCGTGGGGACGACCCTATAGTCGTCGGAAATGTCGGCGGCTGGCCAACTTTGGCCTGTGGTCGTGGGTACGACCCTATAGTCGTCGGACCAGTCGGCGGTGGGCCAACCTAGTCCCGGGGTCGTGGGGACGACCCTACAGTCGTCGGACATGGCGTTGGCGGGCCAATCTAGTCCCAGGTCCGTGGGGACGACCCTATAGTCGTCGGACATGCCGGCGGCTGGGCAACTTTGGCCCGTGGTCGTGGGGACGACCCTATAGTCGTCGGTCAAGTCGGCGGCGAGCCAACCTAGTCCCGGGGTCGTGGGGACGACTCTATAGTCGTCGGACAAGACGGCGGCGGGCCAATCTAGTTCCGGGTTCGAGGGGACGACCCTATAGTCGTCAGATATGTCGGAGGCTGGCCAACCTAGTCCCGGGGTGGTAGGGACGACCCTATAGTCGTCGGACAAGTCGGCGGCGGGCCATCCTAGTCCTGTGGCCGTGGGGACGACCCTATAGTCGTCGGACCAGTCGGCGGTGGGCCAACCTAGTCCCGGGGTCGTGGGGACGACCCTATAGTCGTCGAACATGTCGGCGGCTGGCCAACTTTGGCCTGTGGTCGTGGGGACGACCTTATAGTCGTCGGACATGTCGGCGGCTGGCCAACCTAGTCCCGGGGTCGGGGGGACGACCCTACAGTCGTCGCACATGGCGTTGGCGGGCCAATCTAGTCCCAGGGCCGTGGGGACGACCCTATAGTCGTCGGACATGCCGGCGGCTGGGCAACTTTGGCCCGTGGTCGTGGGGACGACCCTATAGTCGTCGGATATGATGGTGACGGGCCAATCTAGTCCCGGGGTCCAGGGGCGACCCTATAGTCGTCGGACATGTTGGTGGCGGGCCAACCTAGTCCCGGGGTGGTATGCACGACCCTATAGTCGTCGGACATGTCGGCGGCGGGCCAATGTAGGCACAGGGTCGTAGGGACGACCCTATAGTCGTCGGAAAAGTCGGCGGCCGGCCAACCTAGTGCCGGGGTCGTGGGGACGACCCTATAGTCGTCGGACATGTCGGCGGCTGGCCAACTATGGCCCGTTGTCGTGGGGACGACCCTATAGTCGTCGGACATGGCGGTGGCTGGGCAACTTTGGCCCGTGGTCGTGGGGACGACCCTATAGTCGTCGGACAAGACGGCGGCGGGCCAATCTAGTTCCGGGTTCGTGGGGACGACCCTATAGTCGTGGAACATGTCGGCGGCTGGCCAACTTTGGCCTGTGGGGGTGGGGACGACCCTATAGTCGTCAGATATGTCGGAGGCTGGCCAACCTAGTCCCGGGGTGGTAGGGACGTCCCTATAGTCGTCGGACAAGTCGGCGGCGGGCCATCCTAGTCCCGGGGTCGTGGGGACGCCCCTATACTCGTCGGACATGACGGTGGCGGGCCAATCTAGTTCCGGGGTCGTGGGGACGACCCTATAGTCGTCGAACATGTCGGCGGCTGGCCAACTTTGGCCTGTGGTCGTGGGGACGACCCTATAGTCGTCGAATATGATGGTGGCGGGCCAATCTAGTCCCGGGGTCGTGTGGACGACCCTATAGTCGTCGGATATGATGGTGGCGGGCCAACCTAGTCCCGGGATCGTGCGGACGACCCTATAGTCGTCGGACATGATGGTGGCGGGCCAATATAGTCCCAGGGCCGTGGGGACGACCCTATAGTCGTCGGACATGTCGGCGGCTGGCCAACCTAGTCCCGGGGTCGTGGGGACGACCCAATACTCGTCGGACATGACGGTGGCTGGCCAATCTAGTTCCGGGGTGGTAGGGACGACCCTATAGTCGTCGGACATGTCGGCGGCGGGCCAACTTTGGCCCGTGGTCGTGGGGACGACCCTATAGTCGTCGGATATGATGGTGGCGGGCCAATCTAGTCCCGGGTTCGTGGGGACGACCCTATAGTCGTCGGACAAGTCGGCGGCGGGCCAACCTAGTCCCGGGGTCGTGGGGACGACCCTATAGTCGTCGGACATGTCGGTGGCTGGCCAACTTTGGCCCGTTGGCGTGGGGACGACACTACAGTTGTTGGACATGACGGGGGCGGGCCAATCTAGCCCCGGGGCCGTGGGGACGACCCTATAGTCGTCGGACATGTCGGCGGCTGGCTAATCTAGTCCCGGGGTCGTGGGGACGACCCTATACTCGTCGGACATGACGGTGGCGGGCCAATCTAGTTCCGGGGTCGTGGGGACGACCCTATAGTCGTCGAAAATGTCGGCGGCTGGCCAACTTTGGCCTGTGGTCGTGGGGACGACCCTATAGTCGTCGGACAAGTCGGCGGCGGGCCAACCTAGTCCCGGGGTCGTGGGGACGACCCTATAGTCGTCGGACATGTCGGTGGCTGGCCAACTTTGGCCCGTTGGCGTGGGGACGACACTACAGTTGTTGGACATGACGGGGGCGGGCCAATCTAGCCCCGGGGCCGTGGGGACGACCCTATAGTCGTCGGACATGTCGGCGGCTGGCTAATCTAGTCCCGGGGCCGTGGGGACGACCCTATAGTCGTCGGACATGTCGGCGGCTGGCCAACCTAGTCCCGGGGTCGTGGGGACGACCCAATACTCGTCGGACATGACGGTGGCTGGCCAATCTAGTTCCGGGGTGGTAGGGACGACCCTATAGTCGTCGGACATGTCGGCGGCGGGCCAACTTTGGCCCGTGGTCGTGGGGACGACCCTATAGTCGTCGGATATGATGGTGGCGGGCCAATCTAGTCCCGGGTTCGTGGGGACGACCCTATAGTCGTCGGACAAGTCGGCGGCGGGCCAACCTAGTCCCGGGGTCGTGGGGACGACCCTATAGTCGTCGGACATGTCGGTGGCTAGCCAACTTTGGCCCGTTGGCGTGGGGACAACACTACAGTTGTTGGACATGACGGGGGCGGGCCAATCTAGCCCCGGGGCCGTGGGGACGACCCTATAGTCGTCGGACATGTCGGCGGCTGGCTAATCTAGTCCCGGGGTCGTGGGGACGACCCTATAGTCGTCGGACATGTCGGCGGCTGGCCAACTTTGGCCCGTTGTCGTGGGGACGACACTACTGTTGTTGGACATGACGGGGGCGGGCCAATCTAGCCCCGGGGCCGTGGGGACGACCCTATAGTCGTCGGACATGTCGGCGGCTGGGCAACTTTGGCCCGTTGTCGTGGGGACGACACTACAGTTGTTGGACATGACGGTGGCGGGCCAATCAAGTCCCGGGGTCGTGGGGACGACCCTATTGTCCTCGGACATGTCGGCGGCTCGCCAATCTAGTCCCGGGGTCGTGGGGACGACCCTATAGTCGTCGGACATGTCGGTGGCTGGCCAACTTTGGCCCGTTGGCGTGGGGACGACACTACAGTTGTTGGACATGACGGGGGCGGGCCAATCTAGCCCCGGGGCCGTGGGGACGACCCTATAGTCGTCGGACATGTCGGCGGCTGGCTAATCTAGTCCCGGGGTCGTGGGGACGACCCTATAGTCGTCGGACATGTCGGCGGCTGGCCAACTTTGACCCGTTGTCGTGGGGACGACACTACTGTTGTTGGACATGACGGGGGCGGGCCAATCTAGCCCCGGGGCCGTGGGGACGACCCTATAGTCGTCGGACATGTCGGCGGCTGGCCAATCTAGTCCCGCGGTCGTGGGGACGACCCTATAGTCGTCGGACATGTCGGCGGCTGGCCAACTTTGGCCCGTTGTCGTGGGGACGACACTACAGTTATTGGACATGACGGGGGCGGGCCAATCTATCCCCGGGGCCGTGGGGACGACCCTATAGTCGTCGGACATGTCGGCGGCTGGCCAATCTAATCCCGGGGTCGTGGGGACGACCCTATAGTCTTCGGACATGTCGGCGGCTGGCCAACTTTGGCCCGTTGTCGTGGGGACGACACTACAGTTGTTGGACATGACGGGGGCGGGCCAATCTAGCCCCGGGGCCGTGAGGACGACCCTATAGTCGTCGGACAAGTCGGCGGCGGGCGCACCTAGTCCCGTGGTCGTGGGGACGACCCTATAGTCGTAGGACATGTCGACGGCTTGCCAACCTAGTCCCGGGGTCGTGGGGACGACCCTATAGCCGTCGGACATGTCGTCGGCTTGCCAACCTAGTCCCGGGTTCGAGGGGACGACCCTATAGTCGTTGGACATGACGGTGGCGGGCCAATCAAGTCCCGGGGTCGTGGGGACGACCCTATTGTCCTCGGACATGTCGGCGGCTGGCCAATCTAGTCCCGGGGTCGTGGGGACGACACTACAGTTGTCGGACAAGTCGGCGGCGGGCCAACCTAGTCCCGGGGTCGTGGGGACGACCCTGTAGTCGTCGGACATGACGGTGGCGGGCCAATCTAGTCCCGGGGTCGTGGGTACAACCCTATACTCGTCGGACATGACGGTGGCGGGCCAACGTACGCCCAGGGTCGTAGGGACGAACTTATAGTCGTCGGACATGACGGTGGCGGGCCAATCTAGCCCCGGGGTCTAGGTGATGACCCCATAGTCGTCGGGCATGTCGGTGCCGGGGGAATCTAGCCCCGGGGTCGTGGGGACGACCCTATAGTCATCGGACATGTCAGCGGCTGGCCAACCTAGTCCCGGGGTCGTGGGGACGACCCTATAGTCGTCGGACATGTCGGCGGCTGGCCAACCTAGTCCCGGGGTCGTGGGGACGACCCTATAGTCGTCGGACATGATGGTGGCGGGCCAACCTAGTCCCGGGGTCGTGGGGACGACCCTATAGTCGTCGGACATGACGGTGGCGGGCCAATCTAGTCCCGGGGACGTGTGGACGACCCTATAGTCGTCGGAAAAGTCGGCGGCGGGCCAACTTAGTCCCGGGGTCGTGGGGACTACCCTATAGTCGTCGGACATGTCGGCGGCTGGGCAACTTTGGCCCGTGGTCGTGGGGACGACCCTATAGTCGTCGGACATGACGGTGGCGGGCCAATCTAGCCCCAGGGCCGTGCGGACGACCCTATAGTCGTCGGACATGTCGGCGGCGGGCCAATCTAGTCCCGGGGACGTGTGGACGACCCTATAGTCGTCGGACAAGTCTGCGGCGGGCCAACCTAGTCCCGGGGTCGTGGGGACGACCCTATAGTCGTCGGACATGATGATGGCGGGCCAACCTAGTCCCGGGGTCGTGGGGACGACCCTATAGTCGTCGGACATGACGGTGGCGGGCCAATCTAGTCCCGGGGACGTGTGGACGACCCTATAGTCGTCGGACAAGTCTGCGGCGGGCCAACCTAGTCCCGGGGTCGTGGGGACGACCCTATAGTCGTCGGACATGTCGGCGGCTGGCCAACTTTGGCCCGTTGTCGTGGGGACGACACTACTGTTGTTGGACATGACGGGGGCGGGCCAATCTAGCCCCGGGGCCGTGGGGACGACCCTATAGTCGTCGGACATGTCGGCGGCTGGGCAACTTTGGCCCGTTGTCGTGGGGACGACACTACAGTTGTTGGACATGACGGTGGCGGGCCAATCAAGTCCCGGGGTCGTGGGGACGACCCTATTGTCCTCGGACATGTCGGCGGCTCGCCAATCTAGTCCCGGGGTCGTGGGGACGACCCTATAGTCGTCGGACATGTCGGTGGCTGGCCAACTTTGGCCCGTTGGCGTGGGGACGACACTACAGTTGTTGGACATGACGGGGGCGGGCCAATCTAGCCCCGGGGCCGTGGGGACGACCCTATAGTCGTCGGACATGTCGGCGGCTGGCTAATCTAGTCCCGGGGTCGTGGGGACGACCCTATAGTCGTCGGACATGTCGGCGGCTGGCCAACTTTGGCCCGTTGTCGTGGGGACGACACTACTGTTGTTGGACATGACGGGGGCCGGCCAATCTAGCCCCGGGGCCGTGGGGACGACCCTATAGTCGTCGGACAAGTCGGCGGCGGGCGAACCTAGTCCCGTGGTCGTGGGGACGACCCTATAGTCATCGGAAAAGTCGGCGGCCGGCCAACCTTGCCCCGGGGTCGTGGGGACGACCCTATAGTCGCCGGACATGTCGGCGGCTGGGCAACTCTGGCCCGTGGTCGTGGGGACGACCCTATAGTCGTAGGACATGTCGACGGCTTGCCAACCTAGTCCCGGGGTCGTGGGGACGACCCTATAGTCGTCGGACATGTCGGCGGCTGGCCAATCTAGTCCCGCGGTCGTGGGGACGACCCTATAGTCGTCGGACAAGTCGGCGCCGGGCCATCCTAGTCCCGGGGTCGTGGGGACGACCCTATAGTCGTAGGACATGTCGACGACTTGCCAACCTAGTTCCGGGGTCGTGGGGACGACCCTATAGCCGTCGGACATGTCGGCGGCTGGGCAGCTTTGGCCCGTGGTCGTGGGGACGACCCTATAGTCGTCGGACATGTCGGCGGGTTGCCAACCTTGTCCCGGGTACGAGGGGACGACCCTATAGTCGTTGGACATGACGGGGGCGGGCCAATCAAGTCCCCGGGTCGTGGGGACGACCCTATAGTCGTCGGACATGTCGGTGGCCGGCCAACTTTGGCCCGTTGGCGTGGGGACGACACTACAGTTATTGGACATGACGGGGGCGGGCCAATCTAGCCCCGGGGCCGTGGGGACGACCCTATAGTCGTCGGACATGTCGGCGGCTGGCCAATCTAGTCCCGGGGTCGTGGGGACGACCCTATAGTCTTCGGACATGTCGGCGGCTGGCCAACTTTGGCCCGTTGTCGTGGGGACGACACTACAGTTGTTGGACATGACGGGGCGGGCCAATCTAGCCCCGGGGCCGTGAGGACGACCCTATAGTCGTCGGACAAGTCGGCGGCGGGCGCACCTAGTCCCGTGGTCGTGGGGACGACCCTATAGTCGTAGGACATGTCGACGGCTTGCCAACCTAGTCCCGGGGTCGTGGGGACGACCCTATAGCCGTCGGACATGTCGTCGGCTTGCCAACCTAGTCCCGGGTTCGAGGGGACGACCCTATAGTCGTTGGACATGACGGTGGCGGGCCAATCAAGTCCCGGGGTCGTGGGGACGACCCTATTGTCCTCGGACATGTCGGCGGCTGGCCAATCTAGTCCCGGGGTCGTGGGGACGACACTACAGTTGTTGGACATGACGGGTGGCGGGCCAATCTAGCCCCGGGGCCGTGGGGACGACCCTATAGTCGTCGGACAAGTAGGCGGCGGGCCAACCTAGTCCCGGTGTCGTGGGGACGACCCTATACTCGTCGGACATGACGGTGGCGGGCCAATCTAGTTCCGGGGTCGTGGGGACGACCCTATAGTCGTCGAACATGTCGGCGGCTGGCCAACTTTGGCCTGTGGTCGTGGGGACGACCCTATAGTCGTCGGATATGATGGTGGCGGGCCAATCTAGTCCCGGGGTCGTGGGGACGACCCTATAGTCGTCGGATATGATGGTGGCGGGCCAATCTAGTCCAGGGATCGTGGGGACGACCCTATAGTCGTCGAACATGTCGGCGGCTGGCCAACTTTGGCCTGTGGTCGTGGGGACGACCCTATAGTCGTCGGACCAGTCGGCGGTGGGCCAACCTAGTCCCGGGGTCGTGGGGACGACCCTACAGTCGTCGGACATGGCGGTGGCGGGCCAATCTAGTCCCAGGGCCGTGGGGACGACCCTATAGTCGTCGGACATGTCGGCGGCGGGCCAACTTTGGCCCGTGGTCGTGGGGATGACCCTATTGTCGTCGGACATGACGGTGGCGGGCCAATCTAGTTCCGGGGTCGTGGGGACGACCCTATAGTCGTCGAACATGTCGGCGGCTGGCCAACTTTAGCCTGTGGTCGTGGGGACGACCTTATAGTCGTCGGACATGTCGGCGGCTGGCCAACCTAGTCCCGGGGTCGTGGGGACGACCCTATAGTCGTCGGACAAGACGGCGGCGGGCCATCCTAGTCCCGGGGTCGTGGGGACGACCCTATAGTCGTCGGAAAAGTCGGAGGCTGGCCAACCTAGTCCCGGGGTGGTAGGGACGACCCTATAGTCGTCGGACAAGTCGGCGGCGGGCCATCCTAGTCCTGTGGCCGTGGGGACGACCCTATAGTCGTCGGACATGTTGGCCGCGGGCCAACCTAGTCCCGGGATCGTGGGGACGACCCTATAGTCGTCGGACATGATGGTGGCGGGCCAATCTAGTCCCGGGGTGGTAGGGACAACCCTATAGTCGTCGGACAAGTAGGCGGCGGGCCAACCTAGTCCCGGTGTCGTGGGGACGACCCTATACTCGTCGGACATGACGGTGGCGGGCCAATCTAGTTCCGGGGTCGTGGGGACGACCCTATAGTCGTCGAACATGTCGGCGGCTGGCCAACTTTGGCCTGTGGTCGTGGGGACGACCCTATAGTCGTCGGATATGATGGTGGCGGGCCAATCTAGTCCCGGGGTCGTGGGGACGACCCTATAGTCGTCGGATATGATGGTGGCGGGCCAATCTAGTCCAGGGATCGTGGGGACGACCCTATAGTCGTCGAACATATCGGCGGCTGGCCAACTTTGGCCTGTGGTCGTGGGGACGACCCTATAGTCGTCGGACCAGTCGGCGGTGGGCCAACCTAGTCCCGGGGTCGTGGGGACGACCCTACAGTCGTCGGACATGGCGGTGGCGGGCCAATCTAGTCCCAGGGCCGTGGGGACGACCCTATAGTCGTCGGACATGTCGGCGGCGGGCCAACTTTGGCCCGTGGTCGTGGGGATGACCCTATTGTCGTCGGACATGACGGTGGCGGGCCAATCTAGTTCCGGGGTCGTGGGGACGACCCTATAGTCGTCGAACATGTCGGCGGCTGGCCAACTTTAGCCTGTGGTCGTGGGGACGACCTTATAGTCGTCGGACATGTCGGCGGCTGGCCAACCTAGTCCCGGGGTCGTGGGGACGACCCTATAGTCGTCGGACAAGACGGCGGCGGGCCATCCTAGTCCCGGGGTCGTGGGGACGACCCTATAGTCGTCGGAAAAGTCGGCGGCGGGCCATCCTAGTCCCGGGGTCGTGGGGACGACCCTATAGTCGTCGGACATGATGGTGGCGCGCCAATCTAATCCCGGGGTGGTAGGGTCGACCCTATAGTCGTCGGACAAGTCGGCGGCGAGCCAACCTAGTCCCGGGGTCGTGGGGACGACCCTATAGTCGTCGGACATGGCGGTGGCGGGCCAATCTAGTCCCAGGGCCGTGGGGACGACCCTATAGTCGTCGGACAAGTCGGCGGCGAGCCAACCTAGTCCCGGGGTCGTGGGGACGACCCTATAGTCGTCGGACATGGCGGTGGCGGGCCAATCTAGTCCCAGGGCCGTGGGGACGACCCTATAGTCGGCGGACATGCCGGCGGCTGGGCAACTTTGGCCCGTGGTCGTGGGGACGACCCTATAGTCGTCGGACAAGTCGGCGGCGGGCCATCCTAGTCCCGGGGTCCTGGGGACGACCCAATACTCGTCGGACATGACGGTGGCGGGCCAATCTAGTTCCGGGGTGGTGGGGACGACCCTATAGTCGTCGGACATGACGGTGGCGGTCCAACCTAGTCCCGGGGTCGTGGGGACGACCCTATAGTCGTCGGAAAAGTCGGCGGCGGGCCATCCTAGTCCCGGGGTCGTGGGGACGACCCTATAGTCGTCGAACATGTCGGCGGCTGGCCAACTTTGGCACGTGGTCGTGGGGACGACCCTATTGTCGTCGGACATGACGGTGGCGGGCCAATCTAGTCCCGGGGTCGTGGGGACGACCCTATAGTCGTCGGACATGTCGGCGGCTGGCCAACTTTGGCCCGTGGTCGTGGGGACGACCCAATAGTCGTCGGATATGTTGGCGGCGGGCCAACCTAGTCCCGGGGTCGTGGGGACGACCCTATAGTCGTCGGACATGGCGGTGGCGGGCCAATCTAGTCCCAGGACCGTGGGGACGACCCTATAGTCGTCGGACATGCCGGCGGCTGGGCAACTTTGGCCCGTGGTCGTGGGGACGACCCTATAGTCGTCAGACAAGCCGGCGGCGGGCCAATCTAGTTCCGGGGTCGTGGGGACGACCCTATAGTCGTGGAACATGTCGGCGACTGGCCAACTTTGGCCTGTGGGCGTGGGGACGACCCTATAGTCGTCAGATATGTCGGAGGCTGGCCAATCTAGCCCCACGGCCGTGGGGACGACCCTATAGTCGTCGGACATGTTGGCGGCGGGCCAACCTAGTCCCGGGGTGGTAGGGACGACCCTATAGTCGTCGGACAAGTCGGCGGCGGGCCATCCTAGTGCCGGGGTCGTGGGGACGACCCAATACACGTCGGACATGACGGTGGCTGGCCAATCTAGTTCCGGGGTCGTGGGGACGACCCTATAGTCGTCGAACATGTCGGCGGCTGGCCAACTTTAGCCTGTGGTCGTGGGGACGACCCTATAGTCGTCGGACATGATGGTGGCGGGCCAATCTAGTCCCGGGGTGGTAGGGACAACCCTATAGTCGTCGGACAAGTAGGCGGCGGGCCAACCTAGTCCCGGTGTCGTGGGGACGACCCTATACTCGTCGGACATGACGGTGGCGGGCCAATCTAGTTCCGGGGTCGTGGGGACGACCCTATAGTCGTCGAACATGTCGGCGGCTGGCCAACTTTGGCCTGTGGTCGTGGGGACGACCCTATAGTCGTCGGATATGATGGTGGCGGGCCAATCTAGTCCCGGGGTCGTGGGGACGACCCTATAGTCGTCGGATATGATGGTGGCGGGCCAATCTAGTCCAGGGATCGTGGGGACGACCCTATAGTCGTCGAACATATCGGCGGCTGGCCAACTTTGGCCTGTGGTCGTGGGGACGACCCTATAGTCGTCGGACCAGTCGGCGGTGGGCCAACCTAGTCCCGGGGTCGTGGGGACGACCCTACAGTCGTCGGACATGGCGGTGGCGGGCCAATCTAGTCCCAGGGCCGTGGGGACGACCCTATAGTCGTCGGACATGTCGGCGGCGGGCCAACTTTGGCCCGTGGTCGTGGGGATGACCCTATTGTCGTCGGACATGACGGTGGCGGGCCAATCTAGTTCCGGGGTCGTGGGGACGACCCTATAGTCGTCGAACATGTCGGCGGCTGGCCAACTTTAGCCTGTGGTCGTGGGGACGACCTTATAGTCGTCGGACATGTCGGCGGCTGGCCAACCTAGTCCCGGGGTCGTGGGGACGACCCTATAGTCGTCGGACAAGACGGCGGCGGGCCATCCTAGTCCCGGGGTCGTGGGGACGACCCTATAGTCGTCGGAAAAGTCGGCGGCGGGCCATCCTAGTCCCGGGGTCGTGGGGACGACCCTATAGTCGTCGGACATGATGGTGGCGCGCCAATCTAATCCCGGGGTGGTAGGGTCGACCCTATAGTCGTCGGACAAGTCGGCGGCGAGCCAACCTAGTCCCGGGGTCGTGGGGACGACCCTATAGTCGTCGGACATGGCGGTGGCGGGCCAATCTAGTCCCAGGGCCGTGGGGACGACCCTATAGTCGTCGGACAAGTCGGCGGCGAGCCAACCTAGTCCCGGGGTCGTGGGGACGACCCTATAGTCGTCGGACATGGCGGTGGCGGGCCAATCTAGTCCCAGGGCCGTGGGGACGACCCTATAGTCGGCGGGCATGCCGGCGGCTGGGCAACTTTGGCCCGTGGTCGTGGGGACGACCCTATAGTCGTCGGACAAGTCGGCGGCGGGCCATCCTAGTCCCGGGGTCCTGGGGACGACCCAATACTCGTCGGACATGACGGTGGCGGGCCAATCTAGTTCCGGGGTGGTGGGGACGACCCTATAGTCGTCGGACATGACGGTGGCGGTCCAACCTAGTCCCGGGGTCGTGGGGACGACCCTATAGTCGTCGGAAAAGTCGGCGGCGGGCCATCCTAGTCCCGGGGTCGTGGGGACGACCCTATAGTCGTCGAACATGTCGGCGGCTGGCCAACTTTGGCACGTGGTCGTGGGGACGACCCTATTGTCGTCGGACATGACGGTGGCGGGCCAATCTAGTCCCGGGGTCGTGGGGACGACCCTATAGTCGTCGGACATGTCGGCGGCTGGCCAACTTTGGCCCGTGGTCGTGGGGACGACCCAATAGTCGTCGGATATGTTGGCGGCGGGCCAACCTAGTCCCGGGGTCGTGGGGACGACCCTATAGTCGTCGGACATGGCGGTGGCGGGCCAATCTAGTCCCAGGACCGTGGGGACGACCCTATAGTCGTCGGACATGCCGGCGGCTGGGCAACTTTGGCCCGTGGTCGTGGGGACGACCCTATAGTCGTCAGACAAGCCGGCGGCGGGCCAATCTAGTTCCGGGGTCGTGGGGACGACCCTATAGTCGTGGAACATGTCGGCGACTGGCCAACTTTGGCCTGTGGGCGTGGGGACGACCCTATAGTCGTCAGATATGTCGGAGGCTGGCCAATCTAGCCCCACGGCCGTGGGGACGACCCTATAGTCGTCGGACATGTTGGCGGCGGGCCAACCTAGTCCCGGGGTGGTAGGGACGACCCTATAGTCGTCGGACAAGTCGGCGGCGGGCCATCCTAGTGCCGGGGTCGTGGGGACGACCCAATACACGTCGGACATGACGGTGGCTGGCCAATCTAGTTCCGGGGTCGTGGGGACGACCCTATAGTCGTCGAACATGTCGGCGGCTGGCCAACTTTAGCCTGTGGTCGTGGGGACGACCCTATAGTCGTCGGACATGTCGGCGGCTGGCCAACCTAGTCCCGGGGTCGTGGGGACGACCCTATAGTCGTCGAACATGTCGGCGGCTGGCCAACTTTAGCCTGTGGTCGTGGGGACGACCCTATAGTCGTCGGACATGTCGGCGGCTGGCCAACCTAGTCCCGGGGTCGTGGGGACGACCCTATAGTCGTCGGACATGGCGGTGGCGGGCCAATCTAGTCCCAGGGCCGTGGGGACGACCCTATAGTCGGCGGACATGCCGGCGGCTGGGCAACTTTGGCCCGTGGTCGTGAGGACGACCCTATAGTCGTCGGAAAAGTCGGCGGCGGGCCATCCTAGTCCCGGGGTCGTGGGGACGACCCTATAGTCGAACATGTCGGCGGCTGGCCAACTTTGGCACGTGGTCGTGGGGACGACCCTATAGTCGTCGGACCAGTCGGCGGTGGGCCAACCTAGTCCCGGGGTCGTGGGGACGACCCTACAGTCGTCGGACATGGCGGTGGCGGGCCAATCTAGTCCCAGGGCCGTGGGGACGACCCTATAGTCGTCGGACCAGTCGGCGGCGGGCCAACCTAGTCCCGTGGTCGTGGGTACGACCGTATAGTCGTCGGACATGTCGGCGGCTGGCCAACATAGTCCCGGGGTCGTGGGGACTACCCTATAGTCGTCGGTCAAGTCGGCGGCGAGCCAACCTAGTCCCGGGGTCGTGGGGACGACTCTATAGTCGTCGGACATGGCGGTGGCGGGCCAATCTAGTCCCAGGGCCGTGGGGACGACCCTATGGTCGTCGGACAAGTCGGCGGCGAGCCAACCTAGTCCCGGGGTCGTGGGGACGACCCTATAGTCGTCGGAAAAGTCGGCGGCCGGCCAACCTAGTGCCGGGGTCGTGGGGACGACCCTATAGTCGTCGGACATGTCGGCGGCT
This sequence comes from Andrena fulva, assembly GCA_946251845.1. Classification (NCBI taxonomy): domain Eukaryota; kingdom Metazoa; phylum Arthropoda; class Insecta; order Hymenoptera; family Andrenidae; genus Andrena; species Andrena fulva. The sequence continues at coordinate 42,658,020 of OX276329.1, forward strand.
GTCCAACTATGGCCCGTTGTCGTGGGGACGACCCTATAGTCGTCGGACATGGCGGTGGCTGGGCAACTTTGGCCCGTGGTCGTGGGGACGACCCTATAGTCGTCGGACAAGACGGCGGCGGGCCAATCTAGTTCCGGGTTCGAGGGGACGACCCTATAGTCGTCAGATATGTCGGAGGCTGGCCAACCTAGTCCCGGGGGGGTAGGGACGACCCTATAGTCGTCGGACAAGTCGGCGGCGGGCCATCCTAGTCCTGTGGCCGTGGGGACGACCCTATAGTCGTCGGACATGTTGGCCGCGGGCCAACCTAGTCCCGGGATCGTGGGGACGACCCTATAGTCGTCGGACATGATGGTGGCGGGCCAATCTAGTCCCGGGGTGGTAGGGACAACCCTATAGTCGTCGGACAAGTAGGCGGCGGGCCAACCTAGTCCCGGTGTCGTGGGGACGACCCTATACTCGTCGGACATGACGGTGGCGGGCCAATCTAGTTCCGGGGTCGTGGGGACGACCCTATAGTCGTCGAACATGTCGGCGGCTGGCCAACTTTGGCCTGTGGTCGTGGGGACGACCCTATAGTCGTCGGATATGATGCTGGCGGGCCAATCTAGTCCCGGGGTCGTGGGGACGACCCTATAGTCGTCGGATATGATGGTGGCGGGCCAATCTAGTCCAGGGATCGTGGGGACGACCCTATAGTCGTCGAACATGTCGGCGGCTGGCCAACTTTGGCCTGTGGTCGTGGGGACGACCCTATAGTCGTCGGACCAGTCGGCGGTGGGCCAACCTAGTCCCGGGGTCGTGGGGACGACCCTACAGTCGTCGGACATGGCGGTGGCGGGCCAATCTAGTCCCAGGGCCGTGGGGACGGCCCTATAGTCGTCGGACATGTCGGCGGCGGGCCAACTTTGGCCCGTGGTCGTGGGGATGACCCTATTGTCGTCGGACATGACGGTGGCGGGCCAATCTAGTTCCGGGGTCGTGGGGACGACCCTATAGTCGTCGAACATGTCGGCGGCTGGCCAACTTTAGCCTGTGGTCGTGGGGACGACCTTATAGTCGTCGGACATGTCGGCGGCTGGCCAACCTAGTCCCGGGGTCGTGGGGACGACCCTATAGTCGTCGGACAAGACGGCGGCGGGCCATCCTAGTCCCGGGGTCGTGGGGACGACCCTATAGTCGTCGGAAAAGTCGGCGGCGGGCCATCCTAGTCCCGGGGTCGTGGGGACGACCCTATAGTCGTCGGACATGATGGTGGCGCGCCAATCTAATCCCGGGGTGGTAGGGTCGACCCTATAGTCGTCGGACAAGACGGCGGCGGGCCATCCTAGTCCCGGGGTCGTGGGGACGACCCTATAGTCGTCGGAAAAGTCGGTGGCGGGCCATCCTAGTCCCGGGGTCGTGGGGACGACCCTATAGTCGTCGGACAAGTCGGCGGCGAGCCAACCTAGTCCCGGGGTCGTGGGGACGACCCTATAGTCGTCGGACATGGCGGTGGCGGGCCAATCTAGTCCCAGGGCCGTGGGGACGACCCTATAGTCGTCGGACAAGTCGGCGGCGAGCCAACCTAGTCCCGGGGTCGTGGGGACGACCCTATAGTCGTCGGACATGGCGGTGGCGGGCCAATCTAGTCCCAGGGCCGTGGGGACGACCCTATAGTCGGCGGACATGCCGGCGGCTGGGCAACTTTGGCCCGTGGTCGTGGGGACGACCCTATAGTCGTCGGACAAGTCGGCGGCGGGCCATCCTAGTCCCGGGGTCCTGGGGACGACCCAATACTCGTCGGACATGACGGTGGCGGGCCAATCTAGTTCCGGGGTGGTGGGGACGACCCTATAGTCGTCGGACATGACGGTGGCGGTCCAACCTAGTCCCGGGGTCGTGGGGACGACCCTATAGTCGTCGGAAAAGTCGGCGGCGGGCCATCCTAGTCCCGGGGTCGTGGGGACGACCCTATAGTCGTCGAACATGTCGGCGGCTGGCCAACTTTGGCACGTGGTCGTGGGGACGACCCTATTGTCGTCGGACATGACGGTGGCGGGCCAATCTAGTCCCGGGGTCGTGGGGACGACCCTATAGTCGTCGGACATGTCGGCGGCTGGCCAACTTTGGCCCGTGGTCGTGGGGACGACCCAATAGTCGTCGGATATGTTGGCGGCGGGCCAACCTAGTCCCGGGGTCGTGGGGACGACCCTATAGTCGTCGGACATGGCGGTGGCGTGCCAATCTAGTCCCAGGACCGTGGGGACGACCCTATAGTCGTCGGACATGCCGGCGGCTGGGCAACTTTGGCCCGTGGTCGTGGGGACGACCCTATAGTCGTCAGACAAGCCGGCGGCGGGCCAATCTAGTTCCGGGGTCGTGGGGACGACCCTATAGTCGTGGAACATGTCGGCGGCTGGCCAACTTTGGCCTGTGGGCGTGGCGACGACCCTATAGTCGTCAGATATGTCGGAGGCTGGCCAATCTAGCCCCACGGCCGTGGGGACGACCCTATAGTCGTCGGACATGTTGGCGGCGGGCCAACCTAGTCCCGGGGTGGTAGGGACGACCCTACAGACGTCGGACAAGTCGGCGGCGGGCCATCCTAGTGCCGGGGTCGTGGGGACGACCCAATACACGTCGGACATGACGGTGGCTGGCCAATCTAGTTCCGGGGTCGTGGGGACGACCCTATAGTCGTCGAACATGTCGGCGGCTGGCCAACTTTAGCCTGTGGTCGTGGGGACGACCCTATAGTCGTCGGACATGTCGGCGGCTGGCCAACCTAGTCCCGGGGTCGTGGGGACGACCCTATAGTCGTCGGACAAGTCGGCGGCGGGCCAACCTAGTCCCGGGTTCGTGGGGACGACCCTATAGTCGTCGGACATGTTGGCGGCGGGCCAACCTAGTCCCGGGGTCGTGGGGACGACCCTATAGTCGTCGGACATGGCGGTGGCGGGCCAATCTAGTCCCAGGGCCGTGGGGACGACCCTATAGTCGGCGGACATGCCGGCGGCTGGGCAACTTTGGCCCGTGGTCGTGAGGACGACCCTATAGTCGTCGGACAAGTCGGCGGCGGGCCATCCTAGCCCCGGGGTCCTGGGGACGACCCAATACTCGTCGGACATGACGGTGGCGGGCCAATCTAGTTCCGGGGTGGTGGGGACGACCCTATAGTCGTCGGACATGACGGTGGCGGTCCAACCTAGTCCCGGGGTCGTGGGGACGACCCTATACTCGTCGGACATGACGGTGGCGGGCCAATCTAGTTCCGGGGTCGTGGGGACGACCCTATAGTCGTCGAACATGTCGGCGGCTGGCCAACTTTCGCCTGTGGTCGTGGGGACGACCCTATAGTCGTCGGATATGATGCTGGCGGGCCAATCTAGTCCCGGGGTCGTGGGGACGACCCTATAGTCGTCGGATATGATGGTGGCGGGCCAATCTAGTCCAGGGATCGTGGGGACGACCCTATAGTCGTCGAACATGTCGGCGGCTGGCCAACTTTGGCCTGTGGTCGTGGGGACGACCCTATAGTCTTCGGACCAGTCGGCGGTGGGCCAACCTAGTCCCGGGGTCGTGGGGACGACCCTACAGTCGTCGGACATGGCGGTGGCGGGCCAATCTAGTCCCAGGGCCGTGGGGACGGCCCTATAGTCGTCGGACATGTCGGCGGCGGGCCAACTTTGGCCCGTGGTCGTGGGGATGACCCTATTGTCGTCGGACATGACGGTGGCGGGCCAATCTAGTTCCGGGGTCGTGGGGACGACCCTATAGTCGTCGAACATGTCGGCGGCTGGCCAACTTTAGCCTGTGGTCGTGGGGACGACCTTATAGTCGTCGGACATGTCGGCGGCTGGCCAACCTAGTCCCGGGGTCGTGGGGACGACCCTATAGTCGTCGGACAAGACGGCGGCGGGCCATCCTAGTCCCGGGGTCGTGGGGACGACCCTATAGTCGTCGGAAAAGTCGGCGGCGGGCCATCCTAGTCCCGGGGTCGTGGGGACGACCCTATAGTCGTCGGACATGATGGTGGCGCGCCAATCTAATCCCGGGGTGGTAGGGTCGACCCTATAGTCGTCGGACAAGACGGCGGCGAGCCAACCTAGTCCCGGGGTGGTAGGGACGACCCTACAGACGTCGGACAAGTCGGCGGCGGGCCATCCTAGTGCCGGGGTCGTGGGGACGACCCAATACACGTCGGACATGACGGTGGCTGGCCAATCTAGTTCCGGGGTCGTGGGGACGACCCTATAGTCGTCGAACATGTCGGCGGCTGGCCAACTTTAGCCTGTGGTCGTGGGGACGACCCTATAGTCGTCGGACATGTCGGCGGCTGGCCAACCTAGTCCCGGGGTCGTGGGGACGACCCTATAGTCGTCGGACAAGTCGGCGGCGGGCCAACCTAGTCCCGGGTTCGTGGGGACGACCCTATAGTCGTCGGACATGTTGGCGGCGGGCCAACCTAGTCCCGGGGTCGTGGGGACGACCCTATAGTCGTCGGACATGGCGGTGGCGGGCCAATCTAGTCCCAGGGCCGTGGGGACGACCCTATAGTCGGCGGACATGCCGGCGGCTGGGCAACTTTGGCCCGTGGTCGTGAGGACGACCCTATAGTCGTCGGACAAGTCGGCGGCGGGCCATCCTAGCCCCGGGGTCCTGGGGACGACCCAATACTCGTCGGACATGACGGTGGCGGGCCAATCTAGTTCCGGGGTGGTGGGGACGACCCTATAGTCGTCGGACATGACGGTGGCGGTCCAACCTAGTCCCGGGGTCGTGGGGACGACCCTATAGTCGCCGGAAAAGTCGGCGGCGGGCCATCCTAGTCCCGGGGCCGTGGGGACGACCCTATAGTCGTCGGACATGACGGCGGATGGCCAACTTTGGCCCGTGGTCGTGGGGACGACCCTATAGTCGTCAGGCAAGCCGGCGGCGGGCCATCCTAGTCCCGGCGCCGTGGGGACGACCCTATAGTCGTCGGATAAGTCGGAGGCTGGCCAACCTAGTCCCGGGGTGGTAGGGACGACCCTATAGTCGTCGGACAAGTCGGCGGCGGGCCATCCTAGTCCCGGGGTCGTGGGGACGACCCTACAGTCGTCGGACATGGCGGTGGCGGGCCAATCTAGTCCCAGGGCCGTGGGGACGACCCTATAGTCGTCGGACATGCCGGCGGCTGGGCAACTTTGGCCCGTGGTCGTGGGGACGACCCTATAGTCACCGGACAAGTCGGCGGCGGGCCATCCTAGTCCCGGGATCGTGGGGACGACCCTATAGTCGTCGGACATGGCGGTGGCGGGCCAATCTAGTCCCAGGGCCGTGGGGACGACCCTATAGTCGGCGGACATGCCGGCGGCTGGGCAACTTTGGCCCGTGGTCGTGAGGACGACCCTATAGTCGTCGGACAAGTCGGCGGCGGGCCATCCTAGTCCCGGCGCCGTGGGGACGACCCTATAGTCGTCGGATAAGTCGGAGGCTGGCCAACCTAGTCCCGGGGTGGTAGGGACGACCCTATAGTCGTCGGACAAGTCGGCGGCGGGCCATCCTAGTCCCGGGGTCGTGGGGACGACCCTACAGTCGTCGGACATGGCGGTGGCGGGCCAATCTAGTCCCAGGGCCGTGGGGACGACCCTATAGTCGTCGGACATGCCGGCGGCTGGGCAACTTTGGCCCGTGGTCGTGGGGACGACCCTATAGTCACCGGACAAGTCGGCGGCGGGCCATCCTAGTCCCGGGATCGTGGGGACGACCCTATAGTCGTCGGACATGGCGGTGGCGGGCCAATCTAGTCCCAGGGCCGTGGGGACGACCCTATAGTCGGCGGACATGCCGGCGGCTGGGCAACTTTGGCCCGTGGTCGTGAGGACGACCCTATAGTCGTCGGACAAGTCGGCGGCGGGCCATCCTAGTCCCGGGGTCCTGGGGACGACCCAATACTCGTCGGACATGACGGTGGCGGGCCAATCTAGTTCCGGGGTGGTGGGGACGACCCTATAGTCGTCGGACATGACGGTGGCGGTCCAACCTAGTCCCGGGGTCGTGGGGACGACCCTATAGTCGTCGGAAAAGTCGGCGGCGGGCCATCCTAGTCCCGGGGTCGTGGGGACGACCCTATCGTCGAACATGTCGGCGGCTGGCCAACTTTGGCACGTGGTCGTGGGGACGACCCTATAGTCGTCGGACCAGTCGGCGGTGGGCCAACCTAGTCCCGGGGTCGTGGGGACGACCCTACAGTCGTCGGACATGGCGGTGGCGGGCCAATCTAGTCCCAGGGCCGTGGGGACGACCCTATAGTCGTCGGACCAGTCGGCGGCGGGCCAACCTAGTCCCGTGGTCGTGGGTACGACCGTATAGTCGTCGGACATGTCGGCGGCTGGCCAACATAGTCCCGGGGTCGTGGGGACTACCCTATAGTCGTCGGTCAAGTCGGCGGCGAGCCAACCTAGTCCCGGGGTCGTGGGGACGACTCTATAGTCGTCGGACATGGCGGTGGCGGGCCAATCTAGTCCCAGGGCCGTGGGGACGACCCTATGGTCGTCGGACAAGTCGGCGGCGAGCCAACCTAATCCCGGGGTCGTGGGGACGACCCTATAGTCGTCGGAAAAGTCGGCGGCCGGCCAACCTAGTGCCGGGGTCGTGGGGACGACCCTATAGTCGTCGGACATGTCGGCGGCTGGCCAACTATGGCCCGTTGTCGTGGGGACGACCCTATAGTCGTCGGACATGGCGGTGGCTGGGCAACTTTGGCCCGTGGTCGTGGGGACGACCCTATAGTCGTCGGACAAGACGGCGGCGGGCCAATCTAGTTCCGGGTTCGAGGGGACGACCCTATAGTCGTCAGATATGTCGGAGGCTGGCCAACCTAGTCCCGGGGGGGTAGGGACGACCCTATAGTCGTCGGACAAGTCGGCGGCGGGCCATCCTAGTCCTGTGGCCGTGGGGACGACCCTATAGTCGTCGGACATGTTGGCCGCGGGCCAACCTAGTCCCGGGATCGTGGGGACGACCCTATAGTCGTCGGACATGATGGTGGCGGGCCAATCTAGTCCCGGGGTGGTAGGGACAACCCTATAGTCGTCGGACAAGTAGGCGGCGGGCCAACCTAGTCCCGGTGTCGTGGGGACGACCCTATACTCGTCGGACATGACGGTGGCGGGCCAATCTAGTTCCGGGGTCGTGGGGACGACCCTATAGTCGTCGAACATGTCGGCGGCTGGCCAACTTTGGCCTGTGGTCGTGGGGACGACCCTATAGTCGTCGGATATGATGCTGGCGGGCCAATCTAGTCCCGGGGTCGTGGGGACGACCCTATAGTCGTCGGATATGATGGTGGCGGGCCAATCTAGTCCAGGGATCGTGGGGACGACCCTATAGTCGTCGAACATGTCGGCGGCTGGCCAACTTTGGCCTGTGGTCGTGGGGACGACCCTATAGTCGTCGGACCAGTCGGCGGTGGGCCAACCTAGTCCCGGGGTCGTGGGGACGACCCTACAGTCGTCGGACATGGCGGTGGCGGGCCAATCTAGTCCCAGGGCCGTGGGGACGGCCCTATAGTCGTCGGACATGTCGGCGGCGGGCCAACTTTGGCCCGTGGTCGTGGGGATGACCCTATTGTCGTCGGACATGACGGTGGCGGGCCAATCTAGTTCCGGGGTCGTGGGGACGACCCTATAGTCGTCGAACATGTCGGCGGCTGGCCAACTTTAGCCTGTGGTCGTGGGGACGACCTTATAGTCGTCGGACATGTCGGCGGCTGGCCAACCTAGTCCCGGGGTCGTGGGGACGACCCTATAGTCGTCGGACAAGACGGCGGCGGGCCATCCTAGTCCCGGGGTCGTGGGGACGACCCTATAGTCGTCGGAAAAGTCGGCGGCGGGCCATCCTAGTCCCGGGGTCGTGGGGACGACCCTATCGGCGAACATGTCGGCGGCTGGCCAACTTTGGCACGTGGTCGTGGGGACGACCCTATAGTCGTCGGACCAGTCGGCGGTGGGCCAACCTAGTCCCGGGGTCGTGGGGACGACCCTACAGTCGTCGGACATGGCGGTGGCGGGCCAATCTAGTCCCAGGGCCGTGGGGACGACCCTATAGTCGTCGGACCAGTCGGCGGCGGGCCAACCTAGTCCCGTGGTCGTGGGTACGACCGTATAGTCGTCGGACATGTCGGCGGCTGGCCAACATAGTCCCGGGGTCGTGGGGACTACCCTATAGTCGTCGGTCAAGTCGGCGGCGAGCCAACCTAGTCCCGGGGTCGTGGGGACGACTCTATAGTCGTCGGACATGGCGGTGGCGGGCCAATCTAGTCCCAGGGCCGTGGGGACGACCCTATGGTCGTCGGACAAGTCGGCGGCGAGCCAACCTAATCCCGGGGTCGTGGGGACGACCCTATAGTCGTCGGAAAAGTCGGCGGCCGGCCAACCTAGTGCCGGGGTCGTGGGGACGACCCTATAGTCGTCGGACATGTCGGCGGCTGGCCAACTATGGCCCGTTGTCGTGGGGACGACCCTATAGTCGTCGGACATGGCGGTGGCTGGGCAACTTTGGCCCGTGGTCGTGGGGACGACCCTATAGTCGTCGGACAAGACGGCGGCGGGCCAATCTAGTTCCGGGTTCGAGGGGACGACCCTATAGTCGTCAGATATGTCGGAGGCTGGCCAACCTAGTCCCGGGGGGGTAGGGACGACCCTATAGTCGTCGGACAAGTCGGCGGCGGGCCATCCTAGTCCTGTGGCCGTGGGGACGACCCTATAGTCGTCGGACATGTTGGCCGCGGGCCAACCTAGTCCCGGGATCGTGGGGACGACCCTATAGTCGTCGGACATGATGGTGGCGGGCCAATCTAGTCCCGGGGTGGTAGGGACAACCCTATAGTCGTCGGACAAGTAGGCGGCGGGCCAACCTAGTCCCGGTGTCGTGGGGACGACCCTATACTCGTCGGACATGACGGTGGCGGGCCAATCTAGTTCCGGGGTCGTGGGGACGACCCTATAGTCGTCGAACATGTCGGCGGCTGGCCAACTTTGGCCTGTGGTCGTGGGGACGACCCTATAGTCGTCGGATATGATGCTGGCGGGCCAATCTAGTCCCGGGGTCGTGGGGACGACCCTATAGTCGTCGGATATGATGGTGGCGGGCCAATCTAGTCCAGGGATCGTGGGGACGACCCTATAGTCGTCGAACATGTCGGCGGCTGGCCAACTTTGGCCTGTGGTCGTGGGGACGACCCTATAGTCGTCGGACCAGTCGGCGGTGGGCCAACCTAGTCCCGGGGTCGTGGGGACGACCCTACAGTCGTCGGACATGGCGGTGGCGGGCCAATCTAGTCCCAGGGCCGTGGGGACGGCCCTATAGTCGTCGGACATGTCGGCGGCGGGCCAACTTTGGCCCGTGGTCGTGGGGATGACCCTATTGTCGTCGGACATGACGGTGGCGGGCCAATCTAGTTCCGGGGTCGTGGGGACGACCCTATAGTCGTCGAACATGTCGGCGGCTGGCCAACTTTAGCCTGTGGTCGTGGGGACGACCTTATAGTCGTCGGACATGTCGGCGGCTGGCCAACCTAGTCCCGGGGTCGTGGGGACGACCCTATAGTCGTCGGACAAGACGGCGGCGGGCCATCCTAGTCCCGGGGTCGTGGGGACGACCCTATAGTCGTCGAAAAAGTCGGCGGCGGGCCATCCTAGTCCCGGGGTCGTGGGGACGACCCTATAGTCGTCGGACATGATGGTGGCGCGCCAATCTAATCCCGGGGTGGTAGGGTCGACCCTATAGTCGTCGGACAAGACGGCGGCGGGCCATCCTAGTCCCGGGGTCGTGGGGACGACCCTATAGTCGTCGGAAAAGTCGGTGGCGGGCCATCCTAGTCCCGGGGTCGTGGGGACGACCCTATAGTCGTCGGACAAGTCGGCGGCGAGCCAACCTAGTCCCGGGGTCGTGGGGACGACCCTATAGTCGTCGGACATGGCGGTGGCGGGCCAATCTAGTCCCAGGGCCGTGGGGACGACCCTATAGTCGTCGGACAAGTCGGCGGCGAGCCAACCTAGTCCCGGGGTCGTGGGGACGACCCTATAGTCGTCGGACATGGCGGTGGCGGGCCAATCTAGTCCCAGGGCCGTGGGGACGACCCTATAGTCGGCGGACATGCCGGCGGCTGGGCAACTTTGGCCCGTGGTCGTGGGGACGACCCTATAGTCGTCGGACATGGCGGTGGCGGGCCAATCTAGTCCCAGGGCCGTGGGGACGACCCTATAGTCGGCGGACATGCCGGCGGCTGGGCAACTTTGGCCCGTGGTCGTGGGGACGACCCTATAGTCGTCGGACCAGTCGGCGGTGGGCCAACCTAGTCCCGGGGTCGTGGGGACGACCCTACAGTCGTCGGACATGGCGGTGGCGGGCCAATCTAGTCCCAGGGCCGTGGGGACGGCCCTATAGTCGTCGGACATGTCGGCGGCTGGCCAACTTTGGCACGTGGTCGTGGGGACGACCCTATTGTCGTCGGACATGACGGTGGCGGGCCAATCTAGTCCCGGGGTCGTGGGGACGACCCTATAGTCGTCGGACATGTCGGCGGCTGGCCAACTTTGGCCCGTGGTCGTGGGGACGACCCAATAGTCGTCGGATATGTTGGCGGCGGGCCAACCTAGTCCCGGGGTCGTGGGGACGACCCTATAGTCGTCGGACATGGCGGTGGCGGGCCAATCTAGTCCCAGGACCGTGGGGACGACCCTATAGTCGTCGGACATGCCGGCGGCTGGGCAACTTTGGCCCGTGGTCGTGGGGACGACCCTATAGTCGTCAGACAAGCCGGCGGCGGGCCAATCTAGTTCCGGGGTCGTGGGGACGACCCTATAGTCGTGGAACATGTCGGCGGCTGGCCAACTTTGGCCTGTGGGCGTGGCGACGACCTTATAGTCGTCAGATATGTCGGAGGCTGGCCAATCTAGCCCCACGGCCGTGGGGACGACCCTATAGTCGTCGGACATGTTGGCGGCGGGCCAACCTAGTCCCGGGGTGGTAGGGACGACCCTACAGACGTCGGACAAGTCGGCGGCGGGCCATCCTAGTGCCGGGGTCGTGGGGACGACCCAATACACGTCGGACATGACGGTGGCTGGCCAATCTAGTTCCGGGGTCGTGGGGACGACCCTATAGTCGTCGAACATGTCGGCGGCTGGCCAACTTTAGCCTGTGGTCGTGGGGACGACCCTATAGTCGTCGGACATGTCGGCGGCTGGCCAACCTAGTCCCGGGGTCGTGGGGACGACCCTATAGTCGTCGGACAAGTCGGCGGCGGGCCAACCTAGTCCCGGGTTCGTGGGGACGACCCTATAGTCGTCGGACATGTTGGCGGCGGGCCAACCTAGTCCCGGGGTCGTGGGGACGACCCTATAGTCGTCGGACATGGCGGTGGCGGGCCAATCTAGTCCCAGGGCCGTGGGGACGACCCTATAGTCGGCGGACATGCCGGCGGCTGGGCAACTTTGGCCCGTGGTCGTGAGGACGACCCTATAGTCGTCGGACAAGTCGGCGGCGGGCCATCCTAGCCCCGGGGTCCTGGGGACGACCCAATACTCGTCGGACATGACGGTGGCGGGCCAATCTAGTTCCGGGGTGGTGGGGACGACCCTATAGTCGTCGGACATGACGGTGGCGGTCCAACCTAGTCCCGGGGTCGTGGGGACGACCCTATAGTCGCCGGAAAAGTCGGCGGCGGGCCATCCTAGTCCCGGGGCCGTGGGGACGACCCTATAGTCGTCGGACATGACGGCGGCTGGGCAACTTTGGCCCGTGGTCGTGGGGACGACCCTATAGTCGTCAGGCAAGCCGGCGGCGGGCCATCCTAGTCCCGGCGCCGTGGGGACGACCCTATAGTCGTCGGATAAGTCGGAGGCTGGCCAACCTAGTCCCGGGGTGGTAGGGACGACCCTATAGTCGTCGGACAAGTCGGCGGCGGGCCATCCTAGTCCCGGGGTCGTGGGGACGACCCTACAGTCGTCGGACATGGCGGTGGCGGGCCAATCTAGTCCCAGGGCCGTGGGGACGACCCTATAGTCGTCGGACATGCCGGCGGCTGGGCAACTTTGGCCCGTGGTCGTGGGGACGACCCTATAGTCACCGGACAAGTCGGCGGCGGGCCATCCTAGTCCCGGGATCGTGGGGACGACCCTATAGTCGTCGGACATGGCGGTGGCGGGCCAATCTAGTCCCAGGGCCGTGGGGACGACCCTATAGTCGGCGGACATGCCGGCGGCTGGGCAACTTTGGCCCGTGGTCGTGAGGACGACCCTATAGTCGTCGGACAAGTCGGCGGCGGGCCATCCTAGTCCCGGGGTCCTGGGGACGACCCAATACTCGTCGGACATGACGGTGGCGGGCCAATCTAGTTCCGGGGTGGTGGGGACGACCCTATAGTCGTCGGACATGACGGTGGCGGTCCAACCTAGTCCCGGGGTCGTGGGGACGACCCTATAGTCGTCGGAAAAGTCGGCGGCGGGCCATCCTAGTCCCGGGGTCGTGGGGACGACCCTATAGTCGAACATGTCGGCGGCTGGCCAACTTTGGCACGTGGTCGTGGGGACGACCCTATAGTCGTCGGACCAGTCGGCGGTGGGCCAACCTAGTCCCGGGGTCGTGGGGACGACCCTACAGTCGTCGGACATGGCGGTGGCGGGCCAATCTAGTCCCAGGGCCGTGGGGACGACCCTATAGTCGTCGGACATGCCGGCGGCTGGGCAACTTTGGCCCGTGGTCGTGGGGACGACCCTGTAGTCACCGGACAAGTCGGCGGCGGGCCATCCTAGTCCCGGGATCGTGGGGACGACCCTATAGTCGTCGGACAAGCCGGCGGCCGGCCAACCTAGTCCCGTGGTCGTCGGGACGACCGTATAGTCGTCGGCCATGTCGGCGGCTGGCCAACCTAGTCCCGGGGTCGTGGGGACGACCCTATAGTCGTCGGACATGTCGGCGGCGGGCCAACTTTGGCCCGTGGTCGTGGGGATGACCCTATTGTCGTCGGACATGACGGTGGCGGGCCAATCGAATCCCGGGGTGGTAGGGTCGACCCTATAGTCGTCGGACATGACGGTGGCGGTCCAACCTAGTCCCAGGGCCGTGGGGACGACCCTATAGTCGTCGGACATGCCGGCGGCTGGGCAACTTTGGCCCGTGGTCGTGGGGACGAACCTATAGTCGTCGGACAAGTCGGCGGCGGGCCATCCTAGTCCCGGGGTCGTGGGGACGACCCTATAGTCGTCGGACATGGCGGTGGCGGGCCAATCTAGCCCCAGGGCCGTGGGGACGACCCTATAGTCGTCGGACATGTTGGCGGCGGGCCAACCTAGTCCCGGGGTCGTGGGGACGACCCTATAGTCGTCGGAAAAGTCGGCGGCCGGCCAACCTAGTGCCGGGGTCGTGGGGACGACCCTATAGTCGTCAGACAAGTCGGCGGCGGGCCGTCCTAGTCCCGGGGTCGTGGGGACGCCCCTATACTCGTCGGACATGACGGTGGCGGGCCAATCTAGTTCCGGGGTCGTGGGGACGACCCTATAGTCGTCGAACATGTCGGCGGCTGGCCAACTTTGGCCTGTGGTCGTGGGGACGACCCTATAGTCGTCGGACCAGTCGGCGGTGGGCCAACCTAGTCCCGGGGTCGTGGGGACGACCCTACAGTCGTCGGACATGGCGGTGGCGGGCCAATCTAGTCCCAGGGCCGTGGGGACGACCCTATAGTCGTCGGACATGCCGGCGGCTGGGCAACTTTGGCCCGTGGTCGTGGGGACGACCCTGTATTCACCGGACAAGTCGGCGGCGGGCCATCCTAGTCCCGGGATCGTGGGGACGACCCTATAGTCGTCGGACAAGTCGGCGGCGGGCCAACCTAGTCCCGTGGTCGTCGGGACGACCGTATAGTCGTCGGCCATGTCGGCGGCTGGCCAACCTAGTCCCGGGGTCGTGGGGACGACCCTATAGTCGTCGGACATGTCGGCGGCGGGCCAACTTTGGCCCGTGGACGTGGGGATGACCCTATTGTCGTCGGACATGACGGTGGCGGGCCAATCGAATCCCGGGGTGGTAGGGTCGACCCTATAGTCGTCGGACATGACGGTGGCGGTCCAACCTAGTCCCAGGGCCGCGGGGACGACCCTATAGTCGTCGGACATGCCGGCGGCTGGGCAACTTTGGCCCGTGGTCGTGGGGACGAACCTATAGTCGTCGGACAAGCCGGCGACGGGCCATCCTAGTCCCGGGGTCGTGGGGACGACCCTATAGTCGTCGGACATGGCGGTGGCGGGCCAATCTAGCCCCAGGGCCGTGGGGACGACCCTATAGTCGTCGGACATGTTGGCGGCGGGCCAACCTAGTCCCGGGGTCGTGGGGACGACCCTATAGTCGTCGGAAAAGTCGGCGGCCGGCCAACCTAGTGCCGGGGTCGTGGGGACGACCCTATAGTCGTCAGACAAGTCGGCGGCGGGCCGTCCTAGTCCCGGGGTCGTGGGGACGCCCCTATACTCGTCGGAAAAGTCGGCGGCGGGCCATCCTAGTCCCGGGGTCGTGGGGACGACCCTATAGTCGAACATGTCGGCGGCTGGCCAACTTTGGCACGTGGTCGTGGGGACGACCCTATAGTCGTCGGACCAGTCGGCGGTGGGCCAACCTAGTCCCGGGGTCGTGGGGACGACCCTACAGTCGTCGGACATGGCGGTGGCGGGCCAATCTAGTCCCAGGGCCGTGGGGACGACCCTATAGTCGTCGGACATGCCGGCGGCTGGGCAACTTTGGCCCGTGGTCGTGGGGACGACCCTGTAGTCACCGGACAAGTCGGCGGCGGGCCATCCTAGTCCCGGGATCGTGGGGACGACCCTATAGTCGTCGGACAAGCCGGCGGCCGGCCAACCTAGTCCCGTGGTCGTCGGGACGACCGTATAGTCGTCGGCCATGTCGGCGGCTGGCCAACCTAGTCCCGGGGTCGTGGGGACGACCCTATAGTCGTCGGACATGTCGGCGGCGGGCCAACTTTGGCCCGTGGTCGTGGGGATGACCCTATTGTCGTCGGACATGACGGTGGCGGGCCAATCGAATCCCGGGGTGGTAGGGTCGACCCTATAGTCGTCGGACATGACGGTGGCGGTCCAACCTAGTCCCAGGGCCGTGGGGACGACCCTATAGTCGTCGGACATGCCGGCGGCTGGGCAACTTTGGCCCGTGGTCGTGGGGACGAACCTATAGTCGTCGGACAAGTCGGCGGCGGGCCATCCTAGTCCCGGGGTCGTGGGGACGACCCTATAGTCGTCGGACATGGCGGTGGCGGGCCAATCTAGCCCCAGGGCCGTGGGGACGACCCTATAGTCGTCGGACATGTTGGCGGCGGGCCAACCTAGTCCCGGGGTCGTGGGGACGACCCTATAGTCGTCGGAAAAGTCGGCGGCCGGCCAACCTAGTGCCGGGGTCGTGGGGACGACCCTATAGTCGTCAGACAAGTCGGCGGCGGGCCGTCCTAGTCCCGGGGTCGTGGGGACGCCCCTATACTCGTCGGACATGACGGTGGCGGGCCAATCTAGTTCCGGGGTCGTGGGGACGACCCTATAGTCGTCGAACATGTCGGCGGCTGGCCAACTTTGGCCTGTGGTCGTGGGGACGACCCTATAGTCGTCGGACCAGTCGGCGGTGGGCCAACCTAGTCCCGGGGTCGTGGGGACGACCCTACAGTCGTCGGACATGGCGGTGGCGGGCCAATCTAGTCCCAGGGCCGTGGGGACGACCCTATAGTCGTCGGACATGCCGGCGGCTGGGCAACTTTGGCCCGTGGTCGTGGGGACGACCCTGTATTCACCGGACAAGTCGGCGGCGGGCCATCCTAGTCCCGGGATCGTGGGGACGACCCTATAGTCGTCGGACAAGTCGGCGGCGGGCCAACCTAGTCCCGTGGTCGTCGGGACGACCGTATAGTCGTCGGCCATGTCGGCGGCTGGCCAACCTAGTCCCGGGGTCGTGGGGACGACCCTATAGTCGTCGGACATGTCGGCGGCGGGCCAACTTTGGCCCGTGGTCGTGGGGATGACCCTATTGTCGTCGGACATGACGGTGGCGGGCCAATCGAATCCCGGGGTGGTAGGGTCGACCCTATAGTCGTCGGACATGACGGTGGCGGTCCAACCTAGTCCCAGGGCCGCGGGGACGACCCTATAGTCGTCGGACATGCCGGCGGCTGGGCAACTTTGGCCCGTGGTCGTGGGGACGAACCTATAGTCGTCGGACAAGCCGGCGACGGGCCATCCTAGTCCCGGGGTCGTGGGGACGACCCTATAGTCGTCGGACATGGCGGTGGCGGGCCAATCTAGCCCCAGGGCCGTGGGGACGACCCTATAGTCGTCGGACATGTTGGCGGCGGGCCAACCTAGTCCCGGGGTCGTGGGGACGACCCTACAGACGTCGGACAAGTCGGCGGCGGGCCATCCTAGTGCCGGGGTCGTGGGGACGACCCAATACTCGTCGGACATGACGGTGGCGGGCCAATCTAGTTCCGGGGTGGTGGGGACGACCCTATAGTCGTCGGACATGACGGTGGCGGTCCAACCTAGTCCCGGGGTCGTGGGGACGACCCTATACTCGTCGGACATGACGGTGGCGGGCCAATCTAGTTCCGGGGTCGTGGGGACGACCCTATAGTCGTCGAACATGTCGGCGGCTGGCCAACTTTCGCCTGTGGTCGTGGGGACGACCCTATAGTCGTCGGATATGATGCTGGCGGGCCAATCTAGTCCCGGGGTCGTGGGGACGACCCTATAGTCGTCGGATATGATGGTGGCGGGCCAATCTAGTCCAGGGATCGTGGGGACGACCCTATAGTCGTCGAACATGTCGGCGGCTGGCCAACTTTGGCCTGTGGTCGTGGGGACGACCCTATAGTCGTCGGACCAGTCGGCGGTGGGCCAACCTAGTCCCGGGGTCGTGGGGACGACCCTACAGTCGTCGGACATGGCGGTGGCGGGCCAATCTAGTCCCAGGGCCGTGGGGACGGCCCTATAGTCGTCGGACATGTCGGCGGCGGGCCAACTTTGGCCCGTGGTCGTGGGGATGACCCTATTGTCGTCGGACATGACGGTGGCGGGCCAATCTAGTTCCGGGGTCGTGGGGACGACCCTATAGTCGTCGAACATGTCGGCGGCTGGCCAACTTTAGCCTGTGGTCGTGGGGACGACCTTATAGTCGTCGGACATGTCGGCGGCTGGCCAACCTAGTCCCGGGGTCGTGGGGACGACCCTATAGTCGTCGGACAAGACGGCGGCGGGCCATCCTAGTCCCGGGGTCGTGGGGACGACCCTATAGTCGTCGGAAAAGTCGGCGGCGGGCCATCCTAGTCCCGGGGTCGTGGGGACGACCCTATAGTCGTCGGACATGATGGTGGCGCGCCAATCTAATCCCGGGGTGGTAGGGTCGACCCTATAGTCGTCGGACAAGACGGCGGCGAGCCAACCTAGTCCCGGGGTGGTAGGGACGACCCTACAGACGTCGGACAAGTCGGCGGCGGGCCATCCTAGTGCCGGGGTCGTGGGGACGACCCAATACACGTCGGACATGACGGTGGCTGGCCAATCTAGTTCCGGGGTCGTGGGGACGACCCTATAGTCGTCGAACATGTCGGCGGCTGGCCAACTTTAGCCTGTGGTCGTGGGGACGACCCTATAGTCGTCGGACATGTCGGCGGCTGGCCAACCTAGTCCCGGGGTCGTGGGGACGACCCTATAGTCGTCGGACAAGTCGGCGGCGGGCCAACCTAGTCCCGGGTTCGTGGGGACGACCCTATAGTCGTCGGACATGTTGGCGGCGGGCCAACCTAGTCCCGGGGTCGTGGGGACGACCCTATAGTCGTCGGACATGGCGGTGGCGGGCCAATCTAGTCCCAGGGCCGTGGGGACGACCCTATAGTCGGCGGACATGCCGGCGGCTGGGCAACTTTGGCCCGTGGTCGTGAGGACGACCCTATAGTCGTCGGACAAGTCGGCGGCGGGCCATCCTAGCCCCGGGGTCCTGGGGACGACCCAATACTCGTCGGACATGACGGTGGCGGGCCAATCTAGTTCCGGGGTGGTGGGGACGACCCTATAGTCGTCGGACATGACGGTGGCGGTCCAACCTAGTCCCGGGGTCGTGGGGACGACCCTATAGTCGCCGGAAAAGTCGGCGGCGGGCCATCCTAGTCCCGGGGCCGTGGGGACGACCCTATAGTCGTCGGACATGACGGCGGCTGGGCAACTTTGGCCCGTGGTCGTGGGGACGACCCTATAGTCGTCAGGCAAGCCGGCGGCGGGCCATCCTAGTCCCGGCGCCGTGGGGACGACCCTATAGTCGTCGGATAAGTCGGAGGCTGGCCAACCTAGTCCCGGGGTGGTAGGGACGACCCTATAGTCGTCGGACAAGTCGGCGGCGGGCCATCCTAGTCCCGGGGTCGTGGGGACGACCCTACAGTCGTCGGACATGGCGGTGGCGGGCCAATCTAGTCCCAGGGCCGTGGGGACGACCCTATAGTCGTCGGACATGCCGGCGGCTGGGCAACTTTGGCCCGTGGTCGTGGGGACGACCCTATAGTCACCGGACAAGTCGGCGGCGGGCCATCCTAGTCCCGGGATCGTGGGGACGACCCTATAGTCGTCGGACATGGCGGTGGCGGGCCAATCTAGTCCCAGGGCCGTGGGGACGACCCTATAGTCGGCGGACATGCCGGCGGCTGGGCAACTTTGGCCCGTGGTCGTGAGGACGACCCTATAGTCGTCGGACAAGTCGGCGGCGGGCCATCCTAGTCCCGGCGCCGTGGGGACGACCCTATAGTCGTCGGATAAGTCGGAGGCTGGCCAACCTAGTCCCGGGGTGGTAGGGACGACCCTATAGTCGTCGGACAAGTCGGCGGCGGGCCATCCTAGTCCCGGGGTCGTGGGGACGACCCTACAGTCGTCGGACATGGCGGTGGCGGGCCAATCTAGTCCCAGGGCCGTGGGGACGACCCTATAGTCGTCGGACATGCCGGCGGCTGGGCAACTTTGGCCCGTGGTCGTGGGGACGACCCTATAGTCACCGGACAAGTCGGCGGCGGGCCATCCTAGTCCCGGGATCGTGGGGACGACCCTATAGTCGTCGGACATGGCGGTGGCGGGCCAATCTAGTCCCAGGGCCGTGGGGACGACCCTATAGTCGGCGGACATGCCGGCGGCTGGGCAACTTTGGCCCGTGGTCGTGAGGACGACCCTATAGTCGTCGGACAAGTCGGCGGCGGGCCATCCTAGTCCCGGGGTCCTGGGGACGACCCAATACTCGTCGGACATGACGGTGGCGGGCCAATCTAGTTCCGGGGTGGTGGGGACGACCCTATAGTCGTCGGACATGACGGTGGCGGTCCAACCTAGTCCCGGGGTCGTGGGGACGACCCTATAGTCGTCGGAAAAGTCGGCGGCGGGCCATCCTAGTCCCGGGGTCGTGGGGACGACCCTATCGTCGAACATGTCGGCGGCTGGCCAACTTTGGCACGTGGTCGTGGGGACGACCCTATAGTCGTCGGACCAGTCGGCGGTGGGCCAACCTAGTCCCGGGGTCGTGGGGACGACCCTACAGTCGTCGGACATGGCGGTGGCGGGCCAATCTAGTCCCAGGGCCGTGGGGACGACCCTATAGTCGTCGGACCAGTCGGCGGCGGGCCAACCTAGTCCCGTGGTCGTGGGTACGACCGTATAGTCGTCGGACATGTCGGCGGCTGGCCAACATAGTCCCGGGGTCGTGGGGACTACCCTATAGTCGTCGGTCAAGTCGGCGGCGAGCCAACCTAGTCCCGGGGTCGTGGGGACGACTCTATAGTCGTCGGACATGGCGGTGGCGGGCCAATCTAGTCCCAGGGCCGTGGGGACGACCCTATGGTCGTCGGACAAGTCGGCGGCGAGCCAACCTAGTCCCGGGGTCGTGGGGACGACCCTATAGTCGTCGGAAAAGTCGGCGGCCGGCCAACCTAGTGCCGGGGTCGTGGGGACGACCCTATAGTCGTCGGACATGTCGGCGGCTGGCCAACTATGGCCCGTTGTCGTGGGGACGACCCTATAGTCGTCGGACATGGCGGTGGCTGGGCAACTTTGGCCCGTGGTCGTGGGGACGACCCTATAGTCGTCGGACAAGACGGCGGCGGGCCAATCTAGTTCCGGGTTCGAGGGGACGACCCTATAGTCGTCAGATATGTCGGAGGCTGGCCAACCTAGTCCCGGGGGGGTAGGGACGACCCTATAGTCGTCGGACAAGTCGGCGGCGGGCCATCCTAGTCCTGTGGCCGTGGGGACGACCCTATAGTCGTCGGACATGTTGGCCGCGGGCCAACCTAGTCCCGGGATCGTGGGGACGACCCTATAGTCGTCGGACATGATGGTGGCGGGCCAATCTAGTCCCGGGGTGGTAGGGACAACCCTATAGTCGTCGGACAAGTAGGCGGCGGGCCAACCTAGTCCCGGTGTCGTGGGGACGACCCTATACTCGTCGGACATGACGGTGGCGGGCCAATCTAGTTCCGGGGTCGTGGGGACGACCCTATAGTCGTCGAACATGTCGGCGGCTGGCCAACTTTGGCCTGTGGTCGTGGGGACGACCCTATAGTCGTCGGATATGATGCTGGCGGGCCAATCTAGTCCCGGGGTCGTGGGGACGACCCTATAGTCGTCGGATATGATGGTGGCGGGCCAATCTAGTCCAGGGATCGTGGGGACGACCCTATAGTCGTCGAACATGTCGGCGGCTGGCCAACTTTGGCCTGTGGTCGTGGGGACGACCCTATAGTCGTCGGACCAGTCGGCGGTGGGCCAACCTAGTCCCGGGGTCGTGGGGACGACCCTACAGTCGTCGGACATGGCGGTGGCGGGCCAATCTAGTCCCAGGGCCGTGGGGACGGCCCTATAGTCGTCGGACATGTCGGCGGCGGGCCAACTTTGGCCCGTGGTCGTGGGGATGACCCTATTGTCGTCGGACATGACGGTGGCGGGCCAATCTAGTTCCGGGGTCGTGGGGACGACCCTATAGTCGTCGAACATGTCGGCGGCTGGCCAACTTTAGCCTGTGGTCGTGGGGACGACCTTATAGTCGTCGGACATGTCGGCGGCTGGCCAACCTAGTCCCGGGGTCGTGGGGACGACCCTATAGTCGTCGGACAAGACGGCGGCGGGCCATCCTAGTCCCGGGGTCGTGGGGACGACCCTATAGTCGTCGGAAAAGTCGGCGGCGGGCCATCCTAGTCCCGGGGTCGTGGGGACGACCCTATAGTCGTCGGACATGATGGTGGCGCGCCAATCTAATCCCGGGGTGGTAGGGTCGACCCTATAGTCGTCGGACAAGACGGCGGCGGGCCATCCTAGTCCCGGGGTCGTGGGGACGACCCTATAGTCGTCGGAAAAGTCGGTGGCGGGCCATCCTAGTCCCGGGGTCGTGGGGACGACCCTATAGTCGTCGGACAAGTCGGCGGCGAGCCAACCTAGTCCCGGGGTCGTGGGGACGACCCTATAGTCGTCGGACATGGCGGTGGCGGGCCAATCTAGTCCCAGGGCCGTGGGGACGACCCTATAGTCGTCGGACAAGTCGGCGGCGAGCCAACCTAGTCCCGGGGTCGTGGGGACGACCCTATAGTCGTCGGACATGGCGGTGGCGGGCCAATCTAGTCCCAGGGCCGTGGGGACGACCCTATAGTCGGCGGACATGCCGGCGGCTGGGCAACTTTGGCCCGTGGTCGTGGGGACGACCCTATAGTCGTCGGACAAGTCGGCGGCGGGCCATCCTAGTCCCGGGGTCCTGGGGACGACCCAATACTCGTCGGACATGACGGTGGCGGGCCAATCTAGTTCCGGGGTGGTGGGGACGACCCTATAGTCGTCGGACATGACGGTGGCGGTCCAACCTAGTCCCGGGGTCGTGGGGACGACCCTATAGTCGTCGGAAAAGTCGGCGGCGGGCCATCCTAGTCCCGGGGTCGTGGGGACGACCCTATAGTCGTCGAACATGTCGGCGGCTGGCCAACTTTGGCACGTGGTCGTGGGGACGACCCTATTGTCGTCGGACATGACGGTGGCGGGCCAATCTAGTCCCGGGGTCGTGGGGACGACCCTATAGTCGTCGGACATGTCGGCGGCTGGCCAACTTTGGCCCGTGGTCGTGGGGACGACCCAATAGTCGTCGGATATGTTGGCGGCGGGCCAACCTAGTCCCGGGGTCGTGGGGACGACCCTATAGTCGTCGGACATGGCGGTGGCGGGCCAATCTAGTCCCAGGACCGTGGGGACGACCCTATAGTCGTCGGACATGCCGGCGGCTGGGCAACTTTGGCCCGTGGTCGTGGGGACGAACCTATAGTCGTCGGACAAGCCGGCGACGGGCCATCCTAGTCCCGGGGTCGTGGGGACGACCCTATAGTCGTCGGACATGGCGGTGGCGGGCCAATCTAGCCCCAGGGCCGTGGGGACGACCCTATAGTCGTCGGACATGTTGGCGGCGGGCCAACCTAGTCCCGGGGTCGTGGGGACGACCCTATAGTCGTCGGAAAAGTCGGCGGCCGGCCAACCTAGTGCCGGGGTCGTGGGGACGACCCTATAGTCGTCAGACAAGTCGGCGGCGGGCCGTCCTAGTCCCGGGGTCGTGGGGACGCCCCTATACTCGTCGGAAAAGTCGGCGGCGGGCCATCCTAGTCCCGGGGTCGTGGGGACGACCCTATAGTCGAACATGTCGGCGGCTGGCCAACTTTGGCACGTGGTCGTGGGGACGACCCTATAGTCGTCGGACCAGTCGGCGGTGGGCCAACCTAGTCCCGGGGTCGTGGGGACGACCCTACAGTCGTCGGACATGGCGGTGGCGGGCCAATCTAGTCCCAGGGCCGTGGGGACGACCCTATAGTCGTCGGACATGCCGGCGGCTGGGCAACTTTGGCCCGTGGTCGTGGGGACGACCCTGTAGTCACCGGACAAGTCGGCGGCGGGCCATCCTAGTCCCGGGATCGTGGGGACGACCCTATAGTCGTCGGACAAGCCGGCGGCCGGCCAACCTAGTCCCGTGGTCGTCGGGACGACCGTATAGTCGTCGGCCATGTCGGCGGCTGGCCAACCTAGTCCCGGGGTCGTGGGGACGACCCTATAGTCGTCGGACATGTCGGCGGCGGGCCAACTTTGGCCCGTGGTCGTGGGGATGACCCTATTGTCGTCGGACATGACGGTGGCGGGCCAATCGAATCCCGGGGTGGTAGGGTCGACCCTATAGTCGTCGGACATGACGGTGGCGGTCCAACCTAGTCCCAGGGCCGTGGGGACGACCCTATAGTCGTCGGACATGCCGGCGGCTGGGCAACTTTGGCCCGTGGTCGTGGGGACGAACCTATAGTCGTCGGACAAGTCGGCGGCGGGCCATCCTAGTCCCGGGGTCGTGGGG
The DNA here is from genome assembly GCA_946251845.1 of Andrena fulva. Classification (NCBI taxonomy): domain Eukaryota; kingdom Metazoa; phylum Arthropoda; class Insecta; order Hymenoptera; family Andrenidae; genus Andrena; species Andrena fulva. Next base: position 42,681,429 of record OX276329.1, read on the forward strand.
ACGACCCTATAGTCGTCGGACATGGCGGTGGCGGGCCAATCTAGCCCCAGGGCCGTGGGGACGACCCTATAGTCGTCGGACATGTTGGCGGCGGGCCAACCTAGTCCCGGGGTCGTGGGGACGACCCTATAGTCGTCGGAAAAGTCGGCGGCCGGCCAACCTAGTGCCGGGGTCGTGGGGACGACCCTATAGTCGTCAGACAAGTCGGCGGCGGGCCGTCCTAGTCCCGGGGTCGTGGGGACGCCCCTATACTCGTCGGACATGACGGTGGCGGGCCAATCTAGTTCCGGGGTCGTGGGGACGACCCTATAGTCGTCGAACATGTCGGCGGCTGGCCAACTTTGGCCTGTGGTCGTGGGGACGACCCTATAGTCGTCGGACCAGTCGGCGGTGGGCCAACCTAGTCCCGGGGTCGTGGGGACGACCCTACAGTCGTCGGACATGGCGGTGGCGGGCCAATCTAGTCCCAGGGCCGTGGGGACGACCCTATAGTCGTCGGACATGCCGGCGGCTGGGCAACTTTGGCCCGTGGTCGTGGGGACGACCCTGTATTCACCGGACAAGTCGGCGGCGGGCCATCCTAGTCCCGGGATCGTGGGGACGACCCTATAGTCGTCGGACAAGTCGGCGGCGGGCCAACCTAGTCCCGTGGTCGTCGGGACGACCGTATAGTCGTCGGCCATGTCGGCGGCTGGCCAACCTAGTCCCGGGGTCGTGGGGACGACCCTATAGTCGTCGGACATGTCGGCGGCGGGCCAACTTTGGCCCGTGGTCGTGGGGATGACCCTATTGTCGTCGGACATGACGGTGGCGGGCCAATCGAATCCCGGGGTGGTAGGGTCGACCCTATAGTCGTCGGACATGACGGTGGCGGTCCAACCTAGTCCCAGGGCCGCGGGGACGACCCTATAGTCGTCGGACATGCCGGCGGCTGGGCAACTTTGGCCCGTGGTCGTGGGGACGAACCTATAGTCGTCGGACAAGCCGGCGACGGGCCATCCTAGTCCCGGGGTCGTGGGGACGACCCTATAGTCGTCGGACATGGCGGTGGCGGGCCAATCTAGCCCCAGGGCCGTGGGGACGACCCTATAGTCGTCGGACATGTTGGCGGCGGGCCAACCTAGTCCCGGGGTCGTGGGGACGACCCTATAGTCGTCGGAAAAGTCGGCGGCCGGCCAACCTAGTGCCGGGGTCGTGGGGACGACCCTATAGTCGTCAGACAAGTCGGCGGCGGGCCGTCCTAGTCCCGGGGTCGTGGGGACGCCCCTATACTCGTCGGACATGACGGTGGCGGGCCAATCTAGTTCCGGGGTCGTGGGGACGACCCTATAGTGGTCGAACATGTCGGCGGCTGGCCAACTTTGGCCTGTGGTCGTGGGGACGACCCTATAGTCGTCGGACCAGTCGGCGGTGGGCCAACCTAGTCCCGGGGTCGTGGGGACGACCCTACAGTCGTCGGACATGGCGGTGGCGGGCCAATCTAGTTCCAGGGCCGTGGGGACGACCCTATAGTCGTCGGACATGCCGGCGGCTGGGCAACTTTGGCCCATGGTCGTGGGGACGACCCTATAGTCACCGGACAAGTCGGCGGCGGGCCATCCTAGTCCCGGGATCGTGGGGACGACCCTATAGTCGTCGGACATGGCGGTGGCGGGCCAATCTAGTCCCAGGGCCGTGGGGACGACCCTATAGTCGGCGGACATGCCGGCGGCTGGGCAACTTTGGCCCGTGGTCGTGAGGACGACCCTATAGTCGTCGGACAAGTCGGCGGCGGGCCATCCTAGTCCCGGGGTCCTGGGGACGACACAATACTCGTCGGACATGACGGTGGCGGGCCAATCTAGTTCCGGGGTGGTGGGGACGACCCTATAGTCGTCGGACATGACGGTGGCGGTCCAACCTAGTCCCGGGGTCGTGGGGACGACCCTATAGTCGTCGGAAAAGTCGGCGGCGGGCCATCCTAGTCCCGGGGTCGTGGGGACGACCCTATAGTCGAACATGTCGGCGGCTGGCCAACTTTGGCACGTGGTCGTGGGGACGACCCTATAGTCGTCGGACCAGTCGGCGGTGGGCCAACCTAGTCCCGGGGTCGTGGGGACGACCCTATAGTCGTCGGACATGGCGGTGGCGGGCCAATCTAGTCCCAGGGCCGTGGGGACGACCCTATAGTCGTCGGACATGCCGGCGGCTGGGCAATTTTGGCCCGTGGTCGTGGGGACGACCCTATAGTCGTCAGGCAAGCCGCCGGCGGGCCATCCTAGTCCCGGGGTCGTGGGGACGACCCTATAGTCGTCGGATAAGTCGGAGGCTGGCCAACCTAGTCCCGGGGTGGTAGGGACGACCCTATAGTCGTCGGACAAGTCGGCGGCGGGCCATCCTAGTCCCGGGGTCGTGGGGACGACCCAATACTCGTCGGACATGACGGTGGCGGGCCAATCTAGTTCCGGGGTGGTGGGGACGACCCTATAGTCGTCGAACATGTCGGCGGCTGGCCAACTTTGGCCTGTGGTCGTGGGGACGACCCTATAGTCGTCGGACCAGTCGGCGGTGGGCCAACCTAGTCCCGGGGTCGTGGGGACGACCCTACAGTCGTCGGACATGGCGGTGGCGGGCCAATCTAGTCCCAGGGCCGTGGGGACGACCCTATAGTCGTCGGACATGCCGGCGGCTGGGCAACTTTGGCCCGTGGTCGTGGGGACGACCCTATAGTCACCGGACAAGTCGGCGGCGGGCCATCCAAGTCCCGGGATCGTGGGGACGACCCTATAGTCGTCGGACATGGCGGTGGCGGGCCAATCTAGTCCCAGGGCCGTGGGGACGACCCTATAGTCGGCGGACATGCCGGCGGCTGGGCAACTTTGGCCCGTGGTCGTGAGGACGACCCTATAGTCGTCGGACAAGTCGGCGGCGGGCCATCCTAGTCCCGGGGTCCTGGGGTCGACCCAATACTCGTCGGACATGACGGTGGCGGGCCAATCTAGTTCCGGCGTGGTGGGGACGACCCTATAGTCGTCGGACATGACGGTGGCGGTCCAACCTAGTCCCGGGGTCGTGGGGACGACCCTATAGTCGTCGGAAAAGTCGGCGGCGGGCCATCCCAGTCCCGGGGTCGTGGGGACGACCCTATAGTCGAACATGTCGGCGGCTGGCCAACTTTGGCACGTGGTCGTGGGGACGACCTTATAGTCGTCGGACCAGTCGGCGGTGGGCCAACCTAGTCCCGGGGTCGTGGGGACGACCCTACAGTCGTCGGACATGGCGGTGGCGGGCCAATCTAGTCCCAGGGCCGTGGGGACGATCCTATAGTCGTCGGACATGCCGGCGGCTAGGCAACTTTGGACCGTGGTCGTGGGGACGACCCTATAGTCACCGGACAAGTCGGCGGCGGGCCATCCTAGTCCCGGGATCGTGGGGACGACCCTATAGTCGTCGGACAAGTCGGCGGCGGGCCAACCTAGTCCCGTGGTCGTCGGGACGACCGTATAGTCGTCGGACATGTCGGCGGCTGGCCAACCTAGTCCCGGGGTCGTGGGGACGACCCTATAGTCGTCGGACATGTCGGCGGCGGGCCAACTTTGGCCCGTGGTCGTGGGGATGACCCTATTGTCGTCGGACATGACGGTGGCGGGCCAATCTAATCCCGGGGTGGTAGGGTCGACCCTATAGTCGTCGGACAAGACGGTGGCGGTCCAACCTAGTCCCAGGGCCGTGGGGACGACCCTATAGTCGTCGGACATGCCGGCGGCTGGGCAACTTTGGCCCGTGGTCGTGGGGACGACCCTATAGTCACCGGACAAGTCGGCGGCGGGCCATCCTAGGCCCGGGATCGTGGGGACGACCCTATAGTCGTCGGACATGGCGGTGGCGGGCCAATCTAGTCCCAGGGCCGTGGGGACGACCCTATAGTCGGCGGACATGCCGGCGGCTGGGCAACTTTGGCCCGTGGTCGTGAGGACGACCCTATAGTCGTCGGACAAGTCGGCGGCGGGCCATCCTAGTCCCGGGGTCCTGGGGACGACCCAATACTCGTCGGACATGACGGTGGCGGGCCAATCTAGTTCCGGGGTGGTGGGGACGACCCTATAGTCGTCGGACATGACGGTGGCGGTCCAACCTAGTCCCGGGGTCGTGGGGACGTCCCTATAGTCGTCGGAAAAGTCGGCGGCGGGCCATCCTAGTCCCGGGGTCGTGGGGACGACCCTATAGTCGAACATGTCGGCGGCTGGCCAACTTTGGCACGTGGTCGTGGGGACGACCCTATTGTCGTCGGACATGACTGTGGCGGGCCAACCTAGTCCCGGGGTCGTGGGGACGACCCTATAGTCGTCGGTCATGGCGGTGGCGGGCCAATCTAGTCCCAGGGCCGTGGGGACGACCCTATAGTCGTCGGACATGCCGGCGGCTGGGCAACTTTGGCCCGTGGTCGTGGGGACGACCCTATAGTCGTCAGGCAAGCCGGCGGCGGGCCATCCTAGTCCCGGCGACGTGGGGACGACCCTATAGTCGTCGGATAAGTCGGAGGCTGGCCAACCTAGTCCCGGGGTGGTAGGGACGACCCTATAGTCGTCGGACAAGTCGGCGGCGGGCCATCCTAGTCCCGGGGTCGTGGGGACGACCCAATACTCGTCGGACATGACGGTGGCGGGCCAATCTTGTTCCGGGGTGGTGGGGACGACCCTATAGTCGTCGAACATGTCGGCGGCTGGCCAACTTTGGCCTGTGGTCGTGGGGACGACCCTATAGTCGTCGGACCAGTCGGCGGTGGGCCAACCTAGTCCCGGGGTCGTGGGGACGACCCTACAGTCGTCGGACATGGCGGTGGCGGGCCAATCTAGTCCCAGGGCCGTGGGGACGACCCTATAGTCGGCGGACATGCCGACGGCTGGGCAACTTTGGCCCGTGGTCGTGAGGACGACCCTATAGTCGTCGGACAAGTCGGCGGCGGGCCATCCTAGTCCCGGGGTCCTGGGGACGACCCAATACTCGTCGGACATGACGGTGGCGGGCCAATCTAGTTCCGGGGTGGTGGGGACGACCCTATAGTCGTCGGACATGACGGTGGCGGTCCAACCTAGTCCCGGGGTCGTGGGGACGACCCTATAGTCGTCGGAAAAGTCGGCGGCGGGCCATCCTAGTCCCGGGGTCGTGGGGACGACCCTATAGTCCAACATGTCGGCGGCTGGCCAACTTTGGCACGTGGTCGTGGGGACGACCCTATAGTCGTCGGACCAGTCGGCGGTGGGCCAACCTAGTCCCGGGGTCGTGGGGACGACCCTACAGTCGTCGGACATGGCGGTGGCGGGCCAATCTAGTCCCAGGGCCGTGGGGACGACCCTATAGTCGTCGGACATGCCGGCGGCTTGGCAACTTTGGCCCGTGGTCGTGGGGACGACCCTATAGTCACCGGACAAGTCGGCGGCGGGCCATCCTAGTCCCGGGATCGTGGGGACGACCCTATAGTCGTCGGACAAGTCGGCGGCGGGCCAACCTAGTCCCGTGGTCGTCGGGACGACCGTATAGTCGTCGGACATGTCGGCGGCTGGCCAACCTAGTCCCGGGGTCGTGGGGACGACCCTATAGTCGTCGGACATGTCGGCGGCGGGCCAACTTTGGCACGTGGTCGTGGGGATGACCCTATTGTCGTCGGACATGACGGTGGCGGGCCAATCTAATCCCGGGGTGGTAGGGTCGACCCTATAGTCGTCGGACAAGGCGGTGGCGGTCCAACCTAGTCCCAGGGCCGTGGGGACGACCCTATAGTCGTCGGACATGCCGGCGGCTGGGCAACTTTGGCCCGTGGTCGTGGGGACGACCCTATAGTCGTCGGACAAGTCGGCGGCGGGCCATCCTAGTCCCGGGGTCGTGGGGACGACCCTATAGTCGTCGGACATGGCGGTGGCGGGCCAATCTAGTCCCAGGGCCGTGGGGACGACCCTATAGTCGGCGGACATGCCGGCGGCTGGGCAACTTTGGCCCGTGGTCGTGGGGACGACCCTATAGTCACCGGACATGTCGGCGGCTGGCCAACCTAGTCCCGGGGTCGTGGGGACGACCCTACAGTCGTCGGACAAGTCGGCGGCGGGCCAACCTAGTCCCGGGGTCGTGGGGACGACCCTACAGTCGTCGGACAAGTCGGCGGCGGGCCAACCTAGTCCCGGGGTCGTGGGGACGACCCTATAGTCGTCGGACATGTTGGCGGCGGGCCAACCTGGTCCCGGGATCGTGGGGACGACCCTATAGTCGTCGGACATGATGGTGGCGGGCCAATCTAGTTCCGGGGTGGTAGGGACAACCCTATAGTCGTCGGACAAGTAGGCGGCGGGCCAACCTAGTCCCGGTGTCGTGGGGACGACCCTATACTCGTCGGACATGACGGTGGTGGGCCAATCTAGTTCCGGGGTCGTGGGGACGACCCTATAGTCGTTGGACATGTCGGCGGCTGGCCAACTTTGGCCTGTGGTCGTGGGGACGACCCTATAGTCGTCGGATATGATGGTGGCGGGCCAATCTATTCCCGGGATCGTGGGGACGACCCTATAGTCGTCGGACATGTTGGCGGCGGGCCAACCTAGTCCCGGGGTCGTGGGGACGACCCTATAGTCGTCGGACATGGCGGTGGCGGGCCAATCTAGTCCCGGGGTCGTGGGGACGACCCTATAGTCGTCGGATAAGTCGGAGGCTGGCCAACCTAGTCCCGGGGTGGTAGGGACGACCCTATAGTCGTCGGACAAGTCGGCGGCGGGCCATCCTAGTCCCGGGGTCGTGGGGACGACCCAATACTCGTTGGACATGTCGGTGGCTGGCCAACCTAGTCCCGGGGTCGTGGGGACGACCCTATACTCGTCGGACATGACGGTGGTGGGCCAATCTAGTTCCGGGGTCGTGGGGACGACCCTATAGTCGTCGAACATGTCGGCGGCTGGCCAACTTTAGCCTGTGGTCGTGGGGACGACCCTATAGTCGTCGGAGATGTCGGCGGCGGGCCAACCTAGTCCCGGGGTCGTGGAGACGACCCTATACTCGCCGGACAAGTCGGCGGCGGGCCATCCTAGTCCCGGGGTCGTGGGGACGACCCAATACTCGTCGGACATGACGGTGCCGGGCCAATCTAGTTCCGGGGTCGTGGGGACGACCCTATAGTCGTCGAACATGTCGGCGGCTGGCCAACTTTGGCCTGTGGTCGTGGGGACGACCCTATAGTCGTCGGATATGATGGTGGCGGGCCAATCTAGTCCCGGGGTCCTGGGGCGACCCTATAGTCGTCGGACATGATGGTGGCGGGCCAACCTAGTCCCGGGGTGGTATGCACGACCCTATAGTCGTCGGACATGTCGGCGGCGGGCCAACGTAGGCACAGGGTGGTAGGGACAACCCTATAGTCGTCGGACAAGTAGGCGGCGGGCCAACCTTGTCCCGGTGTCGTGGGGACGACCCTATAGTCGTCGGACAAGTCGGCGGCTGGCCAACTATGGCCCGTGGTCGTGGGGACGACCCTATTGTCGTCGGACATGACGGTGGCGGGCCAACCCAGTCCCGGGGTCGTGGGGACGACTCTATAGTCGTCGGACAAGTCGGCGGCGGGTCAGACTAGTCCCGGGGTCGTGGGGACGACCCTATAGTCGTCGGACATGTCGGTGGCTGGCCAACCTAGTCCCGGGGTCGTGGGGACGACCCTATAGTCGTCGGACATGTTGGCGGCGGGCCAACCTATTCCCGGGGTCGTGGGGACGACCCTATAGTCGTCGGACAAGTCGGAGGCTGGCCAACCTAGTCCCGGGGTGGTAGGGACGACCCTATAGTCGTCGGACAAGTCGGCGGCGGGCCATCCTAGTCCCGGGGTCGTGGGGACGACCCAATACTCGTCGGACATGACGGTGGCGGGCGAATCTAGTTCCGGGGTCGTGGGGACGACCCTATAGTCGTCGGACATGTTGGCGGCGGGTCAGACTAGTCCCGGGGTCGTGGGGACGACCCTATAGTCGTCGGACATGTCGGCGGCGGGCCAACCTAGTCCCGGGGTCGTGGAGACGACCCTATACTCGCCGGACAAGTCGGCGGCTGGCCAACTATGGCCCGTGGTCGTGGGGACGACCCTATTGTCGTCGGACATGACGGTGGCGGGCCAACCCAGTCCCGGGGTCGTGGGGACGACTCTATAGTCGTCGGACAAGTCGGCGGCGGGTCAGACTAGTCCCGGGGTCGTGGGGACGACCCTATAGTCGTCGGACATGTCGGCGGCGGGCCAACCTAGTCCCGGGGTCGTGGAGACGACCCTATACTCGCCGGACAAGTCGGCGGCGGGCCATCCTAGTCCCGGGGTCGTGGGGACGACCCAATACTCGTCGGACATGACGGTGCCGGGCCAATCTAGTTCCGGGGTCGTGGGGACGACCCTATAGTCGTCGAACATGCCGGCGGCTGGCCAACTTTGGCCTAGGGTCGTGGGGACGACCCTATCGTCGTCGGATATGTCGGAGGCTGGTCAACCTAGTCCCGGGGTGGTAGGGACGATCCTATAGTCGTCGGACAAGTCGGCGGCGGGCCATCCTAGTCCCGGGGTCGAGGGGACGCCCCTATACTCGTCGGACACGACGGTGGCGGGCCAATCTAGTTCCGGGGTCGTGATGACGACCCTATAGTCGTCGAACATGTCGGCGGCTGGCCAATCTAGTCCCGGGTTCGTGGGGACGACCCTATAGTCGTCGGACATGTTGGCGGCGGGTCAACCTAATCCCGGGTTCGTGGGGACGACCCTATAGTCGTCGGACATGTCGGCGGCGGGCCAACTTTGGCCCGTGGTCGTGGGGACGACCCTATTGTCGTCGGACATGACGGTGGCGGGCCAATCTAGTCCCGGGGTCGTGGGGACGACCCTATAGTCGTCGGACATGCCGGCGGCTGGGCAACTTTGGCCCGTGGTCGTGGGGACGACCCTATAGTCGTCGGACATGGCGGTGGCGGGCCAATCTAGTCCCGGGGTAGTGGGGACGACCCTATAGTCGTCGGATAAGTCGGAGGCTGGCCAACCTAGTCCCGGGGTGGTAGGGACGACCCTATAGTCGTCGGACAAGTCGGCGGCGGGCCATCCTAATCCCGGGGTCGTGGGGACGACCCAATACTCGGCGGACATGACGGTGGCTGGCCAATCTAGTTCCGGGGTCGTGGGGACGACCTTATAGTCGTCGAACATGTCGGCGGCTGGCCAACTTTAGCCTGTGGTCGTGGGGACGACCCTATAGTCGTCGGACATGTCGGCGGCTGGCCAACCTAGTCCCGGTGTCGTGGGGACGACCCTACAGTCGTCGGACAAGTCGTCGGCGGGCCATCCTAGTCCCGGGGTCGTGGGGACGACCCTATACTCGTCAGACATGACGGTGGCGGGCCAATCTAGTCCCGGGTTCGTGGGGACGACCCTATAGTCGTCGGACATGTTGGCGGCGGGCCAACCTAGTCCCGGGGTCGTGGGGACGACCCTATAGTCGTCGGACGTGTCGGCGGCTGGCCAACTTTGGCCCGTGGTCGTGGGGACGACCCAATAGTCGTCGGATATGATGGTGGCGGGCCAATCTAGGCCCGGGGTCCTGGGGCGACCCTATAGTCGTCGGACATGATGGTGGCGGGCCAACCTAGTCCCGGGGTGGTATGCACGACCCTATAGTCGTCGGACATGTCGGCGGCGGGCCAACGTAGGCACAGGGTCGTAGGGACGACCCTATAGTCGTCGGAAAAGTCGGCGGCCGGCCAACCTAGTGCCGGGGTCGTGGGGACGACCCTATAGTCGTCGGACATGTCGGCGGCTGGCCAACTATGGCCCGTTGTCGTGGGGACGACCCAATACTCGTCGGACATGACGGTGGCGGGCCAATCTAGTTCCGGGGTCGTGGGGACGACCCTATAGTCGTCGGATATGATGGTGGCGGGCCAATCTAGTCCCGGGGTCCTGGGGCGACCCTATAGTCGTCGGACATGATGGTGGCGGGCTAACCTAGTCCCGGGGTGGTATGCACGACCCTATAGTCGTCGGACATGTCGGCGGCGGGCCAACGTAGGCACAGGGTCGTAGGGACGACCCTATAGTCGTCAGATATGTCGGAGGCTGGCCAATCTAGCCCCAGGGCCGTGGGGACGACCCTACAGTCGTCGGACATGTTGGCGGCGGGCCAACCTAGTCCCGGGGTCGTGGGGACGACTCTATAGTCGTCGGAAAAGTCGGCGGCCGGCCAACCTAGTGCCGGGGTCGTGGGGACGACCCTATAGTCGTCAGACAAGTTGGCGGCGGGCCGTCCTAGTCCCGGGGTCGTGGGGACGCCCCTATACTCGTCGGATAAGTCGGCGGCGGGCCAACCTAGTCCCGTGGTCGTCGGGACGACCGTATAGTCGTCGGACATGTCGGCGGCTGGCCAACCTAGTCCCGGGGTCGTGGGGACGACCCTAATGTCGTCGGATAAGCCGGCGGCGGGCCAATCTAGTTCCGGGGTCGTGGGGACGACCCTATAGTCGTCGAACATGTCGGCGGCTGGCCAACTTTGGCCTGTGGTCGTGGGGACGACCCTATAGTCGTCGGATATGATGGTGGCGGGCCAATCTAGTCCCGGGTTCGTGGGGACGACCCTATAGTCGTCGGACATGTTGGCGGCGGGCCAACCTAGTCCCGGGGTCGTGGGGACGACCCTATGGTCGTCGGACAAGTCGGCGGCGAGCCAACCTAGTCCCGGGGTCGTGGGGACCACCCTACAGTCGTCGGACATGTCGGCGGCTGGCCAACATAGTCCCGGGGTCGTGGGGACGACCCTATAGTCGTCGAACATGTCGGCGGCTGGCCAACTTTGGCCTGTGGTCGTGGGTACGACCCTATAGTCGTCGGACCAGTCGGCGGTGGGCCAACCTAGTCCCGGGGTCGTGGGGACCACCCTACAGTCGTCGGACATGTCGGCGGCTGGCCAACATAGTCCCGGGGTCGTGGGGACGACCCTATAGTCGTCGGTCAAGTCGGCGGCGAGCCCACCTAGTCCCGGGGTCGTGGGGACGACCCTATAGTCGTCGGACATGGCGGTGGCGGGCCAATCTAGTCCCAGGGCCTTGGGGACGACCCTATGGTCGTCGGACAAGTCGGCGGCGAGCCAACCTAGTCCCGGGGTCGTGGGGACGAACCTATAGTCGTCGGAAAAGTCGGCGGCCGGCCAACCTAGTGCCGGGGTCGTGGGGACGACCCTATAGTCGTCGGACATGTCGGCGGCTGGCCAACTATGGCCCGTTGTCGTGGGGACGACCCTATAGTCGTCGGACATGGCGGTGGCTGGGCAACTGTTGCCCGTGGTCGTGGGGACGACCCTATAGTCGTCGGACAAGACGGCGGCGGGCCAATCTAGTTCCGGGTTCGAGGGGACGACCCTATAGTCGTGGAACATATCGGCGGCTGGCCAACTTTGGCCTGTGGGCGTGGGGACGACCCTATAGTCGTCAGATATGTCGGAGGCTGGCCAACCTAGTCCCGGGGTGGTAGGGACGACCCTATAGTCGTCGGACAAGTCGGCGGCGGGCCATCCTAGTCCCGGGGTCGTGGGGACGCCCCTATACTCGTCGGACATGACGGTGGCGGGCCAATCTAGTTCCGGGGTCGTGGGGACGACCCTATAGAAGTCGAACATGTCGGCGGCTGGCCAACTTTGGCCTGTGGCCGTGGGGACGACCCTATAGTCGTCGGACATGTTGGCGGCGGGCCAACCTAGTCCCGGGATCGTGGGGACGACCCTATAGTCGTCGGACATGATGGTGGCGGGCCAATCTAGTCCCGGGGTGGTAGGGACAACCCAATAGTCGTCGGACAAGTAGGCGGCGGGCCAACCTAGTCCCGGTGTCGTGGGGTCGACCCTATACTCGTCGGACATGACGGTGGCGGGCCAATCTAGTTCCGGGGTCGTGGGGACGACCCTATAGTCGTCGGACATGTTGGCGGCGGGCCAACCTAGTCCCGGGGTCGTAGGGACGACCCTATAGTCGTCGGACATGTTGGCGGCGGGCCAACCTAGTCCCGGGGTCGTGGGGACGACCCTATAGTCGTCGAACATGTCGGCGGCTGGCCAACTTTAGCCTGTGGTCGTGGGGACGACCGTATAGTCGTCGGACATGTCGGCGGCTGGCCAACCTAGTCCCGGGGTCGTGGGGACGACCCTATAGTCGTCGGTCAAGTCGGCGGCGAGCCCACCTAGTCCCGGGGTCGTGGGGACGACCCTATAGTCGTCGGACATGGCGGTGGCGGGCCAATCTAGTCCCAGGGCCTTGGGGACGACCCTATGGTCGTCGGACAAGTCGGCGGCGAGCCAACCTAGTCCCGGGGTCGTGGGGACGAACCTATAGTCGTCGGAAAAGTCGGCGGCCGGCCAACCTAGTGCCGGGGTCGTGGGGACGACCCTATAGTCGTCGGACATGTCGGCGCCTGGCCAACTATGGCCCGTTGTCGTGGGGACGACCCTATAGTCGTCGGACATGGCGGTGGCTGGGCAACTTTGGCCGGTGGTCGTGGGGACGACCCTATAGTCGTCGGACAAGACGGCGGCGGGCCAATCTAGTTCCGGGTTCGAGGGGACGACCCTATAGTCGTGGAACATGTCGGCGGCTGGCCAACTTTGGCCTGTGGGCGTGGGGGCGACCCTATAGTCGTCGGATATGTCGGAGGCTGGCCAACCTAGTCCCGCGGTGGTAGGGACGACCCTATAGACGTCGGACAAGTCGGCGGCGGGCCATCCTAGTCCCGGGGTCGTGGGGACGCCCTTATAGTCGGCGGACATGCCGGCGGCGGTCCAACCTAGTCCCGGGGTCGTGGGGACGACCCTATAGTCGTCGGAAAAGACGGCGGCGGGCCATCCTAGTCCCGGGGTCGTGGGGACGACCCTATAGTCGTCGGACATGTCGGCGGCTGGCCAACTTTGGCCCGTGGTCGTGGGGACGACCCAATAGTCGTCGGATATGTTGGCGGCGGGCCAACCTAGTCCCGGGGTCGTGGGGACGACCCTATAGTCGTCGGACATGGCGGTGGCCGGCCAATCTAGTCCCAGGGCCGTGGGGACGACCCTATAGTCGGCGGACATGCCGGCGGCTGGGCAACTTTGGCCCGTGGTCGTGGGGACGACCCTATAGTCGTCGGACAAGTCGGCGGCGGGCCATCCTAGTCCCGGGGTCCTGGGGACGACCCAATACTCGTCGGACATGACGGTGGCGGGCCAATCTAATCCCGGGGTGGTAGGGTCGACCCTATAGTCGTCGGACATGACGGTGGCGGTCCAACCTAGTCCCGGGGTCGTGGGGACGACCATATAGTCGTCGGAAAAGTCGGCGGCGGGCCATCCTAGTCCCGGGGTCGTGGGGACGACCCTATAGTCGTCGAACATGTCGGCGGCTGGCCAACTTTGGCCCGTGGTCGTGGGGACGACCCTATAGTCGTCGGACAAGTCGGCGGCGGGCCATCCTAGTCCCGGGGTCCTGGGGACGACCCAATACTCGTCGGACATGACGGTGGCGGGCCAATCTAGTCCCGGGGTCGTGGGGACGACCCTATAGTCGTCGGACAAGTCGGCGGCGGGCCAACCTAGTCCCGTGGTCGTCGGGACGACCGTATAGTCGTCGGACATGTCGGCGGCTGGCCAACCTAGTCCCGGGGTCGTGGGGACGACCCTATAGTCGTCGGAAAAGTCGGCGGCCGGCCAACCTAGTGCCGGGGTCGTGGGGACGACCCTATAGTCGTCGGACATTTCGGCGGCTGGCCAACTATGGCCCGTTGTCGTGGGGACGACCCTATAGTCGTCGGATATGATGGTGGCGGGCCAATCTAGTCCCGGGGTGGTAGGGACAACCCTATAGTCGTCGGACAAGTAGGCGGCGGGCCAACCTAGTCCCGGTGTCGTGGGGACGACCCTATACTCGTCGGACATGACGGTGGCGGGCCAATCTAGTTCCGGGGTCGTGGGGACGACCCTATAGTCGTCGAACATGTCGGCGGCTGGCCAACTTTGGCATGTGGTCGTGGGGACGACCCTATAGTCGTCGGATATGTTGGCGGCGGGCCAACCTAGTCCCGGGATCGTGGGGACGACCCTATAGTCGTCGGACATGATGGTGGCGGGCCAATCTAGTCCCGGGGTGGTAGGGACAACCCTATAGTCGTCGGACAAGTAGGCGGCGGGCCAACCTAGTCCCGGTGTCGTGGGGACGACCCTATACTCGTCGGACATGACGGTGGCGGGCCAATCTAGTTCCGGGGTCGTGGGGACGACCCTATAGTCGTCGAACATGTCGGCGGCTGGCCAACTTTGGCCTGTGGTCGTGGGGACGACCCTATAGTCGTCGGATACGATGGTGGCGGGCCAATCTAGTCCCGGGGTCGTGGGGACGACCCTATAGTCGTCGGACATGCCGGCGGCTGTGGAACTTTGGCCCGTGGTCGTGGGGACGACCCTATAGTCGTCGGACAAGTCGGCGGCGGGCCATCCTAGTCCCGGGGTCCTGGGGACGATCCTATAGTCGTCGAACATGTCGGCGGCTGGCCAACTTTGGCCTGTGGTCGTGGGGACGACCCTATAGTCGTCGGATATGTCGGAGGCTGGCCAACCTAGTCCCGGGGTGGTAGGGACGACCCTATAGACGTCGGACAAGTCGGCGGCGGGCCATCCTAGTCCCGGGGTCGTGGGGACGCCCCTATAGTCGGCGGACATGCCGGCGGCTGGGCAACTTTGGCCCGTGGTCGTGGGGACGACCCTATAGTCGTCGGATATGTCGGAGGCTGGCCAACCTAGTCCCGGGGTGGTAGGGACGACCCTATAGACGTCGGACAAGTCGGCGGCGGGCCATCCTAGTCCCGGGGTCGTGGGGACGCCCCTATAGTCGGCGGACATGCCGGCGGCTGGGCAACTTTGGCCCGTGGTCGTGGGGACGACCCTATACTCGTCGGACATGACGGTGGCGGGCCAATCTAGTTCCGGGGTCGTGGGGACGACCCTATAGTCGTCGAACATGTCGGCGGCTGGCCAACTTTGGCCTGTGGTCGTGGGGACGACCCTATAGTCGTCGGATACGATGGTGGCGGGCCAATCTAGTCCCGGGGTCGTGGGGACGACCCTATAGTCGTCGGACATGCCGGCGGCTGTGGAACTTTGGCCCGTGGTCGTGGGGACGACCCTATAGTCGTCGGACAAGTCGGCGGCGGGCCATCCTAGTCCCGGGGTCCTGGGGACGATCCTATAGTCGTCGAACATGTCGGCGGCTGGCCAACTTTGGCCTGTGGTCGTGGGGACGACCCTATAGTCGTCGGATATGTCGGAGGCTGGCCAACCTAGTCCCGGGGTGGTAGGGACGACCCTATAGACGTCGGACAAGTCGGCGGCGGGCCATCCTAGTCCCGGGGTCGTGGGGACGCCCCTATAGTCGGCGGACATGCCGGCGGCTGGGCAACTTTGGCCCGTGGTCGTGGGGACGACCCTATAGTCGTCGGACATGTCGGCGGCGGGCCAACCTAGTCCCGGGGTCCTGGGGACGACCCTATAGTCGTCGGACATGGCGGTGGCGGGCCAATCTAGTCCCAGGCCCGTGGGGACGACCCTATAGTCGGCGGACATGCCGGCGGCTGGGCAACATTGGCCCGTGGTCGTGGGGACGACCCTATAGTCGTCGGACAAGTCGGCGGCGGGCCATCCTAGTCCCGGGGTCCTGGGGACGATCCTATAGTCGTCGAACATGTCGGCGGCTGGCCAACTTTGGCCTGTGGTCGTGGGGACGACCCTATAGT
Organism: Andrena fulva; assembly: GCA_946251845.1. Taxonomy (NCBI): domain Eukaryota; kingdom Metazoa; phylum Arthropoda; class Insecta; order Hymenoptera; family Andrenidae; genus Andrena; species Andrena fulva. Next base: position 42,697,207 of record OX276329.1, read on the forward strand.
CGTCGGATATGTCGGAGGCTGGCCAACCTAGTCCCGGGGTGGTAGGGACGACCCTATAGACGTCGGACAAGTCGGCGGCGGGCCATCCTAGTCCCGGGGTCGTGGGGACGCCCCTATAGTCGGCGGACATGCCGGCGGCTGGGCAACTTTGGCCCGTGGTCGTGGGGACGACCCTATAGTCGTCGGACAAGTCGGCGGCGGGCCATCCTAGTCCCGGGGTCCTGGGGACGATCCTATAGTCGTCGAACATGTCGGCGGCTGGCCAACTTTGGCCTGTGGTCGTGGGGACGACCCTATAGTCGTCGGATATGTCGGAGGCTGGCCAACCTAGTCCCGGGGTGGTAGGGACGACCCTATAGACGTCGGACAAGTCGGCGGCGGGCCATCCTAGTCCCGGGGTCGTGGGGACGCCCCTATAGTCGGCGGACATGCCGGCGGCTGGGCAACTTTGGCCCGTGGTCGTGGGGACGACCCTATAGTCGTCGGACAAGTCGGCGGCGGGCCATCCTAGTCCCGGGGTCCTGGGGACGACCCAATACTCGTCGGACATGACGGTGGCGGGCCAATCTAGTTCCGGGGTGGTGGGGACGACCCTATAGTCGTCGGACATGACGGTGGCGGTCCAACCTAGTCCCGGGGTCGTGGGGACGACCCTATAGTCGTCGGAAAAGTCGGCGGCGGGCCATCCTAGTCCCGGGGTCGTGGGGACGACCCTATAGTCGTCGAACATGTCGGCGGCTGGCCAACTTTGGCACGTGGTCGTGGGGACGACCCTATTGTCGTCGGACATGACGGTGGCGGGCCAATCTAGTCCCGGGGTCGTGGGGACGACCCTATAGTCGTCGGACATGTCGGCGGCTGGCCAACTTTGGCCCGTGGTCGTGGGGACGACCCTATAGTCGTCGGACAAGTCGGCGGCGGGCCATCCTAGTCCCGGGGTCCTGGGGACGACCCAATACTCGTCGGACATGACGGTGGCGGGCCAATCTAATCCCGGGGTGGTAGGGTCGACCCTATAGTCGTCGGACATGACGGTGGCGGTCCAACCTAGTCCCGGGGTCGTGGGGACGACCATATAGTCGTCGGAAAAGTCGGCGGCGGGCCATCCTAGTCCCGGGGTCGTGGGGACGACCCTATAGTCGTCGAACATGTCGGCGGCTGGCCAACTTTGGCCCGTGGTCGTGGGGACGACCCTATTGTCGTCGGACATGACGGTGGCGGGCCAATCTAGTCCCGGGGTCGTGGGGACGACCCTATAGTCGTCGGACAAGTCGGCGGCGGGCCAACCTAGTCCCGTGGTCGTCGGGACGACCGTATAGTCGTCGGACATGTCGGCGGCTGGCCAACCTAGTCCCGGGGTCGTGGGGACGACCCTATAGTCGTCGGAAAAGTCGGCGGCCGGCCAACCTAGTGCCGGGGTCGTGGGGACGACCCTATAGTCGTCGGACATTTCGGCGGCTGGCCAACTATGGCCCGTTGTCGTGGGGACGACCCTATAGTCGTCGGATATGATGGTGGCGGGCCAATCTAGTCCCGGGGTGGTAGGGACAACCCTATAGTCGTCGGACAAGTAGGCGGCGGGCCAACCTAGTCCCGGTGTCGTGGGGACGACCCTATACTCGTCGGACATGACGGTGGCGGGCCAATCTAGTTCCGGGGTCGTGGGGACGACCCTATAGTCGTCGAACATGTCGGCGGCTGGCCAACTTTGGCCTGTGGTCGTGGGGACGACCCTATAGTCGTCGGATATGTCGGAGGCTGGCCAACCTAGTCCCGGGGTGGTATGGACGACCCTATAGTCGTCGGACAAGTCGGCGGCTGGCCAACTATGGCCCGTGGTCGTGGGGACGACCCTATTGTCGTCGGACATGACGGTGGCGGACCAACCTAGTCCCGGGGTCGTGGGGACGACCCTATACTCGTCGGACATGACTGTGGCGGGCCAATCTAGTTCCGGGGTCGTGGGGACGACCCTATAGTCGTCGAACATGTCGGCGGCTGGCCAACTTTGGCCTGTGGTCGTGGGGACGACCCTATAGTCGTCGGATATGATGGTGGCGGGCCAATCTAGTCCCGGGGTCGTGGGGACGACCCTATAGTCGTCGGACATGCCGGCGGCTGGGCAACTTTGGCCCGTGGTCGTGGGGACGACCCTATAGTCGTCGGATATGTCGGAGGCTGGCCAACCTAGTCCCGGGGTGGTATGGACGACCCTATAGTCGTCGGACAAGTCGGCGGCTGGCCAACTATGGCCCGTGGTCGTGGGGACGACCCTATTGTCGTCGGACATGACGGTGGCGGACCAACCTAGTCCCGGGGTCGTGGGGACGACTCTATAGTCGTCGGACAAGTCGGCGGCGGGTCATACTAGTCCCGGGGTCGTGGGGACGACCCTATAGTCGTCGGACATGTCGGCGGCGGGCCAACCTAGTCCCGGGGTGGTAGGGACGACCCTATAGACGTCGGACAAGTCGGCGGCGGGCCATCCTCGTCCCGGGGTCGTGGGGACGCCCCTATAGTCGGCGGACATGCCGGCGGCTGGGCAACTTTGGCCCGTGGTCGTGGGGACGACCCTATAGTCGTCGGACAAGTCGGCGGCGGGCCATCCTAGTCCCGGGGTCCTGGGGACGACCCAATACTCGTCGGACATGACGGTGGCGGGCCAATCTAGTTCCGGGGTGGTGGGGACGACCCTATAGTCGTCGGACATGACGGTGGCGGTCCAACCTAGTCCCGGGGTCGTGGGGACGACCCTATAGTCGTCGGAAAAGTCGGCGGCGGGCCATCCTAGTCCCGGGGTCGTGGGGACGACCCTATAGTCGTCGAACATGTCGGCGGCTGGCCAACTTTGGCACGTGGTCGTGGGGACGACCCTATTGTCGTCGGACATGACGGTGGCGGGCCAATCTATTCCCGGGGTCGTGGGGACGACCCTATAGTCGTCGGACATGTCGGCGGCTGGCCAACTTTGGCCCGTGGTCGTGGGGACGACCCAATAGTCGTCGGATATGTTGGCGGCGGGCCAACCTAGTCCCGGGGTCCTGGGGACGATCCTATAGTCGTCGAACATGTCGGCGGCTGGCCAACTTTGGCCTGTGGTCGTGGGGACGACCCTATAGTCGTCGGATATGTCGGAGGCTGGCCAACCTAGTCCCGGGGTGGTAGGGACGACCCTATAGACGTCGGACAAGTCGGCGGCGGGCCATCCTAGTCCCGGGGTCGTGGGGACGCCCCTATAGTCGGCGGACATGCCGGCGGCTGGGCAACTTTGGCCCGTGGTCGTGGGGACGACCCTATAGTCGTCGGACAAGTCGGCGGCGGGCCATCCTAGTCCCGGGGTCCTGGGGACGACCCAATACTCGTCGGACATGACGGTGGCGGGCCAATCTAGTTCCGGGGTGGTGGGGACGACCCTATAGTCGTCGGACATGACGGTGGCGGTCCAACCTAGTCCCGGGGTCGTGGGGACGACCCTATAGTCGTCGGAAAAGTCGGCGGCGGGCCATCCTAGTCCCGGGGTCGTGGGGACGACCCTATAGTCGTCGAACATGTCGGCGGCTGGCCAACTTTGGCACGTGGTCGTGGGGACGACCCTATTGTCGTCGGACATGACGGTGGCGGGCCAATCTAGTCCCGGGGTCGTGGGGACGACCCTATAGTCGTCGGACATGTCGGCGGCTGGCCAACTTTGGCCCGTGGTCGTGGGGACGACCCTATAGTCGTCGGACAAGTCGGCGGCGGGCCATCCTAGTCCCGGGGTCCTGGGGACGACCCAATACTCGTCGGACATGACGGTGGCGGGCCAATCTAATCCCGGGGTGGTAGGGTCGACCCTATAGTCGTCGGACATGACGGTGGCGGTCCAACCTAGTCCCGGGGTCGTGGGGACGACCATATAGTCGTCGGAAAAGTCGGCGGCGGGCCATCCTAGTCCCGGGGTCGTGGGGACGACCCTATAGTCGTCGAACATGTCGGCGGCTGGCCAACTTTGGCCCGTGGTCGTGGGGACGACCCTATTGTCGTCGGACATGACGGTGGCGGGCCAATCTAGTCCCGGGGTCGTGGGGACGACCCTATAGTCGTCGGACAAGTCGGCGGCGGGCCAACCTAGTCCCGTGGTCGTCGGGACGACCGTATAGTCGTCGGACATGTCGGCGGCTGGCCAACCTAGTCCCGGGGTCGTGGGGACGACCCTATAGTCGTCGGAAAAGTCGGCGGCCGGCCAACCTAGTGCCGGGGTCGTGGGGACGACCCTATAGTCGTCGGACATTTCGGCGGCTGGCCAACTATGGCCCGTTGTCGTGGGGACGACCCTATAGTCGTCGGATATGATGGTGGCGGGCCAATCTAGTCCCGGGGTGGTAGGGACAACCCTATAGTCGTCGGACAAGTAGGCGGCGGGCCAACCTAGTCCCGGTGTCGTGGGGACGACCCTATACTCGTCGGACATGACGGTGGCGGGCCAATCTAGTTCCGGGGTCGTGGGGACGACCCTATAGTCGTCGAACATGTCGGCGGCTGGCCAACTTTGGCATGTGGTCGTGGGGACGACCCTATAGTCGTCGGATATGTTGGCGGCGGGCCAACCTAGTCCCGGGATCGTGGGGACGACCCTATAGTCGTCGGACATGATGGTGGCGGGCCAATCTAGTCCCGGGGTGGTAGGGACAACCCTATAGTCGTCGGACAAGTAGGCGGCGGGCCAACCTAGTCCCGGTGTCGTGGGGACGACCCTATACTCGTCGGACATGACGGTGGCGGGCCAATCTAGTTCCGGGGTCGTGGGGACGACCCTATAGTCGTCGAACATGTCGGCGGCTGGCCAACTTTGGCCTGTGGTCGTGGGGACGACCCTATAGTCGTCGGATATGTCGGAGGCTGGCCAACCTAGTCCCGGGGTGGTATGGACGACCCTATAGTCGTCGGACAAGTCGGCGGCTGGCCAACTATGGCCCGTGGTCGTGGGGACGACCCTATTGTCGTCGGACATGACGGTGGCGGACCAACCTAGTCCCGGGGTCGTGGGGACGACTCTATAGTCGTCGGACAAGTCGGCGGCGGGTCATACTAGTCCCGGGGTCGTGGGGACGACCCTATAGTCGTCGGACATGTCGGCGGCGGGCCAACCTAGTCCCGGGGTCCTGGGGACGACCCTATAGTCGTCGGACATGGCGGTGGCGGGCCAATCTAGTCCCAGGCCCGTGGGGACGACCCTATAGTCGGCGGACATGCCGGCGGCTGGGCAACATTGGCCCGTGGTCGTGGGGACGACCCTATAGTCGTCGGACAAGTCGGCGGCGGGCCATCCTAGTCCCGGGGTCCTGGGGACGATCCTATAGTCGTCGAACATGTCGGCGGCTGGCCAACTTTGGCCTGTGGTCGTGGGGACGACCCTATAGTCGTCGGATATGTCGGAGGCTGGCCAACCTAGTCCCGGGGTGGTAGGGTCGACCCTATAGACGTCGGACAAGTCGGCGGCGGGCCATCCTAGTCCCGGGGTCGTGGGGACGCCCCTATAGTCGGCGGACATGCCGGCGGCGGGGCAACTTTGGCCCGTGGTCGTGGGGACGACCCTATAGTCGTCGGACAAGTCGGCGGCGGGCCATCCTAGTCCCGGGGTCCTGGGGACGATCCTATAGTCGTCGAACATGTCGGCGGCTGGCCAACTTTGGCCTGTGGTCGTGGGGACGACCCTATAGTCGTCCGATATGTCGGAGGCTGGCCAACCTAGTCCCGGGGTGGTAGGGACGACCCTATAGACGTCGGACAAGTCGGCGGCGGGCCATCCTAGTCCCGGGGTCGTGGGGACGCCCCTATAGTCGGCGGACATGCCGGCGGCTGGGCAACTTTGGCCCGTGGTCGTGGGGACGACCCTATAGTCGTCGGACAAGTCGGCGGCGGGCCATCCTAGTGCCGGGGTCCTGGGGACGACCCAATACTCGTCGGACATGACGGTGCCGGGCCAATCTAGTTCCGGGGTGGTGGGGACGACCCTATAGTCGTCGGACATGACGGTGGCGGTCCAACCTAGTCCCGGGGTCGTGGGGACGACCCTATAGTCGTCGGAAAAGACGGCGGCGGGCCATCCTAGTCCCGGGGTCGTGGGGACGACCCTATAGTCGTCGAACATGTCGGCGGCTGGCCAACTTTGGCACGTGGTCGTGGGGACGACCCTATTGTCGTCGGACATGACGGTGGAGGGCCAATCTAGTCCCGGGGTCGTGGGAACGACCCTATAGTCGTCGGACATGTCGGCGGCTGGCCAACTTTGGCCCGTGGTCGTGGGGACGACCCAATTGTCGTCGGATATGTTGGCGGCGGGCCAACCTAGTCCCGGGGTCGTGGGGACGACCCTATTGTCGTCGGACATGACGGTGGCGGGCCAATCTAGTCCCGGGGTCGTGGGGACGACCCTATAGTCGTCGGACATGTCGGCGGCTGGCCAACTTTGGCCCGTGGTCGTGGGGACGACCCTATAGTCGTCGGACAAGTCGGCGGCGGGCCATCCTAGTCCCGGGGTCCTGGGGACGACCCAATACTCGTCGGACATGACGGTGGCGGGCCAATCTAATCCCGGGGTGGTAGGGTCGACCCTATAGTCGTCGGACATGACGGTGGCGGTCCAACCTAGTCCCGGGGTCGTGGGGACGACCATATAGTCGTCGGAAAAGTCGGCGGCGGGCCATCCTAGTCCCGGGGTCGTGGGGACGACCCTATAGTCGTCGAACATGTCGGCGGCTGGCCAACTTTGGCCCGTGGTCGTGGGGACGACCCTATTGTCGTCGGACATGACGGTGGCGGGCCAATCTAGTCCCGGGGTCGTGGGGACGACCCTATAGTCGTCGGACAAGTCGGCGGCGGGCCAACCTAGTCCCGTGGTCGTCGGGACGACCGTATAGTCGTCGGACATGTCGGCGGCTGGCCAACCTAGTCCCGGGGTCGTGGGGACGACCCTATAGTCGTCGGAAAAGTCGGCGGCCGGCCAACCTAGTGCCGGGGTCGTGGGGACGACCCTATAGTCGTCGGACATTTCGGCGGCTGGCCAACTATGGCCCGTTGTCGTGGGGACGACCCTATAGTCGTCGGATATGATGGTGGCGGGCCAATCTAGTCCCGGGGTGGTAGGGACAACCCTATAGTCGTCGGACAAGTAGGCGGCGGGCCAACCTAGTCCCGGTGTCGTGGGGACGACCCTATACTCGTCGGACATGACGGTGGCGGGCCAATCTAGTTCCGGGGTCGTGGGGACGACCCTATAGTCGTCGAACATGTCGGCGGCTGGCCAACTTTGGCATGTGGTCGTGGGGACGACCCTATAGTCGTCGGACAAGTCGGCGGCGGGCCATCCTAGTCCCGGGGTCCTGGGGACGACCCAATACTCGTCGGACATGACGGTGGCGGGCCAATCTAATCCCGGGGTGGTAGGGTCGACCCTATAGTCGTCGGACATGACGGTGGCCGTCCAACCTAGTCCCGGGGTCGTGGGGACGACCATATAGTCGTCGGAAAAGTCGGCGGCGGGCCATCCTTGTCCCGGGGTCGTGGGGACGACCCTATAGTCGTCGAACATGTCGGCGGCTGGCCAACTTTGGCCCGTGGTCGTGGGGACGACCCTATTTTCGTCGGACATGACGGTGGCGGGCCAATCTAGTCCCGGGGTCGTGGGGACGACCCTATAGTCGTCGGACAAGTCGGCGGCGGGCCAACCTAGTCCCGTGGTCGTCGGGACGACCGTATAGTCGTCGGACATGTCGGCGGCTGGCCAACCTAGTCCCGGGGTCATGGGGACGACCCTATAGTCGTCGGAAAAGTCGGCGGCCGGCCAACCTAGTGCCGGGGTCGTGGGGACGACCCTATAGTCGTCGGACATGTCAGCGGCTGGCCAACTATGGCCCGTTGTCGTGGGGACGACCCTATAGTCGTCGGATATGATGGTGGCGGGCCAATCTAGTCCCGGGGTGGTAGGGACAACCCTATAGTCGTCGGACAAATAGGCGGCGGGCCAACCTAGTCCCGGTGTCGTGGGGACGACCCTATACTCGTCGGACATGACGGTGGCGGGCCAATCTAGTTCCGGGGTCGTGGGGACGACCCTATAGTCGTCGAACATGTCGGCGGCTGGCCAACTTTGGCATGTGGTCGTGGGGACGACCCTATAGTCGTCGGACATGATGGTGGCGGGCCAATCTAGTCCCGGGGTGGTAGGGACAACCCTATAGTCGTCGCACAAGTAGGCGGCGGGCCAACCTAGTCCCGGTGTCGTGGGGACGACCCTATACTCGTCGGACATGACTGTGGCGGGCCAATCTAGTTCCGGGGTCGTGGGGACGACCCTATAGTCGTCGAACATGTCGGCGGCTGGCCAACTTTGGCCTGTGGTCGTGGGGACGACCCTATAGTCGTCGGATATGATGGTGGCGGGCCAATCTAGTCCCGGGGTCGTGGGGACGACCCTATAGTCGTCGGACATGCCGGCGGCTGGGCAACTTTGGCCCGTGGTCGTGGGGACGACCCTATAGTCGTCGGATATGTCGGAGGCTGGCCAACCTAGTCCCGGGGTGGTATGGACGACCCTATAGTCGTCGGACAAGTCGGCGGCTGGCCAACTATGGCCCGTGGTCGTGGGGACGACCCTATTGTCGTCGGACATGACGGTGGCGGACCAACCTAGTCCCGGGGTCGTGGGGACGACTCTATAGTCGTCGGACAAGTCGGCGGCGGGTCATACTAGTCCCGGGGTCGTGGGGACGACCCTATAGTCGTCGGACATGTCGGCGGCGGGCCAACCTAGTCCCGGGTGGTAGGGACGACCCTATAGACGTCGGACAAGTCGGCGGCGGGCCATCCTCGTCCCGGGGTCGTGGGGACGCCCCTATAGTCGGCGGACATGCCGGCGGCTGGGCAACTTTGGCCCGTGGTCGTGGGGACGACCCTATAGTCGTCGGACAAGTCGGCGGCGGGCCATCCTAGTCCCGGGGTCCTGGGGACGACCCAATACTCGTCGGACATGACGGTGGCGGGCCAATCTAGTTCCGGGGTGGTGGGGACGACCCTATAGTCGTCGGACATGACGGTGGCGGTCCAACCTAGTCCCGGGGTCGTGGGGACGACCCTATAGTCGTCGGAAAAGTCGGCGGCGGGCCATCCTAGTCCCGGGGTCGTGGGGACGACCGGATAGTCGTCGAACATGTCGGCGGCTGGCCAACTTTGGCACGTGGTCGTGGGGACGACCCTATTGTCGTCGGACATGACGGTGGCGGGCCAATCTAGTCCCGGGGTCGTGGGGACGACCCTATAGTCGTCGGACATGTCGGCGGCTGGCCAACTTTGGCCCGTGGTCGTGGGGACGACCCAATAGTCGTCGGATATGTTGGCGGCGGGCCAACCTAGTCCCGGGGTCCTGGGGACGACCCAATACTCGTCGGACATGACGGTGGCGGGCCAATCTAATCCCGGGGTGGTAGGGTCGACCCTATAGTCGTCGGACATGACGGTGGCGGTCCAACCTAGTCCCGGGGTCGTGGGGACGACCATATAGTCGTCGGAAAATTCGGCGGCGGGCCATCCTAGTCCCGGGGTCGTGGGGACGACCCTATAGTCGTCGAACATTTCGGCGGCTGGCCAACTTTGGCCCGTGGTCGTGGGGACGACCCTATTGTCGTCGGACATGACGGTGGCGGGCCAATCTAGTCCCGGGGTCGTGGGGACGACCCTATAGTCGTCGGACAAGTCGGCGGCGGGCCAACCTAGTCCCGTGGTCGTCGGGACGACCGTATAGGCGTCGGACATGTCGGCGGCTGGCCAACCTAGTCCCGGGGTCGTGGGGACGACCCTATAGTCGTCGGAAAAGTCGGCGGCCGGCCAACCTAGTGCCGGGGTCGTGGGGACGACCCTATAGTCGTCGGACATGTCGGCGGCTGGCCAACTATGGCCCGTTGTCGTGGGGACGACCCTATAGTCGTCGGACATGGCGGTGGCGGGCCAATCTAGTCCCAGGGCCGTGGGGACGACCCTATAGTCGGCGGACATGCCGGCGGCTGGGCAACTTTGGCCCGTGGTCGTGGGGACGACCCTATAGTCGTCGGACAAGTCGGCGGCGGGCCATCCTAGTCCCGGGGTCCTGGGGACGACCCAATACTCGTCGGACATGACGGTGGCGGGCCAATCTAGTTCCGGGGTGGTGGGGACGACCCTATAGTCGTCGGACATGACGGTGGCGGTCCAACCTAGTCCCGGGGTCGTGGGGACGACCCTATAGTCGTCGGAAAAGTCGGCGGCGGGCCATCCTAGTCCCGGGGTCGTGGGGACGACCCTATAGTCGTCGAACATGTCGGCGGCTGGCCAACTTTGGCACGTGGTCGTGGGGACGACCCTATTGTCGTCGGACATGACGGTGGCGGGCCAATCTAGTCCCGGGGTCGTGGGGACGACTCTATAGTCGTCGGACAAGTCGGCGGCGGGTCATACTAGTCCCGGGGTCGTGGGGACGACCCTATAGTCGTCGGACATGTCGGCGGCGGGCCAACCTAGTCCCGGGGTGGTAGGGACGACCCTATAGACGTCGGACAAGTCGGCGGCGGGCCATCCTCGTCCCGGGGTCGTGGGGACGCCCCTATAGTCGGCGGACATGCCGGCGGCTGGGCAACTTTGGCCCGTGGTCGTGGGGACGACCCTATAGTCGTCGGACAAGTCGGCGGCGGGCCATCCTAGTCCCGGGGTCCTGGGGACGACCCAATACTCGTCGGACATGACGGTGGCGGGCCAATCTAGTTCCGGGGTGGTGGGGACGACCCTATAGTCGTCGGACATGACGGTGGCGGTCCAACCTAGTCCCGGGGTCGTGGGGACGACCCTATAGTCGTCGGAAAAGTCGGCGGCGGGCCATCCTAGTCCCGGGGTCGTGGGGACGACCCTATAGTCGTCGAACATGTCGGCGGCTGGCCAACTTTGGCACGTGGTCGTGGGGACGACCCTATTGTCGTCGGACATGACGGTGGCGGGCCAATCTATTCCCGGGGTCGTGGGGACGACCCTATAGTCGTCGGACATGTCGGCGGCTGGCCAACTTTGGCCCGTGGTCGTGGGGACGACCCAATAGTCGTCGGATATGTTGGCGGCGGGCCAACCTAGTCCCGGGGTCCTGGGGACGATCCTATAGTCGTCGAACATGTCGGCGGCTGGCCAACTTTGGCCTGTGGTCGTGGGGACGACCCTATAGTCGTCGGATATGTCGGAGGCTGGCCAACCTAGTCCCGGGGTGGTAGGGACGACCCTATAGACGTCGGACAAGTCGGCGGCGGGCCATCCTAGTCCCGGGGTCGTGGGGACGCCCCTATAGTCGGCGGACATGCCGGCGGCTGGGCAACTTTGGCCCGTGGTCGTGGGGACGACCCTATAGTCGTCGGACAAGTCGGCGGCGGGCCATCCTAGTCCCGGGGTCCTGGGGACGACCCAATACTCGTCGGACATGACGGTGGCGGGCCAATCTAGTTCCGGGGTGGTGGGGACGACCCTATAGTCGTCGGACATGACGGTGGCGGTCCAACCTAGTCCCGGGGTCGTGGGGACGACCCTATAGTCGTCGGAAAAGTCGGCGGCGGGCCATCCTAGTCCCGGGGTCGTGGGGACGACCCTATAGTCGTCGAACATGTCGGCGGCTGGCCAACTTTGGCACGTGGTCGTGGGGACGACCCTATTGTCGTCGGACATGACGGTGGCGGGCCAATCTAGTCCCGGGGTCGTGGGGACGACCCTATAGTCGTCGGACATGTCGGCGGCTGGCCAACTTTGGCCCGTGGTCGTGGGGACGACCCTATAGTCGTCGGACAAGTCGGCGGCGGGCCATCCTAGTCCCGGGGTCCTGGGGACGACCCAATACTCGTCGGACATGACGGTGGCGGGCCAATCTAATCCCGGGGTGGTAGGGTCGACCCTATAGTCGTCGGACATGACGGTGGCGGTCCAACCTAGTCCCGGGGTCGTGGGGACGACCATATAGTCGTCGGAAAAGTCGGCGGCGGGCCATCCTAGTCCCGGGGTCGTGGGGACGACCCTATAGTCGTCGAACATGTCGGCGGCTGGCCAACTTTGGCCCGTGGTCGTGGGGACGACCCTATTGTCGTCGGACATGACGGTGGCGGGCCAATCTAGTCCCGGGGTCGTGGGGACGACCCTATAGTCGTCGGACAAGTCGGCGGCGGGCCAACCTAGTCCCGTGGTCGTCGGGACGACCGTATAGTCGTCGGACATGTCGGCGGCTGGCCAACCTAGTCCCGGGGTCGTGGGGACGACCCTATAGTCGTCGGAAAAGTCGGCGGCCGGCCAACCTAGTGCCGGGGTCGTGGGGACGACCCTATAGTCGTCGGACATTTCGGCGGCTGGCCAACTATGGCCCGTTGTCGTGGGGACGACCCTATAGTCGTCGGATATGATGGTGGCGGGCCAATCTAGTCCCGGGGTGGTAGGGACAACCCTATAGTCGTCGGACAAGTAGGCGGCGGGCCAACCTAGTCCCGGTGTCGTGGGGACGACCCTATACTCGTCGGACATGACGGTGGCGGGCCAATCTAGTTCCGGGGTCGTGGGGACGACCCTATAGTCGTCGAACATGTCGGCGGCTGGCCAACTTTGGCATGTGGTCGTGGGGACGACCCTATAGTCGTCGGATATGTTGGCGGCGGGCCAACCTAGTCCCGGGATCGTGGGGACGACCCTATAGTCGTCGGACATGATGGTGGCGGGCCAATCTAGTCCCGGGGTGGTAGGGACAACCCTATAGTCGTCGGACAAGTAGGCGGCGGGCCAACCTAGTCCCGGTGTCGTGGGGACGACCCTATACTCGTCGGACATGACGGTGGCGGGCCAATCTAGTTCCGGGGTCGTGGGGACGACCCTATAGTCGTCGAACATGTCGGCGGCTGGCCAACTTTGGCCTGTGGTCGTGGGGACGACCCTATAGTCGTCGGATATGTCGGAGGCTGGCCAACCTAGTCCCGGGGTGGTATGGACGACCCTATAGTCGTCGGACAAGTCGGCGGCTGGCCAACTATGGCCCGTGGTCGTGGGGACGACCCTATTGTCGTCGGACATGACGGTGGCGGACCAACCTAGTCCCGGGGTCGTGGGGACGACTCTATAGTCGTCGGACAAGTCGGCGGCGGGTCATACTAGTCCCGGGGTCGTGGGGACGACCCTATAGTCGTCGGACATGTCGGCGGCGGGCCAACCTAGTCCCGGGGTCCTGGGGACGACCCTATAGTCGTCGGACATGGCGGTGGCGGGCCAATCTAGTCCCAGGCCCGTGGGGACGACCCTATAGTCGGCGGACATGCCGGCGGCTGGGCAACATTGGCCCGTGGTCGTGGGGACGACCCTATAGTCGTCGGACAAGTCGGCGGCGGGCCATCCTAGTCCCGGGGTCCTGGGGACGATCCTATAGTCGTCGAACATGTCGGCGGCTGGCCAACTTTGGCCTGTGGTCGTGGGGACGACCCTATAGTCGTCGGATATGTCGGAGGCTGGCCAACCTAGTCCCGGGGTGGTAGGGACGACCCTATAGACGTCGGACAAGTCGGCGGCGGGCCATCCTAGTCCCGGGGTCGTGGGGACGCCCCTATAGTCGGCGGACATGCCGGCGGCGGGGCAACTTTGGCCCGTGGTCGTGGGGACGACCCTATAGTCGTCGGACAAGTCGGCGGCGGGCCATCCTAGTCCCGGGGTCCTGGGGACGATCCTATAGTCGTCGAACATGTCGGCGGCTGGCCAACTTTGGCCTGTGGTCGTGGGGACGACCCTATAGTCGTCCGATATGTCGGAGGCTGGCCAACCTAGTCCCGGGGTGGTAGGGACGACCCTATAGACGTCGGACAAGTCGGCGGCGGGCCATCCTAGTCCCGGGGTCGTGGGGACGCCCCTATAGTCGGCGGACATGCCGGCGGCTGGGCAACTTTGGCCCGTGGTCGTGGGGACGACCCTATAGTCGTCGGACAAGTCGGCGGCGGGCCATCCTAGTGCCGGGGTCCTGGGGACGACCCAATACTCGTCGGACATGACGGTGCCGGGCCAATCTAGTTCCGGGGTGGTGGGGACGACCCTATAGTCGTCGGACATGACGGTGGCGGTCCAACCTAGTCCCGGGGTCGTGGGGACGACCCTATAGTCGTCGGAAAAGACGGCGGCGGGCCATCCTAGTCCCGGGGTCGTGGGGACGACCCTATAGTCGTCGAACATGTCGGCGGCTGGCCAACTTTGGCACGTGGTCGTGGGGACGACCCTATTGTCGTCGGACATGACGGTGGAGGGCCAATCTAGTCCCGGGGTCGTGGGAACGACCCTATAGTCGTCGGACATGTCGGCGGCTGGCCAACTTTGGCCCGTGGTCGTGGGGACGACCCAATTGTCGTCGGATATGTTGGCGGCGGGCCAACCTAGTCCCGGGGTCGTGGGGACGACCCTATTGTCGTCGGACATGACGGTGGCGGGCCAATCTAGTCCCGGGGTCGTGGGGACGACCCTATAGTCGTCGGACATGTCGGCGGCTGGCCAACTTTGGCCCGTGGTCGTGGGGACGACCCTATAGTCGTCGGACAAGTCGGCGGCGGGCCATCCTAGTCCCGGGGTCCTGGGGACGACCCAATACTCGTCGGACATGACGGTGGCGGGCCAATCTAATCCCGGGGTGGTAGGGTCGACCCTATAGTCGTCGGACATGACGGTGGCGGTCCAACCTAGTCCCGGGGTCGTGGGGACGACCATATAGTCGTCGGAAAAGTCGGCGGCGGGCCATCCTAGTCCCGGGGTCGTGGGGACGACCCTATAGTCGTCGAACATGTCGGCGGCTGGCCAACTTTGGCCCGTGGTCGTGGGGACGACCCTATTGTCGTCGGACATGACGGTGGCGGGCCAATCTAGTCCCGGGGTCGTGGGGACGACCCTATAGTCGTCGGACAAGTCGGCGGCGGGCCAACCTAGTCCCGTGGTCGTCGGGACGACCGTATAGTCGTCGGACATGTCGGCGGCTGGCCAACCTAGTCCCGGGGTCGTGGGGACGACCCTATAGTCGTCGGAAAAGTCGGCGGCCGGCCAACCTAGTGCCGGGGTCGTGGGGACGACCCTATAGTCGTCGGACATTTCGGCGGCTGGCCAACTATGGCCCGTTGTCGTGGGGACGACCCTATAGTCGTCGGATATGATGGTGGCGGGCCAATCTAGTCCCGGGGTGGTAGGGACAACCCTATAGTCGTCGGACAAGTAGGCGGCGGGCCAACCTAGTCCCGGTGTCGTGGGGACGACCCTATACTCGTCGGACATGACGGTGGCGGGCCAATCTAGTTCCGGGGTCGTGGGGACGACCCTATAGTCGTCGAACATGTCGGCGGCTGGCCAACTTTGGCATGTGGTCGTGGGGACGACCCTATAGTCGTCGGACAAGTCGGCGGCGGGCCATCCTAGTCCCGGGGTCCTGGGGACGACCCAATACTCGTCGGACATGACGGTGGCGGGCCAATCTAATCCCGGGGTGGTAGGGTCGACCCTATAGTCGTCGGACATGACGGTGGCCGTCCAACCTAGTCCCGGGGTCGTGGGGACGACCATATAGTCGTCGGAAAAGTCGGCGGCGGGCCATCCTTGTCCCGGGGTCGTGGGGACGACCCTATAGTCGTCGAACATGTCGGCGGCTGGCCAACTTTGGCCCGTGGTCGTGGGGACGACCCTATTTTCGTCGGACATGACGGTGGCGGGCCAATCTAGTCCCGGGGTCGTGGGGACGACCCTATAGTCGTCGGACAAGTCGGCGGCGGGCCAACCTAGTCCCGTGGTCGTCGGGACGACCGTATAGTCGTCGGACATGTCGGCGGCTGGCCAACCTAGTCCCGGGGTCATGGGGACGACCCTATAGTCGTCGGAAAAGTCGGCGGCCGGCCAACCTAGTGCCGGGGTCGTGGGGACGACCCTATAGTCGTCGGACATGTCAGCGGCTGGCCAACTATGGCCCGTTGTCGTGGGGACGACCCTATAGTCGTCGGATATGATGGTGGCGGGCCAATCTAGTCCCGGGGTGGTAGGGACAACCCTATAGTCGTCGGACAAATAGGCGGCGGGCCAACCTAGTCCCGGTGTCGTGGGGACGACCCTATACTCGTCGGACATGACGGTGGCGGGCCAATCTAGTTCCGGGGTCGTGGGGACGACCCTATAGTCGTCGAACATGTCGGCGGCTGGCCAACTTTGGCATGTGGTCGTGGGGACGACCCTATAGTCGTCGGACATGATGGTGGCGGGCCAATCTAGTCCCGGGGTGGTAGGGACAACCCTATAGTCGTCGCACAAGTAGGCGGCGGGCCAACCTAGTCCCGGTGTCGTGGGGACGACCCTATACTCGTCGGACATGACTGTGGCGGGCCAATCTAGTTCCGGGGTCGTGGGGACGACCCTATAGTCGTCGAACATGTCGGCGGCTGGCCAACTTTGGCCTGTGGTCGTGGGGACGACCCTATAGTCGTCGGATATGATGGTGGCGGGCCAATCTAGTCCCGGGGTCGTGGGGACGACCCTATAGTCGTCGGACATGCCGGCGGCTGGGCAACTTTGGCCCGTGGTCGTGGGGACGACCCTATAGTCGTCGGATATGTCGGAGGCTGGCCAACCTAGTCCCGGGGTGGTATGGACGACCCTATAGTCGTCGGACAAGTCGGCGGCTGGCCAACTATGGCCCGTGGTCGTGGGGACGACCCTATTGTCGTCGGACATGACGGTGGCGGACCAACCTAGTCCCGGGGTCGTGGGGACGACTCTATAGTCGTCGGACAAGTCGGCGGCGGGTCATACTAGTCCCGGGGTCGTGGGGACGACCCTATAGTCGTCGGACATGTCGGCGGCGGGCCAACCTAGTCCCGGGTGGTAGGGACGACCCTATAGACGTCGGACAAGTCGGCGGCGGGCCATCCTCGTCCCGGGGTCGTGGGGACGCCCCTATAGTCGGCGGACATGCCGGCGGCTGGGCAACTTTGGCCCGTGGTCGTGGGGACGACCCTATAGTCGTCGGACAAGTCGGCGGCGGGCCATCCTAGTCCCGGGGTCCTGGGGACGACCCAATACTCGTCGGACATGACGGTGGCGGGCCAATCTAGTTCCGGGGTGGTGGGGACGACCCTATAGTCGTCGGACATGACGGTGGCGGTCCAACCTAGTCCCGGGGTCGTGGGGACGACCCTATAGTCGTCGGAAAAGTCGGCGGCGGGCCATCCTAGTCCCGGGGTCGTGGGGACGACCCGATAGTCGTCGAACATGTCGGCGGCTGGCCAACTTTGGCACGTGGTCGTGGGGACGACCCTATTGTCGTCGGACATGACGGTGGCGGGCCAATCTAGTCCCGGGGTCGTGGGGACGACCCTATAGTCGTCGGACATGTCGGCGGCTGGCCAACTTTGGCCCGTGGTCGTGGGGACGACCCAATAGTCGTCGGATATGTTGGCGGCGGGCCAACCTAGTCCCGGGGTCCTGGGGACGACCCAATACTCGTCGGACATGACGGTGGCGGGCCAATCTAATCCCGGGGTGGTAGGGTCGACCCTATAGTCGTCGGACATGACGGTGGCGGTCCAACCTAGTCCCGGGGTCGTGGGGACGACCATATAGTCGTCGGAAAATTCGGCGGCGGGCCATCCTAGTCCCGGGGTCGTGGGGACGACCCTATAGTCGTCGAACATTTCGGCGGCTGGCCAACTTTGGCCCGTGGTCGTGGGGACGACCCTATTGTCGTCGGACATGACGGTGGCGGGCCAATCTAGTCCCGGGGTCGTGGGGACGACCCTATAGTCGTCGGACAAGTCGGCGGCGGGCCAACCTAGTCCCGTGGTCGTCGGGACGACCGTATAGGCGTCGGACATGTCGGCGGCTGGCCAACCTAGTCCCGGGGTCGTGGGGACGACCCTATAGTCGTCGGAAAAGTCGGCGGCCGGCCAACCTAGTGCCGGGGTCGTGGGGACGACCCTATAGTCGTCGGACATGTCGGCGGCTGGCCAACTATGGCCCGTGGTCGTGGGGACGACCCTATTGTCGTCGGACATGACGGTGGCGGGCCAATCTAGTCCCGGGGTCGTGGGGACGACCCTATAGTCGTCGGACATGTCGGCGGCTGGCCAACTTTGGCCCGTGGTCGTGGGGACGACCCAATAGTCGTCGGATATGTTGGCGGCGGGCCAACCTAGTCCCGGGGTCCTGGGGACGACCCAATACTCGTCGGACATGACGGTGGCGGGCCAATCTAATCCCGGGGTGGTAGGGTCGACCCTATAGTCGTCGGACATGACGGTGGCGGTCCAACCTAGTCCCGGGGTCGTGGGGACGACCATATAGTCGTCGGAAAATTCGGCGGCGGGCCATCCTAGTCCCGGGGTCGTGGGGACGACCCTATAGTCGTCGAACATTTCGGCGGCTGGCCAACTTTGGCCCGTGGTCGTGGGGACGACCCTATTGTCGTCGGACATGACGGTGGCGGGCCAATCTAGTCCCGGGGTCGTGGGGACGACCCTATAGTCGTCGGACAAGTCGGCGGCGGGCCAACCTAGTCCCGTGGTCGTCGGGACGACCGTATAGGCGTCGGACATGTCGGCGGCTGGCCAACCTAGTCCCGGGGTCGTGGGGACGACCCTATAGTCGTCGGAAAAGTCGGCGGCCGGCCAACCTAGTGCCGGGGTCGTGGGGACGACCCTATAGTCGTCGGACATGTCGGCGGCTGGCCAACTATGGCCCGTTGTCGTGGGGACGACCCTATAGTCGTCGGACATGGCGGTGGCGGGCCAATCTAGTCCCAGGGCCGTGGGGACGACCCTATAGTCGGCGGACATGCCGGCGGCTGGGCAACTTTGGCCCGTGGTCGTGGGGACGACCCTATAGTCGTCGGACAAGAAGGCGGCGGGCCATCCTAGTCCCGGGGTCCTGGGGACGACCCAATACTCGTCGGACATGACGGTGGCGGGCCAATCTAATCCCGGGGTGGTAGGGTCGACCCTATAGTCGTCGGACATGACGGTGGCGGTCCAACCTAGTCCCGGGGTCGTGGGGACGACCATATAGTCGTCGGAAAAGTCGGCGGCGGGCCATCCTAGTCCCGGGGTCGTGGGGACGACCCTATAGTCGTCGAACATTTCGGCGGCTGGCCAACTTTGGCCCGTGGTCGTGGGGACGACCCTATTGTCGTCGGACATGACGGTGGCTGGCCAACCTAGTCCCGGGGTCGTGGGGACGACCCTATAGTCGTCGGAAAAGTCGGCGGCCGGCCAACCTAGTGCCGGGGTCGTGGGGACGACCCTATAGTCGTCGGACCAGTCGGCGGTGGGCCAACCTAGTCCCGGGGTCGTGGGGACCACCCTACAGTCGTCGGACATGTCGGCGGCTGGCCAACATAGTCCCGGGGTCGTGGGGATGACCCTATAGTCGTCGGTCAAGTCGGCGGCGAGCCCACCTAGTCCCGGGGTCGTGGGGACGACCCTATAGTCGTCGGACATGGCGGTGGCGGGCCAATCTAGTCCCAGGGCCTTGGGGACGACCCTATGGTCGTCGGACAAGTCGGCGGCGAGCCAACCTAGTCCCGGGGTCGTGGCGACGACCCTATTGTCGTCGGATAAGCCGGCGGCGGGCCAATCTAGTTCCGGGGTCGTGGGGACGACCCTATAGTCGTCGAACATGTCGGCGGCTGGCCAACTTTGGCCTGTGGTCGTGGGGACGACCCTATAGTCGTCGGATATGATGGTGTCGGGCCAATCTAGTCCCGGGTTCGTGGGGACGACCCTATAGTCGTCGGACATGTTGGCGGCGGGCCAACCTAGTCCCGGGGTCGTGGGGACGAACCTATAGTCGTCGGTCAAGTCGGCGGCGAGCCCACCTAGTCCCGGGGTCGTGGGGACGACCCTATAGTCGTCGGACATGTTGGCGGCGGGCCAACCTAGTCCCGGGGTCGTGGGGACGACCCTATAGTCGTCGGACATGTTGGCGGCGGGCCAACCTAGTCCCGGGGTCGTGGGGACGACCCTATAGTCGTCGAACATGTCGGCGGCTGGCCAACTTTAGCCTGTGGTCGTGGGGACGACCCTATAGTCGTCGGACATGTCGGCGGCTGGCCAACCTAGTCCCGGGGTCGTGGGGACGACCCTATAGTCGTCGGTCAAGTCGGCGGCGAGCCCACCTAGTCCCGGGGTCGTGGGGACGACCCTATACTCGTCGGACATGTTGGCGGCGGGCCAACCTAGTCCCGGGGTCGTGGGGACGACCCTATAGTCGTCGAACATGTCGGCGGCTGGCCAACTTTAGCCTGTGGTCGTGGGGACGACCCTATAGTCGTCGGACCAGTCGGCGGTGGGCCAATCTAGTCCCAGGGCCTTGGGGACGACCCTATGGTCGTCGGACAAGTCGGCGGCGAGCCAACCTAGTCCCGGGGTCGTGGGGACGAACCTATAGTCGTCGGTCAAGTCGGCGGCGAGCCCACCTAGTCCCGGGGTCGTGGGGACGACCCTATAGTCGTCGGACATGTTGGCGGCGGGCCAACCTAGTCCCGGGGTCGTGGGGACGACCCTATAGTCGTCGAACATGTCGGCGGCTGGCCAACTTTAGCCTGTGGTCGTGGGGACGACCCTATAGTCGTCGGACATGTCGGCGGCTGGCCAACCTAGTCCCGGGGTCGTGGGGACGACCCTATAGTCGTCGGTCAAGTCGGCGGCGAGCCCACCTAGTCCCGGGGTCGTGGGGACGACCCTATACTCGTCGGACATGTTGGCGGCGGGCCAACCTAGTCCCGGGGTCGTGGGGACGACCCTATAGTCGTCGAACATGTCGGCGGCTGGCCAACTTTAGCCTGTGGTCGTGGGGACGACCCTATAGTCGTCGGACATGTCGGCGGCTGGCCAACCTAGTCCCGGGGTCGTGGGGACGACCCTATAGTCGTCGGACAAGTCGGCGGCGGGCCAACCTAGTCCCGGGGTCGTGGGGACGACCCTATAGTCGTCGGACATGACGGTGGCGGTCCAACCTAGTCCCGGGGTCGTGGGGACGACCCAATACTCGTCGGAAAAGTCGGCGGCGGGCCATCCTAGTCCCGGGGTCGTGGGGACGACCCTATAGTCGTCGGTCAAGTCGGCGGCGAGCCCACCTAGTCCCGGGGTCGTGGGGACGACCCTATAGTCGTCGGACATGTTGGCGGCGGGCCAACCTAGTCCCGGGTTCGTGGGGACGACCCTATAGTCGTCGGACATGTTGGCGGCGGGCCAACCTAGTCCCGGGGTCGTAGGGACGACCCTATAGTCGTCGGACATGTCGGCGGCGGGCCAACTTTGGCCCGTGGTCGTGGGGATGACCCTATTGTCGTCGGACATGACGGTGGCGGGCCAATCTAATCCCGGGTTGGTAGGGTCGACCCTATAGTCGTCGGACATGACGGTGGCTGGCCAACTTTGGCCCGTGGTCGTGGGGACGACCCAATAGTCGTCGGATATGTTGGCGGCGGGCCAACCTAGTCCCGGGGTCGTGGGGACGACCCTATAGTCGTCGGACATGGCGGTGGCGGGCCAATCTAGTCCCAGGGCCGTGGGGACGACCCTATAGTCGTCGGACATGACGGTGGCGGGCCAATCTAGTTCCGGGGTCGTGGGGACGACCCTATAGTCGTCGAACATGTCGGCGGCTGGCCAACTTTGGCCCGTGGTCGTGGGGACGACCCTATTGTCGTCGGACATGACGGTGGCGGGCCAATCTAGTCCCGGGGTCGTGGGGACGACCCTATAGTCGTCGGACAAGTCGGCGGCGGGCCAACCTAGTCCCGTGGTCGTCGGGACGACCGTATAGTCGTCGGACATGTCGGCGGCTGGCCAACCTAGTCCCGGGGTCGTGGGGACGACCCTATAGTCGTCGGACATTTCGGCGGCTGGCCAACTTTGGCCCGTGGTCGTGGGGACGACCCAATAGTCGTCGGATATGTTGGCGGCGGGCCAACCTAGTCCCGGGGTCGTGGGGACGACCCTATAGTCGTCGGACATGGCGGTGGCGGGCCAATCTAGTCCCAGGGCCGTGGGGACGACCCTATAGTCGTCGGACATGACGGTGGCGGGCCAATCTAGTCCCAGGCCCGTGGGGACGACCCTATAGTCGGCGGACATGCCGGCGGCTGGGCAACATTGGCCCGTGGTCGTGGGGACGACCCTATAGTCGTCGGACAAGTCGGCGGCGGGCCATCCTAGTCCCGGGGTCCTGGGGACGATCCTATAGTCGTCGAACATGTCGGCGGCTGGCCAACTTTGGCCTGTGGTCGTGGGGACGACCCTATAGTCGTCGGATATGTCGGAGGCTGGCCAACCTAGTCCCGGGGTGGTAGGGACGACCCTATAGACGTCGGACAAGTCGGCGGCGGGCCATCCTAGTCCCGGGGTCGTGGGGACGCCCCTATAGTCGGCGGACATGCCGGCGGCGGGGCAACTTTGGCCCGTGGTCGTGGGGACGACCCTATAGTCGTCGGACAAGTCGGCGGCGGGCCATCCTAGTCCCGGGGTCCTGGGGACGATCCTATAGTCGTCGAACATGTCGGCGGCTGGCCAACTTTGGCCTGTGGTCGTGGGGACGACCCTATAGTCGTCGGATATGTCGGAGGCTGGCCAACCTAGTCCCGGGGTGGTAGGGACGACCCTATAGACGTCGGACAAGTCGGCGGCGGGCCATCCTAGTCCCGGGGTCGTGGGGACGCCCCTATAGTCGGCGGACATGCCGGCGGCTGGGCAACTTTGGCCCGTGGTCGTGGGGACGACCCTATAGTCGTCGGACAAGTCGGCGGCGGGCCATCCTAGTCCCGGGGTCCTGGGGACGACCCAATACTCGTCGGACATGACGGTGCCGGGCCAATCTAGTTCCGGGGTGGTGGGGACGACCCTATAGTCGTCGGACATGACGGTGGCGGTCCAACCTAGTCCCGGGGTCGTGGGGACGACCCTATAGTCGTCGGAAAAGACGGCGGCGGGCCATCCTAGTCCCGGGGTCGTGGGGACGACCCTATAGTCGTCGAACATGTCGGCGGCTGGCCAACTTTGGCACGTGGTCGTGGGGACGACCCTATTGTCGTCGGACATGACGGTGGAGGGCCAATCTAGTCCCGGGGTCGTGGGAACGACCCTATAGTCGTCGGACATGTCGGCGGCTGGCCAACTTTGGCCCGTGGTCGTGGGGACGACCCAATTGTCGTCGGATATGTTGGCGGCGGGCCAACCTAGTCCCGGGGTCGTGGGGACGACCCTATAGTCGTCGGACATGGCGGTGGCGGGTCAATCTAGTCCCAGGGCCGTGGGGACGACCCTATAGTCGGCGGACATGCCGGCGGCTGGGCAACTTTGGCCCGTGGTCGTGGGGACGACCCTATAGTCGTCGGACAAGTCGGCGGCGGGCCATCCTAGTCCCGGGGTCCTGGGGACGACCCAATACTCGTCGGACATGACGGTGGCGGGCCAATCTAATCCCGGGGTGGTAGGGTCGACCCTATAGTCGTCGGACATGACGGTGGCCGTCCAACCTAGTCCCGGGGTCGTGGGGACGACCATATAGTCGTCGGAAAAGTCGGCGGCGGGCCATCCTTGTCCCGGGGTCGTGGGGACGACCCTATAGTCGTCGAACATGTCGGCGGCTGGCCAACTTTGGCCCGTGGTCGTGGGGACGACCCTATTTTCGTCGGACATGACGGTGGCGGGCCAATCTAGTCCCGGGGTCGTGGGGACGACCCTATAGTCGTCGGACAAGTCGGCGGCGGGCCAACCTAGTCCCGTGGTCGTCGGGACGACCGTATAGTCGTCGGACATGTCGGCGGCTGGCCAACCTAGTCCCGGGGTCATGGGGACGACCCTATAGTCGTCGGAAAAGTCGGCGGCCGGCCAACCTAGTGCCGGGGTCGTGGGGACGACCCTATAGTCGTCGGACATGTCAGCGGCTGGCCAACTATGGCCCGTTGTCGTGGGGACGACCCTATAGTCGTCGGATATGATGGTGGCGGGCCAATCTAGTCCCAGGGCCGTGGGGACGACCCTATAGTCGGCGGACATGCCGGCGGCTGGGCAACTTTGGCCCGTGGTCGTGGGGACGACCCTATAGTCGTCGGACAAGTCGGCGGCGGGCCATCCTAGTCCCGGGGTCCTGGGGACGACCCAATACTCGTCGGACATGACGGTGGCGGGCCAATCTAGTTCCGGGGTGGTGGGGACGACCCTATAGTCGTCGGACATGACGGTGGCGGTCCAACCTAGTCCCGGGGTCGTGGGGACGACCCTATAGTCGTCGGAAAAGTCGGCGGCGGGCCATCCTAGTCCCGGGGTCGTGGGGACGACCCTATAGTCGTCGAACATGTCGGCGGCTGGCCAACTTTGGCACGTGGTCGTGGGGACGACCCTATTGTCGTCGGACATGACGGTGGCGGGCCAATCTAGTCCCGGGGTCGTGGGGACGACCCTATAGTCGTCGGACATGTCGGCGGCTGGCCAACTTTGGCCCGTGGTCGTGGGGACGACCCAATAGTCGTCGGATATGTTGGCGGCGGGCCAACCTAGTCCCGGGGTCCTGGGGACGACCCAATACTCGTCGGACATGACGGTGGCGGGCCAATCTAATCCCGGGGTGGTAGGGTCGACCCTATAGTCGTCGGACATGACGGTGGCGGTCCAACCTAGTCCCGGGGTCGTTGGGACGACCATATAGTCGTCGGAAAATTCGGCGGCGGGCCATCCTAGTCCCGGGGTCGTGGGGACGACCCTATAGTCGTCGAACATTTCGGCGGCTGGCCAACTTTGGCCCGTGGTCGTGGGGACGACCCTATTGTCGTCGGACATGACGGTGGCGGGCCAATCTAGTCCCGGGGTCGTGGGGACGACCCTATAGTCGTCGGACAAGTCGGCGGCGGGCCAACCTAGTCCCGTGGTCGTCGGGACGACCGTATAGGCGTCGGACATGTCGGCGGCTGGCCAACCTAGTCCCGGGGTCGTGGGGACGACCCTATAGTCGTCGGAAAAGTCGGCGGCCGGCCAACCTAGTGCCGGGGTCGTGGGGACGACCCTATAGTCGTCGGACATGTCGGCGGCTGGCCAACTATGGCCCGTTGTCGTGGGGACGACCCTATAGTCGTCGGACATGGCGGTGGCGGGCCAATCTAGTCCCAGGGCCGTGGGGACGACCCTATAGTCGGCGGACATGCCGGCGGCTGGGCAACTTTGGCCCGTGGTCGTGGGGACGACCCTATAGTCGTCGGACAAGAAGGCGGCGGGCCATCCTAGTCCCGGGGTCCTGGGGACGACCCAATACTCGTCGGACATGACGGTGGCGGGCCAATCTAATCCCGGGGTGGTAGGGTCGACCCTATAGTCGTCGGACCAGTCGGCGGTGGGCCAACCTAGTCCCGGGGTCGTGGGGACCACCCTACAGTCGTCGGACATGTCGGCGGCTGGCCAACATAGTCCCGGGGTCGTGGGGATGACCCTATAGTCGTCGGTCAAGTCGGCGGCGAGCCCACCTAGTCCCGGGGTCGTGGGGACGACCCTATAGTCGTCGGACATGGCGGTGGCGGGCCAATCTAGTCCCAGGGCCTTGGGGACGACCCTATGGTCGTCGGACAAGTCGGCGGCGAGCCAACCTAGTCCCGGGGTCGTGGGGACGACCCTATTGTCGTCGGATAAGCCGGCGGCGGGCCAATCTAGTTCCGGGGTCGTGGGGACGACCCTATAGTCGTCGAACATGTCGGCGGCTGGCCAACTTTGGCCTGTGGTCGTGGGGACGACCCTATAGTCGTCGGATATGATGGTGTCGGCCAATCTAGTCCCGGGTTCGTGGGGACGACCCTATAGTCGTCGGACATGTTGGCGGCGGGCCAACCTAGTCCCGGGGTCGTGGGGACGAACCTATAGTCGTCGGTCAAGTCGGCGGCGAGCCCACCTAGTCCCGGGGTCGTGGGGACGACCCTATAGTCGTCGGACATGTTGGCGGCGGGCCAACCTAGTCCCGGGGTCGTGGGGACGACCCTATAGTCGTCGGACATGTTGGCGGCGGGCCAACCTAGTCCCGGGGTCGTGGGGACGACCCTATAGTCGTCGAACATGTCGGCGGCTGGCCAACTTTAGCCTGTGGTCGTGGGGACGACCCTATAGTCGTCGGACATGTCGGCGGCTGGCCAACCTAGTCCCGGGGTCGTGGGGACGACCCTATAGTCGTCGGTCAAGTCGGCGGCGAGCCCACCTAGTCCCGGGGTCGTGGGGACGACCCTATACTCGTCGGACATGTTGGCGGCGGGCCAACCTAGTCCCGGGGTCGTGGGGACGACCCTATAGTCGTCGAACATGTCGGCGGCTGGCCAACTTTAGCCTGTGGTCGTGGGGACGACCCTATAGTCGTCGGACCAGTCGGCGGTGGGCCAATCTAGTCCCAGGGCCTTGGGGACGACCCTATGGTCGTCGGACAAGTCGGCGGCGAGCCAACCTAGTCCCGGGGTCGTGGGGACGAACCTATAGTCGTCGGTCAAGTCGGCGGCGAGCCCACCTAGTCCCGGGGTCGTGGGGACGACCCTATAGTCGTCGGACATGTTGGCGGCGGGCCAACCTAGTCCCGGGGTCGTGGGGACGATCCTATAGTCGTCGAACATGTCGGCGGCTGGCCAACTTTAGCCTGTGGTCGTGGGGACGACCCTAAAGTCGTCGGACATGTCGGCGGCTGGCCAACCTAGTCCCGGGGTCGTGGGGACGACCCTATAGTCGTCGGTCAAGTCGGCGGCGAGCCCACCTAGTCCCGGGGTCGTGGGGACGACCCTATACTCGTCGGACATGTTGGCGGCGGGCCAACCTAGTCCCGGGGTCGTGGGGACGACCCTATAGTCGTCGAACATGTCGGCGGCTGGCCAACTTTAGCCTGTGGTCGTGGGGACGACCCTATAGTCGTCGGACATGTCGGCGGCTGGCCAACCTAGTCCCGGGGTCGTGGGGACGACCCTATAGTCGTCGGACAAGTCGGCGGCGGGCCAACCTAGTCCCGGGGTCGTGGGGACGACCCTATAGTCGTCGGACATGACGGTGGCGGTCCAACCTAGTCCCGGGGTCGTGGGGACGACCCAATACTCGTCGGAAAAGTCGGCGGCGGGCCATCCTAGTCCCGGGGTCGTGGGGACGACCCTATAGTCGTCGGTCAAGTCGGCGGCGAGCCCACCTAGTCCCGGGGTCGTGGGGACGACCCTATAGTCGTCGGACATGTTGGCGGCGGGCCAACCTAGTCCCGGGTTCGTGGGGACGACCCTATAGTCGTCGGACATGTTGGCGGCGGGCCAACCTAGTCCCGGGGTCGTAGGGACGACCCTATAGTCGTCGGACATGTCGGCGGCGGGCCAACTTTGGCCCGTGGTCGTGGGGATGACCCTATTGTCGTCGGACATGACGGTGGCGGGCCAATCTAATCCCGGGTTGGTAGGGTCGACCCTATAGTCGTCGGACATGACGGTGGCTGGCCAACTTTGGCCCGTGGTCGTGGGGACGACCCAATAGTCGTCGGATATGTTGGCGGCGGGCCAACCTAGTCCCGGGGTCGTGGGGACGACCCTATAGTCGTCGGACATGGCGGTGGCGGGCCAATCTAGTCCCAGGGCCGTGGGGACGACCCTATAGTCGTCGGACATGACGGTGGCGGGCCAATCTAGTTCCGGGGTCGTGGGGACGACCCTATAGTCGTCGAACATGTCGGCGGCTGGCCAACTTTGGCCCGTGGTCGTGGGGACGACCCTATTGTCGTCGGACATGACGGTGGCGGGCCAATCTAGTCCCGGGGTCGTGGGGACGACCCTATAGTCGTCGGACAAGTCGGCGGCGGGCCAACCTAGTCCCGTGGTCGTCGGGACGACCGTATAGGCGTCGGACATGTCGGCGGCTGGCCAACCTAGTCCCGGGGTCGTGGGGACGACCCTATAGTCGTCGGACATTTCGGCGGCTGGCCAACTATGGCCCGTTGTCGTGGGGACGACCCTATAGTCGTCGGATATGATGGTGGCGGCCCAATCTAGTCCCGGGGTGGTAGGGACAACTCTATAGTCGTCGGACAAGTAGGCGGCGGGCCAACCTAGTCCCGGTGTCGTGGGGACGACCCTATACTCGTCGGACATGACGGTGGCGGGCCAATCTAGTTCCGGGGTCGTGGGGACGACCCTATAGTCGGCGAACATGTCGGCGGCTGGCCAACTTTGGCATGTGGTCGTGGGGACGACCCTATAGTCGTCGGATATGTTGGCGGCGGGCCAACCTAGTCCCGGGATCGTGGGGACGACCCTATAGTCGTCGGACATGATGGTGGCGGGCCAATCTAGTCCCGGGGTGGTAGGGACAACCCTATAGTCGTCGGACAAGTAGGCGGCGGGCTAACCTAGTCCCGGTGTCGTGGGGACGACCCTATACTCGTCGGACATGACGGTGGCGGGCCAATCTAGTTCCGGGGTCGTGGGGACGACCCTATAGTCGTCGAACATGTCGGCGGCTGGCCAACTTTGACCTGTGGTCGTGGGGACGACCCTATAGTCGTCGGATATGATGGTGGCGGGCCAATCTAGTCCCGGGGTCGTGGGGACGACCCTATAGTCGTCGGACATGCCGGCGGCTGTGCAACTTTGGCCCGTGGTCGTGGGGACGACCCTATAGTCGTCGGATATGTCGGAGGTTGGCCAACCTAGTCCCGGGGTGGTATGGACGACTCTATAGTCGTCGGACAAGTCGGCGGCTGGCCAACTATGGCCCGTGGTCGTGGGGACGATCCTATTGTCGTCGGACATGACGGTGGCGGACCAACCTAGTCCCGGGGTCGTGGGGACGACTCTATAGTCGTCGGACAAGTCGGCGGCGGGTCATACTAGTCCCGGGGTCGTGGGGACGACCCTATAGTCGTCGGACATGTCGGCGGCGGGCCAACCTAGTCCCGGGGTCGTGGGGACGACCCTATAGTCGTCGGACATGGCGGTGGCGGGCCAATCTAGTCCCAGGCCCGTGGGGACGACCCTATAGTCGGCGGACATGCCGGCGGCTGGGCAACTTTGGCCCGTGGTCGTGGGGACGACCCTATAGTCGTCGGACAAGTCGGCGGCGGGCCATCCTAGTCCCGGGGTCCTGGGGACGATCCTATAGTCGTCGAACATGTCGGCGGCTGGCCAACTTTGGCCTGTGGTCGTGGGGACGACCCTATAGTCGTCGGATATGTCGGAGGCTGGCCAACCTAGTCCCGGGGTGGTAGGGACGACCCTATAGACGTCGGACAAGTCGGCGGCGGGCCATCCTAGTCCCGGGGTCGTGGGGACGCCCCTATAGTCGGCGGACATGCCGGCGGCTGGGCAACTTTGGCCCGTGGTCGTGGGGACGACCCTATAGTCGTCGGACAAGTCGGCGGCGGGCCATCCTAGTCCCGGGGTCCTGGGGACGACCCAATACTCGTCGGACATGACGGTGGCGGACCAACCTAGTCCCGGGGTCGTGGGGACGACTCTATAGTCGTCGGACAAGTCGGCGGCGGGTCATACTAGTCCCGGGGTCGTGGGGACGGCCCTATAGTCGTCGGACATGTCGGCGGCGGGCCAACCTAGTCCCGGGGTCGTGGGGACGACCCTATAGTCGTCGGACATGGCGGTGGCGGGCCAATCTAGTCGCAGGGCCGTGGGGACGACCCTATAGTCGGCGGACATGCCGGCGGCTGGGCAACTTTGGCCCGTGGTCGTGGGGACGACCCTATAGTCGTCGGACAAGTCGGCGGCGGGCCATCCTAGTCCCGCGGTCCTGGGGACGATCCTATAGTCGTCGAACATGTCGGCGGCTGGCCAACTTTGGCCTGTGGTCGTGGGGGCGACCCTATAGTCGGCGGACATGCCGGCGGCTGGGCAACTTTGGCCCGTGGTCGTGGGGACGACCCTATAGTCGTCGGACAAGTCGGCGGCGGGCCATCCTAGTCCCGGGGTCGTGGGGACGGCCCTATAGTCGTCGGACATGTCGGCGGCGGGCCAACCTAGTCCCGGGGTCGTGGGGACGACCCTATAGTCGTCGGACATGGCGGTGGCGGGCCAATCTAGTCCCAGGGCCGTGGGGACGACCCTATAGTCGGCGGACATGCCGGCGGCTGGGCAACTTTGGCCCGTGGTCGTGGGGACGACCCTATAGTCGTCGGACAAGTCGGCGGCGGGCCATCCTAGTCCCGGGGTCCTGGGGACGATCCTATAGTCGTCGAACATGTCGGCGGCTGGCCAACTTTGGCCTGTGGTCGTGGGGGCGACCCTATAGTCGGCGGACATGCCGGCGGCTGGGCAACTTTGGCCCGTGGTCGTGGGGACGACCCTATAGTCGTCGGACAAGTCGGCGGCGGGCCATCCTAGTCCCGGGGTCGTGGGGACGACCCTATAGTCGTCGGACATGGCGGTGGCCGGCCAATCTAGTCCCAGGGCCGTGGGGACGACCCTATAGTCGGCGGACATGCCGGCGGCTGGGCAACTTTGGCCCGTGGTCGTGGGGACGACCCAATAGTCGTCGGATATGTTGGCGGCGGGCCAACCTAGTCCCGGGGTCGTGGGGACGACCCTATAGTCGTCGGACATGGCGGTGGCCGGCCAATCTAGTCCCAGGGCCGTGGGGACGACCCTATAGTCGGCGGACATGCCGGCGGCTGGGCAACTTTGGCCCGTGGTCGTGGGGACGACCCTATAGTCGTCGGACAAGTCGGCGGCGGGCCATCCTAGTCCCGGGGTCGTGGGGACGACCCTATAGTCGTCGGAAAAGTCGGCGGCCGGCCAACCTAGTGCCGGGGTCGTGGGGACGACCCTATAGTCGTCGGACATTTCGGCGGCTGGCCAACTATGGCCCGTTGTCGTGGGGACGACCCTATAGTCGTCGGATATGATGGTGGCGGGCCAATCTAGTCCCGGGGTGGTAGGGACAACCCTATAGTCGTCGGACAAGTAGGCGGCGGGCCAACCTAGTCCCGGTGTCGTGGGGACGACCCTATACTCGTCGGACATGACGGTGGCGGGCCAATCTAGTTCCGGGGCCGTGGGGACGACCCTATAGTCGTCGAACATGTCGGCGGCTGGCCAACTTTGGCATGTGGTCGTGGGGACGACCCTATAGTCGTCGGATATGTTGGCGGCGGGCCAACCTAGTCCCGGGATCGTGGGGACGACCCTATAGTCGTCGGACATGATGGTGGCGGGCCAATCTAGTCCCGAGGTGGTAGGGACAACCCTATAGTCGTCGGACAAGTAGGCGGCGGGCTAACCTAGTCCCGGTGTCGTGGGGACGACCCTATACTTGTCGGACATGACGGTGGCGGGCCAATCTAGTTCCGGGGTCGTGGGGACGACCCTATAGTCGTCGGACATGACGGTGGCGGGCCAATCTAATCCCGGGGTGGTAGGGTCGACCCTATAGTCGTCGGACATGACGGTGGCGGGCCAATCTAGTTCCGGGGCCGTGGGGACGACCCTATAGTCGTCGAACATGTCGGCGGCTGGCCAACTTTGGCATGTGGTCGTGGGGACGACCCTATAGTCGTCGGATATGTTGGCGGCGGGCCAACCTAGTCCCGGGATCGTGGGGACGACCCTATAGTCGTCGGATATGTTGGCGGCGGGCCAACCTAGTCCCGGGATCGTGGGGACGACCCTATAGTCGTCGGACATGACGGTGGCGGTCCAACCTAGTCCCGGGGTCGTGGGGACGACCATATAGTCGTCGGAAAAGTCGGCGGCGGGCCATCCTAGTCCCGGGGTCGTGGGGACGACCCTATAGTCGTCGAACATTTCGGCGGCTGGCCAACTTTGGCCCGTGGTCGTGGGGACGACCCTATTGTCGTCGGACATGACGGTGGCGGGCCAATGTAGTCCCGGGGTCGTGGGGACGACCCTATAGTCGTCGGACAAGTCGGCGGCGGGCCAACCTAGTCCCGTGGTCGTCGGGACGACCGTATAGGCGACGGACATGTCGGCGGCTGGCCAACCTAGTCCCGGGGTCGTGGGGACGACCCTATAGTCGTCGGAAAAGTCGGCGGCCGGCCAACCTAGTGCCGGGGTCGTGGGGACGACCCTATAGTCGTCGGACCAGTCGGCGGTGGGCCAACCTAGTCCCGGGGTCGTGGGGACCACCCTACAGTCGTCGGACATGTCGGCGGCTGGCCAACATAGTCCCGGGGTCGTGGGGATGACCCTATAGTCGTCGGTCAAGTCGGCGGCGAGCCCACCTAGTCCCGGGGTCGTGGGGACGACCCTATAGTCGTCGGACATGGCGGTGGCGGGCCAATCTAGTCCCAGGGCCTTGGGGACGACCCTATGGTCGTCGGACAAGTCGGCGGCGAGCCAACCTAGTCCCGGGGTCGTGGGGACGACCCTATTGTCGTCGGATAAGCCGGCGGCGGGCCAATCTAGTTCCGGGGTCGTGGGGACGACCCTATAGTCGTCGAACATGTCGGCGGCTGGCCAACTTTGGCCTGTGGTCGTGGGGACGACCCTATAGTCGTCGGATATGATGGTGTCGGGCCAATCTAGTCCCGGGTTCGTGGGGACGACCCTATAGTCGTCGGACATGTTGGCGGCGGGCCAACCTAGTCCCGGGGTCGTGGGGACGAACCTATAGTCGTCGGTCAAGTCGGCGGCGAGCCCACCTAGTCCCGGGGTCGTGGGGACGACCCTATAGTCGTCGGACATGTTGGCGGCGGGCCAACCTAGTCCCGGGGTCGTGGGGACGACCCTATAGTCGTCGGACATGTTGGCGGCGGGCCAACCTAGTCCCGGGGTCGTGGGGACGACCCTATAGTCGTCGAACATGTCGGCGGCTGGCCAACTTTAGCCTGTGGTCGTGGGGACGACCCTATAGTCGTCGGACATGTCGGCGGCTGGCCAACCTAGTCCCGGGGTCGTGGGGACGACCCTATAGTCGTCGGTCAAGTCGGCGGCGAGCCCACCTAGTCCCGGGGTCGTGGGGACGACCCTATACTCGTCGGACATGTTGGCGGCGGGCCAACCTAGTCCCGGGGTCGTGGGGACGACCCTATAGTCGTCGAACATGTCGGCGGCTGGCCAACTTTAGCCTGTGGTCGTGGGGACGACCCTATAGTCGTCGGACCAGTCGGCGGTGGGCCAATCTAGTCCCAGGGCCTTGGGGACGACCCTATGGTCGTCGGACAAGTCGGCGGCGAGCCAACCTAGTCCCGGGGTCGTGGGGACGAACCTATAGTCGTCGGTCAAGTCGGCGGCGAGCCCACCTAGTCCCGGGGTCGTGGGGACGACCCTATAGTCGTCGGACATGTTGGCGGCGGGCCAACCTAGTCCCGGGGTCGTGGGGACGATCCTATAGTCGTCGAACATGTCGGCGGCTGGCCAACTTTAGCCTGTGGTCGTGGGGACGACCCTAAAGTCGTCGGACATGTCGGCGGCTGGCCAACCTAGTCCCGGGGTCGTGGGGACGACCCTATAGTCGTCGGTCAAGTCGGCGGCGAGCCCACCTAGTCCCGGGGTCGTGGGGACGACCCTATACTCGTCGGACATGTTGGCGGCGGGCCAACCTAGTCCCGGGGTCGTGGGGACGACCCTATAGTCGTCGAACATGTCGGCGGCTGGCCAACTTTAGCCTGTGGTCGTGGGGACGACCCTATAGTCGTCGGACATGTCGGCGGCTGGCCAACCTAGTCCCGGGGTCGTGGGGACGACCCTATAGTCGTCGGACAAGTCGGCGGCGGGCCAACCTAGTCCCGGGGTCGTGGGGACGACCCTATAGTCGTCGGACATGACGGTGGCGGTCCAACCTAGTCCCGGGGTCGTGGGGACGACCCAATACTCGTCGGAAAAGTCGGCGGCGGGCCATCCTAGTCCCGGGGTCGTGGGGACGACCCTATAGTCGTCGGTCAAGTCGGCGGCGAGCCCACCTAGTCCCGGGGTCGTGGGGACGACCCTATAGTCGTCGGACATGTTGGCGGCGGGCCAACCTAGTCCCGGGTTCGTGGGGACGACCCTATAGTCGTCGGACATGTTGGCGGCGGGCCAACCTAGTCCCGGGGTCGTAGGGACGACCCTATAGTCGTCGGACATGTCGGCGGCGGGCCAACTTTGGCCCGTGGTCGTGGGGATGACCCTATTGTCGTCGGACATGACGGTGGCGGGCCAATCTAATCCCGGGTTGGTAGGGTCGACCCTATAGTCGTCGGACATGACGGTGGCTGGCCAACTTTGGCCCGTGGTCGTGGGGACGACCCAATAGTCGTCGGATATGTTGGCGGCGGGCCAACCTAGTCCCGGGGTCGTGGGGACGACCCTATAGTCGTCGGACATGGCGGTGGCGGGCCAATCTAGTCCCAGGGCCGTGGGGACGACCCTATAGTCGTCGGACATGACGGTGGCGGGCCAATCTAGTTCCGGGGTCGTGGGGACGACCCTATAGTCGTCGAACATGACGGCGGCTGGCCAACTTTGGCCCGTGGTCGTGGGGACGACCCTATTGTCGTCGGACATGACGGTGGCGGGCCAATCTAGTCCCGGGGTCGTGGGGACGACCCTATAGTCGTCGGACAAGTCGGCGGCGGGCCAACCTAGTCCCGTGGTCGTCGGGACGACCGTATAGTCGTCGGACATGTCGGCGGCTGGCCAACCTAGTCCCGGGGTCGTGGGGACGACCCTATAGTCGTCGGACATTTCGGCGGCTGGCCAACTATGGCCCGTTGTCGTGGGGACGACCCTATAGTCGTCGGATATGATGGTGGCGGCCCAATCTAGTCCCGGGGTGGTAGGGACAACTCTATAGTCGTCGGACAAGTAGGCGGCGGGCCAACCTAGTCCCGGTGTCGTGGGGACGACCCTATACTCGTCGGACATGACGGTGGCGGGCCAATCTAGTTCCGGGGTCGTGGGGACGACCCTATAGTCGGCGAACATGTCGGCGGCTGGCCAACTTTGGCATGTGGTCGTGGGGACGACCCTATAGTCGTCGGATATGTTGGCGGCGGGCCAACCTAGTCCCGGGATCGTGGGGACGACCCTATAGTCGTCGGACATGATGGTGGCGGGCCAATCTAGTCCCGGGGTGGTAGGGACAACCCTATAGTCGTCGGACAAGTAGGCGGCGGGCTAACCTAGTCCCGGTGTCGTGGGGACGACCCTATACTCGTCGGACATGACGGTGGCGGGCCAATCTAGTTCCGGGGTCGTGGGGACGACCCTATAGTCGTCGAACATGTCGGCGGCTGGCCAACTTTGACCTGTGGTCGTGGGGACGACCCTATAGTCGTCGGATATGATGGTGGCGGGCCAATCTAGTCCCGGGGTCGTGGGGACGACCCTATAGTCGTCGGACATGCCGGCGGCTGTGCAACTTTGGCCCGTGGTCGTGGGGACGACCCTATAGTCGTCGGATATGTCGGAGGTTGGCCAACCTAGTCCCGGGGTGGTATGGACGACTCTATAGTCGTCGGACAAGTCGGCGGCTGGCCAACTATGGCCCGTGGTCGTGGGGACGATCCTATTGTCGTCGGACATGACGGTGGCGGACCAACCTAGTCCCGGGGTCGTGGGGACGACTCTATAGTCGTCGGACAAGTCGGCGGCGGGTCATACTAGTCCCGGGGTCGTGGGGACGACCCTATAGTCGTCGGACATGTCGGCGGCGGGCCAACCTAGTCCCGGGGTCGTGGGGACGACCCTATAGTCGTCGGACATGGCGGTGGCGGGCCAATCTAGTCCCAGGCCCGTGGGGACGACCCTATAGTCGGCGGACATGCCGGCGGCTGGGCAACTTTGGCCCGTGGTCGTGGGGACGACCCTATAGTCGT
Source organism: Andrena fulva (assembly GCA_946251845.1). Taxonomy (NCBI): domain Eukaryota; kingdom Metazoa; phylum Arthropoda; class Insecta; order Hymenoptera; family Andrenidae; genus Andrena; species Andrena fulva. The sequence goes on from OX276329.1 coordinate 42,733,027, forward strand.
CGGACAAGTCGGCGGCGGGCCATCCTAGTCCCGGGGTCCTGGGGACGATCCTATAGTCGTCGAACATGTCGGCGGCTGGCCAACTTTGGCCTGTGGTCGTGGGGACGACCCTATAGTCGTCGGATATGTCGGAGGCTGGCCAACCTAGTCCCGGGGTGGTAGGGACGACCCTATAGACGTCGGACAAGTCGGCGGCGGGCCATCCTAGTCCCGGGGTCGTGGGGACGCCCCTATAGTCGGCGGACATGCCGGCGGCTGGGCAACTTTGGCCCGTGGTCGTGGGGACGACCCTATAGTCGTCGGACAAGTCGGCGGCGGGCCATCCTAGTCCCGGGGTCCTGGGGACGACCCAATACTCGTCGGACATGACGGTGGCGGACCAACCTAGTCCCGGGGTCGTGGGGACGACTCTATAGTCGTCGGACAAGTCGGCGGCGGGTCATACTAGTCCCGGGGTCGTGGGGACGGCCCTATAGTCGTCGGACATGTCGGCGGCGGGCCAACCTAGTCCCGGGGTCGTGGGGACGACCCTATAGTCGTCGGACATGGCGGTGGCGGGCCAATCTAGTCCCAGGGCCGTGGGGACGACCCTATAGTCGGCGGACATGCCGGCGGCTGGGCAACTTTGGCCCGTGGTCGTGGGGACGACCCTATAGTCGTCGGACAAGTCGGCGGCGGGCCATCCTAGTCCCGGGGTCCTGGGGACGATCCTATAGTCGTCGAACATGTCGGCGGCTGGCCAACTTTGGCCTGTGGTCGTGGGGGCGACCCTATAGTCGGCGGACATGCCGGCGGCTGGGCAACTTTGGCCCGTGGTCGTGGGGACGACCCTATAGTCGTCGGACAAGTCGGCGGCGGGCCATCCTAGTCCCGGGGTCGTGGGGACGGCCCTATAGTCGTCGGACATGTCGGCGGCGGGCCAACCTAGTCCCGGGGTCGTGGGGACGACCCTATAGTCGTCGGACATGGCGGTGGCGGGCCAATCTAGTCCCAGGGCCGTGGGGACGACCCTATAGTCGGCGGACATGCCGGCGGCTGGGCAACTTTGGCCCGTGGTCGTGGGGACGACCCTATAGTCGTCGGACAAGTCGGCGGCGGGCCATCCTAGTCCCGGGGTCCTGGGGACGATCCTATAGTCGTCGAACATGTCGGCGGCTGGCCAACTTTGGCCTGTGGTCGTGGGGGCGACCCTATAGTCGGCGGACATGCCGGCGGCTGGGCAACTTTGGCCCGTGGTCGTGGGGACGACCCTATAGTCGTCGGACAAGTCGGCGGCGGGCCATCCTAGTCCCGGGGTCGTGGGGACGACCCTATAGTCGTCGGACATGGCGGTGGCCGGCCAATCTAGTCCCAGGGCCGTGGGGACGACCCTATAGTCGGCGGACATGCCGGCGGCTGGGCAACTTTGGCCCGTGGTCGTGGGGACGACCCAATAGTCGTCGGATATGTTGGCGGCGGGCCAACCTAGTCCCGGGGTCGTGGGGACGACCCTATAGTCGTCGGACATGGCGGTGGCCGGCCAATCTAGTCCCAGGGCCGTGGGGACGACCCTATAGTCGGCGGACATGCCGGCGGCTGGGCAACTTTGGCCCGTGGTCGTGGGGACGACCCTATAGTCGTCGGACAAGTCGGCGGCGGGCCATCCTAGTCCCGGGGTCGTGGGGACGACCCTATAGTCGTCGGAAAAGTCGGCGGCCGGCCAACCTAGTGCCGGGGTCGTGGGGACGACCCTATAGTCGTCGGACATTTCGGCGGCTGGCCAACTATGGCCCGTTGTCGTGGGGACGACCCTATAGTCGTCGGATATGATGGTGGCGGGCCAATCTAGTCCCGGGGTGGTAGGGACAACCCTATAGTCGTCGGACAAGTAGGCGGCGGGCCAACCTAGTCCCGGTGTCGTGGGGACGACCCTATACTCGTCGGACATGACGGTGGCGGGCCAATCTAGTTCCGGGGCCGTGGGGACGACCCTATAGTCGTCGAACATGTCGGCGGCTGGCCAACTTTGGCATGTGGTCGTGGGGACGACCCTATAGTCGTCGGATATGTTGGCGGCGGGCCAACCTAGTCCCGGGATCGTGGGGACGACCCTATAGTCGTCGGACATGATGGTGGCGGGCCAATCTAGTCCCGGGGTGGTAGGGACAACCCTATAGTCGTCGGACAAGTAGGCGGCGGGCTAACCTAGTCCCGGTGTCGTGGGGACGACCCTATACTTGTCGGACATGACGGTGGCGGGCCAATCTAGTTCCGGGGTCGTGGGGACGACCCTATAGTCGTCGGATATGATAGTGGCGGGCCAATCTAGTCCCGGGTTCGTGGGGACGACCCTATAGTCGTCGCACATGTTGGCGGCGGGCCAACCTAGTCCCGTGGTCGTGGGGACGACCCTATAGTCGTCGGAAAAGTCAGCGGCGGGCCAAATTAGTCCCGGGATCGTGGGGACGACCCTATAGTCGTCGGACATGTTGGCGGCGGGCCAACCTAGTCCCGGGGTCGTGGGGACGACCCTATAGTCGTCGAACATGTCGGCGGCTGGCCAACTTTGGCCTGTGGTCGTGCGGACGACCCTATAGTCGTCGGATATGTTGGTGGCGGGCCAATCTAGTCCCGGGTTCGTGGGGACGGCCCTATAGTCGTCGGACATGTTGGCGGCGGGCCAACCTAGTCCCGGGGTCGTGGGGACGACCCTATAGTCGTCGAACATGTCGGCGGCTGGCCAACTTTGGCCTGTGGTCGTGCGGACGACCCTATAGTCGTCGGATATGTTGGTGGCGGGCCATCCTAGTCCCGGGGTCCTGGGGACGACCCAATACTCGTCGGACATGACGGTGGCGGGCCAATCTAGTTCCGGGGTGGTGGGGACGACCCTATAGTCGTCGGACATGTCGGCGGCGGGCCAACCTAGTCCCGGGGTGGTAGGGACGACCCTATAGACGTCGGACAAGTCGGCGGCGGGCCATCCTCGTCCCGGGGTCGTGGGGACGCCCCTATAGTCGGCGGACATGCCGGCGGCTGGGCAACTTTGGCCCGTGGTCGTGGGGACGACCCTATAGTCGTCGGACAAGTCGGCGGCGGGCCATCCTAGTCCCGGGGTCCTGGGGACGACCCAATACTCGTCGGACATGACGGTGGCGGGCCAATCTAGTTCCGGGGTGGTGGGGACGACCCTATAGTCGTCGGACATGACGGTGGCGGTCCTACCTAGTCCCGGGGTCTTGGGGACGACCCTATAGTCGTCGGAAAAGTCGGCGGCGGGCCATCCTAGTCCCGGGGTCGTGGGGACGACCCTATAGTCGTCGAACATGTCGGCGGCTGGCCAACTTTGGCACGTGGTCGTGGGGACGACCCTATTGTCGTCGGACATGACGGTGGCGGGCCAATCTAGTCCCGGGGTCGTGGGGACGACCCTATAGTCGTCGGACATGTCGGCGGCTGGCCAACTTTGGCCCGTGGTCGTGGGGACGACCCAATAGTCGTCGGATATGTTGGCGGCGGGCCAACCTAGTCCCGGGGTCCTGGGGACGATCCTATAGTCGTCGAACATGTCGGCGGCTGGCCAACTTTGGCCTGTGGTCGTGGGGACGACCCTATAGTCGTCGGATATGTCGGAGGCTGGCCAACCTAGTCCCGGGGTGGTAGGGACGACCCTATAGACGTCGGACAAGTCGGCGGCGGGCCATCCTAGTCCCGGGGTCGTGGGGACGCCCCTATAGTCGGCGGACATGCCGGCGGCTGGGCAACTTTGGCCCGTGGTCGTGGGGACGACCCTATAGTCGTCGGACAAGTCGGCGGCGGGCCATCCTAGTCCCGGGGTCCTGGGGACGACCCAATACTCGTCGGACATGACGGTGGCGGGCCAATCTAGTTCCGGGGTGGTGGGGACGACCCTATAGTCGTCGGACATGACGGTGGCGGTCCAACCTAGTCCCGGGGTCGTGGGGACGACCCTATAGTCGTCGGAAAAGTCGGCGGCGGGCCATCCTAGTCCCGGGGTCGTGGGGACGACCCTATAGTCGTCGAACATGTCGGCGGCTGGCCAACTTTGGCACGTGGTCGTGGGGACGACCCTATTGTCGTCGGACATGACGGTGGCGGGCCAATCTAGTCCCGGGGTCGTGGGGACGACCCTATAGTCGTCGGACATGTCGGCGGCTGGCCAACTTTGGCCCGTGGTCGTGGGGACGACCCTATTGTCGTCGGACATGACGGTGGCGGGCCAATCTAGTCCCGGGGTCGTGGGGACGACCCTATAGTCGTCGGACAAGTCGGCGGCGGGCCAACCTAGTCCCGTGGTCGTCGGGACGACCGTATAGTCGTCGGACATGTCGGCGGCTGGCCAACCTAGTCCCGGGGTCGTGGGGACGACCCTATAGTCGTCGGAAAAGTCGGCGGCCGGCCAACCTAGTGCCGGGGTCGTGGGGACGACCCTATAGTCGTCGGACATTTCGGCGGCTGGCCAACTATGGCCCGTTGTCGTGGGGACGACCCTATAGTCGTCGGATATGATGGTGGCGGGCCAATCTAGTCCCGGGGTGGTAGGGACAACCCTATAGTCGTCGGACAAGTAGGCGGCGGGCCAACCTAGTCCCGGTGTCGTGGGGACGACCCTATACTCGTCGGACATGACGGTGGCGGGCCAATCTAGTTCCGGGGTCGTGGGGACGACCCTATAGTCGTCGAACATGTCGGCGGCTGGCCAACTTTGGCATGTGGTCGTGGGGACGACCCTATAGTCGTCGGATATGTTGGCGGCGGGCCAACCTAGTCCCGGGATCGTGGGGACGACCCTATAGTCGTCGGACATGATGGTGGCGGGCCAATCTAGTCCCGGGGTGGTAGGGACAACCCTATAGTCGTCGGACAAGTAGGCGGCGGGCCAACCTAGTCCCGGTGTCGTGGGGACGACCCTATACTCGTCGGACATGACGGTGGCGGGCCAATCTAGTTCCGGGGTCGTGGGGACGACCCTATAGTCGTCGGACATGATGGTGGCGGGCCAATCTAGTCCCGGGGTGGTAGGGACAACCCTATAGTCGTCGGACAAGTAGGCGGCGGGCCAACCTAGTCCCGGTGTCGTGGGGACGACCCTATACTCGTCGGACATGACGGTGGCGGGCCAATCTAGTTCCGGGGTCGTGGGGACGACCCTATAGTCGTCGAACATGTCGGCGGCTGGCCAACTTTGGCCTGTGGTCGTGGGGACGACCCTATAGTCGTCGGATATGTCGGAGGCTGGCCAACCTAGTCCCGGGGTGGTATGGACGACCCTATAGTCGTCGGACAAGTCGGCGGCTGGCCAACTTTGGCCTGTGGTCGTGGGGACGACCCTATAGTCGTCGGATATGTCGGAGGCTGGCCAACCTAGTCCCGGGGTGGTAGGGACGACCCTATAGACGTCGGACAAGTCGGCGGCGGGCCATCCTAGTCCCGGGGTCGTGGGGACGCCCCTATAGTCGGCGGACATGCCGGCGGCTGGGCAACTTTGGCCCGTGGTCGTGGGGACGACCCTATAGTCGTCGGACAAGTCGGCGGCGGGCCATCCTAGTCCCGGGGTCCTGGGGACGATCCTATAGTCGTCGAACATGTCGGCGGCTGGCCAACTTTGGCCTGTGGTCGTGGGGACGACCCTATAGTCGTCGGATATGTCGGAGGCTGGCCAACCTAGTCCCGGGGTGGTAGGGACGACCCTATAGACGTCGGACAAGTCGGCGGCGGGCCATCCTAGTCCCGGGGTCGTGGGGACGCCCCTATAGTCGGCGGACATGCCGGCGGCTGGGCAACTTTGGCCCGTGGTCGTGGGGACGACCCTATAATCGTCGGACAAGTCGGCGGCGGGCCATCCTAGTCCCGGGGTCCTGGGGACGACCCAATACTCGTCGGACATGACGGTGCCGGGCCAATCTAGTTCCGGGGTGGTGGGGACGACCCTATAGTCGTCGGACATGACGGTGGCGGTCCAACCTAGTCCCGGGGTCGTGGGGACGACCCTATAGTCGTCGGAAAAGACGGCGGCGGGCCATCCTAGTCCCGGGGTCGTGGGGACGACCCTATAGTCGTCGAACATGTCGGCGGCTGGCCAACTTTGGCACGTGGTCGTGGGGACGACCCTATTGTCGTCGGACATGACGGTGGAGGGCCAATCTAGTCCCGGGGTCGTGGGAACGACCCTATAGTCGTCGGACATGTCGGCGGCTGGCCAACTTTGGCCCGTGGTCGTGGGGACGACCCAATTGTCGTCGGATATGTTGGCGGCGGGCCAACCTAGTCCCGGGGTCGTGGGGACGACCCTATAGTCGTCGGACATGGCGGTGGCGGGTCAATCTAGTCCCAGGGCCGTGGGGACGACCCTATAGTCGGCGGACATGCCGGCGGCTGGGCAACTTTGGCCCGTGGTCGTGGGGACGACCCTATAGTCGTCGGACAAGTCGGCGGCGGGCCATCCTAGTCCCGGGGTCCTGGGGACGACCCAATACTCGTCGGACATGACGGTGGCGGGCCAATCTAATCCCGGGGTGGTAGGGTCGACCCTATAGTCGTCGGACATGACGGTGGCCGTCCAACCTAGTCCCGGGGTCGTGGGGACGACCATATAGTCGTCGGAAAAGTCGGCGGCGGGCCATCCTTGTCCCGGGGTCGTGGGGACGACCCTATAGTCGTCGAACATGTCGGCGGCTGGCCAACTTTGGCCCGTGGTCGTGGGGACGACCCTATTTTCGTCGGACATGACGGTGGCGGGCCAATCTAGTCCCGGGGTCGTGGGGACGACCCTATAGTCGTCGGACAAGTCGGCGGCGGGCCAACCTAGTCCCGTGGTCGTCGGGACGACCGTATAGTCGTCGGACATGTCGGCGGCTGGCCAACCTAGTCCCGGGGTCATGGGGACGACCCTATAGTCGTCGGAAAAGTCGGCGGCCGGCCAACCTAGTGCCGGGGTCGTGGGGACGACCCTATAGTCGTCGGACATGTCAGCGGCTGGCCAACTATGGCCCGTTGTCGTGGGGACGACCCTATAGTCGTCGGATATGATGGTGGCGGGCCAATCTAGTCCCGGGGTGGTAGGGACAACCCTATAGTCGTCGGACAAGTAGGCGGCGGGCCAACCTAGTCCCGGTGTCGTGGGGACGACCCTATACTCGTCGGACATGACGGTGGCGGGCCAATCTAGTTCCGGGGTCGTGGGGACGACCCTATAGTCGTCGAACATGTCGGCGGCTGGCCAACTTTGGCATGTGGTCGTGGGGACGACCCTATACTCGTCGGACATGGCGGTGGCGGGCCAATCTAGTCCCGGGGTCGTGGGGACGACCCTATAGTCGTCGGACATGCCGGCGGCTGGGCAACTTTGGCCCGTGGTCGTGGGGACGACCCTATAGTCGTCGGATATGTCGGAGGCTGGCCAACCTAGTCCCGGGGTGGTATGGACGACCCTATAGTCGTCGGACAAGTCGGCGGCTGGCCAACTATGGCCCGTGGTCGTGGGGACGACCCTATTGTCGTCGGACATGACGGTGGCGGACCAACCTAGTCCCGGGGTCGTGGGGACGACTCTATAGTCGTCGGACAAGTCGGCGGCGGGTCATACTAGTCCCGGGGTCGTGGGGACGACCCTATAGTCGTCGGACATGTCGGCGGCGGGCCAACCTAGTCCCGGGGTGGTAGGGACGACCCTATAGACGTCGGACAAGTCGGCGGCGGGCCATCCTCGTCCCGGGGTCGTGGGGACGCCCCTATAGTCGGCGGACATGCCGGCGGCTGGGCAACTTTGGCCCGTGGTCGTGGGGACGACCCTATAGTCGTCGGACAAGTCGGCGGCGGGCCATCCTAGTCCCGGGGTCCTGGGGACGACCCAATACTCGTCGGACATGACGGTGGCGGGCCAATCTAGTTCCGGGGTGGTGGGGACGACCCTATAGTCGTCGGACATGACGGTGGCGGTCCAACCGAGTCCCGGGGTCGTGGGGACGACCCTATAGTCGTCGGAAAAGTCGGCGGCGGGCCATCCTAGTCCCGGGGTCGTGGGGACGACCCTATAGTCGTCGAACATGTCGGCGGCTGGCCAACTTTGGCACGTGGTCGTGGGGACGACCCTATTGTCGTCGGACATGACGGTGGCGGGCCAATCTAGTCCCGGGGTCGTGGGGACGACCCTATAGTCGTCGGACATGTCGGCGGCTGGCCAACTTTGGCCCGTGGTCGTGGGGACGACCCAATAGTCGTCGGATATGTTGGCGGCGGGCCAACCTAGTCCCGGGGTCCTGGGGACGACCCAATACTCGTCGGACATGACGGTGGCGGGCCAATCTAATCCCGGGGTGGTAGGGTCGACCCTATAGTCGTCGGACATGACGGTGGCGGTCCAACCTAGTCCCGGGGTCGTGGGGACGACCATATAGTCGTCGGAAAATTCGGCGGCGGGCCATCCTAGTCCCGGGGTCGTGGGGACGACCCTATAGTCGTCGAACATTTCGGCGGCTGGCCAACTTTGGCCCGTGGTCGTGGGGACGACCCTATTGTCGTCGGACATGACGGTGGCGGGCCAATCTAGTCCCGGGGTCGTGGGGACGACCCTATAGTCGTCGGACAAGTCGGCGGCGGGCCAATCTAGTCCCGTGGTCGTCGGGACGACCGTATAGGCGTCGGACATGTCGGCGGCTGGCCAACCTAGTCCCGGGGTCGTGGGGACGACCCTATAGTCGTCGGAAAAGTCGGCGGCCGGCCAACCTAGTGCCGGGGTCGTGGGGACGACCCTATAGTCGTCGGACATGTCGGCGGCTGGCCAACTATGGCCCGTTGTCGTGGGGACGACCCTATAGTCGTCGGACATGGCGGTGGCGGGCCAATCTAGTCCCAGGGCCGTGGGGACGACCCTATAGTCGGCGGACATGCCGGCGGCTGGGCAACTTTGGCCCGTGGTCGTGGGGACGACCCTATAGTCGTCGGACAAGTCGGCGGCGGGCCATCCTAGTCCCGGGGTCCTGGGGACGACCCAATACTCGTCGGACATGACGGTGGCGGGCCAATCTAGTTCCGGGGTGGTGGGGACGACCCTATAGTCGTCGGACATGACGGTGGCGGTCCAACCTAGTCCCGGGGTCGTGGGGACGACCCTATAGTCGTCGGAAAAGTCGGCGGCGGGCCATCCTAGTCCCGGGGTCGTGGGGACGACCCTATAGTCGTCGAACATGTCGGCGGCTGGCCAACTTTGGCACGTGGTCGTGGGGACGACCCTATTGTCGTCGGACATGACGGTGGCGGGCCAATCTAGTCCCGGGGTCGTGGGGACGACCCTATAGTCGTCGGACATGTCGGCGGCTGGCCAACTTTGGCCCGTGGTCGTGGGGACGACCCAATAGTCGTCGGATATGTTGGCGGCGGGCCAACCTAGTCCCGGGGTCCTGGGGACGACCCAATACTCGTCGGACATGACGGTGGCGGGCCAATCTAATCCCGGGGTGGTAGGGTCGACCCTATAGTCGTCGGACATGACGGTGGCGGTCCAACCTAGTCCCGGGGTCGTGGGGACGACCATATAGTCGTCGGAAAATTCGGCGGCGGGCCATCCTAGTCCCGGGGTCGTGGGGACGACCCTATAGTCGTCGAACATTTCGGCGGCTGGCCAACTTTGGCCCGTGGTCGTGGGGACGACCCTATTGTCGTCGGACATGACGGTGGCGGGCCAATCTAGTCCCGGGGTCGTGGGGACGACCCTATAGTCGTCGGACAAGTCGGCGGCGGGCCAACCTAGTCCCGTGGTCGTCGGGACGACCGTATAGGCGTCGGACATGTCGGCGGCTGGCCAACCTAGTCCCGGGGTCGTGGGGACGACCCTATAGTCGTCGGAAAAGTCGGCGGCCGGCCAACCTAGTGCCGGGGTCGTGGGGACGACCCTATAGTCGTCGGACCAGTCGGCGGTGGGCCAACCTAGTCCCGGGGTCGTGGGGACCACCCTACAGTCGTCGGACATGTCGGCGGCTGGCCAACATAGTCCCGGGGTCGTGGGGATGACCCTATAGTCGTCGGTCAAGTCGGCGGCGAGCCCACCTAGTCCCGGGGTCGTGGGGACGACCCTATAGTCGTCGGACATGGCGGTGGCGGGCCAATCTAGTCCCAGGGCCTTGGGGACGACCCTATGGTCGTCGGACAAGTCGGCGGCGAGCCAACCTAGTCCCGGGGTCGTGGGGACGACCCTATTGTCGTCGGATAAGCCGGCGGCGGGCCAATCTAGTTCCGGGGTCGTGGGGACGACCCTATAGTCGTCGAACATGTCGGCGGCTGGCCAACTTTGGCCTGTGGTCGTGGGGACGACCCTATAGTCGTCGGATATGATGGTGTCGGGCCAATCTAGTCCCGGGTTCGTGGGGACGACCCTATAGTCGTCGGACATGTTGGCGGCGGGCCAACCTAGTCCCGGGGTCGTGGGGACGACCTTATAGTCGTCGGACATGCCGGCGGCTGGGCAACTATGGCCCGTGGTCGTGGGGACGACCCTATAGTCGTCGAACATGTCGGCGGCTGGCCAACTTTGGCCTGTGGTCGTGGGTACGACCCTATAGTCGTCGGACCAGTCGGCGGTGGGCCAATCTAGTCCCAGGGCCTTGGGGACGACCCTATGGTCGTCGGACAAGTCGGCGGCGAGCCAACCTAGTCCCGGGGTCGTGGGGACGAACCTATAGTCGTCGGTCAAGTCGGCGGCGAGCCCACCTAGTCCCGGGGTCGTGGGGACGACCCTATAGTCGTCGGACATGTTGGCGGCGGGCCAACCTAGTCCCGGGGTCGTGGGGACGACCCTATAGTCGTCGAACATGTCGGCGGCTGGCCAACTTTAGCCTGTGGTCGTGGGGACGACCCTATAGTCGTCGGACATGTCGGCGGCTGGCCAACCTAGTCCCGGGGTCGTGGGGACGACCCTATAGTCGTCGGTCAAGTCGGCGGCGAGCCCACCTAGTCCCGGGGTCGTGGGGACGACCCTATAGACGTCGGACATGTTGGCGGCGGGCCAACCTAGTCCCGGGGTCGTGGGGACGACCCTATAGTCGTCGAACATGTCGGCGGCTGGCCAACTTTAGCCTGTGGTCGTGGGGACGACCCTATAGTCGTCGGACATGTCGGCGGCTGGCCAACCTAGTCCCGGGGTCGTGGGGACGACCCTATAGTCGTCGGACAAGTCGGCGGCGGGCCAACCTAGTCCCGGGGTCGTGGGGACGACCCTATAGTCGTCGGACATGACGGTGGCGGTCCAACCTAGTCCCGGGGTCGTGGGGACGACCCAATACTCGTCGGAAAAGTCGGCGGCGGGCCATCCTAGTCCCGGGGTCGTGGGGACGACCCTATAGTCGTCGGTCAAGTCGGCGGCGAGCCCACCTAGTCCCGGGGTCGTGGGGACGACCCTATAGTCGTCGGACATGTTGGCGGCGGGCCAACCTAGTCCCGGGTTCGTGGGGACGACCCTATAGTCGTCGGACATGTTGGCGGCGGGCCAACCTAGTCCCGGGGTCGTAGGGACGACCCTATAGTCGTCGGACATGTCGGCGGCGGGCCAACTTTGGCCCGTGGTCGTGGGGATGACCCTATTGTCGTCGGACATGACGGTGGCGGGCCAATCTAATCCCGGGTTGGTAGGGTCGACCCTATAGTCGTCGGACATGACGGTGGCTGGCCAACTTTGGCCCGTGGTCGTGGGGACGACCCAATAGTCGTCGGATATGTTGGCGGCGGGCCAACCTAGTCCCGGGGTCGTGGGGACGACCCTATAGTCGTCGGACATGGCGGTGGCGGGCCAATCTAGTCCCAGGGCCGTGGGGACGACCCTATAGTCGTCGGACATGACGGTGGCGGGCCAATCTAGTTCCGGGGTCGTGGGGACGACCCTATAGTCGTCGAACATGTCGGCGGCTGGCCAACTTTGGCCCGTGGTCGTGGGGACGACCCTATTGTCGTCGGACATGACGGTGGCGGGCCAATCTAGTCCCGGGGTCGTGGGGACGACCCTATAGTCGTCGGACAAGTCGGCGGCGGGCCAACCTAGTCCCGTGGTCGTCGGGACGACCGTATAGTCGTCGGACATGTCGGCGGCTGGCCAACCTAGTCCCGGGGTCGTGGGGACGACCCTATAGTCGTCGGACATTTCGGCGGCTGGCCAACTATGGCCCGTTGTCGTGGGGACGACCCTATAGTCGTCGGATATGATGGTGGCGGCCCAATCTAGTCCCGGGGTGGTAGGGACAACTCTATAGTCGTCGGACAAGTAGGCGGCGGGCCAACCTAGTCCCGGTGTCGTGGGGACGACCCTATACTCGTCGGACATGACGGTGGCGGGCCAATCTAGTTCCGGGGTCGTGGGGACGACCCTATAGTCGGCGAACATGTCGGCGGCTGGCCAACTTTGGCATGTGGTCGTGGGGACGACCCTATAGTCGTCGGATATGTTGGCGGCGGGCCAACCTAGTCCCGGGATCGTGGGGACGACCCTATAGTCGTCGGACATGATGGTGGCGGGCCAATCTAGTCCCGGGGTGGTAGGGACAACCCTATAGTCGTCGGACAAGTAGGCGGCGGGCTAACCTAGTCCCGGTGTCGTGGGGACGACCCTATACTCGTCGGACATGACGGTGGCGGGCCAATCTAGTTCCGGGGTCGTGGGGACGACCCTATAGTCGTCGAACATGTCGGCGGCTGGCCAACTTTGACCTGTGGTCGTGGGGACGACCCTATAGTCGTCGGATATGATGGTGGCGGGCCAATCTAGTCCCGGGGTCGTGGGGACGACCCTATAGTCGTCGGACATGCCGGCGGCTGTGCAACTTTGGCCCGTGGTCGTGGGGACGACCCTATAGTCGTCGGATATGTCGGAGGTTGGCCAACCTAGTCCCGGGGTGGTATGGACGACTCTATAGTCGTCGGACAAGTCGGCGGCTGGCCAACTATGGCCCGTGGTCGTGGGGACGATCCTATTGTCGTCGGACATGACGGTGGCGGACCAACCTAGTCCCGGGGTCGTGGGGACGACTCTATAGTCGTCGGACAAGTCGGCGGCGGGTCATACTAGTCCCGGGGTCGTGGGGACGACCCTATAGTCGTCGGACATGTCGGCGGCGGGCCAACCTAGTCCCGGGGTCGTGGGGACGACCCTATAGTCGTCGGACATGGCGGTGGCGGGCCAATCTAGTCCCAGGCCCGTGGGGACGACCCTATAGTCGGCGGACATGCCGGCGGCTGGGCAACTTTGGCCCGTGGTCGTGGGGACGACCCTATAGTCGTCGGACAAGTCGGCGGCGGGCCATCCTAGTCCCGGGGTCCTGGGGACGACCCTATAGTCGTCGGACATGGCGGTGGCGGGCCAATCTAGTTCCGGGGTCGTGGGGACGACCCTATAGTCGTCGAACATGTCGGCGGGTGGCCAACTTTGGCCTGTGGTCGTGGGGACGACCCTATAGTCGTCGGATATGTTGGTGGCGGGCCAATCTAGTCCCGGGATCGTGGGGACGACCCTATAGTCGTCGAACATGTCGGCGGCTGGCCAACTTCGGTCTGTGGTTGTGGGGACGACCCTATAGTCGTCGGATATGTTGGTGGCGGGCCAATCTAGTCCCGGGTTCGTGGGGACGACCCTATAGTCGTCGAACATGTCGGCGGCTGGCCAACTTTGGCCTGTGGTCGTGGGGACGACCCAATAGTCGTCGGACATGTCGGCGGCTGGCCAACCTAGTCCCGGGGTCGTGGGGACGACCCTATAGCCGTCGGATATGTTGGTGGCGGGCCAATCTAGTCCCGGGTTCGTGGGGACGACCCTATAGTCGTCGGACATGTCGGCGGCGGGCCAACTTTGGCCCGTGGTCGTGGGGATGACCCAATTGTCTTCGGACATGACGGTGGCGGGCCAATCTAATCCCGGGGTGGTAGGGTCGACACTATAGTCGTCGAACATGTCGGCGGCTGGCCAACTTTGGCCTGTGGTCGTGGGGACGACCCAATAGTCGTCGGACATGTCGGAGGCTGGCCAATCTAGTTCCGGGGTCGTGGGGACGACCCTATAGTCGTCGGACATGTCGGCAGCTGGCCAACCTAGCCCCGGGGTGGTAGGGACGACCCTATAGTCGTCGGACAAGTCGGCGGCGGGCCAACCTAGTCCCGGGGTCGTGGGGAAGACCCTATAGTCGTCGGACATGTCGACGGCGGGCCAACGTAGGCCCGGGGTCGTGGGGACGACCCTATAGAGGTCGGACATGTCGGCAGCTGGCCAACCTAGCCCCGGGGTGGTAGGGACGACCCTATAGTCGTCGGACAAGTCGGCGGCGGGCCAACCTAGTCCCGGGGTCGTGGGGACGACCCTATAGCCGTTGGATATGTTGGTGGCGGGCCAATCTAGTCCCGGGTTCGTGGGGACGACCCTATAGTCGTCGGACATGTCGGCGGCGGGCCAACTTTGGCCCGTGGTCGTGGGGATGACCCTATTGTCGTCGGACATGACGGTGGCGGGCCAATCTAATCCCGAGGTGGTAGGGTCGACCCTATAGTCGTCGGGCAAGTCGGCGGCGGGCCATCCTAATCCCGGGGTCGTGGGGACGACCCTATAGTCGTCGGACATGATGGTGGTGGGCCAATCTAGTCCCGGGGTCGTGGGGACGACCCTATAGTCGTCGGACATGACAGTGGCGGGCCAATCTATTCCCGGGTCGTGGGGACGACCCTATAGTCGTCGGACATGGCGGTGGCGGGCCAATCTAGTCCCGGGGTCGTGGGGACGACCCTATAGTCGTCGGACAAGTCGGAGGCTGGCCAACCTAGTCCCGGGGTGGTAGGGACGACCCTATAGTCGTCGGACAAGTCGGCGGCGGGCCATCCTAGGCCCGGGGTCGTGGGGACGACCCCATAGTCGTCGGACAAGTCGGCGGCGGGCCATCCTAGGCCCGGGGTCGTGGGGACGACCCAATACTCGTCGGAAATGACGGTGGCGGGCCAATCTAGTCCCGGGGTCGTGGGGACGACCCTATAGTCGTCGGACATGACGATGGCGGGCCAATCTAGTCCCGGGGTCGTGGGGACGACCCTATAGTCGTCGGACAAGTCGGCGGCGAGCCAACCTAGTCCCGGGGTCGTGGGGACGACCCTATAGTCGTCGGACATGGCGGTGGCGGACCAATCTCGTCCCAGGGCCGTGGGGACGACCCTATAGTCGTCGGACAAGTCGGTGGCGGGCCAATCTAGTCCCGGGGTCGTGGGGACGACCCTATAGTCGTCGGACAAGTCGGAGGCTGGCCAACCTAGTCCCGGGGTGGTAGGGACGACCCCATAGTCGTCGGACAAGTCGGCGGCGGGCCATCCTAGGCCCGGGGTCGTGGGGACGACCCAATACTCGTCGGAAATGACGGTGGCGGGCCAATCTAGTCCCGGGGTCGTGGGGACGACCCTATAGTCGTCGGACATGTCGGCAGCTGGCCAACCTAGCCCCGGGGTGGTAGGGACGACCCTATAGTCGTCGGACAAGTCGGCGGCGGGCCAACCTAGTCCCGGGGTCGTGGGGAAGACCCTATAGTCGTCGGACATGTCGACGGCGGGCCAACGTAGGCCCGGGGTCGTGGGGACGACCCTATAGAGGTCGGACATGTTGACGGCGGGCCAACGTAGGCCCGGGGTCGTGGGGACGACCCTATAGTCGTCGGATATGTCGGAGGCTGGCCAACCTAGTCCGGGGGTGGTAGGGACGACCCTATAGTCGTTGGAGAAGTCGGCGGCAGACCATCCTACTCCCGGGGTCGTGGGGACGACCCAATACTCGTCGGACATGACGATGGCGGGCCAATCTAGTCCCGGGGTCGTGGGGACGACCCTATAGTCGTCGGACAAGTCGGCGGCGAGCCAACCTAGTCCCGGGGTCGTGGGGACGACCCTATAGTCGTCGGACATGGCGGTGGCGGACCAATCTCGTCCCAGGGCCGTGGGGACGACCCTATAGTCGTCGGACAAGTCGGTGGCGGGCCAATCTAGTCCCGGGGTCGTGGGGACGACCCCATAGTCGTCGGACAAGTCGGCGGCGGGCCATCCTAGGCCCGGGGTCGTGGGGACGACCCAATACTCGTCGGAAATGACGGTGGCGGGCCAATCTAGTTCCGGGGTCGTGGGGACGACCCTATAGTCGTCGGACAAGTCGGCGGCGGGCCAACCTAGTCCCGTGGTCGTGGGGACGACCGTATTGTCGTCGGACATGTCGGCGGCTGGCCAACCTAGTCCCGGGGTCGTGGGGACGACCCTATAGTCGTCGGACATTATGGTGGCGGGCCAATCTAGTCCCGGGGTTGTGGGGACAACCCTACAGTCGTCGGACATGTCGGCGGCAGGGTAACATTGGCCCGTGGTCGTGGGGACGTCCCTATAGTCGTCGGACATGTCGGCGGCGGGCCAACCTAGTCCCGGGGTCGTGGGGACGACCCTATAGTCATCGGACAAGTCGGCGGCGAGCCAACCTAGTCCCGGGGTCGTGGGGACGACCCTATAGTCGTCGGACATGATGGTGGCGGGCCAATCTAGTCCCGGGGTCGTGGGGACGACCCTACAGTCGTCGGACATGTCGGCGGCAGGGCAACTTTGGCCCGTGGTCGTGGGGACGACCCTATAGTCGTCGGACATGTCGGCGGCTGGGCAACTTAGGCCCGTGGTCGTGGGGACGACCCTATAGTCGTCGGACCAGTCGGCGGCGGGCCAACCTAGTCCCGGGGTCGTGGGGACGACCCTATAGTCGTCGGACATGATGGTGGCGGGCCAATCTAGTCCCGGGGTCGTGGGGACGACCCAATACTCTTCGGATATGACGGTGGCGGGCCAATCTAGTTCCGGGGTCGTGGGGACGACCCTATAGTCGTCGAACATGTCGGCGGCAGGCCAACTTTGGCCTGTGGTCGTGGGGACGACCCTATAGTCGTCGGATATGTCGGAGGCTGGCCAACCTAGTCCCGGTGTGGTAGGGACGACCCTATAGTCGTCGGACAAGTCGGCGGCGGACCATCCTAGTCCCGGGGTCGTGGGGACGACCCAATACTCGTCGGACATGACGATGGCGGGCCAATCTAGTTCCGGGGTGAGTGGGGACTACCCTATAGTCGTCGAACATGACGGCGGCTGGCCAACTTTGGCCTGTGGTCGTGGGGACGACCCTATACTCGTCGGACATGCCGGCGGCTGGGCAACTTTGGCCCATGGTCGTGGTGACGACCCTATAGTCGTCGAACATGTCGGCGGCTGGCCAACTTTGGCCTGTGGTCGTGGGGACGACCCTATAGTCGTCGGACATGTCGGTGGCGGGCCAATCTAGTCCCGGGGTCGTGGGGACGAACCTATAGTCGTCGGACATGTCGGCGGCTGGGCAACTTTGGCCCGTGGTCGTGGGGACGACCCTATAGTCGTCGGACCAGTCGGCGGCGGGCCAACCTCGTCCCGGGGTCGTGGGCACGACCCTATAGTCGTCGGACATGACGGTGGCGGGCCAATCTACCCCCGGGGTCGTGGGGACGACCCTATAGTGGTCGGACATGATGGTGGCGGACCAATCTAGTCCCGGGGTCGTGGGGACGACCCTACAGTCGTCGGACATGTCGGCGGCAGGGCAACTTTGGCCCGTGGTCGTGGGGACGTCCCTATAGTCGTCGGACATGTCGGCGGCGTGCCAACCTAGTCCCGGGGTCGTGGGGACGACCCTATACTCGTCGGACATGACGGTGGCGGGACAATCTAGTTCCGGGGTCGTGTGGTCGACCCTATAGTCGTCGAACATGTCGGCGGCTGGCCAACTTTGGCCTGTGGTCGTGGGGACGACCCTATAGTCGTCGGATATGTCGGAGGCTGGCCAGCCTAGTCCGGGGGTGGTAGGGACGACCCTATAGTCGTCGGAGAAGTCGGCGGCGGACCATCCTACTCCCGGGGTCGTGGGGACGACCCAATACTCGTCGGACATGACGATGGCGGGCCAATCTAGTCCCGGGGTCGTGCGGACGACCCTATAGTCGTCGGACAAGTCGGCGGCGAGCCAACGTAGTCCCGGGGTCGTGGGGACGACCCTATAGTCGTCGGACATGGCGGTGGCGGGCCAATCTCGTCCCAGGGCCGTGGGGACGACCCTATAGTCGTCGGACAAGTCGGTGGCGGGCCAATCTAGTCCCGGGGTCGTGGGGACGACCCTATAGTCGTCGGACAAGTCGGAGGCTGGCCAACCTAGTCCGGGGGTGGTAGGGACGACCCTATAGTCGTCGGAGAAGTCGGCGGCGGACCATCCTACTCCCGGGGTCGTGGGGACGACCCAGTACTCGTCGGACATGACGATGGCGGGCCAATCTAGTCCCGGGGTCGTGCGGACGACCCTATAGTCGTCGGACAAGTCGGCGGCGAGCCAACCTAGTCCCGGGGTCGTGGGCACGACCCTATAGTCGTCGGACATGACGGAGGCGGGCCAATCTACCCCCGGGGTCGTGGGGACGACCCTATAGTGGTCGGACATGATGGTGGCGGACCAATCTAGTCCCGGGGTCGTGGGGACGACCCTACAGTCGTCGGACATGTCGGCGGCAGGGCAACTTTGGCCCGTGGTCGTGGGGACGTCCCTATAGTCGTCGGACATGTCGGCGGCGTGCCAACCTAGTCCCGGGGTCGTGGGGAAGACCCTATAGTCGTCGGACATGTTGACGGCGGGCCAACGTAGGCCCGGGGTCGTGGGGACGACCCTATAGTCGTCGGATATGTCGGAGGCTGGCCAACCTAGTCCGGGGGTGGTAGGGACGACCCTATAGTCGTTGGAGAAGTCGGCGGCAGACCATCCTACTCCCGGGGTCGTGGGGACGACCCAATACTCGTCGGACATGACGATGGCGGGCCAATCTAGTCCCGGGGTCGTGGGGACGACCCTATAGTCGTCGGACAAGTCGGCGGCGAGCCAACCTAGTCCCGGGGTCGTGGGGACGACCCTATAGTCGTCGGACATGGCGGTGGCGGACCAATCTCGTCCCAGGGCCGTGGGGACGACCCTATAGTCGTCGGACAAGTCGGTGGCGGGCCAATCTAGTCCCGGGGTCGTGGGGACGACCCTATAGTCGTCGGACAAGTCGGAGGCTGGCCAACCTAGTCCCGGGGTGGTAGGGACGACCCCATAGTCGTCGGACAAGTCGGCGGCGGGCCATCCTAGGCCCGGGGTCGTGGGGACGACCCAATACTCGTCGGAAATGACGGTGGCGGGCCAATCTAGTCCCGGGGTCGTGGGGACGACCCTATAGTCGTCGGACATGTCGGCAGCTGGCCAACCTAGCCCCGGGGTGGTAGGGACGACCCTATAGTCGTCGGACAAGTCGGCGGCGGGCCAACCTAGTCCCGGGGTCGTGGGGAAGACCCTATAGTCGTCGGACATGTCGACGGCGGGCCAACGTAGGCCCGGGGTCGTGGGGACGACCCTATAGAGGTCGGACATGTTGACGGCGGGCCAACGTAGGCCCGGGGTCGTGGGGACGACCCTATAGTCGTCGGATATGTCGGAGGCTGGCCAACCTAGTCCGGGGGTGGTAGGGACGACCCTATAGTCGTTGGAGAAGTCGGCGGCAGACCATCCTACTCCCGGGGTCGTGGGGACGACCCAATACTCGTCGGACATGACGATGGCGGGCCAATCTAGTCCCGGGGTCGTGGGGACGACCCTATAGTCGTCGGACAAGTCGGCGGCGAGCCAACCTAGTCCCGGGGTCGTGGGGACGACCCTATAGTCGTCGGACATGGCGGTGGCGGACCAATCTCGTCCCAGGGCCGTGGGGACGACCCTATAGTCGTCGGACAAGTCGGTGGCGGGCCAATCTAGTCCCGGGGTCGTGGGGACGACCCCATAGTCGTCGGACAAGTCGGCGGCGGGCCATCCTAGGCCCGGGGTCGTGGGGACGACCCAATACTCGTCGGAAATGACGGTGGCGGGCCAATCTAGTTCCGGGGTCGTGGGGACGACCCTATAGTCGTCGGACAAGTCGGCGGCGGGCCAACCTAGTCCCGTGGTCGTGGGGACGACCGTATTGTCGTCGGACATGTCGGCGGCTGGCCAACCTAGTCCCGGGGTCGTGGGGACGACCCTATAGTCGTCGGACATTATGGTGGCGGGCCAATCTAGTCCCGGGGTTGTGGGGACAACCCTACAGTCGTCGGACATGTCGGCGGCAGGGTAACATTGGCCCGTGGTCGTGGGGACGTCCCTATAGTCGTCGGACATGTCGGCGGCGGGCCAACCTAGTCCCGGGGTCGTGGGGACGACCCTATAGTCATCGGACAAGTCGGCGGCGAGCCAACCTAGTCCCGGGGTCGTGGGGACGACCCTATAGTCGTCGGACATGATGGTGGCGGGCCAATCTAGTCCCGGGGTCGTGGGGACGACCCTACAGTCGTCGGACATGTCGGCGGCAGGGCAACTTTGGCCCGTGGTCGTGGGGACGACCCTATAGTCGTCGGACATGTCGGCGGCTGGGCAACTTAGGCCCGTGGTCGTGGGGACGACCCTATAGTCGTCGGACCAGTCGGCGGCGGGCCAACCTAGTCCCGGGGTCGTGGGGACGACCCTATAGTCGTCGGACATGATGGTGGCGGGCCAATCTAGTCCCGGGGTCGTGGGGACGACCCAATACTCTTCGGATATGACGGTGGCGGGCCAATCTAGTTCCGGGGTCGTGGGGACGACCCTATAGTCGTCGAACATGTCGGCGGCAGGCCAACTTTGGCCTGTGGTCGTGGGGACGACCCTATAGTCGTCGGATATGTCGGAGGCTGGCCAACTTTGGCCTGTGGTCGTGGGGACGACCCTATACTCGTCGGACATGCCGGCGGCTGGGCAACTTTGGCCCATGGTCGTGGTGACGACCCTATAGTGGTCGGACATGATGGTGGCGGACCAATCTAGTCCCGGGGTCGTGGGGACGACCCTACAGTCGTCGGACATGTCGGCGGCAGGGCAACTTTGGCCCGTGGTCGTGGGGACGTCCCTATACTCGTCGGACATGCCGGCGGCTGGGCAACTTTGGCCCATGGTCGTGGTGACGACCCTATAGTCGTCGAACATGTCGGCGGCTGGCCAACTTTGGCCTGTGGTCGTGGGGACGACCCTATAGTCGTCGGACATGTCGGTGGCGGGCCAATCTAGTCCCGGGGTCGTGGGGACGAACCTATAGTCGTCGGACATGTCGGCGGCTGGGCAACTTTGGCCCGTGGTCGTGGGGACGACCCTATAGTCGTCGGACCAGTCGGCGGCGGGCCAACCTCGTCCCGGGGTCGTGGGCACGACCCTATAGTCGTCGGACATGACGGTGGCGGGCCAATCTACCCCCGGGGTCGTGGGGACGACCCTATAGTGGTCGGACATGATGGTGGCGGACCAATCTAGTCCCGGGGTCGTGGGGACGACCCTACAGTCGTCGGACATGTCGGCGGCAGGGCAACTTTGGCCCGTGGTCGTGGGGACGTCCCTATAGTCGTCGGACATGTCGGCGGCGTGCCAACCTAGTCCCGGGGTCGTGGGGACGACCCTATACTCGTCGGACATGACGGTGGCGGGACAATCTAGTTCCGGGGTCGTGTGGTCGACCCTATAGTCGTCGAACATGTCGGCGGCTGGCCAACTTTGGCCTGTGGTCGTGGGGACGACCCTATAGTCGTCGGATATGTCGGAGGCTGGCCAACCTAGTCCGGGGGTGGTAGGGACGACCCTATAGTCGTCGGAGAAGTCGGCGGCGGACCATCCTACTCCCGGGGTCGTGGGGACGACCCAATACTCGTCGGACATGACGATGGCGGGCCAATCTAGTCCCGGGGTCGTGCGGACGACCCTATAGTCGTCGGACAAGTCGGCGGCGAGCCAACGTAGTCCCGGGGTCGTGGGGACGACCCTATAGTCGTCGGACATGGCGGTGGCGGGCCAATCTCGTCCCAGGGCCGTGGGGACGACCCTATAGTCGTCGGACAAGTCGGTGGCGGGCCAATCTAGTCCCGGGGTCGTGGGGACGACCCTATAGTCGTCGGACAAGTCGGAGGCTGGCCA
The DNA here is from genome assembly GCA_946251845.1 of Andrena fulva. Taxonomy (NCBI): domain Eukaryota; kingdom Metazoa; phylum Arthropoda; class Insecta; order Hymenoptera; family Andrenidae; genus Andrena; species Andrena fulva. Next base: position 42,755,069 of record OX276329.1, read on the forward strand.
ACCTAGTCCGGGGGTGGTAGGGACGACCCTATAGTCGTCGGAGAAGTCGGCGGCGGACCATCCTACTCCCGGGGTCGTGGGGACGACCCAGTACTCGTCGGACATGACGATGGCGGGCCAATCTAGTCCCGGGGTCGTGCGGACGACCCTATAGTCGTCGGACAAGTCGGCGGCGAGCCAACCTAGTCCCGGGGTCGTGGGCACGACCCTATAGTCGTCGGACATGACGGAGGCGGGCCAATCTACCCCCGGGGTCGTGGGGACGACCCTATAGTGGTCGGACATGATGGTGGCGGACCAATCTAGTCCCGGGGTCGTGGGGACGACCCTACAGTCGTCGGACATGTCGGCGGCAGGGCAACTTTGGCCCGTGGTCGTGGGGACGTCCCTATAGTCGTCGGACATGTCGGCGGCGTGCCAACCTAGTCCCGGGGTCGTGGGGACGACCCTATAGTCGTCGGACCTGTTGGCGGCTGGCCAACCTAGTCCCGGGGTCGTTGGAACGACCCTATAGTCGTCGGACATGATGGTGGCGGGCCAATCTAGTCCCGGGGTCGTGGGGACGACCCTATAGTCGTCGGACATGTCGGCGGCTGGCCAACTTTGGCCCGTGGTCGTGGGGACGACCCTATAGTTGTCGGACATGACGGTGGCGGGCCAATCTAGTTCCGGGGTCGTGGGGACGACCCTATAGTCGTCGAACATGTCGGCGGCTGGCCAACTTTGGCCTGTGGTCGTGGGGACGACCCTACAGTCGTCGGATATGTCGGAGGCTGGCCAACCTAGTCCCGGGGTGGTAGAGACGACCCTATAGTCGTCGGACAAGTCGGCGGCGGGCCATCCTAGTCCCGGGGTCGTGGGGACGCCCCTATACTCGTCGGACATGACGGTGGCTGGCAAATCTAGTTCCGGGGTCGTGGGGACGACCCTATAGCCGTCGAACATGTCGGCGGCTGGCCAACTTTGGCCTGTGGTCGTGGGGACGACCCTATAGTCGTCGGACATGTCGGCGGCTGGCCAACCTAGTCCCGGGGTCGTGGGGACGACCCTATAGTCGTCGGACATGGCGGTGGCGGGCCAATCTAGTCCCAGGGCCGTGGGGACGACCCTATAGTCGTCGGACATGCCGGACGGCAACTTTGGCCCATGGTCGTGGGGACGACCCTATAGTCGTCGGACAAGTCGGCGGCGGGCCATCCTAGTCCCGGGGTCGTGGGGACGACCCAATACTCGTCGGACAAGTCGGAGGCTGGCCAACCTAGTCCCGGGGTGGTAGGGACGACCCTATAGTCGTCGGACAAGTCGGCGGCGGGCCATCCTAGGCCCGGGGTCGTGGGGACGACCCAATACTCGTCGGAAATGACGGTGGCGGGCCAATCTAGTCCCGGGGTCGTGGGGACGACCCTATAGTCGTCGGACATGCCGGCGGCTGGGCAACTTTGGCCCGTGGTCGTGGGGACGACCCTATAGTCGTCGGACCAGTCGGCGGCGGGCCAACCTAGTCCCGGGGTCGTGGGGACGACCCTATAGTCGTCGGGCATGTCGGCGGCTGGGCAACTTTGGCCCGTGGTCGTGGGGACGACCCTATAGTCGTCGGGCATGTCGGCGGCTGGGCAACTTTGGCCCGTGGTCGTTGGGGACGACCCTATAGTCGTCGGACCAGTCGGCGGCGGGCCAACCTAGTCCCGGGGTCGTGGGCACGACCCTATAGTCGTCGGACATGACGGTGGCGGGCCAATCTACCCCCGGGGTCGTGGGGACGACCCTATAGCCGTCGAACATGTCGGCGGCTGGCCAACTTTGGCCTGTGGTCGTGGGGACGACCCTATAGTCGTCGGACATGTCGGCGGTTGGCCATCCTAGTCCCGGGGTCGTGGGGACGACCCAACACTCGTCGGACATGACGGTGGCGGGCCAATCTAGTCCCGGGGTCGTGGGACGACCCTATAGCGGTCGGACATGCCGGCGGCTGGGCAACTTTGGCCCGTGGTCGTGAGGACGACCCTATAGTCGTCGGACATGGCGGTGGCGGGCCTATCTAGTCCCGGGGTCGTGGGGACGACCCTATAGTCGTCGGACAAGTCGGCGGCGGGCCAACCTAGTCCAGGGGTCGTAGGGACGACCCTATAGTCGTCGGACATGCCGGCGGCTGGGCAACTTTGGCCCTGGGTCGTGGGGACGACCCTATAGTCGTCGGACAAGTCGGCGGCGAGCCAACCTAGTCCCGGGGTCCTGGGGCGACCCTATAGTCGTCGGACATGATGGTGGCGGGCCAACCGAGTCCCGGGGTGGTAGGGACGACCCTATAGTCGTCGGAAATGTCGGCGGCAGGCCAACTTAGGCCCGGGGTCGTGGGGACGAACCTATAGTCGTCGAACATGTCGGCGGCTGGCCAACCTTGGCCCGTGGTCGTGCGGACGACCCCATAGTCGTCGGACAATACGATGGCGGGCCAATCTAGTCCCGGGGTCGTGGGGACGACCCTATAGTCGTCGGACATGTCGGCGGCTGGCCAACTTTGGCCCGTGGTCGTCGGGACGATCCTATAGTCGTCGGATATGTCGGAGGCTGGCCAACCTAGTCCCGGCGTGGGATGGACGATCCTATTGTCGTCGGACAAGTCGGCGGCGGGCCATCCTAGTCCCGGGATCGAGGGGACGGCCCTATACTCGTCGGACACGACGGTGGCGGGCCAATCTAGTTCCGGGGTCGTGAGGACGACCTTATAGTCGTCGAACATGTCGGCGGCTGGCCAACTTTGGCCTGTGGTCGTGGGGACGACCCTATAGTCGTCGGACATGTGGGCGGCTGGCCAACCTTGTCCCGGGGTCGTGGGGACGACCCTATAGTCGTCGGACGTGACGGTGGCGGGCCAATCTAGCCCCGGGGTCGTGGGGACGACCCTATAGTCGTCGGACGTGACGGTGGCGGGCCAATCTAGCCCCGGGGTCGTGGGGACGACCCTATAGTCGTCGGACATGTCGGCGGCTGGCCAACTTTGGCCCGTGGTCGTGGGGACGACCCTATAGTCGTCGGATATGACGGAGGCTGGCCAACCTAGTCCCGGGGTGGTAGGGACGACCCTATAGTCGTCGGACAAGTCGGCGGCGGGCCAATCTATTCCCGGGGCCGTGGGGACGACCCTATAGTCGTCGGACATGACGGTGGCGGGCCAATCTAGTACCGAGGTCGTGGGGACGACCGTATAGTCGTCGGACATGTCGGCAGCTGGCCAACTTTGGCCTGTGGTCGTGGGGACGACGCTATAGTCGTCGGACCAGTCGGCGGCGGGCAAACTTTGGCCTGTGGTCATGGGGACGACCGTATAGTCGTCGGACATGTCGGCGGCTGGCCAACCTGGTCCCGGGGTCGTGGGGACGACCCTATAGTCGTCGGTCATGTCGGCGGCTATCCAACTTTGGCCCGTGGTCGTCGGGACGATCCTATAGTCGTCGGATATGTCGGAGGCTGGCCAACCTAGTCCCGGGGTGGTAGGGACGACCCTATAGTCGTCGTACAGGTCGGCGGCGGGCCAATCTATTCCCGGGGCCGTGGGGACGACCCAATACTCGTCGGACATGACGGTGGGGGGCCAATCTAGTTCCGGGGTCGTGGGGACGACCCTATAGTCGTCGAACATGTCGGCGGCTGGCCAACTTTGGCCTGTGGTCGTGGAGACGACACTATAGTCGTCGGATATGTCGGAGGCTGGCCAACCTAGTCCCGGCGTGGGATGGACGATCCTATAGTCGTCGGACAAGTCGGCGGCGGGCCATCCTAGTCCCGGGATCGAGGGGACGCCCCTATACTCGTCGGACACGACGGTGGCGGGCCAATCTAGTTCCGGGGTCGTGAGGACGACCTTATAGTCGTCGGACATGTCGGCGGCTGGCCAACTTTGGCCCGTGGTCGTCGGGAAGATCCTATAGTCGTCGGATATGTCGGAGGCTGGCCAACCTAGTCCCGGCGTGGGATGGACGATCCTATAGTCGTCGGACAAGTCGGCGGCGGGCCATCCTAGTCCCGGGATCGAGGGGACGCCCCTATACTCGTCGGACACGACGTTGGCGGGCCAATCTAGTTCCGGGGTCGTGAGGACGACCTTATAGTCGTCGAACATGTCGGCGGCTGGGCAACTTTGGCCCGTGGTCGTGGGGACGACCCTATAGTCGTCGGACAAGTCGGCGGCGGGCCAAACTAGTCCCGAGGTCGTGGGGACGACCCTATAGTCGTCGGACAAGTCAGCGGCGGGTCAACTTAGTCCCGGGGTCGTGGGGACGACCCTATAGTCGTCGGACATGACGGTGGCGGGCCAATCTAGTCCCGGGGTCGTGGGGACGACCCTATAGTCGTCGGACATGTCGGCGGCTGGCCAACCTAGGCCCGGGATCGTGGGGACGACACTATAGTCGTCGGACATGACGGTGACGGGCCAATGTAGTCCCCGCGTCGTGGGTACGACCCTATACTCGTCGGACATGACGGCGGCGGGCCAATCTAGTCCCGGGGTCGTGGGGACGACCCTATAGTCGTCGGACATGTCGGCGGCTGGCCAACCTAGGCCCGGGATCGTGGGGACGACACAATAGTCGTCGGACATGACGGTGGCGGGCCAATCTAGTCCCGGGGTCGTGGGGACGACCCTATAGTCGTCGGACAAGTCGGCGGCGGGCCAACCTAGTCCCGGGGTCGTGGGGACGACCCTATAGTCGTCGGACATGACGGTGACGGGCCAATCTCGTCCCGGCGTCGTGGGTACGGCCCTATACTCGTCGGACATGACGGTGGTGGGCCAATCTAGTCCCGTGGTCGTGGGGACGACCCTATAGTCGCGGGACATGACGGTGGCGGGCCAATCTAGTCCCGGGGTCGTGGGGACGACCCTATAGTCGTCGGACATGTCGGCGGCTATCCAACTTTGGCCCGTGGTCGTCGGGACGATCCTATAGTCGTCGGATATGTCGGAGGCTGGCGAACCTAGTCCCGGGGTGGTAGGGACGACCCTATAGTCGTCGGACATGACGGTGGGGGGCCAATCTAGTTCCGGGGTCGTGGGGACGACCCTATAGTCGTCGAACATGTCGGCGGCTGGCCAACTTTGGCCTGTGGTCGTGGAGACGACACTATAGTCGTCGGATATGTCGGAGGCTGGCCAACCTAGTCCCGGCGTGGGATGGACGATCCTATAGTCGTCGGACAAGTCGGCGGCGGGCCATCCTAGTCCCGGGATCGAGGGGACGCCCCTATACTCGTCGGACACGACGGTGGCGGGCCAATCTAGTTCCGGGGTCGTGAGGACGACCTTATAGTCGTCGGACATGTCGGCGGCTGGCCAACTTTGGCCCGTGGTCGTCGGGACGATCCTATAGTCGTCGGATATGTCGGAGGCTGGCCAACCTAGTCCCGGCGTGGGATGAACGACCCTATAGTCGTCGGACACGTCGGCGGCAGGCCAACTTAGGCCCGGGGTCGTGGGGACGATCCTATTGTCGTCGGACATGTCGGCGGCTGGCCAACCTGGTCCCGGGATCGAGGGGACGCCCCTATACTCGTCGGACACGACGGTGGCGGGCCAATCTAGTCCCGGGGTCGTGGGGACGACTCTATAGTCGTCGGACAAGTCGGCGGCGGGTCATACTAGTCCCGGGGTCGTGGGGACGACCCTATAGTCGTCGGACATGTCGGCGGCGGGCCAACCTAGTCCCGGGGTCGTGGGGACGACCCTATAGTCGTCGGACATGGCGGTGGCGGGCCAATCTAGTCCCAGGCCCGTGGGGACGACCCTATAGTCGGCGGACATGCCGGCGGCTGGGCAACTTTGGCCCGTGGTCGTGGGGACGACCCTATAGTCGTCGGACCAGTCGGCGGCGGGCCAACCTAGTCCCGGGGTCGTGGGCACGACCCTATAGTCGTCGGACATGACGGTGGCGGGCCAATCTACCCCCGGGGTCGTGGGGACGACCCTATAGTGGTCGGACATGATGGTGGCGGACCAATCTAGTCCCGGGGTCGTGGGGACGACCCTACAGTCGTCGGACATGTCGGCGGCAGGGCAACTTTGGCCCGTGGTCGTGGGGACGTCCCTATAGTCGTCGGACATGTCGGCGGCGTGCCAACCTAGTCCCGGGGTCGTGGGGACGACCCTATAGTCGTCGGGCATGATGGTGGCGGGTCAATCTAGTCCCGGGGTCGTGTGGACGACCCTATAGTCGTCGAACATGTCGGCGGCTGGCCAACTTTGGCCCGTGGTCGTGGGGACGACCCTATAGTCGTCGGATATGTCGGAGGCTGGCCAATCTAGTCCCGGGGTGGTAGGGACGACCCTATAGTCGTCGGACAAGTCGGCGGCGGGCCATCCTAGTCCCGGGGTCGTGGGGACGACGCAATACTCGTCGGACATGACGGTGGCGGGACAATCTAGTTCCGGGGTCGTGTGGTCGACCCTATAGTCGTCGAACATGTCGGCGGCTGGCCAACTTTGGCCTGTGGTCGTGGGGACGACCCTATAGTCGTCGGATATGTCGGAGGCTGGCCAACCTAGTCCTGGGGTGGTAGGGACGACCCTATAGTCGTCGGAGAAGTCGGCGGCGGACCATCCTACTCCCGGGGTCGTGGGGACGACCCAATACTCGTCGGACATGACGATGGCGGGCCAATCTAGTCCCGGGGTCGTGCGGACGACCCTATAGTCGTCGGACAAGTCGGCGGCGAGCCAACCTAGTCCCGGGGTCGTGGGGACGACCCTATAGTCGTCGGACATGGCGGTGGCGGGCCAATCTCGTCCCAGGGCCGTGGGGACGACCCTATAGTCGTCGGACAAGTCGGTGGCGGGCCAATCTAGTCCCGGGGTCGTGGGGACGACCCTATAGTCGTCGGACAAGTCGGAGGCTGGCCAACCTAGTCCGGGGGTGGTAGGGACGACCCTATAGTCGTCGGAGAAGTCGGCGGCGGACCATCCTACTCCCGGGGTCGTGGGGACGACCCAATACTCGTCGGACATGACGATGGCGGGCCAATCTAGTCCCGGGGTCGTGCGGACGACCCTATAGTCGTCGGACAAGTCGGCGGCGAGCCAACCTAGTCCCGGGGTCGGGGGCACGACCCTATAGTCGTCGGACATGACGGTGGCGGGCCAATCTACCCCCGGGGTCGTGGGGACGACCCTATAGTGGTCGGACATGATGGTGGCGGACCAATCTAGTCCCGGGGTCGTGGGGACGACCCTACAGTCGTCGGACATGTCGGCGGCAGGGCAACTTTGGCCCGTGGTCGTGGGGACGTCCCTATAGTCGTCGGACATGTCGGCGGCGTGCCAACCTAGTCCCGGGGTCGTGGGGACGACCCTATAGTCGTCGGACATGTTGGCGGCTGGCCAACCTAGTCCCGGGGTCGTGGGAACGACCCTATAGTCGTCGGACATGATGGTGGCGGGCCAATCTAGTCCCGGGGTCGTGGGGACGACCCTATAGTCGTCGGACATGTCGGCGGCTGGCCAACTTTGGCCCGTGGTCGTGGGGACGACCCTATAGTTGTCGGACATGACGGTGGCGGGCCAATCTAGTTCCGGGGTCGTGGGGATGACCCTATAGTCGTCGAACATGTCGGCGGCTGGCCAACTTTGGCCTGTGGTCGTGGGGAGGACCCTACAGTCGTCGGATATGTCGGAGGCTGGCCAACCTAGTCCCGGGGTGGTAGGGACGACCCTATAGTCGTCGGACAAGTCGGCGGCGGGCCATCCTAGTCCCGGGGTCGTGGGGACGCCCCTATACTCGTCGGACATGACGGTGGCTGGCAAATCTAGTTCCGGGGTCGTGGGGACGACCCTATAGCCGTCGAACATGTCGGCGGCTGGCCAACTTTGGCCTGTGGTCGTGGGGACGACCCTATAGTCGTCGGACATGTCGGCGGCTGGCCAACCTAGTCCCGGGGCCGTGGGGACGACCCTATAGTCGTCGGACATGGCGGTGGCGGGCCAATCTAGTCCCAGGGCCGTGGGGACGACCCTATAGTCGTCGGACATGCCGGACGGCAACTTTGGCCCATGGTCGTGGGGACGACCCTATAGTCGTCGGACAAGTCGGCGGCGGGCCATCCTAGTCCCGGGGTCGTGGGGACGACCCAATACTCGTCGGACAAGTCGGAGGCTGGCCAACCTAGTCCCGGGGTGGTAGGGACGACCCTATAGTCGTCGGACAAGTCGGCGGCGGGCCATCCTAGGCCCGGGGTCGTGGGGACGACCCAATACTCGTCGGAAATGACGGTGGCGGGCCAATCTAGTCCCGGGGTCGTGGGGACGACCCTATAGTCGTCGGACATGCCGGCGGCTGGGCAACTTTGGCGCGTGGTCGTGGGGACGACCCTATAGTCGTCGGACATGGCGGTGGCGGGCCAATCTAGTCCCGGGGTCGTGGGGACGACCCTATAGTCGTCGGACAAGTCGGAGGCTGGCCAACCTAGTCCCGGGGTGGTAGGGACGACCCTATAGTCGTCGGACAAGTCGGCGGCGGGCCATCCTAGGCCCGGGGCCGTGGGGACGACCCAATACTCGTCGGACATGACGGTGGCGGGCCAATCTAGTTCCGGGGTGGTGGGGACGACCCTATAGTCGTCGAACATGTCGGCGGCTGGCCAACTTTGGGTTGTGGTCGTGGGGACGACCCTACAGTCGACCGGATATGTCGGAGGCTGGCCAACCTAGTCCCGGGGTGGTAGGGACGACCCTATAGTCGTCGGACAAGTCGGCGGCGGGCCATCCTAGTCCCGGGGTCGTGGGGACGACCCAATACTCGTCGGACATGACGGTGGCGGGCCAATCTAGTCCCGGGGTCGTGGGGACGACCCTATAGTCGTCGGGCATGTCGGCGGCTGGGCAACTTTGGCCCGTGGTCGTGGGGACGACCCTATAGTCGTCGGACATGCCGGTGGCGGGCCAATCTACCCCCGGGGTCGTGGGGACGTCCCTATAGTGGTCGGACATGATGGTGGCGGACCAATCTAGTCCCGGGGTCGTGGGGACGACCCTACAGTCGTCGGACATGTCAGCGGCAGGGCAACTTTGGCCCGTGGTCGTGGGGACGTCCCTATAGTCGTCGGACATGTCGGCGGCGGGCCAACCTAGTCCCGGGGTCGTGGGGACGACCCTATAGTCGTCGGGCATGATGTTGGCGGGCCAATCTAATCCCGGGGTCGTGGGGACGACCCTATAATCGTCGAACATGTCGGCGGCTGTCAAACTTTGGCCCGTGGTCGTGGGGACGATCCTATAGTCGTCGGACCAGTCGGCGGCGGGCCAACCTAGTCCCGGGGTCGTGGGGACGACCCTATAGTCGTCGGGCATGTCGGCGGCTGGGCAACTTTGGCCCGTGGTCGTGGGGACGACCCTATAGTCGTCGGACCAGTCGGCGGCGTGCCAACCTAGTCCCGGGGTCGTGGGCACGACCCTATAGTCGTCGGACATGACGGTGGCGGGCCAATCTACCCCCGGGGTCGTGGGGACGACCCTATAGCCGTCGAACATGTCGGCGGCTGGCCAACTTTGGCCTGTGGTCGTGGGGACGACCCTATAGTCGTCGGACATGTCGGCGGTTGGCCATCCTAGTCCCGGGGTCGTGGGGACGACCCAACACTCGTCGGACATGACGGTGGCGGGCCAATCTAGTCCCGGGGTCGTGGGACGACCCTATAGCGGTCGGACATGCCGGCGGCTGGGCAACTTTGGCCCGTGGTCGTGAGGACGACCCTATAGTCGTCGGACATGGCGGTGGCGGGCCTATCTAGTCCCGGGGTCGTGGGGACGACCCTATAGTCGTCGGACAAGTCGGCGGCGGGCCAACCTAGTCCAGGGGTCGTAGGGACGACCCTATAGTCGTCGGACATGCCGGCGGCTGGGCAACTTTGGCCCTGGGTCGTGGGGACGACCCTATAGTCGTCGGACAAGTCGGCGGCGAGCCAACCTAGTCCCGGGGTCCTGGGGCGACCCTATAGTCGTCGGACATGATGGTGGCGGGCCAACCGAGTCCCGGGGTGGTATGCACGACCCTATAGTCACGACCCCGGGTCTAGATTGGGCCGCCCCCGTCATGTCCGACGACTATAGGGTCGTCCCCACGACCACGGGCCACAGTTGCCCAGCCGCCGACATGTCCGACGACTATAGGGTCGTCCCCACGACCCCGGGACTAGGTTGGCCAACCGCCGAAATGTCCGACGACTATAGGGTCGTCCCCACGACCACGGGCCAAGGTTGGCCAGCCGCCGACATGTTCGAAGACTATAGGGTCGTCCCCACGACCCCGGGACTAGATTGGCCCACCACCGTCATGTCTGACGAGTATAGGGCCGTACCCACGACGCCGGGACTAGATTGACCCGTCACCGTCATGTCCGACGACTATAGGGTCGTCCCCACGACCCCGGGACTAGGTTGGCACGCCACCGTCATGTCCGACGACTATAGGATCGTCCCCACGACCCCGGGACTAGGTTGGCCCGCCGCCGACTTGCCGAACGACTATAGGTTCGTCCCCACGACCCCGGGACCAGGTTGGCCAGCCGCCGACATGTCCGACGACTATAGGTTCGTCCCCACGACCCCGGGCCTAAGTTGGCCTGCCGCCGACATTTCCGACGACTATAGGGTCGTCCCTACCACCCCGGGACTAGGTTGGCCCTCCGCCGACTTGCCCGACGACTATAGGTTCGTCCCCACGACCCCGGGACAAGGTTGGCCAGCCGCCGACATGTCCGACGACAATAGGATCGTACCCACGACCCCGGGCCTAAGTTGGCCTGCCGCCGACGTGTCCGACGACTATAGGGTCGTCCCTACCACCCCGGTAGAAGGTTGGCCCGCCTTCCATTTGTCCGACGACTATAGGGTCGTCCCTACCACCCCGGGACTAGGTTGGCCAGCCGCCGACATGTCCGACGACTATAGGGTCGTGCCTACCACCCCGGTACTAGGTTGGCCTGCCGCCGACATGTCCGACGACTATAGGGTCGTCCGTACCACCCCGGGACTAGGTTGGCCCGCCGCCGACTTGCCCGACGACTATAGGTTCGTCCCCACGACCCCGGGACCAGGTTGGCCAGCCGCCGACATGTCCGACGACAATAGGATCGTCCCCACGACCCCGGGACTAGGTTGGCCCGCCGCCGACTTGCCCGACGACTATAGGTTCGTCCCCACGACCCCGGGACAAGGTTGGCCAGCCGCCGACATGTCCGACGACAATAGGATCGTACCCACGACCCCGGGCCTAAGTTGGCCTGCCGCCGACGTGTCCGACGACTATGGGGTCGTCCCTACCACCCCGGTAGAAGGTTGGCCCGCCTTCCATTTGTCCGACGACTATAGGGTCGTCCCTACCACCCCGGGACTAGGTTGGCCAGCCGCCGACATGTCCGACGACTATAGGGTCGTGCTTACCACCCCGGTACTAGGTTGGCCTGCCGCCGACATGTCCGACGACTATAGTGTCGTGCCTACCACCCCGGTACTAGGTTGGCCAGCCGCCGACATATCCGACGACTATAGGGTCGTCCCCACGACCACGGGCCAAAGTTGGCCAGCCGCCGACATGTCCGATGACTATAGGGTCGTCCCCACGACCACGGGCCTAAGTTGGTCTGCCGCCGATATGTCCGACGACTATAGGGTCGTCCCTACCACCCCGGGACTAGGTTGGCCAGACTCCGTCATATCCGACGACTATAGGGTCTTCCCCACGACCCCGGGACTAGGTTGGCCCGCCGCCGACTTTCCCGACGACAATAGGTTCGTCCCCACGACCCCGGGACCAGGTTGGCCAGCCGCCGACATGTCCGACGACAATAGGATCGTCCCCACGACCCCGGGACTAGGTTGGCCCGCCGCCGACTTGCCCGACGACTATAGGTTCGTCCCCACGACCCCGGGACCAGGTTGGCCAGCCGCCGATATGTCCGACGACAATAGGGTCGTCCCCACGACCCCGGGCCTAAGTTGGCCTGCCGCCGACATGTCCGACGACTATAGTGTCGTCCCTACCACCCCGGGACTAGGTTGGCCAGACTCCGACATATCCGACGACTATAGGGTCTTCCCCACGACCCCGGGACTAGGTTGGCCCGCCGCCGACATGTCCGACGACAATAGGGTCGTCCCCACGACCCCGAGCCTAAGTTGGCCTGCCGCCGACATGTCCGACGACTATAGGGTCGTCCGTACCACCCCGGGACTAGGTTGGCCCGCCGCCGACTTGCCCGACGACTATAGGTTCGTCCCCACGACCCCGGGACCAGGTTGGCCAGCCGCCGATATGTCCGACGACAATAGGGTCGTCCCCACGACCACGGGACTAGGTTGGCCAGCCGCCGACATGTCCGACGACTATAGGGTCGTCCCCACGACCACGGGACTAGGTTGGCCCGCCGCCGACATGTCCGACGTCTATAGGGTCGTCCCCACGACCCCCGGGCTAGATTGCCCCGGCACCGTCATGTCCGACGACTATAGGGTCGCCTCCACGACCCCGGGACTAGGTTGGCCAGACGCCGACATGTCCGACGACTATAGGGTCGTCCCCACGACCACGGGACTAGGTTGGCCCGCCGCCGACATGTCCGACGTCTATAGGGTCGTCCCCACGACCCCCGGGCTAGATTGCCCCGGCACCGTCATGTCCGACGACTATAGGGTCGTCCCCACGACCACGGGACTAGGTTGGCCCGCCGCCGACATGTCCGACGTCTATAGGGTCGTCCCCATGACCACTGTCCAATGTTGCCCAGCCGCCGACATGTCCGACGACTATAGGGTCGTCCCCACGACCCCGGGACTAGATTGGCCCGCCACCGTCATGTCCGACGACTATAGGGTCGTCTCCACGACCCCGGGACTAGGTTGGCCCGCCGCCGACTTGTCCGACGACTATAGGGTCGTCCCCACGACCACTGGCCAAAGTTGCCCAGCCGCCGACATGTCCGACGACTATAGGGTCGTCCCCACGCCCCGGGCCAAAGATGGCCAGCCGCCGACATGTCCGACGACTATAGGGTCGTCCCCACGACCCCGGGACTAGATTGGCCCGCCACCGTCATGTCCGACGACTATAGGGTCGTTCCCATGACCACTGTCCAATGTTGCCCAGCCGCCGACATGTCCGACGACTATAGGGTCGTCCCCACGACCCCGGGACTAGGTTGGCCGGCCGCCGACTTGTCCGACGACTATAGGGTCGTCCCCACGACCCCGGGACTAGGTCGGCCCGCCGCCGACTTGTCCGACGACTATAGGGTCGTCCCCACGAACCCGGGACTAGGTGGGCCAGTCACCGACATGTCCGACGACTATAGGGTCGTCCCCAAGACCACGGGCCAAAGTTGCCCTGCCGCCGACATGTCCGACGACTATAGGGTCGTCCCCACGACCCCGGGTCTAGGTTGGCCCGCCGCCGACTTGTCCGACGACTATACGGTCGTCCCCACGACCCCGGGTCTAGGTTGGCCCGCCGCCGACTTGTCCGACGACTATACGGTCGTCCCCACGACCCCGGGAGTAGGTTGGCCCGCCGCCGACTTGTCCGACGACTATAGGGTCGTCCCCACGAACCCGGGACTAGGTTGGCCAGTCACCGACATGTCCGACGACTATAGGGTCGTCCCCAAGACCACGGGCCAAAGTTGCCCTGCCGCCGACATGTCCGACGACTATAGGGTCGTCCCCACGACCCCAGGGTCTAGGTTGGCCCGCCGCCGACTTGTCCGACGACTATACGGTCGTCCCCACGACCACGGGACTAGGTTGGCCCGCCGCCGACTTGTCCGACGACTATAGGGTCGTCCCTACCACCCCGGGACTAGGTTGGCCAGCCGCCGACATGTCCGACGTCTATAGGGTCGTCCCCACGACCCCGGGGCTAGATTGCCCCGGCACCGTCATGTCCGACGACTATAGGGTCGTCCCCACGACCCCGGGACTAGGTTGGCCCGCCGCCGACTTGTCCGACGACTATAGGGTCGTCTCCACGACGCCGGGACTAGGTTGGCCAGTCACCGACATGTCCTACGACTATAGGGCCGTCCCCACGCCCACGGGCAAAGTTGCCCTGCCGCCGACATGTCCGACGACTATAGGGTCGTCCCCACGACCCCGGGACTATGTTGGCCCGCCGCCGACATGTCCGACGAGTATAGGGTCGTCCCCACGACCACGGGACTAGGTTGGCCCGCCGCCGACATGTCCGACGTCTATAGGGTCGTCCCCACGCCCCGGGCCAAAGTTGGCCAGCCGCCGACATGTCCGACGACTATAGGGTCGTCCCCACGACCCCGGGACTAGGTTGGCCAGCCGCCGACATGTCCGACGACTATACGGTCGTCCCCACGACCACGAGAATAGGTTGGCCAGCCGCCGACTTGACCGACGACTATAGGGTCGTCCCCACGACCCCGGGACTAGGTTGGCCAGCCGCCGACATGTCCGACGACTATACGGTCGTCCCCACGACCACGGGAATAGATTGGCCCGCCGCCGACTTGTCCGACGACTATAGGGTCGTCCCTACCACCCCGGGACTAGGTTGGCCAGCCGCCGACATGTCCGACGTCTATAGGGTCGTCCCCACGACCCCGGGGCTAGATTGCCCCGGCACCGTCATGTCCGACGACTATAGGGTCGTCCCCACGACCCCGGGACTAGGTTGGCCCGCCGCCGACTTGTCCTACGACTATAGGGTCGTCTCCACGACCCCGGGACTAGGTTGGCCAGCCGCCGACATGTCCGACGACTATAGGGTCGTCCCCACGACCACGGGACTAGGTTGGCCCGCCGCCGACATGTCCGACGTCTATAGGGTCGTCCCCACGCCCCGGGCCAAAGTTGGCCAGCCGCCGACATGTCCGACGACTATAGGGTCGTCCCCACGACCCCGGGGCTAGATTGCCCCGGCACCGACTTGTCCGACGACTATAGGGTCCTCCCCACGACCCCGGGGCTAGATTGCCCCGGCACCGTCATGTCCGACGACTATAGGGTCGTCCCCACGACCCCGGGACTAGGTTGGCCCGCCGCCGACTTGTCCTACGACTATAGGGTCGTCTCCACGACCCCGGGACTAGGTTGGCCAGCCGCCGACATGTCCGACGACTATAGGGTCGTCCCCACGACCACGGGACTAGGTTGGCCCGCCGCCGACATGTCCGACGACTATACGGTCGTCCCCACGACCACGGGAATAGATTGGCCCGCCGCCGACTTGTGCGACGACTATAGGGTCGTCCCTACCACCCCGGGACTAGGTTGGCCAGCCGCCGACATGTCCGACGTCTATAGGGTCGTCCCCACGACCCCGGGGCTAGATTGCCCCGGCACCGTCATGTCCGACGACTATAGGGTCGTCCCCACGACCCCGGGACTAGATTGGCCCGCCACCGTCATGTCCGACGACTATAGGGTCGTTCCCACGACCACTGTCCAATGTTGCCCAGCCGCCGACATGTCCGACGACTATAGGGTCGTCCCCACGACCCCGGGACTAGGTTGGCCGGCCGCCGACTTGTCCGACGACTATAGGGTCGTCCCCACGACCCCGGGACTAGGTCGGCCCGCCGCCGACTTGTCCGACGACTATAGGGTCGTCCCCACGAACCCGGGACTAGGTGGGCCAGTCACCGACATGTCTGACGACTATAGGGTCGTCCCCAAGACCACGGGCCAAAGTTGCCCTGCCGCCGACATGTCCGACGACTATAGGGTCGTCCCCACGACCCCAGGGTCTAGGTTGGCCCGCCGCCGACTTGTCCGACGACTATACGGTCGTCCCCACGACCACGGGACTAGGTTGGCCCGCCGCCGACTTGTCCGACGACTATAGGGTCGTCCCTACCACCCCGGGACTAGGTTGGCCAGCCGCCGACATGTCCGACGTCTATAGGGTCGTCCCCACGACCCCGGGGCTAGATTGCCCCGGCACCGTCATGTCCGACGACTATAGGGTCGTCCCCACGACCCCGGGACTAGGTTGGCCCGCCGCCGACTTGTCCGACGACTATAGGGTCGTCTCCACGACGCCGGGACTAGGTTGGCCAGTCACCGACATGTCCGACGACTATAGGGCCGTCCCCACGACCACGGGCAAAGTTGCCCTGCCGCCGACATGTCCGACGACTATAGGGTCGTCCCCACGACCCCGGGACTATGTTGGCCCGCCGCCGACATGTCCGACGAGTATAGGGTCGTCCCCACGACCACGGGACTAGGTTGGCCCGCCGCCGACATGTCCGACGTCTATAGGGTCGTCCCCACGCCCCGGGCCAAAGTTGGCCAGCCGCCGACATGTCCGACGACTATAGGGTCGTCCCCACGACCCCGGGACTAGGTTGGCCAGCCGCCGACATGTCCGACGACTATACGGTCGTCCGCACGACCACGGGAATAGATTGGCCCGCCGCCGACTTGTCCGACGACTATAGGGTCGTCCCTACCACCCCGGGACTAGGTTGGCCAGCCGCCGACATGTCCGACGTCTATAGGGTCGTCCCCACGACCCCGGGGCTAGATTGCCCCGGCACCGTCATGTCCGACGACTATAGGGTCGTCCCCACGACCCCGGGACTAGGTTGGCCCGCCGCCGACTTGTCCTACGACTATAGGGTCGTCTCCACGACCCCGGGACTAGGTTGGCCAGCCGCCGACATGTCCGACGACTATAGGGTCGTCCCCACGACCACGGGACTAGGTTGGCCCGCCGCCGACATGTCCGACGTCTATAGGGTCGTCCCCACGCCCCGGGCCAAAGTTGGCCAGCCGCCGACATGTCCGTCGACTATAGGGTCGTCCCCACGACCCCGGGGCTAGATTGCCCCGGCACCGACTTGTCCGACGACTATAGGGTCGTCCCCACGACCCCGGGGCTAGATTGCCCCGGCACCGACTTGTCCGACGACTATAGGGTCGTCCCCACGACCCCGGGGCTAGATTGCCCCGGCACCGTCATGTCCGACGACTATAGGGTCGTCCCCACGACCCCGGGACTAGGTTGGCCCGCCGCCGACTTGTCCTACGACTATAGGGTCGTCTCCACGACCCCGGGACTAGGTTGGCCAGCCGCCGACATGTCCGACGACTATAGGGTCGTCCCCACGACCACGGGACTAGGTTGGCCCGCCGCCGACATGTCCGACGACTATACGGTCGTCCCCACGACCACGGGAATAGATTGGCCCGCCGCCGACTTGTCCGACGACTATAGGGTCGTCCCTACCACCCCGGGACTAGGTTGGCCAGCCGCCGACATGTCCGACGTCTATAGGGTCGTCCCCACGACCCCGGGGCTAGATTGCCCCGGCACCGTCGTGTCCGACGACTATAGGGTCGTCCCCACGACCCCGGGACTAGATTGGCCCGCCACCGTCATGTCCGACGACTATAGGGTCGTTCCCATGACCACTGTCCAATGTTGCCCAGCCGCCGACATGTCCGACGACTATAGGGTCGTCCCCACGACCCCGGGACTAGGTTGGCCGGCCGCCGACTTGTCCGACGACTATAGGGTCGTCCCCACGACCCCGGGACTAGGTCGGCCCGCCGCCGACTTGTCCGACGACTATAGGGTCGTCCCCACGAACCCGGGACTAGGTGGGCCAGTCACCGACATGTCCGACGACTATAGGGTCGTCCCCACGACCCCGGGACTAGATTGGCCCGCCACCGTCATGTCCGACGACTATAGGGCCGTCTCCTCGACCCCGGGACTAGGTTGACCCGCCGCCGACATGTCCGACGTCTATAGGGTCGTCCCCACGACCCCGGGGCAAGATTGGCCCGCCACCGTCATGTCCGACGACTATAGGTTCGTCCCTACGACCCTGGGCATACGTTGGCCCGCCGCCGACTTGTCCGACGACTATAGGGTCGTCCCCACGACCCCGGGAGTAGGTTGGCCCGCCGCCGACTTGTCCGATGACTATAGGGTCGTCCCCACGAACCCGGGACTAGGTTGGCCAGTCGCCGACATGTCCGACGACTATAGGGTCGTCCCCAAGACCACGGGCCAAAGTTGCCCTGCCGCCGACATGTCCGACGACTATAGGGTCGTCCCCACGACCCCGGGTCTAGGTTGGCCCGCCGCCGACTTGTCCGACGACAATACGGTCGTCCCCACGACCACGGGACTAGGTTGGCCCGCCGCCGACTTGTCCGACAAATATAGGGTCGTCCCTACCACCCCGGGATTGGTTGGCCAGCCGCCGACATGTCCGACGTCTATAGGGTCGTCCCCACGACCACGGGAATAGGTTGGCCAGCCGCCGACATGTCCGACGACTATAGGGTCGTCCCCAAGACCCCAGCCAAAGTTGCCCTGCCGCCGACATATCCGACGACTATAGGGTCGTCCCCACGACCCCGGGTCTAGGTTGGCCCGCCGCCGACTTGTCCGACGACTATACGGTCGTCCCCACGACCCCGGGTCTAGGTTGGCCCGCCGCCGACTTGTCCGACGACTATACGGTCGTCCCCACGACCCCGGGAGTAGGTTGGCCCGCCGCCGACTTGTCCGACGACTATAGGGTCGTCCCCACGAACCCGGGACTAGGTTGGCCAGTCACCGACATGTCCGACGACTATAGGGTCGTCCCCAAGACCACGGGCCAAAGTTGCCCTGCCGCCGACATGTCCGACGACTATAGGGTCGTCCCCACGACCCCAGGGTCTAGGTTGGCCCGCCGCCGACTTGTCCGACGACTATACGGTCGTCCCCACGACCACGGGACTAGGTTGGCCCGCCGCCGACTTGTCCGACGACTATAGGGTCGTCCCTACCACCCCGGGACTAGGTTGGCCAGCCGCCGACATGTCCGACGTCTATAGGGTCGTCCCCACGACCCCGGGGCTAGATTGCCCCGGCACCGTCATGTCCGACGACTATAGGGTCGTCCCCACGACCCCGGGACTAGGTTGGCCCGCCGCCGACTTGTCCGACGACTATAGGGTCGTCTCCACGACGCCGGGACTAGGTTGGCCAGTCACCGACATGTCCGACGACTATAGGGCCGTCCCCACGACCACGGGCAAAGTTGCCCTGCCGCCGACATGTCCGACGACTATAGGGTCGTCCCCACGACCCCGGGACTATGTTGGCCCGCCGCCGACATGTCCGACGAGTATAGGGTCGTCCCCACGACCACGGGACTAGGTTGGCCCGCCGCCGACATGTCCGACGTCTATAGGGTCGTCCCCACGCCCCGGGCCAAAGTTGGCCAGCCGCCGACATGTCCGACGACTATAGGGTCGTCCCCACGACCCCGGGACTAGGTTGGCCAGCCGCCGACATGTCCGACGACTATACGGTCGTCCCCACGACCACGAGAATAGGTTGGCCAGCCGCCGACTTGACCGACGACTATAGGGTCGTCCCCACGACCCCGGGACTAGGTTGGCCAGCCGCCGACATGTCCGACGACTATACGGTCGTCCCCACGACCACGGGAATAGATTGGCCCGCCGCCGACTTGTCCGACGACTATAGGGTCGTCCCTACCACCCCGGGACTAGGTTGGCCAGCCGCCGACATGTCCGACGTCTATAGGGTCGTCCCCACGACCCCGGGGCTAGATTGCCCCGGCACCGTCATGTCCGACGACTATAGGGTCGTCCCCACGACCCCGGGACTAGGTTGGCCCGCCGCCGACTTGTCCTACGACTATAGGGTCGTCTCCACGACCCCGGGACTAGGTTGGCCAGCCGCCGACATGTCCGACGACTATAGGGTCGTCCCCACGACCACGGGACTAGGTTGGCCCGCCGCCGACATGTCCGACGTCTATAGGGTCGTCCCCACGCCCCGGGCCAAAGTTGGCCAGCCGCCGACATGTCCGACGACTATAGGGTCGTCCCCACGACCCCGGGGCTAGATTGCCCCGGCACCGACTTGTCCGACGACTATAGGGTCCTCCCCACGACCCCGGGGCTAGATTGCCCCGGCACCGTCATGTCCGACGACTATAGGGTCGTCCCCACGACCCCGGGACTAGGTTGGCCCGCCGCCGACTTGTCCTACGACTATAGGGTCGTCTCCACGACCCCGGGACTAGGTTGGCCAGCCGCCGACATGTCCGACGACTATAGGGTCGTCCCCACGACCACGGGACTATGTTGGCCCGCCGCCGACATGTCCGACGACTATACGGTCGTCCCCACGACCACGGGAATAGATTGGCCCGCCGCCGACTTGTCCGACGACTATAGGGTCGTCCCTACCACCCCGGGACTAGGTTGGCCAGCCGCCGACATGTCCGACGTCTATAGGGTCGTCCCCACGACCCCGGGGCTAGATTGCCCCGGCACCGTCATGTCCGACGACTATAGGGTCGTCCCCACGACCCCGGGACTAGATTGGCCCGCCACCGTCATGTCCGACGACTATAGGGTCGTTCCCACGACCACTGTCCAATGTTGCCCAGCCGCCGACATGTCCGACGACTATAGGGTCGTCCCCACGACCCCGGGACTAGGTTGGCCGGCCGCCGACTTGTCCGACGACTATAGGGTCGTCCCCACGACCCCGGGACTAGGTCGGCCCGCCGCCGACTTGTCCGACGACTATAGGGTCGTCCCCACGAACCCGGGACTAGGTGGGCCAGTCCCCGACATGTCCGACGACTATAGGGTCGTCCCCAAGACCACGGGCCAAAGTTGCCCTGCCGCCGACATGTCCGACGACTATAGGGTCGTCCCCACGACCCCAGGGTCTAGGTTGGCCCGCCGCCGACTTGTCCGACGACTATACGGTCGTCCCCACGACCACGGGACTAGGTTGGCCCGCCGCCGACTTGTCCGACGACTATAGGGTCGTCCCTACCACCCCGGGACTAGGTTGGCCAGCCGCCGACATGTCCGACGTCTATAGGGTCGTCCCCACGACCCCGGGGCTAGATTGCCCCGGCACCGTCATGTCCGACGACTATAGGGTCGTCCCCACGACCCCGGGACTAGGTTGGCCCGCCGCCGACTTGTCCGACGACTATAGGGTCGTCTCCACGACGCCGGGACTAGGTTGGCCAGTCACCGACATGTCCGACGACTATAGGGCCGTCCCCACGACCACGGGCAAAGTTGCCCTGCCGCCGACATGTCCGACGACTATAGGGTCGTCCCCACGACCCCGGGACTATGTTGGCCCGCCGCCGACATGTCCGACGAGTATAGGGTCGTCCCCACGACCACGGGACTAGGTTGGCCCGCCGCCGACATGTCCGACGTCTATAGGGTCGTCCCCACGCCCCGGGCCAAAGTTGGCCAGCCGCCGACATGTCCGACGACTATAGGGTCGTCCCCACGACCCCGGGACTAGGTTGGCCAGCCGCCGACATGTCCGACGACTATACGGTCGTCCCCACGACCACGAGAATAGGTTGGCCAGCCGCCGACTTGACCGACGATTATAGGGTCGTCCCCACGACCCCGGGACTAGGTTGGCCAGCCGCCGACATGTCCGACGACTATACGGTCGTCCGCACGACCACGGGAATAGATTGGCCCGCCGCCGACTTGTCCGACGACTATAGGGTCGTCCCTACCACCCCGGGACTAGGTTGGCCAGCCGCCGACATGTCCGACGTCTATAGGGTCGTCCCCACGACCCCGGGGCTAGATTGCCCCGGCACCGTCATGTCCGACGACTATAGGGTCGTCCCCACGACCCCGGGACTAGGTTGGCCCGCCGCCGACTTGTCCTACGACTATAGGGTCGTCTCCACGACCCCGGGACTAGGTTGGCCAGCCGCCGACATGTCCGACGACTATAGGGTCGTCCCCACGACCACGGGACTAGGTTGGCCCGCCGCCGACATGTCCGACGTCTATAGGGTCGTCCCCACGCCCCGGGCCAAAGTTGGCCAGCCGCCGACATGTCCGACGACTATAGGGTCGTCCCCACGACCCCGGGGCTAGATTGCCCCGGCACCGACTTGTCCGACGACTATAGGGTCGTCCCCACGACCCCGGGGCTAGATTGCCCCGGCACCGACTTGTCCGACGACTATAGGGTCGTCCCCACGACCCCGGGGCTAGATTGCCCCGGCACCGTCATGTCCGACGACTATAGGGTCGTCCCCACGACCCCGGGACTAGGTTGGCCCGCCGCCGACTTGTCCTACGACTATAGGGTCGTCTCCACGACCCCGGGACTAGGTTGGCCAGCCGTCGACATGTCCGACGACTATAGGGTCGTCCCCACGACCACGGGACTAGGTTGGCCCGCCGCCGACATGTCCGACGACTATACGGTCGTCCCCACGACCACGGGAATAGATTGGCCCGCCGCCGACTTGTCCGACGACTATAGGGTCGTCCCTACCACCCCGGGACTAGGTTGGCCAGCCGCCGACATGTCCGACGTCTATAGGGTCGTCCCCACGACCCCGGGGCTAGATTGCCCCGGCACCGTCATGTCCGACGACTATAGGGTCGTCCCCACGACCCCGGGACTAGATTGGCCCGCCACCGTCATGTCCGACGACTATAGGGTCGTTCCCATGACCACTGTCCAATGTTGCCCAGCCGCCGACATGTCCGACGACTATAGGGTCGTCCCCACGACCCCGGGACTAGGTTGGCCGGCCGCCGACTTGTCCGACGACTATAGGGTCGTCCCCACGACCCCGGGACTAGGTCGGCCCGCCGCCGACTTGTCCGACGACTATAGGGTCGTCCCCACGAACCCGGGACTAGGTGGGCCAGTCACCGACATGTCCGACGACTATAGGGTCGTCCCCAAGACCACGGGCCAATGTTGCCCTGCCGCCGACATGTCCGACGACTATAGGGTCGTCCCCACGACCCCAGGGTCTAGGTTGGCCCGCCGCCGACTTGTCCGACGACTATACGGTCGTCCCCACGACCACGGGACTAGGTTGGCCCGCCGCCGACTTGTCCGACGACTATAGGGTCGTCCCTACCACCCCGGGACTAGGTTGGCCAGCCGCCGACATGTCCGACGTCTATAGGGTCGTCCCCACGACCCCGGGGCTAGATTGCCCCGGCACCGTCATGTCCGACGACTATAGGGTCGTCCCCACGACCCCGGGACTAGGTTGGCCCGCCGCCGACTTGTCCGACGACTATAGGGTCGTCTCCACGACGCCGGGACTAGGTTGGCCAGTCACCGACATGTCCGACGACTATAGGGCCGTCCCCACGACCACGGGCAAAGTTGCCCTGCCGCCGACATGTCCGACGACTATAGGGTCGTCCCCACGACCCCGGGACTATGTTGGCCCGCCGCCGACATGTCCGACGAGTATAGGGTCGTCCCCACAACCACGGGACTAGGTTGGCCCGCCGCCGACATGTCCGACGTCTATAGGGTCGTCCCCACGCCCCGGGCCAAAGTTGGCCAGCCGCCGACATGTCCGACGACTATAGGGTCGTCCCCACGACCCCGGGACTAGGTTGGCCAGCCGCCGACATGTCCGACGTCTATAGGGTCGTCCCCACGACCCCGGGACTATGTTGGCCCGCCGCCGACTTGTCCGACGAGTATAGGGTCGTCCCCACGACCACTGGCCAAAGTTGGCCAGCCGCCGTCATGTCCGACGACTATAGGGTCGTACCCACGCCCCGGGCCAAAGATGGCCAGCCGCCGACATGTCCGACGACTATATGGTCGTCCCCACGACCCCGGGACTAGATTGGCCCGCCACCGTCATGTCCGAAGACTATACGGTCGTCCCCACGACCCCGGGACTAGGTTGGCCCGCCGCCGAAATGTCCTACGACTATAGGGTCGTCTCCACGACCCCGGGACTAGGTTGGCCAGCCGCCGACATGTCCGACGACTATAGGGTCGTCCCCACGACCACGGGACTAGGTTGGCCCGCCGCCGACATGTCCGACGTCTATAGGGTCGTCCCCACGACCCCCGGGCTAGATTGCCCCGGCACCGTCATGTCCGACGACTATAGGGTCGCCTCCACGACCCCGGGACTAGGTTGGCCAGACGCCGACATGTCCGACGACTATAGGGTCGTCCCCACGACCACGGGACTAGGTTGGCCCGCCGCCGACATGTCCGACGTCTATAGGGTCGTCCCCACGACCCCCGGGCTAGATTGCCCCGGCACCGTCATGTCCGACGACTATAGGGTCGTCCCCACGACCACGGGACTAGGTTGGCCCGCCGCCGACATGTCCGACGTCTATAGGGTCGTCCCCATGACCACTGTCCAATGTTGCCCAGCCGCCGACATGTCCGACGACTATAGGGTCGTCCCCACGACCCCGGGACTAGATTGGCCCGCCACCGTCATGTCCGACGACTATAGGGTCGTCTCCACGACCCCGGGACTAGGTTGGCCCGCCGCCGACTTGTCCGACGACTATAGGGTCGTCCCCACGACCACTGGCCAAAGTTGCCCAGCCGCCGACATGTCCGACGACTATAGGGTCGTCCCCACGCCCCGGGCCAAAGATGGCCAGCCGCCGACATGTCCGACGACTATAGGGTCGTCCCCACGACCCCGGGACTAGATTGGCCCGCCACCGTCATGTCCGACGACTATAGGGTCGTTCCCATGACCACTGTCCAATGTTGCCCAGCCGCCGACATGTCCGACGACTATAGGGTCGTCCCCACGACCCCGGGCCAAAGTTGCCCTGCCGCCGACATGTCCGACGACTATAGGGTCGTCCCCACGACCCCAGGGTCTAGGTTGGCCCGCCGCCGACTTGTCCGACGACTATACGGTCGTCCCCACGACCCCGGGACTAGGTTGGCCGGCCGCCGACTTGTCCGACGACTATAGGGTCGTCTCCACGACCCCGGGACTAGGTTGGCCAGCCGCCGACATGTCCGACGACTATAGGGTCGTCCCCACGACCACGGGACTATGTTGGCCCGCCGCCGACATGTCCGACGACTATACGGTCGTCCCCACGACCACGGGAATAGATTGGCCCGCCGCCGACTTGTCCGACGACTATAGGGTCGTCCCTACCACCCCGGGACTAGGTTGGCCAGCCGCCGACATGTCCGACGTCTATAGGGTCGTCCCCACGACCCCGGGGCTAGATTGCCCCGGCACCGTCATGTCCGACGACTATAGGGTCGTCCCCACGACCCCGGGACTAGATTGGCCCGCCACCGTCATGTCCGACGACTATAGGGTCGTTCCCACGACCACTGTCCAATGTTGCCCAGCCGCCGACATGTCCGACGACTATAGGGTCGTCCCCACGACCCCGGGACTAGGTTGGCCGGCCGCCGACTTGTCCGACGACTATAGGGTCGTCCCCACGACCCCGGGACTAGGTCGGCCCGCCGCCGACTTGTCCGACGACTATAGGGTCGTCCCCACGAACCCGGGACTAGGTGGGCCAGTCACCGACATGTCCGACGACTATAGGGTCGTCCCCAAGACCACGGGCCAAAGTTGCCCTGCCGCCGACATGTCCGACGACTATAGGGTCGTCCCCACGACCCCAGGGTCTAGGTTGGCCCGCCGCCGACTTGTCCGACGACTATACGGTCGTCCCCACGACCCCGGGACTATGTTGGCCCGCCGCCGACATGTCCGACGAGTATAGGGTCGTCCCCACAACCACGGGACTAGGTTGGCCCGCCGCCGACATGTCCGACGTCTATAGGGTCGTCCCCACGCCCCGGGCCAAAGTTGGCCAGCCGCCGACATGTCCGACGACTATAGGGTCGTCCCCACGACCCCGGGACTAGGTTGGCCAGCCGCCGACATGTCCGACGTCTATAGGGTCGTCCCCACGACCCCGGGACTATGTTGGCCCGCCGCCGACTTGTCCGACGAGTATAGGGTCGTCCCCACGACCACTGGCCAAAGTTGGCCAGCCGCCGTCATGTCCGACGACTATAGGGTCGTACCCACGCCCCGGGCCAAAGATGGCCAGCCGCCGACATGTCCGACGACTATATGGTCGTCCCCACGACCCCGGGACTAGATTGGCCCGCCACCGTCATGTCCGAAGACTATACGGTCGTCCCCACGACCCCGGGACTAGGTTGGCCCGCCGCCGAAATGTCCTACGACTATAGGGTCGTCTCCACGACCCCGGGACTAGGTTGGCCAGCCGCCGACATGTCCGACGACTATAGGGTCGTCCCCACGACCACGGGACTAGGTTGGCCCGCCGCCGACATGTCCGACGTCTATAGGGTCGTCCCCACGACCCCCGGGCTAGATTGCCCCGGCACCGTCATGTCCGACGACTATAGGGTCGCCTCCACGACCCCGGGACTAGGTTGGCCAGACGCCGACATGTCCGACGACTATAGGGTCGTCCCCACGACCACGGGACTAGGTTGGCCCGCCGCCGACATGTCCGACGTCTATAGGGTCGTCCCCACGACCCCCGGGCTAGATTGCCCCGGCACCGTCATGTCCGACGACTATAGGGTCGTCCCCACGACCACGGGACTAGGTTGGCCCGCCGCCGACATGTCCGACGTCTATAGGGTCGTCCCCATGACCACTGTCCAATGTTGCCCAGCCGCCGACATGTCCGACGACTATAGGGTCGTCCCCACGACCCCGGGACTAGATTGGCCCGCCACCGTCATGTCCGACGACTATAGGGTCGTCTCCACGACCCCGGGACTAGGTTGGCCCGCCGCCGACTTGTCCGACGACTATAGGGTCGTCCCCACGACCACTGGCCAAAGTTGCCCAGCCGCCGACATGTCCGACGACTATAGGGTCGTCCCCACGCCCCGGGCCAAAGATGGCCAGCCGCCGACATGTCCGACGACTATAGGGTCGTCCCCACGACCCCGGGACTAGATTGGCCCGCCACCGTCATGTCCGACGACTATAGGGTCGTTCCCATGACCACTGTCCAATGTTGCCCAGCCGCCGACATGTCCGACGACTATAGGGTCGTCCCCACGACCCCGGGACTAGGTTGGCCGGCCGCCGACTTGTCCGACGACTATAGGGTCGTCCCCACGACCCCGGGACTAGGTCGGCCCGCCGCCGACTTGTCCGACGACTATAGGGTCGTCCCCACGAACCCGGGACTAGGTGGGCCAGTCACCGACATGTCCGACGACTATAGGGTCGTCCCCAAGACCACGGGCCAAAGTTGCCCTGCCGCCGACATGTCCGACGACTATAGGGTCGTCCCCACGACCCCGGGTCTAGGTTGGCCCGCCGCCGACTTGTCCGACGACTATACGGTCGTCCCCACGACCCCGGGTCTAGGTTGGCCCGCCGCCGACTTGTCCGACGACTATACGGTCGTCCCCACGACCCCGGGAGTAGGTTGGCCCGCCGCCGACTTGTCCGACGACTATAGGGTCGTCCCCACGAACCCGGGACTAGGTTGGCCAGTCACCGACATGTCCGACGACTATAGGGTCGTCCCCAAGACCACGGGCCAAAGTTGCCCTGCCGCCGACATGTCCGACGACTATAGGGTCGTCCCCACGACCCCAGGGTCTAGGTTGGCCCGCCGCCGACTTGTCCGACGACTATACGGTCGTCCCCACGACCACGGGACTAGGTTGGCCCGCCGCCGACTTGTCCGACGACTATAGGGTCGTCCCTACCACCCCGGGACTAGGTTGGCCAGCCGCCGACATGTCCGACGTCTATAGGGTCGTCCCCACGACCCCGGGGCTAGATTGCCCCGGCACCGTCATGTCCGACGACTATAGGGTCGTCCCCACGACCCCGGGACTAGGTTGGCCCGCCGCCGACTTGTCCGACGACTATAGGGTCGTCTCCACGACGCCGGGACTAGGTTGGCCAGTCACCGACATGTCCTACGACTATAGGGCCGTCCCCACGCCCACGGGCAAAGTTGCCCTGCCGCCGACATGTCCGACGACTATAGGGTCGTCCCCACGACCCCGGGACTATGTTGGCCCGCCGCCGACATGTCCGACGAGTATAGGGTCGTCCCCACGACCACGGGACTAGGTTGGCCCGCCGCCGACATGTCCGACGTCTATAGGGTCGTCCCCACGCCCCGGGCCAAAGTTGGCCAGCCGCCGACATGTCCGACGACTATAGGGTCGTCCCCACGACCCCGGGACTAGGTTGGCCAGCCGCCGACATGTCCGACGACTATACGGTCGTCCCCACGACCACGAGAATAGGTTGGCCAGCCGCCGACTTGACCGACGACTATAGGGTCGTCCCCACGACCCCGGGACTAGGTTGGCCAGCCGCCGACATGTCCGACGACTATACGGTCGTCCCCACGACCACGGGAATAGATTGGCCCGCCGCCGACTTGTCCGACGACTATAGGGTCGTCCCTACCACCCCGGGACTAGGTTGGCCAGCCGCCGACATGTCCGACGTCTATAGGGTCGTCCCCACGACCCCGGGGCTAGATTGCCCCGGCACCGTCATGTCCGACGACTATAGGGTCGTCCCCACGACCCCGGGACTAGGTTGGCCCGCCGCCGACTTGTCCTACGACTATAGGGTCGTCTCCACGACCCCGGGACTAGGTTGGCCAGCCGCCGACATGTCCGACGACTATAGGGTCGTCCCCACGACCACGGGACTAGGTTGGCCCGCCGCCGACATGTCCGACGTCTATAGGGTCGTCCCCACGCCCCGGGCCAAAGTTGGCCAGCCGCCGACATGTCCGACGACTATAGGGTCGTCCCCACGACCCCGGGGCTAGATTGCCCCGGCACCGACTTGTCCGACGACTATAGGGTCCTCCCCACGACCCCGGGGCTAGATTGCCCCGGCACCGTCATGTCCGACGACTATAGGGTCGTCCCCACGACCCCGGGACTAGGTTGGCCCGCCGCCGACTTGTCCTACGACTATAGGGTCGTCTCCACGACCCCGGGACTAGGTTGGCCAGCCGCCGACATGTCCGACGACTATAGGGTCGTCCCCACGACCACGGGACTAGGTTGGCCCGCCGCCGACATGTCCGACGACTATACGGTCGTCCCCACGACCACGGGAATAGATTGGCCCGCCGCCGACTTGTGCGACGACTATAGGGTCGTCCCTACCACCCCGGGACTAGGTTGGCCAGCCGCCGACATGTCCGACGTCTATAGGGTCGTCCCCACGACCCCGGGGCTAGATTGCCCCGGCACCGTCATGTCCGACGACTATAGGGTCGTCCCCACGACCCCGGGACTAGATTGGCCCGCCACCGTCATGTCCGACGACTATAGGGTCGTTCCCACGACCACTGTCCAATGTTGCCCAGCCGCCGACATGTCCGACGACTATAGGGTCGTCCCCACGACCCCGGGACTAGGTTGGCCGGCCGCCGACTTGTCCGACGACTATAGGGTCGTCCCCACGACCCCGGGACTAGGTCGGCCCGCCGCCGACTTGTCCGACGACTATAGGGTCGTCCCCACGAACCCGGGACTAGGTGGGCCAGTCACCGACATGTCCGACGACTATAGGGTCGTCCCCAAGACCACGGGCCAAAGTTGCCCTGCCGCCGACATGTCCGACGACTATAGGGTCGTCCCCACGACCCCAGGGTCTAGGTTGGCCCGCCGCCGACTTGTCCGACGACTATACGGTCGTCCCCACGACCACGGGACTAGGTTGGCCCGCCGCCGACTTGTCCGACGACTATAGGGTCGTCCCTACCACCCCGGGACTAGGTTGGCCAGCCGCCGACATGTCCGACGTCTATAGGGTCGTCCCCACGACCCCGGGGCTAGATTGCCCCGGCACCGTCATGTCCGACGACTATAGGGTCGTCCCCACGACCCCGGGACTAGGTTGGCCCGCCGCCGACTTGTCCGACGACTATAGGGTCGTCTCCACGACGCCGGGACTAGGTTGGCCAGTCACCGACATGTCCGACGACTATAGGGCCGTCCTCACGACCACGGGCAAAGTTGCCCTGCCGCCGACATGTCCGACGACTATAGGGTCGTCCCCACGACCCCGGGACTATGTTGGCCCGCCGCCGACATGTCCGACGAGTATAGGGTCGTCCCCACGACCACGGGACTAGGTTGGCCCGCCGCCGACATGTCCGACGTCTATAGGGTCGTCCCCACGCCCCGGGCCAAAGTTGGCCAGCCGCCGACATGTCCGACGACTATAGGGTCGTCCCCACGACCCCGGGACTAGGTTGGCCAGCCGCCGACATGTCCGACGACTATACGGTCGTCCGCACGACCACGGGAATAGATTGGCCCGCCGCCGACTTGTCCGACGACTATAGGGTCGTCCCTACCACCCCGGGACTAGGTTGGCCAGCCGCCGACATGTCCGACGTCTATAGGGTCGTCCCCACGACCCCGGGGCTAGATTGCCCCGGCACCGTCATGTCCGACGACTATAGGGTCGTCCCCACGACCCCGGGACTAGGTTGGCCCGCCGCCGACTTGTCCTACGACTATAGGGTCGTCTCCACGACCCCGGGACTAGGTTGGCCAGCCGCCGACATGTCCGACGACTATAGGGTCGTCCCCACGACCACGGGACTAGGTTGGCCCGCCGCCGACATGTCCGACGTCTATAGGGTCGTCCCCACGCCCCGGGCCAAAGTTGGCCAGCCGCCGACATGTCCGACGACTATAGGGTCGTCCCCACGACCCCGGGGCTAGATTGCCCCGGCACCGACTTGTCCGACGACTATAGGGTCGTCCCCACGACCCCGGGGCTAGATTGCCCCGGCACCGACTTGTCCGACGACTATAGGGTCGTCCCCACGACCCCGGGGCTAGATTGCCCCGGCACCGTCATGTCCGACGACTATAGGGTCGTCCCCACGACCCCGGGACTAGGTTGGCCCGCCGCCGACTTGTCCTACGACTATAGGGTCGTCTCCACGACCCCGGGACTAGGTTGGCCAGCCGCCGACATGTCCGACGACTATAGGGTCGTCCCCACGACCACGGGACTAGGTTGGCCCGCCGCCGACATGTCCGACGACTATACGGTCGTCCCCACGACCACGGGAATAGATTGGCCCGCCGCCGACTTGTCCGACGACTATAGGGTCGTCCCTACCACCCCGGGACTAGGTTGGCCAGCCGCCGACATGTCCGACGTCTATAGGGTCGTCCCCACGACCCCGGGGCTAGATTGCCCCGGCACCGTCATGTCCGACGACTATAGGGTCGTCCCCACGACCCCGGGACTAGATTGGCCCGCCACCGTCATGTCCGACGACTATAGGGTCGTTCCCATGACCACTGTCCAATGTTGCCCAGCCGCCGACATGTCCGACGACTATAGGGTCGTCCCCACGACCCCGGGACTAGGTTGGCCGGCCGCCGACTTGTCCGACGACTATAGGGTCGTCCCCACGACCCCGGGACTAGGTCGGCCCGCCGCCGACTTGTCCGACGACTATAGGGTCGTCCCCACGAACCCGGGACTAGGTGGGCCAGTCACCGACATGTCCGACGACTATAGGGTCGTCCCCAAGACCACGGGCCAATGTTGCCCTGCCGCCGACATGTCCGACGACTATAGGGTCGTCCCCACGACCCCAGGGTCTAGGTTGGCCCGCCGCCGACTTGTCCGACGACTATACGGTCGTCCCCACGACCACGGGACTAGGTTGGCCCGCCGCCGACTTGTCCGACGACTATAGGGTCGTCCCTACCACCCCGGGACTAGGTTGGCCAGCCGCCGACATGTCCGACGTCTATAGGGTCGTCCCCACGACCCCGGGGCTAGATTGCCCCGGCACCGTCATGTCCGACGACTATAGGGTCGTCCCCACGACCCCGGGACTAGGTTGGCCCGCCGCCGACTTGTCCGACGACTATAGGGTCGTCTCCACGACGCCGGGACTAGGTTGGCCAGTCACCGACATGTCCGACGACTATAGGGCCGTCCCCACGACCACGGGCAAAGTTGCCCTGCCGCCGACATGTCCGACGACTATAGGGTCGTCCCCACGACCCCGGGACTATGTTGGCCCGCCGCCGACA
Source organism: Andrena fulva (assembly GCA_946251845.1). Taxonomy (NCBI): domain Eukaryota; kingdom Metazoa; phylum Arthropoda; class Insecta; order Hymenoptera; family Andrenidae; genus Andrena; species Andrena fulva. The sequence continues at coordinate 42,786,970 of OX276329.1, forward strand.
TGTCCGACGAGTATAGGGTCGTCCCCACAACCACGGGACTAGGTTGGCCCGCCGCCGACATGTCCGACGTCTATAGGGTCGTCCCCACGCCCCGGGCCAAAGTTGGCCAGCCGCCGACATGTCCGACGACTATAGGGTCGTCCCCACGACCCCGGGACTAGGTTGGCCAGCCGCCGACATGTCCGACGTCTATAGGGTCGTCCCCACGACCCCGGGACTATGTTGGCCCGCCGCCGACTTGTCCGACGAGTATAGGGTCGTCCCCACGACCACTGGCCAAAGTTGGCCAGCCGCCGTCATGTCCGACGACTATAGGGTCGTACCCACGCCCCGGGCCAAAGATGGCCAGCCGCCGACATGTCCGACGACTATATGGTCGTCCCCACGACCCCGGGACTAGATTGGCCCGCCACCGTCATGTCCGAAGACTATACGGTCGTCCCCACGACCCCGGGACTAGGTTGGCCCGCCGCCGAAATGTCCTACGACTATAGGGTCGTCTCCACGACCCCGGGACTAGGTTGGCCAGCCGCCGACATGTCCGACGACTATAGGGTCGTCCCCACGACCACGGGACTAGGTTGGCCCGCCGCCGACATGTCCGACGTCTATAGGGTCGTCCCCACGACCCCCGGGCTAGATTGCCCCGGCACCGTCATGTCCGACGACTATAGGGTCGCCTCCACGACCCCGGGACTAGGTTGGCCAGACGCCGACATGTCCGACGACTATAGGGTCGTCCCCACGACCACGGGACTAGGTTGGCCCGCCGCCGACATGTCCGACGTCTATAGGGTCGTCCCCACGACCCCCGGGCTAGATTGCCCCGGCACCGTCATGTCCGACGACTATAGGGTCGTCCCCACGACCACGGGACTAGGTTGGCCCGCCGCCGACATGTCCGACGTCTATAGGGTCGTCCCCATGACCACTGTCCAATGTTGCCCAGCCGCCGACATGTCCGACGACTATAGGGTCGTCCCCACGACCCCGGGACTAGATTGGCCCGCCACCGTCATGTCCGACGACTATAGGGTCGTCTCCACGACCCCGGGACTAGGTTGGCCCGCCGCCGACTTGTCCGACGACTATAGGGTCGTCCCCACGACCACTGGCCAAAGTTGCCCAGCCGCCGACATGTCCGACGACTATAGGGTCGTCCCCACGCCCCGGGCCAAAGATGGCCAGCCGCCGACATGTCCGACGACTATAGGGTCGTCCCCACGACCCCGGGACTAGATTGGCCCGCCACCGTCATGTCCGACGACTATAGGGTCGTTCCCATGACCACTGTCCAATGTTGCCCAGCCGCCGACATGTCCGACGACTATAGGGTCGTCCCCACGACCCCGGGACTAGGTTGGCCGGCCGCCGACTTGTCCGACGACTATAGGGTCGTCCCCACGACCCCGGGACTAGGTCGGCCCGCCGCCGACTTGTCCGACGACTATAGGGTCGTCCCCACGAACCCGGGACTAGGTGGGCCAGTCACCGACATGTCCGACGACTATAGGGTCGTCCCCAAGACCACGGGCCAAAGTTGCCCTGCCGCCGACATGTCCGACGACTATAGGGTCGTCCCCACGACCCCGGGTCTAGGTTGGCCCGCCGCCGACTTGTCCGACGACTATACGGTCGTCCCCACGACCACGGGACTAGGTTGGCCCGCCGCCGACTTGTCCGACGACTATAGGGTCGTCCCTACCACCGCGGGACTAGGTTGGCCAGCCGCCGACATGTCCGACGTCTATAGGGTCGTCCCCACGACCCCGGGGCTAGATTGCCCCGGCACCGTCATGTCCGACGACTATAGGGTCGTCCCCACGACCCCGGGACTAGGTTGGCCCGCCGCCGACTTGTCCGACAACTATAGGGTCGTCTCCACGACCCCGGGACTAGGTTGGCCAACCGCCGACATGTCCGACGACTATAGGGTGGTCCCCACGCCCCGGGCCAAAGATGGCCAGCCGCCGACATGTCCGAAGACTATAGGGTCGTCCCCACGACCCCGGGACTAGATTGGCCCGCCACCGTCATGTCCGACGACTATACGGTCGTCCCCACGACCCCGGGGCTAGATTGCCCGGCACCGTCATGTCCGACGACTATTGGGTCGTCCCCACGACCCCGGAACAAGATTGGCCCGCCACCGTCATGTCCGACGACTATACGGTCGTCCCCTCGACCCCGGGACTAGGTTGGCCCGCCGCCGACTTGTCCGACGACTATAGGGTCGTCCCCACGACCCCGGGACTAGGTTGTCCCGCCGCCGACTTGTCCGACGACTATACGGTCGTCCCCACGACCACGGGACTAGGTTGGCCCGCCGCCGACTTGTCCGACGTCTATAGGGTCGTCCCCACGAACCCGGGACTAGGTTGGCCAGTCACCGACATGTCCGACGACTATAGGGTCGTCCCCACGACCACTGTCCAAAGTTGCCCAGCCGCCGACATGTCCGACGACTATAGGGTCGTCCCCACGACCACTGTCCAAAGTTGCCCAGCCGCCGACATGTCCGACGACTATAGGGTCGTCCCCACGACCCCGGGACTAGGTTCGCCGGCCGCCGACTTGTCCGACGACTATAGGGTCGTCCCCACGACCCCGGGACTAGGTCGGCCCGCCGCCGACTTCTCCGACAACTATAGGGTCGTCCCCACGAACCCGGGACTAGGTTGGCCAGTCACCGACATGTCCGACGACTATAGGGTCGTCCCCACGAACCCGGGACTAGGTTGGCCAGTCACCGACATGTCCGACGACTATAGGGTCGTCCCCAAGACCACGGGCCAAAGTTGCCCCGCCACCGTCATGTCCGACGACTATACGGTCGTCCCCTCGACCCCGGGACTAGGTTGGCCCGCCGCCGACGTGTCCTACGACGATGGGGTCGTCCCCACGACCACGAGAATAGGTTGGCCAGCCGCCGACATGTCCGACGACTATAGGGTCGTCCCCAAGACCACGGGCCAAAGTTGCCCTGCCACCGACATGTCCGACGACTATAGGGTCGTCCCCACGACCACTGTCCAAAGTTGCCCAGCCGCCGACATGTCCGACGACTATAGGGTCGTCCCCACGACCACTGTCCAAAGTTGCCCAGCCGCCGACATGTCCGACGACTATAGGGTCGTCCCCACGACCACGAGAATAGGTTGGCCAGCCGCCGACTTGTCCGACGACAATAGGGTCGTCCCCACGACCCCGGGACTAGGTTGGCCAGCCGCCGACATGTCCGACGACTATACGGTCGTCCCCACGACCACGGGAATAGATTGGCCCGCCGCCGACTTGTCCGACGACTATAGGGTCTTCCCTACCACCCCGGGACTAGGTTGGCCAGCCGCCGACATGTCCGACGTCTATAGGGTCGTCCCCACGACCCCGGGGCTAGATTGCCCCGGCACCGTCATGTCCGACGACTATAGGGTCGTCCCCACGACCCCGGGTCTAGGTTGGCCCGCCGCCGACGTGTCCTACGGCTATGGGGTCGTCCCCACGACCACGAGACGAGGTTGGCCAGCCGCCGACAGGTCCGACGACTATAGGGTCGTCCCCACCACCCCGGGTCTAGGTTGGCCAGCCGCCGACATGTCCGACGACTATAGGGTCGTCCCCACGACCACGGGCCAAAGTTGCCCTGCCGCCGACATGTCCGACGACTATAGGGTCGTCCCCACGACCACTGTCCAAAGTTGCCCAGCCGCCGACATGTCCGACGACTATAGGGTCGTCCCCACGACCACTGTCCAAAGTTGCCCAGCCGCCGACATGTCCGACGACTATAGGGTCGTCCCCACGACCGCTGTCCAAAGTTGCCCAGCCGCCGACATGTCCGACGACTATAGGGTCGTCCCCACGACCACGAGAATAGGTTGGCCAGCCGCCGACTTGTCCGACGACAATAGGGTCGTCCCCACGACCCCGGGACTAGGTTGGCCAGCCGCCGACATGTCCGACGACTATACGGTCGTCCCCACGACCACGGGAATAGATTGGCCCGCCGCCGACTTGTCCGACGACTATAGGGTCGTCCCTACCACCCCGGGACTAGGTTGGCCAGCCGCCGACATGTCCGACGTCTATAGGGTCGTCCCCACGACCCCGGGGCTAGATTGCCCCGGCACCGTCATGTCCGACGACTATAGGGTCGTCCCCACGACCCCGGGTCTAGGTTGGCCCGCCGCCGACGTGTCCTACGGCTATGGGGTCGTCCCCACGACCACGAGACGAGGTTGGCCAGCCGCCGACAGGTCCGACGACTATAGGGTCGTCCCCACCACCCCGGGTCTAGGTTGGCCAGCCGCCGACATGTCCGACGACTATAGGGTCGTCCCCACGACCACGGGCCAAAGTTGCCCTGCCGCCGACATGTCCGACGACTATAGGGTCGTCCCCACGACCACTGTCCAAAGTTGCCCAGCCGCCGACATGTCCGACGACTATAGGGTCGTCCCCACGACCACTGTCCAAAGTTGCCCAGCCGCCGACATGTCCGACGACTATAGGGTCGTCCCCACGACCACGAGAATAGGTTGGACCGCCGCCGACTTGTCCTACGACTATAGGGTCGTCTCCACGACCCCGGGACTAGGTTGGCCAGCCGCCGACATGTCCGACGACTATAGGGTCGTCCCCACGACCACGGGACTAGGTTGGCCCGCCGCCGACATGTCCGACGTCTATAGGGTCGTCCCCACGCCCCGGGCCAAAGTTGGCCAGCCGCCGACATGTCCGACGACTATAGGGTCGTCCCCACGACCCCGGGACTAGATTGGCCCGCCACCGTCATGTCCGACGACTATAGGGCCGTCTCCACGACCCCGGGACTAGGTTGACCCGCCGCCGACATGTCCGACGTCTATAGGGTCGTCCCCACGACCCCGGGGCAAGATTGGCCCGCCACCGTCATGTCCGACGACTATAGGTTCGTCCCTACGACCCTGGGCATACGTTGGCCCGCCGCCGACTTGTCCGACGACTATAGGGTCGTCCCCACGACCCCGGGAGTAGGTTGGCCCGCCGCCGACTTGTCCGACGACTATAGGGTCGTCCCCACGAACCCGGGACTAGGTTGGCCAGTCGCCGACATGTCCGACGACTATAGGGTCGCCCCCAAGACCACGGGCCAAAGTTGCCCTGCCGCCGACATGTCCGACGACTATAGGGTCGTCCCCACGACCCCGGGTCTAGGTTGGCCCGCCGCCGACTTGTCCGACGACTATACGGTCGTCCCCACGACCACGGGACTAGGTTGGCCCGCCGCCGACTTGTCCGACAACTATAGGGTCGTCCCTACCACCCCGGGACTAGGTTGGCCAGCCGCCGACATGTCCGACGTCTATAGGGTCGTCCCCACGACCCCGGGGCAAGATTGGCCCGCCACCGTCATGTCCGACGACTATAGGTTCGTCCCTACGACCCTGGGCATACGTTGGCCCGCCGCCGACTTGTCCGACGACTATAGGGTCGTCCCCACGACCCCGGGAGTAGGTTGGCCCGCCGCCGACTTGTCCGACGACTATAGGGTCGTCCCCACGAACCCGGGACTAGGTTGGCCAGTCGCCGACATGTCCGACGACTATAGGGTCGCCCCCAAGACCACGGGCCAAAGTTGCCCTGCCGCCGACATGTCCGACGACTATAGGGTCGTCCCCACGACCCCGGGTCTAGGTTGGCCCGCCGCCGACTTGTCCGACGACTATACGGTCGTCCCCACGACCACGGGACTAGGTTGGCCCGCCGCCGACTTGTCCGACAACTATAGGGTCGTCCCTACCACCCCGGGACTAGGTTGGCCAGCCGCCGACATGTCCGACGTCTATAGGGTCGTCCCCACGACCACGAGAATAGGTTGGCCAGCCGCCGACATGTCCGACGACTATAGGGTCGTCCCCAAGACCCCAGCCAATGTTGCCCTGCCGCCGACATATCCGACGACTATAGGGTCGTCCCCACGACCCCGGGTCTAGGTTGGCCCGCCGCCGACTTGTCCGACGACTATACGGTCGTCCCCACGACCCCGGGTCTAGGATGGCCCGCCGCCGACTTGTCCGACGACTATACGGTCGTCCCCACGACCCCGGGAGTAGGTTGGCCCGCCGCCGACTTGTCCGACGACTATAGGGTCGTCCCCACGAACCCGGGACTAGGTTGGCCAGTCACCGACATGTCCGACGACTATAGGGTCGTCCCCAAGACCACGGGCCAAAGTTGCCCTGCCGCCGACATGTCCGACGACTATAGGGTCGTCCCCACGACCCCAGGGTCTAGGTTGGCCCGCCGCCGACTTGTCCGACGACTATACGGTCGTCCCCACGACCACGGGACTAGGTTGGCCCGCCGCCGACTTGTCCGACGACTATAGGTTCGTCCCTACCACCCCGGGACTAGGTTGGCCAGCCGCCGACATGTCCGACGTCTATAGGGTCGTCCCCACGACCCCGGGTCTAGGTTGTCCCGCCGCCGACTTGTCCGACGACTTTACGGTCGTCCCCACGACCACGGGACTAGGTTGGCCCGCCGTCGACGGGTCCGACGTCTATAGGGTCGTCCCTACCACCCCGGGACTAGGTTGGCCAGCCGCCGACATGTCCGACGTCTATAGGGTCGTCCCCACGACCCCGGGGCTTGATTGCCCCGGCACCGTCATGTCCGACGACTATAGGGTCGTCCCCACGACCCCGGGACTAGGTTGGACCGCCGCCGACTTGTCCTACGACTATAGGGTCGTCTCCACGACCCCGGGACTAGGTTGGCCAGCCGCCGACATGTCCGACGACTATAGGGTCGTCCCCACGACCACGGGACTAGGTTGGCCCGCCGCCGACATGTCCGACGTCTATAGGGTCGTCCCCACGCCCCGGGCCAAAGTTGGCCAGCCGCCGACATGTCCGACGACTATAGGGTCGTCCCCACGACCACTGTCCAAAGTTGCCCAGCCGCCGACATGTCCGACGACTATAGGGTCGTCCCCACGACCACTGTCCAAAGTTGCCCAGCCGCCGACATGTCCGACGACTATAGGGTCGTCCCCACGACCCCGGGGGTAGGTTGGCCCGCCGCCGACTTGTCCGACGACTATAGGGTCGTCCCCACGACCCCGGGACTAGGTTGGCCAGTCACCGAAATGTCCGACGACTATAGGGTCGTCCCCAAGACCACGGGCCAAAGTTGCCCTGCCGCCGACATGTCCGACGACTATAGGGTCGTCCCCACGACCCCGGGTCTAGGTTGTCCCGCCGCCGACTTGTCCGACGACTATACGGTCGTCCCCACGACCACGGGACTAGGTTGGCCCGCCGTCGACTTGTCCGACGTCTATAGGGTCGTCCCTACCACCCCGGGACTAGGTTGGCCAGCCGCCGACATGTCCGACGTCTATAGGGTCGTCCCCACGACCCCGGGGCTAGATTGCCCCGGCACCGTCATGTCCGACGACTATAGGGTCGTCCCCACGACCCCGGAACAAGATTGGCCCGCCACCGTCATGTCCGACGACTATACGGTCGTCCCCTCGACCCCGGGACTAGGTTGGCCCGCCGCCGACGTGTCCTACGACGATGGGGTCGTCCCCACGACCACGAGAATAGGTTGGCCAGCCGCCGACATGTCCGACGACTATAGGGTCGTCCCCAAGACCACGGGCCAAAGTTGCCCTGCCACCGACATGTCCGACGACTATAGGGTCGTCCCCACGACCACTGTCCAAAGTTGCCCAGCCGCCGACATGTCCGACGACTATAGGGTCGTCCCCACGACCACTGTCCAAAGTTGCCCAGCCGCCGACATGTCCGACGACTATAGGGTCGTCCCCACGACCACGAGAATAGGTTGGCCAGCCGCCGACTTGTCCGACGACAATAGGGTCGTCCCCACGCCCCGGGCCAAAGTTGGCCAGCCGCCGACATGTCCGACGACTATAGGGTCGTCCCCACGACCCCGGGACTAGATTGGCCCGCCACCGTCATGTCCGACGACTATAGGGCCGTCTCCACGACCCCGGGACTAGGTTGACCCGCCGCCGACATGTCCGACGTCTATAGGGTCGTCCCCACGACCCCGGGGCAAGATTGGCCCGCCACCGTCATGTCCGACGACTATAGGTTCGTCCCTACGACCCTGGGCATACGTTGGCCCGCCGCCGACTTGTCCGACGACTATAGGGTCGTCCCCACGACCCCGGGAGTAGGTTGGCCCGCCGCCGACTTGTCCGACGACTATAGGGTCGTCCCCACGAACCCGGGACTAGGTTGGCCAGTCGCCGACATGTCCGACGACTATAGGGTCGCCCCCAAGACCACGGGCCAAAGTTGCCCTGCCGCCGACATGTCCGACGACTATAGGGTCGTCCCCACGACCCCGGGTCTAGGTTGGCCCGCCGCCGACTTGTCCGACGACTATACGGTCGTCCCCACGACCACGGGACTAGGTTGGCCCGCCGCCGACTTGTCCGACAACTATAGGGTCGTACCTACCACCCCGGGACTAGGTTGGCCAGCCGCCGACATGTCCGACGTCTATAGGGTCGTCCCCACGACCACGAGAATAGGTTGGCCAGCCGCCGACATGTCCGACGACTATAGGGTCGTCCCCAAGACCCCAGCCAAAGTTGCCCTGCCGCCGACATATCCGACGACTATAGGGTCGTCCCCACGACCCCGGGTCTAGGTTGGCCCGCCGCCGACTTGTCCGACGACTATACGGTCGTCCCCACGACCCCGGGTCTAGGATGGCCCGCCGCCGACTTGTCCGACGACTATACGGTCGTCCCCACGACCCCGGGAGTAGGTTGGCCCGCCGCCGACTTGTCCGACGACTATAGGGTCGTCCCCACGAACCCGGGACTAGGTTGGCCAGTCACCGACATGTCCGACGACTATAGGGTCGTCCCCAAGACCACGGGCCAAAGTTGCCCTGCCGCCGACTTGTCCGACGACAATAGGGTCGTCCCCACGACCCCGGGACTAGGTTGGCCAGCCGCCGACATGTCCGACGACTATACGGTCGTCCCCACGACCACGGGAATAGATTGGCCCGCCGCCGACTTGTCCGACGACTATAGGGTCGTCCCTACCACCCCGGGACTAGGTTGGCCAGCCGCCGACATGTCCGACGTCTATAGGGTCGTCCCCACGACCCCGGGGCTAGATTGCCCCGGCACCGTCATGTCCGACGACTATAGGGTCGTCCTCACGACCCCGGGTCTAGGCTGGCCCGCCGCCGACGTGTCCTACGGCTATGGGGTCGTCCCCACGACCACGAGACGAGGTTGGCCAGCCGCCGACAGGTCCGACGACTATAGGGTCGTCCCCACCACCCCGGGTCTAGGTTGGCCAGCCGCCGACATGTCCGACGACTATAGGGTCGTCCCCACGACCACGGGCCAAAGTTGCCCTGCCGCCGACATGTCCGACGACTATAGGGTCGTCCCCAAGACCACGGGCCAAAGTTGCCCTGCCGCCGACATGTCCGACGACTATAGGGTCGTCCCCACGACCCCGGGTCTAGGTTGGCCCGCCGCCGACTTGTCCGACGACTATACGGTCGTCCCCACGACCACGGGACTAGGTTGGCCCGCCGCCGACTTGTCCGACGACTATAGGGTCGTCCCTACCACCGCGGGACTAGGTTGGCCAGCCGCCGACATGTCCGACGTCTATAGGGTCGTCCCCACGACCCCGGGGCTAGATTGCCCCGGCACCGTCATGTCCGACGACCTTAGGGTCGTCCCCACGACCCCGGGACTAGGTTGGCCCGCCGCCGACTTGTCCGACAACTATAGGGTCGTCTCCACGACCCCGGGACTAGGTTGGCCAACCGCCGACATGTCCGACGACTATAGGGTCGTCCCCACGCCCCGGGCCAAAGATGGCCAGCCGCCGACATGTCCGAAGACTATAGGGTCGTCCCCACGACCCCGGGACTAGATTGGCCCGCCACCGTCATGTCCGACGACTATACGGTCGTCCCCACGACCCCGGGACTAGGTTGGCCCGCCGCCGACGTGTTCTACGACTATGGGGTCGTCCCCACGACCACGAGACGAGGTTGGCCAGCCGCCGACATGTCCGACGACTATAGGGTCGTCCCCACCACCCCGGGTCTAGGTTGGACATCCGCCGACATGTCCGACGACTATAGGGTCGTCCCCACGACCCCGGGGCTAGGTTGGACATCCGCCGACATGTCCGACGACTATAGGGTCGTCCCCACGACCCCGGGGCTAGATTGCCCCGGCACCGTCATGTCCGACGACTATAGGGTCGTCCCCACGACCCCGGAACAAGATTGGCCCGCCATCGTCATGTCCGACGACTATACGGTCGTCCCCTCGACCCCGGGACTAGGTTGGCCCGCCGCCGACATGTCCGACGACTATAGGGTCGTCCCCACGACCACTGTCCAAAGTTGCCCAGCCGCCGACATGTCCGACGACTATAGGGTCGTCCCCACGACCACTGTCCAAAGTTGCCCAGCCGCCGACATGTCCGACGACTATAGGGTCGTCCCCACGCCCCGGGCCAAAGATGGCCAGCCGCCGACATGTCCGAAGACTATAGGGTCGTCCCCACGACCCCGGGACTAGATTGGCCCGCCACCGTCATGTCCGACGACTATACGGTCGTCCCCACGACCCCGGGACTAGGTTGGCCCGCCGCCGACGTGTTCTACGACTATGGGGTCGTCCCCACGACCACGAGACGAGGTTGGCCAGCCGCCGACATGTCCGACGACTATAGGGTCGTCCCCACCACCCCGGGTCTAGGTTGGACATCCGCCGACATGTCCGACGACTATAGGGTCGTCCCCACGACCCCGGGGCTAGGTTGGACATCCGCCGACATGTCCGACGACTATAGGGTCGTCCCCACGACCCCGGGGCTAGATTGCCCCGGCACCGTCATGTCCGACGACTATAGGGTCGTCCCCACGACCCCGGAACAAGATTGGCCCGCCATCGTCATGTCCGACGACTATACGGTCGTCCCCTCGACCCCGGGACTAGGTTGGCCCGCCGCCGACATGTCCGACGACTATAGGGTCGTCCCCACGACCACTGTCCAAAGTTGCCCAGCCGCCGACATGTCCGACGACTATAGGGTCGTCCCCACGACCACTGTCCAAAGTTGCCCAGCCGCCGACATGTCCGACGACTATAGGGTCGTCCCCACGACCCCGGGACTAGGTTCGCCGGCCGCCGACTTGTCCGACGACTATAGGGTCGTCCCCACGACCCCGGGACTAGGTCGGCCCGCCGCCGACTTCTCCGACAACTATAGGGTCGTCCCCACGAACCCGGGACTAGGTTGGCCAGTCACCGACATGTCCGACGACTATAGGGTCGTCCCCACGAACCCGGGACTAGGTTGGCCAGTCACCGACATGTCCGACGACTATAGGGTCGTCCCCAAGACCACGGGCCAAAGTTGCCCTGCCGCCGGCATGTCCGACGACTATAGGGTCGTCCCCACGACCCCGGGGGTAGGTTGGCCCGCCGCTGACTTGTCCGACGACTATAGGGTCGTCCCCACGACCCCGGGACTAGGTTGGCCAGTCACCGAAATGTCCGACGACTATAGGGTCGTCCCCAAGACCACGGGCCAAAGTTGCCCTGCCGCCGACATGTCCGACGACTATAGGGTCGTCCCCACGACCCCGGGTCTAGGTTGTACCGCCGCCGACTTGTCCGACGACTATACGGTCGTCCCCACGACCACGGGACTAGGTTGGCCCGCCGCCGACTTGTCCGACGTCTATAGGGTCGTCCCTACCACCCCGGGACTAGGTTGGCCAGCCGCCGACATGTCCGACGTCTATAGGGTCGTCCCCACGACCCCGGGGCTAGATTGCCCCGCCACCGTCATGTCCGACGACTATAGGGTCGTCCCCACGACCCCGGAATAAGATTGGCCCGCCACCGTCATGTCCGACGACTATACGGTCGTCCCCTCGACCCCGGGACTAGGTTGGCCCGCCGCCGACGTGTCCTACGACGATGGGGTCGTCCCCACGACCACGAGAATAGGTTGGCCAGCCGCCGACATGTCCGACGACTATAGGTTCGTCCCCAAGACCACGGGCCAAAGTTGCCCTGCCGCCGACATGTCCGACGACTATAGGGTCGTCCCCACGACCCCGGGTCTAGGTTGGCCCGCCGCCGACGTGTCCTACGGCTATGGGGTCGTCCCCACGACCACGAGACGAGGTTGGCCAGCCGCCGACAGGTCCGACGACTATAGGGTCGTCCCCACCACCCCGGGTCTAGGTTGGCCAGCCGCCGACATGTCCGACGACTATAGGGTCGTCCCCACGACCACGGGCCAAAGTTGCCCTGCCGCCGACATGTCCGACGACTATAGGGTCGTCCCCACGACCACTGTCCAAAGTTGCCCAGCCGCCGACATGTCCGACGACTATAGGGTCGTCCCCACGACCACTGTCCAAAGTTGCCCAGCCGCCGACATGTCCGACGACTATAGGGTCGTCCCCACGACCACGAGAATAGGTTGGCCAGCCGCCGACTTGTCCGACGACTATAGGGTCGTCCCCACGACCCCGGGACTAGGTTGGCCAGCCACCGACATGTCCGACGACTATACGGTCGTCCCCACGACCACGGGACTAGGTTGGCCCGCCGCCGACTTGTCCGACAACTATAGGGTCGTCCCTACCACCCCGGGACTAGGTTGGCCAGCCGCCGACATGTCCGACGTCTATAGGGTCGTCCCCACGACCACGAGAATAGGTTGGCCAGCCGCCGACATGTCCGACGACTATAGGGTCGTCCCCAAGACCCCAGCCAAAGTTATCCTGCCGCCGAAATATCCGACGACTATAGGGTCGTCCCCACGACCCCGGGTCTAGGTTGGCCCGCCGCCGACTTGTCCGACGACTATACGGTCGTCCCCACGACCCCGGGTCTAGGTTGGCCCGCCGCCGACTTGTCCGACGACTATACGGTCGTCCCCACGACCCCGGGAGTAGGTTGGCCCGCCGCCGACTTGTCCGACGACTATAGGGTCGTCCCCACGAACCCGGGACTAGGTTGGCCAGTCACCGACATGTCCGACGACTATAGGGTCGTCCCCAAGACCACGGGCCAAAGTTGCCCTGCCGCCGACATGTCCGACGACTATAGGGTCGTCCCCACGACCCCAGGGTCTAGGTTGGCCCGCCGCCGACTTGTCCGACGACTATACGGTCGTCCCCACGACCACGGGACTAGGTTGGCCCGCCGCCGACTTGTCCGACGACTATAGGGTCGTCCCTACCACCCCGGGACTAGGTTGGCCAGCCGCCGACATGTCCGACGTCTATAGGGTCGTCCCCACGACCCCGGGGCTAGATTGCCCCGGCACCGTCATGTCCGACGACTATAGGGTCGTCCCCACGCCCCGGCCCAAAGTTGGCCAGCCGCCGACATGTCCGACGACTATAGGGTCGTCCCCACGACCCCGGGACTAGGTTGGCCAGCCGCCGACATGTCCGACGACTATACGGTCGTCCCCACGACCACGAGAATAGGTTGGCCAGCCGCCGACTTGCCCGACGACTATAGGGTCGTCCCCACGACCCCGGGACTAGGTTGGCCAGCCGCCGACATGTCCGACGACTATACGGTCGTCCCCACGACCACGGGAATAGATTGGCCCGCCGCCGACTTGTCCGACGACTATAGGGTCGTCCCTACCACCCCGGGACTAGGTTGGCCAGCCGCCGACATGTCCGACGTCTATAGGGTCGTCCCCACGACCCCGGGGCTAGATTGCCCCGGCACCGTCATGTCCGACGACTATAGGGTCGTCCCCACGACCCCGGGACTAGGTTGGCCCGCCGCCGACTTGTCCTACGACTATAGGGTCGTCTCCACGACCCCGGGACTAGGTTGGCCAGCCGCCGACATGTCCGACGACTATAGGGTCGTCCCCACGACCACGGGACTAGGTTGGCCCGCCGCCGACATGTCCGACGTCTATAGGGTCGTCCCCACGCCCCGGGCCAAAGTTGGCCAGCCGCCGACATGTCCGACGACTATAGGGTCGTCCCCACGACCCCGGGACTAGATTGGCCCGCCACCGTCATGTCCGACGACTATAGGGCCGTCTCCACGACCCCGGGACTAGGTTGGCCCGCCGCCGACTTGTCCGACGACTATAGGGTCGTCCCCACGACCACGAGAATAGGTTGGCCAGCCGCCGACTTGTCCGACGACTATAGGGTCGTCCCCACGACCCCGGGACTAGGTTGGCCAGCCGCCGACATGTCCGACGACTATACGGTCGTCCCCACGACCACGGGAATAGATTGGCCCGCCGCCGACTTGTCCGACGACTATAGGGTCGTCCCTACCACCCCGGGACTAGGTTGGCCAGCCGCCGACATGTCCGACGTCTATAGGGTCGTCCCCACGACCCCGGGGCTAGATTGCCCCGGCACCGTCATGTCCGACGACTATAGGGTCGTCCCCACGACCCCGGGACTTGGTTGGCCCGCCGCCGACTTGTCCTACGACTATAGGGTCGTCTCCACGACCCCGGGACTAGGTTGGCCAGCCGCCGACATGTCCGACGACTATAGGGTCGTCCCCACGACCACGGGACTAGGTTGGCCGGCCGCCGACATGTGCGACGTCTATAGGGTCGTTCCCACGCCCCGGGCCAAAGTTGGCCAGCCGCCGACATGTCCGACGACTATAGGGTCGTCCCCACGACCCCGGGACTAGATTGGCCCGCCACCGTCATGTCCGACGACTATAGGGCCGTCTCCACGACCCCGGGACTAGGTTGGCCCGCCGCCGACATGTCCGACGTCTATAGGGTCGTCCCCACGACCCCGGGGCAAGATTGGCCCGCCACCGTCATGTCCGACGACTATAGGTTCGTCCCTACGACCCTGGGCATACGTTGGCCCGCCGCCGACTTGTCCGACGACTATAGGGTCGTCCCCACGACCCCGGGAGTAGGATGGCCCGCCGCCGACTTGTCCAACGACTATAGGGTCGTCCCCACGAACCCGGGACTAGGTTGGCCAGTCGCCGACATGTCCGACGACTATAGGGTCGTCCCCAAGACCACGGGCCAAAGTTGCCCTGCCGCCGACATGTCCGACGACTATAGGGTCGTCCCCACGACCCCGGGTCTAGGTTGGCCCGCCGCCGACTTGTCCGACGACTATACGGTCGTCCCCACGACCACGGGACTAGGTTGGCCCGCCGCCGACTTGTCCGACAACTATAGGGTCGTCCCTACCACCCCGGGACTAGGTTGGCCAGCCGCCGACATGTCCGACGTCTATAGGGTCGTCCCCACGACCACGAGAATAGGTTGGCCAGCCGCCGACATGTCCGACGACTATAGGGTCGTCCCCAAGACCCCAGTCAAAGTTGCCCTGCCGCCGACATATCCGACGACTATACGGTCGTCCCCACGACCCCGGGTCTAGGTTGGCCCGCCGCCGACTTGTCCGACGACTATACGGTCGTCCCCACGACCCCGGGAGTAGGTTGGCCCGCCGCCGACTTGTCCGACGACTATAGGGTCGTCCCCACGAACCCGGGACTAGGTTGGCCAGTCACCGACATGTCCGACGACTATAGGGTCGTCCCCAAGACCACGGGCCAAAGTTGCCCTGCCGCCGACATGTCCGACGACTATAGGGTCGTCCCCACGACCCCAGGGTCTAGGTTGGCCCGCCGCCGACTTGTCCGACGACTATACGGTCGTCCCCACGACCACGGTACTAGGTTGGCCCGCCGCCGACTTGTCCGACGACTATAGGGTCGTCCCTACCACCCCGGGACTAGGTTGGCCAGCCGCCGACATGTCCGACGTCTATAGGGTCGTCCCCACGACCCCGGGGCTAGATTGCCCCGGCACCGTCATGTCCGACGACTATAGGGTCGTCCCCACGACCCCGGGACTAGGTTGGCCCGCCGCCGACTTGTCCGACGACTATAGGGTCGTCCCTACCACCCCGGGACTAGGTTGGCCAGCCGCCGACATGTCCGACGTCTATAGGGTCGTCCCCACGACCCCGGGGCTAGATTGCCCCGGCACCGTCATGTCCGACGACTATAGGGTCGTCCCCACGACCCCGGGACTAGGTTGGCCCGCCGCCGACTTGTCCTACGACTATAGGGTCGTCTCCACGACCCCGGGACTAGGTTGGCCAGCCGCCGACATGTCCGACGACTATAGGGTCGTCCCCACGACCACTTTCCAATGTTGCCCAGCCGCCGACATGTCCGACGACTATAGGGTCGTCCCCACGACCCCGGGACTAGGTCGGCCCGCCGCCGACTTGTCCGACGACTATAGGGTCGTCCCTACCACCCCGGGACTAGGTTGGCCAGCCGCCGACATGTCCGACGTCTATAGGGTCGTCCCCACGACCCCGGGGCTAGATTGCCCCGGCACCGTCATGTCCGACGACTATAGGGTCGTCCCCACGACCACGGGACAAGGTTGGCCCGCCGCCGACTTGTCCGACGACTATAGGGTCGTCTCCACGACGCCGGGACTAGGTTGGCCAGTCACCGACATGTCCGACGACTATAGGGCCGTCCCCACGACCCCGGGACTAGGTCGGCCCGCCGCCGACTTGTCCGACGACTATAGGGTCGTCCCTACCACCCCGGGACTAGGTTGGCCAGCCGCCGACATGTCCGACGTCTATAGGGTCGTCCCCACGACCCCGGGGCTAGATTGCCCCGGCACCGTCATGTCCGACGACTATAGGGTCGTCTCCACGACCCCGGGACTAGGTTGGCCAGCCGCCGACATGTCCGACGACTATAGGGTCGTCCCCACGACCACTGTCCAATGATGCCCAGCCGCCGACATGTCCGACGACTATAGGGTCGTCCCCACGACCCCGGGACTAGGTCGGCCCGCCGCCGACTTGTCCGACGACTATAGGGTCGTCCCTACCACCCCGGGACTAGGTTGGCCAGCCGCCGACATGTCCGACGTCTATAGGGTCGTCCCCACGACCCCGGGGCTAGATTGCCCCGGCACCGTCATGTCCGACGACTATAGGGTCGTCCCCACGACCCCGGGACTAGGTTGGCCCGCCGCCGACTTGTCCGACGACTATAGGGTCGTCTCCACGACGCCGGGACTAGGTTGGCCAGTCACCGACATGTCCGACGACTATAGGGCCGTCCCCACGACCACGGGCAAAGTTGCCCTGCCGCCGACATGTCCGACGACTATAGGGTCGTCCCCACGACCCCGGGACTATGTTGGCCCGCCGCCGACATGTCCGACGACTATAGGGTCGTCCCCAAGACCACTGGCCAAAGTTGCCCAGCCGCCGACATGTCCGACGACTATAGGGTCGTCCCCACGCCCCGGGCCAAAGATGGCCAGCCGCCGACATGTCCGACGACTATAGGGTCGTCCCCACGACCCCCGGGCTAGATTGCCCCGGCACCGTCATGTCCGACGACTATAGGGTCGTCCCCACGACCACGGGACTAGGTTGGCCCGCCGCCGACATGTCCGACGTCTATAGGGTCGTCCCCACGCCCCGGGCCAAAGTTGGCCAGCCGCCGACATGTCCGACGACTATAGGGTCGTCCCCACGACCCCGGGACTAGATTGGCCCGCCACCGTCATGTCCGACGACAATAGGGCCGTCTCCACGACCCCGGGACTAGGTTGGCCCGCCGCCGACTTGTCCGACGACTATAGGGTCGTCCCCACGACCACTGGCCAAAGTTGCCCAGCCGCCGACATGTCCGACGACTATAGGGTCGTCCCCACGCCCCGGGACTAGGTTCGCCGGCTGCCGACTTGTCCGACGACTATAGGGTCGTCCCCACGACCCCGGGACTAGGTTGGCCGGCCGCCGACTTGTCCGACGACTATAGGGTCGTCCCCACGACCCCGGGACTAGGTCGGCCCGCCGCCGACTTGTCCGACGATTATAGGGTCGTCCCCACGACCCCGGGACAAGGTTGGCCAGTCACCGACATGTCCGACGACTATAGGGTCGTCCCCAAGACCACGGGCCAAAGTTGCCCTGCCGCCGACATGTCCGACGACTATAGGGTCGTCCCCACGACCCCGGGACTAGGTTCGCCGGCTGCCGACTTGTCCGACGACTATAGGGTCGTCCCCACGACCCCGGGTCTAGGTTGGCCCGCCGCCGACTTGTCCGACGACTATAGGGTCGTCCCCACGACCCCGGGAGTAGGTTGGCCCGCCGCCGACTTGTCCGACGACTATAGGGTCGTCCCCACGAACCCGGGACTAGGTTGGCCAGTCACCGACATGTCCGACGACTATAGGGTCGTCCCCAAGACCACGGGCCAAAGTTGCCCTGCCGCCGACATGTCCGACGACTATAGGGTCGTCCCCACGACCCCGGGACTAGGTTGGCCGGCCGCCGACTTGTCCGACGACTATAGGGTCGTCCCCACGACCCCGGGACTAGGTCGGCCCGCCGCCGACTTGTCCGACGATTATAGGGTCGTCCCCACGACCCCGGGACAAGGTTGGCCAGTCACCGACATGTCCGACGACTATAGGGTCGTCCCCAAGACCACGGGCCAAAGTTGCCCTGCCGCCGACATGTCCGACGACTATAGGGTCGTCCCCACGAACACGGGCCAAAGTTGCCCTGCCGCCGACATGTCCGACGACTATAGGGTCGTCCCCACGACCACTGTCCAAAGTTGCCCAGCCGCCGACATGTCCGACGACTATAGGGTCGTCCCCACGACCCCGGGACTAGGTTCGCCGGCTGCCGACTTGTCCGACGACTATAGGGTCGTCCCCACGACCCCGGGTCTAGGTTGGCCCGCCGCCGACTTGTCCGACGACTATAGGGTCGTCCCCACGACCCCGGGAGTAGGTTGGCCCGCCGCCGACTTGTCCGACGACTATAGGGTCGTCCCCACGAACCCGGGACTAGGTTGGCCAGTCACCGACATGTCCGACGACTATAGGGTCGTCCCCAAGACCACGGGCCAAAGTTGCCCTGCCGCCGACATGTCCGACGACTATAGGGTCGTCCCCACGACCCCGGGTCTAGGTTGGCCCGCCGCCGACATGTCCGACGACTATACGGTCGTCCCCACGACCACGGGACTAGGTTGGCACGCCGCCGACTTGTCCGACGTCTATAGGGTCGTTCCCATGACCACTGTCCAATGTTGCCCAGCCGCCGACATGTCCGACGACTATACGGTCGTCCCCACGACCACGGTACTAGGTTGGCCCGCCGCCGACTTGTCCGACGACTATAGGGTCGTCCCTACCACCCCGGGACTAGGTTGGCCAGCCGCCGACATGTCCGACGTCTATAGGGTCGTCCCCACGACCCCGGGGCTAGATTGCCCCGGCACCGTCATGTCCGACGACTATAGGGTCGTCCCCACGACCCCGGGACTAGGTTGGCCCGCCGCCGACTTGTCCGACGACTATAGGGTCGTCCCTACCACCCCGGGACTAGGTTGGCCAGCCGCCGACATGTCCGACGTCTATAGGGTCGTCCCCACGACCCCGGGGCTAGATTGCCCCGGCACCGTCATGTCCGACGACTATAGGGTCGTCCCCACGACCCCGGGACTAGGTTGGCCCGCCGCCGACTTGTCCTACGACTATAGGGTCGTCTCCACGACCCCGGGACTAGGTTGGCCAGCCGCCGACATGTCCGACGACTATAGGGTCGTCCCCACGACCACTGTCCAATGTTGCCCAGCCGCCGACATGTCCGACGACTATAGGGTCGTCCCCACGACCCCGGGACTAGGTCGGCCCGCCGCCGACTTGTCCGACGACTATAGGGTCGTCCCTACCACCCCGGGACTAGGTTGGCCAGCCGCCGACATGTCCGACGTCTATAGGGTCGTCCCCACGACCCCGGGGCTAGATTGCCCCGGCACCGTCATGTCCGACGACTATAGGGTCGTCCCCACGACCCCGGGACAAGGTTGGCCCGCCGCCGACTTGTCCGACGACTATAGGGTCGTCTCCACGACGCCGGGACTAGGTTGGCCAGTCACCGACATGTCCGACGACTATAGGGCCGTCCCCACGACCCCGGGACTAGGTCGGCCCGCCGCCGACTTGTCCGACGACTATAGGGTCGTCCCTACCACCCCGGGACTAGGTTGGCCAGCCGCCGACATGTCCGACGTCTATAGGGTCGTCCCCACGACCCCGGGGCTAGATTGCCCCGGCACCGTCATGTCCGACGACTATAGGGTCGTCTCTACGACCCCGGGACTAGGTTGGCCAGCCGCCGACATGTCCGACGACTATAGGGTCGTCCCCACGACCACTGTCCAATGATGCCCAGCCGCCGACATGTCCGACGACTATAGGGTCGTCCCCACGACCCCGGGACTAGGTCGGCCCGCCGCCGACTTGTCCGACGACTATAGGGTCGTCCCTACCACCCCGGGACTAGGTTGGCCAGCCGCCGACATGTCCGACGTCTATAGGGTCGTCCCCACGACCCCGGGGCTAGATTGCCCCGGCACCGTCATGTCCGACGACTATAGGGTCGTCCCCACGACCCCGGGACTAGGTTGGCCCGCCGCCGACTTGTCCGACGACTATAGGGTCGTCTCCACGACGCCGGGACTAGGTTGGCCAGTCACCGACATGTCCGACGACTATAGGGCCGTCCCCACGACCACGGGCAAAGTTGCCCTGCCGCCGACATGTCCGACGACTATAGGGTCGTCCCCACGACCCCGGGACTATGTTGGCCCGCCGCCGACATGTCCGACGACTATAGGGTCGTCCCCAAGACCACTGGCCAAAGTTGCCCAGCCGCCGATATGTCCGACGACTATAGGGTCGTCCCCACGCCCCGGGCCAAAGATGGCCAGCCGCCGACATGTCCGACGACTATAGGGTCGTCCCCACGACCCCCGGGCTAGATTGCCCCGGCACCGTCATGTCCGACGACTATAGGGTCGTCCCCACGACCACGGGACTAGGTTGGCCCGCCGCCGACATGTCCGACGTCTATAGGGTCGTCCCCACGCCCCGGGCCAAAGTTGGCCAGCCGCCGACATGTCCGACGACTATAGGGTCGTCCCCACGACCCCGGGACTAGATTGGCCCGCCACCGTCATGTCCGACGACAATAGGGCCGTCTCCACGACCCCGGGACTAGGTTGGCCCGCCGCCGACTTGTCCGACGACTATAGGGTCGTCCCCACGACCACTGGCCAAAGTTGCCCAGCCGCCGACATGTCCGACGACTATAGGGTCGTCCCCACGCCCCGGGCCAAAGATGGCCAGCCGCCGACATGTCCGACGACTATAGGGTCGTCCCCACGACCCCGGGACTAGATTGGCCCGCCACCGTCATGTCCGACGACTATAAGGTCGTCCCCACGACCCCGGGACTTGGTTGACCCGCCGCCGACGAGTCCTACGACTATGGGGTCGTCCCCACGACCACGAGATGAGGTTGGCCTGCCGCCGACATGTCCGACGACTATAGGGTCGTCCCCACGACCACTGTCCAATGTTGCCCAGCCGCCGACATGTCCGACGACTATAGGGTCGTCCCCACGACCCCGGGACTAGGTTGGCCGGCCGCCGACTTGTCCGACGACTATAGGGTCGTCCCCACGACCCCGGGACTAGGTCGGCCCGCCGCCGACTTGTCCGACGACTATAGGGTCGTCCCCACGACCCCGGGACAAGGTTGGCCAGTCACCGACATGTCCGACGACTATAGGGTCGTCCCCAAGACCACGGGCCAAAGTTGCCCTGCCGCCGACATGTCCGACGACTATAGGGTCGTCCCCACGAACACGGGCCAAAGTTGCCCTGCCGCCGACATGTCCGACGACTATAGGGTCGTCCCCACGACCACTGTCCAAAGTTGCCCAGCCGCCGACATGTCCGACGACTATAGGGTCGTCCCCACGACCCCGGGACTAGGTTCGCCGGCTGCCGACTTGTCCGACGACTATAGGGTCGTCCCCACGACCCCGGGTCTAGGTTGGCCCGCCGCCGACTTGTCCGACGACTATAGGGTCGTCCCCACGACCCCGGGAGTAGGTTGGCCCGCCGCCGACTTGTCCGACGACTATAGGGTCGTCCCCACGAACCCGGGACTAGGTTGGCCAGTCACCGACATGTCCGACGACTATAGGGTCGTCCCCAAGACCACGGGCCAAAGTTGCCCTGCCGCCGACATGTCCGACGACTATAGGGTCGTCCCCACGCCCCGGGCCAAAGATGGCCAGCCGCCGACATGTCCGACGACTATAGGGTCGTCCCCACGACCCCGGGACTAGATTGGCCCGCCACCGTCATGTCCGACGACTATAAGGTCGTCCCCACGACCCCGGGACTTGGTTGACCCGCCGCCGACGAGTCCTACGACTATGGGGTCGTCCCCACGACCACGAGATGAGGTTGGCCTGCCGCCGACATGTCCGACGACTATAGGGTCGTCCCCACGACCACTGTCCAATGTTGCCCAGCCGCCGACATGTCCGACGACTATAGGGTCGTCCCCACGACCCCGGGACTAGGTTGGCCGGCCGCCGACTTGTCCGACGACTATAGGGTCGTCCCCACGACCCCGGGACTAGGTCGGCCCGCCGCCGACTTGTCCGACGACTATAGGGTCGTCCCCACGACCCCGGGACAAGGTTGGCCAGTCACCGACATGTCCGACGACTATAGGGTCGTCCCCAAGACCACGGGCCAAAGTTGCCCTGCCGCCGACATGTCCGACGACTATAGGGTCGTCCCCACGACCACTGTCCAAAGTTGCCCAGCCGCCGACATGTCCGACGACTATAGGGCCGTCTCCACGACCCCGGGACTAGGTTGGCCCGCCGCCGACTTGTCCGACGACTATAGGGTCGTCCCCAAGACCACTGGCCAAAGTTGCCCAGCCGCCGACATGTCCGACGACTATAGGGTCGTCCCCACGCCCCGGGCCAAAGATGGCCAGCCGCCGTCATGTCCGACGACTATAGGGTCGTCCCCACGACCCCGGGACTAGGTTGGCCCGCCGCCGACTTGTCCTACGACTATAGGGTCGTCTCCACGACCCCGGGACTAGGTTGGCCAGCCGCCGACATGTCCGACGACTATAGGGTCGTCCCCACGACCACGGGACTAGGTTGGCCCGCCGCCGACATGTCCGACGTCTATAGGGTCGTCCCCACGCCCCGGGCCAAAGTTGGCCAGCCGCCGACATGTCCGACGACTATAGGGTCGTCCCCACGACCCCGGGACTAGATTGGCCCGCCACCGTCATGTCCGACGACTATAGGGCCGTCTCCACGACCCCGGGACTAGGTTGGCCCGCCGCCGACTTGTCCGACGACTATAGGGTCGTCCCCACGACCACTGGCCAAAGTTGGCCAGCCGCCGACATGTCCGACGACTATAGGGTCGTACCCACGCCCCGGGCCAAAGATGGCCAGCCGCCGACATGTCCGACGACTATAGGGTCGTCCCCACGACCCCGGGACTAGATTGGCCCGCCACCGTCATGTCCGACGACTATACGGTCGTCCCCACGACCCCGGGACTAGGTTGGCCCGCCGCCGACGTGTCCTACGACTATGGGGTCGTCCCCACGACCACGAGACGAGGTTGGCCAGCCGCCGACAGGTCCGACGACTATAGGGTCGTCCCCACGACCACTGTCCAAAGTTGCCCAGGCGCCGACATGTCCGACGACTATAGGGTCGTCCCCACGACCCCGGGGCTAGATTGCCCTGGCACCGTCATGTCCGACGACTATAGGGTCGTCCCCACGACCCCGGGACTAGGTTGGCCGGCCGCCGAATTGTCCGACGACTATAGGGTCGTCCCCACGACCCCGGGACTAGGTCGGCCCGCCGCCGACTTGTCCGACGACTATAGGGTCGTCCCCACGAACCCGATACTAGGTTGGCCAGTCACCGACATGTCCGACGACTATAGGGTCGTCCCCAAGACCACGGGCCAAAGTTGCCCTGCCGCCGACATGTCCGACGACTACAGGGTCGTCCCCACGACCCCGGGCTAGGTTGGCCCGCCGCCGACTTGTCCGACGACTATAGGGTCGTCCCCACGACCCCGGGTCTAGGTTGGCCCGCCGCCGACTTGTCCGA
The DNA here is from genome assembly GCA_946251845.1 of Andrena fulva. Taxonomy (NCBI): domain Eukaryota; kingdom Metazoa; phylum Arthropoda; class Insecta; order Hymenoptera; family Andrenidae; genus Andrena; species Andrena fulva. Next base: position 42,811,070 of record OX276329.1, read on the forward strand.
CGACTATAGGGTCGTCCCCACGACCCCGGGAGTAGGTTGGCCCGCCGCCGACTTGTCCGACGACTATAGGGTCGTCCCCACGACCCCGGGGCTAGATTGCCCCGGCACCGTCATGTCCGACGACTATAGGGTTGTCCCCCCGACCCCGGGACTAGGTTGGCCAGCCGCCGACATGTCCGAAGACTATAGGGTCGTCCCCACGACCCCGGGACTAGATTGGCCCGCCACCGTCATGTCCGACGACTATACGGTCGCCCCCTCGACCCCGGGACTAGGTTGGCCCGCCGCCGACGTGTCCTACGACTATGGGGTCGTCCCCACGACCACGAGACGAGGTTGGCCAGCCGCCGACATGTCCGACGACTATAGGGTCGTCCCCACCACCCCGGGTCTAGGTTGGCCAGCCGCCGACATGTCCGACGACTATAGGGTCGTCCACACGACCACGGGCCAAAGTTGCCCTGCCGCCGACATGTCCGACGACTATAGGGTCGTCCCCACGACCACTGTCCAAAGTTGCCCAGCCGCCGACATGTCCGACGACTATAGGGTCGTCCCCACGACCCCGGGACTAGGTTCGCCGGCCGCCGACTTGTCCGACGACTATAGGGTCGTCCCCACGACCCCGGGACTAGGTCGGCCCGCCGCCGACTTGTCCGACGACTATAGGGTCGTCCCCACGAACCCGGGACTAGGTTGGCCAGTCACCGACATGTCCGACGACTATAGGGTCGTCCCCAAGACCACGGGCCAAAGTTGCCCTGCCGCCGACATGTCCGACGACTATAGGGTCGTCCCCACGACCCCGGGTCTAGGTTGGCCCGCCGCCGACTTGTCCGACGACTATAGGGTCGTCCCCACGACCCCGGGAGTAGGTTGGCCCGCCGCCGACTTGTCCGACGACTATAGGGTCGTCCCCACGAACCCGGGACTAGGTTGGCCAGTCACCGACATGTCCGACGACTATAGGGTCGTCCCCAAGACCACGGGCCAAAGTTGCCCTGCCGCCGACATGTCCGACGACTATAGGGTCGTCCCCACGACCCAGGGTCTAGGTTGGCCCGCCGCCGACTTGTCCGACGACTATACGGTCGTCCCCACGACCACGGGACTAGGTTGGCACGCCGCCGACTTGTCCGACGTCTATAGGGTCGTCCCTACCACCCCGGGACTAGGTTGGCCAGCCGCCGACATGTCCGACGTCTATAGGGTCGTCCCCGCGACGCCGGGGCTAGATTGCCCCGGCACCGTCATATCCGACGACTATAGGGTCGTCCCCACGACCACGGGACTAGGTTGGCCCGCCGCCGACATGTCCGACGTCTATAGGGTCGTCCCCACGCCCCGGGCCAAAGTTGGCCAGCCGCCGACATGTCCGACGACTATAGGGTCGTCCCCACGACCCCGGGACTAGATTGGCCCGCCACCGTCATGTCCGACGACTATAGGGCCGTCTCCACGACCCCGGGACTAGGTTGGCCCGCCGCCGACATGTCCGACGACTATAGGGTCGTCCCCAAGACCACTGGCCAAAGTTGCCCAGCCGCCGACATGTCCGACGACTATAGGGTCGTCCCCACGCCCCGGGCCAAAGATGGCCAGCCGCCGACATGTCCGACGACTATAGGGTCGTCCCCACGACCCCGGGACTAGATTGGCCCGCCACCGTCATGTCCGACGACTATACGGTTGTCCCCACGACCCCGGGACTAGGTTGGCCCGCAGCCGACATGTCCTACGACTATGGGGTCGTCCCCACGACCCCGGGACTAGGTTGGCCAGTCACCGACATGTCCGACGACTATAGGGTCGTCCCCACGCCCCGGGCCAAAGATGGCCAGCCGCCGACATGTCCGAAGACTATAGGGTCGTCCCCACGACCCCGGGACTAGATTGGCCCGCCACCGTCATGTCCGACGACTATACGGTCGTCCCCTCGACCCCGGGACTAGGTGGGCCCGCCGCCGACGTGTCCTACGACTATGGGGTCGTCCCCACGACCACGAAACGAGGTTGGCCAGCCGCCGACATGTCCGACGTCTATAGGGTCGTCCCCATGACCACTGTCCAATGTTGCCCAGCCGCCGACATGTCCGACGACTATAGGGTCGTCCCCACGACCCCGGGACTAGATTGGCCCGCCACCGTCATGTCCGACGACTATAGGGTCGTCTCCACGACCCCGGGACTAGGTTGGCCCGCCGCCGACTTGTCCGACGACTATAGGGTCGTCCCCACGACCACTGGCCAAAGTTGCCCAGCCGCCGACATGTCCGACGACTATAGGGTCGTCCCCACGCCCCGGGCCAAAGATGGCCAGCCGCCGACATGTCCGACGACTATAGGGTCGTCCCCACGACCCCGGGACTAGATTGGCCCGCCACCGTCATGTCCGACGACTATAGGGTCGTTCCCATGACCACTGTCCAATGTTGCCCAGCCGCCGACATGTCCGACGACTATAGGGTCGTCCCCACGACCCCGGGACTAGGTTGGCCGGCCGCCGACTTGTCCGACGACTATAGGGTCGTCCCCACGACCCCGGGACTAGGTCGGCCCGCCGCCGACTTGTCCGACGACTATAGGGTCGTCCCCACGAACCCGGGACTAGGTGGGCCAGTCACCGACATGTCCGACGACTATAGGGTCGTCCCCAAGACCACGGGCCAAAGTTGCCCTGCCGCCGACATGTCCGACGACTATAGGGTCGTCCCCACGACCCCGGGTCTAGGTTGGCCCGCCGCCGACTTGTCCGACGACTATACGGTCGTCCCCACGACCCCGGGTCTAGGTTGGCCCGCCGCCGACTTGTCCGACGACTATACGGTCGTCCCCACGACCCCGGGAGTAGGTTGGCCCGCCGCCGACTTGTCCGACGACTATAGGGTCGTCCCCACGAACCCGGGACTAGGTTGGCCAGTCACCGACATGTCCGACGACTATAGGGTCGTCCCCAAGACCACGGGCCAAAGTTGCCCTGCCGCCGACATGTCCGACGACTATAGGGTCGTCCCCACGACCCCAGGGTCTAGGTTGGCCCGCCGCCGACTTGTCCGACGACTATACGGTCGTCCCCACGACCACGGGACTAGGTTGGCCCGCCGCCGACTTGTCCGACGACTATAGGGTCGTCCCTACCACCCCGGGACTAGGTTGGCCAGCCGCCGACATGTCCGACGTCTATAGGGTCGTCCCCACGACCCCGGGGCTAGATTGCCCCGGCACCGTCATGTCCGACGACTATAGGGTCGTCCCCACGACCCCGGGACTAGGTTGGCCCGCCGCCGACTTGTCCGACGACTATAGGGTCGTCTCCACGACGCCGGGACTAGGTTGGCCAGTCACCGACATGTCCTACGACTATAGGGCCGTCCCCACGCCCACGGGCAAAGTTGCCCTGCCGCCGACATGTCCGACGACTATAGGGTCGTCCCCACGACCCCGGGACTATGTTGGCCCGCCGCCGACATGTCCGACGAGTATAGGGTCGTCCCCACGACCACGGGACTAGGTTGGCCCGCCGCCGACATGTCCGACGTCTATAGGGTCGTCCCCACGCCCCGGGCCAAAGTTGGCCAGCCGCCGACATGTCCGACGACTATAGGGTCGTCCCCACGACCCCGGGACTATGTTGGCCAGCCGCCGACATGTCCGACGACTATACGGTCGTCCCCACGACCACGAGAATAGGTTGGCCAGCCGCCGACTTGACCGACGACTATAGGGTCGTCCCCACGACCCCGGGACTAGGTTGGCCAGCCGCCGACATGTCCGACGACTATACGGTCGTCCCCACGACCACGGGAATAGATTGGCCCGCCGCCGACTTGTCCGACGACTATAGGGTCGTCCCTACCACCCCGGGACTAGGTTGGCCAGCCGCCGACATGTCCGACGTCTATAGGGTCGTCCCCACGACCCCGGGGCTAGATTGCCCCGGCACCGTCATGTCCGACGACTATAGGGTCGTCCCCACGACCCCGGGACTAGGTTGGCCCGCCGCCGACTTGTCCTACGACTATAGGGTCGTCTCCACGACCCCGGGACTAGGTTGGCCAGCCGCCGACATGTCCGACGACTATAGGGTCGTCCCCACGACCACGGGACTAGGTTGGCCCGCCGCCGACATGTCCGACGTCTATAGGGTCGTCCCCACGCCCCGGGCCAAAGTTGGCCAGCCGCCGACATGTCCGACGACTATAGGGTCGTCCCCACGACCCCGGGGCTAGATTGCCCCGGCACCGACTTGTCCGACGACTATAGGGTCCTCCCCACGACCCCGGGGCTAGATTGCCCCGGCACCGTCATGTCCGACGACTATAGGGTCGTCCCCACGACCCCGGGACTAGGTTGGCCCGCCGCCGACTTGTCCTACGACTATAGGGTCGTCTCCACGACCCCGGGACTAGGTTGGCCAGCCGCCGACATGTCCGACGACTATAGGGTCGTCCCCACGACCACGGGACTAGGTTGGCCCGCCGCCGACATGTCCGACGACTATACGGTCGTCCCCACGACCACGGGAATAGATTGGCCCGCCGCCGACTTGTGCGACGACTATAGGGTCGTCCCTACCACCCCGGGACTAGGTTGGCCAGCCGCCGACATGTCCGACGTCTATAGGGTCGTCCCCACGACCCCGGGGCTAGATTGCCCCGGCACCGTCATGTCCGACGACTATAGGGTCGTCCCCACGACCCCGGGACTAGATTGGCCCGCCACCGTCATGTCCGACGACTATAGGGTCGTTCCCACGACCACTGTCCAATGTTGCCCAGCCGCCGACATGTCCGACGACTATAGGGTCGTCCCCACGACCCCGGGACTAGGTTGGCCGGCCGCCGACTTGTCCGACGACTATAGGGTCGTCCCCACGACCCCGGGACTAGGTCGGCCCGCCGCCGACTTGTCCGACGACTATAGGGTCGTCCCCACGAACCCGGGACTAGGTGGGCCAGTCACCGACATGTCCGACGACTATAGGGTCGTCCCCAAGACCACGGGCCAAAGTTGCCCTGCCGCCGACATGTCCGACGACTATAGGGTCGTCCCCACGACCCCAGGGTCTAGGTTGGCCCGCCGCCGACTTGTCCGACGACTATACGGTCGTCCCCACGACCACGGGACTAGGTTGGCCCGCCGCCGACTTGTCCGACGACTATAGGGTCGTCCCTACCACCCCGGGACTAGGTTGGCCAGCCGCCGACATGTCCGACGTCTATAGGGTCGTCCCCACGACCCCGGGGCTAGATTGCCCCGGCACCGTCATGTCCGACGACTATAGGGTCGTCCCCACGACCCCGGGACTAGGTTGGCCCGCCGCCGACTTGTCCGACGACTATAGGGTCGTCTCCACGACGCCGGGACTAGGTTGGCCAGTCACCGACATGTCCGACGACTATAGGGCCGTCCCCACGACCACGGGCAAAGTTGCCCTGCCGCCGACATGTCCGACGACTATAGGGTCGTCCCCACGACCCCGGGACTATGTTGGCCCGCCGCCGACATGTCCGACGAGTATAGGGTCGTCCCCACGACCACGGGACTAGGTTGGCCCGCCGCCGACATGTCCGACGTCTATAGGGTCGTCCCCACGCCCCGGGCCAAAGTTGGCCAGCCGCCGACATGTCCGACGACTATAGGGTCGTCCCCACGACCCCGGGACTAGGTTGGCCAGCCGCCGACATGTCCGACGACTATACGGTCGTCCGCACGACCACGGGAATAGATTGGCCCGCCGCCGACTTGTCCGACGACTATAGGGTCGTCCCTACCACCCCGGGACTAGGTTGGCCAGCCGCCGACATGTCCGACGTCTATAGGGTCGTCCCCACGACCCCGGGGCTAGATTGCCCCGGCACCGTCATGTCCGACGACTATAGGGTCGTCCCCACGACCCCGGGACTAGGTTGGCCCGCCGCCGACTTGTCCTACGACTATAGGGTCGTCTCCACGACCCCGGGACTAGGTTGGCCAGCCGCCGACATGTCCGACGACTATAGGGTCGTCCCCACGACCACGGGACTAGGTTGGCCCGCCGCCGACATGTCCGACGTCTATAGGGTCGTCCCCACGCCCCGGGCCAAAGTTGGCCAGCCGCCGACATGTCCGTCGACTATAGGGTCGTCCCCACGACCCCGGGGCTAGATTGCCCCGGCACCGACTTGTCCGACGACTATAGGGTCGTCCCCACGACCCCGGGGCTAGATTGCCCCGGCACCGACTTGTCCGACGACTATAGGGTCGTCCCCACGACCCCGGGGCTAGATTGCCCCGGCACCGTCATGTCCGACGACTATAGGGTCGTCCCCACGACCCCGGGACTAGGTTGGCCCGCCGCCGACTTGTCCTACGACTATAGGGTCGTCTCCACGACCCCGGGACTAGGTTGGCCAGCCGCCGACATGTCCGACGACTATAGGGTCGTCCCCACGACCACGGGACTAGGTTGGCCCGCCGCCGACATGTCCGACGACTATACGGTCGTCCCCACGACCACGGGAATAGATTGGCCCGCCGCCGACTTGTCCGACGACTATAGGGTCGTCCCTACCACCCCGGGACTAGGTTGGCCAGCCGCCGACATGTCCGACGTCTATAGGGTCGTCCCCACGACCCCGGGGCTAGATTGCCCCGGCACCGTCGTGTCCGACGACTATAGGGTCGTCCCCACGACCCCGGGACTAGATTGGCCCGCCACCGTCATGTCCGACGACTATAGGGTCGTTCCCATGACCACTGTCCAATGTTGCCCAGCCGCCGACATGTCCGACGACTATAGGGTCGTCCCCACGACCCCGGGACTAGGTTGGCCGGCCGCCGACTTGTCCGACGACTATAGGGTCGTCCCCACGACCCCGGGACTAGGTCGGCCCGCCGCCGACTTGTCCGACGACTATAGGGTCGTCCCCACGAACCCGGGACTAGGTGGGCCAGTCACCGACATGTCCGACGACTATAGGGTCGTCCCCACGACCCCGGGACTAGATTGGCCCGCCACCGTCATGTCCGACGACTATAGGGCCGTCTCCTCGACCCCGGGACTAGGTTGACCCGCCGCCGACATGTCCGACGTCTATAGGGTCGTCCCCACGACCCCGGGGCAAGATTGGCCCGCCACCGTCATGTCCGACGACTATAGGTTCGTCCCTACGACCCTGGGCATACGTTGGCCCGCCGCCGACTTGTCCGACGACTATAGGGTCGTCCCCACGACCCCGGGAGTAGGTTGGCCCGCCGCCGACTTGTCCGATGACTATAGGGTCGTCCCCACGAACCCGGGACTAGGTTGGCCAGTCGCCGACATGTCCGACGACTATAGGGTCGTCCCCAAGACCACGGGCCAAAGTTGCCCTGCCGCCGACATGTCCGACGACTATAGGGTCGTCCCCACGACCCCGGGTCTAGGTTGGCCCGCCGCCGACTTGTCCGACGACAATACGGTCGTCCCCACGACCACGGGACTAGGTTGGCCCGCCGCCGACTTGTCCGACAAATATAGGGTCGTCCCTACCACCCCGGGATTGGTTGGCCAGCCGCCGACATGTCCGACGTCTATAGGGTCGTCCCCACGACCACGGGAATAGGTTGGCCAGCCGCCGACATGTCCGACGACTATAGGGTCGTCCCCAAGACCCCAGCCAAAGTTGCCCTGCCGCCGACATATCCGACGACTATAGGGTCGTCCCCACGACCCCGGGTCTAGGTTGGCCCGCCGCCGACTTGTCCGACGACTATACGGTCGTCCCCACGACCCCGGGTCTAGGTTGGCCCGCCGCCGACTTGTCCGACGACTATACGGTCGTCCCCACGACCCCGGGAGTAGGTTGGCCCGCCGCCGACTTGTCCGACGACTATAGGGTCGTCCCCACGACCCCGGGGCTAGATTGCCCCGGCACCGTCATGTCCGACGACTATAGGGTCGTCCCCACGACCCCGGGACTAGATTGGCCCGCCACCGTCATGTCCGACGACTATAGGGTCGTTCCCACGACCACTGTCCAATGTTGCCCAGCCGCCGACATGTCCGACGACTATAGGGTCGTCCCCACGACCCCGGGACTAGGTTGGCCGGCCGCCGACTTGTCCGACGACTATAGGGTCGTCCCCACGACCCCGGGACTAGGTCGGCCCGCCGCCGACTTGTCCGACGACTATAGGGTCGTCCCCACGAACCCGGGACTAGGTGGGCCAGTCCCCGACATGTCCGACGACTATAGGGTCGTCCCCAAGACCACGGGCCAAAGTTGCCCTGCCGCCGACATGTCCGACGACTATAGGGTCGTCCCCACGACCCCAGGGTCTAGGTTGGCCCGCCGCCGACTTGTCCGACGACTATACGGTCGTCCCCACGACCACGGGACTAGGTTGGCCCGCCGCCGACTTGTCCGACGACTATAGGGTCGTCCCTACCACCCCGGGACTAGGTTGGCCAGCCGCCGACATGTCCGACGTCTATAGGGTCGTCCCCACGACCCCGGGGCTAGATTGCCCCGGCACCGTCATGTCCGACGACTATAGGGTCGTCCCCACGACCCCGGGACTAGGTTGGCCCGCCGCCGACTTGTCCGACGACTATAGGGTCGTCTCCACGACGCCGGGACTAGGTTGGCCAGTCACCGACATGTCCGACGACTATAGGGCCGTCCCCACGACCACGGGCAAAGTTGCCCTGCCGCCGACATGTCCGACGACTATAGGGTCGTCCCCACGACCCCGGGACTATGTTGGCCCGCCGCCGACATGTCCGACGAGTATAGGGTCGTCCCCACGACCACGGGACTAGGTTGGCCCGCCGCCGACATGTCCGACGTCTATAGGGTCGTCCCCACGCCCCGGGCCAAAGTTGGCCAGCCGCCGACATGTCCGACGACTATAGGGTCGTCCCCACGACCCCGGGACTAGGTTGGCCAGCCGCCGACATGTCCGACGACTATACGGTCGTCCCCACGACCACGAGAATAGGTTGGCCAGCCGCCGACTTGACCGACGATTATAGGGTCGTCCCCACGACCCCGGGACTAGGTTGGCCAGCCGCCGACATGTCCGACGACTATACGGTCGTCCGCACGACCACGGGAATAGATTGGCCCGCCGCCGACTTGTCCGACGACTATAGGGTCGTCCCTACCACCCCGGGACTAGGTTGGCCAGCCGCCGACATGTCCGACGTCTATAGGGTCGTCCCCACGACCCCGGGGCTAGATTGCCCCGGCACCGTCATGTCCGACGACTATAGGGTCGTCCCCACGACCCCGGGACTAGGTTGGCCCGCCGCCGACTTGTCCTACGACTATAGGGTCGTCTCCACGACCCCGGGACTAGGTTGGCCAGCCGCCGACATGTCCGACGACTATAGGGTCGTCCCCACGACCACGGGACTAGGTTGGCCCGCCGCCGACATGTCCGACGTCTATAGGGTCGTCCCCACGCCCCGGGCCAAAGTTGGCCAGCCGCCGACATGTCCGACGACTATAGGGTCGTCCCCACGACCCCGGGGCTAGATTGCCCCGGCACCGACTTGTCCGACGACTATAGGGTCGTCCCCACGACCCCGGGGCTAGATTGCCCCGGCACCGACTTGTCCGACGACTATAGGGTCGTCCCCACGACCCCGGGGCTAGATTGCCCCGGCACCGTCATGTCCGACGACTATAGGGTCGTCCCCACGACCCCGGGACTAGGTTGGCCCGCCGCCGACTTGTCCTACGACTATAGGGTCGTCTCCACGACCCCGGGACTAGGTTGGCCAGCCGTCGACATGTCCGACGACTATAGGGTCGTCCCCACGACCACGGGACTAGGTTGGCCCGCCGCCGACATGTCCGACGACTATACGGTCGTCCCCACGACCACGGGAATAGATTGGCCCGCCGCCGACTTGTCCGACGACTATAGGGTCGTCCCTACCACCCCGGGACTAGGTTGGCCAGCCGCCGACATGTCCGACGTCTATAGGGTCGTCCCCACGACCCCGGGGCTAGATTGCCCCGGCACCGTCATGTCCGACGACTATAGGGTCGTCCCCACGACCCCGGGACTAGATTGGCCCGCCACCGTCATGTCCGACGACTATAGGGTCGTTCCCATGACCACTGTCCAATGTTGCCCAGCCGCCGACATGTCCGACGACTATAGGGTCGTCCCCACGACCCCGGGACTAGGTTGGCCGGCCGCCGACTTGTCCGACGACTATAGGGTCGTCCCCACGACCCCGGGACTAGGTCGGCCCGCCGCCGACTTGTCCGACGACTATAGGGTCGTCCCCACGAACCCGGGACTAGGTGGGCCAGTCACCGACATGTCCGACGACTATAGGGTCGTCCCCAAGACCACGGGCCAATGTTGCCCTGCCGCCGACATGTCCGACGACTATAGGGTCGTCCCCACGACCCCAGGGTCTAGGTTGGCCCGCCGCCGACTTGTCCGACGACTATACGGTCGTCCCCACGACCACGGGACTAGGTTGGCCCGCCGCCGACTTGTCCGACGACTATAGGGTCGTCCCTACCACCCCGGGACTAGGTTGGCCAGCCGCCGACATGTCCGACGTCTATAGGGTCGTCCCCACGACCCCGGGGCTAGATTGCCCCGGCACCGTCATGTCCGACGACTATAGGGTCGTCCCCACGACCCCGGGACTAGGTTGGCCCGCCGCCGACTTGTCCGACGACTATAGGGTCGTCTCCACGACGCCGGGACTAGGTTGGCCAGTCACCGACATGTCCGACGACTATAGGGCCGTCCCCACGACCACGGGCAAAGTTGCCCTGCCGCCGACATGTCCGACGACTATAGGGTCGTCCCCACGACCCCGGGACTATGTTGGCCCGCCGCCGACATGTCCGACGAGTATAGGGTCGTCCCCACAACCACGGGACTAGGTTGGCCCGCCGCCGACATGTCCGACGTCTATAGGGTCGTCCCCACGCCCCGGGCCAAAGTTGGCCAGCCGCCGACATGTCCGACGACTATAGGGTCGTCCCCACGACCCCGGGACTAGGTTGGCCAGCCGCCGACATGTCCGACGTCTATAGGGTCGTCCCCACGACCCCGGGACTATGTTGGCCCGCCGCCGACTTGTCCGACGAGTATAGGGTCGTCCCCACGACCACTGGCCAAAGTTGGCCAGCCGCCGTCATGTCCGACGACTATAGGGTCGTACCCACGCCCCGGGCCAAAGATGGCCAGCCGCCGACATGTCCGACGACTATATGGTCGTCCCCACGACCCCGGGACTAGATTGGCCCGCCACCGTCATGTCCGAAGACTATACGGTCGTCCCCACGACCCCGGGACTAGGTTGGCCCGCCGCCGAAATGTCCTACGACTATAGGGTCGTCTCCACGACCCCGGGACTAGGTTGGCCAGCCGCCGACATGTCCGACGACTATAGGGTCGTCCCCACGACCACGGGACTAGGTTGGCCCGCCGCCGACATGTCCGACGTCTATAGGGTCGTCCCCACGACCCCCGGGCTAGATTGCCCCGGCACCGTCATGTCCGACGACTATAGGGTCGCCTCCACGACCCCGGGACTAGGTTGGCCAGACGCCGACATGTCCGACGACTATAGGGTCGTCCCCACGACCACGGGACTAGGTTGGCCCGCCGCCGACATGTCCGACGTCTATAGGGTCGTCCCCACGACCCCCGGGCTAGATTGCCCCGGCACCGTCATGTCCGACGACTATAGGGTCGTCCCCACGACCACGGGACTAGGTTGGCCCGCCGCCGACATGTCCGACGTCTATAGGGTCGTCCCCATGACCACTGTCCAATGTTGCCCAGCCGCCGACATGTCCGACGACTATAGGGTCGTCCCCACGACCCCGGGACTAGATTGGCCCGCCACCGTCATGTCCGACGACTATAGGGTCGTCTCCACGACCCCGGGACTAGGTTGGCCCGCCGCCGACTTGTCCGACGACTATAGGGTCGTCCCCACGACCACTGGCCAAAGTTGCCCAGCCGCCGACATGTCCGACGACTATAGGGTCGTCCCCACGCCCCGGGCCAAAGATGGCCAGCCGCCGACATGTCCGACGACTATAGGGTCGTCCCCACGACCCCGGGACTAGATTGGCCCGCCACCGTCATGTCCGACGACTATAGGGTCGTTCCCATGACCACTGTCCAATGTTGCCCAGCCGCCGACATGTCCGACGACTATAGGGTCGTCCCCACGACCCCGGGCCAAAGTTGCCCTGCCGCCGACATGTCCGACGACTATAGGGTCGTCCCCACGACCCCAGGGTCTAGGTTGGCCCGCCGCCGACTTGTCCGACGACTATACGGTCGTCCCCACGACCCCGGGACTAGGTTGGCCGGCCGCCGACTTGTCCGACGACTATAGGGTCGTCTCCACGACCCCGGGACTAGGTTGGCCAGCCGCCGACATGTCCGACGACTATAGGGTCGTCCCCACGACCACGGGACTATGTTGGCCCGCCGCCGACATGTCCGACGACTATACGGTCGTCCCCACGACCACGGGAATAGATTGGCCCGCCGCCGACTTGTCCGACGACTATAGGGTCGTCCCTACCACCCCGGGACTAGGTTGGCCAGCCGCCGACATGTCCGACGTCTATAGGGTCGTCCCCACGACCCCGGGGCTAGATTGCCCCGGCACCGTCATGTCCGACGACTATAGGGTCGTCCCCACGACCCCGGGACTAGATTGGCCCGCCACCGTCATGTCCGACGACTATAGGGTCGTTCCCACGACCACTGTCCAATGTTGCCCAGCCGCCGACATGTCCGACGACTATAGGGTCGTCCCCACGACCCCGGGACTAGGTTGGCCGGCCGCCGACTTGTCCGACGACTATAGGGTCGTCCCCACGACCCCGGGACTAGGTCGGCCCGCCGCCGACTTGTCCGACGACTATAGGGTCGTCCCCACGAACCCGGGACTAGGTGGGCCAGTCACCGACATGTCCGACGACTATAGGGTCGTCCCCAAGACCACGGGCCAAAGTTGCCCTGCCGCCGACATGTCCGACGACTATAGGGTCGTCCCCACGACCCCAGGGTCTAGGTTGGCCCGCCGCCGACTTGTCCGACGACTATACGGTCGTCCCCACGACCCCGGGACTATGTTGGCCCGCCGCCGACATGTCCGACGAGTATAGGGTCGTCCCCACAACCACGGGACTAGGTTGGCCCGCCGCCGACATGTCCGACGTCTATAGGGTCGTCCCCACGCCCCGGGCCAAAGTTGGCCAGCCGCCGACATGTCCGACGACTATAGGGTCGTCCCCACGACCCCGGGACTAGGTTGGCCAGCCGCCGACATGTCCGACGTCTATAGGGTCGTCCCCACGACCCCGGGACTATGTTGGCCCGCCGCCGACTTGTCCGACGAGTATAGGGTCGTCCCCACGACCACTGGCCAAAGTTGGCCAGCCGCCGTCATGTCCGACGACTATAGGGTCGTACCCACGCCCCGGGCCAAAGATGGCCAGCCGCCGACATGTCCGACGACTATATGGTCGTCCCCACGACCCCGGGACTAGATTGGCCCGCCACCGTCATGTCCGAAGACTATACGGTCGTCCCCACGACCCCGGGACTAGGTTGGCCCGCCGCCGAAATGTCCTACGACTATAGGGTCGTCTCCACGACCCCGGGACTAGGTTGGCCAGCCGCCGACATGTCCGACGACTATAGGGTCGTCCCCACGACCACGGGACTAGGTTGGCCCGCCGCCGACATGTCCGACGTCTATAGGGTCGTCCCCACGACCCCCGGGCTAGATTGCCCCGGCACCGTCATGTCCGACGACTATAGGGTCGCCTCCACGACCCCGGGACTAGGTTGGCCAGACGCCGACATGTCCGACGACTATAGGGTCGTCCCCACGACCACGGGACTAGGTTGGCCCGCCGCCGACATGTCCGACGTCTATAGGGTCGTCCCCACGACCCCCGGGCTAGATTGCCCCGGCACCGTCATGTCCGACGACTATAGGGTCGTCCCCACGACCACGGGACTAGGTTGGCCCGCCGCCGACTTGACCGACGACTATAGGGTCGTCCCCACGACCCCGGGACTAGGTTGGCCAGCCGCCGACATGTCCGACGACTATACGGTCGTCCCCACGACCACGGGAATAGATTGGCCCGCCGCCGACTTGTCCGACGACTATAGGGTCGTCCCTACCACCCCGGGACTAGGTTGGCCAGCCGCCGACATGTCCGACGTCTATAGGGTCGTCCCCACGACCCCGGGGCTAGATTGCCCCGGCACCGTCATGTCCGACGACTATAGGGTCGTCCCCACGACCCCGGGACTAGGTTGGCCCGCCGCCGACTTGTCCTACGACTATAGGGTCGTCTCCACGACCCCGGGACTAGGTTGGCCAGCCGCCGACATGTCCGACGACTATAGGGTCGTCCCCACGACCACGGGACTAGGTTGGCCCGCCGCCGACATGTCCGACGTCTATAGGGTCGTCCCCACGCCCCGGGCCAAAGTTGGCCAGCCGCCGACATGTCCGACGACTATAGGGTCGTCCCCACGACCCCGGGGCTAGATTGCCCCGGCACCGACTTGTCCGACGACTATAGGGTCCTCCCCACGACCCCGGGGCTAGATTGCCCCGGCACCGTCATGTCCGACGACTATAGGGTCGTCCCCACGACCCCGGGACTAGGTTGGCCCGCCGCCGACTTGTCCTACGACTATAGGGTCGTCTCCACGACCCCGGGACTAGGTTGGCCAGCCGCCGACATGTCCGACGACTATAGGGTCGTCCCCACGACCACGGGACTAGGTTGGCCCGCCGCCGACATGTCCGACGACTATACGGTCGTCCCCACGACCACGGGAATAGATTGGCCCGCCGCCGACTTGTGCGACGACTATAGGGTCGTCCCTACCACCCCGGGACTAGGTTGGCCAGCCGCCGACATGTCCGACGTCTATAGGGTCGTCCCCACGACCCCGGGGCTAGATTGCCCCGGCACCGTCATGTCCGACGACTATAGGGTCGTCCCCACGACCCCGGGACTAGATTGGCCCGCCACCGTCATGTCCGACGACTATAGGGTCGTTCCCACGACCACTGTCCAATGTTGCCCAGCCGCCGACATGTCCGACGACTATAGGGTCGTCCCCACGACCCCGGGACTAGGTTGGCCGGCCGCCGACTTGTCCGACGACTATAGGGTCGTCCCCACGACCCCGGGACTAGGTCGGCCCGCCGCCGACTTGTCCGACGACTATAGGGTCGTCCCCACGAACCCGGGACTAGGTGGGCCAGTCACCGACATGTCCGACGACTATAGGGTCGTCCCCAAGACCACGGGCCAAAGTTGCCCTGCCGCCGACATGTCCGACGACTATAGGGTCGTCCCCACGACCCCAGGGTCTAGGTTGGCCCGCCGCCGACTTGTCCGACGACTATACGGTCGTCCCCACGACCACGGGACTAGGTTGGCCCGCCGCCGACTTGTCCGACGACTATAGGGTCGTCCCTACCACCCCGGGACTAGGTTGGCCAGCCGCCGACATGTCCGACGTCTATAGGGTCGTCCCCACGACCCCGGGGCTAGATTGCCCCGGCACCGTCATGTCCGACGACTATAGGGTCGTCCCCACGACCCCGGGACTAGGTTGGCCCGCCGCCGACTTGTCCGACGACTATAGGGTCGTCTCCACGACGCCGGGACTAGGTTGGCCAGTCACCGACATGTCCGACGACTATAGGGCCGTCCTCACGACCACGGGCAAAGTTGCCCTGCCGCCGACATGTCCGACGACTATAGGGTCGTCCCCACGACCCCGGGACTATGTTGGCCCGCCGCCGACATGTCCGACGAGTATAGGGTCGTCCCCACGACCACGGGACTAGGTTGGCCCGCCGCCGACATGTCCGACGTCTATAGGGTCGTCCCCACGCCCCGGGCCAAAGTTGGCCAGCCGCCGACATGTCCGACGACTATAGGGTCGTCCCCACGACCCCGGGACTAGGTTGGCCAGCCGCCGACATGTCCGACGACTATACGGTCGTCCGCACGACCACGGGAATAGATTGGCCCGCCGCCGACTTGTCCGACGACTATAGGGTCGTCCCTACCACCCCGGGACTAGGTTGGCCAGCCGCCGACATGTCCGACGTCTATAGGGTCGTCCCCACGACCCCGGGGCTAGATTGCCCCGGCACCGTCATGTCCGACGACTATAGGGTCGTCCCCACGACCCCGGGACTAGGTTGGCCCGCCGCCGACTTGTCCTACGACTATAGGGTCGTCTCCACGACCCCGGGACTAGGTTGGCCAGCCGCCGACATGTCCGACGACTATAGGGTCGTCCCCACGACCACGGGACTAGGTTGGCCCGCCGCCGACATGTCCGACGTCTATAGGGTCGTCCCCACGCCCCGGGCCAAAGTTGGCCAGCCGCCGACATGTCCGACGACTATAGGGTCGTCCCCACGACCCCGGGGCTAGATTGCCCCGGCACCGACTTGTCCGACGACTATAGGGTCGTCCCCACGACCCCGGGGCTAGATTGCCCCGGCACCGACTTGTCCGACGACTATAGGGTCGTCCCCACGACCCCGGGGCTAGATTGCCCCGGCACCGTCATGTCCGACGACTATAGGGTCGTCCCCACGACCCCGGGACTAGGTTGGCCCGCCGCCGACTTGTCCTACGACTATAGGGTCGTCTCCACGACCCCGGGACTAGGTTGGCCAGCCGCCGACATGTCCGACGACTATAGGGTCGTCCCCACGACCACGGGACTAGGTTGGCCCGCCGCCGACATGTCCGACGACTATACGGTCGTCCCCACGACCACGGGAATAGATTGGCCCGCCGCCGACTTGTCCGACGACTATAGGGTCGTCCCTACCACCCCGGGACTAGGTTGGCCAGCCGCCGACATGTCCGACGTCTATAGGGTCGTCCCCACGACCCCGGGGCTAGATTGCCCCGGCACCGTCATGTCCGACGACTATAGGGTCGTCCCCACGACCCCGGGACTAGATTGGCCCGCCACCGTCATGTCCGACGACTATAGGGTCGTTCCCATGACCACTGTCCAATGTTGCCCAGCCGCCGACATGTCCGACGACTATAGGGTCGTCCCCACGACCCCGGGACTAGGTTGGCCGGCCGCCGACTTGTCCGACGACTATAGGGTCGTCCCCACGACCCCGGGACTAGGTCGGCCCGCCGCCGACTTGTCCGACGACTATAGGGTCGTCCCCACGAACCCGGGACTAGGTGGGCCAGTCACCGACATGTCCGACGACTATAGGGTCGTCCCCAAGACCACGGGCCAATGTTGCCCTGCCGCCGACATGTCCGACGACTATAGGGTCGTCCCCACGACCCCAGGGTCTAGGTTGGCCCGCCGCCGACTTGTCCGACGACTATACGGTCGTCCCCACGACCACGGGACTAGGTTGGCCCGCCGCCGACTTGTCCGACGACTATAGGGTCGTCCCTACCACCCCGGGACTAGGTTGGCCAGCCGCCGACATGTCCGACGTCTATAGGGTCGTCCCCACGACCCCGGGGCTAGATTGCCCCGGCACCGTCATGTCCGACGACTATAGGGTCGTCCCCACGACCCCGGGACTAGGTTGGCCCGCCGCCGACTTGTCCGACGACTATAGGGTCGTCTCCACGACGCCGGGACTAGGTTGGCCAGTCACCGACATGTCCGACGACTATAGGGCCGTCCCCACGACCACGGGCAAAGTTGCCCTGCCGCCGACATGTCCGACGACTATAGGGTCGTCCCCACGACCCCGGGACTATGTTGGCCCGCCGCCGACATGTCCGACGAGTATAGGGTCGTCCCCACAACCACGGGACTAGGTTGGCCCGCCGCCGACATGTCCGACGTCTATAGGGTCGTCCCCACGCCCCGGGCCAAAGTTGGCCAGCCGCCGACATGTCCGACGACTATAGGGTCGTCCCCACGACCCCGGGACTAGGTTGGCCAGCCGCCGACATGTCCGACGTCTATAGGGTCGTCCCCACGACCCCGGGACTATGTTGGCCCGCCGCCGACTTGTCCGACGAGTATAGGGTCGTCCCCACGACCACTGGCCAAAGTTGGCCAGCCGCCGTCATGTCCGACGACTATAGGGTCGTACCCACGCCCCGGGCCAAAGATGGCCAGCCGCCGACATGTCCGACGACTATATGGTCGTCCCCACGACCCCGGGACTAGATTGGCCCGCCACCGTCATGTCCGAAGACTATACGGTCGTCCCCACGACCCCGGGACTAGGTTGGCCCGCCGCCGAAATGTCCTACGACTATAGGGTCGTCTCCACGACCCCGGGACTAGGTTGGCCAGCCGCCGACATGTCCGACGACTATAGGGTCGTCCCCACGACCACGGGACTAGGTTGGCCCGCCGCCGACATGTCCGACGTCTATAGGGTCGTCCCCACGACCCCCGGGCTAGATTGCCCCGGCACCGTCATGTCCGACGACTATAGGGTCGCCTCCACGACCCCGGGACTAGGTTGGCCAGACGCCGACATGTCCGACGACTATAGGGTCGTCCCCACGACCACGGGACTAGGTTGGCCCGCCGCCGACATGTCCGACGTCTATAGGGTCGTCCCCACGACCCCCGGGCTAGATTGCCCCGGCACCGTCATGTCCGACGACTATAGGGTCGTCCCCACGACCACGGGACTAGGTTGGCCCGCCGCCGACATGTCCGACGTCTATAGGGTCGTCCCCATGACCACTGTCCAATGTTGCCCAGCCGCCGACATGTCCGACGACTATAGGGTCGTCCCCACGACCCCGGGACTAGATTGGCCCGCCACCGTCATGTCCGACGACTATAGGGTCGTCTCCACGACCCCGGGACTAGGTTGGCCCGCCGCCGACTTGTCCGACGACTATAGGGTCGTCCCCACGACCACTGGCCAAAGTTGCCCAGCCGCCGACATGTCCGACGACTATAGGGTCGTCCCCACGCCCCGGGCCAAAGATGGCCAGCCGCCGACATGTCCGACGACTATAGGGTCGTCCCCACGACCCCGGGACTAGATTGGCCCGCCACCGTCATGTCCGACGACTATAGGGTCGTTCCCATGACCACTGTCCAATGTTGCCCAGCCGCCGACATGTCCGACGACTATAGGGTCGTCCCCACGACCCCGGGACTAGGTTGGCCGGCCGCCGACTTGTCCGACGACTATAGGGTCGTCCCCACGACCCCGGGACTAGGTCGGCCCGCCGCCGACTTGTCCGACGACTATAGGGTCGTCCCCACGAACCCGGGACTAGGTGGGCCAGTCACCGACATGTCCGACGACTATAGGGTCGTCCCCAAGACCACGGGCCAAAGTTGCCCTGCCGCCGACATGTCCGACGACTATAGGGTCGTCCCCACGACCCCGGGTCTAGGTTGGCCCGCCGCCGACTTGTCCGACGACTATACGGTCGTCCCCACGACCACGGGACTAGGTTGGCCCGCCGCCGACTTGTCCGACGACTATAGGGTCGTCCCTACCACCGCGGGACTAGGTTGGCCAGCCGCCGACATGTCCGACGTCTATAGGGTCGTCCCCACGACCCCGGGGCTAGATTGCCCCGGCACCGTCATGTCCGACGACTATAGGGTCGTCCCCACGACCCCGGGACTAGGTTGGCCCGCCGCCGACTTGTCCGACAACTATAGGGTCGTCTCCACGACCCCGGGACTAGGTTGGCCAACCGCCGACATGTCCGACGACTATAGGGTGGTCCCCACGCCCCGGGCCAAAGATGGCCAGCCGCCGACATGTCCGAAGACTATAGGGTCGTCCCCACGACCCCGGGACTAGATTGGCCCGCCACCGTCATGTCCGACGACTATACGGTCGTCCCCACGACCCCGGGGCTAGATTGCCCGGCACCGTCATGTCCGACGACTATTGGGTCGTCCCCACGACCCCGGAACAAGATTGGCCCGCCACCGTCATGTCCGACGACTATACGGTCGTCCCCTCGACCCCGGGACTAGGTTGGCCCGCCGCCGACTTGTCCGACGACTATAGGGTCGTCCCCACGACCCCGGGACTAGGTTGTCCCGCCGCCGACTTGTCCGACGACTATACGGTCGTCCCCACGACCACGGGACTAGGTTGGCCCGCCGCCGACTTGTCCGACGTCTATAGGGTCGTCCCCACGAACCCGGGACTAGGTTGGCCAGTCACCGACATGTCCGACGACTATACGGTCGTCCCCACGACCACGGGACTAGGTTGGCCCGCCGCCGACTTGTCCGACGACTATAGGGTCGTCCCTACCACCCCGGGACTAGGTTGGCCAGCCGCCGACATGTCCGACGTCTATAGGGTCGTCCCCACGACCCCGGGGCTAGATTGCCCCGGCACCGTCATGTCCGACGACTATAGGGTCGTCCCCACGACCACGAGACGAGGTTGGCCAGCCGCCGACAGGTCCGACGACTATAGGGTCGTCCCCACCACCCCGGGTCTAGGTTGGCCAGCCGCCGACATGTCCGACGACTATAGGGTCGTCCCCACGACCACGGGCCAAAGTTGCCCTGCCGCCGACATGTCCGACGACTATAGGGTCGTCCCCACGACCACTGTCCAAAGTTGCCCAGCCGCCGACATGTCCGACGACTATAGGGTCGTCCCCACGACCACTGTCCAAAGTTGCCCAGCCGCCGACATGTCCGACGACTATAGGGTCGTCCCCACGACCACGAGAATAGGTTGGCCAGCCGCCGACTTGTCCGACGACTATAGGGTCGTCCCCACGACCCCGGGACTAGGTTGGCCAGCCACCGACATGTCCGACGACTATACGGTCGTCCCCACGACCACGGGACTAGGTTGGCCCGCCGCCGACTTGTCCGACAACTATAGGGTCGTCCCTACCACCCCGGGACTAGGTTGGCCAGCCGCCGACATGTCCGACGTCTATAGGGTCGTCCCCACGACCACGAGAATAGGTTGGCCAGCCGCCGACATGTCCGACGACTATAGGGTCGTCCCCAAGACCCCAGCCAAAGTTATCCTGCCGCCGAAATATCCGACGACTATAGGGTCGTCCCCACGACCCCGGGTCTAGGTTGGCCCGCCGCCGACTTGTCCGACGACTATACGGTCGTCCCCACGACCCCGGGTCTAGGTTGGCCCGCCGCCGACTTGTCCGACGACTATACGGTCGTCCCCACGACCCCGGGAGTAGGTTGGCCCGCCGCCGACTTGTCCGACGACTATAGGGTCGTCCCCACGAACCCGGGACTAGGTTGGCCAGTCACCGACATGTCCGACGACTATAGGGTCGTCCCCAAGACCACGGGCCAAAGTTGCCCTGCCGCCGACATGTCCGACGACTATAGGGTCGTCCCCACGACCCCAGGGTCTAGGTTGGCCCGCCGCCGACTTGTCCGACGACTATACGGTCGTCCCCACGACCACGGGACTAGGTTGGCCCGCCGCCGACTTGTCCGACGACTATAGGGTCGTCCCTACCACCCCGGGACTAGGTTGGCCAGCCGCCGACATGTCCGACGTCTATAGGGTCGTCCCCACGACCCCGGGGCTAGATTGCCCCGGCACCGTCATGTCCGACGACTATAGGGTCGTCCCCACGCCCCGGCCCAAAGTTGGCCAGCCGCCGACATGTCCGACGACTATAGGGTCGTCCCCACGACCCCGGGACTAGGTTGGCCAGCCGCCGACATGTCCGACGACTATACGGTCGTCCCCACGACCACGAGAATAGGTTGGCCAGCCGCCGACTTGCCCGACGACTATAGGGTCGTCCCCACGACCCCGGGACTAGGTTGGCCAGCCGCCGACATGTCCGACGACTATACGGTCGTCCCCACGACCACGGGAATAGATTGGCCCGCCGCCGACTTGTCCGACGACTATAGGGTCGTCCCTACCACCCCGGGACTAGGTTGGCCAGCCGCCGACATGTCCGACGTCTATAGGGTCGTCCCCACGACCCCGGGGCTAGATTGCCCCGGCACCGTCATGTCCGACGACTATAGGGTCGTCCCCACGACCCCGGGACTAGGTTGGCCCGCCGCCGACTTGTCCTACGACTATAGGGTCGTCTCCACGACCCCGGGACTAGGTTGGCCAGCCGCCGACATGTCCGACGACTATAGGGTCGTCCCCACGACCACGGGACTAGGTTGGCCCGCCGCCGACATGTCCGACGTCTATAGGGTCGTCCCCACGCCCCGGGCCAAAGTTGGCCAGCCGCCGACATGTCCGACGACTATAGGGTCGTCCCCACGACCCCGGGACTAGATTGGCCCGCCACCGTCATGTCCGACGACTATAGGGCCGTCTCCACGACCCCGGGACTAGGTTGGCCCGCCGCCGACTTGTCCGACGACTATAGGGTCGTCCCCACGACCACGAGAATAGGTTGGCCAGCCGCCGACTTGTCCGACGACTATAGGGTCGTCCCCACGACCCCGGGACTAGGTTGGCCAGCCGCCGACATGTCCGACGACTATACGGTCGTCCCCACGACCACGGGAATAGATTGGCCCGCCGCCGACTTGTCCGACGACTATAGGGTCGTCCCTACCACCCCGGGACTAGGTTGGCCAGCCGCCGACATGTCCGACGTCTATAGGGTCGTCCCCACGACCCCGGGGCTAGATTGCCCCGGCACCGTCATGTCCGACGACTATAGGGTCGTCCCCACGACCCCGGGACTTGGTTGGCCCGCCGCCGACTTGTCCTACGACTATAGGGTCGTCTCCACGACCCCGGGACTAGGTTGGCCAGCCGCCGACATGTCCGACGACTATAGGGTCGTCCCCACGACCACGGGACTAGGTTGGCCGGCCGCCGACATGTGCGACGTCTATAGGGTCGTTCCCACGCCCCGGGCCAAAGTTGGCCAGCCGCCGACATGTCCGACGACTATAGGGTCGTCCCCACGACCCCGGGACTAGATTGGCCCGCCACCGTCATGTCCGACGACTATAGGGCCGTCTCCACGACCCCGGGACTAGGTTGGCCCGCCGCCGACATGTCCGACGTCTATAGGGTCGTCCCCACGACCCCGGGGCAAGATTGGCCCGCCACCGTCATGTCCGACGACTATAGGTTCGTCCCTACGACCCTGGGCATACGTTGGCCCGCCGCCGACTTGTCCGACGACTATAGGGTCGTCCCCACGACCCCGGGAGTAGGATGGCCCGCCGCCGACTTGTCCAACGACTATAGGGTCGTCCCCACGAACCCGGGACTAGGTTGGCCAGTCGCCGACATGTCCGACGACTATAGGGTCGTCCCCAAGACCACGGGCCAAAGTTGCCCTGCCGCCGACATGTCCGACGACTATAGGGTCGTCCCCACGACCCCGGGTCTAGGTTGGCCCGCCGCCGACTTGTCCGACGACTATACGGTCGTCCCCACGACCACGGGACTAGGTTGGCCCGCCGCCGACTTGTCCGACAACTATAGGGTCGTCCCTACCACCCCGGGACTAGGTTGGCCAGCCGCCGACATGTCCGACGTCTATAGGGTCGTCCCCACGACCACGAGAATAGGTTGGCCAGCCGCCGACATGTCCGACGACTATAGGGTCGTCCCCAAGACCCCAGTCAAAGTTGCCCTGCCGCCGACATATCCGACGACTATACGGTCGTCCCCACGACCCCGGGTCTAGGTTGGCCCGCCGCCGACTTGTCCGACGACTATACGGTCGTCCCCACGACCCCGGGAGTAGGTTGGCCCGCCGCCGACTTGTCCGACGACTATAGGGTCGTCCCCACGAACCCGGGACTAGGTTGGCCAGTCACCGACATGTCCGACGACTATAGGGTCGTCCCCAAGACCACGGGCCAAAGTTGCCCTGCCGCCGACATGTCCGACGACTATAGGGTCGTCCCCACGACCCCAGGGTCTAGGTTGGCCCGCCGCCGACTTGTCCGACGACTATACGGTCGTCCCCACGACCACGGTACTAGGTTGGCCCGCCGCCGACTTGTCCGACGACTATAGGGTCGTCCCTACCACCCCGGGACTAGGTTGGCCAGCCGCCGACATGTCCGACGTCTATAGGGTCGTCCCCACGACCCCGGGGCTAGATTGCCCCGGCACCGTCATGTCCGACGACTATAGGGTCGTCCCCACGACCCCGGGACTAGGTTGGCCCGCCGCCGACTTGTCCGACGACTATAGGGTCGTCCCTACCACCCCGGGACTAGGTTGGCCAGCCGCCGACATGTCCGACGTCTATAGGGTCGTCCCCACGACCCCGGGGCTAGATTGCCCCGGCACCGTCATGTCCGACGACTATAGGGTCGTCCCCACGACCCCGGGACTAGGTTGGCCCGCCGCCGACTTGTCCTACGACTATAGGGTCGTCTCCACGACCCCGGGACTAGGTTGGCCAGCCGCCGACATGTCCGACGACTATAGGGTCGTCCCCACGACCACTTTCCAATGTTGCCCAGCCGCCGACATGTCCGACGACTATAGGGTCGTCCCCACGACCCCGGGACTAGGTCGGCCCGCCGCCGACTTGTCCGACGACTATAGGGTCGTCCCTACCACCCCGGGACTAGGTTGGCCAGCCGCCGACATGTCCGACGTCTATAGGGTCGTCCCCACGACCCCGGGGCTAGATTGCCCCGGCACC
Source organism: Andrena fulva (assembly GCA_946251845.1). Taxonomy (NCBI): domain Eukaryota; kingdom Metazoa; phylum Arthropoda; class Insecta; order Hymenoptera; family Andrenidae; genus Andrena; species Andrena fulva. The sequence goes on from OX276329.1 coordinate 42,835,693, forward strand.
GTCATGTCCGACGACTATAGGGTCGTCCCCACGACCACGGGACAAGGTTGGCCCGCCGCCGACTTGTCCGACGACTATAGGGTCGTCTCCACGACGCCGGGACTAGGTTGGCCAGTCACCGACATGTCCGACGACTATAGGGCCGTCCCCACGACCCCGGGACTAGGTCGGCCCGCCGCCGACTTGTCCGACGACTATAGGGTCGTCCCTACCACCCCGGGACTAGGTTGGCCAGCCGCCGACATGTCCGACGTCTATAGGGTCGTCCCCACGACCCCGGGGCTAGATTGCCCCGGCACCGTCATGTCCGACGACTATAGGGTCGTCTCCACGACCCCGGGACTAGGTTGGCCAGCCGCCGACATGTCCGACGACTATAGGGTCGTCCCCACGACCACTGTCCAATGATGCCCAGCCGCCGACATGTCCGACGACTATAGGGTCGTCCCCACGACCCCGGGACTAGGTCGGCCCGCCGCCGACTTGTCCGACGACTATAGGGTCGTCCCTACCACCCCGGGACTAGGTTGGCCAGCCGCCGACATGTCCGACGTCTATAGGGTCGTCCCCACGACCCCGGGGCTAGATTGCCCCGGCACCGTCATGTCCGACGACTATAGGGTCGTCCCCACGACCCCGGGACTAGGTTGGCCCGCCGCCGACTTGTCCGACGACTATAGGGTCGTCTCCACGACGCCGGGACTAGGTTGGCCAGTCACCGACATGTCCGACGACTATAGGGCCGTCCCCACGACCACGGGCAAAGTTGCCCTGCCGCCGACATGTCCGACGACTATAGGGTCGTCCCCACGACCCCGGGACTATGTTGGCCCGCCGCCGACATGTCCGACGACTATAGGGTCGTCCCCAAGACCACTGGCCAAAGTTGCCCAGCCGCCGACATGTCCGACGACTATAGGGTCGTCCCCACGCCCCGGGCCAAAGATGGCCAGCCGCCGACATGTCCGACGACTATAGGGTCGTCCCCACGACCCCCGGGCTAGATTGCCCCGGCACCGTCATGTCCGACGACTATAGGGTCGTCCCCACGACCACGGGACTAGGTTGGCCCGCCGCCGACATGTCCGACGTCTATAGGGTCGTCCCCACGCCCCGGGCCAAAGTTGGCCAGCCGCCGACATGTCCGACGACTATAGGGTCGTCCCCACGACCCCGGGACTAGATTGGCCCGCCACCGTCATGTCCGACGACAATAGGGCCGTCTCCACGACCCCGGGACTAGGTTGGCCCGCCGCCGACTTGTCCGACGACTATAGGGTCGTCCCCACGACCACTGGCCAAAGTTGCCCAGCCGCCGACATGTCCGACGACTATAGGGTCGTCCCCACGCCCCGGGCCAAAGATGGCCAGCCGCCGACATGTCCGACGACTATAGGGTCGTCCCCACGACCCCGGGACTAGATTGGCCCGCCACCGTCATGTCCGACGACTATAAGGTCGTCCCCACGACCCCGGGACTTGGTTGACCCGCCGCCGACGAGTCCTACGACTATGGGGTCGTCCCCACGACCACGAGATGAGGTTGGCCTGCCGCCGACATGTCCGACGACTATAGGGTCGTCCCCACGACCACTGTCCAATGTTGCCCAGCCGCCGACATGTCCGACGACTATAGGGTCGTCCCCACGACCCCGGGACTAGGTTGGCCGGCCGCCGACTTGTCCGACGACTATAGGGTCGTCCCCACGACCCCGGGACTAGGTCGGCCCGCCGCCGACTTGTCCGACGATTATAGGGTCGTCCCCACGACCCCGGGACAAGGTTGGCCAGTCACCGACATGTCCGACGACTATAGGGTCGTCCCCAAGACCACGGGCCAAAGTTGCCCTGCCGCCGACATGTCCGACGACTATAGGGTCGTCCCCACGAACACGGGCCAAAGTTGCCCTGCCGCCGACATGTCCGACGACTATAGGGTCGTCCCCACGACCACTGTCCAAAGTTGCCCAGCCGCCGACATGTCCGACGACTATAGGGTCGTCCCCACGACCCCGGGACTAGGTTCGCCGGCTGCCGACTTGTCCGACGACTATAGGGTCGTCCCCACGACCCCGGGTCTAGGTTGGCCCGCCGCCGACTTGTCCGACGACTATAGGGTCGTCCCCACGACCCCGGGAGTAGGTTGGCCCGCCGCCGACTTGTCCGACGACTATAGGGTCGTCCCCACGAACCCGGGACTAGGTTGGCCAGTCACCGACATGTCCGACGACTATAGGGTCGTCCCCAAGACCACGGGCCAAAGTTGCCCTGCCGCCGACATGTCCGACGACTATAGGGTCGTCCCCACGACCCCGGGTCTAGGTTGGCCCGCCGCCGACATGTCCGACGACTATACGGTCGTCCCCACGACCACGGGACTAGGTTGGCACGCCGCCGACTTGTCCGACGTCTATAGGGTCGTTCCCATGACCACTGTCCAATGTTGCCCAGCCGCCGACATGTCCGACGACTATACGGTCGTCCCCACGACCACGGTACTAGGTTGGCCCGCCGCCGACTTGTCCGACGACTATAGGGTCGTCCCTACCACCCCGGGACTAGGTTGGCCAGCCGCCGACATGTCCGACGTCTATAGGGTCGTCCCCACGACCCCGGGGCTAGATTGCCCCGGCACCGTCATGTCCGACGACTATAGGGTCGTCCCCACGACCCCGGGACTAGGTTGGCCCGCCGCCGACTTGTCCGACGACTATAGGGTCGTCCCTACCACCCCGGGACTAGGTTGGCCAGCCGCCGACATGTCCGACGTCTATAGGGTCGTCCCCACGACCCCGGGGCTAGATTGCCCCGGCACCGTCATGTCCGACGACTATAGGGTCGTCCCCACGACCCCGGGACTAGGTTGGCCCGCCGCCGACTTGTCCTACGACTATAGGGTCGTCTCCACGACCCCGGGACTAGGTTGGCCAGCCGCCGACATGTCCGACGACTATAGGGTCGTCCCCACGACCACTGTCCAATGTTGCCCAGCCGCCGACATGTCCGACGACTATAGGGTCGTCCCCACGACCCCGGGACTAGGTCGGCCCGCCGCCGACTTGTCCGACGACTATAGGGTCGTCCCTACCACCCCGGGACTAGGTTGGCCAGCCGCCGACATGTCCGACGTCTATAGGGTCGTCCCCACGACCCCGGGGCTAGATTGCCCCGGCACCGTCATGTCCGACGACTATAGGGTCGTCCCCACGACCCCGGGACAAGGTTGGCCCGCCGCCGACTTGTCCGACGACTATAGGGTCGTCTCCACGACGCCGGGACTAGGTTGGCCAGTCACCGACATGTCCGACGACTATAGGGCCGTCCCCACGACCCCGGGACTAGGTCGGCCCGCCGCCGACTTGTCCGACGACTATAGGGTCGTCCCTACCACCCCGGGACTAGGTTGGCCAGCCGCCGACATGTCCGACGTCTATAGGGTCGTCCCCACGACCCCGGGGCTAGATTGCCCCGGCACCGTCATGTCCGACGACTATAGGGTCGTCTCTACGACCCCGGGACTAGGTTGGCCAGCCGCCGACATGTCCGACGACTATAGGGTCGTCCCCACGACCACTGTCCAATGATGCCCAGCCGCCGACATGTCCGACGACTATAGGGTCGTCCCCACGACCCCGGGACTAGGTCGGCCCGCCGCCGACTTGTCCGACGACTATAGGGTCGTCCCTACCACCCCGGGACTAGGTTGGCCAGCCGCCGACATGTCCGACGTCTATAGGGTCGTCCCCACGACCCCGGGGCTAGATTGCCCCGGCACCGTCATGTCCGACGACTATAGGGTCGTCCCCACGACCCCGGGACTAGGTTGGCCCGCCGCCGACTTGTCCGACGACTATAGGGTCGTCTCCACGACGCCGGGACTAGGTTGGCCAGTCACCGACATGTCCGACGACTATAGGGCCGTCCCCACGACCACGGGCAAAGTTGCCCTGCCGCCGACATGTCCGACGACTATAGGGTCGTCCCCACGACCCCGGGACTATGTTGGCCCGCCGCCGACATGTCCGACGACTATAGGGTCGTCCCCAAGACCACTGGCCAAAGTTGCCCAGCCGCCGATATGTCCGACGACTATAGGGTCGTCCCCACGCCCCGGGCCAAAGATGGCCAGCCGCCGACATGTCCGACGACTATAGGGTCGTCCCCACGACCCCCGGGCTAGATTGCCCCGGCACCGTCATGTCCGACGACTATAGGGTCGTCCCCACGACCACGGGACTAGGTTGGCCCGCCGCCGACATGTCCGACGTCTATAGGGTCGTCCCCACGCCCCGGGCCAAAGTTGGCCAGCCGCCGACATGTCCGACGACTATAGGGTCGTCCCCACGACCCCGGGACTAGATTGGCCCGCCACCGTCATGTCCGACGACAATAGGGCCGTCTCCACGACCCCGGGACTAGGTTGGCCCGCCGCCGACTTGTCCGACGACTATAGGGTCGTCCCCACGACCACTGGCCAAAGTTGCCCAGCCGCCGACATGTCCGACGACTATAGGGTCGTCCCCACGCCCCGGGCCAAAGATGGCCAGCCGCCGACATGTCCGACGACTATAGGGTCGTCCCCACGACCCCGGGACTAGATTGGCCCGCCACCGTCATGTCCGACGACTATAAGGTCGTCCCCACGACCCCGGGACTTGGTTGACCCGCCGCCGACGAGTCCTACGACTATGGGGTCGTCCCCACGACCACGAGATGAGGTTGGCCTGCCGCCGACATGTCCGACGACTATAGGGTCGTCCCCACGACCACTGTCCAATGTTGCCCAGCCGCCGACATGTCCGACGACTATAGGGTCGTCCCCACGACCCCGGGACTAGGTTGGCCGGCCGCCGACTTGTCCGACGACTATAGGGTCGTCCCCACGACCCCGGGACTAGGTCGGCCCGCCGCCGACTTGTCCGACGACTATAGGGTCGTCCCCACGACCCCGGGACAAGGTTGGCCAGTCACCGACATGTCCGACGACTATAGGGTCGTCCCCAAGACCACGGGCCAAAGTTGCCCTGCCGCCGACATGTCCGACGACTATAGGGTCGTCCCCACGAACACGGGCCAAAGTTGCCCTGCCGCCGACATGTCCGACGACTATAGGGTCGTCCCCACGACCACTGTCCAAAGTTGCCCAGCCGCCGACATGTCCGACGACTATAGGGTCGTCCCCACGACCCCGGGACTAGGTTCGCCGGCTGCCGACTTGTCCGACGACTATAGGGTCGTCCCCACGACCCCGGGTCTAGGTTGGCCCGCCGCCGACTTGTCCGACGACTATAGGGTCGTCCCCACGACCCCGGGAGTAGGTTGGCCCGCCGCCGACTTGTCCGACGACTATAGGGTCGTCCCCACGAACCCGGGACTAGGTTGGCCAGTCACCGACATGTCCGACGACTATAGGGTCGTCCCCAAGACCACGGGCCAAAGTTGCCCTGCCGCCGACATGTCCGACGACTATAGGGTCGTCCCCACGACCCCGGGTCTAGGTTGGCCCGCCGCCGACATGTCCGACGACTATACGGTCGTCCCCACGACCACGGGACTAGGTTGGCACGCCGCCGACTTGTCCGACGTCTATAGGGTCGTTCCCATGACCACTGTCCAATGTTGCCCAGCCGCCGACATGTCCGACGACTATAGGGCCGTCTCCACGACCCCGGGACTAGGTTGGCCCGCCGCCGACTTGTCCGACGACTATAGGGTCGTCCCCAAGACCACTGGCCAAAGTTGCCCAGCCGCCGACATGTCCGACGACTATAGGGTCGTCCCCACGCCCCGGGCCAAAGATGGCCAGCCGCCGTCATGTCCGACGACTATAGGGTCGTCCCCACGACCCCGGGACTAGGTTGGCCCGCCGCCGACTTGTCCTACGACTATAGGGTCGTCTCCACGACCCCGGGACTAGGTTGGCCAGCCGCCGACATGTCCGACGACTATAGGGTCGTCCCCACGACCACGGGACTAGGTTGGCCCGCCGCCGACATGTCCGACGTCTATAGGGTCGTCCCCACGCCCCGGGCCAAAGTTGGCCAGCCGCCGACATGTCCGACGACTATAGGGTCGTCCCCACGACCCCGGGACTAGATTGGCCCGCCACCGTCATGTCCGACGACTATAGGGCCGTCTCCACGACCCCGGGACTAGGTTGGCCCGCCGCCGACTTGTCCGACGACTATAGGGTCGTCCCCACGACCACTGGCCAAAGTTGGCCAGCCGCCGACATGTCCGACGACTATAGGGTCGTACCCACGCCCCGGGCCAAAGATGGCCAGCCGCCGACATGTCCGACGACTATAGGGTCGTCCCCACGACCCCGGGACTAGATTGGCCCGCCACCGTCATGTCCGACGACTATACGGTCGTCCCCACGACCCCGGGACTAGGTTGGCCCGCCGCCGACGTGTCCTACGACTATGGGGTCGTCCCCACGACCACGAGACGAGGTTGGCCAGCCGCCGACAGGTCCGACGACTATAGGGTCGTCCCCACGACCACTGTCCAAAGTTGCCCAGGCGCCGACATGTCCGACGACTATAGGGTCGTCCCCACGACCCCGGGGCTAGATTGCCCTGGCACCGTCATGTCCGACGACTATAGGGTCGTCCCCACGACCCCGGGACTAGGTTGGCCGGCCGCCGAATTGTCCGACGACTATAGGGTCGTCCCCACGACCCCGGGACTAGGTCGGCCCGCCGCCGACTTGTCCGACGACTATAGGGTCGTCCCCACGAACCCGATACTAGGTTGGCCAGTCACCGACATGTCCGACGACTATAGGGTCGTCCCCAAGACCACGGGCCAAAGTTGCCCTGCCGCCGACATGTCCGACGACTACAGGGTCGTCCCCACGACCCCGGGCTAGGTTGGCCCGCCGCCGACTTGTCCGACGACTATAGGGTCGTCCCCACGACCCCGGGTCTAGGTTGGCCCGCCGCCGACTTGTCCGACGACTATAGGGTCGTCCCCACGACCCCGGGAGTAGGTTGGCCCGCCGCCGACTTGTCCGACGACTATAGGGTCGTCCCCACGACCCCGGGGCTAGATTGCCCCGGCACCGTCATGTCCGACGACTATAGGGTTGTCCCCCCGACCCCGGGACTAGGTTGGCCAGCCGCCGACATGTCCGAAGACTATAGGGTCGTCCCCACGACCCCGGGACTAGATTGGCCCGCCACCGTCATGTCCGACGACTATACGGTCGCCCCCTCGACCCCGGGACTAGGTTGGCCCGCCGCCGACGTGTCCTACGACTATGGGGTCGTCCCCACGACCACGAGACGAGGTTGGCCAGCCGCCGACATGTCCGACGACTATAGGGTCGTCCCCACCACCCCGGGTCTAGGTTGGCCAGCCGCCGACATGTCCGACGACTATAGGGTCGTCCACACGACCACGGGCCAAAGTTGCCCTGCCGCCGACATGTCCGACGACTATAGGGTCGTCCCCACGACCACTGTCCAAAGTTGCCCAGCCGCCGACATGTCCGACGACTATAGGGTCGTCCCCACGACCCCGGGACTAGGTTCGCCGGCCGCCGACTTGTCCGACGACTATAGGGTCGTCCCCACGACCCCGGGACTAGGTCGGCCCGCCGCCGACTTGTCCGACGACTATAGGGTCGTCCCCACGAACCCGGGACTAGGTTGGCCAGTCACCGACATGTCCGACGACTATAGGGTCGTCCCCAAGACCACGGGCCAAAGTTGCCCTGCCGCCGACATGTCCGACGACTATAGGGTCGTCCCCACGACCCCGGGTCTAGGTTGGCCCGCCGCCGACTTGTCCGACGACTATAGGGTCGTCCCCACGACCCCGGGAGTAGGTTGGCCCGCCGCCGACTTGTCCGACGACTATAGGGTCGTCCCCACGAACCCGGGACTAGGTTGGCCAGTCACCGACATGTCCGACGACTATAGGGTCGTCCCCAAGACCACGGGCCAAAGTTGCCCTGCCGCCGACATGTCCGACGACTATAGGGTCGTCCCCACGACCCCGGGTCTAGGTTGGCCCGCCGCCGACTTGTCCGACGACTATACGGTCGTCCCCACGACCACGGGACTAGGTTGGCACGCCGCCGACTTGTCCGACGTCTATAGGGTCGTCCCTACCACCCCGGGACTAGGTTGGCCAGCCGCCGACATGTCCGACGTCTATAGGGTCGTCCCCGCGACGCCGGGGCTAGATTGCCCCGGCACCGTCATATCCGACGACTATAGGGTCGTCCCCACGACCACGGGACTAGGTTGGCCCGCCGCCGACATGTCCGACGTCTATAGGGTCGTCCCCACGCCCCGGGCCAAAGTTGGCCAGCCGCCGACATGTCCGACGACTATAGGGTCGTCCCCACGACCCCGGGACTAGATTGGCCCGCCACCGTCATGTCCGACGACTATAGGGCCGTCTCCACGACCCCGGGACTAGGTTGGCCCGCCGCCGACATGTCCGACGACTATAGGGTCGTCCCCAAGACCACTGGCCAAAGTTGCCCAGCCGCCGACATGTCCGACGACTATAGGGTCGTCCCCACGCCCCGGGCCAAAGATGGCCAGCCGCCGACATGTCCGACGACTATAGGGTCGTCCCCACGACCCCGGGACTAGATTGGCCCGCCACCGTCATGTCCGACGACTATACGGTTGTCCCCACGACCCCGGGACTAGGTTGGCCCGCAGCCGACATGTCCTACGACTATGGGGTCGTCCCCACGACCCCGGGACTAGGTTGGCCAGTCACCGACATGTCCGACGACTATAGGGTCGTCCCCACGCCCCGGGCCAAAGATGGCCAGCCGCCGACATGTCCGAAGACTATAGGGTCGTCCCCACGACCCCGGGACTAGATTGGCCCGCCACCGTCATGTCCGACGACTATACGGTCGTCCCCTCGACCCCGGGACTAGGTGGGCCCGCCGCCGACGTGTCCTACGACTATGGGGTCGTCCCCACGACCACGAAACGAGGTTGGCCAGCCGCCGACATGTCCGACGACTATAGGGTCGTCCCCACGACCCCGGGACTAGGTCGGCCCGCCGCCGACTTGTCCGACGACTATAGGGTCGTCCCCACGAACCCGGGACTAGGTTGGCCAGTCACCGACATGTCCGACGACTATAGGGTCGTCCCCATGACCACGGGCCAAAGTTGCCCTGCCGCCGACATGTCCGACGACTATAGGGTCGTCCCCACGACCCCGGGACTAGGTTGGCCGGCCGCCGACTTGTCCGACGACTATAGGGTCGTCCCCACGACCCCGGGACTAGGTCGGACCGCCGCCGACTTGTCCGACGACTATAGGGTCGTCCCCACGAACCCGGGACTAGGTTGGCCAGTCACCGACATGTCCGACGACTATAGGGTCGTCCCCACGACCACTGGCCAAAGTTGCCCAGCCGACGACATGTCCGACGACTATAGGGTCGTCCCTACCACCCCGGGACTAGGTTGGCCCGCCGCCGACATGTCCGACGACTATAGGGTCGTCCTCACGACCACTGGCCAAAGTTGCCCAGCCGACGACATGTCCGACGACTATAGGGTCGTCCCTACCACCCCGGGACTAGGATGGCCCGCCGCCGACATGTCCGACGACTATAGGGTCGTCCCCACGCCCCGAGCCAAAGTTGGCCAGCCGCCGAAATGCTCGACGACTATAGGGTCGTCCCAAAGACCACGGGCCAAAGTTGCCCTGCCGCCGACATGTCCGACGACTATAGGGTCGTCCCCACGAACACGGGCCAAAGTTGCCCTGCCGCCGACATGTCCGACGACTATAGGGTCGTCCCCACGACCACTGTCCAAAGTTGCCCAGCCGCCGACATGTCCGACGACTATAGGGTCGTCCCCACGACCCCGGGACTAGGTTCGCCGGCTGCCGACTTGTCCGACGACTATAGGGTCGTCCCCACGACCCCGGGTCTAGGTTGGCCCGCCGCCGACTTGTCCGACGACTATAGGGTCGTCCCCACGACCCCGGGAGTAGGTTGGCCCGCCGCCGACTTGTCCGACGACTATAGGGTCGTCCCCACGAACCCGGGACTAGGTTGGCCAGTCACCGACATGTCCGACGACTATAGGGTCGTCCCCAAGACCACGGGCCAAAGTTGCCCTGCCGCCGACATGTCCGACGACTATAGGGTCGTCCCCACGACCCCGGGTCTAGGTTGGCCCGCCGCCGACATGTCCGACGACTATACGGTCGTCCCCACGACCACGGGACTAGGTTGGCACGCCGCCGACTTGTCCGACGTCTATAGGGTCGTTCCCATGACCACTGTCCAATGTTGCCCAGCCGCCGACATGTCCGACGACTATACGGTCGTCCCCACGACCACGGTACTAGGTTGGCCCGCCGCCGACTTGTCCGACGACTATAGGGTCGTCCCTACCACCCCGGGACTAGGTTGGCCAGCCGCCGACATGTCCGACGTCTATAGGGTCGTCCCCACGACCCCGGGGCTAGATTGCCCCGGCACCGTCATGTCCGACGACTATAGGGTCGTCCCCACGACCCCGGGACTAGGTTGGCCCGCCGCCGACTTGTCCGACGAATATAGGGTCGTCCCTACCACCCCGGGACTAGGTTGGCCAGCCGCCGACATGTCCGACGTCTATAGGGTCGTCCCCACGACCCCGGGGCTAGATTGCCCCGGCACCGTCATGTCCGACGACTATAGGGTCGTCCCCACGACCCCGGGACTAGGTTGGCCCGCCGCCGACTTGTCCTACGACTATAGGGTCGTCTCCACGACCCCGGGACTAGGTTGGCCAGCCGCCGACATGTCCGACGACTATAGGGTCGTCCCCACGACCACTGTCCAATGTTGCCCAGCCGCCGACATGTCCGACGACTATAGGGTCGTCCCCACGACCCCGGGACTAGGTCGGCCCGCCGCCGACTTGTCCGACGACTATAGGGTCGTCCCTACCACCCCGGGACTAGGTTGGCCAGCCGCCGACATGTCCGACGTCTATAGGGTCGTCCCCACGACCCCGGGGCTAGATTGCCCCGGCACCGTCATGTCCGACGACTATAGGGTCGTCCCCACGACCCCGGGACAAGGTTGGCCCGCCGCCGACTTGTCCGACGACTATAGGGTCGTCTCCACGACGCCGGGACTAGGTTGGCCAGTCACCGACATGTCCGACGACTATAGGGCCGTCCCCACGACCCCGGGACTAGGTCGGCCCGCCGCCGACTTGTCCGACGACTATAGGGTCGTCCCTACCACCCCGGGACTAGGTTGGCCAGCCGCCGACATGTCCGACGTCTATAGGGTCGTCCCCACGACCCCGGGGCTAGATTGCCCCGGCACCGTCATGTCCGACGACTATAGGGTCGTCTCTACGACCCCGGGACTAGGTTGGCCAGCCGCCGACATGTCCGACGACTATAGGGTCGTCCCCACGACCACTGTCCAATGATGCCCAGCCGCCGACATGTCCGACGACTATAGGGTCGTCCCCACGACCCCGGGACTAGGTCGGCCCGCCGCCGACTTGTCCGACGACTATAGGGTCGTCCCTACCACCCCGGGACTAGGTTGGCCAGCCGCCGACATGTCCGACGTCTATAGGGTCGTCCCCACGACCCCGGGGCTAGATTGCCCCGGCACCGTCATGTCCGACGACTATAGGGTCGTCCCCACGACCCCGGGACTAGGTTGGCCCGCCGCCGACTTGTCCGACGACTATAGGGTCGTCTCCACGACGCCGGGACTAGGTTGGCCAGTCACCGACATGTCCGACGACTATAGGGCCGTCCCCACGACCACGGGCAAAGTTGCCCTGCCGCCGACATGTCCGACGACTATAGGGTCGTCCCCACGACCCCGGGACTATGTTGGCCCGCCGCCGACATGTCCGACGACTATAGGGTCGTCCCCAAGACCACTGGCCAAAGTTGCCCAGCCGCCGACATGTCCGACGACTATAGGGTCGTCCCCACGCCCCGGGCCAAAGATGGCCAGCCGCCGACATGTCCGACGACTATAGGGTCGTCCCCACGACCCCCGGGCTAGATTGCCCCGGCACCGTCATGTCCGACGACTATAGGGTCGTCCCCACGACCACGGGACTAGGTTGGCCCGCCGCCGACATGTCCGACGTCTATAGGGTCGTCCCCACGCCCCGGGCCAAAGTTGGCCAGCCGCCGACATGTCCGACGACTATAGGGTCGTCCCCACGACCCCGGGACTAGGTTGGCCGGCCGCCGACTTGTCCGACGACTATAGGGTCGTCCCCACGACCCCGGGACTAGGTCGGCCCGCCGCCGACTTGTCCGACGACTATAGGGTCGTCCCCACGCCCCGGGCCAAATATGGCCAGCCGCCGTCATGTCCGACGATTATAGGGTCGTCCCCACGACCCCGGGACTAGGTTGGCCCGCCGCCGACTTGTCCTACGACTATAGGGTCGTCTCCACGACCCCGGGACTAGGTTGGCCAGCCGCCGACATGTCCGACGACTATAGGGTCGTCCCCACGACCACGGGACTAGGTTGGCCCGCCGCCGACATGTCCGACGTCTATAGGGTCGTCCCCACGCCCCGGGCCAAAGTTGGCCAGCCGCCGACATGTCCGACGACTATAGGGTCGTCCCCACGACCCCGGGACTAGATTGGCCCGCCACCGTCATGTCCGACGACTATAGGGCCGTCTCCACGACCCCGGGACTAGGTTGGCCCGCCGCCGACTTGTCCGACGACTATAGGGTCGTCCCCACGACCACTGGCCAAAGTTGGCCAGCCGCCGACATGTCCGACGGCTATAGGGTCGTACCCACGCCCCGGGTCTAGGTTGGCCCGCCGCCGACTTGTCCGACGACTATAGGGTCGTCCCCACGACCCCGGGACTAGGTTGGCCAGCCGCCGACATGTCCGACGACTATAGGGTCGTCCCCACGACCACGGGACTAGGTTGGCCCGCCGCCGACATGTCCGACGACTATAGGGTCGTCCCCACGACCACTGTCCAATGATGCCCAGCCGCCGACATGTCCGACGACTATAGGGTCGTCCCCAAGACCACGGGCCAAAGTTGCCCTGCCGCCGACATGTCCGACGACTAAAGGGTCGTCCCCACGACCCCGGGTCTAGGTTGGCCCGCCGCCGACTTGTCCGACGACTATAGGGTCGTCCCCACGACCCCGGGAGTAGGTTGGCCCGCCGCCGACTTGTCCGACGACTATAGGGTCGTCCCCACGAACCCGGGACTAGGTTGGCCAGTCACCGACATGTCCGACGACTATAGGGTCGTCCCCAAGACCACGGGCCAAAGTTGCCCTGCCGCCGACATGTCCGACGACTATAGGGTCGTCCCCACGACCCCGGGTCTAGGTTGGCCCGCCGCCGACTTGTCCGACGACTATACGGTCGTCCCCACGACCACGGGACTAGGTTGGCACGCCGCCGACTTGTCCGACGTCTATAGGGTCGTCCCTACCACCCCGGGACTAGGTTGGCCAGCCGCCGACATGTCCGACGTCTATAGGGTCGTCCCCGCGACGCCGGGGCTAGATTGCCCCGGCACCGTCATATCCGACGACTATAGGGTCGTCCCCACGACCACGGGACTAGGTTGGCCCGCCGCCGACATGTCCGACGTCTATAGGGTCGTCCCCACGCCCCGGGCCAAAGTTGGCCAGCCGCCGACATGTCCGACGACTATAGGGTCGTCCCCACGACCCCGGGACTAGATTGGCCCGCCACCGTCATGTCCGACGACTATAGGGCCGTCTCCACGACCCCGGGACTAGGTTGGCCCGCCGCCGACTTGTCCGACGACTATAGGGTCGTCCCCAAGACCACTGGCCAAAGTTGCCCAGCCGCCGACATGTCCGACGACTATAGGGTCGTCCCCACGCCCCGGGCCAAAGATGGCCAGCCGCCGACATGTCCGACGACTATAGGGTCGTCCCCACGACCCCGGGACTAGATTGGCCCGCCACCGTCATGTCCGACGACTATACGGTTGTCCCCACGACCCCGGGACTAGGTTGGCCCGCAGCCGACATGTCCTACGACTATGGGGTCGTCCCCACGACCCCGGGACTAGGTTGGCCAGTCACCGACATGTCCGACGACTATAGGGTCGTCCCCACGCCCCGGGCCAAAGATGGCCAGCCGCCGACATGTCCGAAGACTATAGGGTCGTCCCCACGACCCCGGGACTAGATTGGCCCGCCACCGTCATGTCCGACGACTATACGGTCGTCCCCTCGACCCCGGGACTAGGTGGGCCCGCCGCCGACGTGTCCTACGACTATGGGGTCGTCCCCACGACCACGAAACGAGGTTGGCCAGCCGCCGACATGTCCGACGACTATAGGGTCGTCCCCACCACCCCGGGTCTAGGTTGGCCAGCCGCCGACATGTCCGACGACTATAGGGTCGTCCCCACGACCACGGGCCAAAGTTGCCCTGCCGCCGACATGTCCGACGACTATAGGGTCGTCCCCACGACCACTGTCCAATGTTGCCCAGCCGCCGACATGTCCGACGACTATAGGGTCGTCCCCACGACCCCGGGACTAGGTTCGCCGGCCGCCGACTTGTCCGACGACTATAGGGTCGTCCCCACGACCCCGGGACTAGGTCGGCCCGCCGCCGACTTGTCCGACGACTATAGGGTCGTCCCCACGAACCCGGGACTAGGTTGGCCAGTCACCGACATGTCCGACGACTATAGGGTCGTCCCCATGACCACGGGCCAAAGTTGCCCTGCCGCCGACATGTCCGACGACTATAGGGTCGTCCCCACGACCCCGGGACTAGGTTGGCCGGCCGCCGACTTGTCCGACGACTATAGGGTCGTCCCCACGACCCCGGGACTAGGTCGGACCGCCGCCGACTTGTCCGACGACTATAGGGTCGTCCCCACGAACCCGGGACTAGGTTGGCCAGTCACCGACATGTCCGACGACTATAGGGTCGTCCCCACGACCACTGGCCAAAGTTGCCCAGCCGACGACATGTCCGACGACTATAGGGTCGTCCCTACCACCCCGGGACTAGGTTGGCCCGCCGCCGACATGTCCGACGACTATAGGGTCGTCCTCACGACCACTGGCCAAAGTTGCCCAGCCGACGACATGTCCGACGACTATAGGGTCGTCCCTACCACCCCGGGACTAGGATGGCCCGCCGCCGACATGTCCGACGACTATAGGGTCGTCCCCACGCCCCGAGCCAAAGTTGGCCAGCCGCCGAAATGCTCGACGACTATAGGGTCGTCCCCAAGACCACGGGCCAAAGTTGCCCTGCCGCCGACATGTCCGACGACTATAGGGTCGTCCCCACGAACACGGGCCAAAGTTGCCCTGCCGCCGACATGTCCGACGACTATAGGGTCGTCCCCACGACCACTGTCCAAAGTTGCCCAGCCGCCGACATGTCCGACGACTATAGGGTCGTCCCCACGACCCCGGGACTAGGTTCGCCGGCTGCCGACTTGTCCGACGACTATAGGGTCGTCCCCACGACCCCGGGTCTAGGTTGGCCCGCCGCCGACTTGTCCGACGACTATAGGGTCGTCCCCACGACCCCGGGAGTAGGTTGGCCCGCCGCCGACTTGTCCGACGACTATAGGGTCGTCCCCACGAACCCGGGACTAGGTTGGCCAGTCACCGACATGTCCGACGACTATAGGGTCGTCCCCAAGACCACGGGCCAAAGTTGCCCTGCCGCCGACATGTCCGACGACTATAGGGTCGTCCCCACGACCCCGGGTCTAGGTTGGCCCGCCGCCGACATGTCCGACGACTATACGGTCGTCCCCACGACCACGGGACTAGGTTGGCACGCCGCCGACTTGTCCGACGTCTATAGGGTCGTTCCCATGACCACTGTCCAATGTTGCCCAGCCGCCGACATGTCCGACGACTATACGGTCGTCCCCACGACCACGGTACTAGGTTGGCCCGCCGCCGACTTGTCCGACGACTATAGGGTCGTCCCTACCACCCCGGGACTAGGTTGGCCAGCCGCCGACATGTCCGACGTCTATAGGGTCGTCCCCACGACCCCGGGGCTAGATTGCCCCGGCACCGTCATGTCCGACGACTATAGGGTCGTCCCCACGACCCCGGGACTAGGTTGGCCCGCCGCCGACTTGTCCGACGAATATAGGGTCGTCCCTACCACCCCGGGACTAGGTTGGCCAGCCGCCGACATGTCCGACGTCTATAGGGTCGTCCCCACGACCCCGGGGCTAGATTGCCCCGGCACCGTCATGTCCGACGACTATAGGGTCGTCCCCACGACCCCGGGACTAGGTTGGCCCGCCGCCGACTTGTCCTACGACTATAGGGTCGTCTCCACGACCCCGGGACTAGGTCGGCCCGCCGCCGACTTGTCCGACGACTATAGGGTCGTCCCTACCACCCCGGGACTAGGTTGGCCAGCCGCCGACATGTCCGACGTCTATAGGGTCGTCCCCACGACCCCGGGGCTAGATTGCCCCGGCACCGTCATGTCCGACGACTATAGGGTCGTCTCTACGACCCCGGGACTAGGTTGGCCAGCCGCCGACATGTCCGACGACTATAGGGTCGTCCCCACGACCACTGTCCAATGATGCCCAGCCGCCGACATGTCCGACGACTATAGGGTCGTCCCCACGACCCCGGGACTAGGTCGGCCCGCCGCCGACTTGTCCGACGACTATAGGGTCGTCCCTACCACCCCGGGACTAGGTTGGCCAGCCGCCGACATGTCCGACGTCTATAGGGTCGTCCCCACGACCCCGGGGCTAGATTGCCCCGGCACCGTCATGTCCGACGACTATAGGGTCGTCCCCACGACCCCGGGACTAGGTTGGCCCGCCGCCGACTTGTCCGACGACTATAGGGTCGTCCCCACGACCCCGGGACTAGGTTGGCCGGCCGCCGAATTGTCCGACGACTATAGGGTCGTCCCCACGACCCCGGGACTAGGTCGGCCCGCCGCCGACTTGTCCGACGACTATAGGGTCGTCCCCACGAACCCGATACTAGGTTGGCCAGTCACCGACATGTCCGACGACTATAGGGTCGTCCCCAAGACCACGGGCCAAAGTTGCCCTGCCGCCGACATGTCCGACGACTACAGGGTCGTCCCCACGACCCCGGGCTAGGTTGGCCCGCCGCCGACTTGTCCGACGACTATAGGGTCGTCCCCACGACCCCGGGAGTAGGTTGGCCCGCCGCCGACTTGTCCGACGACTATAGGGTCGTCCCCACGACCACTGGCCAAAGTTGCCCAGCCGACGACATGTCCGACGACTATAGGGTCGTCCCTACCACCCCGGGACTAGGTTGGCCCGCCGCCGACATGTCCGACGACTATAGGGTCGTCCTCACGACCACTGGCCAAAGTTGCCCAGCCGACGACATGTCCGACGACTATAGGGTCGTCCCTACCACCCCGGGACTAGGATGGCCCGCCGCCGACATGTCCGACGACTATAGGGTCGTCCCCACGCCCCGAGCCAAAGTTGGCCAGCCGCCGAAATGCCCGACGATTATAGGGTCGTCCCCACGACCCCGGGACAAGATTGGCCCGCCGCCGACGTGTCCTACGACTATGGGGTCGTCCCCACGACCACGAGAATAGGTTGGCCAGCCGCCGACATGTTCGACCACTATAGGGTCGTCCCCACGACCCCGGGACTAGGTTGGCCCGCCGCCGACATGTCCGACGTCTATACGGTCGTCCCCACGACCACGGGCCAAAGTTGCCCTGCCGCCGACATGTCCGACGACTATAGGGTCGTCCCCACGACCACGGGCCAAAGTTGCCCTGCCGCCGTCATGTCCGACGACTATACGGTCGTCCCCTCGACCCCGGGACTAGGTTGGCCCGCCGCCGACGTGTCCTACGACTATGGGGTCGTCCCCACGACCCCGGGTCTAGGTTGGCCCGCCGCCGACTTGTCCGACGACTATAGGGTCGTCCCCACGACCCCGGGAGTAGGTTGGCCCGCCGCCGACTTGTCCGACGACTATAGGGTCGTCCCCACGACCCCGGGGCTAGATTGCCCCGGCACCGTCATGTCCGACGACTATAGGGTTGTCCCCCCGACCCCGGGACTAGGTTGGCCCGCCGCCGACTTGTCCGACGACTATAGGGTCGTCTCCACGACCCCGGGACTAGGTTGGCCCGCCGCCGACTTGTCCTACGACTATAGGGTCGTCTCCACGACCCCGGGACTAGGTTGGCCAGCCGCCGACATGTCCGACGACTATGGGGTCGTCCCCACGACCCCGGGTCTAGGTTGGCCCGCCGCCGACTTGTCCGACGACTATAGGGTCGTCCCCACGACCCCGGGAGTAGGTTGGCCCGCCGCCGACTTGTCCGACGACTATAGGGTCGTCCCCACGACCCCGGGGCTAGATTGCCCCGGCACCGTCATGTCCGACGACTATAGGGTTGTCCCCCCGACCCCGGGACTAGGTTGGCCAGCCGCCGACATGTCCGAAGACTATAGGGTCGTCCCCACGACCCCGGGACTAGATTGGCCCGCCACCGTCATGTCCGACGACTATACGGTCGTCCCCTCGACCCCGGGACTAGGTTGGCCCGCCGCCGACGTGTCCTACGACTATGGGGTCGTCCCCACGACCACGAGACGAGGTTGGCCAGCCGCCGACATGTCCGACGACTATAGGGTCGTCCCCACCACCCCGGGTCTAGGTTGGCCAGCCGCCGACATGTCCGACGACTATAGGGTCGTCCACACGACCACGGGCCAAAGTTGCCCTGCCGCCGACATGTCCGACGACTATAGGGTCGTCCCCACGACCACTGTCCAAAGTTGCCCAGCCGCCGACATGTCCGACGACTATAGGGTCGTCCCCACGACCCCGGGACTAGGTTCGCCGGCCGCCGACTTGTCCGACGACTATAGGGTCGTCCCCACGACCACTGTCCAAAGTTGCCCAGCCGCCGACATGTCCGACGACTATAGGGTCGTCCCCACGACCCCGGGACTAGGTTCGCCGGCCGCCGACTTGTCCGACGACTATAGGGTCGTCCCCACGACCCCGGGACTAGGTCGGCCCGCCGCCGACATGTCCGACGACTATAGGGTCGTCCCCACGACCCCGGGAGTAGGTTGGCCCGCCGCCGACTTGTCCGACGACTATAGGGTCGTCCCCACGACCCCGGGGCTAGATTGCCCCGGCACCGTCATGTCCGACGACTATAGGGTTGTCCCCCCGACCCCGGGACTAGGTTGGCCTGCCGCCGACTTGTCCGACGACTATAGGGTCGTCTCCACGACCCCGGGACTAGGTTGGCCCGCCGCCGACTTGTCCTACGACTATAGGGTCGTCTCCACGACCCCGGGACTAGGTTGGCCAGCCGCCGACATGTCCGACGACTATGGGGTCGTCCCCACGACCCCGGGTCTAGGTTGGCCCGCCGCCGACTTGTCCGACGACTATAGGGTCGTCCCCACGACCCCGGGAGTAGGTTGGCCCGCCGCCGACTTGTCCGACGACTATAGGGTCGTCCCCACGACCCCGGGGCTAGATTGCCCCGGCACCGTCATGTCCGACGACTATAGGGTTGTCCCCCCGACCCCGGGACTAGGTTGGCCAGCCGCCGACATGTCCGAAGACTATAGGGTCGTCCCCACGACCCCGGGACTAGATTGGCCCGCCACCGTCATGTCCGACGACTATACGGTCGTCCCCTCGACCCCGGGACTAGGTTGGCCCGCCGCCGACGTGTCCTACGACTATGGGGTCGTCCCCACGACCACGAGACGAGGTTGGCCAGCCGCCGACATGTCCGACGACTATAGGGTCGTCCCCACCACCCCGGGTCTAGGTTGGCCAGCCGCCGACATGTCCGACGACTATAGGGTCGTCCACACGACCACGGGCCAAAGTTGCCCTGCCGCCGACATGTCCGACGACTATAGGGTCGTCCCCACGACCACTGTCCAAAGTTGCCCAGCCGCCGACATGTCCGACGACTATAGGGTCGTCCCCACGACCCCGGGACTAGGTTCGCCGGCCGCCGACTTGTCCGACGACTATAGGGTCGTCCCCACGACCCCGGGACTAGGTCGGCCCGCCGCCGACTTGTCCGACGACTATAGGGTCGTCCCCACGAACCCGGGACTAGGTTGGCCAGTCACCGACATGTCCGACGACTATAGGGTCGTCCCCAAGACCACGGGCCAAAGTTGCCCTACCGCCGACATGTCCGACGACTATAGGGTCGTCCCCACGACCCCGGGTCTAGGTTGGCCCGCCGCCGACTTGTCCGACGACTATAGGGTCGTCCCCACGACCCCGGGAGTAGGTTGGCCCGCCGCCGACTTGTCCGACGACTATAGGGTCGTCCCCACGAACCCGGGACTAGGTTGGCCAGTCACCGACATGTCCGACGACTATAGGGTCGTCCCCAAGACCACGGGCCAAAGTTGCCCTGCCGCCGACATGTCCGACGACTATAGGGTCGTCCCCACGACCCCGGGTCTAGGTTGGCCCGCCGCCGACTTGTCCGACGACTATACGGTCGTCCCCACGACCACGGGACTAGGTTGGCACGCCGCCGACTTGTCCGACGTCTATAGGGTCGTCCCTACCACCCCGGGACTAGGTTGGCCAGCCGCCGACATGTCCGACGTCTATAGGGTCGTCCCCGCGACGCCGGGGCTAGATTGCCCCGGCACCGTCATATCCGACGACTATAGGGTCGTCCCCACGACCACGGGACTAGGTTGGCCCGCCGCCGACATGTCCGACGTCTATAGGGTCGTCCCCACGCCCCGGGCCAAAGTTGGCCAGCCGCCGACATGTCCGACGACTATAGGGTCGTCCCCACGACCCCGGGACTAGATTGGCCCGCCACCGTCATGTCCGACGACTATAGGGCCGTCTCCACGACCCCGGGACTAGGTTGGCCCGCCGCCGACTTGTCCGACGACTATAGGGTCGTCCCCAAGACCACTGGCCAAAGTTGCCCAGCCGCCGACATGTCCGACGACTATAGGGTCGTCCCCACGCCCCGGGCCAAAGATGGCCAGCCGCCGACATGTCCGACGACTATAGGGTCGTCCCCACGACCCCGGGACTAGATTGGCCCGCCACCGTCATGTCCGACGACTATACGGTTGTCCCCACGACCCCGGGACTAGGTTGGCCCGCAGCCGACATGTCCTACGACTATGGGGTCGTCCCCACGACCCCGGGACTAGGTTGGCCAGTCACCGACATGTCCGACGACTATAGGGTCGTCCCCACGCCCCGGGCCAAAGATGGCCAGCCGCCGACATGTCCGAAGACTATAGGGTCGTCCCCACGACCCCGGGACTAGATTGGCCCGCCACCGTCATGTCCGACGACTATACGGTCGTCCCCTCGACCCCGGGACTAGGTGGGCCCGCCGCCGACGTGTCCTACGACTATGGGGTCGTCCCCACGACCACGAAACGAGGTTGGCCAGCCGCCGACATGTCCGACGACTATAGGGTCGTCCCCACCACCCCGGGTCTAGGTTGGCCAGCCGCCGACATGTCCGACGACTATAGGGTCGTCCCCACGACCACGGGCCAAAGTTGCCCTGCCGCCGACATGTCCGACGACTATAGGGTCGTCCCCACGACCACTGTCCAATGTTGCCCAGCCGCCGACATGTCCGACGACTATAGGGTCGTCCCCACGACCCCGGGACTAGGTTCGCCGGCCGCCGACTTGTCCGACGACTATAGGGTCGTCCCCACGACCCCGGGACTAGGTCGGCCCGCCGCCGACTTGTCCGACGACTATAGGGTCGTCCCCACGAACCCGGGACTAGGTTGGCCAGTCACCGACATGTCCGACGACTATAGGGTCGTCCCCATGACCACGGGCCAAAGTTGCCCTGCCGCCGACATGTCCGACGACTATAGGGTCGTCCCCACGACCCCGGGACTAGGTTGGCCGGCCGCCGACTTGTCCGACGACTATAGGGTCGTCCCCACGACCCCGGGACTAGGTCGGACCGCCGCCGACTTGTCCGACGACTATAGGGTCGTCCCCACGAACCCGGGACTAGGTTGGCCAGTCACCGACATGTCCGACGACTATAGGGTCGTCCCCACGACCACTGGCCAAAGTTGCCCAGCCGACGACATGTCCGACGACTATAGGGTCGTCCCTACCACCCCGGGACTAGGTTGGCCCGCCGCCGACATGTCCGACGACTATAGGGTCGTCCTCACGACCACTGGCCAAAGTTGCCCAGCCGACGACATGTCCGACGACTATAGGGTCGTCCCTACCACCCCGGGACTAGGATGGCCCGCCGCCGACATGTCCGACGACTATAGGGTCGTCCCCACGCCCCGAGCCAAAGTTGGCCAGCCGCCGAAATGCTCGACGACTATAGGGTCGTCCCCACGACCCCGGGACAAGATTGGCCCGCCGCCGACGTGTCCTACGACTATGGGGTCGTCCCCACGACCACGAGAATAGGTTGGCCAGCCGCCGACATGTTCGACCACTATAGGGTCGTCCCCACGACCCCGGGACTAGGTTGGCCCGCCGCCGACATGTCCGACGTCTATACGGTCGTCCCCACGACCACGGGCCAAAGTTGCCCTGCCGCCGACATGTCCGACGACTATAGGGTCGTCCCCACGACCACGGGCCAAAGTTGCCCTGCCGCCGTCATGTCCGACGACTATACGGTCGTCCCCTCGACCCCGGGACTAGGTTGGCCCGCCGCCGACGTGTCCTACGACTATGGGGTCGTCCCCACGACCCCGGGACTAGGTCGGCCCGCCGCCGACTTGTCCGACGACTATAGGGTCGTCCCCACGACCCCGGGACTAGGTTGGCCAGTCACCGACATGTCCGACGACTATAGGGTCGTCCCCAAGACCACGGGCCAAAGTTGCCCTGCCGCCGACATGTACGACGACTATAGGGTCGTCCCCACGACCCCGGGTCTAGGTTGGCCCGCCGCCGACTTGTCCGACGACTATAGGGTCGTCCCCACGACCCCGGGAGTAGGTTGGCCCGCCGCCGACTTGTCCGACGACTATAGGGTCGTCCCCACGACCCCGGGGCTAGATTGCCCCGGCACCGTCATGTCCGACGACTATAGGGTTGTCCCCCCGACCCCGGGACTAGGTTGGCCCGCCGCCGACTTGTCCGACGACTATAGGGTCGTCTCCACGACCCCGGGACTAGGTTGGCCAGTCACCGACATGTCCGACGACTATAGGGTCGTCCCCACGCCCCGGGCCAAAGATGGCCAGCCGCCGACATGTCCGAAGACTATAGGGTCGTCCCCACGACCCCGGGACTAGATTGGCCCGCCACCGTCATGTCCGACGACTATACGGTCGTCCACTCGACCCCGGGACTAGGTTGGCCCGCCGCCGACGTGTCCTACGACTATGGGGTCGTCCCCACGACCACGAGACGAGGTTGGCCAGCCGCCGACATGTCCGACGACTATAGGGTCGTCCCCACCACCCCGGGTCTAGGTTGGCCAGCCGCCGACATGTCCGACGACTATAGGGTCGTCCCCACGACCACTGTCCAAAGTTGCCCAGCCGCCGACATGTCCGACGACTATAGGGTCGTCCCCACGACCCCGGGACTAGGTTCGCCGGCCGCCGACTTGTCCGACGACTATAGGGTCGTCCCCACGACCCCGGGACTAGGTCGGCCCGCCGCCGACTTGTCCGACGACTATAGGGTCGTCCCCACGAACCCGGGACTAGGTTGGCCAGTCACCGACATGTCCGACGACTATAGGGTCGTCCCCAAGACCACGGGCCAAAGTTGCCCTGCCGCCGACATGTCCGACGACTATAGGGTCGTCCCCACGACCCCGGGTCTAGGTTGGCCCGCCGCCGACTTGTCCGACGACTATAGGGTCGTCCCCACGACCCCGGGAGTAGGTTGGCCCGCCGCCGACTTGTCCGACGACTATAGGGTCGTCCCCACGAACCCGGGACTAGGTTGGCCAGTCACCGACATGTCCGACGACTATAGGGTCGTCCCCAAGACCACGGGCCAAAGTTGCCCTGCCGCCGACATGTCCGACGACTATAGGGTCGTCCCCACGACCCCGGGTCTAGGTTGGCCCGCCGCCGACTTGTCCGACGACTATACGGTCGTCCCCACGACCACGGGACTAGGTTGGCACGCCGCCGACTTGTCCGACGTCTATAGGGTCGTCCCTACCACCCCGGGACTAGGTTGGCCAGCCGCCGACATGTCCGACGTCTATAGGGTCGTCCCCGCGACGCCGAGGCTAGATTGCCCCGGCACCGTCATATCCGACGACTATAGGGTCGTCCCCACGACCACGGGACTAGGTTGGCCCGCCGCCGACATGTCCGACGTCTATAGGGTCGTCCCCACGCCCCGGGCCAAAGTTGGCCAGCCGCCGACATGTCCGACGACTATAGGGTCGTCCCCACGACCCCGGGACTAGATTGGCCCGCCACCGTCATGTCCGACGACTATAGGGCCGTCTCCACGACCCCGGGACTAGGTTGGCCCGCCGCCGACTTGTCCGACGACTATAGGGTCGTCCCCAAGACCACTGGCCAAAGTTGCCCAGCCGCCGAAATGTCCGACGACTATAGGGTCGTCCCCACGCCCCGGGCCAAAGATGGCCAGCCGCCGACATGTCCGACGACTATAGGGTCGTCCCCACGACCCCGGGACTAGATTGGCCCGCCACCGTCATGTCCGACGACTATACGGTTGTCCCCACGACCCCGGGACTAGGTTGGCCCGCAGCCGACATGTCCTACGACTATGGGGTCGTCCCCACGACCCCGGGACTAGGTTGGCCAGTCACCGACATGTCCGACGACTATAGGGTCGTCCCCACGCCCCGGGCCAAAGATGGCCAGCCGCCGACATGTCCGAAGACTATAGGGTCGTCCCCACGACCCCGGGACTAGATTGGCCCGCCACCGTCATGTCCGACGACTATACGGTCGTCCCCTCGACCCCGGGACTAGGTTGGCCCGCCGCCGACGTGTCCTACGACTATGGGGTCGTCCCCACGACCACGAAACGAGGTTGGCCAGCCGCCGACATGTCCGACGACTATAGGGTCGTCCCCACCACCCCGGGTCTAGGTTGGCCAGCCGCCGACATGTCCGACGACAATAGGGTCGTCCCCACGACCACGGGCCAAAGTTGCCCTGCCGCCGACGTGTCCGACGACTATAGGGTCGTCCCCACGACCACTGTCCAATGTTGCCCAGCCGCCGACATGTCCGACGACTATAGGGTCGTCCCCACGACCCCGGGACTAGGTTCGCCGGCCGCCGACTTGTCCGACGACTATAGGGTCGTCCCCACGACCCCGGGACTAGGTCGGCCCGCCGCCGACTTGTCCGACGACTATAGGGTCGTCCCCACGAACCCGGGACTAGGTTGGCCAGTCACCGACATGTCCGACGACCATAGGGTCGTCCCCATGACCACGGGCCAAAGTTGCCCTGCCGCCGACATGTCCGACGACTATAGGGTCTTCCCCACGACCCCGGGTCTAGGTTGGCCCGCCGCCGACTTGTCCGACGACTATAGGGTCGTCCCCACGACCCCGGGAGTAGGTTGGCCCGCCGCCGACTTGTCCGACGACTATAGGGTCGTCCCCACGAACCCGGGACTAGGTTGGCCAGTCGCCGACATGTCCGACGACTATAGGGTCGTCCCCAAGACCACGGGCCAAAGTTGCCCTGCCGCCGACATGTCCGACGACTATAGGGTCGTCCCCACGACCCCGGGTCTAGGTTGGCCCGCCGCCGACTTGTCCGACGACTATACGGCTGGGCAACTTTGGCCCGTGGTCGTGGGGACGACCCTATAGTCGTCGGACAAGTCGGCGGCGGGCCAACCTAGTCCCGGGGTCGTGGAGACGACCCTATAGTCGTCGGACATGACGGTGGCGGGGCAATCTAGTCCTGGGGTCGTGGGGACGACCCTATAGTCGTCGGACAAGTCGGCGTCGGGCCAACCTAGTCCCGGGGTCGTGGGGACGACCCTATATTCGTCGGACATATTGGTGGCGAGCCAACCTAGTCCCGGGGTCGTGGGGACGACCCTATAGTGGTCGGACATGTCGGCGGCTGGCCAACATATTCCCGGGGTCGAGGGGACGACCCTATAGTCGTCGGACAAGTCGGCGGCGGGCCAACCTAGTCCCGGGGTCGTGGAGGCGACCCTATATTCGTCGGACATGACGGTGGCGGGCCAATCTAGTCCCGGGGACGTGGGGACGACCCTACAATCGTCGGACATGTCGGCGGCGGGACAACGTAGGCCCGGGGTCGCGGGGACGACCCTACAGTCGTCGGACATGTCGGCGGCGGGACAACGTAGGCCCGGGGTCGTGGGGACGACCCTATAGTGGTCGGACATGTCGGCGGCTGGCCAACATATTCCCGGGGTCGAGGGGACGACCCTATAGTCGTCGGACAAGTCGGCGGCGGGCCAACCTAGTCCCGGGGTCGTGGAGGCGACCCTATATTCGTCGGACATGACGGTGGCGGGCCAATCTAGTCCCGGGGACGTGGGGACGACCCTACAATCGTCGGACATGTCGGCGGCGGGACAACGTAGGCCCGGGGTCGCGGGGACGACCCTACAGTCGTCGGACATGTCGGCGGCGGGACAACGTAGGCCCGGGGTCGTGGGGACGACCCTATAGTCGTCGGACAAGTCGGTGGCGGGCCAATCTAGTCCCGGGGCCGTGGGGACGACCGTATGGTCGTCGGACATGTCGGCGGCTGGCCAACTTTGGCCCGTAGTCGTGGGGTCGATCCTATAGTCGTCGGACATGACGGTGGCGGGCCAGTCTAGTCCCAGGGCCGCGGGGACGACCCTACAGTCGTCGGACATGTCGGCGGCGGGACAACGTAGGCCGGGGTCGTGGGGACGACCCTATAGTCGTCCGACATGTCGGCGGCTGGGCAACTGTGGCCCGTGGTCGTGGGGACGACCCTATAGTCGTCGGACAAGTTGGCGGCGGGCCAATCTAGTCCCTGGGTCGTGGGGACGACCCTATAGTCGTCAGACATGTCGGCGGCTGGGCAACTGTGGCCAGTGGTCGTGGAGACGACCCTATAGTCGTCGGACAAGTCGGCGGCGGGCCAACCTAGTCCCGGGGTCGTGGAGGCGACCCTATAGTCGTCGGACATGACGGTGGCGGGGCAATCTAGTCCTGGGGTCGTGGAGACGACCCTATAGTCGTCGGACAAGTCGGCGGCGGGCCAACCTAGTCCCGGGGTCGTGGAGGCGACCCTATAGTCGTCGGACATGACGGTGGCTGGCCAATCTAGTCCCGGGGACGTGGGGACGACCCTATAGTCGTCGGACATGTCGACGGCTGGCCAACCTAGTCCCGGGTTCGTGGGGACGACCCTATATTCGTCGGAATAGTCGGCGGCGGGCCAACCTAGTCCCGGGGTCGTGGGGACGACGCTATAGTCGTCGGACATGACGGTGGCGGGCCAATCTAGTCCCTGGGTCGTGGGGACGACCCTATAGTCGTCGGACATGTCGGCGGCTGGGCAACTGTGGCCAGTGGTCGTGGAGACGACCCTATAGTCGTCGGACAAGTCGGCGGCGGGCCAACCTAGTCCCGGGGTCGTGGAGGCGACCCTATAGTCGTCGGACATGACGGTGGCTGGCCAATCTAGTCCCGGGGTCGTGGGGACGACACTATAGTCGTCGGACAAGTCGGCGGCGGGCCAACCTAGTCCCGGGGTCGTGGGGACGACCCTACAGTCGTCGGACATGTCGGCGGCGGGACAACGTAGGCCCGGGGTCGTGGGGACGACCCTATATTCGTCGGAATAGTCGGCGGCGGGCCAAGCTAGTCCCGGGGTCGTGGAGGCGACCCTATAGTCGTCGGACATGACGGTGGCTGGCCAATCTAGTCCCGGGGACGTGGGGACGACCCTATAGTCGTCGGACATGTCGACGGCTGGCCAACCTAGTCCCGGGTTCGTGGGGACGACCCTATATTCGTCGGAATAGTCGGCGGCGGGCCAACCTAGTCCCGGGGTCGTGGGGACGACGCTATAGTCGTCGGACATGACGGTGGCGGGCCAATCTAGTCCCTGGGTCGTGGGGACGACCCTATAGTCGTCGGACATGTCGGCGGCTGGGCAACTGTGGCCAGTGGTCGTGGAGACGACCCTATAGTCGTCGGACAAGTCGGCGGCGGGCCAACCTAGTCCCGGGGTCGTGGAGGCGACCCTATAGTCGTCGCACATGACGGTGGCGATCCAATCTAGTCCCGGGGACGTGGGGACGACCCTATAGTCGTCGGACATGACGGTGGCGGGCCAATCTAGTCCCGGGGACGTGGGGACGACCCTATAGTCGTCGGACAAGTCGGCGGCGGGCCAACCTAGTCCCGGGGTCGTGGGGACGACCCTATAGTCGTCGCACATGTCGGTGGCGGGCCAATCTAGTCCCAGGGCCGTGGGGACGAACCTATAGTCGTCGCACATGTCGGTGGCGGGCCAATCTAGTCCCAGGGCCGTGGGGACGAACCTACAATCGTCGGACATGTCGGCGGCGGGACAACGTAGGCCCGGGGTCGTGGGGACGACCCTATAGTCGTCGGACATGACGGTGGCGGGCCAATCTAGTCCCTGGGTCGTGGGGACGACCCTATAGTCGTCGGACATGTCGGCGGCTGGGCAACTGTGGCCAGTGGTCGTGGAGACGACCCTATAGTCGTCGGACAAGTCGGCGGCGGGCCAACCTAGTCCCGGGGTCGTGGAGGCGACCCTATAGTCGTCGGACATGACGGTGGCGGGGCAATCTAGTCCTGGGGTCGTGGAGACGACCCTATAGTCGTCGGACAAGTCGGCGGCGGGAAAACCTAGTCCCGGGGTCGTGGAGGCGACCCTATAGTCGTCGGACATGACGGTGGCTGGCCAATCTAGTCCCGGGGACGTGGGGACGACCCTATAGTGGTCGGACATGTCGGCGGCTGGCCAACATATTCCCGGGGTCGAGGGGACGACCCTATAGTCGTGGGACAAGTCGGCGGCGGGCGAACCTAGACCCGGGGTCGTGGGGACGACCCTACAGTCGTCGGACATGTCGGCGGCGGGACAACGTAGGCCCGGGGTCGTGGGGACGACCCTATATTCGTCGGACATGACGGTGGGGGGCCAATCTAGTCCCGGGGACGTGGGGACGACCCTACAATCGTCGGACATGTCGGCGGCGGGACAACGTAGGCCCGGGGTCGCGGGGACGACCCTATAGTCGTCGGACATGATGGTGGCGGGCCAGTCTAGTCCCGGGGCCGTGGGGACGACCGTATAGTCGTCGGACATGTCGGCGGCTGGCCAACCTGGTCCCGGGGTCGTGGGGACGACCCTATTGTCGTCGGACATGACGGTGGTGGGCCAATCTAGTCCCGGGGTCGTGGGGACGACCCTATAGTCTTCGGACATGCCGGCGGCTGGGCAACTTTGGCCCGGGGTCGTGAGGACGACCCTATAGTCGTCGGACATGACGGTGGCGGGCCAATCTAGTCCCGGGGTCGTGGGGACGACCCTATAGTCGTCGGACATGTCGGCGGCTGGCCAACCTAGTTCCGGGGTGGGAGGGACGACCCTATAGTCGTCGGACAAGTCGGCGGCGGGCCAATCTAGTCCCGGGGCCGTGGGGACGACCGTATGGTCGTCGGACATGTCGGCGGCTGGCCAACTTTGGCCCGTAGTCGTGGGGTCGATCCTATAGTCGTCGGACATGACGGTGGCGGGCCAGTCTAGTCCCAGGGCCGCGGGGACGACCCTACAGTCGTCGGACATGTCGGCGGCGGGACAACGTAGGCCGGGGTCGTGGGGACGACCCTATAGTCGTCCGACATGTCGGTGGAGGGCCAATCTAGTCCCGGGGTCGTGGGGACGACCCTATACTCGTCGGACATGTCGGCGGCGTGCCAACCTAGTCCCGGGGTCGTGGAGACGACCCTATAGTCGTCGGACATGTCGGCGGCTGACCAACTTTGGCCTGTGGTCGTGGGGACGACCCTATAGTCGTCGGACATGACGGTGGCGGGCCAATCTAGCCCCGGGGTCGTGGGGTCGACCCTATAGTCGTCGGACATGTCGGCGGCTGGCCAACCTAGTTCCGGGGTGGGAGGGACGACCCTATAGTCGTCGGACAAGTCGGCGGCGGGCCAACCTAGTCCCGGGGTCGTGGGGACGACCCTATAGTCGTCGGACAATTCGGCGGAGGGCCAACCTAGTCCCGGGATCGTGGGGCGACCCTATAGTCGCCGGACATGTCGGTGGCGGGCCAATCTAGTCCCGTGGTCGTGGGGACGTCCCTATAGTCGTCGGACAAGTCGGCGGCGGGCCAACCTAGTCCCGGGGTCGTGGAGACGACCCTATAGTCGTCGGACAACTCGGCGGCGGGCCAACCTAGTCCCGGGGTCGTGGAGACGACCCTATAGGCGTCGGACATGACGGTGGCGGGGCAATCTACTCGTGGGGTCGTGGGGACGACCCTATAGTCGTCGGACAAGTCGGCGGCGGGCCAACCTAGTCGCGGGATCGTGGGGACGACCCTATAGTCGTCGGACATGACGGTGGCGGACCAACCTAGTCCCGGGGTCGTGGGTACGACCCTATACTCGTCGGACATGACGGTGGTGGGCCAATCTAGTCCCGGGGTCGTGGGGACGACCCTATAGTCTTCGGACATGCCGGCGGCTGGGCAACTTTGGCCCGGGGTCGTGAGGACGACCCTATAGTCGTCGGACATGACGGTGGCGGGCCAATCTAGTCCCGGGGTCGTGGGGACGACCCTATACTCGTCGGACATGACGGTGGTGAGCCAATCTAGTCCCGGGGTCGTGGGGACGACCCTATAGTCTTCGGACATGCCGGCGGCTGGGCAACATTGGCCCGGGGTCGTGAGGACGACCCTGTAGTTGTCGGACATGACGGTGGTGGGCCAATCTAGTCCCGGGGTCGTGGGGGCAAACACTATTGTCGTCGGACATGACGGTGGCGGGCCAACCTAGTCCCGGGGTCGTGGGTACGACCCTATACTCGTCGGACATGACGGTGGTGGGCCAATCTAGTCCCGGGGTCGTGGGGACGACCCTATAGTCTTCGGACATGCCGGCGGCTGGGCAATCTACTCCTGGGGTCGTGGGGACGACCCCATAGTCGTCGGACAAGTCGGCGGCGGGCCAACCTAGTCCCGGGGTCGTGGGGACGACCCTATAGTCGTCGGACAACTCGGCGGCGGGCCAACCTAGTCCCGGGGTCGTGGAGACGACCCTATAGGCGTCGGACATGACGGTGGCGGCGCAATCCACTCCTGCGGTCGTGGGGACGACCCCATAGTCGTCGGACAAGACGGCGGCAGGCCAACCTAGTCCCGGGGTCGTGGAGACGACCCTATAGTCGTCGGACATGTCGGCGGCTGACCAACTTTGGCCCGTGGTCGTGGGGACGACCCTATAGTCGTCGGACATGACGGTGGCGGGCCAATCTAGCCCCGGGGTCGTGGGGACGACCCTATAGTCGTCGGACATGTCGGCGGCTGGCCAACCTAGTTCCGGGGTGGGAGGGACGACCCTATAGTCGTCGGACAAGTCGGCGGCGGGCCAACCTAGTCCCGGGGTCGTGGGGACGACCCTATAGTCGTCGGACAAGTCGGCGGCGGGCCAACATAGTCCCGGGGTCGTGGGGACGACCCTATAATCGTCGGACATGTCGGCGGCTGACCAACTTTGGCCCGTGGTCGTGGGGACGACCCTATAGTCGTCGGACATGACGGTGGCGGGCCAATCTAGCCCCGGGGTCGTGGGGACGACCCTATAGTCGTCGGACATGTCGTCGGCTGGCCAACTTAGTTCCGGGGTGGGAGGGACGACCCTATAGTCGTCGGACAAGTCGGCGGCGGGCCAACCTAGTCCCGGGGTCGTGGGGACGACCCTATAGTCGTCGGACAAGTCGGCGGCGGGCCAACATAGTCCCGGGGTCGTGGGGACGACCCTATAGTCGTCGGACAAGTCGGCGGCGGGCCAATCTAGTCCCGGGGTCGTGGGGACGACCCTATAGGCGTCGGACATGACGGTGGCGGGGCAATCTACTCCTGGGGTCGTGGGGACGACCCCATAGTCGTCGGACAAGTCGGCGGCGGGCCAACCTAGTCCCGGGGTCGTGGAGACGACCCTATAATCGTCGGACATGTCGGCGGCTGACCAACTTTGGCCCGTGGTCGTGGGGACGACCCTATAGTCGTCGGACATGACGGTGGCGGGCCAATCTAGTCCCGGGGACGTGGGGACGACCCTATAGTGGTCGGACATGTCGGCGGCGGGCCAACCTAGTCCCGGGGTCGTGGGGACGACCCTATAGTCGTCGGACAGGTCGGCGGCGGGCCAATCTAGTCCCGGGGTCGTGGGGACGACCCTATAGGCGTCGGAAATGACGGTGGCGGGGCAATCTACTCCTGGGGTCGTGGGGACGACCCCATAGTCGTCGGACAAGTCGGCGGCGGGCCAACCTAGTCCCGGGGTCGTGGAGACGACCCTATAGTCGTCGGACATGTCGGCGGCTGACCAACTTTGGCCCGTGGTCGTGGGGACGACCCTATAGTCGTCGGACATGACGGTGGCGGGCCAATCTAGTCCCGGGGGCGTGGGGACGACCCTATAGTCGTCGGACATGTCGGCGGCTGGACAACATTGGCCCTGGGTCGTGGGGACGACCCTATAGTCGTCGGACAAGTCGGCGGCTGGGCAACTTTGGCCCGTGGTCGTGTGGACGACCCTATAGTCGTCGGACATTACGGCGGCTGGGCAACTTTGGCTCGTGGTCGTGGGGACGACCCTATAGTCGTCGGACAAGTCGGCGGCGGGCCAACCTAGTCCCGGGATCGTGGGGCGACCCTATAGTCGTCGGATATGTCGGTGGCGGGCCAATCTAGTCCCGGGGTCGTGGGGACGACCCTATAGTCGTCGGACATGTCGGCGGCTGGGCAACATTGGCCCTGGGTCGTGGGGACGACCCTATAGTCGTCGGACAAGTCGGCGGCTGGGCAACTTTGGCCCGTGGTCGTGTGGACGACCCTATAGTCGTCGGACATGTCGGCGGCTGGGCAACTTTGGCCCGTGGTCGTGGGGACGACCCTATAGTCGTCGGACATGTCGGCGGCTGGGCAACTTTGGCCCGTGGTCGTGGGGACGAACCTATAGTCGTCGGACTAGTCGGCGGCGGGCCAACCTAGTCCCGGGGACGTGGGGACGACCCTATAGTCGTCGGACATGACGGTGGCGGGCCAATCTAGTCCCGGGGTCGTGGGTACGACCCTATACTCGTCGGACATGACGGTGGCGGGCCACTCTAGTCCCGGGGTCGTGGGGACGACCCCATAGTCGTCGAACATGTCGGCGGCTGGCCAATCTTGTCCCGGGGTCCTGGGGACGTCCCTATAGTCGCCGGACAAGTCGGCGGCGGGCCAACCTAGTCCCGGGGTCGTGGAGACGACCCTGTAGTCGTCGGACATGTCGGCGGCTTGCCAACCTAGTCCCGGGGTGGTAGGGACGACCCTATAGTCGTCGGACAAGTCGGCGGCGGGCCAACCTAGTCCCGGGGCCGTGGGGACGCCCCTATACTCGTCGGACATGCCGGTGGCGGGCCAATCCAGTTCCGGGGTCGTGGTGACGACCCTATAGTCGTCGAACATGTCGGCGGCAAGCCAACTTTGGCCCGAGGTCGTGGGGACGACCCTATTGTCGTCGGACATGGCGGTGGCGGCCCAACCTAGTCCCGGGGTCGTGGGGACGACCCTGTAGTCGTCGGACATGATGGTCGCGGGCAATCTAGTCCCGGGGTCGTGGGGACGACCCTATAGACGTCGGACATGTCGGCGGCTGGCCAACCTAGTACCGGGGTGGTAGGGACGACCCTATAGTCGTCGGACATTTCGGCGGCGCGCCAACCTAGTTCCGGGGTCGTGGGGACGACCCTATATTCGTCGGACATGTCGGCGGCTGGCCAACTTTGGCCTGTAGGTCATGGGGACGACCCTATAGTCGTCGGAAATGACGGTGGCGGGCCAATCTAGCCCCGGGGTCGTGGGGACGACCCTATAGACGTCGGACATGTCGGCGGCTGGCCAACCTAGTACCGGGGTGGTAGGGACGACCCTATAGTCGTCGGACAAGTCGGCGGCGGGCCAACCTAGTCCCGGGGTCGTGGGGACGACCCTATAGTCGTCGGACATGTCGGCGGGAGGCCAACCTAGTCCCGGAGTCGTGGGGACGACCCTATAGTCGTCGGATATGATGGTGGCGGGCCAATCTAGTCCCGGGGTCGTGGGGACGACCCTATAGTCGTCGGACATGTCGGCGGCTGGCCAACCTAGTACCGGGGTGGTAGGGACGACCCTATAGTCGTCGGACATTTCGGCGGCGCGCCAACCTAGTCCCGGGGTCGTGCGGACGACCCTATAGTCGTCGGATATGATGGTGGGGGGCCAATCTAGTCCCGGGGTCGTGGGGACGACCCTATAGTCGTCGGACATGATGGTCGCGGGCAATCTAGTCCCGGGGTCGTGGGGACGACCCTATAGCCGTCGGACATGTCGGCGGCAAGCCAACTTTGGCCCGAGGTCGTGGGGACGACCCTATTGTCGTCGGACATGACGGTGGCGGGCCAACCTAGTCCCGGGGTCGTGGGGACGACCCTGTAGTCGTCGGACATGATGGTCGCGGGCAATCTAGTCCCGGGGTCGTGGGGACGACCCTATAGACTTCGGACATGTCGGCGGCTGGCCAACCTAGTACCGGGGTGGTAGGGACGACCCTATAGTCGTCGGACATTTCGGCGGCGCGCCAACCAATT
Source organism: Andrena fulva (assembly GCA_946251845.1). Taxonomy (NCBI): domain Eukaryota; kingdom Metazoa; phylum Arthropoda; class Insecta; order Hymenoptera; family Andrenidae; genus Andrena; species Andrena fulva. The sequence continues at coordinate 42,870,548 of OX276329.1, forward strand.
CCCGGGGTCGTGGGGACGACCCTGTAGTCGTCGGACATGATGGTGGCGGGCCAACCTAGTCCCGGGGTCGTGGGGACGACCCTATAGTCGTCGGACATGATGGTCGCGGGCAATCTAGTCCCGGGGTCGTGGGGACGACCCTATAGCCGTCGGACATGTCGGCGGCAAGCCAACTTTGGCCCGAGGTCGTGGGGACGACCCTATTGTATTCGGACATGGCGGTGGCGGCCCAACCTAGTCCCGGGGTCGTGGGGACGACCCTGTAGTCGTCGGACATGATGGTCGCGGGCAATCTAGTCCCGGGGTCGTGGGGACGACCCTATAGACGTCGGACATGTCGGCGGCTGGCCAACCTAGTACCGGGGTGGTAGGGACGACCCTATAGTCGTCGGACATTTCGGCGGCGCGCCAACCTAGTCGCGGGGTCGTGGGGACGACCCTGTAGTCGTCGGACAAGATGGTGGCGGGCCATTCTAGTCCCGGGTTCGTGGGGACGACCCTATAGTCGTCGGACATGTCGGCGGCTGGCCAACTTTGGCCCATGGTCGTGGGGACGACCGTATTGTCGTCGGACATGACGGTGGCGGGCCAATCTAGTCCCGGGGTCGTGGGGACGACCCTATAGACGTCGGACATGTCGGCGGCTGGCCAATCTAGTACCGGGGTGGTAGGGACGACCCTATAGTCGTCGGACATTTCGGCGGCGCGCCAACCTAGTCCCGGGGTCGTGGGGACGACCCTATAGTCGTCGGACATGTCGGCGGGAGGCCAACCTAGTCCCGGAGTCGTGGGGACGACCCTATAGTCGTCGGATATGATGGTGGCGGGCCAATCTAGTCCCGGGGTCGTGGGGACGACCCTATAGTCGTCGGACATGTCGGCGGCTGGCCAACCTAGTACCGGGGTGGTAGGGACGACCCTATAGTCGTCGGACATTTCGGCGGGAGGCCAACCTAGTCCCGGAGTCGTGGGGACGACCCTATAGTCGTCGGATATGATGGTGGCGGGCCAATCTAGTCCCGGGGTCGTGGGGACGACCCTATAGTCGTCGGACATGTCGGCGGCTGGCCAACCTAGTCCCGGGGTGGTAGGGACGACCCTATAGTCGTCGGACATTTCGGCGGCGCGCCAACCTAGTTCCGGGGTCGTGGGGACGACCCTATATTCGTCGGACATGTCGGCGGCTGGCCAACTTTGGCCTGTAGGTCGTGGGGACGACCCTATAGTCGTCGGATATGTCGGAGGCAGGCCAACCTAGTCCCGGGGTGGTAGGCACGACCCTATAGTCGTAGGACTAGTCGGCCGCGGGCCAACCTAGTCCCGGGGTCGTGGGGACGACCCTATAGTCGTCGGACATGACGGTGGCGGGCCAATCTAGTCCCTGGGTCGTGGGGTGGACCCTATAGTCGTCGGACATGATGGTGGCGGGCCAATCTAGTCCCGCGGACGTGGGGACGACCGTATAGTCGTCGGACATGTCTGCGGCTGGCCAACCTGGTCCCGGGTCGTGGGGACGACCCTATAGTCGTCGGACATGATGGTGGCGGGCCAATCTAGTCCCGGGGCCGTGGGGACGCCCCTATACTCGTCGGACATGCCGGTGGCGGGCCAATCCAGTTCCGGGGTCGTGGTGACGACCCTATAGTCGTCGAACATGTCGGCGGCAAGCCAACTTTGGCCCGAGGTCGTGGGGACGACCCTATTGTCGTCGGACATGGCGGTGGCGGCCCAACCTAGTCCCGGGGTCGTGGGGACGACCCTGTAGTCGTCGGACATGATGGTCGCGGGCAATCTAGTCCCGGGGTCGTGGGGACGACCCTATAGACGTCGGACATGTCGGCGGCTGGCCAACCTAGTACCGGGGTGGTAGGGACGACCCTATAGTCGTCGGACATTTCGGCGGCGCGCCAACCTAGTCCCGGGGTCGTGGGGACGACCCTATACTCGTCGGAAATGACGGTGGCGGGCCAATCTAGCCCCGGGGTCGTGGGGACGACCCTATAGACGTCGGACATGTCGGCGGCTGGCCAACCAAGTACCGGGGTGGTAGGGACGACCCTATAGTCGTCGGACATTTCGGCGGCGCGCCAACCTAGTTCCGGGGTCGTGGGGACGACCCTATATTCGTCGGACATGTCGGCGGCTGGCCAACTTTGGCCTGTAGGTCATGGGGACGACCCTTTAGTCGTCGGAAATGACGGTGGCGGGCCAATCTAGCCCCGGGGTCGTGGGGACGACCCTATAGACGTCGGACATGTCGGCGGCTGGCCAACCTAGTACCGGGGTGGTAGGGACGACCCTATAGTCGTCGGACAAGTCGGCGGCGGGCCAACCTAGTCCCGGGGTCGTGGGGACGACCCTATAGTCGTCGGACATGTCGGCGGGAGGCCAACCTAGTCCCGGAGTCGTGGGGACGACCCTATAGTCGTCGGATATGATGGTGGCGGGCCAATCTAGTCCCGGGGTCGTGGGGACGACCCTATAGTCGTCGGACATGTCGGCGGCTGGCCAACCTAGTACCGGGGTGGTAGGGACGACCCTATAGTCGTCGGACATTTCGGCGGCGCGCCAACCAATTCCCGGGGTCGTGGGGACGACCCTGTAGTCGTCGGACATGATGGTGGCGGGCCAACCTAGTCCCGGGGTCGTGGGGACGACCCTATAGTCGTCGGACATGATGGTCGCGGGCAATCTAGTCCCGGAGTCGTGGGGACGACCCTATAGCCGTCGGACATGTCGGCGGCAAGCCAACTTTGGCCCGAGGTCGTGGGGACGACCCTATTGTCGTCGGACATGGCGGTGGCGGCCCAACCTAGTCCCGGGGTCGTGGGGACGACCCTGTAGTCGTCGGACATGATGGTCGCGGGCAATCTAGTCCCGGGTTCGTGGGGACGACCCTATAGTCGTCGGACATGGCGGCGGCTGGCCAACTTTGGCCCATGGTCGTGGGGACGACCGTATTGTCGTCGGACATGACGGTGGCGGGCCAATCTAGTCCCGGGGTCGTGGGGACGACCCTATAGACGTCGGACATGTCGGCGGCTGGCCAATCTAGTACCGGGGTGGTAGGGACGACGCTATAGTCGTCGGACATTTCGGCGGCGCGCCAACCTAGTCCCGGGGTCGTGGGGACGACCCTATAGTCGTCGGACATGTCGGCGGGAGGCCAACCTAGTCCCGGAGTCGTGCGGACGACCCTATAGTCGTCGGATATGATGGTGGCGGGCCAATCTAGTCCCGGGGTCGTGGGGACGACCCTATAGTCGTCGGACATGTCGGCGGGAGGCCAACCTAGTCCCGGAGTCGTGCGGACGACCCTATAGTCGTCGGATATGATGGTGGCGGGCCAATCTAGTCCCGGGGTCGTGGGGACGACCCTATAGTCGTCGGACATGACGGTGGCGGGCCAATCTAGTCCCTGGGTCGTGGGGACGACCCTATAGTCGTCGGACATGATGGTGGCGGGCCAATCTAGTCCCGCGGTCGTGGGGACGACCGTATAGTCGTCGGACATGTCTGCGGCGGGCCAACCTGGTCCCGGGGTCGTGGGGACGACCCTATAGTCGTCGGACATGATGGTGGCGGGCCAATCTAGTCCCGGGGCCGTGGGGACGCCCCTATACTCGTCGGACATGCCGGTGGCGGGCCAATCCAGTTCCGGGGACGTGGTGACGACCCTATAGTCGTCGAACATGTCGGCGGCAAGCCAACTTTGGCCCGAGGTCGTGGGGACGACCCTGTAGTTGTCGGACATGATGGTCCCGGGCAATCTAGTCCCGGGGTCGTGGGGACGACCCTATAGACGTCGGACATGTCGGCGGCTGGCCAACCTAGTACCGGGGTGGTAGGGACGACCCTATAGTCGTCGGACATGGCGGTGGCGGCCCAACCTAGTCCCGGGGTCGTGGGGACGACCCTGTAGTCGTCGGACATGATGGTCGCGGGCAATCTAGTCCCGGGGTCGTGGGGACGACCCTATAGACGTCGGACATGTCGGCGGCTGGCCAACCTAGTACCGGGGTGGTAGGGACGACCCTATAGTCGTCGGACATTTCGGCGGCGCGCCAACCTAGTCCCGGGGTCGTGGGGACGACCCTATACTCGTCGGAAATGACGGTGGCGGGCCAATCTAGCCCCGGGGTCGTGGGGACGACCCTATACTCGTCGGAAATGACGGTGGCGGGCCAATCTAGCCCCGGGGTCGTGGGGACGACCCTATATTCGTCGGACATGTCGGCGGCTGGCCAACTTTGGCCTGTAGGTCGTGGGGACGACCCTATAGTCGTCGGAAATGACGGTGGCGGGCCAATCTAGCCCCGGGGTCGTGGGGACGACCCTATAGACGTCGGACATGTCGGCGGCTGGCCAACCTAGTACCGGGGTGGTAGGGACGACCCTATAGTCGTCGGACAAGTCGGCGGCGGGCCAACCTAGTCCCGGGGTCGTGGGGACGACCCTATAGTCGTCGGACATGTCGGCGGGAGGCCAACCTAGTCCCGGAGTCGTGGGGACGACCCTATAGTCGTCGGATATGATGGTGGCGGGCCAATCTAGTCCCGGGGTCGTGGGGACGACCCTATAGTCGTCGGACATGTCGGCGGCTGGCCAACCTAGTACCGGGATGGTAGGGACGACCCTATAGTCGTCGGACATTTCGGCGGCGCGCCAACCTAGTCCCGGGGTCGTGGGGACGACCCTATAGTCGTCGGATATGATGGTGGGGGGCCAATCTAGTCCCGGGGTCGTGGGGACGACCCTATAGTCGTCGGACATGATGGTCGCGGGCAATCTAGTCCCGGGGTCGTGGGGACGACCCTATAGCCGTCGGACATGTCGGCGGCAAGCCAACTTTGGCCCGAGGTCGTGGGGACGACCCTATTGTCGTCGGACATGACGGTGGCGGGCCAACCTAGTCCCGGGGTCGTGGGGACGACCCTGTAGTCGTCGGACATGATGGTCGCGGGCAATCTAGTCCCGGGGTCGTGGGGACGACCCTATAGACGTCGGACATGTCGGCGGCTGGCCAACCTAGTACCGGGGTGGTAGGGACGACCCTATAGTCGTCGGACATTTCGGCGGCGCGCCAACCAATTCCCGGGGTCGTGGGGACGACCCTGTAGTCGTCGGACATGATGGTGGCGGGCCAGCCTAGTCCCGGGGTCGTGGGGACGACCCTATAGTCGTCGGACATGATGGTCGCGGGCAATCTAGTCCCGGGGTCGTGGGGACGACCCTATAGCCGTCGGACATGTCGGCGGCAAGCCAACTTTGGCCCGAGGTCGTGGGGACGACCCTATTGTCGTCGGACATGACGGTGGCGGGCCAACCTAGTCCCGGGGTCGTGGGGACGACCCTGTAGTCGTCGGACATGATGGTCGCGGGCAATCTAGTCCCGGGGTCGTGGGGACGACCCTATATTCGTCGGACATGTCGGCGGCTGGCCAACTTTGGCCTGTAGGTCGTGGGGACGACCCTATAGTCGTCGGAAATGACGGTGGCGGGCCAATCTAGCCCCGGGGTCGTGGGGACGACCCTATAGACGTCGGACATGTCGGCGGCTGGCCAACCTAGTACCGGGGTGGTAGGGACGACCCTATAGTCGTCGGACAAGTCGGCGGCGGGCCAACCTAGTCCCGGGGTCGTGGGGACGACCCTATAGTCGTCGGACATGTCGGCGGGAGGCCAACCTAGTCCCGGAGTCGTGGGGACGACCCTATAGTCGTCGGATATGATGGTGGCGGGCCAATCTAGTCCCGGGGTCGTGGCAACGACCCTATAGTCGTCGGACATGTCGGCGGCTGGCCAACCTAGTACCGGGATGGTAGGGACGACCCTATAGTCGTCGGACATTTCGGCGGCGCGCCAACCTAGTCCCGGGGTCGTGGGGACGACCCTATAGTCGTCGGATATGATGGTGGGGGGCCAATCTAGTCCCGGGGTCGTGGGGACGACCCTATAGTCGTCGGACATGATGGTCGCGGGCAATCTAGTCCCGGGGTCGTGGGGACGACCCTATAGCCGTCGGACATGTCGGCGGCAAGCCAACTTTGGCCCGAGGTCGTGGGGACGACCCTATTGTCGTCGGACATGACGGTGGCGGGCCAACCTAGTCCCGGGGTCGTGGGGACGACCCTGTAGTCGTCGGACATGATGGTCGCGGGCAATCTAGTCCCGGGGTCGTGGGGACGACCCTATAGACGTCGGACATGTCGGCGGCTGGCCAACCTAGTACCGGGGTGGTAGGGACGACCCTATAGTCGTCGGACATTTCGGCGGCGCGCCAACCAATTCCCGGGGTCGTGGGGACGACCCTGTAGTCGTCGGACATGATGGTGGCGGGCCAGCCTAGTCCCGGGGTCGTGGGGACGACCCTATAGTCGTCGGACATGATGGTCGCGGGCAATCTAGTCCCGGGGTCGTGGGGACGACCCTATAGCCGTCGGACATGTCGGCGGCAAGCCAACTTTGGCCCGAGGTCGTGGGGACGACCCTATAGTCGTCGGACATTTCGGCGGCGCGCCAACCTAGTCCCGGGGTCGTGGGGACGACCCTATACTCGTCGGAAATGACGGTGGCGGGCCAATCTAGTCCCGGGGTCGTGGGGACGACCCTATAGACGTCGGACATGTCGGCGGCTGGCCAACCTAGTACCGGGGTGGTAGGGACGACCCTATAGTCGTCGGACATTTCGGCGGCGCGCCAACCTAGTCCCGGGGTCGTGGGGACGACCCTGTAGTCGTCGGACAAGATGGTGGCGGGCCATTCTAGTCCCGGGTTCGTAGGGACGACCCTATAGTCGTCGGACATGTCGGCGGCTGGCCAACTTTGGCCCATGGTCGTGGGGACGACCGTATTGTCGTCGGACATGACGGTGGCGGGCCAATCTAGTCCCGGGGTCGTGGGGACGACCCTATAGACGTCGGACATGTCGGCGGCTGGCCAATCTAGTACCGGGGTGGTAGGGACGACCCTATAGTCGTCGGACATTTCGGCGGCGCGCCAACCTAGTCCCGGGGTCGTGGGGACGACCCTGTAGTCGTCGGACATGACGGTGGCGGGCCAATCTAGTCCCGGGGTCGTGGGGACGACCCTATAGCCGTCGGACATGTCGGCGGCTGGCCAAATTGGGCCCGGGGCCGTGGGGACGACCCTATTGTCGTCGGACATGACGGTGGCGGGCCAATCTAGCCCCGGGCCGTGGGGACGACCGTATAGTCGTCGGACATGTCGGCGGCTGGCCAACCTGGTCCCGGGGTCGTGGGGACGACCCTATAGTCGTCGGACATGCCGGTGGCGGGCCAATCCAGTTCCGGGGTCGTGGTGACGACCCTATAGTCGTCGAACATGTCGGCGACTGGCCAACTTTGGCCTGTGGTCGTGGGGACGACCCTATAGTCGTCGGACATGTCGGCGGCTTGCCAACTTTGGCCTGTGGTCGTGGGGACGACCCTATAGTCGTCGGACATGTCGGCGGCTTGCCAACCTAGCCCCGGGGTCGTGGGGACGACACTATAGTCGTCGGACATGTCGGCGGCAGGCCAACCTAGTCCCGGGGTCGTGAGGACGACCCTATAGTCGTAGGACAAGTCGGCCGCGGGCCAACCTAGTCCCGGGGTCGTGGGGACGACCCTATAGTCGTCGGAAATGACGGTTGCGGGCCAATCTAGCCCCGGGTTCGTGGGGACGACCCTATAGACGCCGGACATGTCGGCGGCTGGCCAAATTGGGCCCGTGGTCGTGGGGACGACCCTATTGTCGTCGGACATGACGGTGGCGGGCCAATCTAGTCCCGGGGTGGTAGGGACGACCCTATAGTCGTCGGACATTTCGGCGGCGCGCCAACCTAGTTCCGGGGTCGTGGGGACGACCCTATATTCGTCGGACATGTCGGCGGCTGGCCAACTTTGGCCTGTAGGTCGTGGGGACGACCCTATAGTCGTCGGACATGACGGTGGCGGGCCAATCTAGTCCCTGGGTCGTGGGGTGGACCCTATAGTCGTCGGACATGATGGTGGCGGGCCAATCTAGTCCCGCGGACGTGGGGACGACCGTATAGTCGTCGGACATGTCTGCGGCTGGCCAACCTGGTCCCGGGTCGTGGGGACGACCCTATAGTCGTCGGACATGATGGTGGCGGGCCAATCTAGTCCCGGGGCCGTGGGGACGCCCCTATACTCGTCGGACATGCCGGTGGCGGGCCAATCCAGTTCCGGGGTCGTGGGGACGACCCTATAGTCGTCGAACATGTCGGCGGCAAGCCAACTTTGGCCCGAGGTCGTGGGGACGACCCTATTGTCGTCGGACATGGCGGTGGCGGCCCAACCTAGTCCCGGGGTCGTGGGGACGACCCTGTAGTCGTCGGACATGATGGTCGCGGGCAATCTAGTCCCGGGGTCGTGGGGACGACCCTATAGACGTCGGACATGTCGGCGGCTGGCCAACCTAGTACCGGGGTGGTAGGGACGACCCTATAGTCGTCGGACATTTCGGCGGCGCGCCAACCTAGTCCCGGGGTCGTGGGGACGACCCTATACTCGTCGGAAATGACGGTGGCGGGCCAATCTAGCCCCGGGGTCGTGGGGACGACCCTATAGACGTCGGACATGTCGGCGGCTGGCCAACCAAGTACCGGGGTGGTAGGGACGACCCTATAGTCGTCGGACATTTCGGCGGCGCGCCAACCTAGTTCCGGGGTCGTGGGGACGACCCTATATTCGTCGGACATGTCGGCGGCTGGCCAACTTTGGCCTGTAGGTCATGGGGACGACCCTTTAGTCGTCGGAAATGACGGTGGCGGGCCAATCTAGCCCCGGGGTCGTGGGGACGACCCTATAGACGTCGGACATGTCGGCGGCTGGCCAACCTAGTACCGGGGTGGTAGGGACGACCCTATAGTCGTCGGACAAGTCGGCGGCGGGCCAACCTAGTCCCGGGGTCGTGGGGACGACCCTATAGTCGTCGGACATGTCGGCGGGAGGCCAACCTAGTCCCGGAGTCGTGGGGACGACCCTATAGTCGTCGGATATGATGGTGGCGGGCCAATCTAGTCCCGGGGTCGTGGGGACGACCCTATAGTCGTCGGACATGTCGGCGGCTGGCCAACCTAGTACCGGGGTGGTAGGGACGACCCTATAGTCGTCGGACATTTCGGCGGCGCGCCAACCAATTCCCGGGGTCGTGGGGACGACCCTGTAGTCGTCGGACATGATGGTGGCGGGCCAACCTAGTCCCGGGGTCGTGGGGACGACCCTATAGTCGTCGGACATGATGGTCGCGGGCAATCTAGTCCCGGGGTCGTGGGGACGACCCTATAGCCGTCGGACATGTCGGCGGCAAGCCAACTTTGGCCCGAGGTCGTGGGGACGACCCTATTGTCGTCGGACATGGCGGTGGCGGCCCAACCTAGTCCCGGGGTCGTGGGGACGACCCTGTAGTCGTCGGACATGATGGTCGCGGGCAATCTAGTCCCGGGGTCGTGGGGACGACCCTATAGACGTCGGACATGTCGGCGGCTGGCCAACCTAGTACCGGGGTGGTAGGGACGACCCTATAGTCGTCGGACATTTCGGCGGCGCGCCAACCTAGTCGCGGGGTCGTGGGGACGACCCTGTAGTCGTCGGACAAGATGGTGGCGGGCCATTCTAGTCCCGGGTTCGTGGGGACGACCCTATAGTCGTCGGACATGTCGGCGGCTGGCCAACTTTGGCCCATGGTCGTGGGGACGACCGTATTGTCGTCGGACATGACGGTGGCGGGCCAATCTAGTCCCGGGGTCGTGGGGACGACCCTATAGACGTCGGACATGTCGGCGGCTGGCCAATCTAGTACCGGGGAGGTAGGGACGACCCTATAGTCGTCGGACATTTCGGCGGCGCGCCAACCTAGTCCCGGGGTCGTGGGGACGACCCTATAGTCGTCGGACATGTCGGCGGGAGGCCAACCTAGTCCCGGAGTCGTGCGGACGACCCTATAGTCGTCGGATATGATGGTGGCGGGCCAATCTAGTCCCGGGGTCGTGGGGACGACCCTATAGTCGTCGGACATGTCGGCGGGAGGCCAACCTAGTCCCGGAGTCGTGCGGACGACCCTATAGTCGTCGGATATGATGGTGGCGGGCCAATCTAGTCCCGGGGTCGTGGGGACGACCCTATAGTCGTCGGACATGACGGTGGCGGGCCAATCTAGTCCCTGGGTCGTGGGGACGACCCTATAGTCGTCGGACATGATGGTGGCGGGCCAATCTAGTCCCGGGGCCGTGGGGACGCCCCTATACTCGTCGGACATGCCGGTGGCGGGCCAATCCAGTTCCGGGGACGTGGTGACGACCCTATAGTCGTCGAACATGTCGGCGGCAAGCCAACTTTGGCCCGAGGTCGTGGGGACGACCCTGTAGTCGTCGGACATGATGGTCCCGGGCAATCTAGTCCCGGGGTCGTGGGGACGACCCTATAGACGTCGGACATGTCGGCGGCTGGCCAACCTAGTACCGGGGTGGTAGGGACGACCCTATAGTCGTCGGACATGGCGGTGGCGGCCCAACCTAGTCCCGGGGTCGTGGGGACGACCCTGTAGTCGTCGGACATGATGGTCGCGGGCAATCTAGTCCCGGGGTCGTGGGGACGACCCTATAGACGTCGGACATGTCGGCGGCTGGCCAACCTAGTACCGGGGTGGTAGGGACGACCCTATAGTCGTCGGACATTTCGGCGGCGCGCCAACCTAGTCCCGGGGTCGTGGGGACGACCCTATACTCGTCGGAAATGACGGTGGCGGGCCAATCTAGCCCCGGGGTCGTGGGGACGACCCTATAGACGTCGGACATGTCGGCGGCTGGCCAACCAAGTACCGGGGTGGTAGGGACGACCCTATAGTCGTCGGACATTTCGGCGGCGCGCCAACCTAGTTCCGGGGTCGTGGGGACGACCCTATATTCGTCGGACATGTCGGCGGCTGGCCAACTTTGGCCTGTAGGTCGTGGGGACGACCCTATAGTCGTCGGAAATGACGGTGGCGGGCCAATCTAGCCCCGGGGTCGTGGGGACGACCCTATAGACGTCGGACATGTCGGCGGCTGGCCAACCTAGTACCGGGGTGGTAGGGACGACCCTATAGTCGTCGGACAAGTCGGCGGCGGGCCAACCTAGTCCCGGGGTCGTGGGGACGACCCTATAGTCGTCGGACATGTCGGCGGGAGGCCAACCTAGTCCCGGAGTCGTGGGGACGACCCTATAGTCGTCGGATATGATGGTGGCGGCCCAATCTAGTCCCGGGGTCGTGGGGACGACGCTATAGTCGTCGGACATGTCGGCGGCTGGCCAACCTAGTACCGGGATGGTAGGGACGACCCTATAGTCGTCGGACATTTCGGCGGCGCGCCAACCTAGTCCCGGGGTCGTGGGGACGACCCTATAGTCGTCGGATATGATGGTGGGGGGCCAATCTAGTCCCGGGGTCGTGCGGACGACCCTATAGTCGTCGGACATGATGGTCGCGGGCAATCTAGTCCCGGGGTCGTGGGGACGACCCTATAGCCGTCGGACATGTCGGCGGCAAGCCAACTTTGGCCCGAGGTCGTGGGGACGACCCTATTGTCGTCGGACATGACGGTGGCGGGCCAACCTAGTCCCGGGGTCGTGGGGACGACCCTGTAGTCGTCGGACATGATGGTCGCGGGCAATCTAGTCCCGGGGTCGTGGGGACGACCCTATAGACGTCGGACATGTCGGCGGCTGGCCAACCTAGTACCGGGGTGGTAGGGACGACCCTATAGTCGTCGGACATTTCGGCGGCGCGCCAACCAATTCCCGGGGTCGTGGGGACGACCCTGTAGTCGTCGGACATGATGGTGGCGGGCCAGCCTAGTCCCGGGGTCGTGGGGACGACCCTATAGTCGTCGGACATGATGGTCGCGGGCAATCTAGTCCCGGGGTCGTGGGGACGACCCTATAGCCGTCGGACATGTCGGCGGCAAGCCAACTTTGGCCCGAGGTCGTGGGGACGACCCTATAGTCGTCGGACATTTCGGCGGCGCGCCAACCTAGTCCCGGGGTCGTGGGGACGACCCTATACTCGTCGGAAATGACGGTGGCGGGCCAATCTAGTCCCGGGGTCGTGGGGACGACCCTATAGACGTCGGACATGTCGGCGGCTGGCCAACCTAGTACCGGGGTGGTAGGGACGACCCTATAGTCGTCGGACATTTCGGCGGCGCGCCAACCTAGTCCCGGGGTCGTGGGGACGACCCTGTAGTCGTCGGACAAGATGGTGGCGGGCCATTCTAGTCCCGGGTTCGTAGGGACGACCCTATAGTCGTCGGACATGTCGGCGGCTGGCCAACTTTGGCCCATGGTCGTGGGGACGACCGTATTGTCGTCGGACATGACGGTGGCGGGCCAATCTAGTCCCGGGGTCGTGGGGACGACCCTATAGACGTCGGACATGTCGGCGGCTGGCCAATCTAGTACCGGGGTGGTAGGGACGACCCTATAGTCGTCGGACATTTCGGCGGCGCGCCAACCTAGTCCCGGGGTCGTGGGGACGACCCTGTAGTCGTCGGACATGACGGTGGCGGGCCAATCTAGTCCCGGGGTCGTGGGGACGACCCTATAGCCGTCGGACATGTCGGCGGCTGGCCAAATTGGGCCCGTGGCCGTGGGGACGACCCTATTGTCGTCGGACATGACGGTGGGGGGCCAATCTAGCCCCGGGCCGTGGGGACGACCGTATAGTCGTCGGACATGTCGGCGGCTGGCCAACCTGGTCCCGGGGTCGTGGGGACGACCCTATAGTCGTCGAACATGTCGGCGACTGGCCAACTTTGGCCTGTGGTCGTGGGGACGACCCTATAGTCGTCGGACATGTCGGCGGCTTGCCAACTTTGGCCTGTGGTCGTGGGGACGACCCTATAGTCGTCGGACATGTCGGCGGCTTGCCAACCTAGCCCCGGGGTCGTGGGGACGACACTATAGTCGTCGGACATGTCGGCGGCAGGCCAACCTAGTCCCGGGGTCGTGAGGACGACCCTATAGTCGTAGGACAAGTCGGCCGCGGGCCAACCTAGTCCCGGGGTCGTGGGGACGACCCTATAGTCGTCGGAAATGACGGTTGCGAGCCAATCTAGCCCCGGGTTCGTGGGGACGACCCTATAGACGCCGGACATGACGGCGGCTGGCCAAATTGGGCCCGTGGTCGTGGGGACGACCCTATTGTCGTCGGACATGACGGTGGCGGGCCAATCTAGTCCCGGGGTGGTAGGGACGACCCTATAGTCGTCGGACATTTCGGCGGCGCGCCAACCTAGTTCCGGGGTCGTGGGGACGACCCTATATTCGTCGGACATGTCGGCGGCTGGCCAACTTTGGCCTGTAGGTCGTGGGGACAACCCTATAGTCGTCGGATATGTCGGAGGCAGGCCAACCTAGTCCCGGGGTGGTAGGCACGACCCTATAGTCGTAGGACTAGTCGGCCGCGGGCCAACCTAGTCCCGGGGTCGTGGGGACGACCCTATAGTCGTCGGACATGACGGTGGCGGGCCAATCTAGTCCCTGGGTCGTGGGGACGACCCTATAGTCGTCGGACATGATGGTGGCGGGCCAATCTAGTCCCGCGGTCGTGGGGACGACCGTATAGTCGTCGGACATGTCTGCGGCTGGCCAACCTGGTCCCGGGGTCGTGGGGACGACCCTATAGTCGTCGGACATGATGGTGGCGGGCCAATCTAGTCCCGGGGCCGTGGGGACGCCCCTATACTCGTCGGACATGCCGGTGGCGGGCCAATCCAATTCCGGGGTCGTGGTGACGACCCTATAGTCGTCGAACATGACGGCGACTGGCCAACTTTGGCCTGTGGTCGTGGGGACGAACCTATAGTCGTCGGACATGTCGGCGGCTTGCCAACTTTGGCCTGTGGTCGTGGGGACGACCCTATAGTCGTCGGACATGTCGGCGGCTTGCCAACCTAGCCCCGGGGTCGTGAGGACGACACTATAGTCGTCGGACATGTCGGCGGCAGGCCAACCTAGTCCCGGGGTCGTGGGGACGACCCTATAGTCGTCGAACATGTCGGCGGGTGGCCAACTTTGGCCCGTGGTCGTGGGGATGACCCTATAGTCGTCGGACATGATGGTGGCGGGCCAGTCTAGTCCCGGGGCCGTGGGGACGACCGTATAGTCGTCGGACATGTCGGCGGCTGGCCAACCTGGTCCCGGGGTCGTGGGGACGACCCTATTGTCGTCGGACATGACGGTGGCGGGCCAATTTAGTCCCGGGGTCGTGGGGACGACCCTATAGTCGTCGAACATGTCGGCCGGTGGCCAACTTTGGCCCGTGGTCGTTGGGACGACCCTATAGTCGTCGGACATATCGGCGGCTGGCCAACCTAGTCCCGGGGTCGTGGGGACGACCCTATAGTCGTCGGATATGATGGTGGCGGGCCATCCTAGTCCCGGGGTCGTGGGGACGCCCCAATACTCGTCGGACATACCGGTGGCGGGCCAATCCAGTCCCGGGTTCGTGGGGACGACCCTATAGTCGTCGGACATGTCGGCGGAGGGCCATCCTAGTCCCGGGGTGGTAGGGACGACCCTATAGTCGTCGGACATGTCGGCGGCTGGCCAACCTAGTCCCGGGGTCGAGGGGACGACCCTATAGTCGTCGGACATGATGGTGGCGGGCCAATCTATTCCCGGAGCCGTGGGGACGACCCTATAGTCGTCGGACATGTCGGCGGCTGGCCAACCTAGTCCCGGGGTCGTGGGGACGACCCTATAGTCGTCGGAAAAATAGGCGGCGCGCCAACCTAGTCCCGGGGTCGTCGGGACTACCCTATAGTCGTCGGACATGATGGTGGCGGGCCAATATAGTCCCGGGGCCGTGGAGACGACCGTATAGTCGTCGGACATGTCGGCGGCTGGCCAACCTGATCCCGGGGTCGTGGGGACGACCCTATAGTCGTCGGACATGACGGTGGCGGGCCAATCTAGCCCCGGGGTCGTGGGGACGACCCTATAGACGTCGGACATGTCGGCGGCTGGCCAACCAAGTACCGGGGTGGTAGGGACGACCCTATAGTCGTCGGACATTTCGGCGGCGCGCCAACCTAGTTCCGGGGTCGTGGGGACGACCCTATATTCGTCGGACATGTCGGCGGCTGGCCAACTTTGGCCTGTAGGTCGTGGGGACGACCCTATAGTCGTCGGAAATGACGGTGGCGGGCCAATCTAGCCCCGGGGTCGTGGGGACGACCCTATAGACGTCGGACATGTCGGCGGCTGGCCAACCTAGTACCGGGGTGGTAGGGACGACCCTATAGTCGTCGGACAAGTCGGCGGCGGGCCAACCTAGTCCCGGGGTCGTGGGGACGACCCTATAGTCGTCGGACATGTCGGCGGGAGGCCAACCTAGTCCCGGAGTCGTGGGGACGACCCTATAGTCGTCGGATATGATGGTGGCGGGCCAATCTAGTCCCGGGGTCGTGGGGACGACCCTATAGTCGTCGGACATGTCGGCGGCTGGCCAACCTAGTACCGGGATGGTAGGGACGACCCTATAGTCGTCGGACATTTCGGCGGCGCGCCAACCTAGTCCCGGGGTCGTGGGGACGACCCTATAGTCGTCGGATATGATGGTGGGGGGCCAATCTAGTCCCGGGGTCGTGGGGACGACCCTATAGTCGTCGGACATGATGGTCGCGGGCAATCTAGTCCCGGGGTCGTGGGGACGACCCTATAGCCGTCGGACATGTCGGCGGCAAGCCAACTTTGGCCCGAGGTCGTGGGGACGACCCTATTGTCGTCGGACATGACGGTGGCGGGCCAACCTAGTCCCGGGGTCGTGGGGACGACCCTGTAGTCGTCGGACATGATGGTCGCGGGCAATCTAGTCCCGGGGTCGTGGGGACGACCCTATAGACGTCGGACATGTCGGCGGCTGGCCAACCTAGTACCGGGGTGGTAGGGACGACCCTATAGTCGTCGGACATTTCGGCGGCGCGCCAACCAATTCCCGGGGTCGTGGGGACGACCCTGTAGTCGTCGGACATGATGGTGGCGGGCCAGCCTAGTCCCGGGGTCGTGGGGACGACCCTATAGTCGTCGGACATGATGGTCGCGGGCAATCTAGTCCCGGGGTCGTGGGGACGACCCTATAGCCGTCGGACATGTCGGCGGCAAGCCAACTTTGGCCCGAGGTCGTGGGGACGACCCTATTGTCGTCGGACATGGCGGTGGCGGCCCAACCTAGTCCCGGGGTCGTGGGGACGACCCTGTAGTCGTCGGACATGATGGTCGCGGGCAATCTAGTCCCGGGGTCGTGGGGACGACCCTATAGACGTCGGACATGTCGGCGGCTGGCCAACCTAGTACCGGGGTGGTAGGGACGACCCTATAGTCGTCGGACATTTCGGCGGCGCGCCAACCTAGTCCCGGGGTCGTGGGGACGACCCTGTAGTCGTCGGACAAGATGGTGGCGGGCCATTCTAGTCCCGGGTTCGTAGGGACGACCCTATAGTCGTCGGACATGTCGGCGGCTGGCCAACTTTGGCCCATGGTCGTGGGGACGACCGTATTGTCGTCGGACATGACGGTGGCGGGCCAATCTAGTCCCGGGGTCGTGGGGACGACCCTATAGACGTCGGACATGTCGGCGGCTGGCCAATCTAGTACCGGGGTGGTAGGGACGACCCTATAGTCGTCGGACATTTCGGCGGCGCGCCAACCTAGTCCCGGGGTCGTGGGGACGACCCTGTAGTCGTCGGACATGACGGTGGCGGGCCAATCTAGTCCCGGGGTCGTGGGGACGACCCTATAGCCGTCGGACATGTCGGCGGCTGGCCAAATTGGGCCCGTGGCCGTGGGGACGACCCTATTGTCGTCGGACATGACGGTGGCGGGCCAATCTAGCCCCGGGCCGTGGGGACGACCGTATAGTCGTCGGACATGTCGGCGGCTGGCCAACCTGGTCCCGGGGTCGTGGGGACGACCCTATAGTCGTCGGACATGCCGGTGGCGGGCCAATCCAGTTCCGGGGTCGTGGTGACGACCCTATAGTCGTCGAACATGTCGGCGACTGGCCAACTTTGGCCTGTGGTCGTGGGGACGACCCTATAGTCGTCGAACATGTCGGCGGCTTGCCAACTTTGGCCTGTGGTCGTGGGGACGACCCTATAGTCGTCGGACATGTCGGCGGCTTGCCAACCTAGCCCCGGGGTCGTGGGGACGACCCTATAGTCGTCGGACATGCCGGTGGCGGGCCAATCCAGTTCCGGGGTCGTGGTGACGACCCTATAGTCGTCGAACATGTCGGCGACTGGCCAACTTTGGCCTGTGGTCGTGGGGACGACCCTATAGTCGTCGAACATGTCGGCGGCTTGCCAACTTTGGCCTGTGGTCGTGGGGACGACCCTATAGTCGTCGGACATGTCGGCGGCTTGCCAACCTAGCCCCGGGGTCGTGGGGACGACACTATAGTCGTCGGACATGTCGGCGGCAGGCCAACCTAGTCCCGGGGTCGTGAGGACGACCCTATAGTCGTAGGACAAGTCGGCCGCGGGCCAACCTAGTCCCGGGGTCGTGGGGACGACCCTATAGTCGTCGGAAATGACGGTTGCGGGCCAATCTAGCCCCGGGTTCGTGGGGACGACCCTATAGACGCCGGACATGTCGGCGGCTGGCCAAATTGGGCCCGTGGTCGTGGGGACGACCCTATTGTCGTCGGACATGACGGTGGCGGGCCAATCTAGTCCCGGTGTGGTAGGGACGACCCTATAGTCGTCGGACATTTCGGCGGCGCGCCAACCTAGTTCCGGGGTCGTGGGGACGACCCTATATTTGTCGGACATGTCGGCGGCTGGCCAACTTTGGCCTGTAGGTCGTGGGGACAACCCTATAGTCGTCGGATATGTCGGAGGCAGGCCAACCTAGTCCCGGGGTGGTAGGCACGACCCTATAGTCGTAGGACTAGTCGGCCGCGGGCCAACCTAGTCCCGGGGTCGTGGGGACGACCCTATAGTCGTCGGACATGACGGTGGCGGGCCAATCTAGTCCCTGGGTCGTGGGGACGACCCTATAGTCGTCGGACATGATGGTGGCGGGCCAATCTAGTCCCGCGGTCGTGGGGACGACCGTATAGTCGTCGGACATGTCTGCGGCTGGCCAACCTGGTCCCGGGGTCGTGGGGACGACCCTATAGTCGTCGGACATGATGGTGGCGGGCCAATCTAGTCCCGGGGCCGTGGGGACGCCCCTATACTCGTCGGACATGCCGGTGGCGGGCCAATCCAATTCCGGGGTCGTGGTGACGACCCTATAGTCGTCGAACATGACGGCGACTGGCCAACTTTGGCCTGTGGTCGTGGGGACGAACCTATAGTCGTCGGACATGTCGGCGGCTTGCCAACTTTGGCCTGTGGTCGTGGGGACGACCCTATAGTCGTCGGACATGTCGGCGGCTTGCCAACCTAGCCCCGGGGTCGTGAGGACGACACTATAGTCGTCGGACATGTCGGCGGCAGGCCAACCTAGTCCCGGGGTCGTGGGGACGACCCTATAGTCGTCGAACATGTCGGCGGGTGGCCAACTTTGGCCCGTGGTCGTGGGGATGACCCTATAGTCGTCGGACATGATGGTGGCGGGCCAGTCTAGTCCCGGGGCCGTGGGGACGACCGTATAGTCGTCGGACATGTCGGCGGCTGGCCAACCTGGTCCCGGGGTCGTGGGGACGACCCTATTGTCGTCGGACATGACGGTGGCGGGCCAATTTAGTCCCGGGGTCGTGGGGACGACCCTATAGTCGTCGAACATGTCGGCCGGTGGCCAACTTTGGCCCGTGGTCGTTGGGACGACCCTATAGTCGTCGGACATATCGGCGGCTGGCCAACCTAGTCCCGGGGTCGTGGGGACGACCCTATAGTCGTCGGATATGATGGTGGCGGGCCATCCTAGTCCCGGGGTCGTGGGGACGCCCCAATACTCGTCGGACATACCGGTGGCGGGCCAATCCAGTCCCGGGTTCGTGGGGACGACCCTATAGTCGTCGGACATGTCGGCGGAGGGCCATCCTAGTCCCGGGGTGGTAGGGACGACCCTATAGTCGTCGGACATGTCGGCGGCTGGCCAACCTAGTCCCGGGGTCGAGGGGACGACCCTATAGTCGTCGGACATGATGGTGGCGGGCCAATCTATTCCCGGGGCCGTGGGGACGACCCTATAGTCGTCGGACATTTCGGCGGCTGGCCAACCTAGTCCCGGGGTCGTGGGGACGACCCTATAGTCGTCGGAAAAATAGGCGGCGCGCCAACCTAGTCCCGGGGTCGTCGGGACTACCCTATAGTCGTCGGACATGATGGTGGCGGGCCAATATAGTCCCGGGGCCGTGGAGACGACCGTATAGTCGTCGGACATGTCGGCGGCTGGCCAACCTGATCCCGGGGTCGTGGGGACGACCCTATAGTCGTCGGACATGACGGTGGCGGGCCAATCTATCCCCGGGGTGGTGGGGCCGACCCTATAGTCGTCGCACAAGTCGGCGGCGGGCCAACCTTGTGCCGGGGTCGTGGGGACGACCCTATAGTCGTCGGACATGGTGGTGGCGGGCCAATCTAGTCCCGGGGCCGTGGGGACGACCGTATAGTCGTCGGACATGTCGGCGGCTGGCCAACCTGGTCCCGGGGTCGTGGGGACGACCCTATAATCGGACATGACGGTGGCGGGCCAATCTAGCCCCGGGGCCGTGGGGACGACCGTATAGTCGTCGGACATGTCGGCGGCTGGCCAACCTGATCCCGGGGTCGTGGGGACGACCATATAGTCGTCGGACATGATGGTGGCGGGCCAATCTAGTCCCGGGGCCGTGGGGACGACCGTATAGTCGTCGGACATGACGGTGGTGGGCCAACCTAGTCCCGGGTTCGTGGGGACGACCCTATAGTCGTCGGACATGTCGGCGGCGGGCCATCCTAGTCCCGGGGTCGTGGGGACGAACCTATAGTCGTCGGACATGTCGGCGGCTGGGCAACTTTGGCCCGTGGTCGTGGGGACGACCGTATTGTCGTCGGATATGTCGGAGGCTAGCCAACCTAGTCCCGGGGTGGTAGGGACGACCCTATATCGTCGGACATGTCGGCGGCTGGCCAACCTGGTCCCGGGGTGGTGGGGACGACCCAATAGTCGTCGGACATGATGGTGGCGGGCCAATCTACTCCCGGGGTCGTGGGGACGACCCTATAGTCGTCGGACATGTCGGCGGCTGGCCAACTTTGGCCCGTGGTCGTGGGGACGAACCTATAGTCGTCGGACATGTCGGAGGCTGGGCAACATTGGCCCGTGGTCGTGGGGACGACCGTATTGTCGTCGGATATGTCGGAGGCTGGCCAACCTAGTCCCGGGGTGGTAGGGACGACCCTATATCGTCGGACATGTCGGCGGCTGGCCAACCTAGTCCCGGGGTCGTGGGGACGACCCTATAATCGTCGGACATGATGGTGGCGGGCCAATCTAGTCCCGGGGCCGTGGGGACGACCGTATAGTCTTCGGACATGTCCGCGGCTGGCCAACCTGGTCCCGGGGTCGTGGGGACGACCCTATAGTCGTCGGAAAAATAGGCGGCGCGCCAACCTAGTCCCGGGGTCGTGGGGACTACCCTATAGTCGTCGGACATGATGGTGGCGGTCCAATATAGTCCCGGGGCCGTGGAGACGACCGTATAGTCTTCGGACATGTCGGCGGCAGGACAACCTGGTCCCGGGGTCGTGGGGACGACCCTATAGTCGTCGGACATGACGGTGGCGGGCCAATCTATCCCCGGGGTGGTGGGGCCGACCCTATAGTCGTCGCACAAGTCGGCGGCGGGCCAACCTTGTCCCGGGGTCGTGGGGACGACCCTATAGTCGTCGGACATGATGGTGGCGGGCCAATCTAGTCCCGGGGCCGTGGGGACGACCGTATAGTCGTCGGACATGTCGGCGGCTGGCCAACCTGGTCCCGGGGTCGTGGGGAGGACCCTATAGTCGTTGGACATGACGGTGGCGGGCCAATCTAGCCCCGGGGCCGTGGGGACGACCCTATAGTCTTCGGACAAGTCGGCGGCGGGCCAACCTAGTCCCGGGGTCGTGGGGACGATCCTATAGTCGTCGGACATGATGGTGGCGGGCCAATCTAGTCCCTGGGTCGTGGGGACGACCCTATAGTCGTCGGACATGACGGTGGCGGCCAATCTAGCCCCGGGGTCGTGGGGACGACCCTATAGACGTCGGATATGTCGGCGGCTGGCCAACCTAGTACCGGGGTGGTAGGGACGACCCCATAGTCGCGGACATTTCGGCGGCACGCCAACCTAGTCCCGGGGTCGTGGGGACGACCCTGTAGTCGTCAGAAATGATGGTGGCGGGCCAATATAGTCCCGGGGTCGTGGGGACGACCCTATAGTCGTCGGACATGTCGGCGGCTGGCCAACTTTGGCCCGTGGTCGTGGGGACGACCGTATTGTCGTCGGACATGACGGTGGCGGGCCAATCTAGTCCCGGGGTCGTGGGGTCGACCCTATAGTCGTCGGACATGTCGGCGGCTGGGCAACTTTGGCCCGTGGTCGTGGGGAAGACCGTATTGTCGTCGGATATGTCGGAGGCTGGCCAACCTAGTCCCGGGGTGGTAGGGACGACCCTATATCGCCGGACATGTCGGCGGCTGGCCAACCTAGTCCCGGGTTCGTGGGGACGACCCTATAGTCGTCGGACATGACGGTGGCGGCCAATCTAGCCCCGGGGTCGTGGGGACGACCCTATAGACGTCGGATATGTCGGCGGCTGGCCAACCTAGTACCGGGGTGGTAGGGACGACCCCATAGTCGCGGACATTTCGGCGGCACGCCAACCTAGTCCCGGGGTCGTGGGGACGACCCTGTAGTCGTCAGAAATGATGGTGGCGGGCCAATCTAGTCCCGGGGTCGTGGGGACGACCCTATAGGCGCCGGACAAGTCGGCGGCGGGCCAACCTAGTCCCGGGGTCGTGGGGACGACCCTATAGTTGTCGGACACGTCGGCGGCTGGCCAACCTGGTCCCGGGGTCGTGGGGACGTCCCTATAGTCGTTGGACATGACGGTGGCGGGCCAATCTAGCCCCGGGGCCGTGGGGACGACCGTATAGTCGTCGGGCATGGCGGCGGCTGGCCAACCTGGTCCCGGGGTCGTGGGGACGACCATATAGTCGTCGGACATGATGGTGGCGGGCCAATCTAGTCCCGGGGCCGTGGGGACGACCGTATAGTCGTCGGACATGACGGTGGTGGGCCAACCTAGTCCCGGGTTCGTGGGGACGACCCTATAGTCGTCGGACATGTCGGCGGTGGGCCATCCTAGCCCCGGGGTCGTGGGGACGACCCTATAGACGTCGGATATGTCGGCGGCTGGCCAACCTAGTACCGGGGTGGTAGGGACGACCCTATAGTCGTCGGACATTTCGGCGGCACGCCAACCTAGTCCCGGGCTCGTGGGGACGACCCTGTAGTCGTCGGAAATGATGGTGGCGGGCCAATCTAGTCCCGGGGTCGTGGGGACGAACCTATAGTCGTCGGACATGTCGGCGGCTGGGCAACTTTGGCCCGTGGTCGTGGGGACGACCGTATTGTCGTCGGATATGTCGGAGGCTGCCCAACCTAGTCCCGGGGTGGTAGGGACGACCCTATATCGTCGGACATGTCGGCGGCTGGCCAACATAGTCCCGGGGTCGTGGGGACGACCGTATTGTCGTCGGATATGTCGGAGGCTAGCCAACCTAGTCCCGGGTGGTAGGGACGACCCTATATCGTCGGACATGTCGGCGTGCTGGCCAACCTGGTCCCGGGGTCGTGGGGACGACCCAATAGTCGTCGGACATGATGGTGGCGGGCCAATCTAGTCCCGGGGTCGTGGGGACGACCCTATAGTCGTCGGATATGATGGTGGCGGGCCATACTAGTCCCGGGGTCGTGGGGACGCCCCTATACTCGTCGGACATGCCGGTGGCGGGCCAATCCAGTTCTGGGGTCGTGGGGACGACCCTATAGTCGTCGGATATGATGGTGGCGGGCCAATCTAGTCCCGGGGCGTGGGGACGACCCTATAGTCGTCGGATATGTTGGCGGCGGACCAACCTAGTCCCGGGGTCGTGGGGACGACCCTATAGTCGTCGGACATGATGGTGGCGGGCCAATCTAGTCCCGGAGTCGTGGGGACGACCCTATAGACGTCGGACATGTCGGCGGCTGGCCAACTTTGTCCCGGGGTCGTGGGGACGACCCTATAGTCGTCGGACATGATGGTGGCGGGCCAATCTAGTCCCGGAGTCGTGGGGACGACCCTATAGACGTCGGACATGTCGGCGGCTGGCCAACTTTGTCCCGTGGTCGTGGGGACGACCCTTTAGTCGTCGGACATGATGGTGGCGGGCCAATCTAGTCCCGGGGTCGTGGGGACGACCCTATAGTCGTCGGACATGTTGGCGGCGGACCAACCTAGTCCCGGGGTCGTGGGGACGACCCTATAGTCGTCGGACATGATGGTGGCGGGCCAATCTAGTCCCGGAGTCGTGGGGACGACCCTATAGACGTCGGACATGTCGGCGGCTGGCCAACTTTGTCCCGTGGTCGTGGGGACGACCCTTTAGTCGTCGGACATGATGGTGGCGGGCCAATCTAGTCCCGGGGTCGTGGGGACGACCCTATAGACGTCGGACATGTCGGCGGCTGGCCAACTTTGGCCCGTGGTCGTGGGGACGACCCTATTGTCGTCGGACATGACGGCGGCTTGCCAACCTAGTCCCGGGGTCGTGGGGACGACCCTATAGTCGTCGGACAAGTCGGCGGCGGGCCAACCTAGTCCCGGGGTCGTGGGGACGACCCTATAGTCGTCGGACATGATGGTGGCGGGCCAATCTAGTCCCGGGGCCGTGGGGACGACCGTATAGTCGTCGGACATGTCGGCGGCTGGCCAACCTGGTCCCGGGGTCGTGGGAACGACCCTATAGTCTTCGGACAAGTCGGCGGCGGGCCAACCTAGTCCCGGGGTCGTGGGGACGATCCTATAGTCGTCGGACATGTCGGCGGCTGGCCAACCTAGTCCCGGGGTCGTGGGGACGACCCTATAGTCGTCGGACATGATGGTGGCGGGCCAATCTAGTCCCGGGGCCGTGGGGACGACCGTATAGTCGTCGGACATGTCGGCGGCTGGCCAACCTGGTCCCGGGGTCGTGGGGACGACCCAATAGTCGTCGGACATGATGGTGGCGGGCCAATCTAGTCCCGGGGTCGTGGGGACGACCCTATAGTCGTCGGACATGACGGTGGTGGGCCAACCTAGTCCCGGGTTCGTGGGGACGACCCTATAGTCGTCGGACATGTCGGCGGCGGGCCATCCTAGTCCCGGGGTCGTGGGGACGAACCTATAGTCGTCGGACATGTCGGCGGCTGGGCAACTTTGGCCCGTGGTCGTGGGGACGACCGTATTGTCGTCGGATATGTCGGAGGCTAGCCAACCTAGTCCCGGGGTGGTAGGGACGACCCTATATCGTCGGACATGTCGGCGGCTGGCCAACCTGGTCCCGGGGTGGTGGGGACGACCCAATAGTCGTCGGACATGATGGTGGCGGGCCAATCTACTCCCGGGGTCGTGGGGACGACCCTATAGTCGTCGGACATGTCGGCGGCTGGCCAACTTTGGCCCGTGGTCGTGGGGACGAACCTATAGTCGTCGGACATGTCGGAGGCTGGGCAACATTGGCCCGTGGTCGTGGGGACGACCGTATTGTCGTCGGATATGTCGGAGGCTGGCCAACCTAGTCCCGGGGTGGTAGGGA
This sequence comes from Andrena fulva, assembly GCA_946251845.1. Classification (NCBI taxonomy): domain Eukaryota; kingdom Metazoa; phylum Arthropoda; class Insecta; order Hymenoptera; family Andrenidae; genus Andrena; species Andrena fulva. The sequence continues at coordinate 42,895,369 of OX276329.1, forward strand.
CGACCCTATATCGTCGGACATGTCGGCGGCTGGCCAACCTAGTCCCGGGGTCGTGGGGACGACCCTATAATCGTCGGACATGATGGTGGCGGGCCAATCTAGTCCCGGGGCCGTGGGGACGACCGTATAGTCTTCGGACATGTCCGCGGCTGGCCAACCTGGTCCCGGGGTCGTGGGGACGACCCTATAGTCGTCGGAAAAATAGGCGGCGCGCCAACCTAGTCCCGGGGTCGTGGGGACTACCCTATAGTCGTCGGACATGATGGTGGCGGTCCAATATAGTCCCGGGGCCGTGGAGACGACCGTATAGTCTTCGGACATGTCGGCGGCAGGACAACCTGGTCCCGGGGTCGTGGGGACGACCCTATAGTCGTCGGACATGACGGTGGCGGGCCAATCTATCCCCGGGGTGGTGGGGCCGACCCTATAGTCGTCGCACAAGTCGGCGGCGGGCCAACCTTGTCCCGGGGTCGTGGGGACGACCCTATAGTCGTCGGACATGATGGTGGCGGGCCAATCTAGTCCCGGGGCCGTGGGGACGACCGTATAGTCGTCGGACATGTCGGCGGCTGGCCAACCTGGTCCCGGGGTCGTGGGGAGGACCCTATAGTCGTTGGACATGACGGTGGCGGGCCAATCTAGCCCCGGGGCCGTGGGGACGACCCTATAGTCTTCGGACAAGTCGGCGGCGGGCCAACCTAGTCCCGGGGTCGTGGGGACGATCCTATAGTCGTCGGACATGATGGTGGCGGGCCAATCTAGTCCCTGGGTCGTGGGGACGACCCTATAGTCGTCGGACATGACGGTGGCGGCCAATCTAGCCCCGGGGTCGTGGGGACGACCCTATAGACGTCGGATATGTCGGCGGCTGGCCAACCTAGTACCGGGGTGGTAGGGACGACCCCATAGTCGCGGACATTTCGGCGGCACGCCAACCTAGTCCCGGGGTCGTGGGGACGACCCTGTAGTCGTCAGAAATGATGGTGGCGGGCCAATATAGTCCCGGGGTCGTGGGGACGACCCTATAGTCGTCGGACATGTCGGCGGCTGGCCAACTTTGGCCCGTGGTCGTGGGGACGACCGTATTGTCGTCGGACATGACGGTGGCGGGCCAATCTAGTCCCGGGGTCGTGGGGTCGACCCTATAGTCGTCGGACATGTCGGCGGCTGGGCAACTTTGGCCCGTGGTCGTGGGGAAGACCGTATTGTCGTCGGATATGTCGGAGGCTGGCCAACCTAGTCCCGGGGTGGTAGGGACGACCCTATATCGCCGGACATGTCGGCGGCTGGCCAACCTAGTCCCGGGTTCGTGGGGACGACCCTATAGTCGTCGGACATGACGGTGGCGGCCAATCTAGCCCCGGGGTCGTGGGGACGACCCTATAGACGTCGGATATGTCGGCGGCTGGCCAACCTAGTACCGGGGTGGTAGGGACGACCCCATAGTCGCGGACATTTCGGCGGCACGCCAACCTAGTCCCGGGGTCGTGGGGACGACCCTGTAGTCGTCAGAAATGATGGTGGCGGGCCAATCTAGTCCCGGGGTCGTGGGGACGACCCTATAGGCGCCGGACAAGTCGGCGGCGGGCCAACCTAGTCCCGGGGTCGTGGGGACGACCCTATAGTTGTCGGACACGTCGGCGGCTGGCCAACCTGGTCCCGGGGTCGTGGGGACGTCCCTATAGTCGTTGGACATGACGGTGGCGGGCCAATCTAGCCCCGGGGCCGTGGGGACGACCGTATAGTCGTCGGGCATGGCGGCGGCTGGCCAACCTGGTCCCGGGGTCGTGGGGACGACCATATAGTCGTCGGACATGATGGTGGCGGGCCAATCTAGTCCCGGGGCCGTGGGGACGACCGTATAGTCGTCGGACATGACGGTGGTGGGCCAACCTAGTCCCGGGTTCGTGGGGACGACCCTATAGTCGTCGGACATGTCGGCGGTGGGCCATCCTAGCCCCGGGGTCGTGGGGACGACCCTATAGACGTCGGATATGTCGGCGGCTGGCCAACCTAGTACCGGGGTGGTAGGGACGACCCTATAGTCGTCGGACATTTCGGCGGCACGCCAACCTAGTCCCGGGCTCGTGGGGACGACCCTGTAGTCGTCGGAAATGATGGTGGCGGGCCAATCTAGTCCCGGGGTCGTGGGGACGAACCTATAGTCGTCGGACATGTCGGCGGCTGGGCAACTTTGGCCCGTGGTCGTGGGGACGACCGTATTGTCGTCGGATATGTCGGAGGCTGCCCAACCTAGTCCCGGGGTGGTAGGGACGACCCTATATCGTCGGACATGTCGGCGGCTGGCCAACATAGTCCCGGGGTCGTGGGGACGACCGTATTGTCGTCGGATATGTCGGAGGCTAGCCAACCTAGTCCCGGGTGGTAGGGACGACCCTATATCGTCGGACATGTCGGCGTGCTGGCCAACCTGGTCCCGGGGTCGTGGGGACGACCCAATAGTCGTCGGACATGATGGTGGCGGGCCAATCTAGTCCCGGGGTCGTGGGGACGACCCTATAGTCGTCGGATATGATGGTGGCGGGCCATCCTAGTCCCGGGGTCGTGGGGACGCCCCTATACTCGTCGGACATGCCGGTGGCGGGCCAATCCAGTTCTGGGGTCGTGGGGACGACCCTATAGTCGTCGGATATGATGGTGGCGGGCCAATCTAGTCCCGGGGCGTGGGGACGACCCTATAGTCGTCGGATATGTTGGCGGCGGACCAACCTAGTCCCGGGGTCGTGGGGACGACCCTATAGTCGTCGGACATGATGGTGGCGGGCCAATCTAGTCCCGGAGTCGTGGGGACGACCCTATAGACGTCGGACATGTCGGCGGCTGGCCAACTTTGTCCCGGGGTCGTGGGGACGACCCTATAGTCGTCGGACATGATGGTGGCGGGCCAATCTAGTCCCGGAGTCGTGGGGACGACCCTATAGACGTCGGACATGTCGGCGGCTGGCCAACTTTGTCCCGTGGTCGTGGGGACGACCCTTTAGTCGTCGGACATGATGGTGGCGGGCCAATCTAGTCCCGGGGTCGTGGGGACGACCCTATAGTCGTCGGACATGTTGGCGGCGGACCAACCTAGTCCCGGGGTCGTGGGGACGACCCTATAGTCGTCGGACATGATGGTGGCGGGCCAATCTAGTCCCGGAGTCGTGGGGACGACCCTATAGACGTCGGACATGTCGGCGGCTGGCCAACTTTGTCCCGTGGTCGTGGGGACGACCCTTTAGTCGTCGGACATGATGGTGGCGGGCCAATCTAGTCCCGGGGTCGTGGGGACGACCCTATAGACGTCGGACATGTCGGCGGCTGGCCAACTTTGGCCCGTGGTCGTGGGGACGACCCTATTGTCGTCGGACATGACGGCGGCTTGCCAACCTAGTCCCGGGGTCGTGGGGACGACCCTATAGTCGTCGGACAAGTCGGCGGCGGGCCAACCTAGTCCCGGGGTCGTGGGGACGACCCTATAGTCGTCGGACATGATGGTGGCGGGCCAATCTAGTCCCGGGGCCGTGGGGACGACCGTATAGTCGTCGGACATGTCGGCGGCTGGCCAACCTGGTCCCGGGGTCGTGGGAACGACCCTATAGTCTTCGGACAAGTCGGCGGCGGGCCAACCTAGTCCCGGGGTCGTGGGGACGATCCTATAGTCGTCGGACATGTCGGCGGCTGGCCAACCTAGTCCCGGGGTCGTGGGGACGACCCTATAGTCGTCGGACATGATGGTGGCGGGCCAATCTAGTCCCGGGGCCGTGGGGACGACCGTATAGTCGTCGGACATGTCGGCGGCTGGCCAACCTGGTCCCGGGGTCGTGGGGACGACCCAATAGTCGTCGGACATGATGGTGGCGGGCCAATCTAGTCCCGGGGTCGTGGGGACGACCCTATAGTCGTCGGACATGTCGGCGGCTGGCCAACTTTGGCCCGTGGTCGTGGGGACGAACCTATAGTCGTCGGACATGTCGGCGGCTGAGCAACTTTGGCCCGTGGTCGTGGGGACGACCGTATTGTCGTCGGATATGTCGGAGGCTGGCCAACCTAGTCCCGGGGTGGTAGGGACGACCCTATATCGTCGGACATGTCGGCGGCTGGCCAACCTAGTGCCGGGGTCGTGGGGACGACCCTATAGTCGTCGGACATGATGGTGGCGGGCCAATCTAGTCCCGGGGCCGTGGGGACGACCGTATAGTCGTCGGACATGTCGGCGGCTGGCCAACCTGGTCCCGGGGTCGTGGGGACGACCCTATAGTCTTCGGACAAGTCGGCGGCGGGCCAACCTAGTCCCGGGGTCGTGGGGACGATCCTATAGTCGTCGGACATGATGGTGGCGGGCCAATCTAGTCCCGGGGTCGTGGGGACGACCCTATAGTTGTCGGACATGACGGTGGCGGCCAATCTAGCCCCGGGGTCGTGGGGACGACCCTATAGACGTCGGATATGTCGGCGGCTGGCCAACCTAGTACCGGGGTGGTAGGGACGACCCTATAGTCGTCGGACATTTTGGGCGGCACGCCAAACTAGTCCCGGGGTCGTGGGGACGACCCTACACTCGTCGGACATGACGGTGGCGGGCCAATCTAGCTCCGGGGTCGTGGGGACGACCCTATAGTCGTCGGACATGTCGGCGGCTGGCCAACCTAGTTCCGGGGTGGGAGGGACGACCCTATAGTCGTCGGACAAGTCGGCGGCGGGCCAACCTAGGCCCGGGGTCGTGGGGACGACCCTATAGTCGTCGGACATGACGGTGGCGGGCCCATCTAGTCCCGGCGTCGTGGGGGCGACCCTATAGTCGTCGGACATGTCGGCGGCTGGCCAACATTGGGCCGTGGTCGTTGGGACGACCCTATAGTCGTCGGACATGTCGGCGCCTGGCCAACTTTGGCCCGGGGTCGTGGGGACGACCCTATAGTCGTCGGAAATTTCGGCGGCGCGCCAACCTAGTCCCCGGGTCGTGGGGACGACCCTATAGACGTCGGACATGATGGTGGCGGGCCAATCTAGTCCCGAGGTCGTGGGGACGACCCTATAGTCGTCGGACATGTCGGCGGCTGGCCAACATTGGGCCGTGGTCGTGGGGACGATCCTATAGTCGTCGGACATGTCGGCGGCGGGCCAACCTAGTCCCGGGGTCGTGGGGACGACCCTATAGTCGTCGGACATGTCGGCGGCTGGCCAACTTTGGCCCGTGGTCGTGGGGACGACCCTATAGTCGTCGGACAAGTCGGCGGCGGGCCAACCCAGTCCCGGGGTGTTGGGGACGACCCTATAGTCGTCGGGCAAGTCGGCGGTGGGCCAATCTAGTCCCGGGGTCGTGGGGACGACCCTATAGTCGTCGGAAATTTCGGCGGCGCGCCAACCTAGTCCCCGGGTCGTCGGGACGACCCTATAGTCGTCGGACATGATGGTGGCGGGCCAATCTAGTGCCGGGGTCGTGGGGACGACCCTATAGTCGTCGGACATGTCGGCGGCTGGCCAACTTTGGCCCGTGGTCGTGGGGACGACCCTATAGTCGTCGGACATGTCGGCGGCTGGCCAACATTGGGCCGTGGTCGTTGGGACGACCCTATAGTCGTCGGACATGTCGGCGCCTGGCCAACTTTGGCCCGGGGTCGTGGGGACGACCCTATAGTCGTCGGAAATTTCGGCGGCGCGCCAACCTAGTCCCCGGGTCGTGGGGACGACCCTATAGTCGTCGGACATGATGGTGGCGGGCCAATCTAGTCCCGAGGTCGTGGGGACGACCCTATAGTCGTCGGACATGTCGGCGGCTGGCCAACATTGGGCCGTGGTCGTGGGGACGATCCTATAGTCGTCGGACATGTCGGCGGCTGGCCAACTTTGGCCCGTGGTCGAGGGGACGACCCTATTGTCGTCGGACATGACGGTGGCGGGCCAATCTAGTCCCGGGGTCGTGGGGACGACCCTATAGTCGTCGAACATGATGGTGGCGGGCCAATCTAGTCCCGGGGTCGTGGGGACGTCCCTATAGTCGTCGGACATGACGGTGGCGGGCCAATCTAGCTCCGGGGTCGTGGGGACGACCCTATAGTCGTCGGACATGTCGGCGGCTGGCCAACCTAGTTCCGGGGTGGGAGGGACGACCCTATAGTCGTCGGACAAGTCGGCGGCGGGCCAACCTAGTCCCGGGGTCGTGGGGACGACCCTATAGTCGTCGGAAATGACGGTGGCGGGCCCATCTAGTCCCGGCGTCGTGGGGACGACCCTATAGTCGTCGGACATGTCGGCGGCTGGGCAACATTGGCCCGTGGTCATGGCGACGACCCTATAGTCGTCGGACAAGTCGGCGGCGGGCCAACCTAGTCCCGGGGTCGTGGGGACGACCCTATAGTCGTCGGACATGTCGGCGGCTGGCCAACATTGGCCCGTGGTCGTGGGGACGATCCTATAGTCGTCGGACATGTCGGCGGCTGGCCAACTTTGGCCCGTGGTCGTGGGAACGACCCTATAGACGTCGGACATGATGGTGGCGGGCCAATCTAGTCCCGGGGTCGTGGGGACGATCCTATAGTCGTCGGACATGATGGTGGCGGGCCAATCTAGTCCCGGGGTCGTGGGGACGACCCTATAGTTGTCGGACATGACGGTGGCGGCCAATCTAGCCCCGGGGTCGTGGGGACGACCCTATAGACGTCGGATATGTCGGCGGCTGGCCAACCTAGTACCGGGGTGGTAGGGACGACCCTATAGTCGTCGGACATTTTGGGCGGCACGCCAAACTAGTCCCGGGGTCGTGGGGACGACCCTACACTCGTCGGACATGACGGTGGCGGGCCAATCTAGCTCCGGGGTCGTGGGGACGACCCTATAGTCGTCGGACATGTCGGCGGCTGGCCAACCTAGTTCCGGGGTGGGAGGGACGACCCTATAGTCGTCGGACAAGTCGGCGGCGGGCCAACCTAGTCCCGGGGTCGTGGGGACGACCCTATAGTCGTCGGACATGACGGTGGCGGGCCCATCTAGTCCCGGCGTCGTGGGGACGACCCTATAGTCGTCGGACATGTCGGCGGCTGGCCAACATTGGGCCGTGGTCGTTGGGACGACCCTATAGTCGTCGGACATGTCGGCGCCTGGCCAACTTTGGCCCGGGGTCGTGGGGACGACCCTATAGTCGTCGGAAATTTCGGCGGCGCGCCAACCTAGTCCCCGGGTAGTGGGGACGACCCTATAGACGTCGGACATGATGGTGGCGGGCCAATCTAGTCCCGAGGTCGTGGGGACGACCCTATAGTCGTCGGACATGTCGGCGGCTGGCCAACATTGGGCCGTGGTCGTGGGGACGATCCTATAGTCGTCGGACATGTCGCGGCGGGCCAACCTAGTCCCGGGGTCGTGGGGACGACCCTATAGTCGTCGGACATGTCGGCGGCTGGCCAACTTTGGCCCGTGGTCGTGGGGACGACCCTATAGTCGTCGGACAAGTCGGCGGCGGGCCAACCCAGTCCCGGGGTGTTGGGGACGACCCTATAGTCGTCGGGCAAGTCGGCGGTGGGCCAATCTAGTCCCGGGGTCGTGGGGACGACCCTATAGTCGTCGGAAATTTCGGCGGCGCGCCAACCTAGTCCCCGGGTCGTCGGGACGACCCTATAGTCGTCGGACATGATGGTGGCGGGCCCATCTAGTGCCGGGGTCGTGGGGACGACCCTATAGTCGTCGGACATGTCGGCGGCTGGCCAACTTTGGCCCGTGGTCGTGGGGACGACCCTATAGTCGTCGGACATGTCGGCGGCTGGCCAACATTGGGCCGTGGTCGTTGGGACGACCCTATAGTCGTCGGACATGTCGGCACCTGGCCAACTTTGGCCCGGGGTCGTGGGGACGACCCTATAGTCGTCGGAAATTTCGGCGGCGCGCCAACCTAGTCCCCGGGTCGTGGGGACGACCCTATAGTCGTCGGACATGATGGTGGCGGGCCAATCTAGTCCCGAGGTCGTGGGGACGACCCTATAGTCGTCGGACATGTCGGCGGCTGGCCAACATTGGGCCGTGGTCGTGGGGACGATCCTATAGTCGTCGGACATGTCGGCGGCTGGCCAACTTTGGCCCGTGGTCGAGGGGACGACCCTATTGTCGTCGGACATGACGGTGGCGGGCCAATCTAGTCCCGGGGTCGTGGGGACGACCCTATAGTCGTCGAACATGATGGTGGCGGGCCAATCTAGTCCCGGGGTCGTGGGGACGTCCCTATAGTCGTCGGACATGACGGTGGCGGGCCAATCTAGCTCCGGGGTCGTGGGGACGACCCTATAGTCGTCGGACATGTCGGCGGCTGGCCAACCTAGTTCCGGGGTGGGAGGGACGACCCTATAGTCGTCGGACAAGTCGGCGGCGGGCCAACCTAGTCCCGGGGTCGTGGGGACGACCCTATAGTCGTCGGAAATGACGGTGGCGGGCCCATCTAGTCCCGGCGTCGTGGGGACGACCCTATAGTCGTCGGACATGTCGGCGGCTGGGCAACATTGGCCCGTGGTCATGGCGACGACCCTATAGTCGTCGGACAAGTCGGCGGCGGGCCAACCTAGTCCCGGGGTCGTGGGGACGACCCTATAGTCGTCGGACATGTCGGCGGCTGGCCAACATTGGCCCGTGGTCGTGGGGACGATCCTATAGTCGTCGGACATGTCGGCGGCTGGCCAACTTTGGCCCGTGGTCGTGGGAACGACCCTATAGACGTCGGACATGATGGTGGCGGGCCAATCTAGTCCCGGGGTCGTGGGGACGACCCTATAGTCGTCGGCACAATTCGGCGGCGGGCCTACCTAGCCCCGGTGTCGTGGGGACGACCCTATAGTCGTCGGACATGTCGGCGGCTGGGCAACATTGGCCCGTGGTCATGGCGACGACCCTATAGTCGTCGGACAAGCCGGCGGTGGGCCAATCTAGTCCCGGGGTCGTGGGGACGACCCTATAGTCGTCGGACATGTCGGCGGCTGGCCAACTTTGGCCCGTGGTCATGGCGACGACCCTATAGTCGTCGGACAAGCCGGCGGCGGGCCAACCTAGTCCCGGGGTCGTGGGGACGACCCTATAGTCGTCGGACAAGTCGGCGGTGGGCCAATCTAGTCCCGGGGTCGTGGGGACGACCCTATAGTCGTCGGACATGTCGGCGGCTGGCCAACTTTGGCCCGTGGTCATGGCGACGACCCTATAGTCGTCGGACAAGCCGGCGGCGGGCCAACCTAGTCCCGGGGTCGTGGGGACGACCCTATAGTCGTCGGACATGTCGGCGGCTGGCCAACTTTGGCCCGTGGTCGTGGGGACGATCCTATAGTCGTCGGACATGTCGGCGGCTGGCCAACCTAGTTCCGGGGTGGGAGGGACGACCCTATAGTCGTCGGACAAGTCGGTGGCGGGCCAATCTAGTCCCGGGGTCGTGGGGACGACCCTATAGTCGTCGAACATGATGGTGGCGGGCCAATCTAGTCCCGGGGTCGTGGGGACGTCCCTATAGTCGTCGGACATGACGGTGGCGGGCCAATCTAGCTCCGGGGTCGTGGGGACGACCCTATAGTCGTCGGACATGTCTGCGGCTGGCCAACCTAGTCCCGGGGTCGTGGGGACGACCCCATAGTCGTCGGACATGACGGTGGCGGGCCCATCTAGTCCCGGCGTCGTGGGGACGACCCTATAGTCGTCGGACATGTCGGCGGCTGGGCAACATTGGCCCGTGGTCATGGCGACGACCCTATAGTCGTCGGACAAGTCGGCGGCGGGCCAACCTAGTCCCGGGGTCGTGGGGACGACCCTATAGTCGTCGGACATGTCGGCGGATGGCCAACATTGGCCCGTGGTCGTGGGGACGATCCTATAGTCGTCGGACATGTCGGCGGCTGGCCAACTTTGGCCCGTGGTCGTGGGAACGACCCTATAGACGTCGGACATGATGGTGGCGGGCCAATCTAGTCCCGGGGTCGTGGGGACGACCCTATAGTCGTCGGCACAATTCGGCGGCGGGCCTACCTAGCCCCGGTGTCGTGGGGACGACCCTATAGTCGTCGGACATGACGGTGGTGCGCCAACCTAGTCCCGGGGTCGTGGGGACGACCCTATAGTCGTCGGACATGTCGGCGGCTGGCCAACTTTGGCCCGTGGTCGTGGGGACGACCCTATAGTCGTCGGACAAGTCGGCGGCGGGCCAACCCAGTCCCGGGGTCGTGGGGACGACCCTATAGTCGTCGGACAAGTCGGCGGTGGGCCAATCTAGTCCCGGGGTCGTGGGGACGACCCTATAGTCGTCGGAAATTTCGGCGGCGCGCCAACCTAGTCCCCGGGTCGTGGGGACGACCCTATAGTCGTCGGACATGATGGTGGCGGGCCAATCTCGTCCCGGGGTCGTGGGGACGACCCTATAGTCGTCGGACATGTCGGCGGCTGGCCAACTTTGGCCCGTGGTCGTGGGGACGACCCTATAGTCGTCGGACATGTCGGCGGCTGGCCAACATTGGGCCGTGGTCGTTGGGACGACCCTATAGTCGTCGGACATGTCGGCGCCTGGCCAACTTTGGCCCGGGGTCGTGGGGACGACCCTATAGTCGTCGGAAATTTCGGCGGCGGGCCAACCCAGTCCCGGGGTCGTGGGGACGACCCTATAGTCGTCGGACAAGTCGGCGGTGGGCCAATCTAGTCCCGGGGTCGTGGGGACGACCCTATAGTCGTCGGAAATTTCGGCGGCGCGCCAACCTATTCCCCGGGTCGTGGGGACGACCCTATAGTCGTCGGACATGATGGTGGCGGGCCAATCTCGTCCCGGGGTCGTGGGGACGACCGTATAGTCGTCGGACATGTCGGCGGCTGGCCAACTTTGGCCCGTGGTCGTGGCGACGACCCTATAGTCGTCGGACATGTCGGCGGCTGGCCAACATTGGGCCGTGGTCGTTGGGACGACCCTATAGTCGTCGGACATGTCGGCGCCTGGCCAACTTTGGCCCGGGGTCGTGGGGACGACCCTATAGTCGTCGGAAATTTCGGCGGCGCGCCAACCTAGTCCCCGGGTCGTGGGGACGACCCTATAGTCGTCGGACATGATGGTGGCGGGCCAATCTAGTCCCGGGGTGGTAGGCACGACCCTATAGTCGTCGGACAAGCCGGCGGCGGGCCAACCTAGTCCCGGGGTCGTGGGTACGACCCTATAGTCGTCGGACATGTCGGCGGCAAGCCAACTTTGGCCCGGGGGCGTGGGGACGACCCTATTGTCGTCGGATATGTCGGAGGCTGGCCAACCTAGTCCCGGGGTGGTAGGCACGACCCTATAGTCGTAGGACAAGTCGGCCGCGGGCCAACCTAGTCCCGGGGTCGTGGGGACGACCCTATAGTCGTCGGACATGACGGTGGCGGGCCAATGTAGCCCCGGGGTCGTGGGGACGACCCTATAGACGTCGGACATGTCGGCGGCTGGCCAACCTAGTACCGGGGTGGTAGGGACGACCCTATTGTCGTCGGATATTTTGGCGGCGCGCCAACCTAGTCCTGGGGTCGTGGGGACGACCCTATAGTCGTCGGACATGACGGTGGCGGGCCAATCTAGTCCCGGGGTCGTGGGGACGACCCTTTGTCGTCGGACATGATGGTGGCGGGACAATCTAGTCCCGGGGCGTGGGGACGACCCTATAGTCGTCGGATATGTCGGAGGCTGGCCAACCTAGTCCCGGGGTGGTAGGCACGACCCTATAGTCGTAGGACAAGTCGGCCGCGGGCCAACCTAGTTCCGGGGTCGTGGGGACGACCCTATAGTCGTCGGACATGACGGTGGCGGGCCAATCTAGCCCCGGGGTCGTGGGGACGACCCTATAGACGTCGGACATGTCGGCGGCTGGCCAACCTAGTACCGGGGTAGTAGGGACGACCCTATTGTCGTCGGATGTTTCGGCGGCGCGCCAACCTAGTCCTGGGGTCGTGGGGACGATCCTATAGTCGTCGGACATGTCGGCGGCTGGCCAACTTTGGCCCGTGGTCGAGGGGACGACCCTATTGTCGTCGGACATGATGGTGGCGGGCCAATCTTGTCCCGGGGCGTGGGGACGACCCTATAGTCGTCGGACATGTCGGCGGCGGGCCAACTTTGGCCCGTGGTCGTGGGGGCGACCCTATAGTCGTCGGACATGTCGGCAGCTGGCCAACATTGGGCCGTGGTCGTGGGGACGACCCTATAGTCGTCGGATATGTCGGAGGCTGGCCAACCTAGTCCCGGGGTGGTAGGCACGACCCTATAGTCGTAGGACAAGTCGGCCGCGGGCCAACCTAGTTCCGGGGTCGTGGGGACGACCCTATAGTCGTCGGACATGACGGTGGCGGGCCAATCTAGCCCCGGGGTCGTGGGGACGACCCTATAGACGTCGGACATGTCGGCGGCTGGCCAACCTAGTACCGGGGTAGTAGGGACGACCCTATTGTCGTCGGATGTTTCGGCGGCGCGCCAACCTAGTCCTGGGGTCGTGGGGACGATCGTATAGTCGTCGGACATGTCGGCGGCTGGCCAACTTTGGCCCGTGGTCGAGGGGACGACCCTATTGTCGTCGGACATGACGGTGGCGGGCCAATCTAGTCCCGGGGTCGTGGGGACGACCCTATAGTCGTCGAACATGATGGTGGCGGGCCAATCTAGTCCCGGGGCGTGGGGACGACCCTATAGTCGTCGGACATGTCGGCGGCTGGGCAACATTGGGCCGTGGTCGTGGGGACGACCCTATAGTCGTCGGATATGTCGGAGGCTGGCCAACCTAGTCCCGGGGTGGTAGGCACGACCCTATAGTCGTCGGACAATTCGGCAGCGGGCCAACCTAGTCCCGTGGTCGTGGGGACGACCCTATAGTCGTCGGACATGATGGTGGCGGGCCAATCTAGTCCCGGGGTCGTGGGGACGACCCTATAGTCGTCGAACATGACGGTGGCGGGCCAATCTAGTCCCGGGGTCGTGGGGACGACCCTATAGTCGTCGAACATGATGGTGGCGGGCCAATCTAGTCCCGGGGCGTGGGGACGACCCTATAGTCGTCGGACATGTCGGCGGCTGGGCAACATTGGGCCGTGGTCGTGGGGACGACCCTATAGTCGTCGGACATGACGGTGGCGGGCCAATCTAGCCCCGGGGTCGTGGGGACGACCCTATAGACGTCGGACATGTCGGCGGCTGGCCAACCTAGTACCGGGGTAGTAGGGACGACCCTATTGTCGTCGGATGTTTCGGCGGCGCGCCAACCTAGTCCTGGGGTCGTGGGGACGATCCTATAGTCGTCGGACATGTCGGCGGCTGGCCAACTTTGGCCCGTGGTCGAGGGGACGACCCTATTGTCGTCGGACATGACGGTGGCGGGCCAATCTAGTCCCGGGGTCGTGGGGACGACCCTATAGTCGTCGAACATGATGGTGGCGGGCCAATCTAGTCCCGGGGTCGTGGGGACGTCCCTATAGTCGTCGGACATGACGGTGGCGGGCCAATCTAGCTCCGGGGTCGTGGGGACGACCCTATAGTCGTCGGACATGTCGGCGGCTGGCCAACCTAGTTCCGGGGTGGGAGGGACGACCCTATAGTCGTCGGACAAGTCGGCGGCGGGCCAACCTAGTCCCGGGGTCGTGGGGACGACCCTATAGTCGTCGGACATGACGGTGGCGGGCCCATCTAGTCCCGGCGTCGTGGGGACGACCCTATAGTCGTCGGACATGTCGGCGGCTGGGCAACATTGGCCCGTGGTCATGGCGACGACCCTATAGTCGTCGGACAAGTCGGCGGCGGGCCAACCTAGTCCCGGGGTCGTGGGGACGACCCTATAGTCGTCGGATATGTCGGCGGCTGGCCAACATTGGCCCGTGGTCGTGGGGACGATCCTATAGTCGTCGGACATGTCGGCGGCTGGCCAACTTTGGCCCGTGGTCGTGGGAACGACCCTATAGACGTCGGACATGATGGTGGCGGGCCAATCTAGTCCCGGGGTCGTGGGGACGACCCTATAGTCGTCGGCACAATTCGGCGGCGGGCCTACCTAGCCCCGGTGTCGTGGGGACGACCCTATAGTCGTCGGACATGACGGTGGTTGGCCAACCTAGTCCCGGGGTCGTGGGGACGTCCCTATAGTCGTCGGATATGACGGTGGCGGGCCAATCTAGCTCCGGGGTCGTGGGGACGACCCTATAGTCGTCGGACATGTCGGCGGCTGGCCAACCTAGTTCCGGGGTGGGAGGGACGACCCTATAGTCGTCGGACAAGTCGGCGGCGGGCCAACCTAGTCCCGGGGTCGTGGGGACGACCCTATAGTCGTCGGACATGTCGGCGGCTGGCCAACATTGGGCCGTGGTCGTTGGGACGACCCTATAGTCGTCGGACATGTCGGCGCCTGGCCAACTTTGGCCCGGGGTCGTGGGGACGATCCTATAGTCGTCGGACATGTCGGCGGCTGGCCAACTTTGGGCCGTGGTCGTGGGGACGATCCTATAGTCGTCGGACATGTCGGCGGCTGGCCAACTTTGGCCCGTGGTCGAGGGGACGACCCTATTGTCGTCGGACATGACGGTGGCGGGCCAATCTAGTCCCGGGGTCGTGGGGACGACCCTATAGTCGTCGAACATGATGGTGGCTGGCCAACATTGGGCCGTGGTCGTGGGGACGATCCTATAGTCGTCGGACATGCCGGCGGCTGGCCAACTTTGGCCCGTGGTCGAGGGGACGACCCTATTGTCGTCGGACATGACGGTGGCGGGCCAATCTAGTCCCGGGGTCGTGGGGACGACCCTATAGTCGTCGAACATGATGGTGGCGGGCCAATCTAGTCCCGGGGTCGTGGGGACGACCCTATAGTCGTCGGACATGTCGGCGGCTGGCCAACTTTGGCCCGTGGTCGTGGGGACGACCCTAATGTCGTCGGACATGACGGTGGCGGGCCAATCTAGTCCCGGGGTCGTGGGGACGACCCTATAGTCGTCGAACATGATGGTGGCGGGCCAATCTAGTCCCGGGGTCGTGGGGACGACCCTATAGTCGTCGGACATGTCGGCGGCTAGCCAACTTTGGCCCGGGGGCGTGGGGACGACCCTATTGTCGTCGGATATGTCGGAGGCTGGCCAACCTAGTCCCGGGGTGGTAGGCACGACCCTATAGTCGTAGGACAAGTCGGCCGCGGGCCAACCTAGTCCCGGGGTCGTGGGGACGACCCTATAGTCGTCGGACATGACGGTGGCGGGCCAATGTAGCCCCGGGGTCGTGGGGACGACCCTATAGACGTCGGACATGTCGGCGGCTGCCCAACCTAGTACCGGGGTGGTAGGGACGACCCTATTGTCGTCGGATATTTTGGCGGCGCGCCAACCTAGTCCTGGGGTCGTGGGGACGACCCTATAGTCGTCGGACATGACGGTGGCGGGCCAATCTAGTCCCGGGGTCGTGGGGACGATCCTATAGTCGTCGGACATGTCGGCGGCTGGCCAACCTAGTACCGGGGTGGTAGGGACGACCCTATTGTCGTCGGATATTTTGGCGGCGCGCCAACCTAGTCCTGGGGTCGTGGGGACGACCCTATAGTCATCGGACATGATGGTGGCGGGCCAATCTAGTCCCGGGGTCGTGGGGTCGACCCTATAGTCGTCGGACATGTCGGCGGCTGGCCAACTTTGGCCCGTGGTCGTGGGGACGACCCTATTGTCATCAGACATGACGGTGGCGGGCCAATCTAGTCCCGGGGTCGTGGGGACGACCCTATAGTCGTCGAACATGATGGTGGCGGGCCAATCTAGTCCCGGGGTCGTGGGGACGACCCTATAGTCGTCGGACATGTCAGCGGCTGGCCAACTTTGGCCCGTGGTCGTGGGGACGACCCTATTGTCGTCGGACATGACGGTGGCGGGCCAATCTAGTCCCGGGTTCGTGGGGACGACCCTATAGTCGTCGGACATGATGGTGGCGGGCCAATCTAGTCCCGGGGTCGTGGGGACGACCCTATAGTCGTCGGACATTTCGGCGGCGCGCCAACCTAGTCCCGGGGTCGCGGGGACGACCCTATAGTCGTCGGACATGTCGGCGGCTGGCCAACAGTGGGCCGTGGTCGTGGGGACGACCCTATAGTCGTAGGACAAGTCGGCCGCGGGCCAACCTAGTTCCGGGGTCGGGGGGACGACCCTATAGTCGTCGGACATGACGGTGGCGGGCCAATCTAGCCCCGGGGTCGTGGGGACGACCCTATAGACGTCGGACATGTCGGCGGCTGGCCAACCTAGTACCGGGGTAGTAGGGACGACCCTATTGTCGTCGGATGTTTCGGCGGCGCGCCAACCTAGTCCTGGGGTCGTGGGGACGATCCTATAGTCGTCGGACATGTCGGCGGCTGGCCAACTTTGGCCCGTGGTCGAGGGGACGACCCTATTGTCGTCGGACATGATGGTGGCGGGCCAATCTTGTCCCGGGGCGTGGGGACGACCCTATAGTCGTCGGACATGTCGGCGGCTGGCCAACTTTGGCCCGTGGTCGTGGGGGCGACCCTATAGTCGTCGGACATGTCGGCAGCTGGCCAACATTGGGCCGTGGTCGTGGGGACGACCCTATAGTCGTCGGATATGTCGGAGGCTGGCCAACCTAGTCCCGGGGTGGTAGGCACGACCCTATAGTCGTAGGACAAGTCGGCCGCGGGCCAACCTAGTTCCGGGGTCGTGGGGACGACCCTATAGTCGTCGGACATGACGGTGGCGGGCCAATCTAGCCCCGGGGTCGTGGGGACGACCCTATAGACGTCGGACATGTCGGCGGCTGGCCAACCTAGTACCGGGGTAGTAGGGACGACCCTATTGTCGTCGGATGTTTCGGCGGCGCGCCCACCTTGTCCTGGGGTCGTGGGGACGATCCTATAGTCGTCGGACATGTCGGCGGCTGGCCAACTTTGGCCCGTGGTCGAGGTGACGACCCTATTGTCGTCGGACATGACGGTGGCGGGCCAATCTAGTCCCGGGGTCGTGGGGACGCCCCTATAGTCGTCGAACATGATGGTGGCGGGCCAATCTAGTCCCGGGGCGTGGGGACGACCCTATAGTCGTCGGACATGTCGGCGGCTGGTCAACATTGGGCCGTGGTCGTGGGGACGACCCTATAGTCGTCGGATATGTCGGAGGCTGGCCAACCTAGTCCCGTGGTGGTAGGCACGACCCTATAGTCGTCGGACAATTCGGCAGCGGGCCAACCTAGTCCCGTGGTCGTGGGGACGACCCTATAGTCGTCGGACATGATGGTGGCGGGCCAATCTAGTCCCGGGGTCGTGGGGACGACCCTATACTCGTCGGACATATCGGCGGCAGGCCAACTTAGGCCCGGGGTCGAGGGGACGACCCTATTGTCGTCGGACAAGTCGGCGGCTGGCCAACTTTGGCCCGGGGCCGTGGGGACGACCCTATTGTCGTCGGATATGTCGGAGGCTGGCCAACCTAGTCCCGGGGTGGTAGGCACGACCCTATAGGCGTCGGACATTTCGGCGGCGCGCCAACCTAGTCCCGGGGTCGTGGGGACGACCCTATAGTCGTCGGACATGATGGTGGCGGGCCAATCTAGTCCCGGGGTCGTGGGGACGACCCTATAGTCGTCGGACATGTCGGCGGCTGGCCAACATTGGGCCGTGGTCGTGGGGACGACCCTATAGTCGACGGATATGTCGGAGGCTGGCCAACCTAGTCCCGGGGTGGTAGGCACGACCCTATAGTCGTCGGACAATTCGGCAGCGGGCCAACCTAGTCCCGTGGTCGTGGGGACGACCCTATAGTCGTCGGACAAGTCGGCCGCGGGCCAACCTAGTTCCGGGGTCGTGGGGACGACCCTATAGTCGTCGGACATGACGGTGGC
Organism: Andrena fulva; assembly: GCA_946251845.1. Lineage (NCBI taxonomy): Eukaryota > Metazoa > Arthropoda > Insecta > Hymenoptera > Andrenidae > Andrena > Andrena fulva. Next base: position 42,913,205 of record OX276329.1, read on the forward strand.
GGGCCAATCTAGCCCCGGGGTCGTGGGGACGACCCTATAGACGTCGGACATGTCGGCGGCGCGCCAACCTAGTCCCGGGGTCGTGGGGACGACCCTATAGTCGTCGGACATGATGGTGGCGGGCCAATCTAGTCCCGGGGTCGTGGGGACGACCCTATAGTCGTCGGACATGTCGGCGGCAGCCAACATTGGGCCGTGGTCGTGGGGACGACCCTATAGTCGACGGACATGATGGTGGCTGGCCAACATTGGGCCGTGGTCGTGGGGACGACCCTATAGTCGACGGATATGTCGGAGGCTGGCCAACCTAGTCCCGGGGTGGTAGGCACGACCCTATAGTCGTCGGACAATTCGGCAGCGGGCCAACCTAGTCCCGTGGTCGTGGGGACGACCCTATAGTCGTCGGACAAGGCGGCCGCGGGCCAACCTAGTTCCGGGTCGTGGGGACGACCCTATAGTCGTCGGACATGATGGTGGCGGGCCAATCTAGTCCCGGGGTCGTGGGGACGACCCTATAGTCGTCGGACATGTCGGCGGCTGGCCAACATTGGGCCGTGGTCGTGGGGACGACCCTATAGTCGACGGATATGTCGGAGGCTGGCCAACCTAGTCCCGCGGTGGTAGGCACGACCCTATAGTCGTCGGACAATTCGGCAGCGGGCCATTCTAGTCCCGTGGTCGTGGGGACGACCCTATAGTCGTCGGACAATTCGGCAGCGGGCCAACCTAGTCCCGAGGTCGTGGGGACGACCCTATAGTCGTCGGACATGATGGTGGCGGGCCAATCTAGTCCCGGGGTCGTGGGGACGACCCTATAGTCGTCGGACATGTCGGCGGCTGGCCAACTTTGGCCCGTGGTCGTGAGGGCGACCCTATAGTCGTCGGATATGTCGGAGGCTGGCCAACCTAGTCCCGGGGTGGTAGGCACGACCCTATAGTCGTAGGACAAGTCGGCCGCGGGCCAACCTAGTCCCGGGGTCGTGGTGACGACGCAATAGTCGTCGGACATGACGGTGGCGGGCCAATCTAGTCCCGGGGCGTGGGGACGACCCTATAGTCGTCGGACATGTCGGCGGCTGGCCAACATTGGGCCGTGGTCGTGGGGACGACCCTATAGTCGTCGGATATGTCGGAGGCTGGCCAACCTAGTCCCAGGGTGGTAGGCACGACCCTATAGTCGTCGGACAATTCGGCAGCGGGCCAACCTAGTCCCGTGGTCGTGGGGACGACCCTATAGTCGTCGGACATGATGGTGGCGGGCCAATCTAGTCCCGGGGTCGTGGGGACGACCCTATAGTCGTCGGACATATCGGCGGCAGGCCAACTTAGGCCCGGGGTCGAGGGGACGACCCTATTGTCGTCGGACAAGTCGGCGGCTGGCCAACTTTGGCCCGGGGCCGTGGGGACGACCCTATTGTCGTCGGATAAGTCGGAGGCTGGCCAACCTAGACCCGGGGTGGTAGGCACGACCCTATAGGCGTCGGACATTTCGGCGGCGCGCCAACCTAGTCCCGGGGTCGTGGGGACGACCCTATAGTCGTCGGACATGAAGGTGGCGGGCCAATCTAGTCCCGGGGTCGTGGGGACGACCCTATAGTCGTCGGACATGTCGGCGGCTGGCCAACATTGGGCCGTGGTCGTGGGGACGACCCTATAGTCGACGGATATGTCGGAGGCTGGCCAACCTAGTCCCGGGGTGGTAGGCACGACCCTATAGTCGTCGGACATGTCGGCGGCTGGCCAACTTTGGCGCGTGGTCGTGGGGACGACCCTATTGTCGTCGGACATGACGGTAGCGGGCCAATCTAGTCCCGGGGTCGTGGGGACGACCCTATAGTCGTCGGACATGACGGTGGCGGGCCAATCTAGTCCCTGGGTCGTGGGGACGACCCTATAGTCGGCGGACATGTCGGCGGCGGGCCAACGTAGGCCCAGGGTCGTAGGGACGACCCTATAGTCGTAGGACAAGTCGGCGGCGGGCCAACCTAGTCCCGGGGTCGTGGGGACGATCCTATACTCGTCGGACATGTCGGCGGCTGGCCAACTTTGGCCCGGGATCGTGGGGACGAGCCTATAGTCGTCGGACATGACGGTGGCGGGCCAATCTAGTCCCGGGTTTCGTGGGGACGACCCTATGGTCGTCGGCCATGTCGGCGGCTGGCCAAATTTGGCCCGTAGCCGTGGGAACGACCCTATAGTCGTCGGATATGTCGGAGGCTGGCCAACCTAGTCCCGGGGTCGTGGGGACGACCCTTTGTCGTCGGACATGATGGTGGCGGGACAATCTAGTCCCGGGGCGTGGGGACGACCCTATAGTCGTCGGATATGTCGGAGGCTGGCCAACCTAGTCCCGGGGTGGTAGGCACGACCCTATAGTCGTCGGACATGACGGTGGCGGGCCAATCTAGTCCCGGGTTTCGTGGGGACGACCCTATGGTCGTCGGCCATGTCGGCGGCTGGCCAAATTTGGCCCGTAGCCGTGGGAACGACCCTATAGTCGTCGGATATTTCGGAGGCTGGCCAACCTAGTCCCGGGGTCGTGGGGACGACCCTTTGTCGTCGGACATGATGGTGGCGGGACAATCTAGTCCCGGGGCGTGGGGACGACCCTATAGTCGTCGGATATGTCGGAGGCTGGCCAACCTAGTCCCGGGGTGGTAGGCACGACCCTATAGTCGTCGGACATGATGGTGGCGGGCCAATCTAGTCCCGGGGTCGTGGGGACGACCCTATAGTCGACGGATATGTCGGAGGCTGGCCAACCTAGTCCCGGGGTGGTAGGCACGACCCTATAGTCGTCGGACAATTCGGCAGCGGGCCAACCTAGTCCCGTGGTCGTGGGGACGACCCTATAGTCGTCGGACAAGTCGGCCGCGGGCCAACCTAGTTCCGGGGTCGTGGGGACGACCCTATAGTCGTCGGACATGTCGGCGGCTGGCCAACTTTGGCCCGTGGTCGAGGGGACGACCCTATTGTCGTCGGACATGACGGTGGCGGGCCAATCTAGTCCCGGGGTCGTGGGGACGACCCTATAGTCGTCGAACATGATGGTGGCGGGCCAATCTAGTCCCGGGGCGTGGGGACGACCCTATAGTCGTCGGACATGCCGGCGGCTGGCCAACATTGGGCCGTGGTCGTGGGGACGACCCTATAGTCGTCGGATATGTCGGAGGCTGGCCAACCTAGTCCCGGGGTGGTAGGCACGACCCTATAGTCGTCGGACAATTCGGCAGCGGGCCAACCTAGTCCCGAGGTCGTGGGGACGACCCTATAGTCGTCGGACATGATGGTGGCGGGCCAATCTAGTCCCGGGGTCGTGGGGACGACCCTATAGTCGTCGGACATGTCGGCGGCAGGCCAACTTTGGCCCGTGGTCGTGGGGGCGACCCTATAGTCGTCGGATATGTCGGAGGCTGGCCAACCTAGTCCCGGGGTGGTAGGCACGACCCTATAGTCGTAGGACAAGTCGGCCGCGGGCCAACCTAGTCCCGGGGTCGTGGTGACGACGCAATAGTCGTCGGACATGACGGTGGCGGGCCAATCTAGTCCCGGGGCGTGGGGACGACCCTATAGTCGTCGGACATGTCGGCGGCTGGCCAACATTGGGTCGTGGTCGTGGGGACGACCCTATAGTCGTCGGATATGTCGGAGGCTGGCCAACCTAGTCCCGGGGTGGTAGGCACGACCCTATAGTCGTCGGACAATTCGGCAGCGGGCCAACCTAGACCCGTGGTCGTGGGGACGACCCTATAGTCGTCGGACATGATGGTGGCGGGCCAATCTAGTCCCGGGGTCGTGGGGACGACCCTATAGTCGTCGGACATATCGGCGGCAGGCCAACTTAGGCCCGGGGTCGAGGGGACGACCCTATTGTCGTCGGACAAGTCGGCGGCTGGCCAACATTGGGCCGTGGTCGTGGGGACGACCCTATAGTCGTCGGATATGTCGGAGGCTGGCCAACCTAGTCCCGGGGTGGTAGGCACGACCCTATAGTCGTAGGACAAGTCGGCCGCGGGCCAACCTAGTCCCGGGGTCGTGGTGACGACGCAATAGTCGTCGGACATAACGGTGGCGGGCCAATCTAGTCCCGGGGCGTGGGGACGACCCTATAGTCGTCGGATATGTCGGAGGCTGGCCAACCTAGTCCCGGGTTGGTAGGCACGACCCTATAGTCGTAGGACAAGTCGGCCGCGGGCCAACCTAGTCCCGGGGACGTGGCGACGACGCTATAGTCGTCGGACATGACGGTGGCGGGCCAATCTAGTCCCTGGGTCGTGGGGACGACCCTATAGTCGTCGGACATGTCGGCGGCAGGCCAACTTAGGCCCGGGGTCGTGGGGACGACCCTATTGTCGACGGACATGACGGCGGCTGGCCAAATTTGGCCCGTAGCCGTGGGAACGACCCTATAGTCGTCGGATATTTCGGAGGCTGGCCAACCTAGTCCCGGGGTCGTGGGGACGACCCTTTGTCGTCGGACATGATGGTGGCGGGACAATCTAGTCCCGGGGCGTGGGGACGACCCTATAGTCGTCGGATATGTCGGAGGCTGGCCAACCTAGTCCCGGGGTGGTAGGCACGACCCTATAGTCGTCGGACATGATGGTGGCGGGCCAATCTAGTCCCGGGGTCGTGGGGACGACCCTATAGTCGACGGATATGTCGGAGGCTGGCCAACCTAGTCCCGGGGTGGTAGGCACGACCCTATAGTCGTCGGACAATTCGGCAGCGGGCCAACCTAGTCCCGTGGTCGTGGGGACGACCCTATAGTCGTCGGACAAGTCGGCCGCGGGCCAACCTAGTTCCGGGGTCGTGGGGACGACCCTATAGTCGTCGGACATGTCGGCGGCTGGCCAACTTTGGCCCGTGGTCGAGGGGACGACCCTATTGTCGTCGGACATGACGGTGGCGGGCCAATCTAGTCCCGGGGTCGTGGGGACGACCCTATAGTCGTCGAACATGATGGTGGCGGGCCAATCTAGTCCCGGGGCGTGGGGACGACCCTATAGTCGTCGGACATGCCGGCGGCTGGCCAACATTGGGCCGTGGTCGTGGGGACGACCCTATAGTCGTCGGATATGTCGGAGGCTGGCCAACCTAGTCCCGGGGTGGTAGGCACGACCCTATAGTCGTCGGACAATTCGGCAGCGGGCCAACCTAGTCCCGAGGTCGTGGGGACGACCCTATAGTCGTCGGACATGATGGTGGCGGGCCAATCTAGTCCCGGGGTCGTGGGGACGACCCTATAGTCGTCGGACATGTCGGCGGCAGGCCAACTTTGGCCCGTGGTCGTGGGGGCGACCCTATAGTCGTCGGATATGTCGGAGGCAGGCCAACCTAGTCCCGGGGTGGTAGGCACGACCCTATAGTCGTAGGACAAGTCGGCCGCGGGCCAACCTAGTCCCGGGGTCGTGGTGACGACGCAATAGTCGTCGGACATGACGGTGGCGGGCCAATCTAGTCCCGGGGCGTGGGGACGACCCTATAGTCGTCGGACATGTCGGCGGCTGGCCAACATTGGGTCGTGGTCGTGGGGACGACCCTATAGTCGTCGGATATGTCGGAGGCTGGCCAACCTAGTCCCGGGGTGGTAGGCACGACCCTATAGTCGTCGGACAATTCGGCAGCGGGCCAACCTAGACCCGTGGTCGTGGGGACGACCCTATAGTCGTCGGACATGATGGTGGCGGGCCAATCTAGTCCCGGGGTCGTGGGGACGACCCTATAGTCGTCGGACATATCGGCGGCAGGCCAACTTAGGCCCGGGGTCGAGGGGACGACCCTATTGTCGTCGGACAAGTCGGCGGCTGGCCAACATTGGGCCGTGGTCGTGGGGACGACCCTATAGTCGTCGGATATGTCGGAGGCTGGCCAACCTAGTCCCGGGGTGGTAGGCACGACCCTATAGTCGTAGGACAAGTCGGCCGCGGGCCAACCTAGTCCCGGGGTCGTGGTGACGACGCAATAGTCGTCGGACATAACGGTGGCGGGCCAATCTAGTCCCGGGGCGTGGGGACGACCCTATAGTCGTCGGATATGTCGGAGGCTGGCCAACCTAGTCCCGGGTTGGTAGGCACGACCCTATAGTCGTAGGACAAGTCGGCCGCGGGCCAACCTAGTCCCGGGGACGTGGCGACGACGCTATAGTCGTCGGACATGACGGTGGCGGGCCAATCTAGTCCCTGGGTCGTGGGGACGACCCTATAGTCGTCGGACATGTCGGCGGCAGGCCAACTTAGGCCCGGGGTCGTGGGGACGACCCTATTGTCGACGGACATGACGGTGGCGGGCCAATCTAGTCCCGGGTTTCGTGGGGACGACCCTATGGTCGTCGGCCATGTCGGCGGCTGGCCAAATTTGGCCCGTAGCCGTGGGAACGACCCTATAGTCGTCGGATATGTCGGAGGCTGGCCAACCTAGTCCCGGGGTCGTGGGGACGACCCTTTGTCGTCGGACATTATGGTGGCGGGACAATCTAGTCCCGGGGCGTGGGGACGACCCTATAGTCGTCGGATATGTCGGAGGCTGGCCAACCTAGTCCCGGGGTGGTAGGCACGACCCTATAGTCGTAGGAGAAGTCGGCCGCGGGCCAACCTAGTTCCGGGGTCGTGGGGACGACCCTATAGTCGTCGGACATGACGGTGGCGGGCCAATCTAGTCCCGGGGTCGTGGGGACGACCCTATAGTCGTCGGACATGTCGGCGGCTGGCCAACTTTGGCCCGTGGTCGTGGGGGCGACCCTATAGTCGTCGGATATGTCGGAGGCTGGCCAACCTAGTCCCGGGGTGGTAGGCACGACCCTATAGTCGTAGGACAAGTCGGCCGCGGGCCAACCTAGTCCCGGGGTCGTGGTGACGACGCAATAGTCGTCGGACATGACGGAGGCTGGCCAACCTAGTCCCGGGGTGGTAGGCACGACCCTATAGTCGTAGGACAAGTCGGCCGCGGGCCAACCTAGTTCCGGGGTCGTGGGGACGACCCTATAGACGTCGGACATGTCGGCGGCTGGCCAACATTGGGCCGTAGTCGTGGGGACGACCCTATAGTCGTCGGATATGTCGGAGGCTGGCCAACCTATTCCCGGGGTGGTAGGCACGACCCTATAGTCGTCGGACAATTCGGAGGCGGGCCAACCTAGTCCCGTGGTCGTGGGGACGACCCTATAGTCGTCGGACGTGATGGTGGCGGGCCAATCTAGTCCCGGGGTGGTAGGCACGACCCTATAGTCGTCGGACAAACCGGCGGCGGGCCATCCTAGTCCCGGGGTCGAGGGTACGACCCTATAGTCGTCGGACAATTCGGAGGCGGGCCAACCTAGCCCCGTGGTCGTGTGGACGACCCTATAGTCATCGGACATGATAGTGGCGGGCCAATCTAGTCCCGGGGTGGTAGGCACGACCCTATAGTCGTAGGACAAGTCGGCCGCGGGCCAACCTAGTCCCGGGGTCGTGGTGACGACGCAATAGTCGTCGGACATGACGGAGGCTGGCCAACCTAGTCCCGGGGTGGTAGGCACGACCCTATAGTCGTAGGACAAGTCGGCCGCGGGCCAACCTAGTTCCGGGGTCGTGGGGACGACCCTATAGTCGTCGGACATGTCGGCGGCTGGCCAACTTTGGCCCGGGGCCGTGGGGACGACCCTATTGTCGTCGGATATGTCGGAGGCTGGCCAACCTAGTCCCGGGGTGGTAGGCACGACCCTATAGTCGTAGGACAAGTCGGCCGCGGGCCAACGTAGGCCCAGGGTCGTAGGGACGACCCTATAGTCGTAGGACAAGTCGGCCGCGGGCCAACCTAGTCCCGGGGTCGTGGGGACGACCCTATAGTCGTCGGACATGACGGTGGCGGGCCAATCTAGCCCCGGGGTCGTGGGGACGACCCTATAGGCGTCGGACATTTCGGCGGCGCGCCAACCTAGTCCCGGGGTCGTGGGGACGACCCTATAGTCGTCGGACATGATGGTGGCGGGCCAATCTAGTCCCGGGGTCGTGGGGACGACCCTATAGTCGTCGGACATGACGGTGGCGGGCCAATCTAGTCCCTGGGTCGTGGGGACGACCCTATAGTCGGCGGACATGTCGGCGGCGGGCCAACGTAGGCCCAGGGTCGTAGGGACGACCCTATAGTCGTAGGACAAGTCGGCCGCGGGCCAACCTAGTCCCGGGGTCGTGGGGACGACCCTATAGTCGTCGGACATGACGGTGGCGGGCCAATCTAGCCCCGGGGTCGTGGGGACGACCCTATAGGCGTCGGACATTTCGGCGGCGCGCCAACCTAGTCCCGGGGTCGTGGGGACGACCCTATAGTCGTCGGACATGATGGTGGCGGGCCAATCTAGTCCCGGGGTCGTGGGGACGACCCTATAGTCGACGGATATGTCGGAGGCTGGCCAACCTAGTCCCGGGGTGGTAGGCACGACCCTATAGTCGTCGGACAATTCGGCAGCGGGCCAATCTAGTCCCGGGTTTCGTGGGGACGACCCTATGGTCGTCGGCCATGTCGGCGGCTGGCCAAATTTGGCCCGTAGCCGTGGGAACGACCCTATAGTCGTCGGATATGTCGGAGGCTGGCCAACCTAGTCCCGGGGTCGTGGGGACGACCCTTTGTCGTCAGACATGATGGTGGCGGGACAATCTAGTCCCGGGGCGTGGGGACGACCCTATAGTCGTCGGATATGTCGGAGGCTGGCCAACCTAGTCCCGGGGTGGTTGGCACGACCCTATAGTCGTCTGACATGTCGGCGGCAGGCCAACTTAGGCCCGGGGTCGTGGGGACGACCCTATTGTCGTCGGACAAGTCGGCGGCGGGTCATCCTAGTCCCAGGGTCGTGGGACGACCCTATAGTGGTCGGACAAGTCGGCGGCGGGCCAACCTAGTCCCGGGGTCGTGGGGACGATCCTATACTCGTCGGACATGTCGGCGGCTGGCCAACTTTGGCCCGGGTTCGTGGGGACGACCCTATAGTCGTCGGACATGACGGTGGCGGGCCAATCTAGTCCCGGGTTTCGTGGGGACGACCCTATGGTCGTCGGCCATGTCGGCGGCTGGCCAAATTTGGCCCGTAGCCGTGGGAACGACCCTATAGTCGTCGGATATGTCGGAGGCTGGCCAACCTAGTCCCGGGGTCGTGGGGACGACCCTTTGTCGTCAGACATGATGGTGGCGGGACAATCTAGTCCCGGAGCGTGGGGACGACCCTATAGTCGTCGGATATGTCGGAGGCTGGCCAACCTAGCCCCGGGGTGGTAGGCACGACCCTATAGTCGTAGGACAAGTCGGCCGCGGGCCAACCTAGTTCCGGGGTCGTGGGTACGACCCTATAGTCGTCGGACATGACGGTGGCGGGCCAATCTAGCCCCGGGGTCGTGGGGACGACCCTATAGACGTCGGACATGTCGGCGGCTGGCCAACCTAGTACCGGGGTAGTAGGGACGACCCTATTGACGTCGGATGTTTCGGCGGCGCGCCAACCTAGTCCTGGGGTCGTGGGGACGATCCTATAGTCGTCGGACATGTCGGCGGCTGGCCAACTTTGGCCCGTGGTCGAGGGGACGACCCTATTGTCGTCGGACATGATGGTGGCGGGCCAATCTTGTCCCGGGGCGTGGGGACGACCCTATAGTCGTCGGACATGTCGGCGGCTGGCCAACTTTGGCCCGTGGTCGTGGGGACGACCCTATAGTCGTCGGACATGACGGTGGCGGGCCAATCTAGCCCCGGGGTCGTGGGGACGACCCTATAGACGTCGGACATGTCGGCGGCTGGCCAACATTGGGCCGTGGTCGTGGGGACGACCCTATAGTCGTCGGATATGTCGGAGGCTGGCCAACCTATTCCCGGGGTGGTAGGCACGACCCTATAGTCGTCGGACTTGATGGTGGCGGGCCAATCTAGTCCCGGGGCGTGGGGACGACCCTATAGTCGTCGGACATGTCGGCGGCTGGCCAACATTGGGCCGTGGTCGTGGGGACGACCCTATAGTCGTCGGAAAAGTCGGCGGCGGGCCAACCTAGTCCCGGGGTCGTGGGTACGACCCTATAGTCGTCGGACATGTCGGCGGCTGGCCAACTTTGGCCCGGGGCCGTGGGGACGACCCTATTGTCGTCGGATATGTCGGAGGCTAGCCAACCTAGTCCCGGGGTGGTAGGCACGACCCTATAGTCGTAAGACAAGTCGGCCGCGGGCCAACCTAGTCCCGGGGTCGTGGGGACGACGCTATAGTCGTCGGACATGACGGTGGCGGGCCAATCTAGTCCCTGGGTCGTGGGGACGACCCTATAGTGGTCGGACAAGTCGGCGGCGGGCCAACCTAGTCCCGGGGTCGTGGGGACGATCCTATACTCGTCGGACATGTCGGCGGCTGGCCAACTTTGGCCCGGGTTCGTGGGGACGACCCTATAGTCGTCGGACATGACGGTGGCGGGCCAATCTAGTCCCGGGTTTCGTGGGGACGACCCTATGGTCGTCGGCCATGTCGGCGGCTGGCCAAATTTGGCCCGTAGCCGTGGGAACGACCCTATAGTCGTCGGATATGTCGGAGGCTGGCCAACCTAGTCCCGGGGTCGTGGGGACGACCCTTTGTCGTCAGACATGATGGTGGCGGGACAATCTAGTCCCGGGGCGTGGGGACGACCCTATAGTCGTCGGATATGTCGGAGGCTGGCCAACCTAGTCCCGGGGTGGTAGGCACGACCCTATAGTCGTCTGACATGTCGGCGGCAGGCCAACTTAGGCCCGGGGTCGTGGGGACGACCCTATTGTCGTCGGACAAGTCGGCGGCGGGTCATCCTAGTCCCAGGGTCGTGGGACGACCCTATAGTGGTTGGACAAGTCGGCGGCGGGCCAACCTAGTCCCGGGGTCGTGGGGACGATCCTATACTCGTCGGACATGTCGGCGGCTGGCCAACTTTGGCCCGGGTTCGTGGGGACGACCCTATAGTCGTCGGACATGACGGTGGCGGGCCAATCTAGTCCCGGGTTTCGTGGGGACGACCCTATGGTCGTCGGCCATGTCGGCGGCTGGCCAAATTTGGCCCGTAGCCGTGGGAACGACCCTATAGTCGTCGGATATGTCGGAGGCTGGCCAACCTAGTCCCGGGGTCGTGGGGACGACCCTTTGTCGTCAGACATGATGGTGGCGGGACAATCTAGTCCCGGGGCGTGGGGACGACCCTATAGTCGTCGGATATGTCGGAGGCTGGCCAACCTAGTCCCGGGGTGGTAGGCACGACCCTATAGTCGTAGGACAAGTCGGCCGCGGGCCAACCTAGTTCCGGGGTCGTGGGTACGACCCTATAGTCGTCGGACATGACGGTGGCGGGCCAATCTAGCCCCGGGGTCGTGGGGACGACCCTATAGACGTCGGACATGTCGGCGGCTGGCCAACCTAGTACCGGGGTAGTAGGGACGACCCTATTGACGTCGGATGTTTCGGCGGCGCGCCAACCTAGTCCTGGGGTCGTGGGGACGATCCTATAGTCGTCGGACATGTCGGCGGCTGGCCAACTTTGGCCCGTGGTCGAGGGGACGACCCTATTGTCGTCGGACATGATGGTGGCGGGCCAATCTTGTCCCGGGGCGTGGGGACGACCCTATAGTCGTCGGACATGTCGGCGGCTGGCCAACTTTGGCCCGTGGTCGTGGGGACGACCCTATAGTCGTCGGACATGACGGTGGCGGGCCAATCTAGCCCCGGGGTCGTGGGGACGACCCTATAGACGTCGGACATGTCGGCGGCTGGCCAACCTAGTACCGGGGTAGTAGGGACGACCCTATTGTCGTCGGATGTTTCGGCGGCGCGCCAACCTAGTCCTGGGGTTGTGGGGACGATCCTATAGTCGTCGGACATGTCGGCGGCTGGCCAACTTTGGCCCGTGGTCGAGGGGACGACCCTATTGTCGTCGGACATGACGGTGGCGGGCCAATCTAGTCCCGGGGTCGTGGGGACGACCCTATAGTCGTCGAACATGATGGTGGCGGGCCAATCTCGTCCCGGGGTCGTGGGGACGACCCTATAGTCGTCGGACATGTCGGCGGCTGGCCAACATTGGGCCGTGGTCGTGGGGACGATCCTATAGTCGTCGGACATGTCGGCGGCTGGCCAACTTTGGCCCGTGGTCGAGGGGACGACCCTATTGTCGTCGGACATGACAGTGGCGGGCCAATCTAGTCCCGGGGTCGTGGGGACGACCCTATAGTCGTCGAACATGATGGTGGGTTGCCAATCTAGTCCCGGGGTCGTGGGGACGACCCTATAGTCGTCGGACATGGCGGCTGGCCAACTTTGGCCCGTGGTCGTGGGGACGACCCTATAGTCGTCGGACATGTCGGCGGCGGGCCAATCTAGTCCCGGGGTCGTGGGGACGACCCTATAGTCGTCGGACATGATGGTGGCGGGCCAATCTGGTCCCGGGGTCGTGGGGTCGACCCTATAGTCGTCGGACATGTCGGGGGCTGGCCAACTTTGGCCCGTGGTCGTGGGGACGACCCTATTGTCGTCGGACATGACGGTGGCGGGCCAATCTAGTCCCGGGGTCGTGGGGACGACCCTATAGTCGTCGAACATGATGGTGGCGGGCCAATCTAGTCCCGGGGTCGTGGGGACGACCCTATAGTCGTCGGACATGTCGGCGGCTGGCCAACTTTGGCCCGTGGTCGTGGGGACGACCCTATTGTCGTCGGACATGACGGTGGCGGGCCAATCTAGTCCCGGGGTCGTGGGGACGACCCTATAGTCGTCGGACATGATGGTGGCGGGCCAATCTAGCCCCGGGGTCGTGGGGACGACCCTATAGTCGTCGGACATTTCGGCGGCGCGCCAACCTAGTCCCGGGGTCGCGGGGACGACCCTATAGTCGTCGGACATGTCGGCGGCTGGCCAACATTGGGCCGTGGTCGTGGGGACGACCCTATAGTCGTCGGATATGTCGGAGGCTGGCCAACCTATTCCCGGGGTGGTAGGCACGACCCTATAGTCGTCGGACTTGATGGTGGCGGGCCAATCTAGTCCCGGGGCGTGGGGACGACCCTATAGTCGTCGGACATGTCGGCGGCTGGCCAACATTGGGCCGTGGTCGTGGGGACGACCCTATAGTCGTCGGAAAAGTCGGCGGCGGGCCAACCTAGTCCCGGGGTCGTGGGTACGACCCTATAGTCGTCGGACATGTCGGCGGCTGGCCAACTTTGGCCCGGGGCCGTGGGGACGACCCTATTGTCGTCGGATATGTCGGAGGCTGGCCAACCTAGTCCCGGGGTGGTAGGCACGACCCTATAGTCGTAGGACAAGTAGGCCGCGGGCCAACCTAGTCCCGGGGTCGTGGGGACGACCCTATAGTCGTCGGAAATTTCGGCGGCTGGCCAACTTTGGCCCGTGGTCGTGGGGACGACCCTATAGTCGTCGGACAAGTCGGCGGCGGGCCAACCCAGTCCCGGGGTCGTGGGGACGACCCTATAGTCGTCGGCACAATTCGGCGGCGGGCCTACCTAGCCCCGGTGTCGTGGGGACGACCCTATAGTCGTCGGACATGACGGTGGTGCGCCAACCTAGTCCCGGGGTCGTGGGGACGACCCTATAGTCGTCGGACATGTCGGCGGCTGGCCAACTTTGGCCCGTGGTCGTGGGGACGACCCTATAGTCGTCGGACAAGTCGGCGGCGGGCCAACCCAGTCCCGGGGTCGTGGGGACGACCCTATAGTCGTCGGACAAGTCGGCGGTGGGCCAATCTAGTCCCGGGGTCGTGGGGACGACCCTATAGTCGTCGGAAATTTCGGCGGCGCGCCAACCTAGTCCCCGGGTCGTGGGGACGACCCTATAGTCGTCGGACATGATGGTGGCGGGCCAATCTCGTCCCGGGGTCGTGGGGACGACCCTATAGTCGTCGGACATGTCGGCGGCTGGCCAACTTTGGCCCGTGGTCGTGGGGACGACCCTATAGTCGTCGGACATGTCGGCGGCTGGCCAACATTGGGCCGTGGTCGTTGGGACGACCCTATAGTCGTCGGACATGTCGGCGCCTGGCCAACTTTGGCCCGGGGTCGTGGGGACGACCCTATAGTCGTCGGAAATTTCGGCGGCGGGCCAACCCAGTCCCGGGGTCGTGGGGACGACCCTATAGTCGTCGGACAAGTCGGCGGTGGGCCAATCTAGTCCCGGGGTCGTGGGGACGACCCTATAGTCGTCGGAAATTTCGGCGGCGCGCCAACCTAGTCCCCGGGTCGTGGGGACGACCCTATAGTCGTCGGACATGATGGTGGCGGGCCAATCTCGTCCCGGGGTCGTGGGGACGACCGTATAGTCGTCGGACATGTCGGCGGCTGGCCAACTTTGGCCCGTGGTCGTGGCGACGACCCTATAGTCGTCGGACATGTCGGCGGCTGGCCAACATTGGGCCGTGGTCGTTGGGACGACCCTATAGTCGTCGGACATGTCGGCGCCTGGCCAACTTTGGCCCGGGGTCGTGGGGACGACCCTATAGTCGTCGGAAATTTCGGCGGCGCGCCAACCTAGTCCCCGGGTCGTGGGGACGACCCTATAGTCGTCGGACATGATGGTGGCGGGCCAATCTAGTCCCGGGGTGGTAGGCACGACCCTATAGTCGTCGGACAAGCCGGCGGCGGGCCAACCTAGTCCCGGGGTCGTGGGTACGACCCTATAGTCGTCGGACATGTCGGCGGCAAGCCAACTTTGGCCCGGGGGCGTGGGGACGACCCTATTGTCGTCGGATATGTCGGAGGCTGGCCAACCTAGTCCCGGGGTGGTAGGCACGACCCTATAGTCGTAGGACAAGTCGGCCGCGGGCCAACCTAGTCCCGGGGTCGTGGGGACGACCCTATAGTCGTCGGACATGACGGTGGCGGGCCAATGTAGCCCCGGGGTCGTGGGGACGACCCTATAGACGTCGGACATGTCGGCGGCTGGCCAACCTAGTACCGGGGTGGTAGGGACGACCCTATTGTCGTCGGATATTTTGGCGGCGCGCCAACCTAGTCCTGGGGTCGTGGGGACGACCCTATAGTCGTCGGACATGACGGTGGCGGGCCAATCTAGTCCCGGGGTCGTGGGGACGACCCTTTGTCGTCGGACATGATGGTGGCGGGACAATCTAGTCCCGGGGCGTGGGGACGACCCTATAGTCGTCGGATATGTCGGAGGCTGGCCAACCTAGTCCCGGGGTGGTAGGCACGACCCTATAGTCGTAGGACAAGTCGGCCGCGGGCCAACCTAGTTCCGGGGTCGTGGGGACGACCCTATAGTCGTCGGACATGACGGTGGCGGGCCAATCTAGCCCCGGGGTCGTGGGGACGACCCTATAGACGTCGGACATGTCGGCGGCTGGCCAACCTAGTACCGGGGTAGTAGGGACGACCCTATTGTCGTCGGATGTTTCGGCGGCGCGCCAACCTAGTCCTGGGGTCGTGGGGACGATCGTATAGTCGTCGGACATGTCGGCGGCTGGCCAACTTTGGCCCGTGGTCGAGGGGACGACCCTATTGTCGTCGGACATGACGGTGGCGGGCCAATCTAGTCCCGGGGTCGTGGGGACGACCCTATAGTCGTCGAACATGATGGTGGCGGGCCAATCTAGTCCCGGGGCGTGGGGACGACCCTATAGTCGTCGGACATGTCGGCGGCTGGGCAACATTGGGCCGTGGTCGTGGGGACGACCCTATAGTCGTCGGATATGTCGGAGGCTGGCCAACCTAGTCCCGGGGTGGTAGGCACGACCCTATAGTCGTCGGACAATTCGGCAGCGGGCCAACCTAGTCCCGTGGTCGTGGGGACGACCCTATAGTCGTCGGACATGATGGTGGCGGGCCAATCTAGTCCCGGGGTCGTGGGGACGACCCTATAGTCGTCGGACATATCGGCGGCAGGCCAACTTAGGCCCGGGGTCGAGGGGACGACCCAATTGTCGTCGGACAAGTCGGCGGCTGGCCAACTTTGGCCCGGGGCCGTGGGGACGACCCTATTGTCGTGGGATATGTCGGAGGCTGGCCAACCTAGTCCCGGGGTGGTAGGCACGACCCTATAGGCGTCGGACATTTCGGCGGCGCGCCAACCTAGTCCCGGGGTCGTGGGGACGACCCTATAGTCGTCGGACATGATGGTGGCGGGCCAATCTAGTCCCGGGGTCGTGGGGACGACCCTATAGTCGACGGACATGTCGGCGGCTGGCCAACATTGGGCCGTGGTCGTGGGGACGACCCTATAGTCGACGGATATGTCGGAGGCTGGCCAACCTAGTCCCGGGGTGGTAGGCACGACCCTATAGTCGTCGGACAATTCGGCAGCGGGCCAACCTAGTCCCGTGGTCGTGGGGACGACCCTATAGTCGTCGGACAAGTCGGCCGCGGGCCAACCTAGTTCCGGGGTCGTGGGGACGACCCTATAGTCGTCGGACATGACGGTGGCGGGCCAATCTAGCCCCGGGGTCGTGGGGACGACCCTATAGACGTCGGACATGTCGGCGGCTGGCCAACCTAGTACCGGGGTAGTAGGGACGACCCTATTGTCGTCGGATGTTTCGGCGGCGCGCCAACCTAGTCCTGGGGTCGTGGGGACGATCCTATTGTCGTCGGACATGACGGTGGCGGGCCAATCTAGTCCCGGGGTCGTGGGGACGACCCTATAGTCGTCGAACATGATGGTGGCGGGCCAATCTAGTCCCGGGGTCGTGGGGACGTCCCTATAGTCGTCGGACATGACGGTGGCGGGCCAATCTAGCTCCGGGGTCGTGGGGACGACCCTATAGTCGTCGGACATGTCGGCGGCTGGCCAACCTAGTTCCGGGGTGGGAGGGACGACCCTATAGTCGTCGGACAAGTCGGCGGCGGGCCAACCTAGTCCCGGGGTCGTGGGGACGACCCTATAGTCGTCGGACATGACGGTGGCGGGCCCATCTAGTCCCGGCGTCGTGGGGACGACCCTATAGTCGTCGGACATGTCGGCGGCTGGGCAACATTGGCCCGTGGTCATGGCGACGACCCTATAGTCGTCGGACAAGTCGGCGGCGGGCCAACCTAGTCCCGGGGTCGTGGGGACGACCCTATAGTCGTCGGATATGTCGGCGGCTGGCCAACATTGGCCCGTGGTCGTGGGGACGATCCTATAGTCGTCGGACATGTCGGCGGCTGGCCAACTTTGGCCCGTGGTCGTGGGAACGACCCTATAGACGTCGGACATGATGGTGGCGGGCCAATCTAGTCCCGGGGTCGTGGGGACGACCCTATAGTCGTCGGCACAATTCGGCGGCGGGCCTACCTAGCCCCGGTGTCGTGGGGACGACCCTATAGTCGTCGGACATGACGGTGGTTGGCCAACCTAGTCCCGGGGTCGTGGGGACGTCCCTATAGTCGTCGGATATGACGGTGGCGGGCCAATCTAGCTCCGGGGTCGTGGGGACGACCCTATAGTCGTCGGACATGTCGGCGGCTGGCCAACCTAGTTCCGGGGTGGGAGGGACGACCCTATAGTCGTCGGACAAGTCGGCGGCGGGCCAACCTAGTCCCGGGGTCGTGGGGACGACCCTATAGTCGTCGGACATGTCGGCGGCTGGCCAACATTGGGCCGTGGTCGTTGGGACGACCCTATAGTCGTCGGACATGTCGGCGCCTGGCCAACTTTGGCCCGGGGTCGTGGGGACGATCCTATAGTCGTCGGACATGTCGGCGGCTGGCCAACTTTGGGCCGTGGTCGTGGGGACGATCCTATAGTCGTCGGACATGTCGGCGGCTGGCCAACTTTGGCCCGTGGTCGAGGGGACGACCCTATTGTCGTCGGACATGACGGTGGCGGGCCAATCTAGTCCCGGGGTCGTGGGGACGACCCTATAGTCGTCGAACATGATGGTGGCTGGCCAACATTGGGCCGTGGTCGTGGGGACGATCCTATAGTCGTCGGACATGCCGGCGGCTGGCCAACTTTGGCCCGTGGTCGAGGGGACGACCCTATTGTCGTCGGACATGACGGTGGCGGGCCAATCTAGTCCCGGGGTCGTGGGGACGACCCTATAGTCGTCGAACATGATGGTGGCGGGCCAATCTAGTCCCGGGGTCGTGGGGACGACCCTATAGTCGTCGGACATGTCGGCGGCTGGCCAACTTTGGCCCGTGGTCGTGGGGACGACCCTAATGTCGTCGGACATGACGGTGGCGGGCCAATCTAGTCCCGGGGTCGTGGGGACGACCCTATAGTCGTCGAACATGATGGTGGCGGGCCAATCTAGTCCCGGGGTCGTGGGGACGACCCTATAGTCGTCGGACATGTCGGCGGCTAGCCAACTTTGGCCCGGGGGCGTGGGGACGACCCTATTGTCGTCGGATATGTCGGAGGCTGGCCAACCTAGTCCCGGGGTGGTAGGCACGACCCTATAGTCGTAGGACAAGTCGGCCGCGGGCCAACCTAGTCCCGGGGTCGTGGGGACGACCCTATAGTCGTCGGACATGACGGTGGCGGGCCAATGTAGCCCCGGGGTCGTGGGGACGACCCTATAGACGTCGGACATGTCGGCGGCTGCCCAACCTAGTACCGGGGTGGTAGGGACGACCCTATTGTCGTCGGATATTTTGGCGGCGCGCCAACCTAGTCCTGGGGTCGTGGGGACGACCCTATAGTCGTCGGACATGACGGTAGCGGGCCAATCTAGTCCCGGGGTCGTGGGGACGATCCTATAGTCGTCGGACATGTCGGCGGCTGGCCAACCTAGTACCGGGGTGGTAGGGACGACCCTATTGTCGTCGGATATTTTGGCGGCGCGCCAACCTAGTCCTGGGGTCGTGGGGACGACCCTATAGTCATCGGACATGATGGTGGCGGGCCAATCTAGTCCCGGGGTCGTGGGGTCGACCCTATAGTCGTCGGACATGTCGGCGGCTGGCCAACTTTGGCCCGTGGTCGTGGGGACGACCCTATTGTCGTCAGACATGACGGTGGCGGGCCAATCTAGTCCCGGGGTCGTGGGGACGACCCTATAGTCGTCGAACATGATGGTGGCGGGCCAATCTAGTCCCGGGGTCGTGGGGACGACCCTATAGTCGTCGGACATGTCAGCGGCTGGCCAACTTTGGCCCGTGGTCGTGGGGACGACCCTATTGTCGTCGGACATGACGGTGGCGGGCCAATCTAGTCCCGGGTTCGTGGGGACGACCCTATAGTCGTCGGACATGATGGTGGCGGGCCAATCTAGTCCCGGGGTCGTGGGGACGACCCTATAGTCGTCGGACATTTCGGCGGCGCGCCAACCTAGTCCCGGGGTCGCGGGGACGACCCTATAGTCGTCGGACATGTCGGCGGCTGGCCAACAGTGGGCCGTGGTCGTGGGGACGACCCTATAGTCGTAGGACAAGTCGGCCGCGGGCCAACCTAGTTCCGGGGTCGTGGGGACGACCCTATAGTCGTCGGACATGACGGTGGCGGGCCAATCTAGCCCCGGGGTCGTGGGGACGACCCTATAGACGTCGGACATGTCGGCGGCTGGCCAACCTAGTACCGGGGTAGTAGGGACGACCCTATTGTCGTCGGATGTTTCGGCGGCGCGCCAACCTAGTCCTGGGGTCGTGGGGACGATCCTATAGTCGTCGGACATGTCGGCGGCTGGCCAACTTTGGCCCGTGGTCGAGGGGACGACCCTATTGTCGTCGGACATGATGGTGGCGGGCCAATCTTGTCCCGGGGCGTGGGGACGACCCTATAGTCGTCGGACATGTCGGCGGCTGGCCAACTTTGGCCCGTGGTCGAGGGGACGACCCTATTGTCGTCGGACATGACGGTGGCGGGCCAATCTAGTCCCGGGGTCGTGGGGACGCCCCTATAGTCGTCGAACATGATGGTGGCGGGCCAATCTAGTCCCGGGGCGTGGGGACGACCCTATAGTCGTCGGACATGTCGGCGGCTGGTCAACATTGGGCCGTGGTCGTGGGGACGACCCTATAGTCGTCGGATATGTCGGAGGCTGGCCAACCTAGTCCCGTGGTGGTAGGCACGACCCTATAGTCGTCGGACAATTCGGCAGCGGGCCAACCTAGTCCCGTGGTCGTGGGGACGACCCTATAGTCGTCGGACATGATGGTGGCGGGCCAATCTAGTCCCGGGGTCGTGGGGACGACCCTATACTCGTCGGACATATCGGCGGCAGGCCAACTTAGGCCCGGGGTCGAGGGGACGACCCTATTGTCGTCGGACAAGTCGGCGGCTGGCCAACTTTGGCCCGGGGCCGTGGGGACGACCCTATTGTCGTCGGATATGTCGGAGGCTGGCCAACCTAGTCCCGGGGTGGTAGGCACGACCCTATAGGCGTCGGACATTTCGGCGGCGCGCCAACCTAGTCCCGGGGTCGTGGGGACGACCCTATAGTCGTCGGACATGATGGTGGCGGGCCAATCTAGTCCCGGGGTCGTGGGGACGACCCTATAGTCGTCGGAAATGTCGGCGGCTGGCCAACATTGGGCCGTGGTCGTGGGGACGACCCTATAGTCGACGGATATGTCGGAGGTTGGCCAACCTAGTCCCGGGGTGGTAGGCACGACCCTATAGTCGTCGGACAATTCGGCAGCGGGCCAACCTAGTCCCGTGGTCGTGGGGACGACCCTATAGTCGTCGGACAAGTCGGCCGCGGGCCAACCTAGTTCCGGGGTCGTGGGGACGACCCTATAGTCGTCGGACATGACGGTGGCGGGCCAATCTAGCCCCGGGGTCGTGGGGACGACCCTATAGACGTCGGACATGTCGGCGGCGCGCCAACCTAGTCCCGGGGTCGTGGGGACGACCCTATAGTCGTCGGACATGATGGTGGCGGGCCAATCTAGTCCCGGGGTCGTGGGGACGACCCTATAGTCGTCGAACATGATGGTGGCGGGCCAATCTAGTCCCGGGGTCGTGGGGACGACCCTATAGTCGTCGGACATGTCGGCGGCAGGCCAACTTTGGCCCGTGGTCGTGGGGGCGACCCTATAGTCGTCGGATATGTCGGAGGCTGGCCAACCTAGTCCCGGGGTGGTAGGCACGACCCTATAGTCGTAGGACAAGTCGGCCGCGGGCCAACCTAGTCCCGGGGTCGTGGTGACGACGCAATAGTCGTCGGACATGACGGTGGCGGGCCAATCTAGTCCCGGGGCGTGGGGACGACCCTATAGTCGTCGGACATGTCGGCGGCTGGCCAACATTGGGTCGTGGTCGTGGGGACGACCCTATAGTCGTCGGATATGTCGGAGGCTGGCCAACCTAGTCCCGGGGTGGTAGGCACGACCCTATAGTCGTCGGACAATTCGGCAGCGGGCCAACCTAGACCCGTGGTCGTGGGGACGACCCTATAGTCGTCGGACATGATGGTGGCGGGCCAATCTAGTCCCGGGGTCGTGGGGACGACCCTATAGTCGTCGGACATATCGGCGGCAGGCCAACTTAGGCCCGGGGTCGAGGGGACGACCCTATTGTCGTCGGACAAGTCGGCGGCTGGCCAACATTGGGCCGTGGTCGTGGGGACGACCCTATAGTCGTCGGATATGTCGGAGGCTGGCCAACCTAGTCCCGGGGTGGTAGGCACGACCCTATAGTCGTAGGACAAGTCGGCCGCGGGCCAACCTAGTCCCGGGGTCGTGGTGACGACGCAATAGTCGTCGGACATAACGGTGGCGGGCCAATCTAGTCCCGGGGCGTGGGGACGACCCTATAGTCGTCGGATATGTCGGAGGCTGGCCAACCTAGTCCCGGGTTGGTAGGCACGACCCTATAGTCGTAGGACAAGTCGGCCGCGGGCCAACCTAGTCCCGGGGACGTGGCGACGACGCTATAGTCGTCGGACATGACGGTGGCGGGCCAATCTAGTCCCTGGGTCGTGGGGACGACCCTATAGTCGTCGGACATGTCGGCGGCAGGCCAACTTAGGCCCGGGGTCGTGGGGACGACCCTATTGTCGACGGACATGACGGTGGCGGGCCAATCTAGTCCCGGGTTTCGTGGGGACGACCCTATGGTCGTCGGCCATGTCGGCGGCTGGCCAAATTTGGCCCGTAGCCGTGGGAACGACCCTATAGTCGTCGGATATGTCGGAGGCTGGCCAACCTAGTCCCGGGGTCGTGGGGACGACCCTTTGTCGTCGGACATTATGGTGGCGGGACAATCTAGTCCCGGGGCGTGGGGACGACCCTATAGTCGTCGGATATGTCGGAGGCTGGCCAACCTAGTCCCGGGGTGGTAGGCACGACCCTATAGTCGTAGGAGAAGTCGGCCGCGGGCCAACCTAGTTCCGGGGTCGTGGGGACGACCCTATAGTCGTCGGACATGACGGTGGCGGGCCAATCTAGTCCCGGGGTCGTGGGGACGACCCTATAGTCGTCGGACATGTCGGCGGCTGGCCAACTTTGGCCCGTGGTCGTGGGGGCGACCCTATAGTCGTCGGATATGTCGGAGGCTGGCCAACCTAGTCCCGGGGTGGTAGGCACGACCCTATAGTCGTAGGACAAGTCGGCCGCGGGCCAACCTA
The DNA here is from genome assembly GCA_946251845.1 of Andrena fulva. Taxonomy (NCBI): domain Eukaryota; kingdom Metazoa; phylum Arthropoda; class Insecta; order Hymenoptera; family Andrenidae; genus Andrena; species Andrena fulva. The sequence goes on from OX276329.1 coordinate 42,935,683, forward strand.
GTCCCGGGGTCGTGGTGACGACGCAATAGTCGTCGGACATGACGGAGGCTGGCCAACCTAGTCCCGGGGTGGTAGGCACGACCCTATAGTCGTAGGACAAGTCGGCCGCGGGCCAACCTAGTTCCGGGGTCGTGGGGACGACCCTATAGACGTCGGACATGTCGGCGGCTGGCCAACATTGGGCCGTAGTCGTGGGGACGACCCTATAGTCGTCGGATATGTCGGAGGCTGGCCAACCTATTCCCGGGGTGGTAGGCACGACCCTATAGTCGTCGGACAATTCGGAGGCGGGCCAACCTAGTCCCGTGGTCGTGGGGACGACCCTATAGTCGTCGGACGTGATGGTGGCGGGCCAATCTAGTCCCGGGGTGGTAGGCACGACCCTATAGTCGTCGGACAAACCGGCGGCGGGCCATCCTAGTCCCGGGGTCGAGGGTACGACCCTATAGTCGTCGGACAATTCGGAGGCGGGCCAACCTAGCCCCGTGGTCGTGTGGACGACCCTATAGTCATCGGACATGATAGTGGCGGGCCAATCTAGTCCCGGGGTGGTAGGCACGACCCTATAGTCGTAGGACAAGTCGGCCGCGGGCCAACCTAGTCCCGGGGTCGTGGTGACGACGCAATAGTCGTCGGACATGACGGAGGCTGGCCAACCTAGTCCCGGGGTGGTAGGCACGACCCTATAGTCGTAGGACAAGTCGGCCGCGGGCCAACCTAGTTCCGGGGTCGTGGGGACGACCCTATAGTCGTCGGACATGTCGGCGGCTGGCCAACTTTGGCCCGGGGCCGTGGGGACGACCCTATTGTCGTCGGATATGTCGGAGGCTGGCCAACCTAGTCCCGGGGTGGTAGGCACGACCCTATAGTCGTAGGACAAGTCGGCCGCGGGCCAACGTAGGCCCAGGGTCGTAGGGACGACCCTATAGTCGTAGGACAAGTCGGCCGCGGGCCAACCTAGTCCCGGGGTCGTGGGGACGACCCTATAGTCGTCGGACATGACGGTGGCGGGCCAATCTAGCCCCGGGGTCGTGGGGACGACCCTATAGGCGTCGGACATTTCGGCGGCGCGCCAACCTAGTCCCGGGGTCGTGGGGACGACCCTATAGTCGTCGGACATGATGGTGGCGGGCCAATCTAGTCCCGGGGTCGTGGGGACGACCCTATAGTCGTCGGACATGACGGTGGCGGGCCAATCTAGTCCCTGGGTCGTGGGGACGACCCTATAGTCGGCGGACATGTCGGCGGCGGGCCAACGTAGGCCCAGGGTCGTAGGCACGACCCTATAGTCGTAGGACAAGTCGGCCGCGGGCCAACCTAGTCCCGGGGTCGTGGGGACGACCCTATAGTCGTCGGACATGACGGTGGCGGGCCAATCTAGCCCCGGGGTCGTGGGGACGACCCTATAGGCGTCGGACATTTCGGCGGCGCGCCAACCTAGTCCCGGGGTCGTGGGGACGACCCTATAGTCGTCGGACATGATGGTGGCGGGCCAATCTAGTCCCGGGGTCGTGGGGACGACCCTATAGTCGACGGATATGTCGGAGGCTGGCCAACCTAGTCCCGGGGTGGTAGGCACGACCCTATAGTCGTCGGACAATTCGGCAGCGGGCCAACCTAGTCCCGTGGTCGTGGGGACGACCCTATAGTCGTCGGACATGATGGTGGCGGGCCAATCTAGTCCCGGGGCGTGGGGACGACCCTATAGTCGTCGGACATGTCGGCGGCTGGCCAACATTGGGCCGTGGTCGTGGGGACGACCCTATAGTCGTCGGATATGTCGGAGGCTGGCCAACCTAGTCCCGGGGTGGTAGGCACGACCCTATAGTCGTCGGACAATTCGGCAGCGGGCCAACCTAGTCCCGTGGTCGTGGGGACGACCCTATAGTCGGCGGACATGATGGTGGCGGGCCAATCTAGTCCCGGGGCGTGGGGACGACACTATAGTCGTCGGACATGTCGGCGGCTGGCCAACTTTGGCCCGTGGTCGTGGGGACGACCCTATAGTCGTCGGATATGTCGGAGGCTGGCCAACCTAGTCCCGGGTTGGTAGGCACGACCCTATAGTCGTAAGACAAGTCGGCCGCGGGCCAACCTAGTCCCGGGGTCGTGGGGACGACGCTATAGTCGTCGTACATGACGGTGGCGGGCCAATCTAGTCCCTGGGTCGTGGGGACGACCTTATAGTCGTCTGACATGTCGGCGGCAGGCCAACTTAGGCCCGGGGTCGTGGGGACGACCCTATTGTCGTCGGACAAGTCGGCGGCGGGTCATCCTAGTCCCGGGGTCGTGGGGACGACCCTATAGTCGTCGGACATGATGGTGGCGGGCCAATCTAGTCCCGGGGTCGTGGGGACGACCCTATAGTCGACGGATATGTCGGAGGCTGGCCAACCTAGTCCCGGGGTGGTAGGCACGACCCTATAGTCGTCGGACAATTCGGCAGCGGGCAAACCTAGTCCCGTGGTCGTGGGGACGACCCTATAGTCGTCGGACATGATGGTGGCGGGCCAATCTAGTCCCGGGGCGTGGGGACGACACTATAGTCGTCGGACATGTCGGCGGCTGGCCAACTTTGGCCCGTGGTCGTGGGGACGACCCTATAGTCGTCGGATATGTCGGAGGCTGGCCAACCTAGTCCCGGGTTGGTAGGCACGACCCTATAGTCGTAAGACAAGTCGGCCGCGGGCCAACCAAGTCCCGGGGTCGTGGGGACGACGCTATAGTCGTCGGACATGACGGTGGCGGGCCAATCTAGTCCCTGGGTCGTGGGGACGACCCTATAGTGGTCGGACAAGTCGGCGGCGGGCCAACCTAGTCCCTGGGTCGTGGGGACGATCCTATACTCGTCGGACATGTCGGCGGCTGGCCAACTTTGGCCCGGGTTCGTGGGGACGACCCTATAGTCGTCGGACATGACGGTGGCGGGCCAATCTAGTCCCGGGTTTCGTGGGGACGACCCTATGGTCGTCGGCCATGTCGGCGGCTGGCCAAATTTGGCCCGTAGCCGTGGGAACGACCCTATAGTCGTCGGATATGTCGGAGGCTGGCCAACCTAGTCCCGGGGTCGTGGGGACGACCCTTTGTCGTCAGACATGATGGTGGCGGGACAATCTAGTCCCGGGGCGTGGGGACGACCCTATAGTCGTCGGATATGTCGGAGGCTGGCCAACCTAGTCCCGGGGTGGTAGGCACGACCCTATAGTCGTCTGACATGTCGGCGGCAGGCCAACTTAGGCCCGGGGTCGTGGGGACGACCCTATTGTCGTCGGACAAGTCGGCGGCGGGTCATCCTAGTCCCAGGGTCGTGGGACGACCCTATAGTGGTCGGAGAAGTCGGCGGCGGGCCAACCTAGTCCCGGGGTCGTGGGGACGATCCTATACTCGTCGGACATGTCGGCGGCTGGCCAACTTTGGCCCGGGTTCGTGGGGACGACCCTATAGTCGTCGGACATGACGGTGGCGGGCCAATCTAGTCCCGGGTTTCGTGGGGACGACCCTATGGTCGTCGGCCATGTCGGCGGCTGGCCAAATTTGGCCCGTAGCCGTGGGAACGACCCTATAGTCGTCGGATATGTCGGAGGCTGGCCAACCTAGTCCCGGGGTCGTGGGGACGACCCTTTGTCGTCAGACATGATGGTGGCGGGACAATCTAGTCCCGGAGCGTGGGGACGACCCTATAGTCGTCGGATATGTCGGAGGCTGGCCAACCTAGTCCCGGGGTGGTAGGCACGACCCTATAGTCGTAGGACAAGTCGGCCGCGGGCCAACCTAGTTCCGGGGTCGTGGGTACGACCCTATAGTCGTCGGACATGACGGTGGCGGGCCAATCTAGCCCCGGGGTCGTGGGGACGACCCTATAGACGTCGGACATGTCGGCGGCTGGCCAACCTAGTACCGGGGTAGTAGGGACGACCCTATTGACGTCGGATGTTTCGGCGGCGCGCCAACCTAGTCCTGGGGTCGTGGGGACGATCCTATAGTCGTCGGACATGTCGGCGGCTGGCCAACTTTGGCCCGTGGTCGTGGGGACGACCCTATAGTCGTCGGACATGACGGTGGCGGGCCAATCTAGCCCCGGGGTCGTGGGGACGACCCTATAGACGTCGGACATGTCGGCGGCTGGCCAACCTAGTACCGGGGTAGTAGGGACGACCCTATTGTCGTCGGATGTTTCGGCGGCGCGCCAACCTAGTCCTGGGGTCGTGGGGACGATCCTATAGTCGTCGGACATGTCGGCGGCTGGCCAACTTTGGCCCGTGGTCGAGGGGACGACCCTATTGTCGTCGGACATGACGGTGGCGGGCCAATCTAGTCCCGGGGTCGTGGGGACGACCCTATAGTCGTCGAACATGATGGTGGCGGGCCAATCTCGTCCCGGGGTCGTGGGGACGACCCTATAGTCGTCGGACATGTCGGCGGCTGGCCAACATTGGGCCGTGGTCGTGGGGACGATCCTATAGTCGTCGGACATGTCGGCGGCTGGCCAACTTTGGCCCGTGGTCGAGGGGACGACCCTATTGTCGTCGGACATGACAGTGGCGGGCCAATCTAGTCCCGGGGTCGTGGGGACGACCCTATAGTCGTCGAACATGATGGTGGGTTGCCAATCTAGTCCCGGGGTCGTGGGGACGACCCTATAGTCGTCGGACATGTCGGCGGCTGGCCAACTTTGGCCCGTGGTCGTGGGGACGACCCTATAGTCGTCGGACATGTCGGCGGCGGGCCAATCTAGTCCCGGGGTCGTGGGGACGACCCTATAGTCGTCGGACATGTCGGCGGCTGGCCAACTTTGGCCCGTGGTCGTGGGGACGACCCTATTGTCGTCGGACATGACGGTGGCGGGCCAATCTAGTCCCGGGGTCGTGGGGACGACCCTATAGTCGTCGGACATGATGGTGGCGGGCCAATCTAGCCCCGGGGTCGTGGGGACGACCCTATAGTCGTCGGACATTTCGGCGGCGCGCCAACCTAGTCCCGGGGTCGCGGGGACGACCCTATAGTCGTCGGACATGTCGGCGGCTGGCCAACATTGGGCCGTGGTCGTGGGGACGACCCTATAGTCGTCGGACAATTCGGCAGCGGGCCAACCTAGTCCCGTGGTCGTGGGGACGACCCTATAGTCGTCGGACATGATGGTGGCGGGCCAATCTAGTCCCGGGGCGTGGGGACGACCCTATAGTCGTCGGACATGTCGGCGGCTGGCCAACATTGGGCCGTGGTCGTGGGGACGACCCTATAGTCGTCGGATATGTCGGAGGCTGGCCAACCTAGTCCCGGGGTGGTAGGCACGACCCTATAGTCGTCGGACAATTCGGCAGCGGGCCAACCTAGTCCCGTGGTCGTGGGGACGACCCTATAGTCGGCGGACATGATGGTGGCGGGCCAATCTAGTCCCGGGGCGTGGGGACGACACTATAGTCGTCGGACATGTCGGCGGCTGGCCAACTTTGGCCCGTGGTCGTGGGGACGACCCTATAGTCGTCGGATATGTCGGAGGCTGGCCAACCTAGTCCCGGGTTGGTAGGCACGACCCTATAGTCGTAAGACAAGTCGGCCGCGGGCCAACCTAGTCCCGGGGTCGTGGGGACGACGCTATAGTCGTCGGACATGACGGTGGCGGGCCAATCTAGTCCCTGGGTCGTGGGGACGACCTTATAGTCGTCTGACATGTCGGCGGCAGGCCAACTTAGGCCCGGGGTCGTGGGGACGACCCTATTGTCGTCGGACAAGTCGGCGGCGGGTCATCCTAGTCCCGGGGTCGTGGGGACGACCCTATAGTCGTCGGACATGATGGTGGCGGGCCAATCTAGTCCCGGGGTCGTGGGGACGACCCTATAGTCGACGGATATGTCGGAGGCTGGCCAACCTAGTCCCGGGGTGGTAGGCACGACCCTATAGTCGTCGGACAATTCGGCAGCGGGCAAACCTAGTCCCGTGGTCGTGGGGACGACCCTATAGTCGTCGGACATGATGGTGGCGGGCCAATCTAGTCCCGGGGCGTGGGGACGACACTATAGTCGTCGGACATGTCGGCGGCTGGCCAACTTTGGCCCGTGGTCGTGGGGACGACCCTATAGTCGTCGGATATGTCGGAGGCTGGCCAACCTAGTCCCGGGTTGGTAGGCACGACCCTATAGTCGTAAGACAAGTCGGCCGCGGGCCAACCTAGTCCCGGGGTCGTGGGGACGACGCTATAGTCGTCGGACATGACGGTGGCGGGCCAATCTAGTCCCTGGGTCGTGGGGACGACCCTATAGTGGTCGGACAAGTCGGCGGCGGGCCAACCTAGTCCCTGGGTCGTGGGGACGATCCTATACTCGTCGGACATGTCGGCGGCTGGCCAACTTTGGCCCGGGTTCGTGGGGACGACCCTATAGTCGTCGGACATGACGGTGGCGGGCCAATCTAGTCCCGGGTTTCGTGGGGACGACCCTATGGTCGTCGGCCATGTCGGCGGCTGGCCAAATTTGGCCCGTAGCCGTGGGAACGACCCTATAGTCGTCGGATATGTCGGAGGCTGGCCAACCTAGTCCCGGGGTCGTGGGGACGACCCTTTGTCGTCAGACATGATGGTGGCGGGACAATCTAGTCCCGGGGCGTGGGGACGACCCTATAGTCGTCGGATATGTCGGAGGCTGGCCAACCTAGTCCCGGGGTGGTAGGCACGACCCTATAGTCGTCTGACATGTCGGCGGCAGGCCAACTTAGGCCCGGGGTCGTGGGGACGACCCTATTGTCGTCGGACAAGTCGGCGGCGGGTCATCCTAGTCCCAGGGTCGTGGGACGACCCTATAGTGGTCGGACAAGTCGGCGGCGGGCCAACCTAGTCCCGGGGTCGTGGGGACGATCCTATACTCGTCGGACATGTCGGCGGCTGGCCAACTTTGGCCCGGGTTCGTGGGGACGACCCTATAGTCGTCGGACATGACGGTGGCGGGCCAATCTAGTCCCGGGTTTCGTGGGGACGACCCTATGGTCGTCGGCCATGTCGGCGGCTGGCCAAATTTGGCCCGTAGCCGTGGGAACGACCCTATAGTCGTCGGATATGTCGGAGGCTGGCCAACCTAGTCCCGGGGTCGTGGGGACGACCCTTTGTCGTCAGACATGATGGTGGCGGGACAATCTAGTCCCGGAGCGTGGGGACGACCCTATAGTCGTCGGATATGTCGGAGGCTGGCCAACCTAGTCCCGGGGTGGTAGGCACGACCCTATAGTCGTAGGACAAGTCGGCCGCGGGCCAACCTAGTTCCGGGGTCGTGGGTACGACCCTATAGTCGTCGGACATGACGGTGGCGGGCCAATCTAGCCCCGGGGTCGTGGGGACGACCCTATAGACGTCGGACATGTCGGCGGCTGGCCAACCTAGTACCGGGGTAGTAGGGACGACCCTATTGACGTCGGATGTTTCGGCGGCGCGCCAACCTAGTCCTGGGGTCGTGGGGACGATCCTATAGTCGTCGGACATGTCGGCGGCTGGCCAACTTTGGCCCGTGGTCGAGGGGACGACCCTATTGTCGTCGGACATGATGGTGGCGGGCCAATCTTGTCCCGGGGCGTGGGGACGACCCTATAGTCGTCGGACATGTCGGCGGCTGGCCAACTTTGGCCCGTGGTCGTGGGGACGACCCTATAGTCGTCGGACATGACGGTGGCGGGCCAATCTAGCCCCGGGGTCGTGGGGACGACCCTATAGACGTCGGACATGTCGGCGGCTGGCCAACCTAGTACCGGGGTAGTAGGGACGACCCTATTGTCGTCGGATGTTTCGGCGGCGCGCCAACCTAGTCCTGGGGTCGTGGGGACGATCCTATAGTCGTCGGACATGTCGGCGGCTGGCCAACTTTGGCCCGTGGTCGAGGGGACGACCCTATTGTCGTCGGACATGACGGTGGCGGGCCAATCTAGTCCCGGGGTCGTGGGGACGACCCTATAGTCGTCGAACATGATGGTGGCGGGCCAATCTCGTCCCGGGGTCGTGGGGACGACCCTATAGTCGTCGGACATGTCGGCGGCTGGCCAACATTGGGCCGTGGTCGTGGGGACGATCCTATAGTCGTCGGACATGTCGGCGGCTGGCCAACTTTGGCCCGTGGTCGAGGGGACGACCCTATTGTCGTCGGACATGACAGTGGCGGGCCAATCTAGTCCCGGGGTCGTGGGGACGACCCTATAGTCGTCGAACATGATGGTGGGTTGCCAATCTAGTCCCGGGGTCGTGGGGACGACCCTATAGTCGTCGGACATGTCGGCGGCTGGCCAACTTTGGCCCGTGGTCGTGGGGACGACCCTATAGTCGTCGGACATGTCGGCGGCGGGCCAATCTAGTCCCGGGGTCGTGGGGACGACCCTATAGTCGTCGGACATGATGGTGGCGGGCCAATCTGGTCCCGGGGTCGTGGGGTCGACCCTATAGTCGTCGGACATGTCGGGGGCTGGCCAACTTTGGCCCGTGGTCGTGGGGACGACCCTATTGTCGTCGGACATGACGGTGGCGGGCCAATCTAGTCCCGGGGTCGTGGGGACGACCCTATAGTCGTCGAACATGATGGTGGCGGGCCAATCTAGTCCCGGGGTCGTGGGGACGACCCTATAGTCGTCGGACATGTCGGCGGCTGGCCAACTTTGGCCCGTGGTCGTGGGGACGACCCTATTGTCGTCGGACATGACGGTGGCGGGCCAATCTAGTCCCGGGGTCGTGGGGACGACCCTATAGTCGTCGGACATGATGGTGGCGGGCCAATCTAGCCCCGGGGTCGTGGGGACGACCCTATAGTCGTCGGACATTTCGGCGGCGCGCCAACCTAGTCCCGGGGTCGCGGGGACGACCCTATAGTCGTCGGACATGTCGGCGGCTGGCCAACATTGGGCCGTGGTCGTGGGGACGACCCTATAGTCGTCGGATATGTCGGAGGCTGGCCAACCTATTCCCGGGGTGGTAGGCACGACCCTATAGTCGTCGGACTTGATGGTGGCGGGCCAATCTAGTCCCGGGGCGTGGGGACGACCCTATAGTCGTCGGACATGTCGGCGGCTGGCCAACATTGGGCCGTGGTCGTGGGGACGACCCTATAGTCGTCGGAAAAGTCGGCGGCGGGCCAACCTAGTCCCGGGGTCGTGGGTACGACCCTATAGTCGTCGGACATGTCGGCGGCTGGCCAACTTTGGCCCGGGGCCGTGGGGACGACCCTATTGTCGTCGGATATGTCGGAGGCTGGCCAACCTAGTCCCGGGGTGGTAGGCACGACCCTATAGTCGTAAGACAAGTCGGCCGCGGGCCAACCTAGTCCCGGGGTCGTGGGGACGACGCTATAGTCGTCGGACATGACGGTGGCGGGCCAATCTAGTCCCTGGGTCGTGGGGACGACCCTATAGTGGTCGGACAAGTCGGCGGCGGGCCAACCTAGTCCCGGGGTCGTGGGGACGATCCTATACTCGTCGGACATGTCGGCGGCTGGCCAACTTTGGCCCGGGTTCGTGGGGACGACCCTATAGTCGTCGGACATGACGGTGGCGGGCCAATCTAGTCCCGGGTTTCGTGGGGACGACCCTATGGTCGTCGGCCATGTCGGCGGCTGGCCAAATTTGGCCCGTAGCCGTGGGAACGACCCTATAGTCGTCGGATATGTCGGAGGCTGGCCAACCTAGTCCCGGGGTCGTGGGGACGACCCTTTGTCGTCAGACATGATGGTGGCGGGACAATCTAGTCCCGGGGCGTGGGGACGACCCTATAGTCGTCGGATATGTCGGAGGCTGGCCAACCTAGTCCCGGGGTGGTAGGCACGACCCTATAGTCGTCTGACATGTCGGCGGCAGGCCAACTTAGGCCCGGGGTCGTGGGGACGACCCTATTGTCGTCGGACAAGTCGGCGGCGGGTCATCCTAGTCCCAGGGTCGTGGGACGACCCTATAGTGGTCGGACAAGTCGGCGGCGGGCCAACCTAGTCCCGGGGTCGTGGGGACGATCCTATACTCGTCGGACATGTCGGCGGCTGGCCAACTTTGGCCCGGGTTCGTGGGGACGACCCTATAGTCGTCGGACATGACGGTGGCGGGCCAATCTAGTCCCGGGTTTCGTGGGGACGACCCTATGGTCGTCGGCCATGTCGGCGGCTGGCCAAATTTGGCCCGTAGCCGTGGGAACGACCCTATAGTCGTCGGATATGTCGGAGGCTGGCCAACCTAGTCCCGGGGTCGTGGGGACGACCCTTTGTCGTCAGACATGATGGTGGCGGGACAATCTAGTCCCGGGGCGTGGGGACGACCCTATAGTCGTCGGATATGTCGGAGGCTGGCCAACCTAGTCCCGGGGTGGTAGGCACGACCCTATAGTCGTAGGACAAGTCGGCCGCGGGCCAACCTAGTTCCGTGGTCGTGGGTACGACCCTATAGTCGTCGGACATGACGGTGGCGGGCCAATCTAGCCCCGGGGTCGTGGGGACGACCCTATAGACGTCGGACATGTCGGCGGCTGGCCAACCTAGTACCGGGGTAGTAGGGACGACCCTATTGACGTCGGATGTTTCGGCGGCGCGCCAACCTAGTCCTGGGGTCGTGGGGACGATCCTATAGTCGTCGGACATGTCGGCGGCTGGCCAACTTTGGCCCGTGGTCGAGGGGACGACCCTATTGTCGTCGGACATGATGGTGGCGGGCCAATCTTGTCCCGGGGCGTGGGGACGACCCTATAGTCGTCGGACATGTCGGCGGCTGGCCAACTTTGGCCCGTGGTCGTGGGGACGACCCTATAGTCGTCGGACATGACGGTGGCGGGCCAATCTAGCCCCGGGGTCGTGGGGACGACCCTATAGACGTCGGACATGTCGGCGGCTGGCCAACCTAGTACCGGGGTAGTAGGGACGACCCTATTGTCGTCGGATGTTTCGGCGGCGCGCCAACCTAGTCCTGGGGTTGTGGGGACGATCCTATAGTCGTCGGACATGTCGGCGGCTGGCCAACTTTGGCCCGTGGTCGTGGGGACGACCCTATTGTCGTCGGACATGACGGTGGCGGGCCAATCTAGTCCCGGGGTCGTGGGGACGACCCTATAGTCGTCGAACATGATGGTGGCGGGCCAATCTCGTCCCGGGGTCGTGGGGACGACCCTATAGTCGTCGGACATGTCGGCGGCTGGCCAACATTGGGCCGTGGTCGTGGGGACGATCCTATAGTCGTCGGACATGTCGGCGGCTGGCCAACTTTGGCCCGTGGTCGAGGGGACGACCCTATTGTCGTCGGACATGACAGTGGCGGGCCAATCTAGTCCCGGGGTCGTGGGGACGACCCTATAGTCGTCGAACATGATGGTGGGTTGCCAATCTAGTCCCGGGGTCGTGGGGACGACCCTATAGTCGTCGGACATGGCGGCTGGCCAACTTTGGCCCGTGGTCGTGGGGACGACCCTATAGTCGTCGGACATGTCGGCGGCGGGCCAATCTAGTCCCGGGGTCGTGGGGACGACCCTATAGTCGTCGGACATGATGGTGGCGGGCCAATCTGGTCCCGGGGTCGTGGGGTCGACCCTATAGTCGTCGGACATGTCGGGGGCTGGCCAACTTTGGCCCGTGGTCGTGGGGACGACCCTATTGTCGTCGGACATGACGGTGGCGGGCCAATCTAGTCCCGGGGTCGTGGGGACGACCCTATAGTCGTCGAACATGATGGTGGCGGGCCAATCTAGTCCCGGGGTCGTGGGGACGACCCTATAGTCGTCGGACATGTCGGCGGCTGGCCAACTTTGGCCCGTGGTCGTGGGGACGACCCTATTGTCGTCGGACATGACGGTGGCGGGCCAATCTAGTCCCGGGGTCGTGGGGACGACCCTATAGTCGTCGGACATGATGGTGGCGGGCCAATCTAGCCCCGGGGTCGTGGGGACGACCCTATAGTCGTCGGACATTTCGGCGGCGCGCCAACCTAGTCCCGGGGTCGCGGGGACGACCCTATAGTCGTCGGACATGTCGGCGGCTGGCCAACATTGGGCCGTGGTCGTGGGGACGACCCTATAGTCGTCGGATATGTCGGAGGCTGGCCAACCTATTCCCGGGGTGGTAGGCACGACCCTATAGTCGTCGGACTTGATGGTGGCGGGCCAATCTAGTCCCGGGGCGTGGGGACGACCCTATAGTCGTCGGACATGTCGGCGGCTGGCCAACATTGGGCCGTGGTCGTGGGGACGACCCTATAGTCGTCGGAAAAGTCGGCGGCGGGCCAACCTAGTCCCGGGGTCGTGGGTACGACCCTATAGTCGTCGGACATGTCGGCGGCTGGCCAACTTTGGCCCGGGGCCGTGGGGACGACCCTATTGTCGTCGGATATGTCGGAGGCTGGCCAACCTAGTCCCGGGGTGGTAGGCACGACCCTATAGTCGTAGGACAAGTAGGCCGCGGGCCAACCTAGTCCCGGGGTCGTGGGGACGACCCTATAGTCGTCGGACATGATGGTGGCGGGCCAATCTAGTCCCGGGGCGTGGGGACGACCCTATAGTCGTCGGACATGATGGTGGCGGGCCAATCTAGTCCCGGGGCGTGGGGACGACCCTATAGTCGTCGGACATGTCGGCGGCAGGCCAACTTAGGCCCGGGGTCGTGGGGATGACCCTATTGTCGTCGGACAAGTCGGCGGCGGGTCATCCTAGTCCCGGGGTCGTGGGACGACCCTATAGTGGTCGGACAAGTCGGCGGCGGGCCAACCTAGTCCCGGGGTCGTGGGTACGACCCTATAGTCGTCGGACATGTCGGCGGCTGGCCAACTTTGGCCCGGGGTCGTGGGGACGACCCTATAGTCAGCGGAAATGTCGGCGGGGGGCCAACGTAGGCCCAGGGTCGTAGGGACGACACCCTAGTCGTCGGAAAAGTCGGCGGCGGGCCAACCTAGTCCCGGGGTCGTGGGGACGATCCTATACTCGTCGGACATGTCGGCGGCTGGCCAACTTTGGCCCGGGTTCGTGGGGACGACCCTATAGTCGTAGGACAAGTAGGCCGCGGGCCAACCTAGTCCCGGGGTCGTGGGGACGACCCTATAGTCGTCGGACATGATGGTGGCGGGCCAATCTAGTCCCGGGGCGTGGGGACGACCCTATAGTCGTCGGACATGTCGGCGGCAGGCCAACTTAGGCCCGGGGTCGTGGGGATGACCCTATTGTCGTCGGACAAGTCGGCGGCGGGTCATCCTAGTCCCGGGGTCGTGGGACGACCCTATAGTGGTCGGACAAGTCGGCGGCGGGCCAACCTAGTCCCGGGGTCGTGGGTACGACCCTATAGTCGTCGGACATGTCGGCGGCTGGCCAACTTTGGCCCGGGGTCGTGGGGACGACCCTATAGTCAGCGGAAATGTCGGCGGGGGGCCAACGTAGGCCCAGGGTCGTAGGGACGACACCCTAGTCGTCGGAAAAGTCGGCGGCGGGCCAACCTAGTCCCGGGGTCGTGGGGACGATCCTATACTCGTCGGACATGTCGGCGGCTGGCCAACTTTGGCCCGGGTTCGTGGGGACGACCCTATAGTCGTCGGACATGACGGTGGCGTGCCAATCTAGTCCCGGGTTTCGTGGGGACGACCCTATGGTCGTCGGCCATGTCGGCGGCTGGCCAAATTTGGCCCGTAGTCGTGGGAACGACCCTATAGTCGTCGGATATGTCGGAGGCTGGCCAACCTAGTCCCGGGGTCGTGGGGACGACCCTATTGTCGTCGGACATGATGGTGGCGGGACAATCTAGTCCCGGGGCGTGGGGACGACCCTATAGTCGTCGGATATGTCGGAGGCTGGCCAACCTAGTCCCGGGGTGGTAGGCACGACCCTATAGTCGTAGGACAAGTCGGCCGCGGGCCAACCTAGTTCCGGGGTCGTGGGGACGACCCTATAGTCGTCGGACATGACGGTGGCGGGCCAATCTAGCCCAGGGGTCGTGGTGACGACGCAATAGTCGTCGGACATGACGGTGGGGGGCCAATCTAGTCCTTGGGTCGTGGGGACGGCCCTATAGTCGTCGGACATATCGGCGGCAGGCCAACTTAGGCCCGGGGTCGAGGGGACGACCCTATTGTCGTCGGACAAGTCGGCGGCTGGCCAACTGTGGCCCGGGGCCGTGGGGACGACCCTATTGTCGTCGGATATGTCGGAGGCTGGCCAACCTAGTCCCGGGGTGGTAGGCACGACCCTATAGTCGTAGGACATGTCGGCGGCTGGCCAACTTTGGCCCGTGGTCGTGGGGACGACCCTATTGTCGTCGGACATGACGGTGGCGGGCCAATCTAGTCCCGGGGTCGTGGGGACGACCCTATAGTCGTCGGACATGATGGTGGCGGGCCAATCTAGTCCCGGGATCGTGGGGACGACCCTATAGTCGTCGGACATGTCGGCGGCTGGCCAACATTGGGCCGTGGTCGTGGGGACGACCCTATAGTCGTCGAACATGATGGTGGCGGGCCAATCTAGTCCCGGGGTCGTGGGGACGACCCTATAGTCGTCGGACATGTCGGCGGCTGGCCAACTTTGGCCCGTGGTCGTGGGGACGACCCTATTGTCGTCGGACATGACGGTGGCGGGCCAATCTAGTCCCGGGGTCGTGGGGACGACCCTATAGTCGTCGGACATGATGGTGGCGGGCCAATCTAGTCCCGGGATCGTGGGGACGACCCTATAGTCGTCGGACATGTCGGCGGCTGGCCAACATTGGGCCGTGGTCGTGGGGACGACCCTATAGTCGTCGGACTATTCGGCGGCGGGCCAATCTAGTCCCGGGGTCGTGGGGACGACCCTATAGTCGTCGGACATGATGGTGGCGGGCCAATCTAGTCCCGGGGTGGTAGGAACGACCCTATAGTCGTCGGACATGTCGGCGGCGGGCCATCCTAGTCCCGGGGTCGTGGAGACGAACCTATAGTCGTCGGACCATTCGGCGGCTGGCCAACTTTGGCCCGGGTTCGTGGGGACGACCCTATAGTCGTCGGACATGATGGTGGCGGGCCAATCTAGTCCCGGGGTCGTGGAGGCGACCCTATAGTCGTCGGACATGTCGGCGGCGGGACATCCTAGTCCCGGGGTCGTGGAGACGAACCTATAGTCGTCGGACAAGTCGGCGGCTGGCCAACTTTGGCCCGTGGTCGAGGGGACGACCCTATAGTCGTCGGACATGTCGGCGGCGGGACATCCTAGTCCCGGGGTCGTGGAGACGAACCTATAGTCGTCGGACAAGTCGGCGGCTGGCCAACTTTGGCCCGTGGTCGAGAGGACGACCCTATAGTCGTCGGACATGACGGTGGCGGGCCAATCTAGCCCAGGGGTCGTGGTGACGACGCAATAGTCGTCGGACATGACGGTGGGGGGCCAATCTAGTCCCTGGGTCGTGGGGACGGCCCTATAGTCGTCGGACATATCGGCGGCAGGCCAACTTAGGCCCGGGGTCGAGGGGACGACCCTATTGTCGTCGGACAAGTCGGCGGCTGGCCAACTTTGGCCCGGGGCCGTGGGGACGACCCTATTGTCGTCGGATATGTCGGAGGCTGGCCAACCTACTCCCGGGGTGGTAGGCACGACCCTATAGTCGTCGGACAATTCGGCAGCGGGCCAACCTAGTCCCGTGGTCGTGGGGACGACCCTATAGTCGTCGGACATGATGGTGGCGGGCCAATCTAGTCTCGGGGCGTGGGGACGACCCTATAGTCGTCGGACATGTCGGCGGCTGGCCAACATTGGGCCGTGGTCGTGGGGACGACCCTATAATCGTCGGATATGTCGGAGGCTGGCCAACCTAGTCCCGTGGTGGTAGGCACGACCCTATAGTCGTCGGACAATTCGGCAGCGGGCCAACCTAGTCCCGTGGTCGTGGGGACGACCCTATAGTCGTCGGACATGATGGTGGCGGGCCTATCTAGTCCCGGGGCGTGGGGACGACCCTATAGTCGTCGGACATGTCGGCGGCAGGCCAACTTAGGCCCGGGGTCGTGGGGATGACCCTATTGTCGTCGGACAAGTCGGCGGCGGGTCATCCTAGTCGCGGGGTCGTGGGACGACCCAATAGTGGTCGGACAAGTCGGCGGCGGGCCAACCTAGTCCCGGGGTCGTGGGTACGACCCTATAGTCGTCGGACATGTCGGCGGCTGGCCAACTTTGGCCCGGGGTCGTGGGGACGACCCTATAGTCAGCGGAAATGTCGGCGGGGGGCCAACGTAGGCCCAGGGTCGTAGGGACGACACCCTAGTCGTCGGAAAAGTCGGCGGCGGGACATCCTAGTCCCGGGGTCGTGGAGACGAACCTATAGTCGTCGGACAAGTCGGCGGCTGGCCAGCTTTGGCCCCGGGTTCGAGGGGACGACCCTATAGTCGTCGGACATGATGGTGGCGGGCCAATCTAGTCCCGGGGTCGTGGGGACGACCCTATAGTCGTCGGACATGTCGGCGGCTGGCCAACTTTGGCCCGTGGTCGTGGGGACGACCCTATTGTCGTCGGACATGACGGTGGCGGGCCAATCTAGTCCCGTGGTCGTGGGGACGACCCTATAGTCGTCGGATATGTCGGAGGCTGGCCAACCTAGTCCCGGGGTGGTAGGCACGACCCTATAGTCGTCGGACAATTCGGCAGCGGGCCAACCTAGTCCCGTGGTCGTGGGGACGACCCTATAGTCGTCGGACATGTCGGCGGCTGGCCAACTTTGGCCCGTGGTCGTGGGGACGACCCTATTGTCGTCGGACATGACGGTGGCGGGCCAATCTAGTCCCGTGGTCGTGGGGACGACCCTATAGTCGTCGGATATGTCGGAGGCTGGCCAACCTAGTCCCGGGGTGGTAGGCACGACCCTATAGTCGTCGGACATTTCGGCGGCGCGCCAACCTAGTACCGGGGTCGTGGGGACGACCCTATAGTCGTCGGACAATTCGGCAGCGGGCCAACCTAGTCCCGTGGTCGTGGGGACGACCGTATAGTCGTCGGACATGTCGGCGGCGGGCCAATCTAGTCCCGTGGTCGTGGGGACGACTCTATAGTCGTCGGACATGTCGGCGGCGGGCCAAAGTAGGCCCAGGGTCGTAGGGACGACCCTATAGTCGTCGGACATGTCGGCGGCTGGCCAACTTTGGCCCGGGGTCGTGGGGACGACCCTATTGTCGGCGGACATGTCGGCGGCGGGCCAACGTAGGCCCAGGGTCGTAGGGACGACACTATAGTCGTCGGACAAGTCGGCGGCGGGCCATCCTAGTCCCGGGGTCGTGGAGACGAACCTATAGTCGTCGGACATGTCGGCGGCTGGCCAACATTGGGCCGTGGTCGTGGGGACGACCCTATAGTCGTCGGATATGTCGGAGGCTGGCCAACCTATTCCCAGGGTGGTAGGCACGACCCTATAGTCGTCGGACAATTCGGAGGCGGGCCAACCTAGTCCCGTGGTCGTGGGGACGACCCTATAGTCATCGGACATGATAGTGGCGGGCCAATCTAGTCCCGGGGTGGTAGGCACGACCCTATAGTCGTCGGACAAGTCGGCGGCGGGCCAACCTAGTCCCGGGGTCGTGGGTACGACCCTATAGTCGTCGGACATGTCGGCGGCTGGCCAACTTTGGCCCGGGGCCGTGGGGACGACCCTATTGTCGTCGGATATGTCGGAGGCTGGATAACCTAGTCCCGGGGTGGTAGGCACGACCCTATAGTCGTAGGACAAGTCGGCCGCAGGCCAACCTAGTCCCGGGGTCGTGGGGACGACCCTATAGTCGTCGGACATGACGGTGGCGGGCCAATCTAGTCCCGGGGTCGTGGGGACGACCCTATAGTCGTCGGACATGTCGGCGGCTGGCCAACTTTGGCCCGTGGTCGTGGGGACGACCCTATTGTCGTCGGACATGACGGTGGCGGGCCAATCTAGTCCCGGGGTCGTGGGGACGACCCTATAGTCGTCGGACATGACGGTGGCGGGCCAATCTAGTCCCTGGGTCGTGGGGACGACCCTATAGTCGTCGGACATGTCGGCGGCTGGCCAACATTGGGCCGTGGTCGTGGGGGCGACCCTATAGTCGACGGATATGTCGGAGGCTGGCCAACCTAGTCCCGGGGTGGTAGGCACGACCCTATAGTCGTAGGACAAGTCGGCCGCGGGCCAACCTAGTCCCGGGGTCGTGGGGACGACGCTATAGTCGTCGGACATGACGGTGGCGGGCCAATCTAGTCCCTGGGTCGTGGGGACGACCCTATAGTCGTCGGACATGTCGGCGGCAGGCCAACTTAGGCCCGGGGTCGTGGGGACGACCCTATTGTCGTCGGACAAGTCGGCGGCGGGTCATCCTAGTCCCAGGGTCGTGGGACGACCCTATAGTCGTCGGACATGTCGGCGGCTGGCCAACTTTGGCCCGTGGTCGAGGGGACGACCCTATTGTCGTCGGACATGATGGTGGCGGGCCAATCTTGTCCCGGGGCGTGGGGACGACCCTATAGTCGTCGGACATGTCGGCGGCTGGCCAACTTTGGCCCGTGGTCGTGGGGGCGACCCTATAGTCGTCGGACATGTCGGCAGCTGGCCAACATTGGGTCGTGGTCGTGGGGACGACCCTATAGTCGTCGGATATGTCGGAGGCTGGCCAACCTAGTCCCGGGGTGGTAGGCACGACCCTATAGTCGTAGGACAAGTCGGCCGCGGGCCAACCTAGTTCCGGGGTCGTGGGGACGACCCTATAGTCGTCGGACATGACGGTGGCGGGCCAATCTAGCCCCGGGGTCGTGGGGACGACCCTATAGACGTCGGACATGTCGGCGGCTGGCCAACCTAGTACCGGGGTAGTAGGGACGACCCTATTGTCGTCGGATGTTTCGGCGGCGCGCCAACCTAGTCCTGGGGTCGTGGGGACGATCCTATAGTCGTCGGACATGTCGGCGGCTGGCCAACTTTGGCCCGTGGTCGAGGGGACGACCCTATTGTCGTCGGACATGACGGTGGCGGGCCAATCTAGTCCCGGGGTCGTGGGGACGACCCTATAGTCGTCGAACATGATGGTGGCGGGCCAATCTAGTCCCGGGGCGTGGGGACGACCCTATAGTCGTCGGACATGTCGGCGGCTGGCCAACATTGGGCCGTGGTCGTGGGGACGACCCTATAGTCGTCGGATATGTCGGAGGCTGGCCAACCTAGTCCCGGGGTGGTAGGCACGACCCTATAGTCGTCGGACATGACGGTGGCGGGCCAATCTAGTCCCGGGGTCGTGGGGACGACGCTATAGTCGTCGGACATGATGGTGGCGGGCCAATCTTGTCCCGGGGCGTGGGGACGACCCTATAGTCGTCGGATATGTCGGCGGCTGGCCAACTTTGGCCCGTGGTCGTGGGGGCGACCCTATAGTCGTCGGATATGTCGGAGGCTGGCCAACCTAGTCCCGGGGTGGTAGGCACGACCCTATAGTCGTAGGACAAGTCGGCCGCGGGCCAACCTAGTCCCGGGGTCGTGGTGACGACGCAATAGTCGTCGGACATGACGGTGGCGGGCCAATCTAGTCCCTGGGTCGTGGGGACGACCCTATAGTCGTCGGACATATCGGCGGCAGGCCAACTTAGGCCCGGGGTCGAGGGGACGACCCTATTGTCGTCGGACAAGTCGGCGGCTGGCCAACTTTGGCCCGGGGCCGTGGGGACGACCCTATTGTCGTCGGATATGACGGAGGCTGGCCAACCTAGTCCCGGGGTGGTAGGCACGACCCTATAGTCGTAGGACAAGTCGGCCGCGGGCCAACCTAGTTCCGGGGTCGTGGGGACGACCCTATAGTCGTCGGACATGACGGTGGCGGGCCAATCTAGCCCCGGGGTCGTGGGGACCACCCTATAGACGTCGGACATGTCGACGGCTGGCCAACCTAGTACCGGGGTAGTAGGGACGACCCTATTGTCGTCGGATGTTTCGGCGGCGCGCCAACCTAGTCCTGGGGTCGTGGGGACGATCCTATAGTCGTCGGACATGTCGGCGGCTGGCCATCTTTGGCCCGTGGTCGAGGGGACGACCCTATAGTCGTCGGACATGACGGTGGCGGGCCAATCTAGTCCCGGGGTCGTGGGGACGACCCTATAGTCGTCGAACATGATGGTGGCGGGCCAATCTCGTCCCGGGGTCGTGGGGACGACCCTATAGTCGTCGGACATGTCGGCGGCTGGCCAACATTGGGCCGTGGTCGTGGGGACGATCCTATAGTCGTCGGACATGTCGGCGGCTGGCCAACTTTGGCCCGTGGTCGAGGGGACGACCCTATTGTCGTCGGACATGACGGTGGCGGGCCAATCTAGTCCCGGGGTCGTGGGGACGACCCTATAGTCGTCGAACATGATGGTGGCGGGCCAATCTAGTCCCGGGGTCGTGGGGACGACCCTATAGTCGGCGGACATGTCGGCGGCGGGCCAACGTAGGCCCAGGGTCGTAGGGACGACACTATAGTCGTCGGACAAGTCGGCGGCGGGCCATCCTAGCCCCGGGGTCGTGGGGACGACCCTATAGACGTCGGACATGTCGGCGGCTGGCCAACCTAGTACCGGGGTAGTAGGGACGACCCTATTGTCGTCGGATGTTTCGGCGGCGCGCCAACCTAGTCCTGGGGTCGTGGGGACGATCCTATAGTCGTCGGACATGTCGGCGGCTGGCCAACTTTGGCCCGTGGTCGAGGGGACGACCCTATTGTCGTCGGACATGACGGTGGCGGGCCAATCTAGTCCCGGGGTCGTGGGGACGACCCTATAGTCGTCGAACATGATGGTGGCGGGCCAATCTAGTCCCGGGGCGTGGGGGCGACCCTATAGTCGTCGGACAAGTCGGCGGCTGGCCAACTTTGGCCCGGGGCCGTGGGGACGACCCTATTGTCGTCGGATATGACGGAGGCTGGCCAACCTAGTCCCGGGGTGGTAGGCACGACCCTATAGTCGTAGGACAAGTCGGCCGCGGGCCAACCTAGTTCCGGGGTCGTGGGGACGACCCTTCAGTCGTCGGACATGACGGTGGCGGGCCAATCTAGCCCCGGGGTCGTGGGGACGACCCTATAGACGTCGGACATGTCGACGGCTGGCCAACCTAGTACCGGGGTAGTAGGGACGACCCTATTGTCGTCGGATGTTTCGGCGGCGCGCCAACCTAGTCCTGGGGTCGTGGGGACGATCCTATAGTCGTCGGACATGTCGGCGGCTGGCCAACTTTGGCCCGTGGTCGAGGGGACGACCCTATTGTCGTCGGACATGACGGTGGCGGGCCAATCTAGTCCCGGGGTCGTGGGGACGACCCTATAGTCGTCGAACATGATGGTGGCGGGCCAATCTCGTCCCGGGGTCGTGGGGACGACCCTATAGTCGTCGGACATGTCGGCGGCTGGCCAACATTGGGCCGTGGTCGTGGGGACGATCCTATAGTCGACGGACATGTCGGCGGCTGGCCAACTTTGGCCCGTGGTCGAGGGGACGACCCTATTGTCGCCGGACATGACGGTGGCGGGCCAATCTAGTCCCGGGGTCGTGGGGACGACCCTATAGTCGTCGGACATGATGGTGGCGGGCCAATCTAGCCCCGGGGTCGTGGGGACGACCCTATAGTCGTCGGACATTTCGGCGGCGCGCCAACCTAGTCCCGGGGTCGCGGGGACGACCCTATAGTCGTCGGACATGTCGGCGGCTGGCCAACATTGGGCCGTGGTCGTGGGGACGACCCTATATTCGTCGGATATGTCGGAGGCTGGCCAACCTATTCCCGGGGTGGTAGGCACGACCCTATAGTCGTCGGACTTGATGGTGGCGGGCCAATCTAGTCCCGGGGCGTGGGGACGACCCTATAGTCGTCGGACATGTCGGCGGCTGGCCAACATTGGGCCGTGGTCGTGGGGACGACCCTATAGTCGTCGGAAAAGTCGGCGGCGGGCCAACCTAGTCCCGGGGTCGTGGGTACGACCCTATAGTCGTCGGACATGTCGGCGGCTGGCCAACTTTGGCCCGGGGCCGTGGGGACGACCCTATTGTCGTCGGATATGTCGGAGGCTGGCCAACCTAGTCCCGGGGTGGTAGGCACGACCCTATAGTCGTAGGACAAGTAGGCCGCGGGCCAACCTAGTCCCGGGGTCGTGGGGACGACCCTATAGTCGTCGGACATGATGGTGGCGGGCCAATCTAGTCCCGGGGCGTGGGGACGACCCTATAGTCGTCGGACATGTCGGCGGCAGGCCAACTTAGGCCCGGGGTCGTGGGGATGACCCTATTGTCGTCGGACAAGTCGGCGGCGGGTCATCCTAGTCCCGGGGTCGTGGGACGACCCTATAGTGGTCGGACAAGTCGGCGGCGGGCCAACCTAGTCCCGGGGTCGTGGGTACGACCCTATAGTCGTCGGACATGTCGGCGGCTGGCCAACTTTGGCCCGGGGTCGTGGGGACGACCCTATAGTCAGCGGAAATGTCGGCGGGGGGCCAACGTAGGCCCAGGGTCGTAGGGACGACACCCTAGTCGTCGGAAAATTCGGCGGCGGGCCAACCTAGTCCCGGGGTCGTGGGGACGATCCTATACTCGTCGGACATGTCGGCGGCTGGCCAACTTTGGCCCGGGTTCGTGGGGACGACCCTATAGTCGTCGGACGTGACGGTGGCGTGCCAATCTAGTCCCGGGTTTCGTGGGGACGACCCTATGGTCGTCGGCCATGTCGGCGGCTGGCCAAATTTGGCCCGTAGTCGTGGGAACGACCCTATAGTCGTCGGATATGTCGGAGGCTGGCCAACCTAGTCCCGGGGTCGTGGGGACGACCCTATTGTCGTCGGACATGATGGTGGCGGGACAATCTAGTCCCGGGGCGTGGGGACGACCCTATAGTCGTCGGATATGTCGGAGGCTGGCCAACCTAGTCCCGGGGTGGTAGGCACGACCCTATAGTCGTAGGACAAGTCGGCCGCGGGCCAACCTAGTTCCGGGGTCGTGGGGACGACCCTATAGTCGTCGGACATGACGGTGGCGGGCCAATCTAGCCCAGGGGTCGTGGTGACGACGCAATAGTCGTCGGACATGACGGTGGGGGGCCAATCTAGTCCTTGGGTCGTGGGGACGGCCCTATAGTCGTCGGACATATCGGCGGCAGGCCAACTTAGGCCCGGGGTCGAGGGGACGACCCTATTGTCGTCGGACAAGTCGGCGGCTGGCCAACTGTGGCCCGGGGCCGTGGGGACGACCCTATTGTCGTCGGATATGTCGGAGGCTGGCCAACCTAGTCCCGGGGTGGTAGGCACGACCCTATAGTCGTAGGACATGTCGGCGGCTGGCCAACTTTGGCCCGTGGTCGTGGGGACGACCCTATTGTCGTCGGACATGACGGTGGCGGGCCAATCTAGTCCCGGGGTCGTGGGGACGACCCTATAGTCGTCGGACATGATGGTGGCGGGCCAATCTAGTCCCGGGATCGTGGGGACGACCCTATAGTCGTCGGACATGTCGGCGGCTGGCCAACATTGGGCCGTGGTCGTGGGGACGACCCTATAGTCGTCGAACATGATGGTGGCGGGCCAATCTAGTCCCGGGGTCGTGGGGACGACCCTATAGTCGTCGGACATGTCGGCGGCTGGCCAACTTTGGCCCGTGGTCGTGGGGACGACCCTATTGTCGTCGGACATGACGGTGGCGGGCCAATCTAGTCCCGGGGTCGTGGGGACGACCCTATAGTCGTCGGACATGATGGTGGCGGGCCAATCTAGTCCCGGGATCGTGGGGACGACCCTATAGTCGTCGGACATGTCGGCGGCTGGCCAACATTGGGCCGTGGTCGTGGGGACGACCCTATAGTCGTCGGACTATTCGGCGGCGGGCCAATCTAGTCCCGGGGTCGTGGGGACGACCCTATAGTCGTCGGACATGATGGTGGCGGGCCAATCTAGTCCCGGGGTGGTAGGAACGACCCTATAGTCGTCGGACATGTCGGCGGCGGGCCACCCTAGTCCCGGGGTCGTGGAGACGAACCTATAGTCGTCGGACCATTCGGCGGCTGGCCAACTTTGGCCCGGGTTCGTGGGGACGACCCTATAGTCGTCGGACATGATGGTGGCGGGCCAATCTAGTCCCGGGGTCGTGGAGGCGACCCTATAGTCGTCGGACATGTCGGCGGCGGGACATCCTAGTCCCGGGGTCGTGGAGACGAACCTATAGTCGTCGGACAAGTCGGCGGCTGGCCAACTTTGGCCCGTGGTCGAGGGGACGACCCTATAGTCGTCGGACATGTCGGCGGCGGGACATCCTAGTCCCGGGGTCGTGGAGACGAACCTATAGTCGTCGGACAAGTCGGCGGCTGGCCAACTTTGGCCCGTGGTCGAGAGGACGACCCTATAGTCGTCGGACATGACGGTGGCGGGCCAATCTAGCCCAGGGGTCGTGGTGACGACGCAATAGTCGTCGGACATGACGGTGGGGGGCCAATCTAGTCCCTGGGTCGTGGGGACGGCCCTATAGTCGTCGGACATATCGGCGGCAGGCCAACTTAGGCCCGGGGTCGAGGGGACGACCCTATTGTCGTCGGACAAGTCGGCGGCTGGCCAACTTTGGCCCGGGGCCGTGGGGACGACCCTATTGTCGTCGGATATGTCGGAGGCTGGCCAACCTACTCCCGGGGTGGTAGGCACGACCCTATAGTCGTCGGACAATTCGGCAGCGGGCCAACCTAGTCCCGTGGTCGTGGGGACGACCCTATAGTCGTCGGACATGATGGTGGCGGGCCAATCTAGTCTCGGGGCGTGGGGACGACCCTATAGTCGTCGGACATGTCGGCGGCTGGCCAACATTGGGCCGTGGTCGTGGGGACGACCCTATAATCGTCGGATATGTCGGAGGCTGGCCAACCTAGTCCCGTGGTGGTAGGCACGACCCTATAGTCGTCGGACAATTCGGCAGCGGGCCAACCTAGTCCCGTGGTCGTGGGGACGACCCTATAGTCGTCGGACATGATGGTGGCGGGCCTATCTAGTCCCGGGGCGTGGGGACGACCCTATAGTCGTCGGACATGTCGGCGGCAGGCCAACTTAGGCCCGGGGTCGTGGGGATGACCCTATTGTCGTCGGACAAGTCGGCGGCGGGTCATCCTAGTCGCGGGGTCGTGGGACGACCCAATAGTGGTCGGACAAGTCGGCGGCGGGCCAACCTAGTCCCGGGGTCGTGGGTACGACCCTATAGTCGTCGGACATGTCGGCGGCTGGCCAACTTTGGCCCGGGGTCGTGGGGACGACCCTATAGTCAGCGGAAATGTCGGCGGGGGGCCAACGTAGGCCCAGGGTCGTAGGGACGACACCCTAGTCGTCGGAAAAGTCGGCGGCGGGACATCCTAGTCCCGGGGTCGTGGAGACGAACCTATAGTCGTCGGACAAGTCGGCGGCTGGCCAGCTTTGGCCCCGGGTTCGAGGGGACGACCCTATAGTCGTCGGACATGATGGTGGCGGGCCAATCTAGTCCCGGGGTCGTGGGGACGACCCTATAGTCGTCGGACATGTCGGCGGCTGGCCAACTTTGGCCCGTGGTCGTGGGGACGACCCTATTGTCGTCGGACATGACGGTGGCGGGCCAATCTAGTCCCGTGGTCGTGGGGACGACCCTATAGTCGTCGGATATGTCGGAGGCTGGCCAACCTAGTCCCGGGGTGGTAGGCACGACCCTATAGTCGTCGGACAATTCGGCAGCGGGCCAACCTAGTCCCGTGGTCGTGGGGACGACCCTATAGTCGTCGGACATGTCGGCGGCTGGCCAACTTTGGCCCGTGGTCGTGGGGACGACCCTATTGTCGTCGGACATGACGGTGGCGGGCCAATCTAGTCCCGTGGTCGTGGGGACGACCCTATAGTCGTCGGATATGTCGGAGGCTGGCCAACCTAGTCCCGGGGTGGTAGGCACGACCCTATAGTCGTCGGACATTTCGGCGGCGCGCCAACCTAGTACCGGGGTCGTGGGGACGACCCTATAGTCGTCGGACAATTCGGCAGCGGGCCAACCTAGTCCCGTGGTCGTGGGGACGACCCTATAGTCGTCGGACATGTCGGCGGCGGGCCAATCTAGTCCCGTGGTCGTGGGGACGACTCTATAGTCGTCGGACATGTCGGCGGCGGGCCAAAGTAGGCCCAGGGTCGTAGGGACGACCCTATAGTCGTCGGACATGTCGGCGGCTGGCCAACTTTGGCCCGGGGTCGTGGGGACGACCCTATTGTCGGCGGACATGTCGGCGGCGGGCCAACGTAGGCCCAGGGTCGTAGGGACGACACTATAGTCGTCGGACAAGTCGGCGGCGGGCCATCCTAGTCCCGGGGTCGTCGGACATGTCGGCGGCTGGCCAACATTGGGCCGTGGTCGTGGGGACGACCCTATAGTCGTCGGATATGTCGGAGGCTGGCCAACCTATTCCCAGGGTGGTAGGCACGACCCTATAGTCGTCGGACAATTCGGAGGCGGGCCAACCTAGTCCCGTGGTCGTGGGGACGACCCTATAGTCATCGGACATGATAGTGGCGGGCCAATCTAGTCCCGGGGTGGTAGGCACGACCCTATAGTCGTCGGACAAGTCGGCGGCGGGCCAACCTAGTCCCGGGGTCGTGGGTACGACCCTATAGTCGTCGGACATGTCGGCGGCTGGCCAACTTTGGCCCGGGGCCGTGGGGACGACCCTATTGTCGTCGGATATGTCGGAGGCTGGATAACCTAGTCCCGGGGTGGTAGGCACGACCCTATAGTCGTAGGACAAGTCGGCCGCAGGCCAACCTAGTCCCGGGGTCGTGGGGACGACCCTATAGTCGTCGGACATGACGGTGGCGGGCCAATCTAGTCCCGGGGTCGTGGGGACGACCCTATAGTCGTCGGACATGTCGGCGGCTGGCCAACTTTGGCCCGTGGTCGTGGGGACGACCCTATTGTCGTCGGACATGACGGTGGCGGGCCAATCTAGTCCCGGGGTCGTGGGGACGACCCTATAGTCGTCGGACATGACGGTGGCGGGCCAATCTAGTCCCTGGGTCGTGGGGACGACCCTATAGTCGTCGGACATGTCGGCGGCTGGCCAACATTGGGCCGTGGTCGTGGGGGCGACCCTATAGTCGACGGATATGTCGGAGGCTGGCCAACCTAGTCCCGGGGTGGTAGGCACGACCCTATAGTCGTAGGACAAGTCGGCCGCGGGCCAACCTAGTCCCGGGGTCGTGGGGACGACGCTATAGTCGTCGGACATGACGGTGGCGGGCCAATCTAGTCCCTGGGTCGTGGGGACGACCCTATAGTCGTCGGACATGTCGGCGGCAGGCCAACTTAGGCCCGGGGTCGTGGGGACGACCCTATTGTCGTCGGACAAGTCGGCGGCGGGTCATCCTAGTCCCAGGGTCGTGGGACGACCCTATAGTGGTCGGACAAGTCGGCGGCGGGCCAACCTAGTCCCGGGGTCGTGGGTACGACCCTATAGTCGTCGGACATGTCGGCGGCTGGCCAACTTTGGCCCGGGTTCGTGGGGACGACCCTATAGTCGTCGGACATGACGGTGGCGGGCCAATCTAGTCCCGGGTTTCGTGGGGACGACCCTATGGTCGTCGGCCATGTCGGCGGCTGGCCAAATTTGGCCCGTAGCCGTGGGAACGACCCTATAGTCGTCGGATATGTCGGAGGCTGGCCAACCTAGTCCCGGGGTCGTGGGGACGACCCTTTGTCGTCGGACATGATGGTGGCGGGACAATCTAGTCCCGGGGCGTGGGGACGACCCTATAGTCGTCGGATATGTCGGAGGCTGGCCAACCTAGTCCCGGGGTGGTAGGCACGACCCTATAGTCGTAGTACAAGTCGGCCGCGGGCCAACCTAGTTCCGGGGTCGTGGGTACGACCCTATAGTCGTCGGACATGACGGTGGCGGGCCAATCTAGCCCCGGGGTCGTGGGGACGACCCTATAGACGTCGGACATGTCGGCGGCTGGCCAACCTAGTACCGGTGTAGTAGGGATGACCCTATTGACGTCGGATGTTTCGGCGGCGCGCCAACCTAGTCCTGGGGTCGTGGGGACGATCCTATAGTCGTCGGACATGTCGGCGGCTGGCCAACTTTGGCCCGTGGTCGAGGGGACGACCCTATTGTCGTCGGACATGATGGTGGCGGGCCAATCTTGTCCCGGGGCGTGGGGACGACCCTATAGTCGTCGGACATGTCGGCGGCTGGCCAACTTTGGCCCGTGGTCGTGGGGGCGACCCTATAGTCGTCGGACATGTCGGCAGCTGGCCAACATTGGGTCGTGGTCGTGGGGACGACCCTATAGTCGTCGGATATGTCGGAGGCTGGCCAACCTAGTCCCGGGGTGGTAGGCACGACCCTATAGTCGTAGGACAAGTCGGCCGCGGGCCAACCTAGTTCCGGGGTCGTGGGGACGACCCTATAGTCGTCGGACATGACGGTGGCGGGCCAATCTAGCCCCGGGGTCGTGGGGACGACCCTATAGACGTCGGACATGTCGGCGGCTGGCCAACCTAGTACCGGGGTAGTAGGGACGACCCTATTGTCGTCGGATGTTTCGGCGGCGCGCCAACCTAGTCCTGGGGTCGTGGGGACGATCCTATAGTCGTCGGACATGTCGGCGGCTGGCCAACTTTGGCCCGTGGTCGAGGGGACGACCCTATTGTCGTCGGACATGACGGTGGCGGGCCAATCTAGTCCCGGGGTCGTGGGGACGACCCTATAGTCGTCGAACATGATGGTGGCGGGCCAATCTAGTCCCGGGGCGTGGGGACGACCCTATAGTCGTCGGACATGTCGGCGGCTGGCCAACATTGGGCCGTGGTCGTGGGGACGACCCTATAGTCGTCGGATATGTCGGAGGCTGGCCAACCTAGTCCCGGGGTGGTAGGCACGACCCTATAGTCGTCGGACATGACGGTGGAGGGCCAATCTAGTCCCGGGGTCGTGGGGACGACGCTATAGTCGTCGGACATGATGGTGGCGGGCCAATCTTGTCCCGGGGCGTGGGGACGACCCTATAGTCGTCGGATATGTCGGCGGCTGGCCAACTTTGGCCCGTGGTCGTGGGGGCGACCCTATAGTCGTCGGATATGTCGGAGGCTGGCCAACCTAGTCCCGGGGTGGTAGGCACGACCCTATAGTCGTAGGACAAGTCGGCCGCGGGCCAACCTAGTCCCGGGGTCGTGGTGACGACGCAATAGTCGTCGGACATGACGGTGGCGGGCCAATCTAGTCCCTGGGTCGTGGGGACGACCCTATAGTCGTCGGACATATCGGCGGCAGGCCAACTTAGGCCCGGGGTCGAGGGGACGACCCTATTGTCGTCGGACAAGTCGGCGGCTGGCCAACTTTGGCCCGGGGCCGTGGGGACGACCCTATTGTCGTCGGATATGACGGAGGCTGGCCAACCTAGTCCCGGGGTGGTAGGCACGACCCTATAGTCGTAGGACAAGTCGGCCGCGGGCCAACCTAGTTCCGGGGTCGTGGGGACGACCCTATAGTCGTCGGACATGACGGTGGCGGGCCAATCTAGCCCCGGGGTCGTGGGGACGACCCTATAGACGTCGGACATGTCGACGGCTGGCCAACCTAGTACCGGGGTAGTAGGGACGACCCTATTGTCGTCGGATGTTTCGGCGGCGCGCCAACCTAGTCCTGGGGTCGTGGGGACGATCCTATAGTCGTCGGACATGTCGGCGGCTGGCCATCTTTGGCCCGTGGTCGAGGGGACGACCCTATTGTCGTCGGACATGACGGTGGCGGGCCAATCTAGTCCCGGGGTCGTGGGGACGACCCTATAGTCGTCGAACATGATGGTGGCGGGCCAATCTCGTCCCGGGGTCGTGGGGACGACCCTATAGTCGTCGGACATGTCGGCGGCTGGCCAACATTGGGCCGTGGTCGTGGGGACGATCCTATAGTCGTCGGACATGTCGGCGGCTGGCCAACTTTGGCCCGTGGTCGAGGGGACGACCCTATTGTCGTCGGACATGACGGTGGCGGGCCAATCTAGTCCCGGGGTCGTGGGGACGACCCTATAGTCGTCGAACATGATGGTGGCGGGCCAATCTAGTCCCGGGGTCGTTGGGACGACCCTATAGTCGTCGGACATGTCGGCGGCTGGCCAACTTTGGCCCGTGGTCGTGGGGACGACCCTATAGTCGTCGGACATGTCGGCGGCTGGCCAACATTGGGCCGTGGTCGTTGGGACGACCCTTTAGTCGTCGGACATGTCGGCGCCTGGCCAACTTTGGCCCGGGGTCGTGGGGACGACCCTATAGTCGTCGGACATGATGGTGGCGGGCCAATCTAGTCCCGGGGTCGTGGGGTCGACCCTATAGTCGTCGGACATGTCGGCGGCTGGCCAACTTTGGCCCGTGGTCGTGGGGACGACCCTATTGTCGTCGGACATGACGGTGGCGGGCCAATCTAGTCCCGGGGTCGTGGGGACGACCCTATAGTCGTCGAACATGATGGTGGCGGGCCAATCTAGTCCCGGGGTCGTGGGGACGACCCTATATTCGTCGGACATGTCGGCGGCTGGCCAACTTTGGGCCGTGGTCGTGGGGACGACCCTATTGTCGTCGGACATGACGGTGGCGGGCCAATCTAGTCCCGGGGTCGTGGGGACGACCCTATAGTCGTCGGACATGATGGTGGCGGGCCAATCTAGTCCCGGGGTCGTGGGGACGACCCTATAGTCGTCGGACATGTCGGCGGCTGGCCAACATTGGGCCGTGGTCGTGGGGACGACCCTTTAGTCGACGGATATGTCGGAGGCTGGCCAACCTAGTCCCGGGGTGGTAGGCACGACCCTATAGTCGTCGGACATTTCGGCGGCGCGCCAACCTAGTCCCGGGGTCGTGGGGACGACGCTATAGTCGTCGGACAATTCGGCAGCGGGCCAACCTAGTCCCGTGGTCGTGGGGACGACCCTATAGTCGTCGGACATGTCGGCAGCGGGCCAATCTAGTCCCGTGGTCGTGGGGACGACCCTATAGTCGTCGGACATGTCGGCGGCGGGCCAAAGTAGGCCCAGGGTCGTAGGGACGACCCTATAGTCGTCGGACATGTCGGCGGCTGGCCAACTTTGGCCCGGGGTCGTGGGGACGACCCTATAGTCGGCGGACATGTCGGCGGCGGGCCAACGTAGGCCCAGGGTCGTAGGGACGACACTATAGTCGTCGGACAAGTCGGCGGCGGGCCATCCTAGCCCCGGGGTCGTGGGGACGACCCTATAGACGTCGGACATGTCGGCGGCTGGCCAACCTAGTACCGGGGTAGTAGGGACGACCCTATTGTCGTCGGATGTTTCGGCGGCGCGCCAACCTAGTCCTGGGGTCGTGGGGACGATCCTATAGTCGTCGGACATGTCGGCGGCTGGCCAACTTTGGCCCGTGGTCGAGGGGACGACCCTATTGTCGTCGGACATGACGGTGGCGGGCCAATCTAGTCCCGGGGTCGTGGGGACGACCCTATAGTCGTCGAACATGATGGTGGCGGGCCAATCTAGTCCCGGGGCGTGGGGACGACCCTATAGTCGTCGGACAAGTCGGCGGCTGGCCAACTTTGGCCCGGGGCCGTGGGGACGACCCTATTGTCGTCGGATATGACGGAGGCTGGCCAACCTAGTCCCGGGGTGGTAGGCACGACCCTATAGTCGTAGGACAAGTCGGCCGCGGGCCAACCTAGTTCCGGGGTCGTGGGGACGACCCTTCAGTCGTCGGACATGACGGTGGCGGGCCAATCTAGCCCCGGGGTCGTGGGGACGACCCTATAGACGTCGGACATGTCGACGGCTGGCCAACCTAGTACCGGGGTAGTAGGGACGACCCTATTGTCGTCGGATGTTTCGGCGGCGCGCCAACCTAGTCCTGGGGTCGTGGGGACGATCCTATAGTCGTCGGACATGTCGGCGGCTGGCCAACTTTGGCCCGTGGTCGAGGGGACGACCCTATTGTCGTCGGACATGACGGTGGCGGGCCAATCTAGTCCCGGGGTCGTGGGGACGACCCTATAGTCGTCGAACATGATGGTGGCGGGCCAATCTCGTCCCGGGGTCGTGGGGACGACCCTATAGTCGTCGGACATGTCGGCGGCTGGCCAACATTGGGCCGTGGTCGTGGGGACGATCCTATAGTCGACGGACATGTCGGCGGCTGGCCAACTTTGGCCCGTGGTCGAGGGGACGACCCTATTGTCGCCGGACATGACGGTGGCGGGCCAATCTAGTCCCGGGGTCGTGGGGACGACCCTATAGTCGTCGAACATGATGGTGGCGGGCCAATCTAGTCCCGGGGTCGTTGGGACGACCCTATAGTCGTCGGACATGTCGGCGGCTGGCCAACTTTGGCCCGTGGTCGTGGGGACGACCCTATAGTCGTCGGACATGTCGGCGGCTGGCCAACATTGGGCCGTGGTCGTTGGGACGACCCTTTAGTCGTCGGACATGTCGGCGCCTGGCCAACTTTGGCCCGGGGTCGTGGGGACGACCCTATAGTCGTCGGACATGATGGTGGCGGGCCAATCTAGTCCCGGGGTCGTGGGGTCGACCCTATAGTCGTCGGACATGTCGGCGGCTGGCCAACTTTGGCCCGTGGTCGTGGGGACGACCCTATTGTCGTCGGACATGACGGTGGCGGGCCAATCTAGTCCCGGGGTCGTGGGGACGACCCTATAGTCGTCGAACATGATGGTGGCGGGCCAATCTAGTCCCGGGGTCGTGGGGACGACCCTATAGTCGTCGGACATGTCGGCGGCTGGCCAACTTTGGGCCGTGGTCGTGGGGACGACCCTATTGTCGTCGGACATGACGGTGGCGGGCCAATCTAGTCCCGGGGTCGTGGGGACGACCCTATAGTCGTCGGACATGTCGGCGGCTGGCCAACATTGGGCCGTGGTCGTGAGGACGACCCTATAGTCGTCGGATATTTTGGCGGCGCGCCAACCTAGTCCTGGGGTCGTGGGGACGACCCTATAGTCGTCGGACATGATGGTGGCGGGCCAATCTAGTCCCGGGGTCGTGGGGACGACCCTATGGTCGTCGGACATGTCGGCGGCTGGCCAACTTTGGCCCGTGGTCGTGGGGACGACCCTATTGTCGTCGGACATGACGGTGGCGGGCCAATCTAGCCCCGGGGTCGTGGGGACGACCCTATAGGCGTTGGACATTTCGGCGGCGCGCCAACCTAGTCCCGGGGTCGTGGGGACGACCCTATAGTCGTCGGACATGATGGTGGCGGCCAATCTACTCCCGGGGTCGTGGGGACGACCCTATAGTCGTCGGACATGTCGGCGGCTGGCCAACATTGGGCCGTGGTCGTGGGGACGACCCTTTAGTCGACGGATATGTCGGAGGCTGGCCTACCTAGTCCCGGGGTGGTAGGCACGACCCTATAGTCGTCGGACATTTCGGCGGCGCGCCAACCTAGTCCCGGGGTCGTGGGGACGACCCTATAGTCGTCGGACAATTCGGCAGCGGGCCAACCTAGTCCCGTGGTCGTGGGGACGACCCTATAGTCGTCGGACATGTCGGCAGCGGGCCAATCTAGTCCCGTGGTCGTGGGGACGACCCTATAGTCGTCGGACATGTCGGCGGCGGGCCAAAGTAGGCCCAGGGTCGTAGGGACGACCCTATAGTCGTCGGACAGGTCGGCGGCTGGCCAACTTTGGCCCGGGGTCGTGGGGACGACCCTATAGTCGGCGGACATGTCGGCGGCGGGCCAACGTAGGCCCAGGGTCGTAGGGACGACACTATAGTCGTCGGACAATTCGGCGGCGGGCCATCCTAGTCCCGGGGTCGTGGAGACGAACCTATAGTCGTCGGACAAGTCGGCGGCGGGCCAACCTAGTCCCGGGGTCGTGGGGACGACCCTATTGTCGTCGGATGTTTCGGCGGCGCGCCAACCTAGTCCTGGGGTCGTGGGGACGATCCTATAGTCGTCGGACATGTCGGCGGCTGGCCAACTTTGGGCCGTGGTCGTGGGGACGATCCTATAGTCGTCGGACATGTCGGCGGCTGGCCAACTTTGGCCCGTGGTCGAGGGGACGACCCTATTGTCGTCGGACATGACGGTGGCGGGCCAATCTAGTCCCGGGGTCGTGGGGACGACCCTATAGTCGTCGAACATGATGGTGGCGGGCCAATCTAGTCCCGGGGTCGTTGGGACGACCCTATAGTCGTCGGACATGTCGGCGGCTGGCCAACTTTGGCCCGTGGTCGTGGGGACGACCCTATAGTCGTCGGACATGTCGGCGGCTGGCCAACATTGGGCCGTGGTCGTTGGGACGACCCTATAGTCGTCGGACATGTCGGCGCCTGGCCAACTTTGGCCCGGGGTCGTGGGGACGACCCTATAGTCGTCGGACATGATGGTGGCGGGCCAATCTAGTCCCGGGGTCGTGGGGTCGACCCTATAGTCGTCGGACATGTCGGCGGCTGGCCAACTTTGGCCGGTGGTCGTGGGGACGACCCTATTGTCGTCGGACATGACGGTGGCGGGCCAATCTAGTCCCGGGGTCGTGGGGACGACCCTATAGTCGTCGAACATGATGGTGGCGGGCCAATCTAGTCCCGGGGTCGTGGGGACGACCCTATAGTCGTCGGACATGTCGGCGGCTGGCCAACTTTGGGCCGTGGTCGTGGGGACGACCCTATTGTCGTCGGACATGACGGTGGCGGGCCAATCTAGTCCCGGGGTCGTGGGGACGACCCTATAGTCGTCGGACATGTCGGCGGCTGGCCAACATTGGGCCGTGGTCGTGAGGACGACCCTATAGTCGTCGGATATTTTGGCGGCGCGCCAACCTAGTCCTGGGGTCGTGGGGACGACCCTATAGTCGTCGGACATGATGGTGGCGGGCCAATCTAGTCCCGGGGTCGTGGGGACGACCCTATGGTCGTCGGACATGTCGGCGGCTGGCCAACTTTGGCCCGTGGTCGTGGGGACGACCCTATTGTCGTCGGACATGACGGTGGCGGGCCAATCTAGCCCCGGGGTCGTGGGGACGACCCTATAGGCGTTGGACATTTCGGCGGCGCGCCAACCTAGTCCCGGGGTCGTGGGGACGACCCTATAGTCGTCGGACATGATGGTGGCGGCCAATCTACTCCCGGGGTCGTGGGGACGACCCTATAGTCGTCGGACATGTCGGCGGCTGGCCAACATTGGGCCGTGGTCGTGGGGACGACCCTTTAGTCGACGGATATGTCGGAGGCTGGCCTACCTAGTCCCGGGGTGGTAGGCACGACCCTATAGTCGTCGGACATTTCGGCGGCGCGCCAACCTAGTCCCGGGGTCGTGGGGACGACCCTATAGTCGTCGGACAATTCGGCAGCGGGCCAACCTAGTCCCGTGGTCGTGGGGACGACCCTATAGTCGTCGGACATGTCGGCAGCGGGCCAATCTAGTCCCGTGGTCGTGGGGACGACCCTATAGTCGTCGGACATGTCGGCGGCGGGCCAAAGTAGGCCCAGGGTCGTAGGGACGACCCTATAGTCGTCGGACAGGTCGGCGGCTGGCCAACTTTGGCCCGGGGTCGTGGGGACGACCCTATAGTCGGCCGACATGTCGGCGGCGGGCCAACGTAGGCCCAGGGTCGTAGGGACGACACTATAGTCGTCGGACAAGTCGGCGGCGGGCCATCCTAGTCCCGGGGTCGTGGAGACGAACCTATAGTCGTCGGACAAGTCGGCGGCGGGCCAACCTAGTCCCGGGGTCGTGGGGACGACCCTATTGTCGTCGGATATTTTGGCGGCGCGCCAACCTAGTCCTGGGGTCGTGGGGACGACCCTATAGTCGTCGGACATGACGGTGGCGGGCCAATCTAGTCCCGGGGTCGTGGGGACGACCCTATAGTCGTCGAACATGATGGTGGCGGGCCAATCTAGTCCCGGGGTCGTGGGGACGACCCTATAGTCGTCGGACATGTCGGCGGCTGGCCAACTTTGGCCCGTGGTCGTGAGGACGACCCTATTGTCGTCGGACATGACGGTGGCGGGCCAATCTAGTCCCGGGGTCGTGGGGACGACCCTATAGTCGTCGGACATGATGGTGGCGGGCCAATCTAGTCCCGGGGTCGTGGGGACGACCCTATAGTCGTCGGACATTTCGGCGGCTGGCCAACATTGGGCCGTGGTCGTGGGGACGACCCTATAGTCGTCGGATATGTCGGAGGCTGGCCAACCTATTCCCGGGGTGGTAGGCACGACCCTATAGTCGTCGGACAATTCGGAGGCGGGCCAACCTAGTCCCGTGGTCGTGGGGACGACCCTATAGTCATCGGACATGATAGTGGCGGGCCAATCTAGTCCCGGGGTGGTAGGCACGACCCTATAGTCGTCGGACAAGTCGGCGGCGGGCCAACCTAGTCCCGGGGTCGTGGGTACGACCCTATAGCCGTCGGACATGTCGGCGGCTGGCCAACTTTGGCCCGGGGCCGTGGGGACGACCCTATTGTCGTCGGATATGTCGGAGGCTGGATAACCTAGTCCCGGGGTGGTAGGCACGACCCTATAGTCGTAGGACAAGTCGGCCGCAGGCCAACCTAGTCCCGGGGTCGTGGGGACGACCCTATAGTCGTCGGACATGACGGTGGCGGGCCAATCTAGTCCCGGGGCCGTGGGGACGACCCTATAGTCGTCGGACATGTCGGCGGCTGGCCAACTTTGGCCCGTGGTCGTGGGGGCGACCCTATTGTCGTCGGACAAGTCGGCGGCTGGCCAACTTTGGCCCGGGGCCGTGGGGACGACCCTATTGTCGTCGGATATGACGGAGGCTGGCCAACCTAGTCCCGGGGTGGTAGGCACGACCCTATAGTCGTAGGACAAGTCGGCCGCGGGCCAACCTAGTTCCGGGGTCGTGGGGACGACCCTATAGTCGTCGGACATGACGGTGGCGGGCCAATCTAGCCCCGGGGTCGTGGGGACGACCCTATAGACGTCGGACATGTCGACGGCTGGCCAACCTAGTACCGGGGTAGTAGGGACGACCCTATTGTCGTCGGATGTTTCGGCGGCGCGCCAACCTAGTCCTGGGGTCGTGGGGACGATCCTATAGTCGTCGGACATGTCGGCGGCTGGCCAACT
The DNA here is from genome assembly GCA_946251845.1 of Andrena fulva. NCBI lineage: Eukaryota > Metazoa > Arthropoda > Insecta > Hymenoptera > Andrenidae > Andrena > Andrena fulva. The sequence continues at coordinate 42,972,694 of OX276329.1, forward strand.
TTGGGCCGTGGTCGTGGGGACGATCCTATAGTCGTCGGACATGTCGGCGGCTGGCCAACTTTGGCCCGTGGTCGAGGGGACGACCCTATTGTCGTCGGACATGACGGTGGCGGGCCAATCTAGTCCCGGGGTCGTGGGGACGACCCTATAGTCGTCGAACATGATGGTGGCGGGCCAATCTAGTCCCGGGGTCGTTGGGACGACCCTATAGTCGTCGGACATGTCGGCGGCTGGCCAACTTTGGCCCGTGGTCGTGGGGACGACCCTATAGTCGTCGGACATGTCGGCGGCTGGCCAACATTGGGCCGTGGTCGTTGGGACGACCCTATAGTCGTCGGACATGTCGGCGCCTGGCCAACTTTGGCCCGGGGTCGTGGGGACGACCCTATAGTCGTCGGACATGATGGTGGCGGGCCAATCTAGTCCCGGGGTCGTGGGGTCGACCCTATAGTCGTCGGACATGTCGGCGGCTGGCCAACTTTGGCCCGTGGTCGTGGGGACGACCCTATTGTCGTCGGAAATGACGGTGGCGGGCCAATCTAGTCCCGGGGTCGTGGGGACGACCCTATAGTCGTCGAACATGATGGTGGCGGGCCAATCTAGTCCCGGGGTCGTGGGGACGACCCTATAGTCGTCGGACATGTCGGCGGCTGGCCAACTTTGGGCCGTGGTCGTGGGGACGACCCTATTGTCGTCGGACATGACGGTGGCGGGCCAATCTAGTCCCGGGGTCGTGGGGACGACCCTATAGTCGTCGGACATGATGGTGGCGGGCCAATCTAGTCCCGGGGTCGTGGGGACGACCCTATAGTCGTCGGACATTTCGGCGGCGCGCCAACCTAGTCCCGGGGTCGCGGGGACGACCCTATAGTCGTCGGACATGTCGGCGGCTGGCCAACATTGGGCCGTGGTCGTGGGGACGACCCTATAGTCGTCGGATATTTTGGCGGCGCGCCAACCTAGTCCTGGGGTCGTGGGGACGACCCTATAGTCGTCGGACATGATGGTGGCGGGCCAATCTAGTCCCGGGGTCGTGGGGACGACCCTATGGTCGTCGGACATGTCGGCGGCTGGCTAACTTTGGCCCGGCGTCGTGGGGACGACCCTATTGTCGTCGGACATGACGGTGGCGGGCCAATCTAGTCCCGGGGTCGTGGGGACGACCCTATAGTCGTCGGACATGACGGTGGCGGGCCAATCTAGTCCCTGGGTCGTGGGGACGACCCTATAGTCGGCGGACATGTCGGCGGCGGGCCAACGTAGGCCCAGGGTCGTAGGGACGACCCTATAGTCGTAGGACAAGTCGGCCGCGGGCCAACCTAGTCCCGGGGTCGTGGGGACGACCCTATAGTCGTCGGACATGACGGTGGCGGGCCAATCTAGCCCCGGGGTCGTGGGGACGACCCTATAGGCGTCGGACATTTCGGCGGCGCGCCAACCTAGTCCCGGGGTCGTGGGGACGACCCTATAGTCGTCGGACATGATGGTGGCGGCCAATCTACTCCCGGGGTCGTGGGGACGACCCTATAGTCGTCGGACATGTCGGCGGCTGGCCAACATTGGGCCGTGGTCGTGGGGACGACCCTTTAGTCGACGGATATGTCGGAGGCTGGCCAACCTAGTCCCGGGGTGGTAGGCACGACCCTATAGTCGTCGGACATTTCGGCGGCGCGCCAACCTAGTCCCGGGGTCGTGGGGACGACCCTATAGTCGTCGGACAATTCGGCAGCGGGCCAACCTAGTCCCGTGGTCGTGGGGACGACCCTATAGTCGTCGGACATGTCGGCAGCGGGCCAATCTAGTCCCGTGGTCGTGGGGACGACCCTATAGTCGTCGGACATGTCGGCGGCGGGCCAAAGTAGGCCCAGGGTCGTAGGGACGACCCTATAGTCGTCGGACATGTCGGCGGCTGGCCAACTTTGGCCCGGGGACGTGGGGACGACCCTATAGTCGGCGGACATGTCGGCGGCGGGCCAACGTAGGCCCAGGGTCGTAGGGACGACACTATAGTCGTCGGACAAGTCGGCGGCGGGCCATCCTAGTCCCGGGGTCGTGGAGACGAACCTATAGTCGTCGGACAAGTCGGCGGCGGGCCAACCTAGTCCCGGGGTCGTGGGGACGACCCTATTGTCGTCGGATATTTTGGCGGCGCGCCAACCTAGTCCTGGGGTCGTGGGGACGACCCTATAGTCGTCGGACATGACGGTGGCGGGCCAATCTAGTCCCGGGGTCGTGGGGACGACCCTATAGTCGTCGAACATGATGGTGGCGGGCCAATCTAGTCCCGGGGTCGTGGGGACGACCCTATAGTCGTCGGACATGTCGGCGGCTGGCCAACTTTGGCCCGTGGTCGTGAGGACGACCCTATTGTCGTCGAACATGACGGTGGCGGGCCAATCTAGTCCCGGGGTCGTGGGGACGACCCTATAGTCGTCGGACATGATGGTGGCGGGCCAATCTAGTCCCGGGGTCGTGGGGACGACCCTATAGTCGTCGGACATTTCGGCGGCGCGCCAACCTAGTCCCGGGGTCGCGGGGACGACCCTATAGTCTTCGGACATGTCGGCGGCTGGCCAACATTGGGCCGTGGTCGTGGGGACGACCCTATAGTCGTCGGATATGTCGGAGGCTGGCCAACCTATTCCCGGGGTGGTAGGCACGACCCTATAGTCGTCGGACAATTCGGAGGCGGGCCAACCTAGTCCCGTGGTCGTGGGGACGACCCTATAGTCATCGGACATGATAGTGGCGGGCCAATCTAGTCCCGGGGTGGTAGGCACGACCCTATAGTCGTCGGACAAGTCGGCGGCGGGCCAACCTAGTCCCGGGGTCGTGGGTACGACCCTATAGTCGTCGGACATGTCGGCGGCTGGCCAACTTTGGCCCGGGGCCGTGGGGACGACCCTATTGTCGTCGGATATGTCGGAGGCTGGATAACCTAGTCCCGGGGTGGTAGGCACGACCCTATAGTCGTAGGACAAGTCGGCCGCAGGCCAACCTAGTCCCGGGGCCGTGGGGACGACCCTATAGTCGTCGGACATGACGGTGGCGGGCCAATCTAGTCCCGGGGTCGTGGGGACGACCCTATAGTCGTCGGACATGTCGGCGGCTGGCCAACTTTGGCCCGTGGTCGTGGGGACGACCCTATAGTCGTCGGACATGTCGGCGGCTGGCCAACATTGGGCCGTGGTCGTGGGGACGACCCTATAGTCGTCGGATATGTCGGAGGCTGGCCAACCTAGTCCCGGGGTGGTAGGCACGACCCTATAGTCGTCGGACAATTCGGCAGCGGGCCAACCTAGTCCCGTGGTCGTGGGGACGACCCTATAGTCGGCGGACATGATGGTGGCGGGCCAATCTAGTCCCGGGGCGTGGGGACGACACTATAGTCGTCGGACATGTCGGCGGCTGGCCAACTTTGGCCCGTGGTCGTGGGGACGACCCTATAGTCGTCGGACATGTCGGCGCCTGGCCAACTTTGGCCCGGGGTCGTGGGGACGACCCTATAGTCGTCGGACATGATGGTGGCGGGCCAATCTAGTCCCGGGGTCGTGGGGTCGACCCTATAGTCGTCGGACATGTCGGCGGCTGGCCAACTTTGGCCCGTGGTCGTGGGGACGACCCTATTGTCGTCGGAAATGACGGTGGCGGGCCAATCTAGTCCCGGGGTCGTGGGGACGACCCTATAGTCGTCGAACATGATGGAGGCGGGCCAATCTAGTCCCGGGGTCGTGGGGACGACCCTATAGTCGTCGGACATGTCGGCGGCTGGCCAAATTTGGGCCGTGGTCGTGGGGACGACCCTATTGTCGTCGGACAAGAGGTGGCGGGCCAATCTAGTCCCGGGGTCGTGGGGACGACCCTATAGTCGTCGGACATGATGGTGGCGGGCCAATCTAGTCCCGGGGTCGTGGGGACGACCCTATAGTCGTCGGACATTTCGGCGGCGCGCCAACCTATTCCCGGGGTCGCGGGGACGACCCTATAGTCGTCGGACATGTCGGCGGCTGGCCAACATTGGGCCGTGGTCGTGGGGACGACCCTATAGTCGTCGGATATTTTGGCGGCGCGCCAACCTAGTCCTGGGGTCGTGGGGACGACCCTATAGTCGTCGGACATGATGGTGGCGGGCCAATCTAGTCCCGGGGTCGTGGGGACGACCCTATGGTCGTCGGACATGTCGGCGGCTGGCCAACTTTGGCCCGGCGTCGTGGGGACGACCCTATTGTCGTCGGACATGACGGTGGCGGGCCAATCTAGTCCCGGGGTCGTGGGGACGACCCTATAGTCGTCGGACATGCCGGTGGCGGGCCAATCTAGTCCCTGGGTCGTGGGGACGACCCTATAGTCGGCGGACATGTCGGCGGCGGGCCAACGTAGGCCCAGGGTCGTAGGGACGACCCTATAGTCGTAGGACAAGTCGGCCGCGGGCGAACCTAGTCCCGGGGTCGTGGGGACGACCCTATAGTCGTCGGACATGACGGTGGCGGGCCAATCTAGCCCCGGGGTCGTGGGGACGACCCTATAGGCGTCGGACATTTCGGCGGCGCGCCAACCTAGTCCCGGGGTCGTGGGGACGACCCTATAGTCGTCGGACATGATGGTGGCGGCCAATCTACTCCCGGGGTCGTGGGGACGACCCTATAGTCGTCGGACATGTCGGCGGCTGGCCAACATTGGGCCGTGGTCGTGGGGACGACCCTTTAGTCGACGGATATGTCGGAGGCTGGCCAACCTAGTCCCGGGGTGGTAGGCACGACCCTATAGTCGTCGGACATTTCGGCGGCGCGCCAACCTAGTCCCGGGGTCGTGGGGACGACCCTATAGTCGTCGGACAATTCGGCAGCGGGCCAACCTAGTCCCGTGGTCGTGGGGACGACCCCATAGTCGTCGGACATGTCGGCAGCGGGCCAATCTAGTCCCGTGGTCGTGGGGACGACCCTATAGTCGGCGGACATGTCAGCGGCGGGCCAAAGTAGGCCCAGGGTCGTAGGGACGACCCTATAGTCGTCGGACATGTCGGCGGCTGGCCAACTTTGGCCCGGGGACGTGGGGACGACCCTATAGTCGGCGGACATGTCGGCGGCGGGCCAACGTAGGCCCAGGGTCGTAGGGACGACACTATAGTCGTCGGACAAGTCGGCGGCGGGCCATCCTAGTCCCGGGGTCGTGGAGACGAACCTATAGTCGTCGGACAAGTCGGCGGCGGGCCAACCTAGTCCCGGGGTCGTGGGGACGACCCTATTGTCGTCGGATATTTTGGCGGCGCGCCAACCTAGTCCTGGGGTCGTGGGGACGACCCTATAGTCGTCGGACATGACGGTGGCGGGCCAATCTAGTCCCGGGGTCGTGGGGACGACCCTATAGTCGTCGAACATGATGGTGGCGGGCCAATCTAGTCCCGGGGTCGTGGGGACGACCCTATAGTCGTCGGACAAGTCGGCGGCGGGCCAACCTAGTCCCGGGGTCGTGGGGACGACCCTATTGTCGTCGGATATTTTGGCGGCGCGCCAACCTAGTCCTGGGGTCGTGGGGACGACCCTATAGTCGTCGGACATGACGGTGGCGGGCCAATCTAGTCCCGGGGTCGTGGGGACGACCCTATAGTCGTCGGACATGACGGTGGCGGGCCAATCTATCCCCGGGGTCGTGGGGACGACCCTATAGACGTCGGACATGTCGGCGGCTGGCCAACCTAGTACCGGTGTAGTAGGGACGACCCTATTGACGTCGGATGTTTCGGCGGCGCGCCAACCTAGTCCTGGGGTCGTGGGGACGATCCTATAGTCGTCGGACATGTCGGCGGCTGGCCAACTTTGGCCCGTGGTCGAGGGGACGACCCTATTGTCGTCGGACATGATGGTGGCGGGCCAATCTTGTCCCGGGGCGTGGGGACGACCCTATAGTCGTCGGACATGTCGGCGGCTGGCCAACTTTGGCCCGTGGTCGTGGGGGCGACCCTATAGTCGTCGGACATGTCGGCAGCTGGCCAACATTGGGTCGTGGTCGTGGGGACGACCCTATAGTCGTCGGATATGTCGGAGGCTGGCCAACCTAGTCCCGGGGTGGTAGGCACGACCCTATAGTCGTAGGACAAGTCGGCCGCGGGCCAACCTAGTTCCGGGGTCGTGGGGACGACCCTATAGTCGTCGGACATGACGGTGGCGGGCCAATCTAGCCCCGGGGTCGTGGGGACGACCCTATAGACGTCGGACATGTCGGCGGCTGGCCAACCTAGTACCGGGGTAGTAGGGACGACCCTATTGTCGTCGGATGTTTCGGCGGCGCGCCAACCTAGTCCTGGGGTCGTGGGGACGATCCTATAGTCGTCGGACATGTCGGCGGCTGGCCAACTTTGGCCCGTGGTCGAGGGGACGACCCTATTGTCGTCGGACATGACGGTGGCGGGCCAATCTAGTCCCGGGGTCGTGGGGACGACCCTATAGTCGTCGAACATGATGGTGGCGGGCCAATCTAGTCCCGGGGCGTGGGGACGACCCTATAGTCGTCGGACATGTCGGCGGCTGGCCAACATTGGGCCGTGGTCGTGGGGACGACCCTATAGTCGTCGGATATGTCGGAGGCTGGCCAACCTAGTCCCGGGGTGGTAGGCACGACCCTATAGTCGTCGGACATGACGGTGGCGGGCCAATCTAGTCCCGGGGTCGTGGGGACGACGCTATAGTCGTCGGACATGATGGTGGCGGGCCAATCTTGTCCCGGGGCGTGGGGACGACCCTATAGTCGTCGGATATGTCGGCGGCTGGCCAACTTTGGCCCGTGGTCGTGGGGGCGACCCTATAGTCGTCGGATATGTCGGAGGCTGGCCAACCTAGTCCCGGAGTGGTAGGCACGACCCTATAGTCGTAGGACAAGTCGGCCGCGGGCCAACCTAGTCCCGGGGTCGTGGTGACGACGCAATAGTCGTCGGACATGACGGTGGCGGGCCAATCTAGTCCCTGGGTCGTGGGGACGACCCTATAGTCGTCGGACATATCGGCGGCAGGCCAACTTAGGCCCGGGGTCGAGGGGACGACCCTATTGTCGTCGGACAAGTCGGCGGCTGGCCAACTTTGGCCCGGGGCCGTGGGGACGACCCTATTGTCGTCGGATATGACGGAGGCTGGCCAACCTAGTCCCGGGGTGGTAGGCACGACCCTATAGTCGTAGGACAAGTCGGCCGCGGGCCAACCTAGTTCCGGGGTCGTGGGGACGACCCCATAGTCGTCGGACATGTCGGCAGCGGGCCAATCTAGTCCCGTGGTCGTGGGGACGACCCTATAGTCGGCGGACATGTCGGCGGCGGGCCAAAGTAGGCCCAGGGTCGTAGGGACGACCCTATAGTCGTCGGACATGTCGGCGGCTGGCCAACTTTGGCCCGGGGACGTGGGGACGACCCTATAGTCGGCGGACATGTCGGCGGCGGGCCAACGTAGGCCCAGGGTCGTAGGGACGACACTATAGTCGTCGGACAAGTCGGCGGCGGGCCATCCTAGTCCCGGGGTCGTGGAGACGAACCTATAGTCGTCGGACAAGTCGGCGGCGGGCCAACCTAGTCCCGGGGTCGTGGGGACGACCCTATTGTCGTCGGATATTTTGGCGGCGCGCCAACCTAGTCCTGGGGTCGTGGGGACGACCCTATAGTCGTCGGACATGACGGTGGCGGGCCAATCTAGTCCCGGGGTCGTGGGGACGACCCTATAGTCGTCGAACATGATGGTGGCGGGCCAATCTAGTCCCGGGGTCGTGGGGACGACCCTATAGTCGTCGGACAAGTCGGCGGCGGGCCAACCTAGTCCCGGGGTCGTGGGGACGACCCTATTGTCGTCGGATATTTTGGCGGCGCGCCAACCTAGTCCTGGGGTCGTGGGGACGACCCTATAGTCGTCGGACATGACGGTGGCGGGCCAATCTAGTCCCGGGGTCGTGGGGACGACCCTATAGTCGTCGGACATGACGGTGGCGGGCCAATCTATCCCCGGGGTCGTGGGGACGACCCTATAGACGTCGGACATGTCGGCGGCTGGCCAACCTAGTACCGGTGTAGTAGGGACGACCCTATTGACGTCGGATGTTTCGGCGGCGCGCCAACCTAGTCCTGGGGTCGTGGGGACGATCCTATAGTCGTCGGACATGTCGGCGGCTGGCCAACTTTGGCCCGTGGTCGAGGGGACGACCCTATTGTCGTCGGACATGATGGTGGCGGGCCAATCTTGTCCCGGGGCGTGGGGACGACCCTATAGTCGTCGGACATGTCGGCGGCTGGCCAACTTTGGCCCGTGGTCGTGGGGGCGACCCTATAGTCGTCGGACATGTCGGCAGCTGGCCAACATTGGGTCGTGGTCGTGGGGACGACCCTATAGTCGTCGGATATGTCGGAGGCTGGCCAACCTAGTCCCGGGGTTGTAGGCACGACCCTATAGTCGTAGGACAAGTCGGCCGCGGGCCAACCTAGTTCCGGGGTCGTGGGGACGACCCTATAGTCGTCGGACATGACGGTGGCGGGCCAATCTAGCCCCGGGGTCGTGGGGACGACCCTATAGACGTCGGACATGTCGGCGGCTGGCCAACCTAGTACCGGGGTAGTAGGGACGACCCTATACTCGTCGGACATGACGGTGGTGGGCCAATCTAGTCCCGGGGTCGTGGGGACGACCCTGTAGTCGTCGGACAAGTCGGCGGCGGGCCAAACTATTCCCGGGGTCGCGGGGACGACCCTGTAGTCGTCGGACATGTCGACGGCTGACCAAATTTGGCCCGGGGTCGTGGAGACGACCCTATAGTCGTCGGACAAGTCGGCGCGGGCCAACCTAGTCCCGGGGTCGTGGGGACGACCCTGTAGTCGTCGGACAAGTCGGCGGCGGGCCACGCTAGTCCCGGGGTCGCGGGGACGACCCTGTAGTCGTCGGACATGACGGTGGTGGGTAAAATCTACTCCCGGGGTCGTGGGGACGAGCCTATAGTCGTCGGACATGTCGGCGGCGGGCCAACGTATGCCCAGGGTCGTAGGCACGAACCTATATTCGTCGGACATGACGGTGGCGGGCCAATCTAGTCCCGGGGTCGTTGGGACGACCCCATAGTCGTCGGACTAGTCGGCGGCGGGCCAATCTAGTCCCGGGGTCGTGGCTACGACCCTATACTCGTCGGACATGACGGTGGTGGGCCAATCTAGTCCCGGGGTCGTGGGGACGACCCTGTAGTCGTCGGACAAGTCGGCGGCGGGCCAAACTATTCCCGGGGTCGCGGGGACGACCCTGTAGTCGTCGGACATGTCGGCGGCTGACCAAATTTGGCCCGGGGTCGTGGAGACGACCCTATAGTCGTCGGACAAGTCGGCGCGGGCCAACCTAGTCCCGGGGTCGTGGGGACGACCCTGTAGTCGTCGGACAAGTCGGCGGCGGGCCAAACTATTCCCGGGGTCGCGGGGACGACCCTGTAGTCGTCGGACATGACGGTGGTGGGTAAAATCTAGTCCCGGGGTCGTGGGGACGGGCCTATAGTCGTCGGACATGTCGGCGGCTGACCAATCTAGTCCCGGGGTCCTGGGGACGACCCTATAGTCGTCGGACAAGTCGGCGGCGGGCCAACCTAGTCCCGGGGTCGTGGGGACGACCCTATAGTCGTCGGACAAGTGGGCGGCGGGCCAACATAGTCCCGGGGTCGTTGGGACGACCCTATAGTCGTCGGACATGTCGGCGGCGGGCCAACCTAGTCCCGGGGTCGTGGGGCGACCCTATAGTCGTCGGACATGACGGTGGCGGGCCAATCTAGTCCCGGGGTCGTGGGGACGAGCCTATAGTCGTCGGACATGTCGGCGGCTGACCAACTTTGGCCCGGGGTCGTGGAGACGACCCTATAGTCGTCGGACAAGTCGGCGGCGGGCCAACCTAGTCCCGGGGTCGTGGGGACGACCCTGTAGTCGTCGGACAAGTCGGCGGCGGGCCAAACTAGTCCCGGGGTCGCGGGGACGACCCTGTAGTCGTCGGACATGACGGTGGTGGGTAAAATCTACTCCCGGGGTCGTGGGGACGAGCCTATAGTCGTCGGACATGTCGGCGGCTGACCAACTTTGGCCCGGGGTCGTGGAGACGAACCTATATTCGTCGGACATGACGGTGGCGGGCCAATCTAGTCCCGGGGTCGTTGGGACGACCCCATAGTCGTCGGACTAGTCGGCGGCGGGCCAATCTAGTCCCGGGGTCGCGGCTACGACCCTATACTCGTCGGACATGACGGTGGTGGGCCAATCTAGTCCCGGGGTCGTGGGGACGACCCTGTAGTCGTCGGACAAGTCGGCGGCGGGCCAAACTAGTCCCGGGGTCGTGGGGACGACCCTATAGCCGTCGGACATGATGGGGGGGGGGGGGGGCCAACCTAGTCCCGGGATCGTGGGGACGACCCTATACTCGTCGGACATGACGGTGGTGGGCCAATCTAGTCCCGGGGTCGTGGGGACGACCCTGTAGTCGTCGGACAAGTCGGCGGCGGGCCAAACTAGTCCCGGGGTTGTGGGGACGACCCTGTAGCCGTCGGACATGATGGGGGGCGCCAATCTATTCCTGGGGCCGTGGGGACGACCCTATAGTCGTCGGACATGTCGGCGGCTGGCCAACCTAGTCCCGGGATCGTGGGGACGACCCTATAGTCGTCGGACATGTCGGCGGCTGGGCAACTTTGGCCCGTGGTCGTGGGGACGTCTCTATAGTCGTCGGACAAGTCGGCGGCGGGCCAACCTAACCCCGGGGTCGTGGAGACGACCCTATAGTCGTCGGACATGACGGTGGCGGGGCAATCTAGTCCGGGGGTCGTGGGGACGATCCTGTAGTCGTCGGACATGACGGTGGTGGGCCAATCTATTCCTGGGGCCGTGGGGACGACCCTATAGTCGTCGGACAAGTCGGCGGCGGGCCAACCTAGTCCCGTGGTCGTGGGGACGTCTCTATAGTCGTCGGACAAGTCGGCGGCGGGCCAACCTAGTCCCGGGGTCGTGGAGACGACCCTATAGTCGTCGGACATGACGGTGGCGGGGCAATCTAGTCCGGGGGTCGTGGGGACGATCCTGTAGTCGTCGGAAATGACGGTGGTGGGCCAATCTATTCCTGGGGCCGTGGGGACGACCCTATAGTCGTCGGACATGTCGGCGGCTGGCCAACCTAGTCCGGGGGTCGTGGGGACGACCCTATAGTCGTCGGACAAGTCGGCGGCGGGCCAACCTAGTCCCGGGGTCGTGGGGACGGCCCTATAATCGTCGGACAAGTCGGCGGCGGGCCAACTTTGGCCCGTGGTCGAGGGGACGACCCTATTGTCGTCGGACATGATGGTGGCGGGCCAATCTTGTCCCGGGGCGTGGGGACGACCCTATAGTCGTCGGACATGTCGGCGGCTGGCCAACTTTGGCCCGTGGTCGTGGGGGCGACCCTATAGTCGTCGGACATGTCGGCAGCTGGCCAACATTGGGTCGTGGTCGTGGGGACGACCCTATAGTCGTCGGATATGTCGGAGGCTGGCCAACCTAGTCCCGGGGTGGTAGGCACGACCCTATAGTCGTAGGACAAGTCGGCCGCGGGCCAACCTAGTTCCGGGGTCGTGGGGACGACCCTATAGTCGTCGGACATGACGGTGGCGGGCCAATCTAGCCCCGGGGTCGTGGGGACGACCCTATAGACGTCGGACATGTCGGCGGCTGGCCAACCTAGTACCGGGGTAGTAGGGACGACCCTATTGTCGTCGGATGTTTCGGCGGCGCGCCAACCTAGTCCTGGGGTCGTGGGGACGATCCTATAGTCGTCGGACATGTCGGCGGCTGGCCAACTTTGGCCCGTGGTCGAGGGGACGACCCTATTGTCGTCGGACATGACGGTGGCGGGCCAATCTAGTCCCGGGGTCGTGGGGACGACCCTATAGTCGTCGAACATGATGGTGGCGGGCCAATCTAGTCCCGGGGCGTGGGGACGACCCTATAGTCGTCGGACATGTCGGCGGCTGGCCAACATTGGGCCGTGGTCGTGGGGACGACCCTATAGTCGTCGGATATGTCGGAGGCTGGCCAACCTAGTCCCGGGGTGGTAGGCACGACCCTATAGTCGTCGGACATGACGGTGGCGGGCCAATCTAGTCCCGGGGTCGTGGGGACGACGCTATAGTCGTCGGACATGATGGTGGCGGGCCAATCTTGTCCCGGGGCGTGGGGACGACCCTATAGTCGTCGGATATGTCGGCGGCTGGCCAACTTTGGCCCGTGGTCGTGGGGGCGACCCTATAGTCGTCGGATATGTCGGAGGCTGGCCAACCTAGTCCCGGAGTGGTAGGCACGACCCTATAGTCGTAGGACAAGTCGGCCGCGGGCCAACCTAGTCCCGGGGTCGTGGTGACGACGCAATAGTCGTCGGACATGACGGTGGCGGGCCAATCTAGTCCCTGGGTCGTGGGGACGACCCTATAGTCGTCGGACATATCGGCGGCAGGCCAACTTAGGCCCGGGGTCGAGGGGACGACCCTATTGTCGTCGGACAAGTCGGCGGCTGGCCAACTTTGGCCCGGGGCCGTGGGGACGACCCTATTGTCGTCGGATATGACGGAGGCTGGCCAACCTAGTCCCGGGGTGGTAGGCACGACCCTATAGTCGTAGGACAAGTCGGCCGCGGGCCAACCTAGTTCCGGGGTCGTGGGGACGACCCCATAGTCGTCGGACATGTCGGCAGCGGGCCAATCTAGTCCCGTGGTCGTGGGGACGACCCTATAGTCGGCGGACATGTCGGCGGCGGGCCAAAGTAGGCCCAGGGTCGTAGGGACGACCCTATAGTCGTCGGACATGTCGGCGGCTGGCCAACTTTGGCCCGGGGACGTGGGGACGACCCTATAGTCGGCGGACATGTCGGCGGCGGGCCAACGTAGGCCCAGGGTCGTAGGGACGACACTATAGTCGTCGGACAAGTCGGCGGCGGGCCATCCTAGTCCCGGGGTCGTGGAGACGAACCTATAGTCGTCGGACAAGTCGGCGGCGGGCCAACCTAGTCCCGGGGTCGTGGGGACGACCCTATTGTCGTCGGATATTTTGGCGGCGCGCCAACCTAGTCCTGGGGTCGTGGGGACGACCCTATAGTCGTCGGACATGACGGTGGCGGGCCAATCTAGTCCCGTGGTCGTGGGGACGACCCTATAGTCGTCGAACATGATGGTGGCGGGCCAATCTAGTCCCGGGGTCGTGGGGACGACCCTATAGTCGTCGGACAAGTCGGCGGCGGGCCAACCTAGTCCCGGGGTCGTGGGGACGACCCTATTGTCGTCGGATATTTTGGCGGCGCGCCAACCTAGTCCTGGGGTCGTGGGGACGACCCTATAGTCGTCGGACATGACGGTGGCGGGCCAATCTAGTCCCGGGGTCGTGGGGACGACCCTATAGTCGTCGGACATGACGGTGGCGGGCCAATCTATCCCCGGGGTCGTGGGGACGACCCTATAGACGTCGGACATGTCGGCGGCTGGCCAACCTAGTACCGGTGTAGTAGGGACGACCCTATTGACGTCGGATGTTTCGGCGGCGCGCCAACCTAGTCCTGGGGTCGTGGGGACGATCCTATAGTCGTCGGACATGTCGGCGGCTGGCCAACTTTGGCCCGTGGTCGAGGGGACGACCCTATTGTCGTCGGACATGATGGTGGCGGGCCAATCTTGTCCCGGGGCGTGGGGACGACCCTATAGTCGTCGGACATGTCGGCGGCTGGCCAACTTTGGCCCGTGGTCGTGGGGGCGACCCTATAGTCGTCGGACATGTCGGCAGCTGGCCAACATTGGGTCGTGGTCGTGGGGACGACCCTATAGTCGTCGGATATGTCGGAGGCTGGCCAACCTAGTCCCGGGGTTGTAGGCACGACCCTATAGTCGTAGGACAAGTCGGCCGCGGGCCAACCTAGTTCCGGGGTCGTGGGGACGACCCTATAGTCGTCGGACATGACGGTGGCGGGCCAATCTAGCCCCGGGGTCGTGGGGACGACCCTATAGACGTCGGACATGTCGGCGGCTGGCCAACCTAGTACCGGGGTAGTAGGGACGACCCTATACTCGTCGGACATGACGGTGGTGGGCCAATCTAGTCCCGGGGTCGTGGGGACGACCCTGTAGTCGTCGGACAAGTCGGCGGCGGGCCAAACTATTCCCGGGGTCGCGGGGACGACCCTGTAGTCGTCGGACATGTCGACGGCTGACCAAATTTGGCCCGGGGTCGTGGAGACGACCCTATAGTCGTCGGACAAGTCGGCGCGGGCCAACCTAGTCCCGGGGTCGTGGGGACGACCCTGTAGTCGTCGGACAAGTCGGCGGCGGGCCACGCTAGTCCCGGGGTCGCGGGGACGACCCTGTAGTCGTCGGACATGACGGTGGTGGGTAAAATCTACTCCCGGGGTCGTGGGGACGAGCCTATAGTCGTCGGACATGTCGGCGGCGGGCCAACGTATGCCCAGGGTCGTAGGCACGAACCTATATTCGTCGGACATGACGGTGGCGGGCCAATCTAGTCCCGGGGTCGTTGGGACGACCCCATAGTCGTCGGACTAGTCGGCGGCGGGCCAATCTAGTCCCGGGGTCGTGGCTACGACCCTATACTCGTCGGACATGACGGTGGTGGGCCAATCTAGTCCCGGGGTCGTGGGGACGACCCTGTAGTCGTCGGACAAGTCGGCGGCGGGCCAAACTATTCCCGGGGTCGCGGGGACGACCCTGTAGTCGTCGGACATGTCGGCGGCTGACCAAATTTGGCCCGGGGTCGTGGAGACGACCCTATAGTCGTCGGACAAGTCGGCGCGGGCCAACCTAGTCCCGGGGTCGTGGGGACGACCCTGTAGTCGTCGGACAAGTCGGCGGCGGGCCAAACTATTCCCGGGGTCGCGGGGACGACCCTGTAGTCGTCGGACATGACGGTGGTGGGTAAAATCTAGTCCCGGGGTCGTGGGGACGGGCCTATAGTCGTCGGACATGTCGGCGGCTGACCAATCTAGTCCCGGGGTCCTGGGGACGACCCTATAGTCGTCGGACAAGTCGGCGGCGGGCCAACCTAGTCCCGGGGTCGTGGGGACGACCCTATAGTCGTCGGACAAGTGGGCGGCGGGCCAACATAGTCCCGGGGTCGTTGGGACGACCCTATAGTCGTCGGACATGTCGGCGGCGGGCCAACCTAGTCCCGGGGTCGTGGGGCGACCCTATAGTCGTCGGACATGACGGTGGCGGGCCAATCTAGTCCCGGGGTCGTGGGGACGAGCCTATAGTCGTCGGACATGTCGGCGGCTGACCAACTTTGGCCCGGGGTCGTGGAGACGACCCTATAGTCGTCGGACAAGTCGGCGGCGGGCCAACCTAGTCCCGGGGTCGTGGGGACGACCCTGTAGTCGTCGGACAAGTCGGCGGCGGGCCAAACTAGTCCCGGGGTCGCGGGGACGACCCTGTAGTCGTCGGACATGACGGTGGTGGGTAAAATCTACTCCCGGGGTCGTGGGGACGAGCCTATAGTCGTCGGACATGTCGGCGGCTGACCAACTTTGGCCCGGGGTCGTGGAGACGAACCTATATTCGTCGGACATGACGGTGGCGGGCCAATCTAGTCCCGGGGTCGTTGGGACGACCCCATAGTCGTCGGACTAGTCGGCGGCGGGCCAATCTAGTCCCGGGGTCGCGGCTACGACCCTATACTCGTCGGACATGACGGTGGTGGGCCAATCTAGTCCCGGGGTCGTGGGGACGACCCTGTAGTCGTCGGACAAGTCGGCGGCGGGCCAAACTAGTCCCGGGGTCGTGGGGACGACCCTATAGCCGTCGGACATGATGGGGGGGGGGGGGCCAACCTAGTCCCGGGATCGTGGGGACGACCCTATACTCGTCGGACATGACGGTGGTGGGCCAATCTAGTCCCGGGGTCGTGGGGACGACCCTGTAGTCGTCGGACAAGTCGGCGGCGGGCCAAACTAGTCCCGGGGTTGTGGGGACGACCCTGTAGCCGTCGGACATGATGGGGGGCGCCAATCTATTCCTGGGGCCGTGGGGACGACCCTATAGTCGTCGGACATGTCGGCGGCTGGCCAACCTAGTCCCGGGATCGTGGGGACGACCCTATAGTCGTCGGACATGTCGGCGGCTGGGCAACTTTGGCCCGTGGTCGTGGGGACGTCTCTATAGTCGTCGGACAAGTCGGCGGCGGGCCAACCTAACCCCGGGGTCGTGGAGACGACCCTATAGTCGTCGGACATGACGGTGGCGGGGCAATCTAGTCCGGGGGTCGTGGGGACGATCCTGTAGTCGTCGGACATGACGGTGGTGGGCCAATCTATTCCTGGGGCCGTGGGGACGACCCTATAGTCGTCGGACAAGTCGGCGGCGGGCCAACCTAGTCCCGTGGTCGTGGGGACGTCTCTATAGTCGTCGGACAAGTCGGCGGCGGGCCAACCTAGTCCCGGGGTCGTGGAGACGACCCTATAGTCGTCGGACATGACGGTGGCGGGGCAATCTAGTCCGGGGGTCGTGGGGACGATCCTGTAGTCGTCGGAAATGACGGTGGTGGGCCAATCTATTCCTGGGGCCGTGGGGACGACCCTATAGTCGTCGGACATGTCGGCGGCTGGCCAACCTAGTCCGGGGGTCGTGGGGACGACCCTATAGTCGTCGGACAAGTCGGCGGCGGGCCAACCTAGTCCCGGGGTCGTGGGGACGGCCCTATAATCGTCGGACAAGTCGGCGGCGGGCCACCCAAGTCCCGGGGTCGTGGGGACGACCCTATAGCCGTCGGACATGATGGTGGGGGGCCAATCTAGTCCCGGGGTCGTGGGGACGACCGTATAGTCGTTGGACATGTTGGCGGCTGGGCAACTTTGGCCCGTGGTCGTGGGGACGACCCTATAGTCGTCGGACAAGTCGGCGGCGGGCCATCCTAGTCCCGGGGTCGTGGAGACGAACCTATAGTCGTCGGACATGTCGGCGGCTGGCCAACATTGGGCCGTGGTCGTGGGGACGACCCTATAGTCGTCGGATATGTCGGAGGCTGGCCAACCTATTCCCGGGGTGGTAGGCACGACCCTATAGTCGTCGGACAATTCGGAGGCGGGCCAACCTAGTCCCGTGGTCGTGGGGACGACCCTATAGTCATCGGACATGATAGTGGCGGGCCAATCTAGTCCCGGGGTGGTAGGCACGACCCTATAGTCGTCGGACAAGTCGGCGGCGGGCCAACCTAGTCCCGGGGTCGTGGGTACGACCCTATAGTCGTCGGACATGTCGGCGGCTGGCCAACTTTGGCCCGGGGCCGTGGGGACGACCCTATTGTCGTCGGATATGTCGGAGGCTGGATAACCTAGTCCCGGGGTGGTAGGCACGACCCTATAGTCGTAGGACAAGTCGGCCGCAGGCCAACCTAGTCCCGGGGTCGTGGGGACGACCCTATAGTCGTCGGACATGACGGTGGCGGGCCAATCTAGTCCCGGGGTCGTGGGGACGACCCTATAGTCGTCGGACATGTCGGCGGCTGGCCAACTTTGGCCCGTGGTCGTGGGGACGACCCTATTGTCGTCGGACATGACGGTGGCGGGCCAATCTAGTCCCGGGGTCGTGGGGACGACCCTATAGTCGTCGGACATGACGGTGGCGGGCCAATCTAGTCCCTGGGTCGTGGGGACGACCCTATAGTCGTCGGACATGTCGGCGGCTGGCCAACATTGGGCCGTGGTCGTGGGGGCGACCCTATAGTCGACGGATATGTCGGAGGCTGGCCAACCTAGTCCCGGGGTGGTAGGCACGACCCTATAGTCGTCGGACAATTCGGCAGCGGGCCAACCTAGTCCCGTGGTCGTGGGGACGACCCTATAGTCGTCGGACATGATGGTGGCGGGCCAATCTAGTCCCGGGGCGTGGGGACGAACCTATAGTCGTCGGACATGTCGGCGGCTGGCCAACATTGGGCCGTGGTCGTGGGGACGACCCTATAGTCGTCGGATATGTCGGAGGCTGGCCAACCTAGTCCCGGGGTGGTAGGCACGACCCTATAGTCGTCGGACAATTCGGCAGCGGGCCAACCTAGTCCCGTGGTCGTGGGGACGACCCTATAGTCGGCGG